>OY288254.1:7843726-9148726 GCA_958450325.1 Agrostemma githago | reverse complement strand
TTGTTGTAGTAATGTATCATGCCGTATATTTTATGACGTGGAGAACTAATATGCACCTTTGTTTTATCTTTCACATTTGGTATGTTACACGTGGAGTTATTGCACCTTGGTTTTATCTTCTATTTCACTTTTGGTATGTTACACGTGGAGTTGCACCTTGGTTTTATCTTCTATTTCACTTTTGGTATGATACACGTGGACTTGCACCTTCACATGCTAATATGCTATTACGTTGTTATTAAGCTTCACATGCGGATTACACCTTTTTATCAAAGGTTTTTTGTTATTAAGGCTTCACATGCAGATTGTTATTAAGTTGTGTCTTTTAAGCATTGTTTCATGCATTAGTCGTACTCATTTTTGGAGCTACTTTGTTTTAGCTGTTGTTGTTGTTTCATTATTATGTATCATGAGTATAAAGTTTTACATGTGTTTTCCATAATAATTTATCACATGTGTATATATTTTTCGTATGATATTCAAATATTTTGTTAAGTCAAAATAATAAGTTATGTTTTGGGTCATACGAATATTAAGTTTCACATAATAATTTCAGTACTATTATTATGTCGGTTTTGAATTGTCTATATATACCTTAAGTTAGAATATATAGATTAATAAAGTAATGTTGAGTGATTCGTAAATTTTAGTGGTTAGGGAGTAGCCACAACATCTCTAATTGTTTGAAATTTCGTTTTGCAATCGCGTGTAGTAACTAAACATTAATTGTAATTGACGGGGGTCGGCACCACAGGTACGGTCGGCAGCCGGCGGGGTCATGACCGAGTCGTCACCTCTCCAACTAGGACTCACCGGCTCCCTCCTGCCGGAGGGAGGTCTTCGGTCTGGCTCGAGGTCCAGCGGCTGACCTCCATGTCCCAAGTCCTATAAATACCCCGAAGACATCCATCTAAGAGGGGGGGCTGAACATTCTAACAACATATGACACACACATATCATCTCTCTAAAGTTAAGTAATATCCTCCATAATCTTACCTCTACCCTCCAATCCACACCACTGACTTGAGCGTCGGAGAGGCAACCTCGGAATCCCTCCGAGGCCCTTGTTTGCTCCCTGTGCAGGTCTGGAACTCTGGGTTTCATCAGTCAGGAGAGGAGGATCGCCGGCCACATCCGGCAGGAGGCATACGATTGTTTGCCACCCAAACAATTTGGCGCCGTCTGTGGGGATCTTGAACAAAAAAGCTCCTCGCTCTAAGAAAACAAAATCGTCAAAACATTATGATGACAACTCGCGACACCGCGGACACCCCTGCTGAGGCGGAAGCCGAGCTCGATGTTGTGAGAACCTCCCCACCGGAGGACAAAGCCCGAGACAAGGACAAAGGCAAACGCCACTTGGCCTCAACGTCCGCGCCAGCAGAGGTGCCCCCTGCAATCGTTCCGTTGAACACTTTCACCCCCGAGCAGCTGTCAGCCACTCAGCTCTTCCTCGCTGCCCTTCTAGGGGCGACGACTCCGTCAACACCCACCGCGCAGCGCGCGAAAGAAACCCCTCAACCTGCCACCAGGATCTTCCAAAGGACCGACGTTTCGCCAAGGGAACTCTTCCCCGAACTGCCAAGGACGATGACGCTGGAAGAAAGGAAACAGCGATACCTGGAAAAAAGCAGGCACCTTGATAATGAGCGTATCAGGCTGCGCCGTCGCCGGTGAAAATGCCGATCCAGGGATCCTTCGCCGGCCCGCCCAAGGACGGACTCGGGCACCCCGACACCGCCCAACATCGATAGGGAGGACAGCGAGTCCCCCACAAGTAGCAGGCGCCGCGGAAGGAGCCGAAGTCATAACCCGACCATACATCACCGGCTGGGTCCAGGCACCCAAAAGGCCAGGAAAAGCCGCAGCCCCCAGAGGACGGTTCATCACCGCCTGGGCCAGAGAGAAAGAGATGGAAGGCCTACAAAGACCGTCCAAGACCGGCTAGGCCCTAGGGAACGTGAAAGAAGGTACGCCAGCCCCGAGGAACGAGGCTCGGTATTCACCCGGCTGACGAGCAGCGTTGCCCGAGAAAACAGGTCCTTACCTCAGAAGAAGTCAGAGCAAGAGACGTTCGTGACATGCCGGTCCGGCAGAAACACGTCCACCTCCCACGAAGAAGGGGAGGGTGAATCGAAACTGACAACGCCCGGCGTAAAAGCACAAAAGAGAGGACGGCCGACGGTATCGCCATTTCACCCAGATATTACGGAGCACCCCATGCCCAGGGTTAAGGTACCCAATATCCAGTTTGACGGAACCGCCGACCCGGAAGACCACTTGGCGACATACGAAAGCTACATGGCCATGTACGAGCTCGTTGACGCGGTGTGGTGCCGGGTGTTCCCCACCACTCTCACAGGATACGCCCAATCATGGTTCCGGGGATTGCCCCGAGAATCCATTCGGAGTTTCAGAGACCTCAGCACGGCCTTCATAGACCAATATGCCGGAAGCCGGCGCAGACAGATCGTGACGGTGGATCTAATGACCATGAAGCAAGGGCCAAAAGAGACCATCAGGGAGTATGTTAGAAGATTCGACTTAGAGTGCCAACAAATACGGACAATCGATGCGTCAACGGCCGTCTGTGCCCTGACCCATACGATGACAGAAGGGCCTCTCAAGAGCCACTTACTCAGAGAGAGACCTACCTCACTGGTCGAGGCCCAGCGAATCGCGGAAGGATATATGAACGAAGAGGACTACAAAGCGCGGCGTGAGGACCCATCACCCCCCAGGGTACGACGTCCGCCTTTGGAGAGAGCTCGGAGCCCGACAGGCCAAAAGGAGCCCCAAAGAATACCGAATAGGAGCCGCGGGGAGAAAAGGTCGGAGGGAGGTCGCAGAGAAAGGTTTGACCGTTATACCGCGCTGACCCGGCCCCGGGCGGAAATCTACGAGATAGAGAAGAACAACAAAAAATGGGGAGTCCCACGTCCCATCAGACCCGGAGCGCACGCAGATCCGAAGAAATACTGCGCTTTTCACAGCCAGACGGGGCACACAACAGAGGAGTGTCGGAACCTGAAAGACGAAATTGAAGACCTCATACGCCGCGGCTCGTTGGCGGCATATGAAGCTAGAGGCCAGCGTATCGCCGTCAATAACAGCACCGGCAACAATTACGGCCAGGGTGCGGTTGCCGGCAATCCCAGGGAAAGAGCCGAGAAAGGAAAGGAACACAACATCATCAATACGGTAGATAAAAGGGGGGAGGAAGCCGGGACCAGGAGGAGGCAGATTAAGAACCACTTGAGAGAGCTAACCCGACATATATGCTACACCGGCGAATCTAGGGAAAAGACCATCCCAACTCTCAGCATCACGGCAGATGACTACAAGCGAGTGACCTACCCCCACAGTGACCCCCTGGTATTGGCCATCAAGATAGGCGACCACGCGGTAAAAAGGTGCATGATAGACACGGGCGCCTACACTAACTTACTGTACAAAGAAGCGTTCGAGCAAATGGGTTTCGGGAAACGGCATCTTAACCCAACGGCCGACGCCCTGTATGGGTTTTCGGGGACCGGAGTCGTTCCCATGGGAACTATCGACCTACCGGTCACGTTCGGGGAAGGAGTGAACGCCAAGACAACCACAGCCCAATTCGTAGTAGTCAACGCCAAATCCGCCTACAATGCGTTAATAGGCCGGATAACCCTGGATGGGATACATGCCTTGGTATCCATACGTGCCCTGACGCTGGCATACGTCACTAACAGGAACACCGAGGGAAAACTACACGGAGACCAGGACTCCGCCAGAAGCTGTAACTCAGTAGCCCTCAAGCGATCCCAAGAAGAAATGAAAGGAAAGAGAAAAGCCACCCCCGATGCCGAGCAAAGACAGCCGGCCCCCAAAACCCTTAAGATAAAGGGAATGAACGATCCCGACTCCGAGCGCATAGAGCCAGGCGGAGGGAGCATGGCGATAAACCTAGAGCCGGGCCGGTCCGTCCTCATAGGAACCGACCTAGATCCCGGCTACCAAGAACGCCTCGTCAGCCTCCTGAAGGCTAACACCGACGTCTTCGCATACTCAGCTAATGAAATGACAGGGGTGGACCCGGAAGTGACGGTACACAGGCTAAACGTCGATCCTGCTTTCCGACCAGTGAAGTAGAAGAAGAGAAGCATGTCGGCAGAAAAGGACGACGCCATCCGGTGTGAGGTCGACAAGTTGATAAAAGCCAGCTTCATAGAAACCTGCAATTACCCCGAGTGGCTGGCAAACGTGGTGATGGTAAGGAAGTCATCAGGCGCCTGGCGGATGTGCGTCGACTTCACCAACCTAAACAAAGCATGCCCAAAAGACTGCTACCCTCTCCCAAGAATCGACCAACTAGTAGACGCCACCAGCGGACATACCATGCTAAGCTTTCTTGACGCCTTCTCCGGGTACCATCAAGTCTTCTTGTGGGGACCAGACAGGGTCAAGTGCGCGTTCATTACCAGCGCCGGGACATTCATGTACAAAATGATGCCCTTCGGACTGAAAAACGCGGGTGCCACCTACCAAAGACTGGTAGACAAAATCTTCAAAGGTCAGAGAGGCAGAAACATGGAAATATACGTGGACGACGCGATCGTAAAAAGCAAAACAGACAATGATCACCTCGACGATCTAAGGGAAACATTCCAATCGCTGAGAAAATACAGGATGAAGTTGAACCCTCAGAAGTGCACATTCGGAGTAAGGTCAGGAAAATTCTTAGGCTTCCTAGTAAGCGCCAGAGGAATAGACGCCAACCCGGAAAAGGTCCAGGCCATTCAAGACCTACCAGAGCCAAAAACTATCAAAGATATACAGAGACTCACGGGAAGGATGGCGGCTCTGGCCCGTTTCATCTCAAGGGCGGCCGATAAATCCACCCCTTTCTTCGGAGTCCTCAAAGGCAACAAGCACTTCAAGTGGGGGGAGGAGCAGAGGACGGCGTTCGCTAACTTAAAAGAACACTTAAAGACCCTACCGACGCTGGCACGACCAACCGAGGGTGAAAAGTTATACGTCTACATAGCTGTCACCAATGCCACAATCAGCGCCGTCATCCTCAGAGAGGAGGAGAAGGCCCAGCAACCAATATATTTCATCAGTCACGCGCTGGGCCCAGCAGAAAAAAATTATCCCATGGTAGAGAAGGCAGCATACGCCATAGTCGTGGCCGCCCGAAAGTTGCGCCCCTACTTTGATGCACACCCGGTAACCGTCCTCACAAACATGCCCCTGGAGAAGGCACTGGAAAAATTTGAGAAATCAGGACGAATGTTGAAATGGGCCGTGGAGCTAAGCGGCCTAGGGATCACCTACCAGTCGAGGACAGCGATAAAAGCCCAAGCGCTGGCAGACTTCATAGCCGAATGTTCCCACTCGGAAGACGACGACCCACCATCGGAGGCATGGGAGGCCTTCACCGATGGTTCGTCCACCAGCAACGGTTCCGGAGCCGGCGTCGTCTTAACAAGCCCCGACGGCGAAGAATTCGAACACGCACTAAGGTTCACCTTTCAGGCGTCCAACAATGAAGCCGAATACGAAGCTGTGTTAGCCGGTATCCACCTGGCCCGAACAGCCGGAGCCAAGCGAGTTGTATTATCAACTGACTCACAACTGGTGGTGAACCAGATTAACGGAGAGTACGAAGCCAGGGAGCCCTCGATGACACTCTACCTAAAGAAAGTAAAAGAAGAGCTATCCCAACTCCAATCGTACGAGATCAAACAAGTGCCTAGGTCACAGAATAACCGAGCAGACGCATTGTCAAAGCTCGCAAGCTGGAGCTTACAGGATATTAGATGCTCGGTCTGGGTAGACGTCCGACAGGAAAAAAGCATCGCAGTATCCGAAGACGGTCATGATTACGTCCTCAACATAGAACGCAAAAGCGATAACGATTGGCGGACACCCATCATCGAGTATATACTGAGCAAACAACTGCCAAAAGACCCCGCCACAGCTAAACGAATGCCCACAACAGCCGCAAGGTACATGATATTGGACGAACAGCTATACAAGAAAGGAACAGCTGCTCCAATACTAAGATGCTTGAAACCAGAGGAAGCGGCAGAAGTGCTGGACGACATCCACTCGGGGATGTGCGGACACCATATAGGGGCAGAAACCTGGCGCATAAAGCGGTCAGAGCGGGCTACTACTGGCCAACCGCCATACATGATGCTCGAGAACTAACCAAAAAGTGCAGAAATTGCCAAATCCATTCACCAGTGATCCACGCGCCGGCTAGGGACCTACAGCCCATCCTGAGCCCTATCCCCTTCGCCCAATGGGGTATGGATATACTAGGACCCTTCCCTACAGCAACCGGGAACAGGAAGTTTGTAATTGTGGCAGTGGATTATTTCTCAAAATGGATAGAAGCAGAAGCCGTTCCTAATATCACGGAACCGGCCGTGCGCAAAGTGATATGGCGAAACGTCATAACCCGATTCGGCGTACCCAAGGTACTGGTCTTCGATCATGGCCGACAATTCGATAACCCTCCATTAAGAGAATGGCTAGGAGGATTTGGGACTGCGGTGGCATACTCAGCCATCTGCCATCCGCAAACCAATGGCCAGGCCGAGGCGGCCAACAAACAAATTCTCAACGGACTAAGAAAGATGCTGGAAGACCTCAAAGGGAGATGGGCAGATGAGTTACCGAGTGTCCTTTGGTCCCTAAGAACGACGCAGAAGGCGGCAACAGGACACTCGCCGTTCGGCCTAGTATATGGGGCAGAAGCCCTCCTCCCCATAGAAACGCGCCTTCCCTCCGCCCGTAGCAAATACTACGAGGGCGGCAGGAATGAGACGGCCATGGAAGAAGCCCTGGATCTGGTGGAGGAAACCAGGGAGGAGGCACGCGTAAACCTAGTAGCATATCAACAACGCATGAGAAAGGCCTACAACCAGAGGGTAAACCACCGAAGGTTCCAGGTGGGCGACTTAGTCCTGAGGAAATCCGCGGCAGTCGGCAAGGCAAACGAACACGGAAAGCTCAGCGCCAACTGGGAGGGGCCATACGAGATCACTAAGGTCCTAGGACCAAGTACTTACAAACTAAAAGACAGAGAGGGACGGGACTTACCGTCACACTGGAACGCCGACACCGTCAGGAGGTACTACGTATGAGCAAGCGGATGAGATGTTGTACTGAACCTCGGCAGGGTACCATCGGGCCTGTCAACGACCCTGCCACCAGAAACTTGTAAAAAATTTTTAATAAGGAAGGCTCTGTTTACTATCTACTTGCTCCCCGTTCACTATGTTCTCGACCAGCAAGCAGGGGGCAATAAGGGGGGGAGCCCCTATTCGCCTATCACCAAGATTGGACCCCCCACCAAAAGTCGGAACCGACTGTGGCCTGACCACAGCCGGCCTACCGACCAAATCTCCCCCACCCAAAGTGCGGGGGCATAAGTCGGGAACCGACTGTGGCCTGACCACAGCCGGCCTACCGACCAAATCTCCCCCACCCAAAGTGTGGGGGCATAAGTCGGGAACCGACTGTGGCCTGACCACAGCCGGCCTACCGACCAAATCTCCCCCACCCAAAGTGTGGGGGCATAAGTCGGGAACCGACTGTGGCCTGACCACAGCCGGCCTACCGACCAAATCACCCCCACCCAGAGTGTGGGGGCATAAGTCGGGAACCGACTGTGGCCTGACCACAGCCGGCCTACCGACCAAATCACCCCCACCCAGAGTGTGGGGGCATAAGTCGGGAACCGACTGTGGCCTGACCACAGCCGGCCTACCGACCAAATCTCCCCCACCCAGAGTGTGTGGGCATAATTCGGGAACCGACTGTGGCCTGACCACAGCTGGCATACCGACCAAATCTCCCCCACCCAGAGTGTGGGGGCATAAGTCGGGAACCGACTGTGGCCTGACCACAGCCGGCATACCGACCAAATCTCCCCCACCCAGAGTGTGGGGGCATAAGTCGGGAACCGACTGTGGCCTGACCACAGCCGGCATACCGACCAAATCTCCCCCACCCAGAGTGTGGGGGCATAAGTCGGGAACCGACTGTGGCCTGACCACAGCCGGCCTACCGACCAAATCTCCCCCACCCAGAGTGTGGGGGAATAAGTCGGGAACCGACTGTGGCCTGACCACAGCCGGCCTACCGACCAAATCTCCCCCACCCAGAGTGTGGGGGCATAAGTCGGGAACCGACTGTGGCCTGACCACAGCCGGCCTACCGACCAAATCTCCCCCACCCAGAGTGTGGGGGCATAAGTCGGGAACCGACTGTGGCCTGACCACAGCCGGCCTACCGACCAAATCTCCCCCACCCAGAGTGTGGGGGCATAAGTCGGGAACCGACTGTGGCCTGACCACAGCTGGCATACCGACCAAATCTCCCCCACCCAGAGTGTGGGGGCATAAGTCGGGAACCGACTGTGGCCTGACCACAGCCGGCATACCGACCAAATCTCCCCCACCCAGAGTGTGGGGGCATAAGTCGGGAACCGACTGTGGCCTGACCACAGCCGGCCTACCGACCAAATCTCCCCCACCCAGAGTGTGGGGGCATAAGTCGGGAACCGACTGTGGCCTGACCACAGCCGGCCTACCGACCAAATCTCCCCCACCCAGAGTGTGGGGGCATAAGTCGGGAACCGACTGTGGCCTGACCACAGCCGGCCTACCGACCAAATCTCCCCCACCCAGAGTGTGGGGGCATAAGTCGGGAACCGACTGTGGCCTGACCACAGCCGGCATACCGACCAAATCTCCCCCACCCAGAGTGTGGGGGCATAAGTCGGGAACCGACTGTGGCCTGACCACAGCCGGCCTACCGACCAAATCTCCCCCACCCAGAGTGTGGGGGCATAAGTCGGGAACCGACTGTGGCCTGACCACAGCCGGCCTACCGACCAAATCTCCCCCACCCAAAGTGTGGGGGCATAAGTCGGGAACCGACTGTGGCCTGACCACAGCCGGCCTACCGACCAAATCTCCCCCACCCAGAGTGTGGGGGCATAAGTCGGGAACCGACTGTGGCCTGACCACAGCCGGCCTACCGACCAAATCTCCCCCACCCAAAGTGCGGGGGCATAAGTCGGAAACCGACTGTGGCCTAACCACAGCCGGCCTAACGACCAAATCTCCCCCACCCATAGTGCGGGGGCATAAGTCGGGAACCGACTGTGGCCTAACCACAGCCGGCCTACCGACCAAATCTCCCCCACCCAAAGTGCGGGGGCATAAGTTGGGAACCGACTGTGGCCTGACCACAGCCGGCCTACCGACCAAATCTCCCCCACCCAAAGTGCGGGGGCATAAGTCGGAAACCGACTGTGGCCTGACCACAGCCGGCCTACCGACCAAATCTCGCCCACCCAAAGTGTGGGGGCATAAGTCGGAAACCGTGACCACAGCCGGCCTACCGACCAAATCTCCCCCACCCAAAGTGTGGGGGCATAAGATGGGAACCGACTGTGGCCTGACCACAGCCAGCCTACCGACCAAATCTCCCCCACCCAGAGTGTGGGGGCATAAGTCGGGAACCGACTGTGGCCTGACCACAGCCGGCCTACCGACCAAATCTCCCCCACCCAGAGTGTGTGGGCATAATTCGGGAACTGACTGTGGCCTGACCACAGCTGGCATACCGACCAAATCTCCCCCACCCAGAGTGTGGGGGCATAAGTCGGGAACCGACTGTGGCCTGACCACAGCCGGCATACCGACCAAATCTCCCCCACCCAGAGTGTGGGGGCATAAGTCGGGAACCGACTGTGGCCTGACCACAGCCGGCCTACCGACCAAATCTCCCCCACCCAGAGTGTGGGGGCATAAGTCGGGAACCGACTGTGGCCTGACCACAGCCGGCCTACCGACCAAATCTCCCCCACCCAGAGTGTGGGGGCATAAGTCGGGAACCGACTGTGGCCTGACCACAGCCGGCCTACCGACCAAATCTCCCCCACCCAGAGTGTGGGGGCATAAGTCGGGAACCGACTGTGGCCTGACCACAGCCGGCATACCGACCAAATCTCCCCCACCCAGAGTGTGGGGGCATAAGTCGGGAACCGACTGTGGCCTGACCACAGCCGGCCTACCGACCAAATCTCCCCCACCCAGAGTGTGGGGGCATAAGTCGGGAACCGACTGTGGCCTGACCACAGCTGGCCTACCGACCAAATCTCCCCCACCCAGAGTGTGGGGGCATAAGTCGGGAACCGACTGTGGCCTGACCACAGCCGGCCTACCGACCAAATCTCCCCCACCCAAAGTGCGGGGGCATAAGTCGGGAACCGACTGTGGCCTGACCACAGCCGGCCTACCGACCAAATCTCCCCTACCCAGAGTGTGGGGGCATAAGTCGGGAACCAACTGTGGCCTGACCACAGCCGGCCTACCGACCTAATCTCCCCCACCCAGAGTGTGGGGCAAGGAGTGTGTTAAAATAAAGCATGGAATGAACAGAAAATAATATGGCAAGACAGAATGATAAAAACAGAAAATAAAAAGCGTCAGAAGCGCTAGGCGTTTGTTACAACAAGGAGTCAAAATAAGGCTACAACAATCCAAAGATCACAGGCGTCCCCAAAGGATCAAGCGCCACCTACAAACAGAACAAAAAGGAATACAAAGGATAAAGCATGGAGGGCAAGCCTATGCCTAAACCTCAAGAGGGTAGGTGCGAGGAGATCCACAAAAAGCCTCAAGAGGGGCAGAGGAGTTAGCAGTATCTGCCGGCTCATCTGCCACCCCCTCCTCTCCCTCCCTGAGGGTACATGAGGCACAGGAGGACGACGACCCGAGTTCCTATTTAGGAGAGGTAGGAGGCTCGGCCGCCGGCGACCCACCCTCACGTTCATCCTCCTCCGCTTGAAGGCGCTGATATATCGGATTATACCGGCCAAAGTCGAAACCCGGATCGTACTCAAGAAGGGCCTTTGACGTCAAGTCAACAACGACATTCATTCCCTCAAGAAAAGTTGCGTCACCTTCCTTCGCCAAATTGGCAATCTCCCCAGACTTCTTCTCCGATTCCTGTTCAGCGGCTGCCAGCTTCGACTGAAGGGACTCCATATCAGCACGAGCCACCTGTAGTTGCCCCTCCAGATCCCTCTTGAACGACTCACAGGAGGAATGGACCCCCCGGAGAGTTTCCAATTCCTGGCAACCGGTCACCTCCTTCTCCTCAACCTCCAATCTTAGCTTCTTCTCCGACTCCAGCTTCGCCTCAGCCGCCGACCTTAGTTGCTTCTCCAATTCCAGCTTCAACTCTGCCTCCTGCAAGCGAGACATCAGCCTCGCGCCCTCCTCCGCCGCCTTCTTGATCTTGATACTGGCTTGGACAACCCTAGACAAATCCTCCCCCAGGCCACGATAGACGGTATCCAGTTGGGCAAGAGTTTGAATTCGGTCAACAGGCGAAACGTCTCCCTCCAACATCTTGTAAAAAGAAAGGTCGGACAAGGAGGGGAGAGGCGCATCCACGGCGGCGGCAACATCGCGCATAGTTTCCGGGTCCTGAGAAGCCTCCAGGCAGGCGGCCGCCTCCCTGAATCCGGAGGATGGTTCGGCAACCACCCCCTGTTCAGAAAGAGCCGCAATAGTGACAACCGGCGAGCTCGTAGTCCTTGGGGAAGTGACAACCTCGGAAGCCCCGACATCAGCCTGCGCGCCGGCCACACTCATGGCCCCCTCAGGATCAACAGAGGAGGGGCCCACGGCCTGCCTCTTAGGGGGAGGAGCCCCACCAAACGACGACGACGCCCTCCTCAGCCTGGAAAGCCTCGACTTCTGGTAGGTCATGATGGTTAAATGGTCCAACGAGGGAGCCGACGGCGTAGTAATAAGAGGGCAGAGGGAAGGATCCAACCCTAGTGAGCAATCTCCTCAGGCGTCCAAGTGGCCGCCGACCTGTTGTCTGCAAAGTTAGGCAGAAAAATGGGCAAAGGGTTGAGGGTCTGAGAACTATCAAGGAAGGTGGACAACACAAGTGAATAAATAGGTCGCCAGATACCTGGGCTGGCGACAGGGACGCTCATGCCCACCCGTTCCAGAAAATCATTCCTCGTGATCAGATCATAGTGAGGAAGCCATATTGAAGGAGCGGCCACCCTCTCCTTGCCCGACCACTTCATAACGGCAGGAAAGGCGCCGACAACTTCCCTATCCGACTGCCCCAAGCCGGACTCCCTCAAATCCAAACAACCCCCCATCTCCTTATCACTCTCCAGATTGACACGTACATCCGACAGGAAAAACCGGGGGACAGCCCAGGGCTTATCTGAACGCACATACAAGAAAGCCCCTTTCCACTTGTGACAATTCGAGAGGATGGGATAAGAAGTGACATACTTGCCTCGCCGGCCAGGGGCCCAGTAAGAAGACGACGACGCCTTAAGACGCACCATGAACCTAAACGCCTCCACCGAAGGCCTCCACTTCCTAAACCGGCACACCCAGCAAAATGAGATGATGGCACGAAAGGATTGGGGAGTCAGCTGACCCAGCGCCAACCTCATACGACAGAATACCGCCTCCACAAAGGGATCGAGGGGAAAACGGAGGCCGAACTTCAAAGATTCTACGGATACTCCGACACATCCCTCTGGAGGAGAGCAAATGGACTGGCCCGGGTCCGGCAGCAAGTATTCATAACCCTCCCCGAGAGGGTAGAGTTCTTTAGCAGCATCAAGACCACCGGCATCAAGGACCTTCTGACGCCAACCCTCGTCGATCAAAGTACTGGCATGAAGGAGAGGGCGACGGTTGCTCTCAACACCCTCCGTCTCCGGCTCCACCGGCCCGGAAACAGAGGCCGAACGACGGGGAGAAGACGCCCCCGCCCCAGAAGAGTCCCCCAAACAAGAACCCCCTTTCTGAAGACGGAGGCGCAAAACCATGGAGCTGCCAACGACAACATCCCCCCAGAAGCGCCGGATGGCGGCAACCCTTCGCCACCCCTCGCAAGAGTCGAGGATCCCCCGGCAGAAATGCGCAAAGCCCGGATGGGCTCCGCATAAACGGGCTCCACCTCTTCTACAGACTCCCCCGACGAGGAATCGCCGGCCCCTTCGACGGACCCACTACCCTGGGTCCCGTCACGCTCCGACATCCCCTCATCGTCCTCTACCTCTAAGCGAACATGCCGGGAACGGGTGGACATGATGCGAGAGCAAAGGAATAAACGAAAGACAAGAGACAGAAAACTAACCTAGAAAAGCCGGCAAAAACTAGAACTCCCGCGGCAGGAGACGGCGACTAAATCAGAAACGAAAGAAAAATGGGCAGTTTGCTTTACACTTAGTGAGAGACTGAAATGGCAAATGAGAGGCAAATGAGGGGGGGAGCCCCTATTTATATGATGAAGGCCTCCTAGGGCCACCCACCAAATTAACTGACAAAGGGCAAGTGGCATTCAATGCAACACAAAAATGCAGAATACGAAAAGACAACACAAAAAGGAACAGACAAGTGGGAAAGCGTGACTTGGGGCGCAAAGTACGAAGATTCACATTCAATAAACAAAGTCAGCATACACCCGGACATCCGAGTAAGGGAACCGGCAACCGAGTAATACAACATCAATAAAATAAAGGGCCGGTAACCCCCAAAATTACATAGAAAACTACCTAAAACAAGATAAGAGCCGAAGCACCGCTGACATAGCCACGCCGCCGAATATACCGCCTTTCCCACCTACTAGCCTCAGCCGACAAAACGAGGCACCCTCCGGACCCATACCACCCGGAAAGCCTCACTCCATATCCTCCCCCTCGGTGTCCTCGTCAGGAAGGGAGGAGGCCGAGGTAGCAGGGGAAGAGGAGGAGGCAGGAGAGGGAGGGGGGGCGCGAATCCCACGAAGAATGTCGAAACCCTCCGCCATCTCACCCGACGAATCACTAGGGCAGAGAGGGGCGCCCATCCATGAGGGCCCGGACGAACGGCTGCTCGAAAAAGAGGAGCCGGAGGGGTCGCCCGACGACGGACAATCCGGATCGATGTCCGGTTCTGAAACGCCGAAGTGCACCCTGGCACGCCGGCGACGGCGATCACGATCATCACTGGGGGAACGCCCTGCAGTCTCCGTAGCAGGAGGAGGAGCAGGAGGGGCAGCTTCAACAGGCGCCGGTGGACGGTAGGGAGGCCCTCGAGAAATCCAGCGCCCGTACTTAGGCTTCGAAGTCTCCGGAGAGGGGGAGCGTTTCCTGCGCCGGACAGGGCTGCTCGGATGCACCACGGCGGAGGGTGGAGAATTGCTGCCAGAGGAGGACGACATGAGTAAGTTAAGAGTTCTCAAAGAATGGGGATGGGAAAATGATGCCAAAGATGGCAAAAAATGAGGATCTTATATAGGGGAGCTAAACCATGCATGTACACCATTAAATGCATGCAACCACCAAAGTAATCTAGGGAAACCAAAAGCCATCATTACCTCTACACACAACCTAGGCTAGTAGGGAAGGCGAACGGATTGCACGCAAACCAATACCGACCCTGCGGCACCTCGCCCAGGAACTATTCACTGAAAGCGGCCCACGTGACCCCGGGCGGACATCCAGTGAGGGGCAATTGACGGGGGTCGGCACCACAGGTACGGTCGGCAGCCGGCGGGGTCATGACCGAGTCGTCACCTCTCCAACTAGGACTCATCGGCTCCCTCCTACCGGAGGGAGGTCTTCGGTCTGGCTCGAGGTCCAGCGGCTGACCTCCATGTCCCAAGTCCTATAAATACCCCGAAGACATCCATCTAAGAGGGGGGGCTGAACATTCTAACAACATATGACACACACATATCATCTCTCTAAAGTTAAGTAATATCCTCCATAATCTTACCTCTACCCTCCAATCCACACCACTGACTTGAGCATCGGAGAGGCAACCTCGGAATCCCTCCGATGCCCTTGTTTGCTCCCTGTGCAGGTCTGGAACTCTGGGTTTCATCAGTCAGGAGAGGAGGATCGCCGGCCACATCCGGCAGGAGGCATACGATTGTTTGCCACCCAAACAGTAATCAATCGTACGTAATATAATAAAATATACCCACATGAATTTTTTTTATATTTGTATGATTAATTAGGATGAATATTAAACTATATTTCTTGATCTACCCACAGGAGTTACGAAATAAAAATTTAGTAGTCTCATCATTGAGTTAATTAAAATTATTATGAGTCTAATTTGAGTAGGACTTTAGCCTATAGGCAAGTTTTATGTCACTAGATTCATATTAGCATGATTTTACATTGGTAAAGCATGATTATAGTTATGTCTCAAATTATTAATAAGCATGTTATTTATTCATTTGCAGTTATTTTGTCTGGTAGTTCTTCTGATGTCAAATTTGACATTCCTGAATTGAATGGTGAAAATTATAAGGTCTGGAAAGAGAGGGTATTATTGCAGTTAGGATGGATGGATATTGATTATGCTATAAGGAAAGACGAACCACCTAGTATAACGGACGCTAGTGAACCTGATGAGGTAGATCTTTATGAAAAGTTGGAGAGATCTAACCGTCTCTCCGTTATGTCCATAAAGGCCAGATTATCTGCTAGTATTTGTGGTTCATTTGAAAAGTATGATAAGGTTAAAGACCTCATTAAGGCCATCGATGAGCAGTATGTGACTTCAGACAAATCTCTTGCCAGTACCTTAATTATGCAATTTTCATCTCTAAAGCTCACTCAAACTAAAGGCGTGCGTGAATACATCATGCGCATGAGGGACATTGCGGCTCAACTTAAAGGCTTGGAGGTTACTATGTCCGACTCCTTTCTGGTGCACTTCATCTTATGCACTCTTCCTTCACAATATGCCCAATTTAAGATATCCTACAACACACATAAGGATAAATGGTCTATTAAAGAGCTTATGACCATGTGTGTTCAGGAGGAGGGTAGATTGCTATTGGAAGAAGGTGAAAAGGTGAACTTTACCACTTCTAAAAAGAAGGGTGATGATCACACTAAAGACAAAGGAAAGGGGGAAGGTTTCAGCTCAGTCAGTCATAAAGAAGGAGTCTTCGTGTTTCTTCTATAAAAAGAAGGGACACATGAAGAAAGATTGCCCTAAATTCAAAGTCTGGTTGAAAAAGAAAGGTAATTTTCTAGCACATGTATGTTATGAATCTAATATGATTTTGAATCATAATACATGGTGGATTGACTCTGGCACTACAATCCATGTTTCGAATACCTTGCAGGGTATGACAAACCTAAGGAAACCGGTGGGCAGTGAAGCCTCTATCTATTCAGGAAATCAGATAGGATCACATGTGGAAGCCATCGGGACATGCACTTTAATTCTTAGTAGTGGTTTTAATTTGGTTTTGCAAGAGACATTTTATGTTCCTAAATTTGCTAGGAATTTGATTTCTATTTCCAGACTTGTAACCTTTGGATTTTCTTTTAAATTTTCGGATTCCGGTTTTAATATTTTTAAGAATTCTGAAATAATTGGTTGCTGTATTTTGTCTGAAAATTTATATCGTCTCAATTTGCAAAATGATACCACTGAAAGTACTTTGCATGTCAATACTAGTTTAAAAATATATATTATGGATGAGAATTCTTCTATGTTGTGGCACCGGAGATTGGGATACATCTCCATTCAGAGGGTTAAGAGATTGGTGAAAGAAGGGGTACTTAGTACCTTAGACTTCACCGATTTCGAGAATTGTATTAGTTGCATTAAGGGAAAGCAAACTAATACTCATAAAACTGGTGCTAAGAGGAGTTCTGAGTTATTAGAAATCATACACACGGATATTTGTTGTCCGGACATGAACGCTAATGATCCGAAATACTTTATCTCCTTCATTGATGATTATTCGCGATATATGAATCTCTACTTACTTCGTTCCAAAGATGAAGCTTTAGATGCCTTTAAATTGTTTAAGGTTGAAGTAGATAACCAATGTGATAAGCGCATTAAAATCGTAAGATTAGATCGAGGTGGTGAGTACTATGGTAGATACATCAAGAACAAACAAGCACATGGTCCATTTGCTAAATTTCTTCAAGAGCATGAGATTGTTGCCCAATACACCATGCCTGGTTCTCCAGACCAGAATAGTGTAACGGAAAGAAGAAATCGGACATTTATTAACATGGTGTAGAGTATGCGAAGTAATGTTAATCTTCCATAATTTTTGTGGGTTGATGCTCTCAAAACTGCAGCGTATATATTAAACCAGGTTCCTACCAAAGCCGTCTCTAAGACACCTTTTGAGTTATTCAAAGGTTGGAAGCCGAGTTTGCAACATATACGCATTTGGGGATGTCCGTCTGAAGTGAGAATTTATAACCCACAAGAAAAGAAACTTGATCCAAGGACTATTAGTGGGTATTTCATTGGATATGCCAAGAAGTCTAAGGGTTATAGATTTTATTGTCCATCTCACAGCACTAGAATTGTGGAATCAAGAAATGCTAAATTTCTTGAGAATGACTTGATCAGTGGGAGTGATCAATTTCGGGAAATTATTCCTGAAAAGGATCACAATGAGGTTCCACCATTTGACTCAGATGTTCGGTTGGTCGTCATTCACACTCTTTGTAACACCCTTGATTTTATAATTTAAATTAAATCTAAGTTATATTCGTATTTTTATTTTATTTACGATTTAACTCGTAATTCTTAAAATTATTGTAAAATGAATTTATCGTTCAATCGTTTCAAACTCCTAAAATTCTATTTGACTCGGAAACTCTTATATTTAAAACATATTTTTATTTCTGTTTCGATTGATTTTATACATTTAATTTAATTCTTATCGAAAGTCTATTTCGACGATTTAAATTCTAAATTCTTTTTATTTATGATTTAAACTCGAAAATTCTATTTTCGGCTCTTAGTTCATTTATATTAAGCTTCGTCAAAACATTTATTACATTTCCTCGAGAAATCAATTTAATTCGCTTTATCGAAAATTTATTATTTATCGAGAATACTATTTCATCGTCTAATTATTTATTTCTATCAACTTCGTTTTCGTCTCGAATACTTTATTTACTCATTTTATTTGACGGTCCGATTATTTATTAATTTCATTAATTCGTTTTAATCCGATTCGTGGGTCAGTCAACTTATCGTTACCGAATTCGTCTCCTCCTGATTCATTTAAGTAAAACCGTATACTACGTATACTATTGTCTCTGATTCCGAACACTTATTGTGAGTCGATTTTACCCACTTGCTTAACGTATACAACCACCCCTTTTCCATTACTCTTCATTCATTTAATCAGTACTTTTATTATTTAATCAATACTTTGGTTTCTTGGTTTTCCTTACACATCCACTCCACCTCTCCATTTAACATACACCTCTTACTACTTGTTTTTTTATTCCACCTCTTGCTTCCCCCTTATCAGTCTTTTTGTTTAACCGTTTCAATTCAACTCTCCCTTCATCCATTTCATTTACCCCTTTCCTCGTCCAACCTATCCGATCATCTTCCTTTCGTGCCTGATTTCATCACCACTGCTGTCGTTTTTTTTTCTTGTTATTGCCATTGATGCACCGTGTCTTTGTTCTGCTGTCATCGTTCTCCTGTAGTAGGCTGCTGCTACTGTTTCGTGCCATCCCTACTGGTTCGTTTGTTGTCGATTTAGGCCTGTTTTGATGTCGCGTTCTGCTGCTACACTTCTGCTGTTGTTGCTCCTGTTGCTGTGCTCGGCTGCTTTTGGTTCGTGCACACCGCTGCTGCCGCTTTCAGCGTGCGGTTCCTCTTGTTTTCCTCTCGCCCTTTTGTCAAACCCAGTTTTGATCAGCTCTTTGTCCTGTTTGTTCGGTCGAACGTCGGCATCTTGCCGCCAGTTAGTGGCCTGAAGGTAATCTATTATGTACTTTTCTTCTCCTTCCTATTTCAGTTGATGTGAGTTTATTTGTTGTTTCTGCTGATCACGGTTGTTCTTTACTGCTGTTTGTCGTGTTTGCTGTTGTCCGATTTCCCAGATTCTCCTCGTTTTCTTCCCCTCATTTCTGCCTTACTACTCATTCCGTCTTCTCTGTTTTGCTGCATTTGTTCGTTGTTATGGATGCTCGTTGTTGTTGCTGCTCTTAAGTTATGCTATTGTTTTCACTTCCGCTGCTGCGTTTTGCCGTCCTCTGTTTCCGTTCCACTTCTTCCTTCTTCTTATTCTTTTCTCCTTCTTTGTTTTGTCGAATTTCTGTCTTCTGTCCGATGTTGTTGCCGCTGATTCGATGTGGGCAATATTGTTACTTCTGTCGTGATGATGCTGCTGCGTCTGTTGTTGTTACGCGTTGCTGCTGCTGCGTTTATCTCATTTTAATCCGTTTATTCTACTTCTTCTTTTCTTAATCTTCTTCTCTTATTCTTCTTTGCGCCTGTGCTGCTCCTGCTATCGTTATACGTCTCGCTGCTGCTCTTGTCCTCTTGTATTCGTGGAATTGTCATCCATCGTATTCTCCTATTCTTTCTATTCCTTCCTCCCCTGATTTGTGCGTTTGTGTATGAATCAGTACTCGATGTTCATCGGTGCTAAAATGTTCTCTCTTTGGTCCTTGAAGTTTTATGGAAGAACAAGCGTTCGAGGCCAGTTTTGATGTCGTGATTGGAGTTTGGACTATTAGACGGGCAAGTACTTTGATTTTCGACCTAACACAAGGTAACTTTAGGACGTTACTCGATTTTATATCGTATGTTTGAGTAGTAGTATGTAGTAAATATTTTAACTCCGGTTTTCTAATTTTATCTATTTATTAATTGCTAAAATTATTCTTTTAAATCGCCTGTTTTATAAGTATTTTATAAGTTTTCGATATCGATTTATAAATCGTTAATAATTTAATTATTTACGATCGTTATAATATTTTGTTGGTTATCGTGACACTAGTAACTAAATAATATCGATTTCATATTTTCTTCATATTTCGTTAATTTATAATTTTAACTCAAAATCGTATTTTTTTATGTTATAATCGAGGTTTGTATACTTGTTTAATAAATAAATTTTCGTTTTACGATTTATTCTAATAAATGAGAAAATAGTCAATTTTGTTTTAAATATATTTTTAGTTGAGACTATTTTCACTAATAATTTCCTATTTGTTTCCGATTGACTATTTTTATTGAAATCCGTAATATTTATTAATAAAAACTATCTGTTAAAAATAATTTGAAATGTTCGTAAATCTCATTTCATTTATAAAACTCGTTGTCATAATTAATTTTGGATATCGTTTTTCTTAAAACGTCTCTTTTCTAAAATTTATAGTTTTAACTCGATTTCCTAATCCTTTATAAAGTACTATACTTTGACTTATTATATTTTACTTATTTTTGAGTAACAAATTTAGAAATATATTAAAGTTACGATAACGACGATAATAATAAAATGTTAATTTCGTTAGAAATGCTATCTTTATACATTTCACCTATTTTATTAACTTACGTATTTTCTATAACAATATTTCTATTTTAAGTAAGTTTCTAAAATTAATAAGTTTCTATTTATAGAAAGTTTCCCCTTTTAATATAAAATGTTTATTCCCTTTTATCTTCATATAATTTATATTGATTATATTTACTTTTGACTATCGATAATAGCTTGTTTTGGAGTTATGGAATAAGGACAAGTGTGGGGTTAGAGTAATATATTCTGGGATGTACGTTTTGCCATCAACTATAAAGCTGGTGTGTCTATGTTGAGACACATTGGTCGTTGAACTGAGCATGGTTTGTGTTCAGGAGTGTGTATATTTTGACCTTAAACTTAGATATCGCATCGTGTAAGTCGTCGTCGGGTTGAACTGGATTACGGTTGGTGTCTAGGAGGGGTGTACATTACTTAAGCCAGGACCTCGCTGCACGCAGTCCTGTTATAGTTGAGTTGCCTAGTTAGAGACCGAAGTCTGATTTGTTTTGACTAAGTTCTCGAAGCTAGTTTAGTATGGTCCTAGTGAAAGTCTAGCTTGTGCACACTAATTCTATCCATAACGCCATTTTGAATATTTTTATTATTATCGATACATTTTGGTTAGCAGGTTGGCAAATATTTGAAGTTTTCTTCTGAAAACTTGTTCAGATTTTATTGTTCCCATATTTTGAGTTTTCTCCGAAAACTTATTTTTATTTTATCATTTAATATTTTCCATTTTAATTATTTTGATATAGTAATACTATTATTTTTCATATGATATAGTGTGGCTGGGAGAACGTCCGAGTTACTCCCCACTGACGTGGCTGTTATGTTTATAACATGACAGGTAATTGATGCTGGGTTTTGGGTGTGAGCTAGCGAGTAGCATGGATCCTACTCTTTCTTCATTCGTAGAATTTATGGATTTGTATAAACCCGTTTGGAGATTTTACTTTTAGCCCTTTTGTAAAAAGAGGCCTTTGTATTGACTTACCATTTCTTTTAATAAGATATAGTTTGTCAGTGTGTTTTAATCCCAATTCTACGGTGTTTCCGTCACTGTATTGCGTTAGAATTTCTAGGGGATTACACTCTTCAAGTCCAACCGAGTGTTAGACGACCAAATTAGGAAACTCCACATACGATTGATCGAAATGTGGTAGAGACTGAGGAGGTTCGGCCCGAGGGTGAACAAACTCCATTAAGAAGATCTACTCGGGAAACAAAAACAGCTATTCTGGTGATTTTATTGTAACAACCCAGATTTTTGATGACTTAAATTTATAGATAAAGCGGAAAGTTATCTAAGTCATTTAATTAAAATTATATCAGAGTGTAAATAAATCCTGATCGCTACGGATCCTTACAACAAACGACTATTAATTACATAGTCTTGATTCACTTAGTACAAAATATAGATTGTATTTTATACAAACATATTATTAAATCTCGCTCGCTCGATTCCCCGACGTCTTAGACCTGCAAAAAAATAAAACAGTGGACGCTGAGCGGGACAGCAACCAAGCCGTTCATCTAACATCACCTCGAACACATAAGACAATCATGTGAATAACAAATAATATGCTTACAAAAATATTAAAGGATATCATGTAACAGATAGTTTCCTGTAATTCAATTATCAACATGTGAGGTGATTAAAACGATAAAGTTTAAAAGATGGGACATTGGCAGCCATTTGATTTTAAATCATTTTTCACGTAAACGTAGAATAAACACACGAGTCGTGGCTCCTAGTATCACCGCTACACCCTATTGGCTTGCATCTCACCAATAGAAGTAACCGTGTTACCGACTCGTAGACCGAACCGATCTTATGAGGTTTACATCTCACCCATAAGGCTCAATTGGGCCCGAACTTCTATTATAATTGATAGAAAAACTACCAAAAACACGTAAAATGCACAAGAGAGACGCTAATGGGAGAAGTACTCAAAATATGGCCATAATCGCACTCTAGACTCACAAAACGAGGGAAAAACGAGTCTAAATGGGAGAAAAAACGGTCTAAATTTAGCACACAACAATTCCCCCACACTAAACCGTTACTCGTCCTCGAGCAAAGACCCAAAAAGAAATTACAAACTACTACTATTAGCTAGACTATGCTAAGCCGATACGGGGCAATTAACAGGCCCGCTCCGTCCCTTCAACTCACATTGAAATACCCATGAGGTAGAGTATTCCCATGCAAGGCAAGTTGGGGCTTGCTCAAAATGGTCGATGCGACTAAACACACAAAAAAACATAAGACAAAAGAATAGACGCATCCAAAGCAAAAATAAAACACCGAATCCCTCATCGAGACGGCGGGGAAGACACCAATTACTTACCTAAAACAACAATAAACTTCCAAGATAAATCACCCACGTAAACAAGGACCAAAGCCTAATACTATGACAATTAAGCAATAAAGATGTTGATAACTTAGCTAGGTCATCCTAATCTTCTAAAGGGGTACTACGGGGCATATAACGGAGTGGAAAAAATGAACCATGGATTCGTTCGACACTGTAGGTAGGTGCAGTCCCGCTCTCTTTGGCTAAGCCAAGAGGTTCGTTCCAAACTCGAATTTCCTAAATTAGCCCAAATAAAAAGGTGGAGTGTTTACAATTATTGGGATGGATCGACTAATCACCGCTATCTTCCTACCTCGGGACTCTAGTTGCCACTTCACGGCGACGAATCGATCAAATGGCTTTTTTTTTTGAAGGAGATGTTTTTTATGATACGATTTTCATTTGAAGCTCCTTTTCTCTCCTTTGTTTTTCATATTTTTGTGCCCTTTTCTTTTTCTTTGGTTTGCCCTTTTTTCGACTTTTTGATGTGGTTCGAAACCAAGCTTGGAGGTTATTTTTGTGTAAACTTATTGTGGTGATGTATAGGTGGAGGAAAAATAGGTAATCGAGAACGCGCGCCATTTGCGGATAACCCGCAAAAAGGCGGAAAGAATTTGGACTAAAGGTGCGATGGTCATTCGAGCAAGGTCACCTAGAAAACGGGATGCGGGAACCAATGCCTAACTCCTCCATGGGTGGTCAAAGTGGTCAAATGCAAACCCCGAAGTAAACATCTAGTAGAAAAGGTGGACTCAAGCTAAAGGATCAACAAATTCATTGCCTTAGAGTCATTCTACTAGATTAAGGTCCAAAATTTACAATGGGTTATCTTCAATGGAGTGTAAACTTTTGTAAAAGGTTTGTAATCGGGTTTTCGAAAAGTTTTAATCCTAGACACACTATACAAAAGCAAAAGAAACACACGAAAAAGAAAAGGCAAATAAAAGAAACACAAGTAAGGTCATGCCTCCATACTCCATCGTCATACAAGCACAAAATCAACCACAACACCCAAAATGCTCAACTTCGAGAGCCTCCAATAGCAACAACCTAACTCCTCTACAAAAATAAAGAAGAAAGAAGGAAGGAAATTACCAAGTGGGTGCTTTCATAATCTCTTCAAATCGTGCTATAAAGGTGGTGATTACCTGTAAGAGTAGAGAACAAGACCATACACAGGACACGAAACATAACAAGAAACAAGAAAAAAAATGTTTTTGATTTTTCGAATTTTTCAAATTTTTATGGATTTTGAAAAGATTTTTGAGAAATAAAAGATAGTAGACTCCTCCCCCACACTAAAACTGTACATTGTCCTCAATGGACAAGTAGGGGAAAATCGAAAAAGACGGAAAAGAAAAGTAAGAAAAATCTTTTTCGATTTTTATGTTTTTTCAAATGTTTTTGGATTTTTATAATTTTTTGAATGTTTTTGGATTTTTCGAAATTTTTGAGAAAAGAAAAAAGAAAATAAAATAAAGAAAGCGATAAAATATTGGCGGGTCTAGGTGCAATCACATCACCTAGACCCTAGTCAAGTGGCTAAGAAAATGAAAATAAAATAAAAGAAAAGAAATTAAAAACGTAATGGTGAAAAATTGGGCGTAGGTATAGTCACGTCACCTAGCCCGGATTAAGAAAAATTGAGAGAAATTGATTAAAATTTGGATTTTTCAAAAGATCA
This sequence comes from Agrostemma githago, assembly GCA_958450325.1. Lineage (NCBI taxonomy): Eukaryota > Viridiplantae > Streptophyta > Magnoliopsida > Caryophyllales > Caryophyllaceae > Agrostemma > Agrostemma githago. The sequence goes on along the minus strand of OY288254.1, from coordinate 9,124,324 downwards.
ATGGCGTAATCACATCGCCTAAAGACCGGGAGCAATACCAAGGCCGCTTCGGCCGCAAAAATCGATGGGACAGTGGGACAACTTGCAATTTTGCTTCGAGATAAAACAATCAAAATGGTTATAATATTCATGAAACAAGGAACAAGGAACGAAATTACTTCACAGACATGCAGTTATAGATGATTAAAAACTCACCGACACAATCCGAACATATACACAACACACACACACACACATACACACACACACACACACACACACCACACTACCTACCGACTCTGGGAGATGGTTTAATTTAGGTAATCATTCGACGCGAAAGAAACCGTCAGAGACCCGGGATAGGGTTGTATGCCTCGGTGGGTTCTAACTCACAAATGTCGTAGATCGTACGACCCTCGGGTAACGTGTAGTGTGCATACTCCCAAACTTCCATTCCCGACTTGTGGACATGACATAGGTCCACCCCGACGCGGCCACGCGCGGGTTTGGGGAGGCGAATGAATCTCCATATGAGAATGGATCGAATTGAAATTTAGGTCTATGTGGAGTCGCCATCGAATTTTGTAGTTATTCGGAACCATTTGAGCCCACTCTATGTCGTAGTGGGCCGTATACAAAATACGGCCCATTTCCGATGTCAGAGTTTATTGGGCTCGTCCCTTTGCATTTGGTACCGATACCGACATTATCGGATATCGTGTATTGAATGACTCTCGTGCGCCAACGGTTTCGGGCATCCGGAAACCGAGGTTCTGAGTAAGGGGTGAGGGTACGTGTTGGGAAGCCCACAAAGGACACCCAACCCCGCCCGCACATTAGCGGCCTCTACTAAGAATTCGAATGACTTTCCAATACGCGCGTTAGTAAAACGGGAAAATGATATGCAAAGATTATTTTCCCTAAACATGTGAATTGAATGGAAATGGGTTTCTAAGTCAATTTAATGCAATTAATTCTACGTCAAAGTGGAATTTTAGCATGCGGGTTCATTTAGTACAATAAACGAACAAGAATTAAATTGACAAAAGAAATAACAAACGCGTTAGTAACGATGTAACGATATAACGAATAATAACGGTTTATGCAAATGATGAATTGAGTTTGAATGATATAAACGAGATGCAAATATGATGATGTATGGTTTGAAAAGGTAGTAATACACGTGATTAATTAAACATGTGTTGACCTAAATCATAAATTACTACCGAGTTTGAAACGAAGAATGTACGACTCGTTGTATTAGTTGTTATGAGGTCACTCGATCGAGTAGAGCCGTAAAAGATGATTCTGTTTTGCATTACAGACCATACTCGGCCGAGTTATTGACCAACTCGGTCGAGTATTAACCAACTCGGTCGAGTACATGGCCACTCGATCGAGTCACTGTGAGACTCGACCGAGTGGGGGTCGAAATAAGCATTCTGACTCGATTTTGTGATGTCACTCGATCGAGTGACTAAGGCACTCGGTCGAGTGGCACCTGTAAGAACCTGGTTCGTTTGCAATTTAATTATTGATTTTGAAATTGCTTTTGATTTTTGATAGTTAGACGATTTTACCGAATCGGACATAAATATTGCACAATTTATGTTCGACTTGGTTTTTTATAAATCGCGAATTTTGTTGAACCGAATATAAATATTGTTGAATTTATACCCGATTCTAAATTTAAATACTCGTTGTATCCCATATTCGATTATTTGAATCGATATGGAATGTTAGAGTGAAATAGAAAAAATAGATTAATTTTAGTCGTCTTAAATTAATTATCGTGATATGAACAAATCATCACGTTAATTAATTTATGTGACTTGATCGTTAGATTCGATATCCAATTATGTAATTGGTATCGAATCTAAAATCGACGCTTTACTTGAATAAAAAAGGACTTGATTCCCTCGACTTCTCCGACATCGAAATAAATCCCTAGGGATTGTGATGTCGGATCCGTGTCAACGGGTTTCGACCCTTATTAAAATTGATTTTAAAAATTGATGAATGCAAAATCGATGATGATGACTACAAAAATAAAAAAAACGAATTATTGTTTAAGTTAACTTATTTCAATAATCAAACGATCGGGGTGATGGGATAAGCGACCGACGACGCGTGTGCAGTACACTTGTATATGCGGTTTTCCTTATCCCACCATCACTCACATTCGACACAAATCAATAAGTATTTTAATGTTTTTCTATTAATAATATTATCGATATTATGATGCAATGTACGAAACAATAAAAAAAAAAACAAAAAAAAGAGATGCGAAGAAGATGAAGACGACGTGAGGAAGAGAAGGAGAAAAGAGAGGGTTTTGACACCCTCAACCTACATGTTCTTGTCTCGGAACGGACTCGTAACCGTGGCTTTAACACAAGAGTCTTCGAGGTTTTATGGAGGTTAAGTTGTGGTGGCTCGGGATTGATTCCTAAAACTAGGTTTAGGGTTTAAATTTGATCCTGATTAAGGTTGAATTTTGATGTTGATTAGGGTTTGATCTTTATTAGGGTTGAACTTGATGTTGATTAGGGTTTTGAAAGTGTGTGTGGAAGTTGATTAGGGTTGTGTAGAGGTGTGTAAAGGATGTATTAGGGTTGTAAAAAAGTTGTTGAAGATGTGTGCATGGAGGTTGCTTATATAGGCAAGGCTAGGGTACCCGGTTAGGGTTACTCGGCCGAGTTGAGAGCCAACTCGGTCGAGTGGCCCGTGAAGCCTGCAGCCGGGCTCGAAACAAGCCCACTCGATCGAGTGGCCCAACTGGGTCGCGTGAATCTGTTGACTTTGGACCGTGATTTGTGTTTGATGATGGGTTTGTGTTTGACTTGGACTTTTGAAGGTTGATGGGTTGTTTTGTGTGTCTCGGAAGCGACTTTGACCGGGGTTGACCCAATCGTAAAAAGTCGGTTTTAATTCCGGTGTCGGTTTTGGCCCAAATTAGTCTTGTTTGACTCAGAATTATCCACTGGGCCTGGATTTGAGGTTATTTTTGTGAAATTTGTACTCCGCAAGTGTGTCAGCCAGCGATTAATGGATTTGAGCCCGTATCCGAACGCGTAGAAGCATGTTAGCGTCCGATCATCATCGGGTGTTTTTTTGGAAACTGCCATAGACACCTGGCAGTCAAAATGCGGGTGTCTACACGACTCATTCCCGTTCAGTCGGAATTCACCAGGACCTAAAGGTAGGTCCCAATTGTGGCAATTATAGATATTGGTTTGGTGTGTGTTGGGGACTATTAAAGCACGATCATGGCTAATGGAGACGAGGCGATGATCGGGTACATTAAAGATCCAAGTCGGAAGATAGGCCTCGTCAAGCCAGATATGATTGTCAAGTGGGATAAGGTGGTTGGTCGCATAACCCAAGTTGGTCGCAATTAAGGTCACAAGACCTCCACAGTCTACATAAGGGCATTGAGCAACAATAATTTGGTGAAAATGCAACGCTACGACGAGTGGTAGATCCAAGGGGTTAGGGTTACCAAGCAAGGAGTCAGAAATCAATTGCAAGACGCACACATCAAGATTAATAATATTATCGGTAGATGGCAACAGGCAGTGGGAGAGTATCTCGGAGAAGTAACGAATTGCGGGGTTAAGGATCTCGGAGGTAAAGTTTGAATCAGGCTCGAAATCTCGTTGACCACGTGCTATGCACCTCCACAAGTCTCTTCTAGACGCACTAGCTTGCAAATCACTCGGGGGTTTACTTAGTCCGGTACCCGACGAGGGTAAGCCTAAAGCTAAGCCAAACTCGGAAGTAGTCAAACAGTGATTTTTACCGAATAATCTAAATTTAAACTCTTTTGGTGTGGTCGGGTTATCGATAGTAAAGGTCCTTAGGAACTCGCAAGTAAGATCTTTATATGTAGAAGCCGCGAGACTAAGGAGTCCGCTAGTTTTGGTCCTTGACGATAGCTCTCTAATATCGTCCTCTATTCCTAAATTTTCCATTGTGAACGGACAAGGCCACCTTGTGCTCTGAAAGGTCATTTCAGAGAAGGTTCGAGCTAAAGGTGTATTAGGACAAGGTAAGAGTTTGGGCTTAGAAGACTTACAAGAAGTAGAACATTTAGAAGGTTTAGAAGTCAAAGTCATACCTTGTTTACGAGCGGCTTGTTGAGCTCTTGTCTCCATAATAATATACTTGCAAGAATAATCCCAAAAACTTTCTTCACCTTCTTCAAGAACCCAAAATTATCACCCAAGATGAAGATGCAATTATGAATGGACGTTTGAATGTGGTTGGGGTGTATGGAAGGCGGTTTGATGATTTTATGATGGGTGAAAAGGTGAAATGAAGAGTGAGGTAAAAAGGGTGATATAAATAAGGGTGGTTGAGAAGGGAAATGAAAAGTTTTAAAGTGATTGGTAAAAATTTGGTGTAAATTTTTTGGAGGGAAAGTTATGTGGGGTAAATGTGAAGGAGGGAATTGATAGTGTAGTGAGTAAATAAGGCATAGATGATCCGGACTATGTCGCCAGTGAAATTTCACCCGGTCGAGCACCATCGGGTGAAATTTCACCCGATGGTTTTTTATCGTGAAAATCGTTTTTGCCAACTTTTTCCACCAAGTGAAATTTCACCCGGTGAGATTCCCATCGGATGAGTTTTCGCCCGACGGTAACTTCGTCAATCCTGGCAAATCTGGCAATTTTTCGTAGGGCGAAGTTTCGCCCGGTCAAGTCTCACCGGGCGAAGTTTCTCCCAGCGGTCTTCTTTGCTTCGTTTTTCCGCCTTGCCATTTCATGGCTCTTCAATAATCACCTAGAGATTCAAATATCGACACGACTCACATTACATAATCAATATCTCCCACAAACATGCTTGTGGTCTTCAATTTAAGCTCCATAACTCCTCCAAAAGCTTGATCTTTATCCAAATAAATGCTCCATGGTGAAATCCATGTTCAACCATTCTTCTCAAGCTAACAAAAGTAATAAACTCAAAGAAATATGATACATATATACAAGGTGGTTGTTGAGGATACCACCAAACCTACATCAATTTCGAGAGGGGGTTAAACAACGCTCCCCAATGGGAGCTCACCAAACTTCACGGTAGCAAAGGTCTCACGAACGTGACCGGGATGATAAATCTTCAAACGTTGCTTGTTAACCATAAATTTCCCGGTTTCCGGGCTAGATATCTCTATTGATTCATATGGTTGCACCTTGGTCACTTTATTTGAATGGACCCGACCATTTTGATTTTAACTTACCGGGAAAGAGCTTAAAGCGAGAGTTGAAGAGTAATACCTAATCACCAACGGAGAAGTCCTTACGAAGTATTCGAGAATCATGCCATTGGCGAGTTCGTTCTTTGTAGATCTTCGAATTTTCGTAGGCTTCAAGTCGTAGTTCTTCCAATTCTTGTAGTTGGAGAAGGCGATTATCTCCTACAACACTCTCATCGAAGTTTATCTCTTTGATTGCCCATTTGGCTTTGTGTTCTGATTCCACCGGTAAATGACAAGCTTTAACATACACAAGACGATAAGGAATGGTTCCAATTGGCGCTTTGTAAGCCGTTCTTAATGCCCAAAGTGCGTCATTTAATTTCAATGACCAATCCTTTCGGTGTGTATTCACAACTTTCTCTAAAATTCCTTTGATTTGACGGTTGGAGATCTCGACTTTCTCATTTAATTGAGGGTGGTAGGCTAGGGACATCTTGTGGGTGATACCATATTTTTCCTGAGAAGGTGTTCAAAAGTATCTTTCCTAAAATGAGAGTCTCCATCACTAATTATGGCTCTAGGCATACCGAATCTTGGGAAAATTACATTCTTGAAAAGCTTGATTATAACCTTGGAGTCATTGGTGGGGGAAGCTACGGCCTCGATCCATTTTGAGACATAATCAACCGCTACTAGGATGTATTTGTTACCAAAAGAGGATGTGAACGGACCCATGAAATCAATACCCCAAACATTGAACAATTCAATCTCCAAGATAGGTTGAAGGGGCATCTCATTTCTTCTTGTAATATTGCCACTTCTTTGGCATGCATCACATGTGAGAATGAAAGCTCGAATATCCTTGAACATGGAAGGCCACCAAATCCGCTTTAGAGAACCTTGGCAATTATCTTTTGGTTGGCCAAGTGTCCACCATAAGATGTCGAGTGAAGGTGCTTCACTATATTATATCCTTCATCGGCCGTAACACATCGTCGGTAAATTCCATCTACACAACGGCGAAATAAGTAGGGCTCGTCCCAATTATAGCGTCGGGCTTCATAACGTAGTTTCTTCCTCTCTTGCTTGGAATAATCGTCCGGAATATAAGGAGACACTAAGAAATTGACGATATCGGCATACCAAGGTGTAATAGTTTCAATGGCCATCAAGGCCTCATCTCTCATTGCTTCATTGATGGGTATACCATCTTCTTCATTGCTTTCTTTACCAACCGTTAGTCTACTAAGATGATCTGCTACCAAGTTCTCCGATCCGGCTTTGTCTTTAATCTCAATATCAAATTCTTGTAAAAGGAGCACCCACCGAAAGAGTCGGGACTTTCTCTCCTTTTTGGACATGATGTAATGAATCGCCGCATGATCGGTATGAATAGTGACTTTTCTTGGAACCGGTAAATTTAGGAATTTCTCCATGGCATAGACAACGGCAAACATCTCTTTTTCGGTTGTTTTATACCTCGATTGGGCTTCATCTAGTGTCTTGCTTGCATAATAAATCACATGTAGCTTCTTATCAACCCGTTGTCCTAGAACGGCACCAACGGCAAAATCGGATGCATCGCACATAATCTCAAATGGAAGATTCCAATCGGGAGCTTTGATAATTGGAGTGGTAGTGAGAGCGGTCTTTATCCTGCAAAAGGCCTCAAGACACGAGTCATCAAAAACAAAAGGTGCATCTTTCATAAGCAAAGAAGTTAAAGGCTTGGCAATCTTAGAAAAGTCTTTAATGAATCGTCTATAAAACCGACGTGACCTAGAAAACTCCTCACCCCTTTGACATTTGTAGGTGGTGGCAAGTTCTCGATCACGGAGACTTTGGCCTTATCGACTTCAACTCCTCTATTAGAAACAATATGACCTAGGACAACACCTTGTTCAACCATAAAATGACACTTCTCCCAATTCAAAACAAATCTATACTCTTCACATCGAGCTAACACTTGATCAAGATTTTCAAGGCAAGAATCAAAAGATGTACCATGGACACTAAAGTCATCCATAAAAACTTCCATGGATTTTTCAATAAAATCGGAGAAAATAGCCATCATACATCTTTGAAACGTTCCCGGCGCATTACACAATCCAAAAGGCATCCTTCTATAAGCATAGGTGCCATAGGGACATGTAAAAGTGGTCTTCTCTTGTTCATCGGGGTGAATGGGAATTTGAAGAAATCCGGAATGACCATCAAGGAAACAAAAATAAGAATGATGCGCCAATATTTCAACCATTTGATCAATAAAGGGAAGGGGGAAATGGTCTTTTATGGTGGTCGTGTTCAATTTTCGATAGCCTATACACATGCGCCAACTGATAATGGTCCTAGTAAAGATTGACTCACCCTTTTCTCCTTTTACAACCGTCATTCCTCTTTTTTCGGCACAACTTGTACGGGGCTAACCCATTTACTTCCGGTTATGGGTATATAATGTTAGCCTCATACAACTTGAGGACTTCCTTCATGACAACCTCTTTCATGGTGGGGTTCAACCTACGTTGACCCTCAACCGAAGGACGGTGGTCATCATCAAGGATGATCCTATGCATACAAACATATGGGCTTATGCCTTGGAGGTCGGCAATGCTATAACCGATGGCCTTTTTGTCCTTTCTCAAAACAATTAAAAGTTTTTCCAATTGAGGCCCATCAAGGGTAGCATTGACGATAACGGGATAATTAGTTCCTTCAAGAAAAGCATATTTGAGGAAAGAGGGAAGTGGTTTAAGTTCAAGATTAGGAGGAGAAGATACCATACTCTTACCCACCGATAGTGGTTCTACCTTTTCATCATGTAAGCATTCTTCAAGAGGTGGAGAGTCAAATGGTTCCTCTTCTTGCTTATCATCATCTATCAAGCTATACCCAACCAAACTATCAATAACTTCAATGGAATGCATTTGTTCAATCATTGGTTGTTTAAGAGCTTAAGAAAGGGAAAACTCTACCGACTCGTTCCCTATGTTGAATGACAACTTTCCATTCTTAACATCAACTATAGTACCACCGGTAGCCATAAAAGGTCGACCTAAGATAATGGGGGTAATAGTGTCTTCGGGCATATCCATGACAACAAAGTCGGAGGGGATGAAGAACTTACCAACTTGCACGGGTACATCCTCAAGTATTCCAAGTGGGTACTTGACGGACCTATCCGCAAGTTGAATCGACATGCTAGTGGGTCTCATATCCCCCACACTAAGTCTCTTGGCAATAGAATAAAGTAACAAACTAACACTAGCCTCTAGGTCACATAAAACTTGCTTAACAACAACATTTCCAACCCGACAAGGGATGGAAAAGCTACCGGGATCCTTTAGTTTCTTTGGCATTTGATTCATAAAAATGGCACTACATTGTGCCGTGAGAGAGACACATTCTTTGTCTTCTATAGTTCTCTTTTTAGTCAAGACTTCTTTCAAAAACTTAGAATGGAGGGGCATTTGAGAAATTACCTCGGTGAAGGGTAAAGCTACCTCCACCTTCTTCAACATATCCACGAAACGGCTAAATTGGGCATTCTCTTTATGTGGCTTAGCTCGTTTGGGAAAAGGCAATGGAGGGACAAAAGCGGGAGGCGGTGGAACATTGGATTCTTCTTCTTCTTCGGCTAATCGCTCTGCCTCTTTTCTTTTTGCTTCTTCCGCTTCCATTTGCTTTTTCTTCTTTCTTTGTTCACTTTGTTCATTCTCCGCATTTTGAAGGATATCAAACTCCGTTTGTATTCCACGGTTTTGTTTGGGGGAAGTGGGAGATGATGCTTGTGGTGCACTTGGTTGATTGACTTTGGATGGGGTGGTTTTGGTATACAAGTTCAAGTTCTTATACGGGTCCTCAAGTTCTTTGCCACCTCTCAAAATGACGGCATTTTATTGGTGTGAAGGGTCTCTTGGGTTTTGGGGTTGCCCGGGCAAACCATGGGGTGGATGAATTGGGGCGGCTAAGGCTTTTGTTGCTTCTTGTGATTCCCAAACCATTAGCCTTGCCTTGGTATCTTGATGTTCATTTCATAGTTGCCCAACGGTTCTTTGCAAATCATTAATGTTGTCCCATGGAACTCCTCCTTGACCAAATTGAAAATTGCTTGATTGGCCATACGATTGAGAGGGTTGATTAACTGGTTGTTGATTGTAACCTTGATTACCATGAAAATTTCCTTGGAACCCTTGATTGTATCCATGATTGAAATGATTACCATGTTGATTTTGGTAATTGTTGTAATTGTTGGGAACATGAAAGTTGCTACCTTGTTGATTGAAGTTGCTCCTTTGATGAGGAGGCATATATGGGGGCATCTTTGGAGGACCTTGATTAAAGGGCCTTTGTTGACTTTGATTAAATAGCCTCGGTTGATTTCCTTGGGCACGTGGTATCGGATTTTGAACATATTGATTTCCATAAGAAAAATTAGGATGAAACCTTGTGCCGGCATTGTAAGTATTAGAAAAGGGATCAAATTGAGGTCTTTGCCCATATACTTGTATAGCTTGGACTTCATTTGGCTCTTCAATATATGTTTCTTCATTAGGAATGCAAGAGCTAGAATCATGATCATAATTGTCACAATGATCACATTGAACTTCCCATGTTAATTGTTTTGGAGGTGATGGTTGCCTTGGTGGAACACTCCCTTGAATTTGGTACATCCCTTTGGGAGTAGGCTTAGAACTCATGGCATCCATTATCTTTTTCAATTCTTCAACTTCCGCTTGAAGTTTCAATTCATTAGAACTCTTAGAAGAGTTCACTTCAACTTTCTTTCTAGAACCCTCGATTGACCCATTCTAGAATCACTCCTTGCTATCTTCTCAATAAGATTCTTATATGTTTCATCGCTGAGAGAAGAAAAGTCTTCTCTGGCGGCCGAGTTGAGGTTTTCCTTGGTTCTCGATGAAAGGGTGTTATAAAATGTTTGGGTTGTTAACCAATCGGGTATTTCATGATGTGGACATTTGCGCAATAGATCTCTAAATCTTTCCCAAGCCTCACTTAGGCTTTCAATTTCATCTTGTTTGAAGATTTTTATCTCCATGCGATATTGGTTAGTCTTTGACGGCGGAAAATATTTCTCCAAGAAGGCATTAGATAGTTGAGCACATGTTGTGAATGTATTAGCAGGGATGGCCTTGAAGCCATCTACGAGCTACATCTCTCAAGGTCTTTGGAAATAGCAAACGATGCACTTGGTATGAAGTTAATCCATTGAGACGGGCTCCTACTAATTTTTCTTTAAATGAAGCGATGTGCTCTTGGGCATCTTCTTGAGAAAAACCGTGAAAAGTATCTTGTTGAACCGCGTTTGTCAAAGAGGCTTTCATTTCATAATTTTCGGGTATCTCTTCGAAATCGTCGGGAGAAGGTGTTTCTTCGTGTGTTAATTGGGAATGAGAGCCTAGGGTCGCCATTGGTTGGATTGGTGGTGATGGTGGATTTGAATTTGGTTGATTTGGAGGGGATGGATTTGAATTTGGTGATGGTGTTTTCGGTGATGGTGGGGATGGTGGGGATGGTGGTGAATTTGGTGAAGTGGAATGATGGTGGTTGAGTTATTTCCCCGAAAACGCAATGCTCTAAAAGTCCTTTTCGGCTCTGGATCGAACCACAAGGGCGATGACGTGTTCCTGGGCATAAAACTCAATTAAACGGTGAGACTCCTAGCACCTAATGGTACTAGGGGAGAGGGAGAAGAGAAAAGAACCAAACACAATAACTACTAGTCGTTCCCCGGCACAGCGCCATTTTGACGGGCACCCCAATCGGATCGGTCGTTTAGCGAAGAACGGGGGTCAAACAATATTTATAGACTCGGAATGACACAAAAACTACTAGAGTAATCGTGGTAAGTCGAGATCGGTCCACAGGGAACGAAACGTAGTAGTAGCGAGTTAAAAGCGACGTGTTTGGTGTCTAGAGGGGGGGTTTCTAAGGGTCGAGTCTACACTAGGCAAATGACTACAAATTAGCTAAGGGTGATCAATCTAGGGAAAGGTGTTAAGGAGAAGTCGGGATTCGGAACTTGGAGTCTAATCGGATTTTTGTCGCAACATTGATAAAAGGAGAATGCCACCTTTCGGTTTCTTCACCCAACCCACCTAAAAACCCACTTTCGCGGCGAAGAAGGGTAAGTCTCTAGTTATGGTAATAATAAGAGAATAACAAAATAACTTAGAGAATAATCTAGAACAACATGAACAAAATCTAAAGAAACTAACAACACTAAGATGATCTAAACAAGATAATATTAAGATAATAACATTAAATCTAAACTAGAGATTAGAGAGTGGAAGAGAAATATACCAACTATGAAGATCTACAAGAAATAAGAAGATTGCATAAATAAAGATTGAATCTTTGATGAAGAGAATGAAGAACTTGTCACTAATTCTTCAATAAACCCCACAAATCTTCAAATAAAACTTGAAATAATCTTCTACAAACTTGAAATCTAGAGAATTGTTGATGAAAACTATGTAGATCTACTACTAGACTACTACTAGAATTATAGAGAATTACTAAGAATACTACTAAATTATTACTAAGAGGATGGTAATGTGATGGTGGAAATGGTGTAACTAAACTAATGGTGGGATATGACTTGGGATGCCTTGGGAAACAAATTAGGGTAGACATATATATAGTAATGCCTTAATGGGTTTTTAACCTAAAGCACAAATCCAACTTTTTGCTCCATTAGTGAGACAATCACCCTTTAATCTTCATGAGGTGGAACTTCGCCCCGTCGTGCATGGATCAACACCGCCGGGTGAAACTTCACCCGGTGAACTTTTTCCAGTTTTGCGATTTTTGGACGTTTTCAACATCGGGCGAAATTTCACCCGGTGGGCGAAATTTCGCCAGTCATTTTCGCCCGGTGGAGAAGCTCGGAAAATCTTCGGGAGGCAAATTACCGTCGGGCGAAACTTTGCCCGGTGGTGTCTCACCGGGTAAAATTTCGCCCGGTCATTTTTCTGGCCTCGATTCTTGTCTCATTCTTCGTTGTATGATTGGATGGCTTTAAACTTTAAGTTGTGTGCTTTGCTCTTTTGACGGTATTCCCTTCTCTTGTGCTCGTGGAAGCTCGATCGTGATTTCGGTGCCAAATCCTATCAAAATTGATATAAAAACTACCAAAAACACGTAAAACGCACAAGAGGAACGCTAATGCGAGAAGTACTCAAAATATGGCGATAATCGCACTCTAGGCTCGCAAAACATGGGAAAAATGGGTCTAAATGGGAGGAAAAATGGTCTAAATTTAGCACACAACAACTCTATTAGTCGGCCAATACAAATGTATTGCGATAATAAAGGTGCTGTCTTTATGGCTAAGAAGAATAAAAGTGGAGGCGCAAGTAAGCACATCAACATTAAGTATCGAGCCGTTAGAGAACGTGTTCAAGAGAAGAAAGTGATTGTTGACCACATTAGCACTGATCTTATGATTGTCGATCTCTTGACTAAAGGCATGCAAATTAAGAATTTCAAGGGTCATGTAGCAAGTATGAGATTTGGTCCCGAAATGTGATACATTTATTGTGTTGTTTTGAACCTTTCATTCAATTGGATATTATCTCATTTTAATTTATACACATACGTATTTTGTTACCTTTATTTATTGAGAGATATCATTTTGTTTTGACCTAGAGTAAACATACGGTTATTCATTAAGTTGAGAGTGGTGAAAGACCGAGTATATTGTAATACATGGAAGGTTAATTCTCGTTTTAAATAAGAGGATTAGTCGCTATGATTCGTATATGCGATTTCTTGTTTAAATGGATCAAGTGGGAGAATGTTAGAATTTATGATTGACTTAATAACTGATTAAGTTGTTTTTTTTAAAAAACCTATTAAGTTGTTTGATCAGTTTAGAGTTAATGAATTATGGTCCAATTGGTGATCAACATAAACTCTACTGAATATCTATCTTTTATCTCCTACAATCCTATATTCCATTAACCACTATATAGAAACTTTATCTAGTTGTAACTTTATCTTTGATGGAAAGATTAGTATAAATACAACACCATTCAAGGTCACTAAATTCATCTTCTCTATTCATCTATACACCATCTAAATCTGAGAAGAAAGAGTTTAGAACCGACAATATAGTCAAGATGGTCGACGGTATTCGGGGACAATATATTCGGGTTGTTGATAAAGCTGTTCAGGAATCCGATAAGCAATGACTGGAGGTTATTTCTAGATCTCATTATTGTACTTCTGCTTTTGAGTTTATCGTTATGTTCATTTATTAATTAGAACATGATAAATTCATATAAAGAACTTACACTTACCTTTTTCTTGCTTTCTCTGAAACATAGTGGATTGAGATCTTGCTCTTTTGAAGTCTACATGGCCACTGATCTTGCTGGGATTGGGCCGTCTTATTCCAACTGCAGGAGTGGATTACCAGGTATAATAGTTAACTTTCCCTTTGTTTTCTCTCATCCTTTTCAATTATATAGAAGAAAATTGCATGCTAAGAATCAAGAGAAAATGAATTAGAAATCCTTGTTGTAAAAGATTTATTGCTTACCATAGTTTCATTCCATGTAATCCCATCCATCTTCACTGTAAGAGGCCAAGAAAGGATACCACATAAAGTTAGGACAACTTAGGATGATATACAGTTATTAACCTCTATTTTGTATAAAATGACATGTAAGACGTTGCTTTGAATGTCTAAGAAAGTAAATAGTCTTAGTACGCGGTCTTCTTTTGGTTGTATGCCTGTTTCTTAATTCTTATGAAGCATTATACAATATCTCCCTTTGATCAATATAGGTTCATGTAGGAGAATATGGTGTGCATTGGAATTTCTCTTTCACTCTTGCTGGGGTCTCGCTTCTGACCTGGTACCAAATGAGGATGGATGAAAATACATCAATGTAAGGAGACAGAGAGGAATAGGGAAGGAGGAGCGAAAGGTAGTAGAGCATATCGATGTGACACGAATTGTAGTTCACCAGCCACACTTTCGACTTCAATCTAAATGAACTCATTCCTTTCTTTCTTGATTGATTCTTGGGTCGGTATATTGAAATTTTGACACTATAAATATGACTTGTTGGTATAAATAGTTTAAGAAAATATTGATTGATTGATTGATTTTAAAATGGTACATTTTTCATGGAGAACATTTTTCAAGTTAGGTTTCAACTTTCGATACAACAATGAATGTTTTGTTGTTTATCGAGTACACTATTTACGGAGTAGTCTTTGCAGTAGAAAAAGAGCGTATTTGTTTGTCTCAAAGTTTTGGAAATTGTAATTTAAAGAAAATATGATTTGTCTTTTTTTGTGTACGACAAATGTGAACACAAATGAGAAGTCTCTTTCACAATGCACCATTTAGGAAAATAGGATTATACAATTAGAGGCATTGTTTAAGGATCATCTATTTGATAATTCTAAGTTAGATATGGTGTCATGTCACTATCCTTGGTCCCTTCATTAATATAAAGAAGATAGAAGATATTGTGGTAGTGGGTAGTTACTGAGTAAAAGATAAGAGTAGGAGTTTATGGTGGTTTATTTTTTAAATTGTGTATTGCATAATCAGTTACGGAGCATTGTGGAGTGTGCATGGAGGTGCCACGTTTGCGCCATATCATATTCCAAGTAGGATGTTGACGTGGGTTAATGAGAGGCTTCAAAAAAAATCAGCATTAATATATAAAAGACTAGAATGATGCCCGTGCGATGCACGGATACTAAAAAAAACTTCACTAACCGACATCGTATGCATCGGTTATTGTATGGTACCTTTTACATCATTTAGTAAACTTCTTTGATTGTCCAAAATACAATTTTTTTTTTTATTTTATCTACTCCTTTTCGTCCAATATATTTTTATCTATGCTCGTGCAATGCTAATCAAAGTAACAGATCCTGTGCCTGTGAGTAAATATTAATATCTCTTTGGCAACATCGTCTGCGAACTTTAATATTGTCTAACTATTGACTTTCCTTATCGAATATATTTGTATGGCATCCTCCCTCTCTAAATTCGATTCGTCCAACCCGTTGTTTTTATGGTCATGAATCCTTTTTCAACTCGTGGCCCGTTTGACCCGGAATCCTAAATGATCCGTTAGATAAATTAAAATTTATTAAAATTAATAAATAAAATATTTATATTATATACTCCATCTTATTCAGAATGATTGACCTATTCATTAAAATATTTCCGACATATAATGAGCGAATAAGGCCAGTATGAGACCTATCATTAAAAATCGGAGGAAGTATTATATTTGGATTTATTATACTAAAATATTCAGTATTATAAATTACAAATATAAAATTCAAATTAATATCGAGTACAATTTTTTTATCCTTGTTCGTTTAAAACTAATTCTGACACGTATTCGGACCATGACTTGTATAACTCGGGTCCACCCGTATAAAGTTATTTAAATAAATTATGTAGTTTTAAAAAGTTGGAGAATATATGTCACCCGAAAAAAGTCTCAATTATGGAATATTCATTTTGTTTTTGTTTATTTATATAAGTATTTTTAACTTTATTAACCTTTTTATAATTCTATAGACTACAATAATGTAGTAGTAGCGTTCCAAGATTAACATAACATTCCCACGCGTATAAAGTTATTTAAATAAATCATGTAGTTTAAAAAAGTTGGAAAATATATGTCACTAAAAAAAGTCTCAATTATATTCATTTTGTTTTTATTTATTTATTTAAACATTTGTAACTTTATTTATTTATTTAATCTTTTTATTATTTTATAAACTATAGTTATGTCATAAACTCATAGTAGCGTTCCAAGATTACCATAACATTGAAGTTGATAGTTTAATCAAATTTGTAATGTTCAAAATTTTCTAAACACTAGATATGATATTGCATAAATAATAACATCATATTGCTCGAAAAAAGTTTTTTATTTTATTTTATTTATTTTCATTGCGGCTGAAACCACTGATGTTAAAAAAATACATTGTCTTTTGGAGCAAATACTCAAGATTTTTTATTAATAACCAATGACAAATGATGACTCTTATTTACGGAGTATAATTATAAAATTGCATCATGTATTATAATTTTCCGATGTGATTTTTTTTACTATTTATATACGGAGCATGTAATAGATTTACCAATACCGCGTACTAAAAAACGCATCGTCTTTTTTGAGTAAATAATATGAAAATTATACACTAAGAGTAACATTTTTTCACCACAAATCTAATTATATCATTTTTATAAATGTTTTTACGATAATATTTTTGTTAAACGAAATGTAAGTGTTTTACATAAAAATTATAAATTCTCGTAAATTGTTAAAAGTTTAAAAAATTATATATCTACTTTATTTAGGATAAAAATAATTTTATGTTATTAAAAATAGATAAAATTATATATTTACTTTATTAGGATAAATAATAATTTTATTTTATTAAAAATAGATCTAATTCTATTAGGAAAAAAATATTACTTTTAATATTTAAAATATTTAGACTTCAGTGTTTTAAAAAAATTGGATTCTCTCACGTCACTTGAAAAAAAGCTTCAATTATATATTTACTAGATTAAAGCTCGTGCGCTGCACGGGTTAATGGGCTTAATTACATTGATGAGGTATATTCGTTAAATAAGAAACTTAATCAATCTATATCATTATAATAAATAAGATGATCACGTGATATTAGTAATCAAACTTAATTTCAGCTAAGTTTATAGTCTTAATAGCTTACTTTAAAACTTAAAATAATACATGACAACTTTTATTTATAATATAAAATTCCATCAACTTATTACTTCGTATAATTTTACAATGTGGAAATAATTTTACGTTCGTTGTCTTATTAAGAGATTTTTTAAGACTCAAAAGTTTTTTTATTGATATCTAAGAACAAATGAATTTTTTGGTTGATATCTAAAAACGAAAGATTAATCTTATTTATAATATAAGATTCTATCGCCTCATCATAATTTTTCGATATAAGATAATTTACTCAAGGTTTATACTTTTAAGATCCGCTTTTAAGACCCAAAAAAACGTACGATTACTCTTATTTATAATATAAAATCATTACCTTATTTTAATTTTTTCGATGTGAGATAATTTTAGGTTTGTAGTCTTTTTAAAAGCTTTTTAAGACTCAAAAGATTGTTGGTTGATATTTAAAACCGAAAGATTACTCATTTATGATATAAAATTTCATCATCTCATCGATGTGGTATAATTTACTTAATTAAGTTTATAATTTTAAGAGCTATTTTTAAGACTTAAAAGAGTTCGTTTTTATATCTAAGTTAAAGGATAGACGATTACTTTTTATTTATATAATCGAATTTGATCTTCTTATTGGAGTATATATGTCTTTGATGAATGATTAGTCTTATTTATATAATAAAAAAATTCACCTTATTATTATTTTTCGATGTGGGATAATTTTACTTAAGTTTTTTTAAGTTTAGATATAGTCTAATTCAGAACTTTTATTTATAGATGAATAATTACTCTTATTTATAATATATAGAATTCCAACTTTAAATATATAGTCTTAGTCTTAGTCTTAGGAACTGTTTTTTAAGTCTCAAAAGATTGTTGGTTACGTAGAATTCTATCACCTCATTATAATTTTTCGATATGTGATAATTGTTTATAATATAGAATTTCCTCATCTCATCATAATTTGGAGAAATTATTACTTTTATTTATAATAGAATTTCATCATCTTATTATAGTCTCAAAAGTTTTTTAAAACTCAAAAGAGAGAGTATAATTTTTCGATCTGCGATACTTTATTTAAGTATATTGTCTAACAAATAATTAGTCTTATTTATAATGTAGAAATCCATCATCTTATTATAATTTGTCGATGTAGGATAATTTAACTAAAATTTGTAGTCTTATTTATAATATAGAATCATCATCGTACCTTATTTTGATTGTTTCGATGTGGGATAATTTTAATTTTTTAGTCTTATTAAGACCTTTATTATACTCAAAATTTTTAGTCTTATTTAAAAATAATAATTATTCTTATTTAGTAGAAATTCATAATACTTAAAGTTGATTGTGGTTGATGTCTAAGGAAGAATTATTATTAGTCTGATTTACAATATAAAATTTCATCATCTTGTTATAATTTTTTACTTAAGTGTATAGTCCTAAGAAATATTTAAAAACTCATAAGATTTTTGTTTGATGAAAATTTATAATTTTTCGAATGTGGGATAGTTTTGCTTAAGTTTATGGTCTTAATATATTTTTAAGACTCATTAGATTTTTGGTTAATATCTAAGAGCACAGAATTATCTTATTTATAATATAAAGTTTCATCACCTTATTATACTTTTTCGATGTGAGATTATTTTACTTAAGTTTGCAGTCTTATTAAGAGATTTTTTAAGACGTAAAAGTTTTTTTTGATTGATATTAAGAACACATGATTAGTCATCACCTCGTAATAATTTTTCGATGTGAGATAATTATTTAAGCTTATAGTCTTAAGAGCTCTTTTTAAAAAGAAAAAAATACATGATACTCTGACATTACTCTTGATTGTAATATAAAAGTTCATCACATCACTATAATTTTTCAATGTGGGATGATTTTAACTTTGTAGTCTTATATATTAAAAGTTTTTTTAATACTCAAAAGTTATTTTGTCGATATTTAAAACCGAATTGTTTCATCAAATTATTATAAGATTATTTTTAATTAGGTTTGTAATCTTATTAAGAGACTTTTTAATACTTAAATATGTTTTTTTTATTGATATTTAAGAACGAATAATCTTATTTATAGATTTCATCAATTTATCATAACTTTTCGATGTGGGATAATTTATTTAAGTTTATAGTGTTAATAGCTCTTTTTAAAATTAAAAAAAATGCATCATGAATTACTCTTGATTATAATACGAAGTATAGAATTTCATCACCTCACTATAATTTTTCAATGTGATATGCTTTTAAGTTTGGAGTCTTATATATTAAAAAACTTTTTTAAGACTCAAAAGTTGTTTTGTCGATATTTAAAACCGAATGATTACTATTACTTATAATATAAAATTTCATCACCCCTGGGATAATTTAAAAGTTTTTCTTGGTCGATATTTAAAACCGAATGATTACTCTTATTTATAATATAAAATTTCATCACCTCATCACAATTTTTCCATGTAGGTTAATTACTAAAGTTTATAGTCTTAAAAAACTCTTTTTGAGATTCAAAAGACTTTTGGTAGATATCAAAGAACAAATGATTACCCATATTTATAATATAGAATTTCATCATCATATTATAATTTGTCGATGTGAGATAGTTTTACAACTGTGATATTATATAATAGATTCATCACATAATGTGAAACAAATAATATGAAATTTATACTCTAATGAAATCATTTTTTACCACGAATCTAAATATTTCATTTTTATAATTTATTTTACGATAATGTTTTTAAAAAATGAACTCTAAAGATTTTTACCTCCGAATTGTAAAACAACATATTAATATAATAAATAAAATATATATTATAATAATTAAAAGATTCTCTAATTGATTTTTTATATACTTATGATACTTTCCTAATTTGAGGTTTGATGGAACGGACCAATAAGATCGCTCGAAAAAAGCCACGAATCTAAATATTTCATTTTTATAATTTATTTTACGATAATGTTTTTAAAAAAATGAACTCTAAAGGTTTTTACCTCAGAATTATAAAACATCATATTAATATAATAAGTTAAATATATATTATAATAATTAAAAGATTCTCTAATTGATTTTTTATATACTTATGATACTTTCCTAATTTGAGGTTTGATGGAACGGACCAATGAGATCGCTCGAAAAAAGCCTAATATATATATATATATATATATATATATATAGATAGAGAGAGAGAGAGAGAGAGAGAGAGAGAGAGAGAGAGAGAGAGAGAGGTTCAAATAAGGTCCACAATTTTTTTAAGTCTATATTGAAGTTACAGATGACATACGCTAAAGTTGCATTTGTATATATATCAATTTTGAACAAATGCAACTTTAGCATATATCATCTGTAACTTCAATATAGACTTAAAAAAATTGTGGACCTTATTTGAACCTACCTCTCTCTCTCTCTCTCTCTCTCTCTCTCTCTCTATATATATATATATATATATATATATATATATATATATATATATATAGAGAGAGAGAGAGAGAGAGAGAGAGAGATTCACATAAGGCCAACAACTCTTATAAGTTCATAAGTTCCAGTGTTAAAGTTACACAAAAGGTGCTTAAAGTTACACGAGATGAGTGTTAAAGTTGCACTTTATCACTTGAAGTGATAAAAGAGCTGAATGTTATAGTTACATATCAATTCTGAAAAAATGCAACTTTAACGTATGTCATCTGTAACTTTAATATAGACTTAATTACATATGGTGAACTTATTTGATCCCTTCTCTCTCTCTCTCTCTCTCTCTCTCTCTCTCTCTCTCTCTCTCTCTCTCTCTCTCTCTCTCTCTCTCTCTCTCTCTCTCTCTCTCTCTCTCTCTCTCTCTCTCTCTCTCTATATATATATATATATATATATATATATATATATATATATATATATAGAGAGAGAGAGAGAGAGAGAGAGTCCACCTTTTAGAAATTTAGTCCGTGAGTCCTCACCACATCTCTTGGATTAGAAAGAGATTGATGGTTGTGATTTGTTTGAGTAATTAAAGTAAGTGACTATATTTGGTAAATATCTCTTTTTCCTTAATTTACTCTTCATTTAATATCTCTTCTATAAAAAAATAATTATCGTCTCACACACACACATATTCCTTCACAATTAATATTTTCATTTAAAAAAATTAAATTGTTATTATGTAGAACTAAAAATAATAATTTACCGCATATCTTCTCCTATCCTTAATTTATTTTGTACGTGTTACTCTTATTGCATAGAATTGTTACTCTGGTTAAAGTTTGGTGTTACTCTAACAACATCATGCAAATATGCTTACATTGATTTCAAAGTTATATGCCCTCAACACTGTACATAATTATTAACTCAACATATGAATAATAATGTTAGTCCAACGTTACTAACGTGTTACTTCAATAGATACTTTGTGTTACACTAACGTTAGAAGCGTGTTACTTTAATAGATACTTTGTGTTACTACGCTACAAACGTATTACCCTAATAGATACTTTGTGTTACTCCAACGTTAGAAACGTGTTACTCTAATAGATACTTTGTGTTACTACGTTACAAATGTGTTATTCTAATAGATACTTTGTGTTACTTCAATGTTACAAACGTGTTATTCTAATAAATACGCCTTACACATAATTATTGAAATAATGATTGTGTTTCCTATTTTGTTGGATGATACACTCCTTCAAATTAGGAAACAATATCTTGTTTTTTTAATACAAAATCTCAATCCATCTCATCCATCCATTGTATTATCATCCAATGGATGATAGGAGGACTTAGGGACTCAATTATATAGAAGGACTCATAAGAACCCTCCTCTATATATATATATATATATATATATATATATATATATATATATATATATATATATATATATATATATATAGGTAGGTAGGTTCAAATAAGGTCCACAATTTTTGTAAGTCTATATTGAAGTTACAGATGACATACGCTAAAGTTGCATTTGTATATATATCAATTTTGAACAAATGCAACTTTAGCGTATGTCATCTGTAACTTTAATATAGACTTAAAAAAATTGTGGACCTTATTTGAATCTAACTCTCTCTCTCTCTCTCTCTCTATATATATATATATATATATAGAGGTAGGTTCAAATAAGGTCCACAATTTTTTTAAGTCTATATTGAAGTTACAGATGACATACGCTAAAGTTGCATTTGTTCAAAATTGATATATATACAAATGCAACTTTAGCGTATGTCATCTGTAACTTCAATATAGACTTAAAAAAATTGTGGACCTTATTTGAACCTACCTCTATATATATATATATATATATATATATATATATAGAAATTGCATCCGGTGAGTCAGTCTTCTTTAAATGAGTATGTCCCGCAAATCACAGCCACATGATCAAATCAGATGAATGGCTGAGATTCAATCTCAGCGTCACCTTCATCGTATATAATCTTCATCTTCAAATTTTCTCTCTCTACGCTCACTTCCTCTCCCGCTCTATTTCTTCATCATCTTCTTCACCTTGTCTTTCATCATCATCTTCTTCACGACGCAGAAAATAACAAAATCAATCGCTCAATATCTTCATATCACCCAAAGTTAACAATAACAAGAACAACATGACTCAATAGCAAGAACAAAACGTGTTAGTTAACAAGTAATTGTTACAGTAACAACGCCAAAAATCATCAACAGCAAGAGCAAAAAAAATGCAAATCAACCGCAAGAATTATACATGAATCAAAACGAAACACGAACAATAATGCTTGAAAATAAAGATTGAACAAATTAACAAACGCTAATTACAGTGAACATTAATCACGGCAAATTAATTTTTTCATAAAAAATCAAATTGTTTATACCTCTTCATTCTTTTATAACGTTTTTGAAATAGAATAATCGAGCTTTGTCCTTGATTTTGGTTTTGATTTTCGCAACACTTCTTGATTTTCGCAGAAAATTTCGTTTTTGATTTTGATTTTGTTCAGGGTTTAGGGTTCTTGGCTTGCGTAGAGGGTAACAACGTTTTTGTTTTTGCTTTTGCTTAAGAATGACATCCGTAGGAGGAATTAGAAAGTCATTCAATCTCCGCGCGTTTTCTTTTCCTTAATGACGTGGTGCAATCTCAGCCATTCAATCTTGTTTGATTGTGTGGTCCAGATTGAAAGGACGGACTCATCTAAAGAGGGAGACTCACCGGATCATCACTATATATATATATATATATATATATATATATATAAAAGGGATCAAGGGAGTTTGGTGAAAAGTGCAGGCTGCAGCAGACAGCAGCAGGGCAAAAGCACAGCATGCAATCACCATTTCTGTCACCATATCTATCACCCTTTCCATCAAAAAAATTCACTCCCTCACCAAAATTCGAAATTCATCCCAAATCTCTCACCAAGCTCTCACTAAAATTCGAAATCTCTCACCAAGTTCTCACCAAAATTCGAAATTTATCCCAAATAAAAAATCATCACTCTATCTATACCATTATTCAGAATAACTAAACCCTAATTCGTAAATTGCTATGCTCTAATGGTGTTGTTCCTCGAAGAACCACGCGATGATCACATGCTTGAAAATTGGCAGTTGAAAATTTCTGGGCAACATGTAGGAGGTAAGGTGGATATATACATATATATTTGGTATCTTGCATCTTGCATTCCTTTTTTTGATCTTGGTTTGTTAAATGAGAAGAGTCGCGAAAATGTGCAGTCGAACATTGTTTTGTTTGGTTTGATATTTTTGGAGAGTCACACCGTTATAACGTGACAGTCACACTTAATATGACAGACAGTCACACGTTCACTGTTGTTGTAGTTGTTCTGCTGTATTACGTTGTATTACATTGAATGTTCTTTATTATTCCAAATATTTATGTTGGTTTCTTTATCATTGTTATATTTATCATTGTATTTTTTTTTGTTGTTGTTGAGTATTGCATATTGGTTTGTAGTTGTACTTGTAGTATGTGTTGTGGATATTAATCAAGGCAAATCATTATTTTGTTGGTTGCATGTAGTTGTAGTTTTATCTGTAGGTGTTGTTGTATTACGTTGAAGTTGTTTTATTATTCAAAATATTTATGTTTGTTTCTTTATCATTGTTATATTTATTATTGTTGTTGAGTATTGTAGCTTGGGTTGTAGTTGTACTTGCAGTTGTTATGCGGTGTGGGTGTTAATCTTTAACAATCATGCTGTTATATGAGCAAAGCCACAGTCGTTGTTCTTCAAAGTCACAGTCGTTGTTGAGAAACGTCACATTTCATTAAGGTCAGAGATGAATGCGTGCGTTGCAAGATTGATAGTGTGTAATTTAGGGTTTGGTTGTAGTTGTAGTTTTCTGTTGTAGGTGTAGTTGTATTACGTTGAAGTTGCTTTACTATTCAAAATATATATGTTTGTTTCTTTATCATTGTTATATATATATTATTGTTGGTATTTTTGTTGTTGTTGAGAATATATATATATTTATTATTGTTCGTATTGCATCTTGGGTTGCAGTTGTACTTGCTTTTGTTATGCGGTGTGGGTGTTAATCTCTAACAATCATGTTGTTATACGAGCAAAGTCACAGTCGTTGTTGAGAAAAGTCACCTTTCAATAAGGTCAGAGATGAATTTGTGCGTTGCAAGATTGATAGTGTGTAATTTAGGGTCTCTTTTTTATTGTATAATATAGGTTTTTTATTATAGTTTTTTTTGTTCCAACCTTTGATAATTTTTTTTTTGTTCCAACTTATATGCCAGTCGAAGACACAGTGATTGTGCCTTACGTAGGGCAGAAGTTTGCGGACATCGATGGAGCATTCAAGTTTTATCAATCTTACGCATCTTATTTTGGTTCAAGGCGAAGAGGTACACGACAACTAGATCATTTGATGGTTTGATCAAGAAGAAATTGTTGGCTTGTAACAAGGAGGGCAAAACAGCCAGCCAGAGCATGGTGAAGGTGTAGAGCACGGGAGAGAAGGAGGGGCAAGAGTATGTGGGATCGTACGAACCCAAAAGGATTACGAAGGCGACGAGGACGCAATGTGGAGCAAGAATTAGGCTCTGTGCAATGATCGGGGGGTTTTATATTGAAGAGTTCATCAAGGAACACAACCACGATCTTGTGATGGTTAAGGACAGAGAGTTTCAAAAGTCATCTCGAAATCTTTCAAGATATCACAAGGAGATGATCGTTTGCAACTCGAGGGTGCGTAATGTCTGTGAACAATGTTGTTAGTGTATGGTTGACTGCTAACTGTGCGAGACTAATGCAGTTGCAATTTTGTGTGTGCAGCTGAAGATCGGGGCGACTCGGACATACAGGATGTGCAAGGAGTTGTCGGGCGGATATCAGAACATCGGAGCATCGTTGGTTGATTTCAAGAACTGGGGGAGGGACGTCAAGTGCTTCGTCCACGAGCAGGATGGTCAATTGTTCATAGACCGGTTCAAGAGTTTGAGGGACAGTCAGGAGGATTTCTACTTTGACTACGATGTGGAGACAGACGGAAGCTTACGCAGGGTCATTTGGGCGGATGGTGCAGCTCGAAGGAACTACGCGGCATTCGGGGATGCAGTTTCGTTCGACCCAACGTACGGAACCAACGTGTATTCCATGGTGTTCACACCATTCACTGGCATGGACAACCACAAACGGTCTGTCACGTTCTGTGGGGCGTTGCTATTTAAGGAGGACTACGAGTCATTTATATGGGTCCTCTCCCGGTTTCTGGAAGCCATGGGCGGGAAGGAACCATGTTATATCATTACAGACCAGGATCCCAGAATTTTAAAAGCCGTCCCGGAAATATTCAAAGCAGCGCACCAACGGTGCTGCACGTGGCACATCATGAACAAGGTTCCAACAAAGTACGGCAGATCAAGAGAGGAGGCCTCGGAATTCGTAAAAGCCCTCAATGCAATTATATGGGATGATGACATCGAGGCGTCGGAGTTCGACGACAGGTGGGGGCGGATTATGATCGACCATGATGCTGTTGGGATCGAATGGTTCGAAAATATGTTCGAAGATAGGAGCAAATGGGTCGCCGCGCATTGCAGGGAGGTGAGGATGTCCGAAATTATGAGGACAACGCAGAGATCAGAGAGTGAGAACAGTTTCTTCAAAAACTTTGAAGACAACAATGGTACATTGGTCCAGTTCTGGATGCGTTTTGAAAGTGCGATGGACCAACAGAGGCACATGCAGAAGAGGCTAGACAACGATAACCGGCAGTCATTCCCCAAAATTGGATCGACGAATCCGATGGAGAGCCACGCGGCAAGGGTGTACATGCACGTGGCTTTTGCACACTTTCAGGAAAAGGTAAAGTTTTCGCTGTACACGTGCAGCGTTCGTGGGTATCAGAAGAAGGACGGGATCGAAGCGACAACTGTACTGGACTCCATCCGGGACCGCAACTACATTGTTGAATACAATCCAGGTATTGGCATAGAAAGTCACTGTCCATGTTGTGTAGCCACAGTCACATAGCCTGACTATATGACCTAAACGTTGTGATTTTAAACTGCGGTGAGTGTGACTATGCACAACGTGGTGAGTGTGAATGCACAACGTAACGAGTTTTATTCCATAATTCATTGAATGTGACTATACACAATAAAGGGTGTGACTCTGGAATGCGGTGCGTGTGATTGTACAACACAATTCGTTTGATTCTGCGGCGTAAGGACTGTGACTATGCAGCATGATGGGTGTGACTGTACCCTGTAAAGATTGTGATCATACCTTTAGAAAGTCACACCCCGTACGTTGCGTAGCCACTGTCCGTATTGTAATACTCGTTTTTTTTAGAAGATCGAACTGATCGAATAAACCTTAACCCGACCTACAGAGTGGGCCTCACATTAGTCACATACTTAAACACTTTAAATTATACACTCCCTGAATTCTATCTCTCGGCCCACTTGCACCTTGTTTATCAAGATAACCCTACACCTAATATAGAAACATACATATATACATATATACTAAACCCTTTTTTATATTAACCTAACACACTCTCACGTACACAACTACGCACCTTTGCTACAGCCGCACACCACCAATTAAGATCTCCACCACCGTTAATCTAATCAAGAAGAAGGATAAGTCGAGTCATTTCATCGATAGGTATGTGTACATCGCCCTCCTCGTTCTAGTGATTGTTACTTCAACTTTAATGTCAAATTAGTAGCGGTGGGAATTGTATTGTGAGGATAGTGGTCATCGTAGTTGCTGTTGTACTGGGTTGTCCTATTCCCATTTCGATATCGTCGTATTGTTATTACTATCATCGTGGTTGCTGCTCTTTTATTGTTATCATTTCCGTCGGATTGTCGGTCGATGCGTAGGGTGGTATTACCGTAGTACTTTGTGGTGGTTATGTTGGGCTGTGGGATAACTGTTGTCGGAGTAGTGTAGTCGGGTTGGCGATACGGGTCGCTGAGTATGGTCGTTTTGTGGAGGGATGTGTCTTGTTGCTGATGGTACACATTGTTGTATGGTAATAATAGTAATATGATAAACATAATGATTTTGAGTTGGTGTGCTAAGATTTGGGGTTGAATGGATGATTCAAGGAATTTAAGGGGTTACTGCGTGTAGTTCTATTGACATGTAACTTGGTGTGCTGTAGTGTCCTCGTTATATTAACATAATAATGGTCGTACTACGCGGTATTGTACGTAGTAGTATAATATAGAATAATAATACTTCGAGCTTCGTTACAATAATAATATGTGGGATTATTTTATTATAATCAGAATAGCAATATAATAAGTAAGTTGTCGTAGTCGAATTTAATTTAGAGCGGTATCGGTTCGTGTATGTGACTATCGATATTAATTGAAGTATATATATTATTTTATTAGGATCGGACTTCGTAGAAATTCCGTGGTGAATTGTTCTAAAGACGTGGTGGTGACCTGCTAATTAGGTAAGGCTATCCTTACTCAGTTACGTTGTATGTATGCATGTTCTATGATATGTAATGGTATAATGATGATATTGAGATTGAGGTTGTGTGCCTATTGATATTATGGCTGTGTGCCTATTGAGAGAAGCTAGCTAGGACTAGCTAGGCCCGGTTGATCTCGGGACCTTCCCTAATGTTTCCTCCTAGGAGAGCCTAGGAGGGGTGTGCACACTCGAACTGACGGGGCGTGACTGCGGTCGCGATAGTGATGACAGGGATAAAGATGATGTTGATTATGATGTTTGTGATGTGGATTGTACTAATGTTGTTTAATGCTATCGTAAACTGACCTTGTGTGTGTATGTCTGATGTATCTGTGATGATCCACTTGACGGTTATGGTCATTTGGGGAGCAGGGATGTATTCAGGTGCTTGATGAGATGTGATTTTGATTCGGGATGCTATTTACGGGACAGGCAGAGTGCGAAATCATCAGAATAATATAGACCCTTGGCCATTTGTAATTCATTTTATTTACTAGACCATCACAGATACTCTTTATCTTTTGGTTTGAAGATTGGATTTTCTTATAATCTTTTATTAAGTTGTAACGTTTTGGCACTCTATTATTGTGAGTAATGATGTCTGCTACCTTGGGTTACCGAGATGGTAACACCCGTATTTGTTCGGGATGTCTTGTTAAGTCTCCTGAACAAATGAGGGTGTTACACGTATGGTCAAGAGTCGCACTCTTTATGTGTTTTTTAATACACTCGCAGGTACCTGTGAGGTCAGCTGTACTTGCAGGAAGTTCCGTCGGTATGGACTTCTTTGCAGGCACGCCATTTGGATATATTCTTCAAAAGGACGGGAGACGATCCCGGAACGGTACGTGGCATGTAGATGGACAAAGGATGCTCTACGTAATGTTAATGCGTGTCCCCTGTTAGAGAGTCGCCTAAGCGACGAGAAGGCTGTTACAGTCACGAGACTGTTTTTGGAGTTCTATGAGACCATCAGTCATGTCAGCAAAATGGGTAAGGAAGACGTTAGTAATCTAGCTGACGTCATTCGCGACTTCAGGTCTGATATTGCCCTTGCTGGCCCTTGTAGCAAGACGCAAGAATTAGAGGAGATCCTCGGCTGTACGAGCGCAATTGAAGTAACCATATTGCCCCCGAAGAAAGCCAAGAACAAGGGCAGTGGGAAGCGAATGCTTTCTTCTAAAGCGAAGGCTGCTGCAATTGCCGCCAAGCCTAAACGGCTGTGTAAGAACTGCAAGAGGATGGGGCACCATGACAAGAGGAACTGCCCCAACCCATTTGCTGAGTACCCACCTATTGCTGACGTGTCTGTCGATGTTGAGGAGGAGGAGGAGGAGGACCCGACAGGGATTGCCGAGGAGGATTGTTCATGAATATCATCTATTACTTAGGAACATTCTTTTTGGGAACACAAAGGTTGTCGACGTTTGAAATGGTCAAGGTCCGTGACATTGTTTTCGTATATTGCGGACCTCAATCATTTCTAATATGGTGTAAGTCGTAGATCATGGGGGCTATTTTTTTTTTTTTTTGTGAAACCTAAAGACTTGGCGACATTTGAAATGGTCAAGGTCCGTGATATTGTTTACGTCTATTGCGGACCTTAATTATTTCTAATATGGCGTAGTCGTAAAGCATGGGGGTCCGTAAAATTGTTTTTATTTTTTGGACTGTAAGCATACATTGAAATAGCAGTCGTTTTTATTCTGGAATGCATCATCTTTGGCTAAAAATACAGCTGTACAGGAACATTTATGCCCTTAATATTTGGTTGACATGAAACAAGTGAGTGTGATTGTGCAACGCAATGAGTGCGACTTTACATTAGGCAGTGTGTGACAGTAGAACAAGAGGTGGAGTGTTATTGTACAAGTGTGATTGTAATTATGGGAGTGTGATTGTACAAGGTAATTACTGTGATTCTACAATACACTGACTGTGATTCTACAAAATGAAGTGTAGAAACCTAAACTGGTTTTATGACAAGATGACTTTGATTATACGCCATGTTTAGTGTGACTATAAAACTTGTTGAGTGTGACTATACACCATGTGTCTGTACATTAGAAAAATAGCGATGGAAATAGAGAAATGGTGAAATAGCGATGGAAATATTTGTACATTAGGAAAAGTCCATCTTTTACACAAAATATAATACTTGCATACCGTTAAACGCGGAAAACATTCTACGACACAATGCGGAAAACATCCACAATGCATCCATTTAAACGCTACATTTTAACATTCATTAAAACTTAAAACACATAAAAAAATCCATTACTAAACGCTGGAACCCCATACATACTTAACCTCCGTACTTTTTAAGCATCTTCTTCAAGTTGGCCAAGTCACGCTGGAACCCCTTCCTTGCGCGGGAACAGTACATAGACCTCTTCATCAAGAACTGGATGTAGTTGTCCAGTTCGGCCTCTGTATGTGTATCGCCAATGGACGCCACGAAGTTCCTCGCGTCAATTCAAGTTGTGACTAGTTGCACGGCCGTTAATTCATTGGACCTAGTGGTATCCAATAAACCTTCGTACTCCTCGATCAAACTTCTGATTTCTTCTATTTTGCTTGCCATTTTTTTCTAAGGTTGGAGTGGTGGAGTTGTAAGTAGGGGTTGGTAAAAGTGGTGAAGTTGAAGTGGTTAAGTTGTGAAAAATGCGTTGGTATTTGTAGAGGGGGAGGCAGTAAATAGGGGGTTGAAAATTCATGGGTTAGGTGGGGGGGTGAAAATTTAATGGGTTAGGCAGTAAAGAGAGGGTGAAAATTTAATGGGTTAGGTAGGGGGCTTATCCTCATAAATTAATTAGGGTTAGGAGTTTGAGGTGGGTGTTTGTGTTTCTCAATGTTTCATTGAGACTCACAAACATTCCTTCACAGTCACGTCGGTTTTAACATTCGTCGTCGACATCGTTTTTTTGAACTTTTTTACGATTATTTCACTATATAATTTACAATGTAATTCACGAACCATGTGTCGACAACCCAATATTTTGTTACGTTTTTTACGATTATTTCGCTGTATGTGGCGAATCAAATTGCATGTTATGAATTATATAAACTGAAAGTAAATGGATGGTGATATACGTAGGGGTGATTTAGTTAAATTAATCTAGTGAATTGTGGGTGAATTTAGTTAATTTGTGGTTGTCTGTCATGACTCTGCAGGAGTTTGACTGTGACTGTGAGTCAGAAGTTGTGTGACTGTATCACATCGCACATGCGACCTTGATACTGAGTTGTCATTCATCTGATACTCAGAAGATACTCCAACATGAGATTTTTTCTATGTTCACAAAAAAGTGTTTTTACTTCACTACACATTCATGCCTTACGTTTCGTGGAGGTCTTCCATTCCACGACTTTACCTAGCTTACGTCTTTCATCGATTGCTTTCCATATACTTGGCGCGTCTGCCATGAAAGCACGAATTTTCGGCAACACGTCCCCACGAGCTTTATTCATGTCAGCAAGTGCGAGGGCTGCTGCAACCTCGAACGACAAGTAACGCCTCCCGAACTTTGTCCCAATATCAGGGTGGGTGAACAGCGCACCGTCGTACAGGCACATGTGCATTAAGCATGATAAGCTAGTCGTGTACCTATCAAAAATAACCAACTATGGTCCAACTAAAAATATAGCTAGGGAAGTCGGGATCGATTTCACAGGGAGACAAATAAATTCTACTTGCAATTAAAGTCTATCTACGAAACAATCGGGGGTTTTATGTTTTGTTTTTATCTAACTAAAGTAGTGAAGGAAAGAAAATTAAAAGAGAAGAAATAACTAAAATAAAATAAGACGAATAACGATGAATAAATATATGGAGAGAAAACTAGGATTGTCGGTTCACTACGAATCTTATATGGTCACGGTCTAAGTCACAGGTCTGTCGCAGATATTGGTCTAAGGGGTATTGAAAAGATCCTTCCGGTCCGCTATTCACCCTAGCATGCGTCTAAAGGTTTCCGATCTTATTAGGGCAAACTAATGTGTTGTAGCAGGTCTAACTTTTAGCAGGCTTCCGATCTTAGGTTCAAGTTTACCGAATTCAATTAATCAATCATGCGCATTAACTGACTAATCGCAATTATATGCTACAATTGACAACTCAGACACAATATTATTGACAGATCTATGAATTATTTAGCGACCACATTCAATTCGTAGATCCCCTAAATCCTAGCGAGGGAAATTAGCTACTCATGATTAATTCAATAACAACAAGATTAATAAAAGAATTTAATAGATTAAACATCACTAATAATAATAAATTTACGACAAGTATAAAACAACGATTAAGAATAATTAAATATGTAGAAGAAAAACAATCAGGAACGAAGAAGAAGGAAGAAAGATTAATAAAATTACCAAAGGAATGAAGGCGATTCGAATCCGAAAGTTTTACAATAACTCAGTTTAAAGGAAGAAAGTAGACTAAAGTATAAGGAGAGGAAAAGTATTGAGAGAAAAGTAAAAAGTTGTGAAAAGTAGTCTAAGAATAAATGAAGAGGTTCCCCTAAATTCTAGTCTAATAGTTTCTTAAATACTAAATCAAAACAAAAGCCCAAAAAGTCTTATTAACCCTAAACATCAAATTAGGAAAGTCTCGATCTTCGTCCAGTCTCGAGAATAGTCGGTCGACTATTTTTGACCTGTTTCCGTTCTCAGCACTGCGCGCTCAACTTCAAACGCTTGTCATTTCTTCGTTAGTTCTTCAAATCGGGCTTGTAATATACCGTTGGAAAGCTAAGAGAAAGAGCTTTCCAACGCAACTAAAATCAGCTCAATTGGAGTGGTAGAACTCAAGATATTCACGTTTTAATTTGACCTGTTTGGAAACGATCATTCTCTTTTCTTATTTCGCATAAGATTTCATCTTTAAGCACGATTTTTGCATTGTTTATGCGTCCACGGGTTCAAACCTACATAAGATGCAATATGACCACAAAGTATCAAATTCGGGGGGAAATAGTAGACAATGCTACTCGATATGCATGGAAATGCGTGCGTAAAAGACGGAATAATCATATATAAATAGCACGCATCAAACCTCCCCAAACCGAACCCTTGCTTGTCCCAAGAAAACACAAAATAAAGAAAAATATCCTACTGGAACGGTATACAACTCATAGCGGAATATGCTCTAAAGTTACTCAAACCAATGCGCAACGATTAAAGTCAATGTAAACAATTACATACAACAAGCTTGATCAATGGCAATAATACTGAACCTTCAACCTTGCAAGACTCGTCTATGTCGGACTCTCGCGGATTGCTCATCACACAAAACGGGTGATATTGTGAGTTTATGTAAAAACGGAAAGACAAAGCACTCACCTAAACTGCGACCTACAAGAACATGCATGCAATCTAACATGAAATTAATCTCTAATAACCGTACATACGCATTTTATCGGGAAAAGACGCGTGCCAAGGACTTACATATGGTATAAAGTGAGGCTAATCGGGTAAGAAGGGGCAAAACGATATGGATATGAGGAGGTAAAAGCCAAGCTAGTATTCCTTACACCCATCAATAGTAAACATTCCGTTCTCACCAAACTCCAGTCGAAGAAATTAGGCATAGCAACAAACGCCTTATCAAAACCGCTTCCCACTAATAACTATGAAATTCGAGAGATCAATTCTTTTCTCATAGAAAAAACACATTCTTCTTCTAGTTTCATTTTTTTTTCTTTTTTTCTTTCCTTTCTTTCTCTTTTTTTCCATCAATTTTTTCTTTCATTGATTTTTTTTCTTTTCATTTTTTTTCTTCACAATTCCCTTTCTTTTTTCAATCATTATGGTACCAAAATTATCCCGGAAAAAATAATTCCGTCCAACTAATCTACTAGCTTGACTAGGGTAGGCAATATATGACATGTAGTTGATAAACGGGTGAAACAGGTCAATTTGGCTATGTGAGGCTCATGAGAATTAATTAAAAGAAAGGATTTGCCTTTTTCGCACATGTCAAAACCACGAGTCAAAAACGTACAGGTACCTAAGAGACGAATGTCATGCTTATGCAATTTGATGTTACATGTCTTATAAGGAGTACTACTCTCAACCTAAATGAAACTGATCATGAATGTCATCAGTTTAAGGCTCTAATTCCTTACAAATCCGAGTAGTTTCCAACAATGAGTCAAGTTTATTCGTTCAGTTCAGTTAACCAAAGATGCAAGAATGCCGCATGTAATTATATACAAAAACTATAACGGCGCACGAGCATAAGCAACTAAATGAAGACATAGAAGCATTATCATCATCGCTACATAGCATTCCGACTCAACTAAGACTCGTCTAAATGCAAAAACATATTTTTGATTTTTTTTTTATGCATGCAGAAATGCAAGAAATATGCAGATGGATGAAAACAACAGATGCATACCCTCCCCAAACCAAATCACACAATGCATTCATTGTGTACAACAAATAATAAGAGGCATAAAAAAATATGGGGAAAGATATGAAAGACGATGAAAGTGTAAAAGCAAAAAAAATGAGACTACTTACAAGATACATATATGGGAGACATCCCCAAACCGCATCGAAGCATCCTCTTCATAATCGGAATTGTCAATGTCTCCGTCACAAAAACGGTACCTACAAAAAAAAAAAAAAACAAAAAAAACACAAGACAAGCAAAGAAAATATATACTCCCTCCGTCCCGGTCATTTGTTATACTATTCCATTTTAAGCTGTCTCACTCATTTGTTGTCCTTTCTATTTTGGTATGTATTTTAAGTAGTAAAAGACCATTATACCCCCTCACTTCCAAACTCATGTTTTTGTTCAATTGGGTTGGGTGATTCATTTGGTTTGCATATGGTCCCCACTTTATTCAATTTACACATACTCCAATTTGCTAGCTTATGTTTGTGAAGGTAAGGGTAAATTGGTACTTTCATTGCTTGCCTTGGTCTTTGTGCCCAAATGAAAGGACAACAAATGACCGGGACGGAGGGAGTAGAACACATCTTAATAACTTATGTGAATCGCCTAAAAAATAGGTCAATGATTGCATTAGCTTGTCAAACAAGCTAGACCAATCAGCAGCAAAGTGGTCATAAGGAATCAACATTAACAAGCATGACCAATAATAAGTATGATAAGTAAGAAGAGTAGTGAGCAGTTTATGAGAAAAGACATACAAACCAAATATCTAAAAATTAGCCCAAGTCTTATCATTTGACACAAATTCCACAAGAGGAGAGTCAAATAACTCAAAACTACTCAAAACACCAAACTTCCATTTTTCACCTTCTTCGAAAGAGTTCTTATGATCGTTATCTTCGGTGTTCTTAAGCAAACAACCATCAAACGAGAAACCAAGAGCCAAAACAACCTCTTCTAAAAGAGTCTCACAATCCTCATCCAGAATCATAGGTTCAAGCAAAGGTGTAAAGGAATCTAGATCAAAATAATCAATGGGTGAAGAAGATTCCTCTTTAAAACAATGGGAAAAGTCAAATTTCTCTAAAATGGGTTTTTCAAAGAAATCAGATTCACAATCCCAAGTATCCTCAATAATGAAACTCTCTTCACTCAAAGTATCCTTCAAAAGTGTACTCTTTTCCCGACTCTCGTCTGTTTGATCTTTTCTCTCACGCTCACGGGCTTCTCCTTTGTTCAACTCTTTTTCCAAAACCTCAAAATTGACATCAAATGACACACTCTCAAATTCACATGAACCAAAATCTTCAATGTTATCCTCAGAAAGAACACTAGTCAAAGCATCCAAACACGCGTTTTCCTCAAATATAACACTTTCCATCTCACAATCATTGTTTGCGACAACAACATTTACAAAATGAGAAGAATACTTGATTAAAGGGTGTGAAAGTTGCTCCGAAGGAGGATAAGATGGTTCACAAGTATCCAAGGAATGCAAGTCATCATCCTGCATCAAGTTAGAAATCATAGGGGTTTGGAGAACGATGTGAGATTGAACACTATACACATCATCATTATCTTCCTCAAATGGACATACGTCCTGTCTAATAGATGCAACAGATTCAGTCATAACATAATCAGTGGAATGTGAGAAATTAACTTTAGTATATAACTCATATGGAGTATCATGCTCGTTTTTCTTGAAAGTTGCCATATCTATAAGTTGTTGCATCATCGCCTTAAGCTCCGATATCTCAGCCTTCCTCTTTATCTATGACTCCAAACTATTTCGGATTAAATATTGGAGTAGCGCCCATCGTTTCACATAAGACATGTATTTAAACATGCCTTCACAGTTTTCCTCAATATAAGCACGTGTCGCGTCATCCACACCCTCATAAATCATATGACTCACCTCCCACACACTCACATGATAACCATTTTGAGTAATAAAAGAGTCAAGTCTATCAAAATAAGTATGCAGTGGTTCATGTTCAAATTGAGGGAAGTAGAAAATAGTCATGATGAAAAAAAAAATGATTAAAAAAATAAAAATAAAAAACTAAGAAAAATAAAACTAAGAGAGAAAAAAAAATTGATAATAATAATAATAATAATAAATAATAATAATAATAATCGTCCCAAGAAACTAAAAGTACCCTGAGACAAAAGATAAACTAAAACAACAAGTAAAATTAACCGTCTCCCCGGCAACGGCGCCAAAATTTGATAAGCTAGTCGTGTACCTATCAAAAATAACCAACTATGGTCCAACTAAAAATATAGCTAGGGAAGTCGGGATCGATTTCACAGGGAGACAAATAAATTCTACTTGCAATTAAAGTCTATCTACGAAACAATCGGGGGTTTTATGTTTTGTTTTTATCTAACTAAAGTAGTGAAGGAAAGAAAATTAAAAGAGAAGAAATAACTAAAATAAAATAAGACGAATAACGATGAATAAATATATGGAGAGAAAAGTAGGATTGTCGGTTCACTACGAATCTTATATGGTCACGGTCTAAGTCACAGGTCTGTCGCAGATATTGGTCTAAGGGGTATTGAAAAGATCCTTTCAGTCCGCTATTCACCCTAGCATGCGTCTAAAGGCTTCCGATCTTATTAAGGCAAACTAATGAATTGTAGCAGGTCTAACTTTTACCAGGCTTTCGATCTTAGGTTCAAGTTTACCAAATTCAATTAATCAATCATGCGCATTAACTGACTAATCGCGATTATATGCTACAATTGACAACTCAGACACAAAATTATTGACAGATCTATGAATTATTTAGCGACCACATTCAATTCGTAGATCCCCTAAATCCTAGCGAGGGAAATTAGCTGCTCATGATTAATTCAATAACAACAAGATTAATAAAAGAATTTAATAGATTAAACATCACTAATAATAATAAATTTACGACAAGTATAAAACAACGATTAAGAATAATTAAATATGTAGAAGAAAAACAATCAGGAACGAAGAAGAAGGAAGAAAGATTAATAAAATTACCAAAGGAATGAAGGCGATTCGAATCCGAAAGTTTTACAATAACTCAGTTTAAAGGAAGAAAGTAGACTAAAGTATAAGGAGAGGAAAAGTATTGAGAGAAAAGTAAAAAGTTGTGAAAAGTAGTCTAAGAATAAATGAAGAGGTTCCCCTAAATTCTAGTCTAATAGTTTCTTAAATACTAAATCAAAACAAAAGCCCAAAAAGTCTTATTAACCCTAAACATCAAATTAGGAAAGTCTCGATCTTCGTCCAGTCTCGAGAATAGTCGGTCGACTATTTTTGACCTGTTTCCGTTCTCAGCACTGCGCGCTCAACTTTAAACGCTTGTCATTTCTTCGTTAGTTCTTGAAATCGGGCTTGTAATATACCGTTGGAAAGCTAAGAGAAAGAGCTTTCCAACGCAACTAAAATCAGCTCAATTGGAGTGGTAGAACCCAAGATATTCACGTTTTAATTTAACCTGTTTGGAAACGCAACTAAAGAGCTTTTCTTATTTCGCATAAGATTTCATCTTTAAGCACGATTTTTGCATTGTTTATGCGTCCACGGGTTCAAACCTACATAAGATGCAACATGACCACAAAGTATCAAATTCGGGGGAAAATAGTAGACAATGCTACTCGATATGCATGGAAATGCGTGCGTAAAAGACGGAATAATCATATATAAATAGCACGCAAGCAGAAAATGTCGGACTCCGGATCGTTCTTCCGGGTGCTCTGTCATTCCAATTTTACTTGTCGATGTGTAAAATTTGTCAGGTGACTGCTCTCTTAATCAGCCCCTTTTCTTCCATGTAGTCGATCAATGCTTGCAGCTGTTGCAGTATTAGTTAATAGTAAACGTCAGCACTTATGGAAGCAGTATAATATTTAGACGTGGTGAAATAAAGCATATGCGTGCGACTTACTATTTTGCTGGACACCCGGAACATATGCGACTCTGGGGCGTGTGTCTGTTGATCGAGGATATCAACTGTTCTTTCTCTAAAGTTGACGCACACGCACGCGTAGTGCCCCATAGTATGCACCGGGAAAAACAACAGTTCGGCGTTCAAGTCGAATGTCCCGGCGCAGTCTTGTATGAATCTGTCCCACGCTTCGTACAGACCGACAGCGTGTTCGTCCGCAGGGGTGCTTGAGTCGGGTCGTTCCAGCATACGGGTCAGTGAGTCCTAACGGATGGTGAATATTAGTTGTCATCAGTGACAGGGTCCGAGACAGGACTATATCATGTGCGTGGCTGCACATCGCAAAGTGTGTGGTTGTACAGACTAAGCTGCGTGACTTTGCAGCGTACAGACTGTGACTATACATGACTGTGTGATCGTAAATTCTAGGATGTCTGACTATAGCATGTGATTGTACACATCAACATATGTGACTATGTAATTCATAGCATGTGATTGTACATATCAACATGTGTGACTATGCTAAGTGAACTTTGTGATTGTACACATCAACATGTGTGACTCTGCAATTGATAGCATGTGATTGTACACATCAACATGTGTGACTGTGCTAAGTGAACTTTGTGATTAATTCAAACTATTACACGGACTTTACATCTTTTCAGTTAATGTGAATGGGGATCATTTGTACTATTTAATGCGATAGGTAAGAGGTTATTGGGGCATACCATGTGTTGAATTCCGAACCACGCCATCGTTGGGTCAGTGGGGGAGGATAACCCACGCCTGTGGTCGTCTGATTCGCACCAGTTCATGAGGTGCGACCAACACTCCAGCACAGCGGCGCTCATGCTACCTCCGGACAAGAGCGTCTGAATGTCACGTCTCTCCAGCTGCTCATGAGTGCTGTAGTACCCCAATCGTTCACTGCGAGATGTCGACACCGGTCAGTATGTGTAATATGCAACTCGTACCAGTAATCAAAGACGGTTACTCACCTTTCGTCGTACCCATTATCATCAAGGAAGCAGTAGTCGGCGGCGTGCTTCCGCAGGATGGACATATTACTCGTCAGCGGTCGGTGCAGGCGAAACAAGGCCGACATGACAATGGTGCTCGCGTCTGGATTCCCTTGGTTCAAAGAACAACCCAACCCATCTCCACAGCCCCGTATTCGAGACCTAATTGCT
Source organism: Agrostemma githago (assembly GCA_958450325.1). Lineage (NCBI taxonomy): Eukaryota > Viridiplantae > Streptophyta > Magnoliopsida > Caryophyllales > Caryophyllaceae > Agrostemma > Agrostemma githago. Next base: position 9,084,954 of record OY288254.1, on the reverse strand, counting down.
GACTGTCTTTCTTCTGGGACTGATCGGGGGGTGGGTTCAGGTGTTTTCGGTGATTTGCTCCGACGCTTGCCGGTGGTTGCCTTCACAGGAGTGGTTACAAACGTACGGGCAGAGTCCAACGATTCCTTGTATGTTCCGAATGCTGCCACTTGCTTCAAAACAGTGTCCCTCACCCTGTTCACGTCGCTCAGTATAAGGGTCGTCGTGATTTCTGCCCTGCACATATTCATGGCCGCCATTGTCCCCAAGGAGCAGTTGAACGGGGACCCGTTGTACAGCATCATGTGGATCATCAGGTACACTCCGCAGTCATTGGCGGAGTACCCCACCCCCTGTCATGATAAGGGAACGTTTACCAATTTAAACGCACGGACCTTCTCACCTTTCTCCAGCCCTCGTTGTACCATGAACTCCCCCATCTTATCAGCGTGCAAAACAAGTTCAGACAGGATCAGGTGGTGAACACATTCGCGGTCACATAATTGATTTAATATTAAATTTAAAGGGCCTGACCGCTGTCCGAGCAATGCCATAGTAAGGCAACCTTGTAAAATCTTTATCGTACACCCTGTTGTCGAGGTACTCTATTTGCTCAGAATTGAAGTTGATGCAGACGCAACTGTAGTGGCCCTCGTCACCCGTTAAGATCGGGACGAACACCTGCAAACAATGCGTCAGGATTATGGGTAGACATGGTATTATCCTGCACATACTATATCATGTGCGTGGCTGCACATCGCAAAGTGTGTGATTGTACAGACTAACTTGCGTGACTTTGCAGAGTAAAGACTATGCCTATACATGACAGTGTGATTGTAAATTTATGATGTCTGACTACGCAACATATATCACGTGATTGTACACATCAACATGAGTGACTCTGCAAAGTGAACTACATCTTTTTAGTTAATGTGAATGGGGGTTATTTGTACTATTTAATGCCTGACTATGCAACCTATAGCATGTGATTGTACAGACTAAGCCGCGTGACTTTGCAGCGTACAGACTGTGACTATACATGACAGTGTGATCATAACAACTACGAATAAACAGTACGTGCAGGGTAATACCATGCCCGAGTCCAAAGCAAAGTCGGAGAAACTGTTTTTTATCCACTCGTTCCACACGTAAAATATTTCTTCGTCCTGATCCTTTCCCTGGCCTCCTTTCTTCCACAATTCCAACATTGGGGTCTGCTCACATGCATTGATGGTAAATGGTAATACATGTAACACCCCATATTTTTCAAACAGTGTTAAAATTTTAAACATTTATTTAAAACAAGTTTAACGTTTGAAAAATTATTTTCGTAAATAAAATATTTTATTTTCGTTAATATAAAAATTATTCCGTATTAAAAACATGGGAATTTATTTGTCATATTATTAAAAATTTTATCTTTCGTTAAATAAAGTTTGAAATTCGAAAATATACTTTAATATTGACCTGTCGTTTTATCATTTTCTCGTCTCGTAAAAATTTAAAAATGATTTATCGAATTCTTAAAATAATAATTTCTTATAACTTTTGTCCCATAATATTACTTACCGTCTATTTTACTTACCGTCTCACAAATTCATTTTTAAAAATAAGTTATACGGTTTCCATTGTTTTATTTTCGTAAACTTATATTTCAAATTTTTAAGAAAAAATAAGAAAGACATTTATATGAGAAACGGACCGGAACTCGATAAACTTGGATCTCCTATTTGACTCACATGTAACATCCTACTACTACATTACTAACCTACACCGACTCCCTACATCACTACAACTAACCTATGCTACTTCTACCACAATATTACACATAGTAATCTACCCCTATTACACCTAGTATATATATATTACTACTACTAATTCCAACTCACTATTTCTGCCATTCTATTTCTACACTTCCTAATCACTAATTCTACTACTCCTATTAGGTTATTAATTAGTTTATTACGTACTCCTCCATACTTCTATATTACTACTACTTGCTATTAGTCTATTACTACTACTTGCATTGCTATTACTACTACATTATACGAAGTACTACTTACTCTACATTACTACATACTTTCTGTACTACATTACGTACTACTACTTCTACTTATTATACTATATACTCCGTAACATATACTATATTTATATTTATTCCTTCGTTCTTCTCTTTAATTGGAGCATCGGGAATGAGAAGCTGCCCAATATTTGGCGGGATCATTTTTCTAGTACCGTATTTGGGTCAAATCATTTCGACCCAAAAATGTCTTTATAAGGGGAGGAGACGACTTTCCTAACGTAGACCATATTTTGACCCCGTCGACCTTAATTCTTAATAACTTTAATAAATACTCCGTAATAGCCATTAAGGTAACCAAACTTTTCTTCTAACAACATTTCTTATATATAAGTATATTATGTTAGTAATTTAATAAATTGCTTATTTAAATATTTAGGCTTGTTTGTATGACTAAATTACTTATGTATATATAAAAATGTTACGTGATATTTTATTCGTGTTATATATTTATGACTAAATTCAACTCGACTTAATTATCACATGTTTAATTTATTTATCACCTTTACATTTCTGTTTATATGAAAAATGATAAAATGAATAAAAGAACTTAAAATGATAAAATTTACTTATATCATTTTCATTGTATTTTATATGTATGTTTAATTTTATTTGTTATGTATGTTTATTCTATTTTTTATATATTTTGTATGTGTTTTATATAATTGTAACTTTGGTCATATTAAATTTTTTTGTACTTTTAAATTTATTTACTCCGTATATATTATAATAATAGAGTAAATTAGTAACTTGCAAAATGTTGTATTTTAATCAAATTTCACTTCTCATTTCTATATAGGTAAAGATTTATAAATTTCAATTTCTATAATAAATGAATTTATTTTATTCCAAAAATTTTACACGACATTTATAAATATTTAAAAAATGATTTTACGTCAAATTTTGTAAATCGACTAAGTACGATTTAATTTACATTTTTCGAAAACTTTTATATTCTTCAGAAACTATAAATTTTAAAATAATATTTTATTATTATTATACCTTAAATTTTGTTTTTATTATAAAATTTCTTTTTAAAAAAAATTACTATTTTTAAAATATTATACGATATTTGGGATATAATGTTTCGGGTGACATTTGAGGATTAAAGTATGACGTTGTCACACTGAAAGTAAGTATTTGAAGATTTGACTGTTTCAAATGAGTCCGACCAATTATTGAAGGTCACCAAAATAATGTACTACTTGTTCACGGACGACTTTTATATAAAGTTTACAATGCGAGTCTGGGAAGAATAGCTTGTGTTGGATCCTACCATGCGTGGTGTTTCGACTGCACTTGTAATGAAAAGCAGACTCGGAGGCTGCGGTCCGAGAGTCGACCTAGTGTTTAAGGTAGTCGTCCTACGGCAGTGAGTTCTGCGGTTCAAGAGTCTGCGTAGGGTATGTGGCGCACATATAGACAAGTACTTGATCAGTATTACCACCTAGGTAGCGGGGGCAGAACAGGATTCTAAAAACTGCGGGTTCCCTCTTGGTGATGCAGAGAATGTAATCATCAGCTTTCATTTCAGCCCAGAGCCCCGTTTGAATAAACGTATAATATAATAGAAGTTCGGGCCAATTGAGCCTTATGGGTGAGATGTAAACCTCATAAGATTGGTTCGGTCTACGAGTCGGTAACACGGTTACTTCTATTGGTGAGATGCAAGCCAATATGGAGTAGCGGTGATACTAGGAGCCACGACTCGTGTGTTTATTCTCTGTTTACGTGAAAAATGATTTTAAAATCAAATGGCTGCCAATGTCCCATCTTTTAAACTTTATCGTTTTCATCACCTCACATGTTGATAATTGAATTACAGGAAATTATATGTTACATGATATCCTTTAATATTTTTATAAGCATATTATTTGTTATTCACATGGTGGTCTTATGTGTTCGAGGTGATGTTAGATGAACGGCTTGGTTGCTGTCCCGCTCAGCGTCCACTGTTTAATTTTTTTTGCAGGTCTAAGACGTTAGGGAATCGAGCGAGAGAGATTTAATAATATGTTTGTATAAAATACAATCTATATTTTGTACTAAGTGAATCAAGACTATGTAATTAATAGTCGTTTGTTGTAAGGATCCGTAGCGATCCGGATTTATTTACACTCTGATATAATTTTAATTAAATGACTTAGATAACTTTCCGCATTATCTATTATTTTAAGTCATCGAAAATCCGGGTTGTTACAATACATGTATTTAGTGTGGGTTTGACATGAGTGTGACTGTACAGCTGCAATTGTGTGACTGTGCAGCGTATAGTGTGTGACTATAGAGCTTGTAGTGTGCGACTTTACAGCCTAAAGTGCGTGACTGTACAGCATAAAGTGGGTGACTACACAGCTTATAGCGTGTGACTATGCAGTTTATAGTGGTGACTGGACAACATAATGTGTGTGACTATACAGGTAATAGTGTGTGACTATACAGCCAATAGTGCGCGACTATACAGCTAAATTGGGGGGTGAACGTACCGTATGTCCAAGAGAGAAGTAACATCTACTGGTTACTCTTGGTGCTTTTTTTTCGTACACCAGCTGGTTCAGCAGCCTACACCAGCAGTCAATGACGTTATTCATCACCTGCAGGCCAGGCTCCAGCGTCTGCATGTCGCCCCTCGCTATACAGTCGTAATCTGTGAACTCGACCAGCATTTCACTGTAGACCAAACAAAGTCCCGATTAGCACATGCATTTAAAAAACGACACGAGCAGCACAATAAATACGTACCTCGACGTACGTGGCGTTGCGCGGTCAAAGACGTAGTCGATTACATCTTTCCGTACGTGCAGGATATCCCAAAAGATGACGATATTGGAGCACATAAATCCAGAGATTACAAACTGCCCCCTCAATATTTTCCCTCAGTTCAACGTGCAGCCCAAATTGTCTGGAATCATATCCATGCATTCAAATGCCACGTCGGAGTGGAAGATGTTGTAACAGCCCTAAATTTTCGCAACCAAAATAACAGAATAAAAAGAAAATTTAAAGCCGTTACTCCACACTTAGCTCACAAGGCCAAGTGCAAGGCAAAAGAATAATATAAGAATTTAAAAGAAATATAAATCCGATAAATAATTAAATGAAAACGTTGCAGCGGAAGACTTAAGTCCCACAAAATTCAAAACGGTTTAAAACAACTTCAAACCAAAATTCAACATAAATATAAATAGTTCGGAGGTAAATGTTAAATAATAAGATTCTTCCCGCTCAGCATCCCGAACCAAATGCACCCATGCAGCATATTAAGTGTACCTATCAACTGTACCCCAAACACAAATAGGTACAGGTTCCAGCGGGGGAACGACCCAAAACAAAAGGACGTCAGCAAGGCTGAGTATAAATATAATATAATGAAAACGTACACAATAATTATAATTTATAGTAAACTGAATCCAGAGTTAAAATCCACCGTCTCGAAACCAACCACAATACTTTAAAAACATCATAGTAAAAATAAAAACCAACCAAAATATATTTTTCACCACCTGTGTGCCAAGGTCCTACCCTTGCACGGTCTAGAGGTACCACCTATGCTTAGTTCGACTTATATAGTGCGCACCTCTCGCATTTGGACAGTCAGTAGGATGAAGCTGCCAAAGGAGAAAGTCTAACTCCCTAGCAAGTGGGGGCCGGATACCCCACTTAAATATAACTCGGGCCAAGAGTTCAGTTTCGGGACGAAGTCCGAGGAACGTCGTAAACGCACCTTAAACCAACTAGACCAACAAAGCTCCCAGAGTGTTATAACTTCCAAAAAATTTACCAAAACAATACCAATGTGTGACTCGTGTCACAAGTTCAATATCCAAAATATTACGAGTATAATAAAAATTCACCATTGACAAAATAATTTATAAAACCGCTTTAAAATATAATTTAAACCGAACATGCTCCTTACTTAAATGTGAAAAGGGTAAAACTTCCTTACCTCTCTAGACAGTAAATCCAAGCTAATATTATTCCAAAAATTCTTTCTCCTCGAACCCAAACTACAAATAATATAAACGGTTCAGTGATCTATGTCTAAAGTGAATGTGAACCTAATGTACTATATCAACCTAGTATCATACAACGTCACTCAGACTCTCACCCCGTAATTAATTCACCCATTACTCAAGCTCTAGAGATAACGGCTTTGGACACGGCCCTTTTTAAAATCTCAAATCCATAATACTCCGTATCACATTATCAAACCAAATAACTAAAGCAAACATGATCAGTAATCTCTAAAACTAACAACCTAGGCTTCCTAACATGTGACACACATGTTAACATATTGTCAACAACTTGTATCAAAATACCATCACTCTCGCATCATCACAGAATCATCAATTTCTTTGTCAATAGTTCACCTGTACTCCTCCCTGCCTAAATCCCATTAAACATTATGTACTAATAAATAAAATCATCAATCATCTTACTTAATATCCAAATTTTACACCGGCAAGGTTCGACAATGTCAATTGAAATCGCTCACACCACGGTTACTAAACCACAAGGAGGAGTAATGGGTTTACCGTATCGTAACAATCTATAATCACCTATCAACAAATTGTTCACAGGACACAAATCCCGACACTAATCACGAACTCTATATTTGACCCACGGATTATGAAAAAAACAAAGAAGGTAATTGATTGAGAAACTTACAATTAGATGGAGGATGTAAAACACGTAGATGTAAGCAAGGATCAGGATTGATTTGTCGATGAAGATCGATAGATTGAAAAAGAAAAAAAAAAAAAAAAAAAGATAGAAGCCGCAGAGAAAGAATGAATTGAATAATATGGTGGGGTGGGGTGGGGAAGTTGGGGCACGAGGGTTTTAATAGAATTTAGTTTTTTTTTTTTTTTTTTTGAGACAGAGTCCAAGTCAAAAATACGTCGATTTTAAATTAATGTTCCACTTTTAGAATAGTCAAAATCGATTTATAATAAGAAGGCCCAAAATACTTAAAAATTTTATAACAATATTGAAAATATTTTTCCACCTTAAAACCCGATTTAAATAAAATAGAAAAATAACACCTTATAAATGACTCGGAAAATAACGGGGTGTTACAGATGTACCGATGATGTAGTGCCTTGGGGTGCGTCCTGCTCCCTGAACCCTCGTCTGTCTGCTGATTATCGGCCGTGACGATTTCCGCCGTCGTAGGCGTGGTGGCAACAGCGTCCGCTACAGACCAGCCTGCTTTGTTCAGTTCCTTCTCAAGAGTAGAATTGACTGTCGCGTCGGGCGGAGTCGGCATTATATCACGCATTCCCTGCACATTGGAAGCCGATCGTGCGTCAGTTGTCTCCCATCCTGCTTGCCGTAGAGCCGCCACTACGGTCGGACTCTTGTCAACTGAACCCTGCACATCGTCCTCAGTGGCATCATCCTCTTCAACGTTGATTTCTTCAGCGGCATCACTCTCTTCAACTTCTCCCTCACAGAAACCGGGTGTCACGATGCCACCATCAAAAGTGCCCTCATCATCGTAACCTTCTGTTCCATCGCCATCCCCCACACAGAAACCTGATTTCTCAATCTCTTCATCCATGTATCTAGAATCACGCAAGTCTTGCACAATTTGGCGTACCAGACCACAGGCATTAGCATCGCGCTGCTCCTCGCCCTCAACGACGGGGGCGTTCTGGGTAGTCTGCTTCAACTGGCCGGCCAACGAAGCGACTTCATCGATATACCAGAGGACAGCTGGATCTTCCCAGAATTGTTGGGAGGACGGGTCTTGACTTGGAACTGCGTTGTTCCTCGTCGATATTTCTCTCACTTTGAAGGCAGCCTGCTCACAAAACCGCAAAAGGCTAGCGCACACCTTTGGAAATTCATGAAAAAACGCCGGTCGTCCTATAATTCAGTTGAAGTCAAATCATTAGTGTGAAGCTCAGTGGTGTTGAGGCTGGCAGTGTGAGTATGACTAAGCATCTAAGTATGTGACTGTACGGAATAAAGTGTGTGACTATATAGCATAAAGTGTGTGACTATACAGTTTATAGCGTGTGACTGTGCAGGTTATAGTACTGACTGGACAACGTAATGTGTGTGTCTATACAGGCAATAGTTTGTGACTATACAGCTAATAGTATGTGACTATACATCAGGATGAGTGTGATCATAACGACCGTGAATACGGAATCTCAACTGTATTATAAACACAGTTTTACGAATCGTTTATGCTTTTATAAACGTAGGTAAGGCTGTCAGATTAAATCGTTTCAAGGACAATTAATTGATGATTTATAGAGTGTCTGGGGGATCACTTACGTCAACGACGCTGTCTTCCGACCGATCGGCTCTCTTCGTCCCTGTTGTTATTCTTTTGGGACTAGAGTGTTGGTGGTCAGATGGGACTAGAGTGCTGATGGTCAGAGGGCATCGTTATAGCGAGGGGCCCCTCGCTGCCTGTTTCCCCACATGTACGTGGGTACGACACCTTCGAACGCAGCTGATTTCCCAGTGACCCTGTCTCCAGTTCACCAGCCAGACGATCGCATATTCTCCATGCATCCAAATGTGCGATAAATGGTATGTCGCATCTGCAAGTCTCGCTACGGAAATCGTAGCGCTGGAAGTACGCAATCATCAGAATGGGGATGCACCTCCGGAGGTAGTTGAGGACTTTGTTGGGGTCACGCGTCCCCTTACCCGCCCGCACCAGATCCTGCAGGACAAAGCTACACCAGTCCTATTCCCGAATCAAGTCCACGTCATTATCCACTGCGGCCAGCAGGCTCAGGTCCAGTGAGTTGTTCGTAGTAGGCGCGAGAAATGATGACAACGCGAACAACACGAACCTGCGGACAAAGTCGTCGTCAGCGGTTTTGGTTGCCATTAACTTTTTGTGCACCCTCCCTAATGTTATTGGCTTGCTGTTGTCCACCACATCGAACCCCTTCCTCCAGGTACTCTTTAACCTGATCATGTCAGGTGAGTCTGCCGCTTTCTTGTTGCTGGTTGGGATTACTTTCACCGGATGAGGGTCCAAAGGTAGCTGGAGGCAGTTGTGGATGTCGTACTATGACATCATGAATGCCTCCCGGCGTGAGGCACGGAAAATATGGGACCCGTCAGAAAATGCACGGAGGAACATAAGCGCATGGTCAATGGGGACCGATTCGATCCTCAGCTCCAATAGCCCGCCGAAGCCAACAGCACGCACCCTCTCTATCTGATCATTTGATAATTGCGCAATTAGCTGGTGCAACCGCCTGGGCCTATAGTGAATATCCGGCTGACCCTGCCGGTAGTCCCCTCCCCTCTTCCCCCGAGACACGCGCACGACAGTGGGGTCGGTCGGTATATCAAATGTGCCCTTCCTCTTTTTTTTGGCCTGCTTTCCTCAACATTTTCTGTCTCACCCACATCCAGATCGGCGACCGGTAGTGTATCAAAAGTCACCATCTTTTTTTTCTTTTGTCTGCGTCCGTCATCGATTTCTGCCCCCCCCCCCCCCCCCCACATTCGTCTCGGCAACGATGTGGTCCCCCGATGTATCTTCAACGGACTTGACAACAGTCTTCTTCTTCTTCTTCTTCTTCTTCTTATTCTTACCCAAAGTTTGGTCCACAACCACTCTATCATCAATTACATGTTCGCGGACCGATGTCTCTGCCACAGCCTTCTTCTTACCGGTCTTCGTTCGAACTTTCTTCTTCGCACCCGACTTTATGCTGCAATAACAACATGCGTAATGAGTGTGATTGTACAACTGAGTATACGGCTTCAACAATGTGATTCTACAGTAAAATGAGAGTGACTCTGCAACATAACGAATGTGACTCTACAGCCTCAAACTAGTGACTATACAACCAACACTGCATGACTATATAATATAAAGCGTGTGACTTTGCATCATAACTAGTGCGACTGTGTAGCTTCAAAAGTGTGATTGTACATCATTCTGTGATTTCACAACAAAATATAATGAGTGCGACTATGTACCTTCAAACGGGTGACTGTATAACCAACTTTGTATGACTGTATGTATAACCAACTCTGTATGACTATAAAGCGTGTGACTTTGCATCATAACTACTGCGACTGTGTTGCTTTAAAGGTGTGATTGTACATCATTCTGTGACTTCACAACAAAATATAACGAAAGCTACTATGTATCATAACTAGTGCAAACAGCCACAGTTCCATCTCTGTATGACTATTTGTGGACATGACATAGGTCCACCCCGACGCGGCCACGCGCGGGTTTGGGGAGGCGAATGAATCTCCATATGAGATGGTCAAATTGAAATTTAAATCGAAGTTGGAGTCGCCACCGAATTTTATGGTTATTCGGAACCGTTCGAGCCCACTCTATGTCGTAGTGGGCCGTATACAAAATACGGCCCATTTCTGATGTCAGAGTTTATTGGGCTCGTCCCTTTGCAGTTCGATACCGATGCCGACTTGATCGGTTAATCGTATATTGAATGACTCTCGTTGCCAATGGATTCGGACATCCGGAAACCACGGTTCTGAGTAAGGGGTGAGGGTACGTGTTGGGAAGTTCACTAAGAACACCCAACCCCGCCCGCACATTAGCGGCCTCTACTAGGATATCGAATGATTTTTTAATACGCGCGTTAGTAATACGATGAATGATATGCAAACATTGTTTTCCTAAACATGCGAGGAATGGAATGGGTTGCTAACTCGGTTTAATGCATGAAAAATTAACGTCAAAGTTGAATTTAGCATGTGAGATTCGTTTTAGTATAATAAAACAAATGATGAAAAAGATACGAATTTGCTACAAGATAAACAAACGAGTTAGTATCGATTTGTAAAAAATAATATAGCAAAAATAATAAATATACGAGATCGAGAAAATAAATATTAATCGAAATCTGAAAAATATCGCTAAAAACGCTGTTTTGTATAAAAAACGAAGTTCGAAAAATAATAAAAAAACGAGAAAGGCGCGTCGTGACAGCCGGCCGCGCGGCTCGCCCGGGATGCCGGCGAGTCGCGTGTCGGGCTGATTTCGAAAGCGGTTTTTTGAAAATTCGATGCTTTTATTAAATCGCGTACGAATATTGCATAATTCGTACTCGACTTAATATTTTCGATATTCGTTATATTCGATAATTGACTACGAAATCAATATCAAATACTTCGAATAGTTTTAGAAAAGATATAAATTTTGAAATCGTTTCGTAGAATAATAAAATAAAACGAACGAAAAAGCTAAAAAAAATGTCTCGGGTTTCAGGCCCGTGCGCGAGTCGCCTAGGTGGGGCGCGACTCGCGTGCGGGTCTGTCCCGGTTTTGCTCGTTGTTCGAAAATTGTTAATTTTGATAATTCGCGTAAAAATATGAATTAATTTATACTCGATTTATGTTTTCGATATTCGTCGTACCCGATATTCGATTATGAAACCGATATCGAGTATTCGGAATGATTTTTAGAAAAGGGTTTTGTAAAAAAGAATTTGAACGAAAAAAAAGATGTAACGATTTTTAATATCGTCGAGATTTTAATATAATTCTTTTCGATACAATATTCGATTATAGAAAATCGATATCATATTTTTAAGAATGTTGTTGTATGAAAATAATTTTTAATAGTATCGATATTAGAAAATAAAATAAACGACGACCGACCCATAAAAAATAAGACGAACAAGGAGGAAGAGAGAAGAAGAAGAGAAATCGGGTTTTGTTACACCCTCAACCTACATGCTTCTGTTTACTCGGATCGGGGCTCGTCGGGACGTGGCTTAGGCACAAGAGCGTCGAGTGGATGTCGGTGAGTTATGGTGGCTCGGTTTGGGCGTGACGTGTGAAGGGTGTCGGGTATCGGGCCGGTTTCCTTCGGGTTTGTAATATCGGTTTCTCGATGCTAAATTTTATGTGTGTGTGTGTATGGGAATAATTGATATTGTAGATGATTGATGATTGATGATTGATGATTGATAATGAATGTAGATGTGTAGATGCTAATTGATTGTGTAAAAGTGTGTGTGCAAGAGGCTATTTATAGGGAATTCCCGACCTTGGCTAGGAGAGTTTGAACTACCGCTAGAGATAGGAAATATAGGAAGCTGTAAGGCATGAGAATTCCGCTTTCTTGTCAAGGAAGAAAGGGAACACGGCTGGAATATGCTGCTCGGCCGAGTATTTGCACTCGGTCGGGTGTCTGAATCGGTTTTCGGATAGGATTCCTACTTGAGATCGAATTCCATCCTTAAACGGATTTGTTTAATATTTTATGTAGCTGATTTTTCGTAGGATTAGAGTTCGAATCAGCCATGTGAGGTGTCACGGATGACTCACGTACCTCGGGAATATTTTTGACGGGTTTTGACTCGGTCGTTAAAAGACGGTTTTACCCCTGGTGTCGGAATCGACCCAAATTAGTCTTATTTGACTCGAAACGACCCACTGAGCCTGATTTTGAGGTTGGTTTTGTGAGATATGTACTCCATAATGAGCCCAAGCCAAATGCCAATGATTTTGAGCCCGTTTCTGAGTATTTGAAGCACGTTTGCGTCCGATCATCATCGGGTGTTTGTCGGAAACTGCTATAGACACCTGGCGGTCAAAATGTGGGTGTCTAGAGAGCCCCCACTCTGACTGAGGCTTGGACAACGCGAAAGTCAGAGTAGCTACCAGGCCAATCAAAGATTAAAACCTGGCAGACTTTCGGTCGGGTCGTTTAAGGTCCATTAGACCTGCGTAAAGGGCCCGCCGGCCGGAGACTAGAAATGTACCTGAGTTGATGATGATAACTCCGTGGGGAATTGGACTTGTCGTATAAGTCTATGCCGCTGGGGAGTTATGTGAATTGCGCGGTCTTGAATTGTACCTGTATAAGTTACATAAAATTTTGCATGCAACATGTAGGTGAAACAAATATGACTCGCGCTGGGGAATAAAAATGATTTTTGCTTAGTTTTGAAATCGAAGTCCTGAAAACAACTTACGTGCTAGGAAATAGGTTTTCAAAACTGAAATGGGTAGAAAAGAAATTTGCAATTTAAATAGACCGAAATTTGACCTTGTCGAAAAGGGTTTTCTCAAATGGCTAAGTTTTGCAGATTTAAAAAATGAGAATTTGAAGAGAGAGACCTATCGATAGACTCGACGCTGGGCGTGACCGGACGAGTTGACAGACACGACTGGACTCTCGAGGGGTTGGACCGTGACTCGGTAGGGGGTGGGCCACCTAACAAGACTCTTAAGTTGCGTTATTCCGTAGCCTAGACGAGTGGCAACATGGTCGAACATCGAAGTAGGATAGATATGCTATACGGGGTTGCAGTAGTCTGTAATAAGACTGTTGTAGTCTAGTGCTCTCCTGAATTTTTGATTTTAGGGTACATTCCCAAAGTGGGTATTGCTTCGAGTCATGACAGATTCTCGTCTTCGACTAAGCCGAGTACTAGGACACACTATAGAAAGAAGGCTAGATTTTTGAATTTTATTTGGATTTTGTGAGTGGATGGAAGTTTTCTGCCTAAGAGAAGCCCCCAGGACGACAAAGCTAGCTGCTGAGAACATGACGGTGTCGTGACCGGAATGATGGCGCTTTTTTGAATGTGTGTCAATGTGGGTGGTTGTGCCTCTGTTGAAAGGCTGCCTACGTATTCACGTGTAGTGAAATCAAACCATGTCGTAGTTCAGTGTCGGAAGATATATTATGATGCCTAGTCTAATAGGACTTCGTGTGTAACTAGCCATAGCAAAGGTGTAGGCTAGGTGCATTCCCAGTGATGTCTTGATCAAAGGGCTAGAATGGTTAGGATATTGATCCTGTGACTGTGAGCATTCTCTGGGGTAGCCCCCAGAGGTGGTGCGAGCTATTTGGGCATGTTCTATGCCGACTGCAAGTTGAATTCCCGTGTTTGGGGTTGGTAACTGGTTTGAATGAGAAGAATTGGGATGAGATTTTTACGAGTTCTGCTCTCGGGGATTTGATGAGTTTTGCTCTCGGGGATTTTAACGAGCTTTGCTCTTGGGGATTTTAACGAGTTTTGCTCTCGGGGATTTTAACGAGTTTTGCTCTCGGGATTGTGTATGATTAGGTAAGGGATTGTGAATTTTGTTATGTAAAGGGGAAGCCAAGTAAAATGGCTCGAACTTTGATCGGGATATGTTTGATGATGCGGGATCTGATTTCCATGTCTGGCCCTAATGGTTAGGGGTATCCTATGGAGCTTGAATCCTCAAAATTCCGGGCTGTCTTTAACCTGGGTCTCGGGAAGGTCTTGAGGGTTGTAATGTGGGAAGGCTAAATGTGGTGTTAGTTGACCAGCTTGATTGTTTCTCCCTTATTGGATGGTATGAGTATTGATCTTGAGTGGACCGTTGACCACGGTCATGGGCACTTGAATATTTTTTGTTGGTTGACCTCTTAGCCCCGGTCATGGGATGTTCATTTGTGTTGACCGTTCTGGTCGTGGATGCTCTTTTTTTTTATGATGGCCTGCTTTTTTTGTTTTGGCCTTTTGTTTTTTTCCTTTTTCATGGACTTTCGATTTCTTTTGTCCAGCTCTTTTTTCCAGTTTTTTGTCTTTTTTTTCTGTTGGTCAGACTAACACCGTAGGTAGGTATGGTTGATCTTGTCGGAGGGGTGTTTATTGTGAGAAATGGGCTTGCCTCCCGTCTTGAACCCAAACTAGGAGACTACCTAGATTCGTCATTGGATTCGATACCGCTCCTGCTAAGTGTAGTTTTGTGGCTTCCTATGTCAGACATGGAACAGGTAAAGGAAAACACGGGTCTCGATTTCCTACAGTCATTATAGATGTGCCTATAGTCACGTGCATGTGCTCACAGTGTATGACGGTGTTCATCATGTTCTCGGAAACACATAAAGAAAGTATATATGAGCAATAGAAAAGCTGATTTTATTGAATTTTGAAAAAGAGGACAGAATGCGAAAGACTCTGACTTTGACTTTGACTTTGGAAGAAATAGCACATCCTAGACTCGGACTCAGACTCAGACTTAAATCAAATCCGGACTCTCGGATGATGTGGTCAATTCAGCTTCTAAGGACTCAAGCTGATGCCCAGTATAGCCTTCAGTAGAAGCTTCACCCAGATCTTCATTATGTCGAAGATCGTCTTCAATCCTAATGCCCATTTCGGTAAGCACTGCAAAGTTGGAAATGCTGGCATACCTAAGATGGACGCGGTAAGAAGGTAGGAGGTTGTTGATGAATGCCTCCACTAGTGTCTTCTCGTTGGGCTTGTCTACCAACTTCAAACTTTCGGCCCTCCACCTTTGAAGGTACTTGGTGCAACCTTCCTTGGGCTCTTGGACCATGATTTCTAAAGTACGCATCGTGGTCTGGATCTCGGTATTATCGGCATAATTTCGAGCGAATTCTGTCGCCACGTCATCCCAAGTCTTGTACTTCTTGGGGTCAAGCCTGTAGTACCAGGCTTTCGGGTGCTTCTCGAGGGAGGAAGCAAACAGGTGCTTGAACATGGTTGACTTCACTCCTTTGATGGCCATGAATTCTTTGAAAGCCCGGATATGTAATACCAGGTCTTCAGTCCCGTCGAACATTGGTAGGCCCGTCAGGTTGAGGTTAGCGGGCAGCTCGTCGGTCAGAGGTGAATAGAAACGAGCATTTTCCGTATGGATTGAATTGTTGGTCGACAGGTGGACCTGTTCCTCCAGCTTGCGAACAGCACGGACCAGTTCAGCTATGGGCCCAGTGGTTTCATTCCCGACCTTAGGAGTCCTTTGTTCCAAGGCACTCAAACGGGTGGCAATGGCGGTTTGATCTCCCCTTATCTGGTTCAGTTGATCTCGGATCTTGGCCAACGAGGCGGTCAGTTGATCAATGGAGTCCTTAGTCATGGTTCGGGTGAAGGGCGGCCTGTCTGTAAAAATACCGCGTAATCAGGAAAGTTGCTTCGGAACTCAAATTCACCAAGGCAGAGGAAATAGCGCGGGAGGAGAGACGACTCCAATTTGACTCGGGTTAGACTCTCCTAAGACAAATGTGTAGGGTATGATCCTCGGAGTGATCGTGATTAATCGCTCCGTCGGAGAATAGCCCCCAAGTGAGGCTAAGGACTCAGATAGGACTCAGATGGTGTGACATCTAAGTGGCTCGAAAGTGGGGTACGTGAGACACGTGTAAGACATGACCCTTAGAGCAATCGTGATTGACCGCTCTGATGAAGGGTAGTCCCCAAGTGGGACTGAAGACTTTGTTAAGACTCGAGTGTCGGACGAGTGACCCTTGGATGTAAGGATCACGAACCTTTTGTTATGGGGCTATGCCTTGTAAAAGGTTGACTCGAAAAAGACACTTAGACGGGCGACTCGTGAAAGGTGGACCTCCTTTAGGATTCAGCTGTGTGGGCTGGGCCCTGTTCGAAAGGAGGTTCACGCGAGACGTTCCCCAGACTTTGGACTCGATTGGGTAGACGGGCCAACCTTCGTAGGAGTATGTCCTATGTAGATGGGCCTTGCCTTAGTATAATAAGGCGGACTGGGATAGGGAGGAAATCCGTGATATAAGATCGACGGAGTTTCGACGCTAGAGACCTCGATGACTTACGACACGACCCGACACTGCTAAATACGGGAAGTCCTAAGAAGAGGAAGGTTTTGAAATTGATTTTTTTGAAAGCCCGAGTAAAATCGGGGAGAGCCGACCCTTTTTCGAGAAAGAAAACGGAAAGGCGGACCGGGGACGGTTTTGAAAAAAGTTTCGAAAATATTTTCGAGTTTTGAAATAGGCGTAATACCGGCTAAAAATAGGCTATTTTGAGTAAAATCGTGGATCCTAAATTCGGTATATGTCCCGGGTTTTGAAATTGGATATTTTGAAAAGGATGCTATTTTGAAAAAAGACGATTTTTGAAAGACGACTTGTAAATCAGGTAGCACGTAGTCATGGAAACGGTATAACGACGCCATGTATGCTCTAATTCTAAGTCTCGGTCAGTCTGAAAGGGTCTATACCAGTGTACACAGCCTATCGAGAATCGGGGCGGACTTCCTAAGTCGAGTTCAGTTTAGAACATGCCGTAAAACCCATACGAATCGGCTAATGGACACCTTCGACATATCCAATTTGGACTACATCGATACTATAGTGGGACGTCGGTCACCAGTACCGGCCCGAGAAAATATGGGGTTATGCATGAACCGTAAAACTAAAACGCGTATTGTACTAGTCAAACGATTTCTATTCGAGTCTCACCCTGAGGATGCTGAAGGTCAGTAACGTATCAGCTAATCCCCAGCGGAGTCGCCAAATTATGGACATGACATAGGTCCACCCCGACGCGGTCACGCGCGGGTTTGGGGAGGCGAATGAATCTCCATATGAGATGGTCAAATTGAAATTTAAATCGAAGTTGGAGTCGCCACCGAATTTTATGGTTATTCGGAACCGTTCGAGCCCACTCTATGTCGTAGCGGGCCGTATACAAAATACGGCCCATTTTCGATGTCGGAGTTTATTGGGCTCGTCCCTTTGCAGTTCGATACCGATGCCGACTTGATCGGTTAATCGTATATTGAATGACTCTCGTTGCCAATGGATTCGGACATCCGGAAACCACGGTTCTGAGTAAGGGGTGAGGGTACGTGTTGGGAAGTTCACTAAGAACACCCAACCCCGCCCGCACATTAGCGGCCTCTACTAGGATATCGAATGATTTTTTAATACGCGCGTTAGTAATACGATGAATGATATGCAAACATTGTTTTCCTAAACATGCGAGGAATGGAATGGGTTGCTAACTCGGTTTAATGCATGAAAAATTAACGTCAAAGTTGAATTTAGCATGTGAGATTCGTTTTAGTATAATAAAACAAATGATGAAAAAGATACGAATTTGCTACAAGATAAACAAACGAGTTAGTATCGATTTGTAAAAAATAATATAGCAAAAATAATAAATATACGAGATCGAGAAAATAAATATTAATCGAAATCTGAAAAATATCGCTAAAAACGCTGTTTTGTATAAAAAACGAAGTTCGAAAAATAATAAAAAAACGAGAAAGACGCGTCGTGACAGCCGGCCGCGCGGCTCGCCCGGGATGCCGGCGAGTCGCGTGTCGGGATGATTTCGAAAGCGGTTTTTTGAAAATTCGATGCTTTTATTAAATCGCGTACGAATATTGCATAATTCGTACTCGACTTAATATTTTCGATATTCATTATATTCGATAATTGACTACGAAATCAATATCAAATACTTCGAATAGTTTTAGAAAAGATATAAATTTTGAAATCGTTTCGTAGAATAATAAAATAAAACGAACGAAAAAGCTAAAAAAACGTCTCGGGTTTCAGGCCCGTGCACGAGTCGCCTAGGTGGGGCGCGACTCGCGTGCGGGTCTGTCCCGGTTTTGCTCGTTGTTCGAAAATTGTTAATTTTGATAATTCGTGTACAAATATGAATTAATTTATACTCGATTTATGTTTTCGATATTCGTCGTACCCGATATTCGATTATGAAATCGATATCGAGTATTCGGAATGATTTTTAGAAAAGGGTTTTGTAAAAAAGAATTTGAACGAAAAAAAAGATGTAACGATTTTTAATATCGTCGAGATTTTAATATAATTCTTTTCGATACAATATTCGATCATAGAAAATCGATATCATATTTTTAAGAATGTTGTTGTATGAAAATAGTTTTTAATAGTATCGATATTAGAAAATAAAATAAACGACGACCGACCCATAAAAAATAAGACGGACGAGGAGGAAGAGAGAAGAAGAAGAAGAGAAATCGGGTTTTGTTACACCCTCAACCTACATGCTTCTGTTTACTCGGATCGGGGCTCGTCGGGACGTGGCTTAGGCACAAGAGCGTCGAGTGGATGTCGGTGAGTTATGGTGGCTCGGTTTGGGCGTGACGTGTGAAGGGTGTCGGGTATCGGGCCGGTTTCCTTCGGGTTTGTAATATCGGTTTCTCGATGCTAAATTTTATGTGTGTGTGTATGGGAATAATTGATATTGTAGATGATTGATGATTGATGATTGATAATGAATGTAGATGTGTAGATGCTAATTGATTGTGTAAAAGTGTGTGTGCAAGGGGCTATTTATAGGGAATTCCCGACCTTGGCTAGGAGAGTTTGAACTACCGCTAGAGATAGGAAATATAGGAAGCTGTAAGGCATGAGAATTCCGCTTTCTTGTCAAGGAAAAAAGGGAACACGGCTGAAATATGCTGCTCGGCCGAGTATTTGCACTCGGTCGGGTGTCTGAATCGGTTTTCGGATAGGATTCCTACCTGAGATCAAATTCCATCCTTAAACGGATTTGTTTAATATTTTATGTAGCTGATTTTTCGTAGGATTAGAGTTCGAATCAGCCGTGTGAGGTGTTACGGATGACTCACGTACCTCGGGAATATTTTTGACGGGTTTTGACTCGGTCGTTAAAAGACGGTTTTACCCCTGGTGTCGGAATCGACCCAAATTAGTCTTATTTGACTCGAAACGACCCACTGAGCCTGATTTTGAGGTTGGTTTTGTGAGATATGTACTCCATAATGAGCCGAAGCCAAATGCCAATGATTTTAAGCCCGTTTCTGAGTATTTGAAGCACGTTTGCGTCCGATCATCATCGGGTGTTTGTCGGAAACTGCTATAGACACCTGGCGGTCAAAATGTGGGTGTCTACACTATTCAAATGTTAATTTTTTATCTTCCTAAACACCACCTCTGTGACTTTACAACAAAACTCGCATTAGTTATATAATGTGACTATACAATATAAAGCGTGTGACTTTGCATCATAAATACTGCGACTTAACATTTAAAGGTGTGATTGTACATCATTCTGTGACTTCACAACAAAATATACCGAGTGCGACTATGTATCTTCAAACGGGTGACTGTAAACAACTCTGTATGACTGCACAACCAACTTTATATGACTATTCAAATGTTAATTTTTTTTCTTCCCAAAACACCAAGTTTGTGACTTTACAACAAAACCCGCATCAGTTATGTCGCATGCATCATTGGAAAGATGATCATGGGGATTTGAATGTGAGAAAATAAGACTTCTTTAACATAAACTTCAGCAAGGAAGCATGTAAAATGTATGACTATACAACTACAACAGATGTACAGAACAAAAAAAAAAACTGTCTAATCGATGGCACATGCATATTTACAATGACGATTATGGGAACTTCAACATGAACTTCAACAAAGGAAAAAAAACTTCATCCTTGACTCTATAACTACAACCACCGTACAACTACAATAACTTCAACTCAAATTTTGGGTTATCGGGTTGGAAAAATGCTCTGTTACCATTTTTAATGGTCCATGCATGACCGGAGTTCATGACCACTTTTTAGGGTTCATGAAAAAGGGATACAAAAGGGTTGAACAAAAGGAAAATCGGAGGTCGAAAATGGAACATTCAACATACCTTTGTAGCACCACCGGAATTTTAGGCATTATCGGAGATGGAGAAGCTGCGGAAATGGAGATGGAGATGGGTTTTTTTTTAGAGAGAGGAAGAGAGCGCTGAGTGATTAGCTGGTGAAATGAATTGAAAATGGGTGAATGGGGAAGTGTAAAGGGCTTTGGACGGGAGTATAGAGAGGAGGGAAATTAATTGGGGGGTAGGGTCAGGGGGCTATTGACTAGTGATGGGGTTGATGGTTGTCCGCAGCATGTTAGTCCCGCAGCCCCCCCCCCCCCCCCTTTTTTATACAATCTAAACTCATCCATCCACCGTCCATATTAAGTTTTTTAAACTGTCGGGTTATAAATTGTACATATTTTAATTGTTGCGCATTGGACCCGTGACGGACCCGGACCCTACCCGTACCCGTCGGGTCCGGGTAAGGGTCTAAAATTTCCGGACCCTTAAGGGTCCGGGTCCAACTTTTAAAGTCCGGGTCCGGTCCATACCCGCCCCGTTGCCATCCCTAACCACAACCTAGCGATCCTAACTCATCGAAAATAAACCCGCAGAAACCCCCCCAGACCCAGCAAAAATCAAAAAGGGGCAAAATTAGGAACAACCAAACCTAAAAAAAAGTTCCCCCAAACTGAAGAAACAAACTCGCACAAACCCCCCAGACCCAGCAGAAATCGAAAATGGGCAAAATTCAGGAACAACCGAACCAAAAAAAAAACCTAAACTGATTACAAAGGAAGCGGACTCACCAGGAATCAAAAGGAACGCAGAAGAGGAGCGCAGGAGATAAGGGAGGAAGAAGATCCGCAGGAAGAAGGAACAGAGAAGGAAGGAGCGGGGGAAGAAAGGAAGGAGCAGGGGAGGAAGAGCATCACGTGAGAAGCACAGGAAGTTACTGTTCATAAGGGAGCAATTGTTTGATAATTTTGAAACTTTAGGCATTTACAAGATTTATTTAGGGGGTGTTTGGTTGGGGATTTTAGAATGGATTGGGATGGAATTACCCATCCTAGGGTTTGGTTGATGATTTTTGGATTGGAGTTGGAAACCTAAGGGGTTCTAATTCCTCTCTAACCCCTTGGAATCCCAATCCTATGTTTCTACCCATGATTCTAATTCTCATTCCCTTTCATCTTCATTAAACACATTTTACAATCCATTCCACATCAAACCAAACAAGTGTTAATAAGTTTTGGATTCTAACTCCATACCTCTCTGGTTTTATAATCCATTCCATTCAGTTCCTATTGTTTGAACCAAACAACCTCTTATAGATAATACGGAGTATATGATTAATACAGTATATAAAAGATGGGTAAGGAGTTCCAAAATACATTGAACTTCTTATTTGACATTGTGACACGATAGGATTCCTTTTATCAAATTAGGGATGCCACATACCCCCTCGAAACTATACCACCTCTGCTATCCTGTTTAATTCATGGGACTTTGAGACCAAATAAACTTGAGTGACAGGCCTCTGCCACTCTCATCCTCCTCCTGTGCCCACTCCTCCGCCGCTGCTAGAAATTTCTATCCACCGCGTCATCCTCTTCCTCCGCCGTATCAAGCGAGGCACCTACTACTTCATTTCATTTTCTCACCCACCTCGATTTCTAGCTACACTTCCTTTATTGGACTGATTTTTTTTCATGTCCAATAGAATATAGATGTAATAGTTGAGCCTCGACTATTTGGTTGAGATAGCTACAGTTCGAATTATGACAGCTTGTTCATCTAACAATGGCGAACGATCTAAACCCTCTTGCCCTGCTTTTTTTTGTTTCATTTTTCTGATTGAATTTCATCTCTCTATAATCGATTTCATCCATCCTCTATGGACTCAATTTGATTTCATTTCATTTCATTGATTTATAATTCCACTCATCTCCTTAATTCATGATATCCGGATCCAGTTTTTGATTCTTTGATTAGTTATTACAGTACTTCTCATACATCCTGAATCCTAGGATTCGCTTGGGATGTGGGTAATTATTCTGAGGGTTATAGAACTAAAATGAACTAGAATTGGAGGAGAATGATGGTTGGTTGCGACATTTTATGGTGCAAAAGGAGGGAGGAACAATCGCTTGGGATAGGGGTAATTATTCTCGGGGAATAGAACTAAAATGAACTAGAATTGGAGAAGAATGATGTTTAGTTGTGACATTTTATGGTGTAAAAGAGATAGGAGGGAGTAACCATTACCCCAATTGGGGAGTAATACATTACTTGGGGATAGGGGAGTAATCTTTCCCCTCCAAATAGGCTAGATCATACTCATTTTTTCCATTTCCGCTTAACATCATCACGGCTCTTCCATTTTCTAGTTCATTTTTGCTCTATTATCCCGAATCATTACTCTCATCCCAAGCAAGCCTCTAGTACTATCTATTACCCTTTAAAATTTAACTGTTGTTTTTATTTGTGAATGCATTTGATTGATGGTTACCTCAGTAAAAGGCATGGATAAAATTACAAGTAGTTGGTTGAGACATGTACAGTTGCTGTTAGTGGATTTATTTATTAATAAAGTTCAGTTCTATACGAAGTACTATAAATTCACATGACTTCTACTGTTCTACATAATCAGGGGAATATGCCGACCCCTGATCTATCTGCATAGAGATTTGAGATTTTGAGGATTATTAACAGGGATCTCAAAGCAAGCAACATTTTATTGGACGAATAGCTAAATCCAAAGAGCGTGGACTTTGGCATGGCAAGAAGCTTTGGTTATGGTCAGGACAAACACGAAACAAGAAGGGTTGTTGGCATATAGTAGTAAGTAACGATTTTTTTAGCAATTAACAATTAATTGTGTATAATTTGTGTTTTCTTTGTTTTTTCTCCATATAACATGTACTCCGTATTTCTTTTTAACGTATCTTCATCGACTCCTTCTGTCCCTGTCAATAGTTTACACTCTTCTTTTATGAATGTATCAGTCAATAGTTTACGTTTCCATTTTAGGTATATTTATACTCTCTACTTTATCCTTTAAAAATATTAAAAAACAATCTTTCACTCTCCATACCTTAGTCTTTGTGCATAAAGTATACGTAAACTTCCTATTGAGACGGAAGGAATTAATTATTTAACTATAAATAATAAAACATTTCTTAATATACTTATGATTTTAAATTAAATTAATAATTTTTTGCACTCTTAAAATAGAGTCCAATATCAACTTACTTTCTCTCATATCATTACTCATTCATTATTACATATCTCTTTCAGTTAAGTGTATCTTTTAACATGTAAGTATATCTTTCAATTTTGTTTACATTCCCAATTTTAATATATTTCGTAATGTTTTTACGTAATTTAAAAAATGACGATAGTAGGGGTGTTATTGATTTGATAATTTACGTTTTTAGATGATCGAGTGTGGTTTTAATTTTTAAAATTTTCAATTCTAATTCTATTTTTTTTTTAATATTATGGGTATTATTAATATTTCGAACATAATTTGTAAATAAAAGACAAGAAATAGTTTTTAGCAATGATATGACAATAATACATTACACTTATACTCCAATCAAAATACATTACACTAATATTTGCGTTATGAAACGCTTAATACTAGTTGTGCGGTATAAAAAAATGTAAGAATGAAAAATGAATTCTTGTTATGTGAAGTATTTTTTTGGTGAAAATTTGAGGGTGGGTGAAAAACTGAGGTAGATGCTGAGTTGGATAGAGAAAAGCTAATAAAAGTGAAGGGTGAGAAATGAGTACGAGTATTTGTTATTGATGTACATGGTCTAAATTAACTGCTAAGTACTCAAGTCATGAACTCTTACTGTTAGTCTGTAACTACTCTTTACTCCCATTTAACACCCTATATTACTCTATTAGGGAAGCCGATGCAGAGGCAGAAGCTGTGTGCTGAAAGATTTCATGAATCATCTTAAACATCTGTGAAATACCCATCAACAAAGTAATTATGCTGTTAATCTCATCACTCCCACCACACCACTCCCTCACTAATCCTTCATTAATTACCAACAACAACCACCACCACCACCACACCAAACACACACTTCACCTTAAACCATTCTTAGCTTCTTCTTCTTCTTCTTCCGCACCAACTGCCGCTACCCTCCGCTGTGTGAACGACGCCGTTTTGGATGAAGATGGAGAGTGGGTCCCATCTGCGGTAGCTGTTGCCGCCGCCATACGCAATGTTTCCTCTACACCAATTGAGTTCACCCAGAATGTTGAAAAGGACCCAAAGTCTCAGGGTTTGGTTCTTCCAAGCCCTGATTTTCAGCGTCTTTGTCTTGAACAGTTGGCGCTTTTTCGTCGAATTGTTCACCCAAATGCCCTCCTTTCGGTACTTTCTTACCAAACTTTACATTTTTTTATTTATTTCATTGGCAATTTGGCACTTCATTAATGGGGTAGTTATAGTGTCATGACCTCAATTTATCTCATTATTGTGATGTATTTTAAAATAATATTGCTTTGAGCTAACTTAATCTCTCATGTCTTTGCCGGTTAATAATTGAAGGATATTAATTGGTATTCAAATTGAGTGCCACAGCCATCTTATAGTTAATGGTTGAAATCCTTATTTATTAATGCTTGCTGCTCTTGTTATGGTGCATTGTTGACGATAAACAAAATAATCGGGCTTTGTAAAATAGGCACTTGAATAGATTTTTGCTTGGACTGTGGTTGAGATGCCTGAATTTTGGTTCAGGTTGAGAATTCATGAAAGCTGTTCACTGTTCAAATTTGTTGTTTAAACCTAGTCAAAGTAAACATACAATACTTCTATACCTAACAAATTGGTGGTGGCTGAACTAAGATAATTAGGAGGGGGTGAAGTTAAAATCCGATCTCTCTCAATTTAGTAAGGAGTTCAAGATGACCCAAGTTACAAGATTGTGAATGGTCGTCAGTGGTCACTATCCCCCTTACATCTTGGTCTGGGATGCTTAAAAGTAGCTAAATCTATAGTCATCTAGTAATTATATGTGTCACCAGTCCTTGATTTTCGCTACGTTGTTGTTAATACAGGTTTATGTCAGGCCTGCTGGTAGTTATGTGATGGATCGTTTAGAGCTGCGACGTGTTTCTCTTTATCCGTCAGGGAATGGATCTGGATCTGATATTGTTATATTGGTTGGTAATTTTAATATGCCAGCAGGCTTGCGTAGCGCCGAAACTGCACTTTCAAAGAAGCAGGTAAGCTTTGCATTTGGAATCATAGTATTCACACGGGCTCTGACACTGTATTGTGATCTAGTTTTAAAGTTTTAGAAGATTGGTGTGACCACGTTGTCAAAAACACTAGTAGCCACATTTGGAATTGCCTTCTCACTCTGTTTTTCTCCTTGGCTATAATGAACGGCGAGGAGGTCTAACTTGCAAGTTTGTTGGCTAATTTTTGACATTATTGTATTGTCTTATAGGTGGAGGCAATACCCGAAAGCGGAGCTGTTGTTTTACCAATGGTCAAACATCCCTTTGTAGTCGGAATTTTGGTTGCGGAGTTGCCTGTTACGGATCTTGGGAGAGGATCTGATAAACCTTTAGACGGGCTGTCCACACAGGAGAGCTATGCATTACCTCCCAGTTTTAAATTGAAGTCACATGAAATTCCACCATGCAGTGAAAGTCTTTCAAAGTACTTCAACCTCTCTTCTGACCAGAGATTAAACGCGATAAACATTTCTTGTTCCCTAGCTATGGCTTATGTGATGGATCAGGTAGCCTAACCTCACCCTTGATCTTTTCCTCTTCTGCCTTCCTTTCATAAGTGATGAATACATCACTTTGTTCTCCATGAAGACACGGGGTTTGTTTTGGATAGAGGGATTTGGAAGGAAAGTGAGGAGAGGGATTTTAGAGGGAGATATTTTCCCTCATATGAATGGCAAAATGAGGTTGGAGGGAAGGAAAAATGATCCCTCCATTTTCCTCCCACAAGACGAATAGTTTTCCCTCCAACATTGGAAAGATTTGGAGGGAAAACTCCTACCTTCCACTCACCCTCCCCTCCCTGTTTTCCCTCACATCCCTTTTCCTCCATCTGTGGTATCCAAACAAATAGTTAATGTGCTCTGATAGTCCCATTAGTTGAATGCATCTCAGTTTGTAGTACGTGTTTTTAAATGTTGCAATTTATTTCGAATAATACGTTGGAAAACAGCTGTCATTGAGGGATTATCCGTGTCACTGAGTGGTGGTACTCTTGAAATGTGTTTGAAACCAATTGTCGTCAAAAGTGCCAAACTGTCCTCGTGGCTTCCTTTTTGCTCACGCAAAATGACAAATTGGAAATATGTCGATATTATGTACTGCTTGTATGAACACTCAACTTCATGCTGAATAACTGGCGTTGTAGGTTTTGTGCCTTTTAGATAGCACAACCATATATTTCAGCTGCATTGATTTTGTGCTTATTGAGGCGGCATCTACCCTGGCTCGGGGTTCATTATTGACTTGCTTTCTCTTGTCTTAGAAAGCGATGTTGCTTCAGCAGACCTCCTGGCAAAATAATATCCGAATGAGTAATCTAGTGGAGCAGGTGAGTTGTCAATAATTTTTTTGGTTTATCACTCAGGTTAGCCTGGATCTCATAATACTTACAGTGATTTTCTTATCCTCAGATACGAGGCCCTTTGTCTAGCTTAAGAACTCTTTCCAAAATGCTATCGGTCCAAATAAAACAAAAAGAGGTGCTTTTGTCTATAAAGCGAACTTTTATGATTTTTCAATGCATTGTTTCTTGTTTTTGCTTATAAGATTTGTATTGATTATGCTATTGCAGATTGCCCATGATCTAGTGGAAGACATTATTGTCCAAAGTGATCGTATGCAAGATACGTTGCAACAGCTGCAGGATGCTGTTTACATGACAAAGGTTTTGTCTTTGATCTCTCTTTGGTTGAAGGCCTTGTTTTATCTTGTAAACACAAGTTCAAACATAAGTCTTACAAACAAAAATTCAAATAACTAAAAATCTTACGAGTATAAAATAGTAACCAATAAACATAAATTGTTCAACACCATCAAACATCACCCTAAAAACTACCATCAAATTCACTAATATCACGGGCATCATTATCATCAAAGACCACCATTTTCATGTCGGGCTCATCAAGGGAGAGGTTAGCCACATGAAGATTTCCAATATCATCAAGATTATCAAACTCATCTCCACCAACATCCTACATTTCGTTATCCCCTTAATACTCTTCACTATTTCTATAAATTAAGTGTAAATTATTGTGAATCGACTTATTGACGAGCGAAATGATGTGTTGTGCTGGCGATTGCTCCCCGGCTGCCTCACAAACATCTTATCTTTTTTGACAGTGAAAACCTTGTAGTCTTTTGATGAGTATTTCACTGGTGTTTTTTTTTTTAAACTTTTTACTGCTTCTTTCACATAGCTACTCAATTCTGTACTTTTTGTTTTATTATTTAGTCTCTAAAATCTTGTACTCCCTAATTACATTTAACAGTAAGTAATACCTCTCATTCACTGGTTTCCTACCATTTAATGAATATATGTGAGCCGTATTTTATTTAAATGGTAGTATTCGAGTGAATAGGAGAGAGTAGTATTTAAAAACAGATGTGGACCTGGCTATTTGGTTTCCAATTTTATTTTAATGGCTTGGTTCCCATTTATTTTATACTCCGTACAATAATAAGAAGTATTGTTTGACTCCTCAAAAATCCAGTGGTATATATATGCCTTTATCTTTCCCCAATTTCTCATTATGAGCATATATCATTACTGGTAATTAACATCACAAATTTAATGCTTAAATATAATTATGTAAAATTATTTTATTTTCTAGCAATTTCACAGTATGTAGAAGTGTCGTGTCAGTGTCAATAATATAGGTGAGTACACACTTTTTTTTACCATGGCCAGGTATCGTACAAGAATAGAAATGGAATGTTCGCTCCGACACCGTGTCTGAGGGTCTAAATAACAACGGTTATCAACGCAAAGAGGTTGTTTTCGAACGACTCAAGAAAAAAATACGTCGAGAATCGCAACCTTCCAATAAAAAGAAGAGCAACCTACCTCACAATAAAACTTACTTGTCATGCTCTCTCTTTTCACATATACACATCCCTTCTCTTCCATATAATAGAGGATAGTACACATTGAGACGCAGAAATACCTTTGAAATCACGGTGATATGTTGAATACTGGTTTATGCGGCCTAAAAATTCATGTTTTTGTATGGAGTGTTATAACGGGGACTAACATGAGGTGATATGATATTCCTTTGCGGAATCACTGCCTATCCTTTAAAGTCCTTTCTCAATGTCAACGGGTTGAGTGTTGCTCATGTCGCAACTTTATACATAGATTTCTCATCAATGGGTTTGCCCAGTCGACTTTTTTTTTAGCCAAGAAGCTGAGCTAATATATATTACTGCATCGGTCGTTGATGTTTTTTCAGGCCAACATAATGCGGTTTAATGAAGAATCATTGAAGAAAATGGATGGTACAAATTACACTCAACCTGAACTTCGGATATACAAATTACCAAATGAGCCATATAGTAATGCATCTGCTGATAAAAAAGAAGGGTTTGGAAACACTTCTTCCAGCTTGGCAATTAAGGATTTGGAGATGCCCATGCCACCACTGGCTCTAGCACCTTTGCTACTACACAGCACCAGGTAAGGTCATTTCCATGAGATCATCAGCCTTATTTTTTGGACTGTTGAAAATCACTGCATGTTATTCTTATTGTCACGGTTTCATTGTGAAAACCTCCTGTTTTATTAATCTGATTTGACCTCGAGTTCAGATAGGCTCGAGAATGGCTTGAAACTTTGAACTTTAGCTTTAGGCTAGAAGCTCGTTTGAGCCTAAAAAGCTGAACCTTGGCTTCGTATGAGATCTGTATTGTTTCATTAATTTCTTTTAATATCTGATCATAGTGATCCATATCTAGTCAGAAGTGGCCCTACATACTATCCCTTACCTCACGTCCTGTTGTTGTTTAGTCGTACTTCAAAATCAATCACTAAACTGGCATAAAGTCATATGATCACTTGTCATTATATATCATCGAAAATAAATTGTCATCAAATGATCACCAACCCACCACCTATCCATGCCGCTAAGTCAGGCCTCAGCTGGGCTCAAATTTGGTGAAGCTCTGTCTTAGCTCAGATTGATTTGGCTTTGAGCCTAAAAGCTTGAGCTCGGGCCAAGGTTTTAACAAAATGACTTTGTTGACTTGTTGAGCGGGAACCCCTGAAATGCTCCAACACTTATGCGATTTGGTCTTGTCAGGAAGACCGTGCAATGTTTCTGATGTGCTGGTAGACTTGGTTGGAGCGGCACAGCCTCTTGCTCAAAAGCAAAGGCGGAATGTGGAATTAAGCGAATTCTCAAAGCTCTTACAAGTTGCTGTTGAAGAAGCTGCTCTTCGTCAGGCCCTCGGGAATCTAATTGAGGGGGCACTTCTGCGTACACGTGTTGGCGGAAATGTTCAAATTGTCTCTGTTGGAGCACCGGCTGGAGGAGCACTTGTTGTGATTGATGATGATGGTCCCGACATGCATTATATGGTTTGATCTTCTCTCTACGTTAAGCTATATTCTTTCATTTTCTGTTGATATTTTATTTTATTATATTCTTATTATTATTATTGTTAAAGTGTGCATTATTATTTTTTGGACTGTTGAAAATCACTGCATGTTATTATTATTATCCAGTCCCCTCACCCTAGCTCCAGTATTTTTGGGGTTTTGGTCGCCTTCTCAAGTTGAGTTTGGGATTGGCAGGGGACATCCAATCCATTCAGGTTGACGCAGCTTCAAACATTTGTGTATATTACCTACGGAGTACATAACATTTAGAAGATTACCCTCCTAGAAACTGAAGAATGGCTCAAAAATAAGTCATCAATTTCAATATGAGGAACTCCTTATAATGTCCACAAGAGACTGATTGTCCTATTCCCCCTCATGTTCTACAGACACAAATGCATTCTCTGACACCTTTCGGGGTAGAACTTTCCTCGGAGCAAATGATGGAAGACAATATGACTTGGAACTTTGTTGCCGGACTGACAGTTGCAAGGGAGATACTTGAAAGCTATGGTTGTGTTCTCCGTGTCATCTCTCCTCGAAACAATGATGCAGCTCTTGGATCTGGTGGGACCCGAATTGAGGTTTGGCTTCCTTCATCGACTCCTTATAATGACACGGGTGTGGCCGAGGTAGCCTAATAAAGTTGTAGAAAGGGACCAGCCTACTGAACCAAGCATCCGTAACCCTGTATATACATATACATACACCCCTTTGTGTGTGTGATCGTTTAGGAAAGTAATGTATTCTTTGTATGATGGGACATCTGAGGTGTATTGTAATATTAGATGACATGTTTATAATTGGTGGTGAAGCGCAAATCAGTGGAGATGCTAGTAGGGACGTCCAAACCATCTCTATGACTAACGTATATTTGTATCATGTCAACTTGAATGGCAATAGTGTACATGGTCAACATGGAACCAGGCTACCGGTCGACCCATCTATCTTTGAATTAGATTCTACAAGACTACAACTTATAGTAAGGGATTTTTTATCGACTCTGTTACACCTCATTCATTGTTGGCACGAAGCGTATTTCAGCGTCTAAAGCTTTCCGTGGCCAACTACCCTGGCAGCCTACGTATGCGCCTCCCTTGGACCCCTCGTCTACTCTTTGTTACTCGACTTGCCCTAGCGACGAACAAACACTTCCTTCGGTGGTTTTTCATTTCGCTGGCCTTAATCAAGGCGAGGTGGATTGGGTTATGGACAGTTAGGTATTTGTTTGAAAAAACAATGATAGGCGGAAATCAACTATTTTGCATGACTATATGGGGGAATTAACAATCCAGGCCTTTGCTTGTTGGGAGCGCCTCAACAAGTGAATTTTAAGGTTTTGGTTGATGTGGCTAATGGGCGTTTCTCGTTTGTACCTCAGCTCAAATCTGTACTGCAACTAGTTTCTAGCTTTTCTAAGTTATGCGACACATGCTAAATTCGAATAAATATCGCTTTCATTTATTTGGAGTAGATGTGTGATTGTAATCAGCGGGACTCATACGATAATTCTAAGTACGAACTACCAGGTATAATAACAATCAATAGGTACGGTAGACTATTTGATGGAGTATGGTATAGCAGATGCAATAATATGATATACTCTGTAGTTCTTGGCCGATAATATGCTCACTAGGTCGAGCTTCTCTTGGAGTAATTGTTGGGCTCGACTTATCTTGGGAGCTGCACTAGATAAAGTCGAGTGGTGCACGACTGATCGAGCATATGATTGCTCGATCGAGAGTCACCTCTCACTTTTACATCTTTGCTTATTGCGCAATAACAATTTTGATAGTTTTCATCCGATAGTGTTGTTTATTTAGTTGTACTCCATATGTTCTAAATTTTCATAGTAGTTCTAATAAGGACAAGAACAAGTTTATATGTTCCAGTGCTAAAGTTATATAAAAAATATTCAAAGTTACACGGGATAGGTCTAAAGTTACACTTTATCACTTGAAATGATAAAAGTATTGAATGTTTTTTTTTTTGCCAACGAAGAAAGAGCATCGGATTACATGTTGTTCGGGTTCTCAGAACCCATATTACATCCTTTATTGAACATAAAACTGACATCATAAACTATTACTAAAACAAGAACAATAAAATAAAGGCGTCGGGCGATAGTAGTGAGTTGTTGGTACACGGAAGCTTGGGCACAAGCGTCTTCATCCACACAATCAACACAGCTGCGGACTCTCGGATGACATCCACACAAATGAACCGTACAGTGATGAGACCAAGATGCACTTACGTATTTACGAAGAAGACGTAGAAAGAAACGGGTGAGAGCAAAGCAATGATGCCTGCCTCTAATGGAGAAAAAACTCCTACATCTTGATAATCGGACCCTACAATCATATGTTGAACGCACCAACGAGCCAAGCAACATGCAAAGAGTTGAAGATAAAAACCACCCCACAACCAAACCCCTATCAGAAGAACCAATCCAAGACCAATTTATGGTCAGGTCAACCCACACCAAACGCAAACAGGCTACTATATGAAAGCCTTTATTCATAATAAGACAGGTGATAATTAAGCTTATTATTAAGAAACTATTAAAAAAAAACACCAACACGGGAAGTCATTGCTAGAAGAAGCCACCGGGAACCTCACCACACAACAGAGTCCCAGATCCATCACGAAAAGATATCCAAACCTGAAACCGTTCTATAAAGCGGAATCCACACACATGCAACCACACCCGTCAAGATAGGACACCACCACGACCATAGTCCAGTAAACCAAAGAAAACGAACATAGATCAAACGGCCTAAAACCCTTTCAAACCCAAACCTAGAATCAGCAGCCCGACAAGACCAAACATAAACCAACCAAACCAAGAAGTCACAAACCGAAGACCACAGGCAGCCAAAACGTCCTAAAACAAGCAAACAAAACATAACATGCAACCAAACCGACCCAAACAAGACATCAACTAAACCCGAAGGGTGGGGGAAGGGGACGAGGGGAGGGGGGAACACCCATCGGAAGAAGTCAACGACAGGGGAGAGGGCTGTGACACGAAACAAAAGAGGGGAGTCGGTCGCCGGAGGGCGGGGGAGGGGGGCGAGGGGAGGGGGAAACGCCCCCGACGAACGCCGACGACATGACGGACGAAGAAGACAGGTCGACAACGGACCACAGAAAACGAGAAAGCTACCTAGTTGGTGACGGACAAAGACAACACAGACCGGGGATGATCGGACTAAGCCGGTGTCAGCGACAACAGGCTGGGAGAGGGTCAGCAACCATAACACAACAAAGAAACAAACCCAAATGGAAACTTACTGGACCATGGTAGACGGTGGTCACTACCAACGACAGAATGGTGGTCGGAGACGAGATGGGGATGAGAACGCAAAACAGGAACGGAAACAAGATGAGAAATCTGATCAGCTGGCCGGAGATAGGTCAAAAGACGACCATCTCCGGCCAGGCAAAGGGATCCGGTCGGCTGATTGGTGGTGGGGCGGCGGCGGCTGCAAGTTTAGGATTAGGGTTAAGTTTTTAGGGAAAGAAGAGGAGAGCGTTTATTTTTTTAGAGAGATTTTTTTTTTTTTTTTAGAGTGTAGTATAATAGTATTGAATGTTAAAGTTATAGATCAATTTTCAACTGATGTAACTTTATCGTATATCATCTGTAACTTTAATATAGACTTACAATACTTACATACGGTGGATTTACTTGATCTCTCATGTTATAATCTGAGAAAGTTTATTTAATTCACAAAAATAAAATTGGGATGGAGGGGAAATTTTATTTGCTATGTAAAATCCGGGTAATTACAAGGACGCCTCATAAATGGCTACAAATATCGAATCACAGATCTCTTTCATCAAGTAAGCCCTGACTAAATCTGAGAATGATCTACACATTTCTCATCAAAAAACTATGGGGGTGGGGAGTGCAGCTAAAAATGATCATACATGTCTATAACTACAAGGGGGTATCCAAATGAATGGGTGGGAAAATAACACAGTCGTCGTAAGAACCGCCTCACCTCAACTCAGAGACTTGTTTGCTATATATAGACAGCATCAACAGGAAGGGATGTGGTCCTCTGAAGGGTGCTTGGAAGCAGCAGTGAGCCTGAATTTGATACATAACTACTTTCCAGCGCCTCGCTATCTCGACCCCTTTGGGTTCGAGAAATGGGGCAGCTATTCCTCAAGTCTTTCATATTTGAGTATTCGACACTATCCATGTGATCCACATCATACCCGTCTCCATTACAGGAGCGCGAGGTCGAAGATTTCGATAGCATTCCCACATGATGGTGATCTTTCACACCTCTCATCTCGAGTTGATATTTGGCTTTAAGCCATCTTAATTCCCATTGAACATCATTCTCACAATTGTCGATAACATCGTTCTTGCCCTTAGCTGGGGTGGATTGGTCAGATTTTTCAGGATTTTCTTCTGAATGGATCGTGCCAAACCCAAGCGAACCAAATTCAACACTTTCGGTATAATCCCAGAGTTCAGGATGGTGGTGTAGGATCTGTAGATCATTGGGGTCATCTGAAGCTTCACTCACATTATGCTCATGCTCCGACCCGTCAGCTTGATAAGTTATTTCTTCAAACCGGCCATGCATGGCAGCTGCACATCCATTAGGGCATTGGAAAAAGGGCGAATTTAGCGCTCCTGGGTTGTTTGATACAATATCCAAGGATCCAATTGAAGAATGGTTTGACGCACAGTTTTGACAGTAATTTGAGTCAGAAAAACAGGGAGTTTCTACTATTCCCGGCCCTGGCTTCCAACCAGGGACCAAACTAGCGATTTCCCCATCAATCATATCCGCAATGCTAGTTACGTCTTGATCAGTTATATCCAGTTCCCCAACCATTTCGGTAGCAACACTTAATGCCGTGTCTAATTCTATGTCAAAAGGGAAATATATATTTCGAATGCGACCTGCAGATTGTATACATAAACAAGGTTAGATTTTTACTCATAAATTGCCCTCTCAGGACCTGTTATTTCCGGCTCAAAAGGGCTTAATTAAACTGAACTGAAGTGAAGTGCGATGAAGTGAGCTAAAAATAAGCTGGAACAAATAGGGTCTTACAATCTTTAAATTCCAGAAAATGAAAAATCGAGGAAAGAGATGGGAGTTACGAATCATAATGACCACAAATCAGTGAAATCACACCAAAATTGTTGAAAATTCCAAGTAGAAAGTATATAAGTGAGAGACATAAAGTCAATATTTTGACAGTGAAAGATAAATAGATAACCTTCTTTATCAGCAATCCTGAGGCGTAAAAAGACGCTACCATCATCCCTTTTCTTTCCTTTAATAGTAATGTCCACATCCCCAGAATGGTCATCATCGTGGTGTTCGAATAATTCAATGCCAGAGGTCTCCACATCAGTTGATTGATAACCCCAATCGTAAGATTCCAAATCAACACCGTTGGAGTAGCCATTAATATAGGAACTATCACTGGTGTAGTGTTCAAGAAACGGCTGCCTCATCAAAAGGCCGAAACCATCAAATTCACTCCGGGGATCTAGTATCCGAATATCATTGTCATAATTATCAATTCGAAGAAACGGGTCATTCAGGAGCTCTTCTGCTGAGAGCCTCAGTGACACAGTGGCTAGACATTTATCAACAAATTGTCGCACCTCTGGATCCTTCACTTTATACAGGGCATCTGGTTTCTTGCCCTAAGAAGTGGGGAACAAATGAATCCACGTAAGAGTGTATTCGTCATATCGAAGAGGTAGGTAGATTCATGAGATGAGCATATTTCTTACAGAGATAACTTTCTTGTAAATTTGTGCAGGATGAGTGCATTCGCTGTACGGATACTCAAAAGTAACCATTTCTAGTACGCACATTCCAAAAGAGTATATGTCAACCAATTCATTGTATTCTTCTTCATAGACTTCCGGTGCCATAAATTCCGGTGTTCCTGAACAGTCCAAATAATAACCATACATATCGTTATCTTTCAAAAAAGATTGTCTGCCACAGATAACTCGATTCATATCCTACATCATTAATTACAAATATGACCTACACAATGCTGAGGATCTTCTATGATTTACGGAATGAATCAACACTCGGTAAATAAAAGAAATATTTGTCTTATTGTGAAAATGGTACCACCCCAAGATATCACATGATAACAAACTATTCTGGTGGGCTCTATATTCTACAGTCACATCTATGCTGCCACATTAAACATCAATACAAATCTTCATTTTTTGTTGTCAAAGCAGGCACAAAGACAGTATTGCTCTTAATGGGTTTCAAACCAAGATCTTTTTTTTGTTCAACGAAACGCGCACTTAGTCGCATTACAACATAGAAGAGGAGGATTTGAACCTAAGACCTACTCCCTCCGTTTTATTCATTTGTTTGCCTTTTATATTCATTGTGAAGAGAATTTTAATCAAAGGCAAACAAGTGAACGAGACGGAGGGAGTATTTTTTTTCTTTGGTTTCAAACCTAGATCATTAATATCATTACACGATGAATATACCCAGTAAGGAAACTGACATCTCCAACGGCATCCATGAGTAAGAAACCTTGTAAAGCATGCACCGCGTAGAACAACCGCAAAAGCATGTGAGGCGCATACATACTACAAATACGAATACGTATCGGGTAAATACAACCAACACCAACAACAACCATGACAACCTAAGTGCCTCGGTAGGGTGAGGGTGCTAGGGATGTATCATAGAATGGGAAACAAAAGAAACAAAGTTTGAAGAACATACCAACACAATGAGCAGCATGAGATTTTCGGAGTATTGCAGCCAAGCCAAGGTCACCAATCTTAACTTCCCCTTGATTACCATTAATAAATATATTATCACACTTGAGGTCTCGATGGATAACGGGTGGATCATGGCTATGAAGATAATAAAGCCCTCTTAAGATCTGCCTGCACCAGTTCTTCACTGCTCTAATATTCACTCTTTTATGCCTCAACCTATACCTAACCCCCCCAAACCAAGAGGCAGAAATAAAAAAAAAAATAAAAAAAAAAAGTGTGAACAAAATAACTTTTTAGCAAAGTTGAGAGGAAAAAAGAAATGAGATGAGTAATACAGTAATACTCACTGTCTTAAAGTGCCAGAAGTGAACATTTCAGTAACAAAGTTGATATTCCTTTTAGCAGTATCAACCCAGGAAGTATAGAGCTTCATAATATTCATATGTTTCAATGTTTTCAGCAGGTGAATCTCGCAGTATAATCGTTCAAGATCTTCAGGACTTTGAAGGAAATCATACAGCTTTACTTGATTCCAAGCTACCTCTATCCCTTCATACTCATCAAATGCTCTGTAACTGCTCAATCAAATTCAACCCATAAATCTACCAAATACCCATTTCCAAAGATTCAATCTTTTCATCAAATCCAACAAGTTTCTCTGACTCTCAAAAAAAAACAACATATACCCATTTCCAAAGATTCAACCTTTTTTGATGAAATCTAAGAAACATAATCAAATTGAAGACTAAAATTGCTTACACTGTCTTGGAAGCTCCTTTGCCAAGGATTTCATTGTACTGGAAAATCACATAACCCACCAACAATTAACAAACAATCTTCAATAAATAAATCTCCAAAATAAAACTGAAAATGAAATTTTTAAAAAAAAAAAAAAAAAAAAGAAGGAAAAGTGGTAGCTTACTCTTCCATATCTTCCAGTAGGATCAACTTCAACAAAATCACAAGAGCCATCCTCAAGATTTGAAGCACCATTCATCCTCCAATTTGATGCTTTCAATTTCGTCACAAAATGGTCTAGATATCTTCTGCTACTTATCTATGAAAGTGCATTAATCAAAGTTTCAATCTTTTAATGTAATTTTTTGTTTTAATTAAGAAGATGGGTTTTTGGCTTTCCCTCCTACCAAGCTTTTTGCTCTTACGCCCACAAAAATTAATGTGATACCAACTTCTTTTTTTTTTTTTTTTTTTTTCCTCTAATCAATCATTTATGTGATGGCAAATAGAATCGTTATTATAGAAAATGAGTATTTTGTATTAAAAAAATGGATCTGTACAAGCAAGCTAAAACACAAAAGCCACCCACCCTTAAGCAGGAACATGACAAAGTGGATAGAAAAGAGAGGAAAAGGGAGTGTTACTGCTTGTATTTTCTTAAATATTTGTAAAAAAAAAAGTTCTTTTATTTTTATGGAATTAATACAAACTATTGTCCAATTTTTGGTATCTTGCTCTCATAAGTCCTAACTAGACCTGGTAATGGGTCAACCAGACCGAGTTCGGGTCGAGGTACTTTCAGATTATAAGAATTGGGTTGACTTCGTGTCGGGTCGAATCATTTCGGATTCGAGTCATTTTGAGGTTTCCAATTTTCAACTTTTATTAGAATATCAACTTGTTCTATAATAATAGTCGGGTCAGTTTCGGGTTAGCTTGGGTCAATTCGGGTTGATTTATTTGGATCGGATCAGTTTTGTTAGTTCTACTCACAGTATCCTGGATGACCAGCTACTTAGGTCATCAATTTCTAAAAACTTTGACATTAATCATTCTCCATTATCATTATTCACCATTTCGGCCAGTAATCAACCTTATTGACACCTCTTTTAACTGGAGTATTGTATCTCGCAAAATCAATGAAATGGACACACAAAAACCTTATGAACCTCGCTAATTTTGTTAAATGCTGATGAATGAAGAACAACGATTCTATACTACAGTCTTTATTCAATACTTGTAGTTCTTACAACTGAAAGTTGAAACCAACTTCACTCATCTTCACCCCTTCATCCATCACCTCTCCATCACATTCCTTCACCATTAATCAAACATCACCACCTTCATTAATAGACCACCATTCTCGAGACCCACAACCACAAGCGAATCACCAAGTCATGCCCTCATCACTACATCCCAGATAGCCTCAACTTCTGCTTCACTTGCATTAATGGTCACTTGATCTCTCATCGTAAGCAACCACTCAACCAAACCTTGCGCGTCTCGACATACCACTCTCAGACACGCTCCCCATTCCTACTTTCACCCCGCGTCCCAATTAAGCTTAACACACCCTTCTTGCGGCTTCTTCCAATCTCTCCCCTCCATGGCATCCTTTCCCTAAGTCATCGTCCTTCCCTCAGTTTCCCTCTTCACTCCTTCGGCCATCTCCCTCTCAAGCACCGCCACTCGCCGCCCTACCTACTACTCAGAAACCCTTCTTTCCTCAAAGACCTATTTATTTTGAGCCTCCCAAATTGCCCAACAAGCTATCATGAACTTCTCACGCTCTCCTACCTCCATTTCCCTCCACACATTTGTTAGAGTTTAATGCTTCAAAAGAAGCAAACTTAGTGGCATTAACTATCCCACATGGAAAAATAAATGCTTCTAAATTGTGTTTATATATGACCCACTTAAATGACCTACTAGATGTGTACAAGTGAGGACTACGTACACCACACACGCGCGCGCGCTGCGCCGAGACGAGACGAGACGAGCCGGGCTCGGGCTTTGGTAGAGCGGCTGCGGCGCACCGCTTGCGGGTACTTTTTAGTGGTCAGTCGGGTTAATTGTTTGTCCAGAAGCTTCTTTTTCTCAGTCATTCTCAGTCAGTCTTGTTGCCTTTCCAAGACTGATTGTTGTCATTCCCGAGACTGATTGCTGCAAGTCTCCACCTTGTTCTTTATTGCTGTGCACTGAACCACTAGTACTACTCCACTATATAATTCCCTCTTCCCTTCAGTTTTAAAACACACAGCAAACATATTCTCATACTCATACTCATACACTCTCAGAATTCATATCTTTCTCTCTGTTCCGGTTAAGTTATTGGCAAACGTTCTTGGCTGTATTCAACCGTTCTTCACCTACACTGAAGTTACGGTATAGTTGTGGAATCCTGGGAGTTGAGTGCCATTGAGGCCGTGTGTAGCAGACGGGGCATAAATCAACTTTAGGACAGTGACGTTCTTGTCGCGACACAGCTTCGATTCTCTGTTTCAGATAAGATCTAACCCTCTTCTCTCCCTACTTCTACTACTACCGTGATAACAATCTAAAGTTGATTATTTTCGTTTATCATCATGGTTGGTAGTCCTGTTAGTGCTGTTGTCTCTACTCCTCCTCCTCCTCCTGTTTTCACTTCCGTTCCTACTGCTATTGTTCATAACCCTTTCATACCCGACATGTCCAGATTAGAACTTTTTGATGGAAAAATTTACCGTATGTGGTCGGATAAAATGGAATTTTTTCTAACTTAATTACGGGGCGTTTATACACTTACAAAATCTGAGGCTCCAGAAAAATCGGGTAGAGATTTTGGAACGGATAATGTTACTTGTAGGGGGATGTTACTGCATTATATGACTTCTTCTTTGTACTTGATTTACAGTATGTTTAAGAAGGCTACTGAAATTTGGGATGCTCTCAAAACCAAGTATGGTTCTGATGATTATGGAACGAAAAAGTATGCTTGCAGTCGTTGGTTAAACTTCAAGCTAGTCGATGAGAAACCCATTTTAGATCAAGTTCATGAATACGAAAATCTATGTGCAGAGGTAATGACGGAAGGTATGAAAATTTGTGAGGTTTTTCAGGCTAATTGTCTATTAGATAAACTTCCGGTTTCTTGGGAAAATTATGTTCGTAGTATGAAACACAAACAAAAGGATTTTACTCTTTTAGAACTAGTGTCTCATATAAAGATTGAGGAACAAAACCGTATACAGACTTTAGGTAAACAAGTCGAACACTCTTCTTCCATGGCTAACCTGACCGAGTCTAAGAATCATTACAAGAGTCAGAAACGGGGTAACAAGTCTTCTAATCAAGTTCATGGGACTAGAAACCAGAATACCTTCAAACGGGATGGAAAAGGGGATTCTAAAGGTGAAGGTAAACGAGAATTTAAGGGAAATTGTTTTACATGTGGTAAACCGGGTCACTCGTCTAGATTTTGTCCCGAAGGCTTTTCTCCTGCTGGTAAACGGAACCCCAATAAATCTCATGTTAATCTTACTGAACAAGATGACGATATTATTGCTGCTGTTGTGTCAGAAGTTTATTTAGTAAGCAATTTTTCCGAATGGGTTGTTGATACTGGCGCTACAAGGCACATTTGCTCCAATCGGGATGTTTTCACGGATTACTCTCAAGTACCGAGTGGGAATGGGAAATTCTAGCACCGTGAAAGTACTTGGTAAAGGGAAAGTCATTTTGAAGCTCACTTCCGGTAAGACTCTTGAACTTAATAACGTGCTACATGTTCCTGATATTCGAAGAAATCTTATCTCTGGAGCATTATTAAACAAAGCAGGTATCAAATTAGCTTTCGAATCTGATAAACTTGTGCTCACTAGAAATGGAAATTTTGTTGGTAAAGGATTTTGTAATGGTGGACTATTTGTACTAGACATAGAAGTTATTAATAAGAATTCATCCGCTTCTGTTTATATTGCTGAGTCTGTTTCTTTGTGGCATGCTAGACTAGGACATGTGAATGTGACCTCCATTAAGAACATGAAAAAACATGACCTTATTCCTGACTTTAGCGACACAAATTTTGATAAGTGTGAAATATGTGTCGAAGCTAAGCATGCTAAAACACCCTTTAATAAATGTGTGGAACGTTCTACTACGCTTCTTGAGCTAATTCACTCAGACTTAGCTGACTTTAAGAACACCACAAGTAGGGGTGGGAAACATTACTATATCACTTTTGTGGATGATTTTTCTCGCTACACTAGGGTCTATTTATTAACAACCAAAGATGAGGCTGAAGACAAGTTCATAGAGTTTAAAGCTGAGGTTGAAAATCAGTTAGACCTTAAAATAAAACGAGTAAGATCTGACCGGGGAGGTGAATACGACGGTAATCCCCTTAGTGACTTTTGTAAGACCCATGAGATTATACATGAAAGGACTGCCCCCTATGCACCCCAACAAAACGGTGTTGCCGAATGCAAAAAACCGATCACTTAAGAATATGATGAATGCAATGTTATTGTTGAGTTCTGGAATGCCAACTAATATGTGGGGTGAAACAGTTCTTTATGCATGTCATGTTCTGAATCGTGTACCTCATAAGAAAACAGGTAAGACTCCTTATGAGCTGTGGAAAGGATACAAGCCAAATCTCAATCAAATACCTCAAAGTGTGGGGGTGCCTAGCGAAGATCGGGATTCCAACGTTTCAAAGGAGCAAAATTGGACTGAAAACCGTAGACGGAATCTTCATCGGGCATGCCATGAATAGTGCCGCTTACCGCTTCATTCTTAAAAATTCGTCCGGTTTCGGGGCCATAAAAGAATCTAAAGATGCATAATTTTTTGAGCATATTTTTCCTATGAAAACTAACTCTTTGGCTCCTGTTGTTGCAGCGCGTCCCCCTACTCCTGCGGTGGTTCCCGAGGAACCTCGAAGGAGCAAACGATCCAGGACCGAAACCAGTTTTGGTCCAGATTTCGTGACCGCTTTCCTTGCCGAAACGAGTTTAGTTGATGAGTATGTTGTAAATGTTTTTATGCTCGAAACAGATCCTAGAACTTATAAAGAGGCTATGAGCTTCATTGATTCCACCTTTTGGCTTCAAGCCATTAATAGTGAAATAGAGTCTATTATGAGTAATAACACTTGGGTGTTAACAGATTTACCTATGGGTTGTAAACCCTAAGTAATAAGTGGGTGTTTAAAAAGAAACTCAAACCTGATGGCTCAGTTGATAAATTTAAGGCCAGACTTGTTGTATGTGGTAATCGTCAAACAAAAGGTTTGGATTTCTTTGATACTTACTCACCTGTTACTAAAGTGTCTACCATTAGGGCTTTAATTGCACTTGCATCTATACATGATTTAGTCATTCATTAGATGGACGTAAAGACTGCATTTCTCAATGGCGACCTTGATGAAGAGATCTACATGAAACAACCAGAAGGTTTTCTGGCTCCTAGTCAAGAGAACAAGGTATGCAAGCTCAACAGGTCTTTGTACGGTCTGAAACAGGCACCAAAGCAATGGTATGACAAATTTGACAAAACTATCAGATCCAATGGTTTCACGGTAAACGATTCTGATGCATGTGTGTATTCTAAATATGATGATTCTGGTTGTGTGATAATATGTTTGTATGTGGATGATATGATCATATTTGGAACAAACATGCATGTGGTAAACACTACCAAGAATTTTCTAAATTCGTGTTTTGACATGAAAGACCTAGGGAAGGCCGATGTTATACTCGGGGTGAAAATTACAAGAACAAAAACAGGATTATGTTTGAGTCAGTCTCACTACACGGAAAAAATTCTGAGAAAGTTCAATCAGTTTGATAGTTTACCCCTGTCCTCACCCTATGACTCTAGTATAGATCTGGCTAAAAACCCCGGGAACAGTGTGGGACAAGAGGAATATGCCAAGATTATAGGTAGTGTCATGTACCTAATGAATTATACTAAACCCGATATTGCCTACGCAGTAAGCAGACTAAGTAGGTACACTCATAACCCCGGACAAGACCATTGGACGGCCCTTATTCATTTGTTGAGATACTTGAGGGGTACTATGGATTGGGGTTTACATTTTGAGAGAACACCTGCGGTTCTAGAAGGTTATACTGATGCTAATTGGATAGCCGATTCTCCTGATATTTTATCTACTAGTGGTTATGTGTTTACACTTGCTAGTGGTGCTATTTCATGGAAATCGTCTAAACAAACTTGCATTGCATTGCCAAATCGACAATGGAATCTGAATTTATTGCTCTAGAATTGGCAGGACAGGAAGCTGAGTGGCTTAGGAGTCTGCTAGCTGACATTCCATTGTGGGAGAAGCCGACTCCATCAATCTCCATGCATTGTGACAATCAAGCTGCAATTGGGGTAGCTCACAGTCAAACATACAATGGGAAAAGGAGACACATATGCCTAAGGCATGGATTAGTGAGGAATCTGATCAGAGAAAATGTAATCTCAATTTAGTTTGTAAGATACGAGAGGAACATAGCGGATCCTTTCACCAAAGGCCTTGGTAGAAAGATGGTGCTGGAGACAACACGGGAAATGGGTTTAAAGCCCGTAAAGGAGTAAACTGTGATTGATACCCAACTTAGCTCAGCTAAGGTCAAATGCGGTCAAACGAAGTCACAGTGAACTCAAGTAATAATGTCACAACCATTTCCTTTGGTAATTGTTTTGCGTGACATATGTTTTATTTTTGATATCTATTGTCTTGTGTGTTAAGGTTGA
Organism: Agrostemma githago; assembly: GCA_958450325.1. Lineage (NCBI taxonomy): Eukaryota > Viridiplantae > Streptophyta > Magnoliopsida > Caryophyllales > Caryophyllaceae > Agrostemma > Agrostemma githago. Next base: position 9,040,681 of record OY288254.1, on the reverse strand, counting down.
GCTTTGGCTCTTAATAAATTCATAGTCCTAAACGGATGGCTTGTGACAGTCAAACCTGATGAATTTACTTATGTGAATGTGGGGGATTATTGCTCTAAATCCCAAGAGATCCTTAGGCTTTAGGATCTCTAGAAGCATTCATGAATTACCAGGATTCATTTGGAGAGCACTTAGGAAGTCCAAGTAAAATACTTACGATATACAGTTGGCGTTCATGATGAGTTCATGGATGGTCCTAATACTAGCCCTGAATTTGAGTACGGTAAATGCGCAACTAACCTTTTACCAACATCATTAGGAGGTTAAAGGCTTCGATCCACCTCTAAATGATGGTTCTAGGTTTTTGTACGCACTGGGTGTCAGTTAAAGTCCACAAGACACTGAACATCTAAACACTAAAACTCCGTTTGCCAATGATTTCTCCATTTTTTCTTCTTTTGAATCATGTGGGAGATTGTTAGAGTTTAATGCTTCAAAAGAAGCAAACTTAGTGGCATTAACTATCCCACATGGAAAAATAAATGCTTCTAAATTGTGTTTATATATGACCCACTTAAATGACCTACTAGATGTGTACAAGTGAGGACTACGTACACCACACACGCGCGCGCGCCGCGCCGAGTTGAGACGAGACGAGCACGAGCCGGGCCGGGCTCGGGCTTTGGTAGAGCGGCTGCGGCGCACCGCTTGCGGGTACTTTTTAGTGGTCAGTCGGGTTAATTGTTTGTCCAGAAGCTTCTATTTCTCAGTCATTCTCAGTCAGTCTTGTTGCCTTTCCAAGACTGATTGTTGTCATTCCCGACACTGATTGCTGCAAGACTCCACCTTGTTCTTTATTGCTGTGCACTGAACCACTAGTACTACTCCACTATATAATGCCCTCTTCCCTTCAGTTTTAAAACACACAGCAAACATATTCTCATACTCATACTCATACACTCTCAGAATTAATATCTTTCTCTCTGTTCCGGTTAAGTTATTGGCAAACGTTCTTGGCTGTATTCAACCGTTCTTCACCTACACTGAAGTTACGGTATAGTTGTGGAATCCTGGGAGTTGAGTGCCATTGAGGCCGTGTGTAGCAGACGGGGCATAAACCAACTTTAGAACAGTGACGTTCTTGTCGCGACACAACTTCGATTCTCTGTTTCAGATAAGATCTAACCCTCTTCATTCTCTCCCTACTCTACTACTACTACCGTGATAACAACATCCTCCACCCATCCACTCACCCTCTCATACCCATTCTCCTTATTTATATCAATTTCCAACCCGTCTCGAAATCCTCCCAACCATTCACACTGATTCATGAGATGGAGACAAGCTAAGTCTCCTCCTCACATGCACGTAAAGGACATAAAGGACCCCTTCATAGAACTAACTACCCCTGACTCACAATCGACAACCTTTACCACTACACTAATCCACTGATTCTGTCACTAAAATCTACAAACTTTATAATTGTTTTAGAATTTTGAGGAGTGCGCCTGCACCCCCATGCAACCCCTAAAATCATCCATGTCGAGAGGTTAGGGTCTAGTTCTCTCCTGTGACGTAGTGCGCTTTTCTCTAAACCAAAAAAAAAATCCACTTTTATCCAAATGCAATTAGTCTCTTGTGAGACGATCTTACACAAAAGTTATTGTAAGACATACCAAAATACACTACTCCCTCCCATCCATTCAATCATTTACATACTACCTTTATCCAATTTTAATCTGTCTACTTTCTCTAAATGATTGTACAGTTTTAAACTTCATACTTACCATATTTCTTCTTTTGATTGATTTTCTGGTTCATATCATTTATGATCCCACATTTTCTCTCAACTTTTAGTTTCCACCACATACTCCACTTTCCCCTTAATTATTGGTAAATCAAATGATGTTATCGGTCCACCAAACTTAAAGTAAGGAAAAAGTAATGACATCTTGAGTAAATAGAGAAAGAATGTGAGGATTATTATAAAGTAAAGTATTTTGCCAAAAAGGTAATGTAAAGAATTGATTGAATTGTTCATTTATAGTAAGTGCAGTAAGTGTAAAGAATTGTTTGGATGGTAAAGAGTGGAGTAATAACCAACAAAAAAACAAAAAAACAAAACATAATAAAATAAAAAGTAATCACCTTATGTAAGGTTTCACGATAACATTGTGCCTCGTAGAAATTTTTGTGATCCAAACAAAGCTTTACAATAGTCTACCCAAATTAAAGTGGATAAAAAGTAACGATATTTTGGGTAAATAGATGAAGTATATATGAGAATTACTCCGTATAAGGTAAAATCTTTTAACGAAAGGAAATGTAAAACTTTGATTGAAGGGTCGGCTTATAATAATGTTTTGTTTGATGAATGGAAGAGATGATATATTCTACTTAACGTAAGATCTCTTGCAATATAACCGAAAGAAAGATAATCCCTCTAATTTTAAATGATTGTTCCATTTCATTATCTATAAGACCATCTCCAACCATGCTCCAATATCATTCATCATCCTTCCATCTCTCTTCTTTCTCACTCATCCAACTCACAAAAAAAAAAACACTCCTCCATCCATACTCATCTCTTCTCATCATCTTTTACTCTCTCTCATCATTTATCTCTCCTACTTTTTAATACCCCACCATTCCACTCCTCCACTATTTTTTATTAATTATGAAAATAATTTGTTAACTAATGTAATTAACAAAATCGAGTACGATAATTTAATTTGATAGTTCAACTCGGTTTTTAAATTTCATACTCGGCGGTTGTCTCGGACTTTTTAATAAAACACAACAACTGGTTTAAAAATAAAAGTACGAAACACAATATTGCCCAATAAAAATACAAAGCACACATAAAAATACGAAGCACACACATAAATATTACTACTCCGTCACTTTCTAATAGGCTCATGATCTCTATCGTAATCGTAATCTGAATTGTCCAACCAGCCATCTGGGTTTTCGTCTTCTTGAAGTTCAATTTCCTGGAGCCGATCCTCCTCCGTCCTAATTTCGTCATAGATATTCCAGTAGTAAACCTCTTCACGTTGAACAAATGTCCCTCCTCTCCCAGACAAAAGGTCTCTTAAAACATCTTCAGCAATGACTTCGAACAGCCTACGAATCATCGTAACTACTTCAATTTGTAAGGACGTAAGCTCTTCATTTTTAGCCGTCCATGTCTCTGAAATATTAAACACAAAGTAATCAACATCTGCATATATACTATAGACTTTCATACGGAGTACAGTAGTAAAAAAACATACCAAAAGTATTGTTGACTGTCATTGGAGAACTAAGTACTGCATCAGCATTTCCAGTAATTATACCATTGAGTTTGGTTAGAGCCGGTGGAGTATTTAATAACGACATGTACACGCTTTCTGTTACGACTAAATTAAGACGAGTACAGAAATTACGAGCCTCATCCCTAATCTTATTGATTTTCCATTGAGTGTTTTCAACTTCGTCATCATAGTAGGCAGACATGTTATATATTTTAGTTAATTTTATGTAGGAGAGAAAATAGGTGTGAGGAGATGTAGTATGAAACCGTAACTTATATAGAGCTACGTAATTATTCATTTCAATTTTTTTTCCTAATTTTCAATTGGTAATAAAAGCATCTGTCAGAATTTGTGATAGAGTGGTCAATTTTTGAATAAATGATCTTCAATTGTCTTGTCAATACAGTGTGTGTCGGAATGGAGTAGTGTATAGTCACTTCTACTTTTGTATCTTATCAATTAAAGCATCTGTCAGAATTTGTGATAGAGTGGTCAATTTTTGAATAAATGATCTTCAATTGTCTTGTCAATACAGTGTGTGTCGGAATGGAGTAGTGTATAGTCACTTCTACTTTTGTATCTTATCAATTAAAGCATCTGTCAGAATTTGTGATAGAGTGGTCAATTTTTGAATAAATGATCTTCAATTGTCTTGTCAATACAGTGTGTGTCGGAATGGAGTAGTGTATAATCACTTCTACTTTTGTATCTTATCAATTAAAGCATCTGTCAGAATTTGTGATAGAGTGGTCAATTTTTGAATAAATGATCTTCAATTGTCTTGTCAATACAGTGTGTGTCGGAATGGAGTAGTGTATAGTCACTTCCACTTTTGTATCTTATCAATTAAAGCATCTGCCAGAATTTGTGATAGAGTGGTCAATTTTTGAATAAATGATCTTCAATTGTCTTGTCAATACAGTGTGTGTCGGAATGGAGTAGTGTATAGTCACTTCTACTTTTGTATCTTATCAATTAAAGCATCTTCCAGAATTTGTGATAGAGTGGTCAATTTTTGAATAAATGATCTTCAATTGTCTTGTCAATACAGTGTGTGTCGGAATGGAGTAGTGTATAGTCACTTCTACTTTTGTATCTTATCAATTAAAGCATCTGCCAGAATTTGTGATAGAGTGGTCAATTTTTGAATAAATGATCTTCAATTGTCTTGTCAATACAGTGTGTGTCGGAATGGAGTAGTGTATAATCACTTCTACTTTTGTATCTTATCAATTAAAGCATCTGCCAGAATTTGTGATAGAGTGGTCAATTTTTGAATAAATGATCTTCAATTGTCTTGTCAATACAGTGTGTGTCGGAATGGAGTAGTGTATAGTCACTTCTACTTTTGTATCTTATATTCTTATCAATTAAAGCATCTTCCAGAATTTGTGATAGAGTGGTCAATTTTTGAATAAATGATCTTCAATTGTCTTGTCAATACAGTGTGTGTCGGAATGGAGTAGTGTATAGTCACTTCTACTTTTGTATCTTATCAATTAAAGCATCTGTCAGAATTTGTGATAGAGTGGTCAATTTGTTATATTACCATTCATTAAAAAATAAGAGTACGAAGCACAATAATATTACCATTCATTTAAAAATAAGAATATGAAACACAATATTACCATTCATTTAGAAATAAAAGTACGAAACAAAATATTACCATTTATTTAAAATAAAACGTACATGATTTAAAAGAAAATAACATAAAGGTTCAAGACTCAACACAATGAAACCTAAGATTCTCCAAATTTCTGCCAAATATTTTCAATTAAGTCCGCCCGGAGTTTTTGATGGTCCCTCGAATTTCTTATACGAGTTCTGTTCTGAATGTACGTACTTATAGAGGCAGTGTATCCAACTTCATATTCTGGTTCTTCCACGGTTGCATCACCTACCTCATTTCCATTATTGGTAAACTCATTTGGATCGTAGTTGGCATAGTTCTCTCGTTCGTCCTCAACTATCATGTTATGGAGTATTATACAAGTGGTTATGATTTTTCCCATTCGTTCAACGCTCCATGTCAGTGCCTCTTTACGTACAATGGCAAACCTAGCTTGTAGAACCCCAAATGCTCTCTCTACGTCCTTTCTAGCCGCTTCCTGACGTTCAGCGAATAGTTTGTCCTTCGGTGTTTGTGGTAGTGGAATTGATTGTATAAACGTTGACCATTGTGGGTAGATACCATCGGTCAAGTAATACCCGGTCATGTACTCGTGACCATTAATCATGTAGTTAACTCGCGGAGCTCTTCCATTCATCATATCATCAAAAATAGGTGAACGATGGAGCACAGTTAAGTCATTACAAGACCCCGGAATCCCAAAGAACGAATGCCATATCCAAAGATCTTGAGAGGCTACGGCTTCCAAAATAACTGTAGCTCTACCACTGCGTCCTTGATACATTCCTCTCCAACCAACTGGGCAGTTCTTCCATTTCCAATGCATGCAGTCAATACTCCCCAACATTCCTGGAAAACCACGCTTATTACCGATGTAGAGTAGTCTCTGTAGATCATCAGCAGTAGGGGCTCTTAAATACTCTGGACCCAGTCGATCTACAATTGCATCAGTAAAGCGCTCTAGCGCAAGTGTTGCGGTAGACCCTCCGAGCCGAATGTATTCATCATTCCTGTCTGCGGCTTCCCCGTATGCTAGCATACGTAAGGCTGCAGTACACTTCTGTAAAGACGAAATACCACCTCTACCGGTCCCATCCGGACCAGGGTTGAAAAATGAATCATATGATTCGCAAACCTCCACTAATCTTAGGAAAACATGTCGGTTCATTCGAAAACGACGACGAAACAGATTTGGTGGATAAGTGGGATTTGGAGCGAAGTAGTGATTGTATAGATTTTGATGACCAACTTCGCGGTTTCTCTCAATGTACCTTCTTGGACCTCTTCGCCTACGACTTTGTTGTGCAACCATTTGTGAGATACGACCGATACATGCATCAATGCCCCGTTCTATCGCTTCGCACTCCGTATCATCCTCACTAGAAGATGAAGAAGACGAAGATGATGAAAATTCATAAAGAGCATCCATTATTTTATTTTGAAGTTGTGATTATTAGTTGTTCAAATGCTTAACATTGCTCAATAAATAGAAAAGACTCATAACTTCCTTAGTACGATTCCAATACCCACAATAAATAGACCATGCATAGAAAGTCGTACAACACAACTTGCAAAACATTGTATACCACACAATTTGGACAACTAGCTGTACCACACAACTTGCACAACAACCTATACAACAGTACTTCCACAGCTAGCTATACCACAACTTGCATTTACTTTTGTAGTCAAGTCGTATCATGCAGTAAAAGTAGATCACTTTTGAAAAAGAAATGTTATATTACACATTAGTTGATAAGACAATACATACCAGCTTTATCAAAGTTACTTTCACACAATACGAGTACAGAATACACTAGCACACAGAATACAGTTACCAAGACTAAACATAAACAGTAACCATAAACATAAACATAAAGAAATACTTAAACTTAAACATAAACATATTTAGTTATAGTCGCAAACATAAACATAACTTAAAACTAAAACGTAAACGAAATTTTAAATAATAGACACTTGCAAATACTTCATAACCCTTCTTCTAGTTTCGTAATTCGTTGAAAAGCTGCTGCTTCCACTCCTCTTCTTCTGGAGTCAAATTGTTCCTTGACGATAAATCGTGAAACGCCTGCCATTTCCACTTCATCGCATCGTTCTTGACCTTCTGTTCAATAACAACAATCTGTTTATTCTTCGCTGCAATATGTTTATTCTTCGTTTCCAATTTCTGTTTAGCAAAATTTAGCTTCTCCCACTGCAATTCCGCATCGGCCTCCTTCCTATTCCCATGACGGTCTATACTTTCAGCCAAATACGCAATCTCTCCAACTTTGAGCTTCCCCTTCGTCTTCTTTGCCGCCTTTATACCTTGCGGACGTTGACTCCCGCGTCCCTCACCTTCTTCAGCGCTAGTTGGTGTAGAATAACTACCGTCATTTAAGCGAACTCTCTTACCACTTCCGGTGGAGTCTGGGTCGCTTACATTGACAGGGGTATCTGGATCTGTGCTCCTCTCACCCATAGACATATCGTTTCTTTTCTTAGTACTCTGCTTCCTACTAAGCTTTGCATTAATATAGCCTCCAACAACTTCATGCCATTTCTGATATTTTCTAAGCATCATCCATGCACGTTCTTCTTGAAATTTCCCACCGTGAGCCTCATTATAAAGTGCATGAGCTTCTTCAATGATATCTTCTTCCTTGTATCCACTTTTGCCCTTCCTCCGAACAGCTTCTTCGTAACATCCAACCCATTTCATAACAGAGGCTGATACTCATCGAAATCGACAGCCCAACATGCTTGCAGTACGATGCATGATCTTGTCAGGGTTAGCTTCACGTGGTTTTCCAAACAACTCTCCGACTTTCACCCATAATGCATCTTTCTTTTGATTAGTTCCAATGATGTTATCAGTTGAGTGCCTCATAAATGAAGATATGAGAGCTTCATCCTCCTGAATAGACCATCCAGTTTTTTTCCTTGTTGAACCAGACGGTTCACTGACCCTCACAGGTACCTCAACCTCATCGCTTTCTTCAACTATGTTGTCCCTATCACACTCTGAAGTTTGTGATAGGTTGTAGTTGAATGAATTATTTGACGGAATTTGCGAACTGTAACGAGGATAAGTATCAGAATAATTGTCGTAGTTATTGTGAAATTGTTGGGAAGGATGAAAATTTTGTGTGTATTGAGAATTATATTGACGGTTTTGATAATTATTTTGGTCATAACCTGCATAATTAGGCCGGGCTTGATAATTATTTGGATTATATTGTGAGTTTTGATAACTGCCGGAGTTACCGATATTTGTTTGAGGACCCATAAAACTTTCGTCTCTCATTTTTCGAAAAACTTCTAACATTTGTTGTTCTAAATTATTATCACCACTACTATTATTATTATTATTCGGATTATTATAATTATCCATAACTAATATTATAAATAAATAAGTTTAATTTTGATTTGTATTAAATGTGATTAACAAAATAAAATAGAGAGATGAAGAAGTAGTGTGACAATATCACTCAATATTATACTCTATTTATAGAGAAAAAAAATTCCAATCTAGATATTTATTTTTTTTAAAAAAAAAAAATTAAAATAAAGTTTTTCATCAAAAACATAAAACATATACAAAAAGATAAGAAATTAAAGGGAATGAACTTGGTCATGCCACATGTCAAGTTGTGATTGGCTAATAGAATTAATAAAAAAAAAACTACTACACAAGCTCAGCGTAACAATCGGCATAATGTTGATGAGTGGAATGCTCATCATAAATTTGATGAAGCTTCATCATCATTGGAGGGGTTGCTGAAGGCATCATCATGTGTATGATGAGTTCACACATTACCGTTGGAGATGCTCTTACGCTGAGCTTGTGTAGTAGTTTTTTTTTTTTTTTTTTTTATTAATTCTATTAGCCAATCACAACTTGACATGTGGCATGACCAAGTTCATTCCCTTTAATTTCTTATCTTTTTGTATATGTTTTATGTTTTTGATGAAAAACTTTATTTTAATTTTTTTTTTTTTTTAAAAAAATAAATATCTAGATTGGAATTTTTTTTCTCTATAAATAGAGTATAATATTGAGTGATATTGTCACACTACTTCTTCATCTCTCTATTTTATTTTGTTAATCACATTTAATACAAATCAAAATTAAACTTATTTATTTATAATATTAGTTATGGATAATTATAATAATCCGAATAATAATAATAGTAGTGGTGATAATAATTTAGAACAACAAATGTTAGAAGTTTTTCGAAAAATGAGAGACGAAAGTTTTATGGGTCCTCAAACAAATATCGGTAACTCCGGCAGTTATCAAAACTCACAATATAATCCAAATAATTATCAAGCCCGACCTAATTATGCAGGTTATGACCAAAATAATTATCAAAACCGTCAATATAATTCTCAATACACACAAAATTTTCATCCTTCCCAACAATTTCACAATAACTACGACAATTATTCTGATACTTATCCTCGTTACAGTTCGCAAATTCCGTCAAATAATTCATTCAACTGCAACCTATCACAAACTTCAGAGTGTGATAGGGACAACATAGTTGAAGAAAGCGATGAGGTTGAGGTACCTGTGAGGGTCAGTGAACCGTCTGGTTCAACAAGGAAAAAAACTGGATGGTCTATTTAGGAGGATGAAGCTCTCATATCTTCATTTATGAGGCACTCAACTGATAACATCATTGGAACTAATCAAAAGAAAGATGCATTATGGGTGAAAGTCGGAGAGTTGTTTGAAAAAGCACGTGAAGCTAACCCTGACAAGATCATGCATCGTACTGCAAGCATGTTGGGCTGTCGATTTCGACGAGTATCAGCCTCTGTTATGAAATGGGTTGGATGTTACGAAGAAGCTGTTCGGAGGAAGGGCAAAAGTGGATACAAGGAAGAAGATATCATTGAAGAAGCTCATGCACTTTATAATGAGGCTCACGGTGGGAAATTTCAAGAAGAACGTGCATGGATGATGCTTAGAAAATATCAGAAATGGCATGAAGTTGTTGGAGGCTATATTAATGCAAAGCTTAGTAGGAAGCAGAGTACTAAGAAAAGAAACGATATGTCTATGGGTGAGAGAAGCACAGATCCAGATACCCCTGTCAATGTAAGCGACCCAGACTCCACCGGAAGTGGTAAGAGAGTTCGCTTAAATGACGGTAGTTATTCTACACCAACTAGCGCTGAAGAAGGTGATGGACGCGGGAGTCAACGTCCGCAAGGTATAAAGGCGGCAAAGAAGACGAAGGGGAAGCTCAAAGTTGGAGAGATTGCGTATTTGGCTGAAAGTATAGACCGTCATGGGAATAGGAAGGAGGCCGATGCGGAATTGCAGTGGGAGAAGCTAAATTTTGCTAAACAGAAATTGGAAACGAAGAATAAACATATTGCAGCGAAGAATAAACAGATTGCTGTTATTGAACAGAAGGTCAAGAACGATGCGATGAAGTGGAAATGGCAGGCGTTTCACGATTTATCGTCAAGGAACAATTTGACTCCAGAAGAAGAGGAGTGGAAGCAGCAGCTTTTCAACGAATTACGAAACTAGAAGAAGGGTTATGAAGTATTTGCAAGTGTCTATTATTTAAAATTTCGTTTACGTTTTAGTTTTAAGTTATGTTTATGTTTGCGACTATAACTAAATATGTTTATGTTTAAGTTTAAGTATTTCTTTATGTTTATGTTTATGGTTACTGTTTATGTTTAGTCTTGGTAACTGTATTCTGTGTGCTAGTGTATTTTGTACTCGTATTGTGTGAAAGTAACTTTGATAAAGTTGGTATGTATTGTCTTATCAACTAATGTGTAATATAACATTTCTTTTTCAAAAGTGATCTACTTTTACTGCATGATACGACTTGACTACAAAAGTAAATGCAAGTTGTGGTATAGCTAGCTGTGGAAGTACTGTTGTATAGGTTGTTGTGCAAGTTGTGTGGTACAGCTAGTTGTCCAAATTGTGTGGTATACAATGTTTTGCAAGTTGCGTTGTACGACTTTCTATGCATGGTCTATTTATTGTGGGTATTGGAATCGTACTAAGGAAGTTATGAGTCTTTTCTATTTATTGAACAATGTTAACCATTTGAACAACTAATAATCACAACTTCAAAATAAAATAATGGATGCTCTTTATGAATTTTCATCATCTTCGTCTTCTTCATCTTCTAGTGAGGATGATACGGAGTGCGAAGCGATAGAACGGGGCATTGATGCATGTATCGGTCGTATCTCACAAATGGTTGCGCAACAAAGTCGTAGGCGAAGAGGTCCAAGAAGGTACATTGAGAGAAACCGCGAAGTTGGTCATCAAAATCTATACAATCACTACTTCGCTCCAAATCCCACTTATCCACCAAATCTGTTTCGTCGTCGTTTTCGAATGAACCGACATGTTTTCCTAAGATTAGTGGAGGTTTGCGAATCATATGATTCATTTTTCAACCCTGGTCCGGATGGGACCGGTAGAGGTGGTATTTCGTCTTTACAGAAGTGTACTGCAGCCTTACGTATGCTAGCATACGGGGAAGCCGCAGACAGGAATGATGAATACATTCGGCTCGGAGGGTCTACCGCAACACTTGCGCTAGAGCGCTTTACTGATGCAATTGTAGATCGACTGGGTCCAGAGTATTTAAGAGCCCCTACTGCTGATGATCTACAGAGACTACTCTACATCGGTAATAAGCGTGGTTTTCCAGGAATGTTGGGGAGTATTGACTGCATGCATTGGAAATGGAAGAACTGCCCAGTTGGTTGGAGAGGAATGTATCAAGGACGCAGTGGTAGAGCTACAGTTATTTTGGAAGCCGTAGCCTCTCAAGATCTTTGGATATGGCATTCGTTCTTTGGGATTCCGGGGTCTTGTAATGACTTAACTGTGCTCCATCGTTCACCTATTTTTGATGATATGATGAATGGAAGAGCTCCGCGAGTTAACTACATGATTAATGGTCACGAGTACATGACCGGGTATTACTTGACCGATGGTATCTACCCACAATGGTCAACGTTTATACAATCAATTCCACTACCACAAACACCGAAGGACAAACTATTCGCTGAACGTCAGGAAGCGGCTAGAAAGGACGTAGAGAGAGCATTTGGGGTTCTACAAGCTAGGTTTGCCATTGTACGTAAAGAGGCACTGACATGGAGCGTTGAACGAATGGGAAAAATCATAACCACTTGTATAATACTCCATAACATGATAGTTGAGGACGAACGAGAGAACTATGCCAACTACGATCCAAATGAGTTTACCAATAATGGAAATGAGGTAGGTGATGCAACCGTGGAAGAACCAGAATATGAAGTTGGATACACTGCCTCTATAAGTACGTACATTCAGAACAGAACTCGTATAAGAAATTCGAGGGACCATCAAAAACTCCGGGCGGACTTAATTGAAAATATTTGGCAGAAATTTGGAGAATCTTAGGTTTCATTGTGTTGAGTCTTGAACCTTTATGTTATTTTCTTTTAAATCATGTACGTTTTATTTTAAATAAATGGTAATATTTTGTTTCGTACTTTTATTTCTAAATGAATGGTAATATTGTGTTTCATATTCTTATTTTTAAATGAATGGTAATATTATTGTGCTTCGTACTCCTATTTTTTAATGAATGGTAATATAACAAATTGACCACTCTATCACAAATTCTGACAGATGCTTTAATTGATAAGATACAAAAGTAGAAGTGACTATACACTACTCCATTCCGACACACACTGTATTGACAAGACAATTGAAGATCATTTATTCAAAAATTGACCACTCTATCACAAATTCTGGCAGATGCTTTAATTGATAAGATACAAAAGTAGAAGTGACTATACACTACTCCATTCCGACACACACTGTATTGACAAGACAATTGAAGATCATTTATTCAAAAATTGACCACTCTATCACAAATTCTGGCAGATGCTTTAATTGATAAGATACAAAAGTAGAAGTGACTATACACTACTCCATTCCGACACACACTGTATTGACAAGACAATTGAAGATCATTTATTCAAAAATTGACCACTCTATCACAAATTCTGGAAGATGCTTTAATTGATAAGATACAAAAGTAGAAGTGACTATACACTACTCCATTCCGACACACACTGTATTGACAAGACAATTGAAGATCATTTATTCAAAAATTGACCACTCTATCACAAATTCTGGAAGATGCTTTAATTGATAAGATACAAAAGTAGAAGTGACTATACACTACTCCATTCCGACACACACTGTATTGACAAGACAATTGAAGATCATTTATTCAAAAATTGACCACTCTATCACAAATTCTGGCAGATGCTTTAATTGATAAGATACAAAAGTAGAAGTGACTATACACTACTCCATTCCGACACACACTGTATTGACAAGACAATTGAAGATCATTTATTCAAAAATTGACCACTCTATCACAAATTCTGGCAGATGCTTTAATTGATAAGATACAAAAGTAGAAGTGACTATACACTACTCCATTCCGACACACACTGTATTGACAAGACAATTGAAGATCATTTATTCAAAAATTGACCACTCTATCACAAATTCTGACAGATGCTTTAATTGATAAGATACAAAAGTAGAAGTGACTATACACTACTCCATTCCGACACACACTGTATTGACAAGACAATTGAAGATCATTTATTCAAAAATTGACCACTCTATCACAAATTCTGGCAGATGCTTTAATTGATAAGATACAAAAGTAGAAGTGACTATACACTACTCCATTCCGACACACACTGTATTGACAAGACAATTGAAGATCATTTATTCAAAAATTGACCACTCTATCACAAATTCTGACAGATGCTTTAATTGATAAGATACAAAAGTAGAAGTGACTATACACTACTCCATTCCGACACACACTGTATTGACAAGACAATTGAAGATCATTTATTCAAAAATTGACCACTCTATCACAAATTCTGACAGATGCTTTTATTACCAATTGAAAATCAGGGAAAAAAATTGAAATGAATAATTACGTAGCTCTATATAAGTTACGGTTTCATACTACATCTCCTCACACCTATTTTCTCTCCTACATAAAATTAACTAAAATATATAACATGTCTGCCTACTATGATGACGAAGTTGAAAACACTCAATGGAAAATCAATAAGATTAGGGATGAGGCTCGTAATTTCTGTACTCGTCTTAATTTAGTCGTAACAGAAAGCGTGTACATGTCGTTATTAAATACTCCACCGGCTCTAACCAAACTCAATGGTATAATTACTGGAAATGCTGATGCAGTACTTAGTTCTCCAATGACAGTCAACAATACTTTTGGTATGTTTTTTTACTACTGTACTCCGTATGAAAGTCTATAGTATATATGCAGATGTTGATTACTTTGTGTTTAATATTTCAGAGACATGAACGGCTAAAAATGAAGAGCTTACGTCCTTACAAATTGAAGTAGTTACGATGATTCGTAGGCTGTTCGAAGTCATTGCTGAAGATGTTTTAAGAGACCTTTTGTCTGGGAGAGGAGGGACATTTGTTCAACGTGAAGAGGTTTACTACTGGAATATCTATGACGAAATTAGGACGGAGGAGGATCGGCTCCAGGAAATTGAACTTCAAGAAGACGAAAACCCAGATGGCTGGTTGGACAATTCAGATTACGATTACGATAGAGATCATGAGCCTATTAGAAAGTGACGGAGTAGTAATATTTATGTGTGTGCTTCGTATTTTTATGTGTGCTTTGTATTTTTATTGGGCAATATTGTGTTTCGTACTTTTATTTTTAAACCAGTTGTTGTGTTTTATTAAAAAGTCCGAGACAACCGCCGAGTATGAAATTTAAAAACCGAGTTGAACTATCAAATTAAATTATCGTACTCGATTTTGTTAATTACATTAGTTAACAAATTATTTTCATAATTAATAAAAAATAGTGGAGGAGTGGAATGGTGGGGTATTAAAAAATAGGAGAGATAAATGATGAGAGAGAGTAAAAGATGATGAGAAGAGATGAGTATGGATGGAGGAGTGTTTTTTTTTTTGTGAGTTGGATGAGTGAGAAAGAAGAGAGATGGAAGGATGATGAATGATATTGGAGCATGGTTGGAGATGGTCTAACAATCGGCATAATGTTGATGAGTGGAATGCTCATCATAAATTTGATGAAGCCTCATCATCATTGGAGGGGTTGCTGAAGGCATCATCATGTGTATGATGAGTTCACACATTACCGTTGGAGATGCTCTAATACTCCTCACATAATCACATATACTCCCTCCGTCCCAATGAATTCTTTACGTTTGTTTTTTCCCACTTGTCGTGGTACATTTCATTTCGTTCATATTTTTATTTACGTGTTATTAAAATTTCTAAAAATTTGATAATCTTAATGTACTTGAGCATTCGAAAAAGATCTCACATGACTATGTTTTACGTTATATATTGAAAATTATAATCGAGATCCTTCCCCCTCATGAATAGTACCAAAAAAGCAAATGTAAAGAATTCACTAGGACGGAGGGAATATTATCTAAATGAACAATCATCTAAAATCGGACGAAGCATGTAGCGTAACAAAATTGAAGTATTGGAAGAATGAATTTATGGAAAGAAGATGCCTAACTTTATAAGTTAAATAAAGCTACAAATAAAAGAAGGAAATATGTATGTACGGAGAAGAGTACGGTGAATGCATGGAAAGTGAGAGTAGGTGGCAAGTGTGGAAGGTGGGGCGAGTTGGCCCAAAATTAGGAGGTGGGTAGAAATTAGCAAATCACATTACTTAGGGTGGCCTGGCCTGCCTTGTAATTTTGAGTTTGGCAACTTAGTTTTGGGATGGAAGACATGGACATGTACACCAGGAGTAGGACCCTTCCCCCCTCTTTTCTTTAGAAACAATGTAGAGGATAACTTATTTCTCTTATTTTTTCTTTTTCATTATATCTTTTTAATACATCATCATTTCTTTCATCTACCTCATTTTCCACTATATTCATTCTCTTCATTTTATTTTCTCTAATTTCACCCCACAATGGAGAGGATTCTCTTATATTACCTTTCTTATTATTTAATTTAATTATTGGATGATTAATATTATTTTTTATTTAATTTGATTATTTAATGACCAATAGTGTTAGAAGTGTGCACAAGGGCCTATGTCAAACTTTCTTCTAGAGAGGAGACTTCCATCCTCTTAATGATTCAATCTCCCTCTAATTTTTTGACACCTCATACTCTCTTTCCTCTACTACATTTTTCATTATCTACATCCTCCTCCTCTTCTTTTATTCAATTTTTTTCTCACAATAGAGAGGATCCTCTTACATTACTTTTTTTTTTTAACTATTGTATAGTTCTCTTACATTACTTTTTTTTTTTTTTATTTTAACTATTGTATAGTTAATATTGACTTACTTTATATTGTTTTCATAATTTACTAAAACTAAATTTTTTAAAAAAATGTTAATTAAATTAAATCTAGCAACATAAAATCATAATAAAACACATTAAATGAAAATATAAGAAACATAACATTAAATTGTACATATTTTTAATTTATGTTCGAGCCTTGGAACATAGTCCACATATGCTCGACTAAACCGTTCTTTCTAGACATGTGTATTTGTTTGTTATGTAGTTCTTCCCTCTTGGCAATAAAATTGTGTAAATTTCTCTCATCGTACATTCCAGGAGTAACAACACTCCGGAAAAGAGGCAGATGTGTCAACATCATTTTCAAGTAGTTCTTGAGCATTTTCTCGTGGGTCTATATAATTTAGATATTCATCTCGTTCATCTCGATCATGTTGTGCATAATAATACATGTCAAAATAAGTATAACTATGAAACAAGATTATATAGTAAAAGATAAAAAAAATGAAAATGAAAACATAAAAAATAAAAGTAAATAAAATCATTTTTAATTTTTATAAAATATAAAAAATAAAAATAATATTCTTTTATTAAGAATAAGACATTTTTTTAAGTATATTTTTGCACAAGGGCTAAGGCCAATTTTCCTCTAAAATTAGAGGAAGAACACATATTCCTCTTACTAAGAGGATGAACCATGAACATCCTACAATAGAGAGGACTTCCTCTTAGAGGAAAGAGAATGCTAAGAGGAGGGTAAATCTTCTCTATTGTACATGCTCTTACTCTCTTCAAGTTCCTATTTTTATTTTACTTTCTTTTTTGAGCTGAGTTTGATATTTATCCCATTTTTCTTATTAGATTATTAATGTGTGGTTCAGATTTACTCTCTCATTTCTTTCTATTTTTCCCTCTTTCTTGAGCCACTTATTTGGTATTTTTTTTGTTTGCATCGACTCTTTTACTTTATTGGTGAGATCTGTCATCTTATTGATAAGCTTATTATTTGTGTAAAAAGTAAATATATACTAATTGAATGAAGTATTATTTTCATTTCCTTCCTTCCTACTAAGTTCTAATTCATCCTACCTTCACCTTTCCATTCTTTCAAAGAGCCATTCTTTTCCGGTAATTGCCTCATTGGATCATATTGGATACCCATCCCTCTCAACACAATATCTCCTCCTACTTTTTGCTTTACAAAATACATCACATCATTAGAGTAGAGCTGTGCAATCCTTTCGGCAAGTTGGGCAGAGCATAAATTGGATATCCGATCCAAAGTGTAAGTTCGGATCAGATATCCTATAAAATTCTAAATTCAAATATTCATATTCGATCCAAATATTTTGGATATTCAATAATAATCGAATTGGATGCAGGTATCCATTATTGTATATCCGTATTTCAAAATTCAACTTCCCCTTCTAACCTTCACTCCAACATTTTTTTTTCTCATCTCACAAACGATTAAATTAATGTACGCTTATTCTGCACAAATGTCAACAAAATGGGTCAAATTAATCGTTATTTTAATCGTATTTTAAAGGAGAAAGCATATACTATTTCTCATCTCATCGAATAGAGACCTAGTGAGTCTATTGGTAAATGATACTTGTACAAAATTTAAGAAAGATAGGTCCTTTATAAAAGTTGACCATTTATAATCTCTCACATAACTTCCTCCCCCGCTACTTTACAAAAAGTGGTTATAAAATGGTACTCCCTATGTAAATAGGAGTAGAATGCAAGAAGTAAGGATAATTCCCATTAATTTCTCTCCATTATCTCTCACAATTCATTATAATAATATAGTTTTTTTTTATCATTTTCAATCATTTTATAGCAATAATATAAGAACCATTGAATCGTTCGTAAATAAAATCCAAACTGTTGATAAGTAATAAAGAGGAGTAGTGTAGAGAAAGTAATGGAGAGGATTTCATTCCGAATGCAAGTGCATGTTTATGTGAAAGATACGGTGCACACGGGACATGATCTAGTGATCTATTACAAACACTAACATAATTTCTTGTTTATGATGGGTATAATCGTCATAAATTTATGACGAGTCAAGTAGAGTAGAAAAAACAAAACCTATATGCCTAGCTATTAGCGAAATATTTTATTTATAAGACGGATAGTTACGTACTCCCTCCGTTTCTTTGATATCTTCCACATTTCCTTTTTCAACCATTTCTTAGATTTCTTCCACTTTCCTTTTTTCTATCACACTTCTCTCTTGCCTAGGTGGCCCACTTACTTTACTCTCTCTCTACTTTTACTTATTTTATTGTTTTTCTTAAGATATGTGACACTTTTAAGGTGGAAGAAATCATAGAAACGGAGGGAGTACGTTATAAGGGAGACCAATTGAAACACTAATGATGGGTCACTGATACAATGTACTCCCTCCTCTTCACTATCTTCTTCTTGCACACTTTGGGTTCAAACTTTTAGAAAAGGAAAATATGTGGTTGAGATTGAGTGATGTAAAAAGTAGGATAATATTGACTATATATTTTGTATCAAAAACGAAAGAGGAAGATCTTAAAGAATTTACCCAAAAAGGAAAGGGAGAGTAACTTAGTGAAAAGGAGGGAGTAATTAAAATAAAGGGAGTTATGGAGAATTGGGTTTTATATGTTGTCATGGGAAGGCAGACAAAAATACTCGGATTAGAAATGTTCATACGCAACGATAGTACATTCGTACCTCCTTACCAAAGACAAATTTCAATTATTTATCTCCTGAGTTTATTTGCAATAAATTATGGTCAATAACTTGTACCATTCTAAGTCGTTTCTTAATTAAAAAGAATATACACGTAATAATATGGTACATCCGATATACCTATGTGTAAGAATATACCTATCCGAAGAAAAAAAAATGTATTGAAAAGAATGTGAGTTTAACAAGACGACTTAGATAGTATTGTGTTTGTGCCCACATAATTATAAATTGAGGTCCTAATTATTTGTAGCTGAAAATAGAATATATTACAGCCAAGCAACATTAATCATGTTTCCATATTGATATTGTCCAGGCCACCCCCCTATGCCCCATGACTGATCATTAACTCTAAAGATTCTGAAATGAAGAGGACAATCGAGTAGAGACGTATAGTACACCATGATTGTATATCATCAACACCAACAATTTACTATGCATGATTCTTTTTTTCCTATATATATATATATAAACCCCGTCTGAGTTATTATTTTTGTCTCACTTTTTTTTTTTTGAGTTGAATTTGATATTTGTTCTACTTTTTTTTTTAGACTATCAATGTGTGATTCACATTTATTCTCTTATTTCTCTCTCTTCTCCCTTCTTTTTTGAGACACTCATTTCTCTTTCCTTAATTTTTATACCAAAAATAAATGGGACAATAATACAAACTCGAAGGAAGTATATATATCATTTAATTAATTCGTCACATATTTTTGATAACTATGATGAACGCCACAAACAAGAATTTGTTTATACGACTAACATATCAATGACACATCTTTGTTGCAACAAATTCTAATATGGACTAATTCGTATTACAAAGTAAAATTGAATTGTTTTTAATATACATCTTTCTTATCATACAAGTTACTTATAATATTATATTCTCATGCAAACGTACGTTTTACACCATAAATTAAACACAATTTCTTTTTTGTGATAATTATATATATGTCATAAGTTTATATCAGTCAAATATTATCACTTAGTTAAATAAAGACAAAATATTTGTCAATCTCGATGCATTTGAATTTTGCCTCAACTATTCATGTCGGTAATACAAATCTATTATAAATTTTTGACAAAAACATCTATTACAAGAGAGATTAACTGTTAATTAAATGATGTACCCCACAGATATGCTTGCTTTTTAAAAGAGACATCCCTATATATATATAAAAAACTACATGCATGCAGAAAGGCATGGATGACGTCACAATGCACAATTTTATACTGTTTTGGTAAAAATTTACTGGGTCAACGAGTTAAGTCGCGGGTCAAAGCAATCGTCCTATAACTACGGGTTGGTGAAATCGAGGCGAGTCTAGAAATCAAAGAACAACGAAAAAACAATGACACACAAGATTTTGGTGACGCGGAAACCCAATGAGGGAAAAACCGCGGGGGGAGTCGGAATCCCACCAAGAGTCTACTATGAATGTAAAAAGAACAAGGAAAGGAATACAAGGATGGATGTTTTCTATGTGGTTAACTACTAGTGTTTGCCTTAGAATATGCTTGGAATGATGGTTGTTGAATTAATCTTCTTCCATGCTCTTCTTGCCTTTTATATTGCTATCATCCGTTGCCCCTTCCTCCTAGGATCTTCCCCTATTTATTCTTCTTAATTGCCTGAGATCTCCCTCTTAACTCTCTCTCAGCCGTTACTCTCTTCCCCTTGATTCCCTCCTAATTAATGGGAGGGTTTCCCTATTTGTTGGGGAGGTTAGTCTCTTTCACTCTTGGGTTGGATTTTATCTTTCACATGTTGGGCCTTCTCTTAAATAAGTGGCCCACCGTCTTACCTCCTGTTTCACTCGGCCCATTGTTGTGTGCAGTTTCGGGTTTGTTTGACTTGGCGTCTTCTGAGTACTTGACTTCTATATTTTAGTCTCTGACCTTGACTCTTTTATTGTTGACTTTCGACCTTTGACTTATTGACTGTCCACTCGGATTTTGCCACGTGGTATTCCTAGAGTGCAAATTTTTGGCCCGAACAGATGCCCCCAAATTTCCGACTAACTTCTTTTTAGGCGGGAATTTCCGTTCCTTCGCAGATATCTTCTGGTGTCAATTGATCGATTATCTTTCAAAAAGCATGTGCCTCCAACTACCCAATTAATGCTCCTACTCTATTCACTTGTCTTATCAACTTCCTTCTCCCAATTACCTTTTACTCTTCCTCACTCTCATTTCTTTTTACCCTTTCTTACCCTAACTACTCATTCCTTATCCTCCAAAAATTCAAAAAAGCGCCCCTTATTCTGCACATCCGTCGCCGCTGTGGTGATAACTCCGTACTTTCCGTCACTATTTTCAGGTGATTCTCTTCTTTTGTAGTGATTTCCTACCTTTCCCGCTTGTTTTATTCCCATGGCTCCTAAATCTGATTGCTCGAAACCCCTGACCCGGGCTTCGTCGTCATCGTCTCCTTCCTCTTCCCCAACGTTATTCCCCTCTACACTTACCCTTAGTCCTCCTCACTCGTGTGACTCCTACTATACTGAGAGTGATCTTTCTACCATCAGGGAGGTTTTCGGCTTTCAAGAGGGTGTAACCATTCATGTTCCCCTTCGTGATCAGAAGGCGGATTTTCTCCGTCCGGGATGGACTTGCCTATACTCTTATCCTTTCCGTCTGGGCCTTAGGTTCCCCTTTCCCGAGCTGATTCGTGATTTCCTGTCCTTCCATCGCCTTCCCCCTTGCCAATTGACGCCACATGCTTGGCGTCTCCTGTTGTGTTTCTGTGCTATGAACCTTCGATATAAGAGGGGTATTACCTTGGGTGATGTCTCTTCCGTCTACCGGGCCAGATCTGTTGGGAATGGTCTGGTGACCCTTCGTCAACAGGAGGGTATGGAGTCCTGTATCTCTTTTCCCCCCAATCCCCCAGATGCCAAGTGGTATAGATATTTCATTTTCGTGAAGATTGATAGTATTTCCTCTTCTGCTGCCAGCTACCTCTTTTCCCCTTGGAAACCTGCTGAAGGTACGAGTATCTTTCCTCTCTCTGGATTTTCTTTGCGGGTTCATTCTTCTTACTGAAACTGTGGTGTAGACCTGAAGGAACCCTATTATGACTCCGGGGATTCGGACTCTCTGTCTCGCCTTTATGGTCTGGCGCCTGAGCTTCGGTCCTTCTGTCATTTGGTGAGCCCTCTGGGGGTTAACTCCTCTCCCTATGTCTCCACAGGGGAGGACTCTGCTGGCACCACGTCTTCAGGTACACTCTGCTCTGATTTGGGTTAGAGTGTTTTATCTTAAACTTGATTTTGAGGTTTGCCTTTCGTCCTTTTCTTAGGGAATCCTAAGCTTCGTATGACCTTGAACCGACTGACTTCCTTAAGGAGGAAGAAAATGCTCGTCAATTCTTCGTCCAAAGGGAAGTCCAACTCTACTTCGTCCGCTTCTCTTGGAGTCAAGCGAAAGCGTGCTTCTTCTCCTGGAGACACTTCTGCTGGGAAATCCCCGGTGGCTGGAACTTCTGCTCCTATCTTTGACTCTGCCCCCCAGTCAGCAGACACTATGGCCTCTGCACTAACGCTTAAGTTCCCCAATGATTTTGGTTTCCTTAAGTCTCAGGAGGATTGGGCGGCTCTGGATCAGTTGTTATTTCCCGTCCCTGAAGCTGCTATGGATAGGAGATCTCTGAGGGACCTGACTGATCTGTTAACGGAGCACACCTTCGAGGTATTTACTTCTTTATCTTATTGTCGAGCGCGATTTTCCTAACCATGCCTTGACTTGCTGTGGCTCTGTTTAGGCATTACAGCTGGGTATATATTTGCGCAGCGTTGTGCCCCGTCTGGCGGTCGAGGTGGACTCTCTCAGGGACCAAAGGGATGATCTGCGGAGCAAGGCTGACGGAGCTAAGGAGGAAGTCTCCAAACTGGGTGGGGAGCTAGAGCAGGTAAGGAAGCTGCTGGCACATGAAAGGGGCCGTCGTGAGGTTGTGGTAGGCGAATTATCCCGAGTTCAGGGAGTCAATACTTCACTGAGGGAACAAATCTCCAAGTTGAAGCGGATGTTGACGGATGCTTATGGCTGGGCGTCTCAGCAGACTCGAATAGAAATGATGGAAGCTTATTCGAGGGGTGAGCACGAATCTTGGGATCTATTAGCTGAGAAAGAAGAATTAGCGAAGTGCTATCCCGTGGCACCTGATCTGGACCTTCTTGCTGATGAAGAGGAGGAAGCTGCTCAGAAGCATGCTATTACACCCACTGTCGTAGAACCTCTTGTCTCCTCGTCCCCAGAAGGGGCTGGTGTCTAGGCTCCTTTCTGTCTGCTGAATCTGCTTGTTTGTCCTGTGTGGCACAGAAAATACTTTTAGTTTCAAACTTTGTATTTTGAATTTTCTTTATCTTTACCCAAGGGGTAATGTATTTGTTGACTACTTTGTGGTGCTTCGTATTCGACTGTTTGATTATGACTGTTTGTTTTTTGACTATGATCGTTTGTTGTAGTTTTGTCTGGCTACCTTCTGTTGTATGCATGCCTTATGTATGTATGGTCGACCTTTGATATAGTGGTGGCCTGGGGTTTAGTTCGCCCACTCAGTCGGAGGTGCCACGCTTTGCGTGGGTGCTAAGTGGCGCAGGAGACTGTAATGTCCCGGTTGTAGGCACTTAGTCACAAGACACACGCCTCTGCAGAAGTTGTGCACTCCACCAGGTTAGTCACCAGCTTGAGGAGAACTGAGAAGATTTTGACCAAGATAGGGAATGTAGTGTTTGAAGACATAACGAAGAATTGAATTTTGAAAATGTGTGCAAAAAAAAGTTTAAATTTTGGTGCTAAAGAAAACTGAATTTTGACGACACACGTAAAAAGGAAATCGAAATTTTATCTAATTTAAATGTGTGGAAAGAATTTGAACTGAGCGAAAAGAATGAAAAAAGGTAGATACATGCTTGCAAGGCTTGGAAAAGATTAAACCTGGGTTCTGGTGGAGGTGCACCTGGCAGAATAGATGCCACGTTTCTGGCGGCTGTAGCCCATGTTTCTGGCGGCAGTGGCCTGGATTGCTGGCGACTGTGGCCCTTCTCAGAAGAAGTATTTCTTTAAGTGTATGATGTTCCATGGCTTTTGGATGATTTTCCCCTCCATGGTCATAAGTTGGTAGGCTCCATTCCCAACTACCTTCTCCACTTGGTAAGGTCCTTCCCAGTTGTAGGCGAATTTTCCTGCTCGTTGGTTCCTGGTGTTCTGGAAGACTTTTCTGAGGACTAGGTCTCCTTCCTGCAGGATTCTGACTCTGACATTCTTGTTGTAACTTCTGGCGACTGTCTGTCTGTAGGAGGCCATCCTTATCTGAGCATCGGTCCTGAGCTCATCTACAGTATCCAAGCTGCTTGCCATCTCCACCTGGTTCCTGTCTTCTGTTATGCAACCGCATCTGTGGGTAGGCACTCTCACTTCTGAAGGGATGACCGCCTCAGCACCAAAGACCAAACTGAAAGGTGTTTGTCCTGTAGCCACCTTGGGTGTAGTTCTGTCAGACCACAGCACCAAGGGGAGTTCCTCTGCCCATCTGCCCCCTGCCTCCTCTAGCCTTCTCTTCAGGTTGTCTATCACAATTTTGTTGCTAGACTCCGCCTGACCATTGGACTGAGGGTTTCTGGGGGTAGACTTGCTTAGTGTGATGTTCTACCTGGCGCAGTAGGCCTCCATCTTGTTGCCAATAAACTGGGATCCGTTGTCGCAGATGATCTCTGAAGGAATGCCAAACCTGCAGATAATGTTACGTTTCATGAAGGATATAACCTGCTTCTCAGTCACCTGAGGGAATGATTCTGCTTCTATCCACTTGGAGAAGTAGTCTGTCATGGTCAACATAAAGACTTTGTTTCCTGGAGCTCTTGGTAACTTGCCAACAATATCCATCCCCCACTTCATGAAGGGCCAAGGAGAAATTATTGGGTGCAATGGTTCTGCTGGCTGGTGGTTGACCGGTGCATGTCTCTGGCAGGCGTCACATTTCTTAACATACTCTCTGGCGTCTTTGCGCATTGTCGGCCAATAGTAACCTTGGCGGAGTGCTTTGTTGGATAGACTCTTGCCCCCTGCATGATTTCCACATTCACCGCTGTGGAGGTCATGCATAACCACCTCTGCCTCCTGCTGACTCAGGCACCTCAAGTATGGTCCAGCGGCTGATTTTTTGAACATGACACCATCAATGAGGGTGTACCTGGACGCTTTCATCCTAAAACTCCGGGCTTCCTTCTTGTCTGCTGGCAGAATATCGTTTTGCAGCCATTCTTTGTAGGGTTTTTTCCAGTCAGAAATTTCTTCTTGTTCTGCTGAGGTGCTGCAGACTCCTGCTTTCTGCAGCCAATGCAACCCCTGGTCTGGTGAATTTTCCTCCTCTCCAGGCATATTGTGCTCCTGTGTACTCTTCCAAATTGCTGGCTCCAGGACATGAATAATGGGTATGGTGGAAACTACGTCTGGTTTGAAGGTTGCCCCCAGGGTGGCTAGGGCGTCTGCTTCCACGTTCTGGTCCCTAGGGACTTGGTTGATTGAGAATGCTACGAACCTAAGGGAGAGCTCCTTTGCCACTTCAAGGTAAGACACCATCTTGGAGTCCTTAGTTGTATACGAACCATTCATGTGGTTGACTATTAGCTGGGAATCGCTGTATGCCTCCAGGCGCTTGATTTTGAGGTCCAGAGCCAACTGGAGACCCAAGATTAGAGCTTCATATTCTGCCTCGTTGTTTGTTGTTCGGAATTCGCACCGTACTGCTTGGGCTATGAGATCCCCCTGTGGAGACTTCAGAACTAATCCTGCTCCAGATCCTCGCATGTTGGAAGCGCCATCTACATTTAGCTTCCACACCTGTTCGCCTTTGTCCTCCTCAAGGAGAAGGATGTCTTTCTCTGCCTGGGTCTGCAGTGCTGGGCTGAAGTCGGATACGAAGTCTGCTAACGCCTGAGATTTTATTGCTGTTCTGGGGACAAATTTCAGGTCGAAGCCGCTCAAGTGTATAGACCACTTGGCCATTCTTCCTGATAACTCAGGTTTTCTCATAATAGTTTTTAGTGGATAATTTGTTATTACGGAAATAGCATGCGATTCAAAATAAGGTCGAAGCTTATAAGATGCTGTAACGAGTGCAAGTACAAGTTTTTCAAGGGATGTGTACCTGGTCTCTGCAGGGAGCAGAGACTTACTGACATAATATACCGGGTACTGTGCTCCTTCGTGTTCCTTCACCAGTACTGCACTAACGGCTACCTCAGTTACCGACAGGTATAGGAAGAGCTGCTCTCCAGGTTCCGGTTTTGACAGCAGAGGTGGACTGCTGAGGTAGTGCTTCAGGTCGCTGAATGCCTTCTCGTGCTCTGTTGTCCAATCGAACCTTTGGGCCTTCTTCATGATATCATAGAACAGCCGACATCTATCTGAAGACCTGGAGATAAATCTGCTCAGAGCAGCAATTCTTCCAGTCAGCTTCTGCACGTCTTTTGGCTTCTGTGGTGATTCCAGCTGGAGGATGGCTTTGATCTGCTCTGTGCTAGCTTCAATTCCCCTCTGGGTCACCATGTACCCCAGAAATTTCCCACATGACACTCCAAATGTGCACTTTGAAGGATTTAGCTTCATCGTGTACTCCCTCAAGGTGTTGAAGGTGTCTTCCAAGTGCGTCGTATGTTGTGAAGCTTGTTTGGATTTGACGACCATGTCGTCAATATATACCTCCATCGTGTCCCCAATCTGTCTCTTGAACATCTTATTGACGAGTCTCTGGTAGGTGGAACCTGCATTTTTCAGACCAAAAGGCATTACGTTGTAACAATATATACCTCTCTCAGATCTGAAAACTGTCTTTTCCTGGTCTGCTGGATGCATCTTGATTTGGTTGTACCCGCTCCATGCATCAAGAAAGGTTAGCATCTCGTGGCCTGCTGTAGCATCCACCATGGCATCTATGTGTGGTAGGGGGAATGGATCTTTCGGGCATGCTTTGTTCAAATCGGTGAAGTCAACGCACACCCTCCACTTACCATTCTTCTTTGGGACCACCACCACATTAGACAGCCATTCGGGATACCTCACCTCCCTGATTTTCCCAGCAGCCAGCAGATTGTCCACCTCCTGATTTATGATTTGATTTCTCTCTGGGGCAAATTTCCTTCTCTTCTGCTGGACTGGTTTGTAGCTTGGGTCCACACTTAGCTTGTGGGTGATCTTGGATCTATACCTACCATGTCATCATGCGACCAAGCAAAACAATCCATGTTAGTTTTTAATAATTCAATGAGGTTTTGGCGGATATTACCTGTGCATTCTGATCCGATTAACACTTTCCGCTCTGGATGTTGCTTGTCCAAGCTGACTTCATCCAACTCCGCCTTAGGTGGTTCTACGTACCCCTGCAGAGGCAGATGAAGGCTCTTTAATTGCTATGCTGGAGGACTTGCAGTTTTCTTGAGGGCCACCTTATAGCAATCTTTCGCCTCCTCCTGATCTCCATTGATCTTCTGCACTCCCCAGGGCGTAGGGAACTTCAGGCATTGGTGGTAAGTTGAGGTAATTGCTTTCATCTCATGGATCCAGGGCCTCCCCAAAATCACGTTGTAGGTGGAGGGTCCATCAATGACTAGGTATCGTACTTGCTTATTCACTCCTCCAGCATAAGTAGGAATGGTAATTTCCCCTAGAGAGTGCTTGGTTTCTCCACTGAAACCTACCAAGGGAACCGCCTTCCTGGTCAGATCCTTCTCGCTAAATCCCATGTTCTGGAGGGTTTCTAGCATGATGAGGTTGACTGAACTTCCAGTGTCCACCAGAATCTTCTTCACAGTGCAATTTCCTATGGAGAGGGTAATTATTAGGGCGTCATGGTGCATCTCTGGGGTGGCTTTTGCATCAGTTTCGTCAAAGGTGACAGCTGGGAGATCTTTGCAACTGATTCTGCAGGAATGCTCTGGTCTGTCTCCTCTGGTCTGGAAAGCATGTCTCTTGGCTGCTGAGTAGGTCAAACCGCATAATTCTGATCCTCCTGTGATCACATTGACAATTCTGGTACATACTGGAGGTGGAGAAGGCAATACTTGGTCTGCTGCATTTATCCTGCTGGAGTTTCTAGACACGAGGTGGTCCAGATTCCCTTGATCATACTGGAACTTAACTTCCCTCCTGAGCTGAACACACTTATCGGTATGGTGTCCAATGTCGTCGTGGAATTCGCACCTCTTACTGGCATCTCTTCGGTCATGGGTGTAATCCTGTCTCCTGGGCCACCTGACTCTGCGTCCTAACTCCCTCAGGGCCCTGAGTACCCCAGCCAGGTCGGTGGAAAATCCGTACTCGCTTATTTTGGGTGGTAACCCCGGATTATCCTTCCAGTCTTTCTCCTCAGAGACCTTGCTTACGTTCCGGGCGTAGGGCTTTGATCTCTCACCCCTTTTTCCTGTCGGCGCCTTCCTGGTGGCATGCTCAGAACCATATGTAGCCCTTCTGGGACCCGAATCTTCCTCTAATCTGATGGCTGCCATTGCTTTAGTCTGCACATCTTCGAATGTGGCACACGGATATTTAGTAAGGTCCTTGTAAAGATCCGAATCCTGGAGGAGCCCTTGACGGAAGGCTTCTATGGCGGTGGCTACGTCACATCTGGGGATAGTCACCTTCTCCCTGTTGAATCTGTTGAGGAAATCTCGTGTAGACTCCTCGAATTTCTGCACCACCCGGTATAGGTCGCTAGTCTGTTTCTCCGGCTTTCTGCTGCTGGCGAACTGTTGATTGAAGGCATTGACTAGATCGGCAAAGGAGGTGATGCTTCTGTTTGGCAGACCAACGAACCAGTGGAGGGCTGCTCCTGAGAGGGTGGAACCAAACCCCTTGCACATGCAAGCTTCCTTCAGAGGTCCCGTAGCCGTTACCACCATCATCTTCTGTTTGTACTGGTTGATGTGATCCAGGGGGTCGGCGGTGCCATCATAAAGCGTCATGGCTGGTGGCATGAAGCCCTTGGGTACAACAACACATGCTAGATCGTCGATGAAGGGTGAGTCTGCATAGCTGTCCCTAGCTGCTCTCTCTAGGGGGCGTGGCATTCCGGGAATCTTGTTGATCAGGTCCCTTAATTCCTTCAGTTCCTGGCGTTGCTGATCTGCTGTGCTGATTGTTCCTGCAAGAGGGTTAGAGACAGGAGGAGAAAAATTGAAAGGAGTACTTCCTGCATAAGGTCCTCCAAGGTGTTGGCTGTTATGAGGAGGAAGTAAAGGCGTTGCTGCTGTCGCGTATCCAGGTTGCCATTCTGACGTCTGCTGGAGTGGGGTTCTGGGTGTTGTCCACGCTCCTCCAGAGGGCTGGTGACTGGATAAGGTGGTCACCTCTGGTGTCTGGTGGGCAGGGGTACCTGCGAAAGATAATGGATTAGTTTCCCGACTTTCGATGCTGGAGAGAAGGTTACCTGCGGTAGGAGATCTGCCGGGTGTGGGGCCGTAGGTTAGGTAACCCAACCCTTGGGGTTCAATGATTGGGCCTGGTGGAGCCAATCCTAACTCCAGTCTGGTGACCAACTCTGAGGGGATTTCTCTGGTGGTCTTTCTGCTGGTCATTGACTCCCTACGGGTGCTGGGCTCTCCTCTAGGCATCAGGGGCGGTATCTCTGGTGGCATCTGGAGCGATGCAACTGGAGTCTTGTCTGCCGAGATCCGAGCCTTGATGTCTTGATTGTCCCTCTGCAGAGTTTCCACTGCCTGGCGCAGAGCATTGATTCCTTGAAGCATACTCTGCATCAGGTCTGGTGACCCTGCGCCACTGGAAGCTTCTCCCACGAATCCTCCTGGAGCCGAGGTTCTGGTTGGTATGCCCTCCTTTCTGGCCTTGGAGGAGCTGGTGACCCCAGAAGTTTTAGGCGTCGGAGGGGGCCTAGATGCTGAAAGCGTGGGTTTCACCGTCAGGCTGGTGGGGATTGCCAGGGTGAGGGGCGTGAGAATTGGCTCTGCTGATCCTGGGAACAATCCTCCTCCACTGGGCTGGGCTGAAGCTCCTTGACTGCTAGAGGGACTTCGGTCAGATCCGGACATGGCGACACGGAATTGCTTCACTGTAGGATTTGGCTTATAGAAAACGATCACTATTCCCCACAGACGGCGCCAAATTGTTTTGGTAAAAATTTACCGGGTCAACGAGTTAAGTCGCGGGTCAAAGCAATCGTCCTATAACTACGGGTTGGTGAAATCGAGGCGAGTCTAGAAATCAAAGAACAACGAAAAAACAATGACACACAAGATTTTGGTGACGCGGAAATCCAATGAGGGAAAAACCGCGGGGGGAGTCGGAATCCCACCAAGAGTCTACTATGAATGTAAAAAGAACAAGGAAAGGAATACAAGGATGGATGTTTTCTATGTGGTTAACTACTAGTGTTTGCCTTAGAATATGCTTGGAATGATTGTTGTTGAATTAATCTTCTTCCATGCTCTTCTTGCCTTTTATATTGCTATCATCCGTTGCCCCTTCCTCCTAGGATCTTCCCCTATTTATTCTCCTTAATTGCCTGAGATCTCCCTCTTAACTCTCTCTCAGCCGTTACTCTCTTCCCCTTGATTCCCTCCTAATTAATGGGAGGGTTTCCCTATTTGTTGGGGAGGTTAGTCTCTTTCACTCTTGGGTTGGATTTTATCTTTCACATGTTGGGCCTTCTCTTAAATAAGTGGCCCACCGTCTTACCTCCTGTTTCACTCGGCCCATTGTTGTGTGCAGTTTCGGGTTTGTTTGACTTGGCGTCTTCTGAGTACTTGACTTCTATATTTTAGTCTCTGACCTTGACTCTTTTATTGTTGACTTTCGACCTTTGACTTATTGACTGTCCACTCGGATTTTGCCACGTGGTATTCCTAGAGTGCAAATTTTTGGCCCGAACATATACTCGTACATATCTTCTTCCACGATGAGACTACGTGGGAAAGAAAAAAGTAATTTGATGGGCATAGAATTCTTATATTTTCCCTTGAATTGGGATAGTTGATACGGAGTACTTGGGAATAACATGTCCAAATTCTCATATGACACAGTCTCATAATAAAATTATTGTGAGATCACTTATATGTTATGTAGTTAATTTTTATTATTTTTTTATTCTTATTAGTGTGTCTCATGATAACCTATCATGAGACGATTTTTCACGAAATTTGCTGAATAACATGACCCAAAAGAAATATAAGATGTTTAATTTATTGATTAAGGCTAGGTAACTTCTAATGATAGGTTATAAATTCAAATATCTCTTCCCTTATATAATAATGTAATTAACTGTGCGTTTCATTAAAAATAATAATAATAATAATAATAATAACAATAATAATAATTTCTTCTAGTAAATGGCCTGGTGGCTCGATCATATATGACTCTTATCCGCTGTATGTATACGGTATGTTCGTCATTGGAGTAGTACTTTAAACAAAGTAGTGGTCAATGTTTTAATATATTTTCCCTTGTTTTTTTTTTTATGGTTAGTGAAGTCCAACAGTATTCCGACTTCAAAATTATATTTGCACACGTATGTATCTCACTTGCGTCCGGTTTTGAACAAGTAGTCAAAATGTGCATGCATGTTTATTATATTGATTGATTAGATCTCAATGTTTTATACTTTATCAAAGTAATAATAGGTTACAATGTTACCTAGTTAGTCAAGACTTGCACCTTATAAGTTATACTCACTCCGGTTTTTTTTTTGCCCCATTGCCTTTTTCATACAAATCAATGAAAATATAAAAATAATAATAAATGGAGCAATGATGATGTAAATGAAGTGACTAGACATGTGTGTGTCATAAAGTTAGGATATAAATGATATATTTAATTATTTTTTGATGGCAAATGGTGTAAAAAGATGAATACATAAGGACATTTTGGTAAAATATACAACACAAATATGGAAAGTGGAGAAGTGGGGCAAAAAATAAAAACCTGCCATATAAGAAATACGGGGCAAAAATTAAAAACTGGAGGGAGTAACTTCTAGTTAGTCAAGATAGATATATCCATTTTAATATTATAATGATTAAACATTATCTCATATATTTAGATTAGATGAGACAAACATTTTGCTATTATCTATGAATTTTATTCTTATCTTATTCATACTCCATTCGATCACCAGTAAAATTTCGACGAATATGTCTCTCACAAACAAAAATTTGTGTACAACTTACCAGGTATATATTCCAAAACATCATATACACGGAGTATATAAAAGACACTATCATGGTAAGAATAATGGGGTAATCAACAAAGTGTATTATTAGAAAATACTCTGTATTATTTTAAGTTCAATTCTACAAGAGTATATATATGGAGTATTATATCTTATACTACGAATTTACGATGTCTTGATTAACCAACAAAGTTTGTGAAAATGAAGCTTCAAATGAACAACTTAAATTATTAATTTAAAACTACTATATATACACTTAATTCACTTTACTAGAAAGAGTAACTTATTTTATAGAGTATATAATACGGACAGGCCCGTCAAACAGCAAGTTGACCCGATGCTTGGAACCGAGGCCGAAGAGGGCCTCATTAGCTATGTACAGTATATTATTATGTATATGACCATGAAGTATATTAGTATTGATACTATTGCCGTAATGGTAGCATGCTGGAGATAAGAGCTTCTTTTGTTCTGTGGATAGGGGTTCGAATCCCCATGCAACCTTTATTGATTTTTTCATCTTTGTTACGGAGTACTTAGTTCCCTTTTATAAAAATGGAAGAATCTCGTAACAAATATCACATTTATACCAGAATGAGATTTACGATCAATAAAAACTATTTTATTAAAATAAAATAAAAAATTAATATTTAAAAAATTTTCAAATCGGGGATCTAATATAGACTTATAGTATAGAATTGGAATATTATTTTTCAAAATAACCTTAAGAATATGGCAGACGGTAACCGATAAGGTCATAAGGGGGCCTCCAAAAAAAATTGGCACAGGGCCACCAAATATCATTTGACAGTCCTGAATACGGAATACATGGTTTATAAGTTATTATACACGATGTGTTTCAAAAAAATTCACCGTAAACTTATGATTTCACAACATACTCATATAAAGTATGGAGTATACATTAAACACATTTTATTTAGTTGGGATCTGATCTCCAAAGTTGATGAGATTTTAACATTGATATAAATTATTAAAAAAAAGGAGTAACGAACAAGTTGTGTGTTGGGAAGTAGCTGGATATACAGGCTAGTGTGGGATTTTATAAGCATATATATTTAGGTAATAGGCTTTTCACATATCAAAATCACCTTTACTTGAATTGTGATAAGTGATCAAGAAAAGGCGTACGACACCGTACATTGGCGTATTGCACTAATTCTAACGAAACTCGCCTAAATTAGCTATCAAGTTTCAAGATCAATTCAGTGCATATCATTGTTGAAAAACCAGGTTGTGTCAGTGGTTAGGACTAAGTGCTCTGGGATAATAGGTCTCAGGTTCGAATCCCCCTCCTTCTATATTGTAATGCGACTAAGTTCGCTCTTTGTTGAACCAAAAAAAACATACACTCCTTCAAACTAACGTGTCCTAAAAAATTTCGAATGTTGTTTCACGTGTTCGATACGTCTTCCTGTCTCGTGTTCATGTTCAGACATATCCGTTGCAAACGTGCGATGGGTCAAGTACTACCTATGTGGTAGATAAAATAAAAGCAAAATAATGTCTAGAAAATAAACATTTATTTTATCTTATCTATCCACATAGTTAGTATTTACCTCGTCACAATCTTGTGAGTTGTGACGAATATGTTCGTCACAAGGAAACTTCCCCATCATTGTGGTTGTGGCCTTCAGATACGCATATAGCCACTTGTAGACACCCATATTTGGCTTCTAAGTGTCTAATTGTCTATAGTAGTTTCCAAAAAATACTCGATGATGATCGGACGCAAACATGCTTTAACATACTCAATATGAGCTCAAAATCGTTAGTATTTGGCTTGGGCTTTTACAGAGTACAAATTTCACAAAACCAACCTCAAATCCAGGCCCAGTGGGTCATTTCCAATCAAATAAGACTAATTTGGGGCAAAATCGATTCCAAGGGCAAAACCGTCTTTTAGCGACCGGGTCAAACCCCGGTCAAAGGCATTTCCGAGACATAAAAATCAGCCACGCAGACTTCGAAACTCTTATTCAAAGTCAAAAACTACAAAAATCGGCTACAAAGAAGATTCAAGCAACTAAACCTCTCCGTTAGAGATAAAATTTTATCTCTAAAGAAGTCTCCCACCCATCCAGACCCACTCGGTCGAGTGGACCAGCCCACTCGGTCGACTAGGCTCACAAAACCTGCGGAAATTGGCATCAGACCGGGCACTCGATCGAGTGCCATGCACCACTCGATCGAGTGGCTCCTTTTTTTTAATCCAAAATCGGGCTTTTTCTTCTATTCAAAGTCGGGCTTTTTCTATCCAAACACTACAAGAAAAGGTGCCCCAGGCGTCCATCCAGTGGCTTCCGACAGTGGACGCTATACGGGATCGGGCGTCCGCAAACAGACGCCAGAAAGCGGAAGCCACGACCGGTCGCCCATTTTTAAAACGGGCGTCCACTATTGGACACCAGGAAAATTGGCGTCCACAGTCCACTCATTTGTGCTGAAAAAACATTCATATAAAAAAGATTTAACATACGTTTTGAAGGTACCCAAATAATCTAAACTAGTTCGAAGATACATAATCCGGAAATAAAGTTACAACAACAACAACAACAACAACAAACAATCAGCTAACTGTGAAGCTAGCTGAAGCACCAGAGTTACCACCATCCCCGTTAAAGGGATCTCTGTCGTCTGGAGGGGGTGGGGGAGGACCTTGGTTGCATCTCTCAAACATGGCCTGAAACATGGCCATCTGTTCCTGCATCTTCTTTATGTGCTCCTGCTGTACACTTGCTTCGCCTGATGCGCGAGTATGAACGGATCGTACGTAGGATATTTCCTAGTGTGATTAACTTCCACAATCTTGTAACGTTCATGTACTCGGGTCCCGTTCACGGAGCTGTCTTTCCACTCACATTTGAATACCACAGCTCTATACCCCCGTTCTTTGCCAGCATAACACAATTCGAAAATATCCTCCAAATACCATAGTACTCATCACCATCAAGAGATGACACACTCACACCAAAATTGCATCTAGCCTTGTTTTTCCCGTAGTTGAATGTGTGAAAATTGAACCCATTCACCGAGTACCGGTTCCAGGTTTTAACCGCTCGCACTGGACCGTATGCCAAACTTCTAACCAAATCATCATGTATGTCTAAGGCAATTACATGATCCTTGAGCCACTTAGGAAAATGCTCGTCATGCTTACTCCAAACGTCATCAAGGTTCACGTCAGGTTTGCAGCGACATATTCAGTTACAAATTGCTTGTCATAAGGCTCTAAGATCTCACAATTAGAGAGTAGGTAAAGGTGCGCTCGCTTATACTCTTTCTCATCTAGCGTCCTAGAACCCTCAACGGATGAAGTTCCTTCATCGTCCTTCTTTTGAAAAAATTCGGGTATAGTAGGATCAATGGACATCTTTGTTTGGACATCTTTCTCGAAGTAGAGGGAGCAGAAGTATGCAATCTCTTCTGTCAAATATGCATTACAAATGAAACCCTCTACCCTAGCCTTGTTACCAATTTTCTTCTTCAAATGATTGAGGAACCTAAATAAACAAGTTATGTATTTCAATTAATAAAAATTAGCTATGTTTAAATTAAATTTATAAATGAAGTTACTAAAATTTATGTACCTTTCAAATGGGTACATCCATCTATACTGGACAGGTCCTCCAACCTTAGCCTTGTAGGGCAAGTGGACAGGTAGATGCTCCATGGAATTAAAGAACGACGGTGGGAAGATCATCTCAAGTTTGCATAGTATCTGTGGAATTTGATCCTCCAGCCGAGTCATGACCTCAATTGATACGGTAGAAGAACACAAATCTCGGAAGAAATGAGATATCTCAGTTATAGAATTCCACACCGTCGGTGGCAAAAGTTGCTTTAGTGATACCGGAAGCAGCCTCTCTATGAAGACGTGGCAGTCATGACTCTTTAACCCTTGCAGCTTTAGGTTCTTAAGATCAACACAATGTTTGAAGTCGGAGGCGTACCCATTAGGGAACTTCAACTTCTCTACCCACTTCAACAATGCCTTCCTCTGAGCCTTGTCAAGGGTGAACAAGGCTCTCGGTTTGGATCCATCCCATTTTATGTGCAGTTGAGGACGGTCACAAAAATTCTTTACATCTCGCCGGGAGCATGTAGTGTCACAACTCTTCCCCTACTCTTTCCCTCCACATCCATCACAGTGTGAATCAACTGCTCGAAGAAGTTTTTCTCTATGCGCATCACATCTAAATTGTGACGAAGTAACAAAGTCCTCCAATATGGTAGGTCAAAAAATATGCTACGTTTAAACCAAACATTTTTCAACTTTTTGAGGTCTTTGAACTCCTGCTCTTCCGTCAACAGTGGACGGGTAATCGGAAATCAACTCCCCTATTTCATCTCCAGGGAGTCGATCAGGTGCGTTGTCAAGCACAACCTCACCTTTTGACCGCCAGGTGTCTATAACAGTTTCCAGCAAACACTCGATGATGATCGGACGCAAACATGCTTTAATATACTCGAATATGGGCTCAAAATCATTAGCATTTGGCTTGGACTTTTTACGGAGTACAAATCTCACAAAACCAACCGCAAATTCAGGCCCGGTGGGTAATTTCTAATCCAATAAGACTAATTTGGGTCAAAACCGACACCAAGGGCAAAACCGTCTTTTAGCGACTGAGTCAAACCCCGGTCAAAGATGTTTCCGAGGCATAAATATCTGCCGCGTTACCTCACAAATCCGACTTGAAGTCGAAAACTACAAAAAAATCAGCTACAAAAATAATAAACAAATCCGTCCGAGATAGAATTCGATCTCTAAAGAAGAATTCTACCCGAGCTAGACCCACTCAATCGAGTGGACCTGCCCACTCGATCGAGTGAGCTCACGAAACACGCTGAACCGGTGTCAAAATCGGGCACTCGGCCGAGTACCAGACGTCACTCGGTCGAGTGACTCCTTTCTCCAACCGGATGTGGATTCCTTTTCCACCCAACGACGGAATCCTGCTTCCTCTCAGATTGCGTGCTTTTCCTATCCAAAGCGGTATTTCTTCTCACCCAAGCAAAGCTACCTCTCCTAGTCAAGGTCGGGAAGCTCTCCTATAAATAGACCCCTTTGCAAACACAATTCATACATAGAATTCCCGACAATTCACAACATCAATCCACAACCCGAAATTCTAGGCAATTTTAGGCAAACTATACACAAATACCGTCCCAATTTTCCTCTGAAATCCCGTAGCAAACCCGAGAGAAAAACTCATCAAATCCCTTCCCTAATCATACACAATCCCGAGATCAAAACTCGCCAAAGACCCGAGAGCAAAACTCGTCAAATCCTTTCCCAATTAAAAACCGCTATAACTCTTCCTATATCATCTCGAAGCTCCCGTGCCTAAGCCACAACTAGACGAGCCGTATTCCGAGAAGTTCAAGCATGTAGGTTGAGGGTGTCAAATTCAAATCCGTTTTCTTCCTTTTCTCTCTCTCTCTCGTCCGTCCGTCTTTTATTCGGGTCGTCGCCGCATCTCTTTTATTTCTTTTTTCTTGTTTCTAATACCGATATTATCGCAACAACTATCTATATACAAAACGGTCATTCTTAAAAATATGATATTGACTCTATAGTCAAATATCGTATCTACAAGAATCAAATTAATCTCGTTGATGCTAAGATAATCGTCACATAGTCCTAAACACGAAATACGACGATTTCAACGCGGAGAGAATCTACATTGTTTTTTTGGTTCAATTTTCAAATGATTTTCAAACAACTTTTCTAAAAATCACTCCGAATATTTGATATCGATTCCATAATCGAATATCGAATATAACGAGTATCGCAAATTTAAGTCGAGTATAAATCGTATTATATTTTTACGCGACTTAACGAAATTATCGATTTTTCAAAAACAATTTCGAGAACAAAATCAAAACCGGACAGCAGTCCGTACAGGGGGCACTCGATCGAGTGCCTAGCCCACTCGATCGAGTGACACCCCAAAATCGAGGCAGAATTTTTTTTCGAGACCACTCGATCGAGTGCCTCAATGACTCGACCGAGTGGCTTCTGATATTGCAAAACGTCGAGTCTTTTAGCATCTTTCGGGTCTCGATAAATATTTCTTTGACTTTGATCAACACGTGTCAAGTCTATCACGTGATTCATCTTTTCAAAACCATGCATCACATCATATTTACATCATTTATTCAATTTACAAACCGTTACTAACCCGTTTATTTTTGTCTTTGTATCTTATTTTCGTTGTTTGTTTTATTCTACTAAAACGGACCTCGCATGCTAAATAAAACTTCGACATAGATTCAAAGATGCATTAAACGACGTAGATCAAACATAATTCACATGTTTAGTCGAAAATGTTGTTTGCATATCATTCATCGAAATACTAACGCGCGTATTCAAAAATCAAACGATATCTTAGTAGAGGCCGCTAATGTGCGGGCGAGGTTGGGTGTTCTTTGTGAACTTCCCAACACGTACCCTCACCCTTTACTGAGAACCATGGTTTCCGGATATCTGAATCCATTGGCACACGAGAGTCATTCAATACACGGTATCCGATAATGTCGGTATCGGTATCAAATGCAAAGGGACGAGCCCAATAAACTCTGACATCCGAATGGGTCATACTTTCTGCATGACCCACTAAGATATAGAGTGGGTTCGAACGGGTCCGAACTCCCACAAAGTTCGGTGGCGACTCCACTTCGATTTAAATTTCAATTCGATCCATCTCACATGAGATTCATTCGCCTCCCCAAACCCGCGCGTGGCCGCGTCGGGGTGGACCTATGCCATGTCCACAGTCTTCAAGCACAACCTCACCCTTCTTGAATGTCTTCTTATTCTTTCTATATGGGTGACCTTCTGGTAGGAACTGCCTATGACAGTCAAACCAACTTATTTTACTAGAATTTGGAAGATAAAAACCTTTGCTCTCATCCATACAATACGGACATGCTTTCTGACCCGCAGTAGACCACCCCGAGAGCATACCGTACGCGGGAAAGTCGTTTATAGTCCACAACAGAGCTGCTTTCAACTGAAAGTTTTGTCTCAGAGAGACATCATAAGTTTCCATCCCTACCTCCCACAGTTGTTTCAATTCCTCAATAACAGGTTGCAAGTAAACATCCAAATGATTTTTTGGGTTTTTGGGTCCGGGCACAATAAGAGATAGAAAGATGAAAGGCTGCTTCAAACACAACTAAGGAGGTAGGTTATAAGGCGTGATCATCACAGGCCAGCAAGAGTACGACTTACCAAATTGGCCGAAAGGTGCAAATCCATCAGTACAAAACCCAATCCTTACATTTCGGGGTTCTAACGCAAAGTGGGGATGTAGTCTATCGATACGCTTCCACTCCTCACCGTCACTCGGATGACACATCTTCCCTAGTACCTTAATGTCCTCCTTGTGCCACGTCATTTGCTCCGCTATGGTTTTTGTGGCATACAATTTTTGAAGCCTAGGTGCAATAGGGAAGTACGTAAGCTGACTTATTGGGATCGGTTTCTTACCCCTAACACCGCTTTTCCCTTTTTGATAAGTCGATATTTATGCGTATTTTTACCCCTTTAA
Source organism: Agrostemma githago (assembly GCA_958450325.1). Lineage (NCBI taxonomy): Eukaryota > Viridiplantae > Streptophyta > Magnoliopsida > Caryophyllales > Caryophyllaceae > Agrostemma > Agrostemma githago. The sequence goes on along the minus strand of OY288254.1, from coordinate 9,000,912 downwards.
TATTATATTTTCTGTATCGTCTTTGTATTATTTCAGCTAAACGTTATAATTTTAGTAACTTTTGATATATTATCGACCTTATATTATTTTTCGTACTAAATTGGGTTTTAATATGTATTTTAATTAATTAGTAATGACCCATTTGAGTTAAGATCGGACGACTACTAAAATTGTATGTATATTTGCAGGTTTGTCTTAAGACGACGATATCCCACACATACGATGTCAGAATAGGGCGATATAGGATCCGTTGGAAAGCTAAGTCCAAGACCGATAACTTTATAGAATAAAGTTAGACCCAAATCCAAAGTCTTATGAGTAGAAATCAGACCAATAGAATTCAACTCGGAAAACAAAAGGATATGGAAAGTCCATAAAAGAATAATAAGGAAAGGAAAAAAAAAAAAAAAAAAAAAAAAAAATATATATATATATATATATATATATATATATATATATATATATATATATATATAAAAGAGAAAGAAGAGAACAAGGAGCCACAAATCACATACATAGGAGTAGGGCAGAAGGCCTTGGCCTTAACGGCCAAGGTTAGTTCGGATGCAGTCGGATTTTAATGCGGGACGCGATCAATTCAACTCCTAATTTATCTTAACAGTTGTATCTATCTATCTTATTTAGTTTATTTATTGTTTAATTAATTATTTAGTTTAATCTCTCAGTTATTCGAACATGTAATGTATTGATTATTGTCAATGAGTTATGAAATCACGTTATTGTTTTAACGTTTAATTAGTACTTTGATATTCGTATGGAATTCACGATTTGACTGTTGTTTTCATGTTTATTAATTTAGCCTGATCACCTAAATTATTTACATGAGTCGATTGTTAAATTAATAGTATTTTAAATTAGGTTGCAGCTTACTGGTCTAATTTAACTACTAGAATTTTGTATGATAATTGAGTTATATTTAATTGATGCTTTCTGGTTCTATATAATTCAATTGATTGGTGTTCTTAACGCGATTAAATTTATTGACTTGATACGTGATTACATGGTTGAGTCAATCTAATTTAGTTAGGATTAAACTTGCGTGATTAACGGAGTTTAACAAGTAAGAAAGATAAAACTGTTAATTTACTTGCTTACAAGGGATTAAATAGTTACCGATCTATTTGAGTCTAATTAATTGAATCGATGATTAACCCGACTACGTCATATATTGCATGTCTCGAATATTGTTATGATTAATTTTTTATTTATGTTATGTTTATTTATTTTATTATTATTATTTTTCACCTAACAAAACCCCCCTTCTATATATATATATATACTATTAAATAATAAATTTCCTAAGATAATAACGTCAGTCTCTGTGGGATCGATTTCTACTTACCCTATCTACCGTAGAGTTAGTAGTGTTTATAAATTTAATTTTGACTGCGGAAACGACACGCATCAAATTTTGGCGCCGTTACCGGGGACTACTTGTTTATTATCTTAGATTTTAATTAGTGAGTTAATTATTTATTATTATTATTATTATTATTATTATTATTATTAGTTTTATTAGCTTTATTTTATTTTGATTATTTTTATTTCTTCACTAGTTTCCCCCTTGTTTTTATCAGATACACTTCGAATTATATAAGATGACCGGGGCAGCCGAGAAGAGTTTAAGGGAGCAGTTACTTTCCTCCGGTGAAACATCGACGAGTATAATTTTTCCTTCTTTGGAAAAACCGTTTAAGCTTAATCCAGGTTTTATCCAAATACTCCCTAAATTTTACGGTAATTCTAATGAAGATGCTCAAAGACATATTCAGGAATTTTATCTTGCTTGTGCTACTTTATCTTTGGATGACGTTGATGATGATATTATTAGATTTCGAGCATTTCCATTCACATTGCATGATTTAGCTAGAGATTGGTTGTTTTATCTTCCGTCTGGATCTATTACTTCTTGGGATTGCACGCGAAAAACTTTTCTTGAGAAATATCAGCCTCCTAATATAAGTAGGTCAATAAGAAGACAAATTATGAGTATTCAGCAAGATGAAAATGAACCTCTGCATGATTATTGGGATAGATTTAATAGATTATGTATTTTTTGCCCTCAACACCAACTTAGTGAGAGTGTCTTGATTGAGAGTTTTTATGATGGCTTGGTAGATGATCAGAAGCGACTAATAGATACTGCTAGTGGTGGGTCTTTAGTAGATAAAACTCCTATAGAAGCTAGAAAAGTGATTTCAAACATGGCTATTAGTAGTCAACAATATGTAATAAAGAATGATCACGAAGAGAAAATGCAAAATCAATTAAGGGAGCAAGCACAGGAGATTAAAGAATTCAAAAATGCAATTGGTGCTGTTAGTGCTCAAAATCAGTCTTTAGAAAATATTGTTAGACAATTAGCCATCCAAATAGGAGAAGTACATTCACAAACGTTTAGTCGCCATGAGCAATTAGAGAATCAAATGCAACAAGTGTGTACTACTCTCGGTAATATTCACAACAAATTAGAACAAATTGAGAATACAAAACACTCCTCTTATATTATTGATGAATCTAAGGCTATAACTTTAAGGAGTGGCAAAGAGCTTAAGAATATAGCTGAAGTTGAAAAAGAAATCCAGGTTAGTAGAGGAGAAAAGAATCAAAGGGATCTTGTTATTGATAATCAAGATGAATCTTTTAATAGTGAAAAAGATGTTCAAGGTGAAAAAGGTACTCAAGAAAAAGAAATTACTAAATCCGTACCTGATGTTACTAATCTTAAGACATTTGTTCCATTCCCTTCAAGATTTGCTCAATCAAAGAAACAAGAACTGGATAATGAAATTCTAGAAACATTTCGGAAGGTAGAAATTAATATACCTCTCTTAGATGCGATTAAACAGATGCCTAAATATGCTAAATTTCTGAAAGAACTGTGCACTAATAAGAGGAAAATCAAGAGCGGTGAAAAAGTGTTAATTGGAGAAAATGTGTCTGCTATTCTTCAAAAGAAGATACCTCCGAAGTGTAAGGATCCGGGGATGTTTAGCATACCTTGTAAAATTGGAAATTGTAAATTAGATAAATGTATGCTTGATTTAGGAGCTTCAATTAGTGTTATGCCGAAATCTGTCTATGAATCATTAAAATTAGGACCCCTTGCTAAAACTGACATAGTAATCCAGTTAGCCGATAGATCTCATGCTTATCCTATTGGTGTTTTAGAGGATGTCTTAGTTCAGGTCAATATGTTAGTATTTTCCGTTGATTTTTATGTTATTGATATGGGTAACTCTTTTGATGCTAAAGATGTACCATTATTACTAGGGAGACCCTTTCTCAAAACTGCTAGGACAAAGATTGATGTGTTTAAGGGAACTCTTTCATTTGAGTTTGATGGAGAAACGATTGAACTTAACATCTACGATACTATGAAACACCCAAATGATGTTGATGTCGTTAGTTGTATAGATAGCCAGGATATAGTGGACTTAGTTACTCAAGAGACTCTCAATAAAGTATATGAGTTCGATTTCAATGATAAAGATAATTTTGATCATACTCATAACAATATATCTACCGATAAGTTGAAAAGAGTTGCTAGTATTGACTTGCCCGCAAATACACCTAAATTAATACCTTCTGTCCAATGTGCCCCTGATTTGGAACTAAAACCCTTGCCTAGTAATCTGAAATATTGTTTTCTTGGTAAAAATGATACCTTGCCGGTAATTATTTCTAATTTACTTACCGGGTCACAAGAAGAAAAACTGATTAATGTACTTACTAAATACAAAGAGGCTATAGGGTGGACCATTGCGGATATTAAAGGTATCAGTCCCACAATGTGTATGCATAACATTTTTCTAGAGAATGATTCTAAACCTGTCAGAGAAACCCAACGTAGGCTTAACCCTGCAATGATGGAAGTTGTGAAAAAGGAAATTCTTAAGTGGCGTGATGCAGGTGTTATATACCCTATATCTGATTCAAAATGGGTTAGTCCAATTCATGTAGTTCCTAAGAAGACGGGAATGACTGTTGTAGAAAACAGTAAAGGTGAATTAGTACCTACTAGAGTATCGAATGGTTGGAGGGTGTGTATTGATTATAGGAAACTTAACCAAGCCACCAGAAAAGATCACTTTCCTTTACCATTCATTGACCAAATGTTAGAAAAGCTTGCGGGAAGATCATATTTTTGCTTTCTTGACGGTTATTCGGGTTATATTCAAGTTCCTATTGCTCCCGAGGATCAAGAAAAGACCACTTTTACTTGTCCTTTTGGTACTTTTGCATTTAGAAGAATGCCCTTCGGACTTTGTAATGCTCCTGGCACGTTTCAACGTTGTATGATGAGTATATTTTCTGATTTGCTTGATAATTCTATGGAGGTCTTTACAGTGTTTGGTGATGATTTTGATAGGTGTCTCCATAATTTATCTCTAGCATTAAAAAGATGCGTTGAAACTAATCTTGTGCTGAATTATGAAAAATGTCATTTCATGGTGGAAAAGGGAGTAGTCTTAGGACATGTTGTTAGTTCTAAAGGTCTAGAAGTTGACAAAGGAAAAGTTGATATTATTAGTTCATTACCTTACCCTACTTGTGTGCGTGAAATAAGATCTTTTCTAGGGCATGCTTGATTTTATAGGCGATTTATACAAAATTTCTCTTCTATCGCATCGCCTTTATGTGCTTTACTTGCTAAAGATGCATCATTTGTTTTTAATGAAAATTGTAAAATTGCATTTGACACATTAAAAGACAAACTAACTTCAACACCTATAATAAGACCGCCTAATTGGTCTTTGCCTTTTGAGATAATGTGTGATGCTAGTGATAAGGCTGTGGGTGCTGTCTTAGGTCAAAAAGTTGGCAAAGAGCCGTATGTGATTTATTATGCTTCAAAGTCTCTTGATCCTGCTCAATGCAATTATACTGTTACTGAAAAAGAGATGTATGCCGTCATTTTTGCTCTTGAGAAATTCAGGTCTTACTTATTAGGGACCCATGTGATTATATATTCTGACCATTCTGCCTTGAAATATTTGCTGAAAAAGAAAGAATCTAAAGCTAGATTACTTCGTTGGGTTTTACTATTGCAAGAATTTGATCTAGAGATAAGAGATAAAAAAGGAGCTGAAAACTTTGTTGCCGACCATCTTAGTAGAATTGTTCATGATAAGGAACTGATTGAATCTTCATCTGATTTATTTCCTGATGAACAATTACTTGAACTAAATACTATATTACCTTGGTATGCGGACATTGTTAATTACTTAGTGTCGAAGGAATTTCCTAAGAATTTAAGTAGGCATCAGAAAGGTAAGATTAAACATGATTCACGATACATATTTGGGATGATCCGTACTTATTTAAAATTTGTGCTGACAACATTGTAAGAAGATGCGTATCAGATCATGAAATTAAGTCTATTCTTGAATTTTGTCATTCTTTCGAGTGTGGTGGTCACTTTGGTCCAAAGAGAACAGCTCATAAGGTTTTAGAATGTGGTTTCTTTTGGCCTTCTTTGCATAAAGATGCTTATTTATTTGTTAAATTTTGTGATAGATGTCAGAGAACAGGTAATATTTCTAAAAGAGATCAAATGCCACTTAAAACTATTTTTGTGAATAATGTATTTGATATTTGGGGCATAGATTTCATGGAACCATTCCCATCTTCTTTTGGTAATACTTACATTCTTTTAGCCGTTGATTATGTTTCTAAATGGGTTGAAGCTAAAGCGACTAGGACAAATGATTCTAAAGTTGTGGTGGAATTTGTTAAAGATTATATTTTTCATAGATTCGGTGTTCCTAGAGCTATTATTAGTGACCGAGGTACTCATTTTTGTAATCGTATTATTGAGGCTTTATTTAGAAAGTACCATGTTACTCATAAGGTCTCTACGGCCTACCACCCACAAACTAATGGCCAAGCTGAAGTTTCAAATCGTGAAATCAAATCTATCTTGGAGAAAGTTGTGAACCCAAATAGAAAGGATTGGAGTGCTCGATTAGGTGATGCATTATGGGCTTACAGAGAACCGCATATAAAACACCTATTGGAATGTCACCTTATCGTTTTGTCTATGGAAAAGCTTGTCACCTTCCTGTGGAACTCGAACACAAAGCTTTTTGGGCTATTCAAAAGTGTAATCTCGATTACGAGAAATCAGGTGCTAATAGAAAATTAGAGATTCAAGAATTGGAGGAGATTAGGAATGATGCCTATGAGAATTCGATGATTTACAAGGAGAAAACAAAAGAATATCATGATAAGTTGTTATCGAGGAAAAGTTTTAGCATTGGTGACAAGGTATTATTGTATAACTCTAGATTAAGACTATTTCCGGGTAAATTAAGATCGAGATGGATTGGCCCTTTTGAGGTTATGAGTGTATATGAGCATGGTGCAGTTGAGATAAGGAATTGTGAATCGGGTATCATTATTAAGGTGAATGGGCATAGAATTAAACCTTATTATGAAGGCTTTACAGCTAATTGGGTTGATATCATATACTTGGAAGATCCTATTTATGAGAATTAATTATGATGTAGTAGTATGTCGAGCCACGACGTAAAATAAGGCGCTTCTTGGGAGGCAACCCAAGCTTGTTTTTTTGTTTTGTTTTAATTTGTAGGTTGTTTTGCTAATTTACTTAGGTTGTTTTATTTTCGTTTCTTCCTATTTCACTTGTCTTGTTCTAGTGCGTGAATTTTGCAGGTTAGAATTACGAGCTACTTTGCGGAAGATGTGATGAGTGGAGAATGCATAGATTTTTTTTTCCCAATAATTGTGGTAGAGATGCTAATATTTCTACTTCACTAACTCCGCTAAGTATCTTTACCCCTCTTATTTATGATTATGAATGCAAATTTTTTGCTTCTTTATGTCTCTTTTGACATTGAGGACATTGTCATATTTAAGTGTGGGGGAAGTAATTGAAAATTGGAGGAATTAGGAATTATTGTGGATATCATGTTGAAAGTAATATTGGCGGGTGGCCATTTATGTTGGATGTTTTTTGCAGATTGCTTTAAATTTTTTTGGAAGATGTCGATATTTAGGGGAAATGCTGTCAAAATTTTGGTAGAATTTGAGCTTTAAAGTTTTAACCTTTGTTTTTTTGACTACCTAGACTTGGGAAGTTGACGACGAACTCTAAAAATATATTTTGTCACAAAGGACTAATTTTTTAAATAATTTCTCTAATAATAGTAGTAGCGTAATTTAAAAGATTATATATTTTGAAGTTGTGTATACATTGGTTTTTCCTCTCAATTAGACTTGGATTAATTAATTTGATAATAGATGATATTTTAAGTCTCTTTTAAATTTAGGTTACAAATAAATTATAAAGAATACCACTTGTTTTAGCTACTTTAACTACTTTTTTTTCGTTGACTCTGGAGGTACGAGCGGTAAGCCGGTCTTGTTTTAATTAATTTACTTTCGTAGGTGACTCCTAATTAGGGCTATAAGGAAGATTAGACTCCTCAAAAGTGAGTGAGTCGGTCTTGTGATTCGAGTTAGTAAATCCGAGGGGAACCTAGTCCTAACGGGATTGGGAGAATGCCTAATGCCTTGTCCGGAAGGGCGGGAGTCATTGGTTGAAAGCTCGCTACATGGGTCACTCGATCTTGGAAAAAAAAATTAAAAAAAAGGGAAAAAAAGGAAAAAATGATGAAAAAATCAAACAAAAGAAAAAGAAAAAGAAAAAAAAAGAATAAGAGCGGAAAATGTGAGACGAGGGGTCTAGTTTACCTTATGTGCTCGGGAAAACGATCCTCGTAATGAACTGGTAATAGGAATGTACCGAAAGTAGATCCCCTTCACCTAGGACCTTAAACTGCTGAAACCCGTCTTCTTGAGTCAATTCTTACGTAATTTTTCGAAGGTAGTTAGAAAAGTGGGAAGGATAATGAGTTTATTTATAATTTTGATTTAGAAGCGGTTTAAAATATTATATATTGTTAAATTAATTAATTGAATAGTTACAGTGGAGGAGAAACTTTTGTGTATATTGCTTACTAATCTAACTTTAAAAAGCTTTGATAAGTTTACGTACTACTATTTTTCTCAAATATTTTTAGTTTGTCGTCGATCATACCTAGTTTGGTTAGTCTAAAATATTTTTAAGGTTAATGTTTTGATTCTTCGTTTTAGCTCTTGAGTTCTCATTGTCGAGGACGACAATGGATTAAGTGTGGGGGAATTTGATAAGTCGATATTTATGCGTATTTTTACCCCTTTAATATTATATTTTCTGTATCGTCTTTGTATTATTTGAGCTAAACGTTATAATTTTAGTAACTTTTGATATATTATTGGCCTTATATTATTTTTCGTACTAAATTGGGTTTTAATGTGTATTTTAATTAATTAGTAATGACCCATTTGAGTTAAGATCGGACGACTACTAAAATTGTATGTATATTTGCAGCTCTGTCTTAAGACGACGATATCTCACACATACGATATCAGAATAGGGCGATATAGGATCCGTTGGAAAGCTAAGTCCAAGACCGATAACTTTATAGAATAAAGTTAGACCCAAATCCAAAGTCTTATGAGTAGAAATCAGACCAATAGAATTCAACTCGGAAAACAAAAGGATATGGAAAGTCCATAAAAGAATAATAAGGAAAGAAAAATAAAAAAAAAAAAAAAAATATATATATATATATATATATATAAAGAGAAAGAAGAGAACAAGGAGCCACAAATCACATACATAGGAGTAGGGCAGAAGGCCTTGGCCTTCACGGCCAAGGTTAGTTCGGATGCAGTCGGATTTTAATGCGGGACGCGATCAATTCAACTCCTAATTTATCTTAACAGTTGTATCTATCTATCTTATTTAGTTTATTTATTGTTTAATTAATTATTTAGTTTAATATTTCAGTTATTCGAACATGTAATGTATTGATTATTGTCAATGAGTTATGAGATTACGTTATTATTTTAACGTTTAATTAGTACTTTGATATTCGTATGAAATTCACAATTTGACTGTTGTTTTCATGTTTATTAATTTAGCCTGATCACCTAAATTATTTACATGAGTCGATTGTTAAATTAATAGTATTTTAAATTATGTTGCAGCTTACTGGTCTAATTTAACTACTAGAATTTTGTATGATAATTGAGTTATATTTAATTGCAGCTTTCTGGTTCTATATAATTCAATTGATTGGTGTTCTTAACGCGATTAAATTTATTAACTTGATACGTGCTTACATGGTTGAGTCAATCTAATTTAGTTAGGATTAAACTTGCGTGGTTAACGGAGTTTAACGAGTAAGAAAGATAAAACTGTTAATTTACTTGCTTACAAGGGATTAAATAGTTACCGATCTATTTGAGTCTAATTAATTGAATCGATGATTAACCCGACTACGTCATATATTGCATGTCTCGAATATTGTTATGATTAATTTTTTATTTATGTTATGTTTATTTATTTTATTAATATTATTTTTCACCTAAAAAAAAACCCCTTCTATATATATATATATATATATATATATATATATATATATATATATATATATATATATATATATATATATATATATATATATATATATATATATATATATATATATATATATACTACTCCCTCTATCCATTTTTAATCTTCCTACTTTCCTTTTTGAATTGTCCATCTTTAAACTTCCTACTTACAATATTTTCTCTTTTGGTTGATTTTTGTGGTCCATATCATTTCTGACCCCATATTTTCTCTCAACTTTCATTTTCCACCACACACTATACTCCACCCTTAATTTTTGTGCCTACTCCCCATGAAGTTTAAATTTGGATGGAGGGAGTATTAAATAATAAATTTCCTAAGATAATAACGTCAGTCTCTGTGGGATCGACCTCTACTTACCCTATCTACCGTAGAGTTAGTAGTGTTTATAAATTTAATTTTGACTGCGGAAACGACACACATCACTTTTCTACCCCTCAAAACAATATCCCCCTCAACCGTCTTATACCTATCCTTACCACATCTCCTACATTCATCAAGCATCGCATTGTCCTTCCAAAATAACATGCATCAATCTGGACAAGCATCAATCTTTTGATGCGGAAGTTGAAGGCCCTTCACAACCTTTTTGGTTGTGTAGAAAGTTCGGGTCATGATATTGTCTTTTGGGATAACTCTCTCGAGCAAGGCAGCAATACCATCGACACAAGCAAAGGGTAGGTTGAACTCACATTTAAGGCTAACTACCATAGATGCGACTTCTAACAAAGTCACATCACACCCTTCGTATAACGGTTTCTCCGAAGCGTTCAACATGTCAAAAAACGTCTTTGCTCGTGGGTTAGTCTCTTGTGGGTTAGGTGAGTCTTGTGGGTTGGGTGAGTCTCGTGGGTTAGGTGACTCGTCATTCCCATATGTGTTCTCGTTGTTAATTTAACTACTAGAATTTTGTAGGATAATTGAGTTATATTTAATTGCAGCTTTCTGGTTCTATATAATTTAATTGATTGGTGTTCTTAACGCGATTAAATTTATTAACTTGATACGTGCTTACATGGTTGAGTCAATCTAATTTAGTTAGGATTAAACTTGCGTGGTTAACGGAGTTTAACGAGTAAGAAAGATAAAACTGTTAATTTACTTGCTTACAAGGGATTAAATAGTTACCGATCTATTTGAGTCTAATTAATTGAATCGATGATTAACCCGACTACGTCATATATTGCATGTCTCGAATATTGTTATGATTAATTTTTTATTTATGTTATGTTTATTTATTTTATTATTATTATTTTTCACCTAAAAAAAACCCCCTCTATATATATATATATATATATATATATATATATATATATATATATATATATATATATATATATACTACTCCCTCTATCCATTTTTAATCTTCCTACTTTCCTTTTTGAATTGTCCATCTTTAAACTTCCTACTTACAATATTTATTCTTTTGGTTGATTTTTGTGGTCCATATCATTTCTGACCCCACATTTTCTCTCAACTTTCATTTTCCACCACACACTATACTCCACCCTTAATTTTTGTGCCTACTCCCCATGAAGTTTAAATTTGGATGGAGGGAGTATTAAATAATAAATTTCCTAAGATAATAACGTCAGTCTCTGTGGGATCGACCTCTACTTACCCTATCTACCGTAGAGTTAGTAGTGTTTATAAATTTAATTTTGACTGCGGAAACGACACACATCACTTTTCTACCCCTCAAAACAATATCCCCCTCAACCGTCTTATACCTACCCTTACCACATCTCCTACATTCATCAAGCATCGCATTGTCCTTCCAAAATAACATGCATCAATCTGGACAAGCATCAATCTTTTGATGCGGAAGTTGAAGGCCCTTCACAACCTTTTTGGTTGTGTAGAAAGTTCGGGTCATGATATTGTCTTTTGGGATAACTCTCTCGAGCAAGGCAGCAATACCATCGACACAAGCAAAGGGTAGGTTGAACTCACATTTAAGGCTAACTACCATAGATGCGACTTCTAACAAAGTCACATCACACCCTTCGTATAACGGTTTCTCCGAAGCGTTCAACATGTCAAAAAACGTCTTTGCTCGTGGGTTAGTCTCTTGTGGGTTAGGTGAGTCTTGTGGGTTGGGTGAGTCTCGTGGGTTAGGTGACTCGTCATTCCCATATGTGTTCTCGTTGTTAATTTAACTACTAGAATTTTGTAGGATAATTGAGTTATATTTAATTGCAGCTTTCTGGTTCTATATAATTTAATTGATTGGTGTTCTTAACGCGATTAAATTTATTAACTTGATACGTGCTTACATGGTTGAGTCAATCTAATTTAGTTAGGATTAAACTTGCGTGGTTAACGGAGTTTAACGAGTAAGAAAGATAAAACTGTTAATTTACTTGCTTACAAGGGATTAAATAGTTACCGATCTATTTGAGTCTAATTAATTGAATCGATGATTAACCCGACTACGTCATATATTGCATGTCTCGAATATTGTTATGATTAATTTTTTATTTATGTTATGTTTATTTATTTTATTATTATTTTTCACCTAAAAAAACCCTCTTCTATATATATATATATATATATATATATATATATATATATATATATATATATATATATATATATATATATATACTACTCCCTCTATCCATTTTTAATCTTCCTACTTTCCTTTTTGAATTGTCCATCTTTAAACTTCCTACTTACAATATTTATTCTTTTGGTTGATTTTTGTGGTCCATATCATTTATGACCCCACATTTTCTCTCAACTTTCATTTTCCACCACACACTATACTCCACCCTTAATTTTTGTGCCTACTCCCCATGAAGTTTAAATTTGGATGGAGGGAGTATTAAATAATAAATTTCCTAAGATAATAACGTCAGTCTCTGTGGGATCGACCTCTACTTACCCTATCTACCGTAGAGTTAGTAGTGTTTATAAATTTAATTTTGACTGCGGAAACGACACACATCACTTTTCTACCCCTCAAAACAATATCCCCCTCAACCGTCTTATACCTACCCTTACCACATCTCCTACATTCATCAAGCATCGCATTGTCCTTCCAAAATAACATGCATCAATCTGGACAAGCATCAATCTTTTGATGCGGAAGTTGAAGGTCCTTCACAACCTTTTTGGTTGTGTAGAAAGTTCGGGTCATGATATTGTCTTTTGGGATAACTCTCTCGAGCAAGGCAGCAATACCATCGACACAAGCAAAGGGTAGGTTGAACTCACATTTAAGACTAACTACCATAGATGCGACTTCTAACAAAGTCACATCACACCCTTCGTATAACGGTTTCTCCGAAGCGTTCAACATGTCAAAAAACGCCTTTGCTCGTGGGTTAGTCTCTTGTGGGTTAGGTGAGTCTTGTGGGTTGGGTGAGTCTCGTGGGTTAGGTGACTCGTCATTCCCATATGTATTCTCGTTGTTAAACAAGTTGCACTTCACAACGTCAACTATCATACCTCTCGACCCCCCCCCCCCCCCCCGCCATTTTGATGGTTTTCGGGTTCCTCAGACTGAGATGGCTCACCATGACAAATTCAATTATAATAATCGGGTGAAAAACCATTATAGATGACATGTTCCTTAACTACAAGGACCTCAAAAAATTTTAGGTTCTTGCAAAGTACACGGATACCTAATAACCTCCCCCCTCGATGCATAGTCTACTGACTTTTTAGCGACCTCAACAAATGATTCAACACCCCTCAAAAATTCGACGGTGGGACGTATCTTCTTATCAAGTCTTTCCTCATACATCCATTTCCGTTCAATTCTCTTCATTTTCTATGTTCAAAAAATATATATAACAAATTAAAGTTTAATTTCCCTAACTTAATTTAGAACTTACTAAACGAAAATTTAATCACCATTTAACATAAACTTAATTTCTCTAACTTAATTTCCATAACTGAGTTTCCTAAATTTAATCACTAATACGTCAAAGTAAACCCAAATGTCTTATTAATTTAGAATTGACCTTACAAAAATTAGTCACCGAATTTAATCACAATTGTAATCACAATTTAATCCCAATTTACGAAAACCCTAGCTAATTTATCAATTTAATCCCAATTTAACCGAATAAAACACAAAAATTAATGGCTTAGGTCAGAAAAAAATAGCTTAAACAGGTCAAATAAGGTCAAATTTTCGGATACAATCAAAACTTCGAAAGCACCGCTAACACCTATTTACAACCCCGATCAGGATAGAAGTGGTTTTGGGAATATCTGGCATTATTACGACACCTTTTGGTCCGTCCTAAGTCACACAAAACCTCACGAAGGCCCTAGAGGTCATTCTAGCTCAATTCAACCAAATTCATCAAACCCTAATCAAAATTGTGATGGGCAAAACTAATCTACCTAATCGAATTTGGGCTAAACTAATCAACCTAATCGAAATTTAGACCTAAACAATATTAACTACTCCCTCCAACCCACTATGATTTACCCACTTATTATTTTAATCCCTCACATTTGAATAAAAGTGGGTAAATCATAGTGGGTTGGAGGGAGTAGCAAACTACCAATAAATAACGATAACAATAAAAAATAAGAACTAATTATAATGAATAAGAACTAAGTAAAGTAAGAAAACATACCACAAATTAAGAAGTATGGAAAATGGAGGAGAGGAAGGGAGAATGGGGTCGGCGAGGGAGATTAGAGAGTGAAATTTTTTTTAGAGAGTGAAGGGGGAGAGGGGGCTGGGCGGGTATTTGATGCGAGTCAGCCAGACGGGCGTTCACTATCGGACGCCACATCAAGCCAAACTGGTGTCCGACTATGGACGCCATATTCCATTACATGGCGTCTGACAGTGGACGCCATATAGTGGAATATGGCGTCCGCTTGTGGACGCCCGTCAGTCTGAATTTTTTCCTACCCAGTTTCAGTCGGACGCCAAGTTTGGCGTCTGACTGTGGACGCCCGTTTGTGTTTTTAGACGCCATGTAGGCGTCCATATGCCCAGGACACCCACCAGGTGGACGCCCGGAGCTGGTTTTCTTGTAGTGAAAGCCGGGGTATTTTCTTATAAATACCCCACCTCCCTCGACACAATTCACAACGAGAAAATTCAGCAATCTTACGCAAACTATACACGCATATAATCCCGATCCTTCCTTTAGAAATCCTTTAGGAAACCCGAGAGCAAAACTCGTCAAATCCCTTCCCAATTATACACACCATAACTCTCTTATATACATCTCAACGCTCTCGTATCTAAGCCACTACTATACGAGTCTGTTTTCGAGATAATTAAGCATGTAGGTTGAGGGTGTTAACTAAAATCCCGATTCTCTTCTTTCTCTTTTCTCCATCTCGTTTTCTTCTTATTTTTTTATTTTATTTCATCAATAGCGTTTTTATCATCATCAACATCGCGCATATATCGATTTTCTAAAACTATCTCGATTCGAATACGTTTAAGGATGAGCATCGTATAAGACCCTTCTAATCCCTTTACGAGTTGTAACAGTGGTGGAGCCCTCTCGAGGAGCCCCACCCTAAACACTTAAGGGCATGACGGGATCGCGAATATTCCTCCTTAAATATATTCGATTCCTTTTTTCAAGATTAGAACGAAACCTGTTGATGCAAATTGAACATCACATAATCCGCAAGGATAAATAAAGATGTCGTGATGCGGAGGGAATCGACTTTCGATCTAATCAAACAAATAAAACGTTTATTCTTAAGATGCGATATCGACTCCGTAGTCGAATATTATGTCTAAAAGAATTAGTCAATAGATCGTTCTTGCATGAACCTGTTGATGTCGAAATAATTGTCAAATGCTCCGAAAGAACCAATTGCGACATTATAACGCGCGCGGAGGAAATTATTTCGTCCTGGTTCAATCAAAAACGACTTATAACGTTTTTTTTTCTAAAAATCCCGATAATCGATCTCGTAATAATAGCATGTATATCACGAGTATCAAAATTAAGTCGAGTATAAATTATATCGTATTTTTACGCGGCTTAAAATAAATTATCGATTTAAAGCTAAAACAAATCTTGAAATCAACGCTTTTTCGATGCGGACAACAGTCCGTATAGGTAGCACTCGACCGAGTGCTCAGTCCACTCGATCGAGTGGCACCCCAAAATCAGAGGCAGAAGGTTTTTCGAGGGCCACTCGATCGAGTCTCATCATGACTCGATCGAGTGGCCTTTGCCACGTCGAGACCGTGAGCCTTCAACATATTCCAAGCCTCGATAAACCTTTTTTACGACTTCGGTCAACACGTGTCAAGTCCATCACATGTACTACTCTTTTCAAAACTCTTGCATAGCATCGTTATATCGCTACTAATTCAACTATTTCACTTGTTTTGTTTGTCGTATTGTAATTCCGGGTTGTATACCGCCCGTGTATGTTGTAATCTTTTGTTTTAAGCTTTATTTTCGTTGTTTGTTTTATTGTACTAAAACGAACCTCACATGCTAAATACAACCTCGACATAATTCAAAGATGCATTAAACGACGTAGATCGAACATATTTTACATGTTTAGCTAAAACGCTGTTTGCATTTCATTTCACCGAATTACTAACGCGCGTATTCATAAAACGAACGATATCTTAGTAGAGGCCGCTATGTGCGGGCGGGGTTGGGTGTCCTTCGTGGGCTTCCCAACACGTACCTTCACCCCTTACTCAGAACCTCGGTTTCCGAATGTCCGAAACCGTTGGCGCACGAGAGTCATTCAATACACGGTATCCGATAATGTCGGTATCGGTATCGCAATGCAAAGGGACGAACCCCATAAACTCTGAAATCGAAATGGACCGTACTCTGTGCACGGCCCACAAGGATATAGAGTGGGTTCGAATGGGCCCGAACTCCCACAAAGTTCGGTGGCGACTCTCACAAAGTTTGGTGGCGACTCCCACAAAGTTCGGTGGCGACTCCATTTCGATTTAAATTTCAATCCGAGATCCATCTCACACGAGATTCATTCGCCTTCCTAAATCCGCGCGTGGCCGCGTCGGGGTGGACCATGTCCACACCACTAATGCCAATTGAAAATATAAAAATATTGTTATAAAACGAGGGAGAAAGGAAAAGTAGAGAGAAAATAGAGCGAGAAATATGTGAGAGAGTTGTCTTATCAGCATTGAGATGGGTATATATAGTACATCAGTAATGATAAAGAAGTTTACATATGGATCAAAAGTCCAATGGACATTCACCTAATATGATTTGAAGTCCAATGGACATTCACCTAATATGATTTGTGTGTGTGTGTGGAGTGGATATATCTCACATATCTTATAACTTTATATGATCGGCGCTAATTTGTTGCTTAAGACTTTGACAACTACTCCCTTTATTTCATTGATATCTTCCACATTTACCTTTTCAACCATTTCTTCATTTCTTTTTCTAGGGGGTCCACCTGCTTTACTCCCTCTCTACTTTTACTTATTTTATTCGTTTTCTTAAGAAATATGTCACTTTTAAGGTGGAAGAAATCATTGAAACCACTTTTAAGGTGGAAGAAATCATTGAAACGGAGGGAGGGAGTATGTTGTAAGTTATAATATTGTTACATTCAAGGTAAGAATTTGTCACTAATAAAAATTGATCGAGACTCTCTCCAAATGTTAATAAGTTAATCAAAAAAATGATTCATAATCATACTCTCTAATTAAATATGGTATATATAAATTAATATTTCATGATTCCCAGCGATCGTTTCTTTATTTAATTTATTTATATGTTCAAAAACCATATTGAAGTAGTATTAAATTTATAACTCGGAAGGATGAACCATAAGAAATTGTTTAAAAAGTTTCCTCGTCAACTATTGCAAGTGCATAAATAAATAAACAACCAATTCACTTATTTTAACTTGTGATAGTCGATCTGTTTTGGTTATGTTTTACGGAGTAGGAAGGAAGAATTGTTGTATCCTCAGTATATTAGTACGGAGTAGTATTTTGCATTGTTTCTGATTCAGTCATTTATTATTATTTGATTAAAATACTTCTTACAAATAATATAAAAAGATAATAAATAATCGGGATGAGGAGTAACTTTCCTAGGCAAGATCAAAGACTCTTACGCCCATTATACTATGGACTAAAGCATAATAAGTCTAACATCGTACCCACCCATCCGGGCCACACCCTCCAACCTGGATCATGTAGCTTAATCAAATATGTCCAACTTGCAACACATAAAACCCAATTGTTGCACCCTCGTTACCAAGATGTTACCGTGTCGTGTGATCTGAGGTAATAGTGACATTACAATACAGTATAAAAAATCAACCAATTAATTTAAACGAAAATTTTTCATGGTATCCTAGAACTATGTTCCATCACACATAATGTACTTTTACTTTTAAGTTTGTTTCCATGGTAATCTTAATTTTCTGTCATGACGTCGTTACATTATGACCAAAACCTGGATAATTAGTTAATTACTCCGTTGATAATTAATTTTAGAGTGAAAAATTAATTAATAATATTTTAGATTGAGGAGGGATGGAGACTTGTCCATAAAGGCCCACCCAAAAAAAAAAAAACTTGAGGGGTAAAGGAATAGGAATATCGGGATTCCGGAATATGAACATGTACATGCTCGCTCATACTGCATATTTTACAGAGTACGTAGTCGCAATAAAACAAAGTAAAGCCAGAATGGGCACAACTCAAATACACCACCTATCTAATGACTAATGACCCCCTCTCCTCTTAATCCTAAATTTAGCCTGACCCCTTCCCTTACTTATATCGCCATTCCAATTCCCCTAATTAATCTCTCAACTCAATCAAACTACCCTTTTTATATTTCTTATTTTCAATCAATATTTTCTCTCCAAACTTTTCAAATCTCAATTCCCCCCCTGCAAACTGCAGTGCTCTACGTTTTCTTCCTTCAATCACTCAAAATGGTTGCTATGATAGATGGCCCTATGATAATCCGACTCATCGAAAACCCAGAAGAATTCAACAAATATGCAGAAGAAAATCTGAGAAGAAACCAAGAAAAACCCACGTCAACAATGGCGGAAGAAGGCGGCGATGTTGAATCGGAGAAATACAAAGCGGAGCTTAGGGATATGATGATGGCGGTTGCAGAGGGAATTGGGAATACTCCTTTGAATGTTCTGATTGAGGAAGGGAGTTTTTTGAAGAAAGCTTATGAGATTGAAGTTTTGAGAATTGAAAAGGAACAAGTTGAGAGATTGAAGAAGATGAAGATAATTGAGGAAAATAACTTTCATAATAATAATAATAATAAAAATAGAGAGGTTCAATTTATTGTTGTTCCTAGGAAAAAAAGTTTCAAGAAAAAGAGGAGTTTTAGTTTGTTGACTTTTTGTGCTTGTACCGGTAAACACTTTGTTGACCAATAATAAATTTGTCTATTATAGTAAAAAAATATTTTTGATGGTTTGTTATGATCTCTCCCATTTTTTAAATTTTATTTTTTCCTATCTACTGTACTGTACAAGGATTTAGATTTCATACCACCCCAACATTTTTCATTTAATAAATTACCGTTCTCTCCTTATTCTTTTTACTATAATTACTGCCTTAACTTTCATTCAATTATCTTTTCTCAATGTATTACTCTAGTTTAATTAATGGACTTTAATACGAGTAATTGTTGAGTAGAGTAACTCCTTAATACTTGTGACGACGTCTTAGTCTAGTGATTAGTAGGTTAAGAATGAGACAATAGGTCCAGGTTCGAATCCTTCTTTCTTACGGAGTATATTGTAATGCGATTAAGATGATTGCTATTTTCTTCGATTTAGGAGTGGTTTTTTATGCAGTACTCTTATTAACCTACTCATTTGTTAGGCCTTGTTTACAGGAAAAAAATAAAGTGCTTAGGGTATCGAGTTTCGGTTTTCTATAATTTTGATTGAATGTTTTCTTTGCTTTTTTATTTAAGGTGAAATAAATCATTCATTTATACCGTATGAAATATGATTGGATTAAGAAAACATAGCTAAGTAGCTTGCTTAGGGTATCATGGTTTTTGCAGTCGGATCCTTGGTTTTTTTACACGAGTTATTGACTTATTGTACATGGTGGAGAGGAATGTGAAAGCTTTGCAACTTACATGGCTTCATCGACATTTGACAATAAAAGTCAAAGGCGTCAATACAGTATGCATGGTTTCATCTCAATCTCAATCTCAATCTCGGTCTCGTCATTTCATTTCCATCGTTAAATGACTTGTTGTCGAACCCCATCCTTCACCTTTAGAGGGTTACGTTACAACACCCCGACATTCATTAATATATAGGAGGGGAGCTGTCAAGATCCGATCCGGTCAGAGCCGATCAACCCCCAATCAGGGTTGACGTTATGCACGACTGACTATAAACACACTCCCCCAACGAATTATAATATGAAGTACAGTACTTTTCTGCATCATTCTTTCCATAGTTTAACTTTGTTTTAGTCTACGTTGACATTTTTTTGGGTATTCATTCTTGTAAGCATTCTTCAAGTTCATTTAATTATACCATTTCCACTTAGGTAATCTCTTAGTAGTTGTTAGTTTATTACTCCGTATTTCTTTATCACATGATTCGTTAGAACCCCTTGGGGAAATGCAAGTTAATGAACTTGTAGTATGAATAACAAATGAATAACCTATATTTTCACTAACATAAATATTACGTATATTAACGTATATACGGTATACCGTAATAATAAATTCAAAGGCCCATTTGTTTCATCACACGATCAAGGATTTAAGGCAATTGAGACCGAGACCAAGGCATCATCATATGTTTTGAGGAGCGAGACATACAGTGAATGAAAGAGTGAACGGAGTTGGATATATTCGTACTGTACTTGTCATATAGATGAAGCTCCGGGACAAGTTTATTTGCGGAGATAACCTGAGGAAACTTCAGATGTTTGATTTACAGAGATAACCGCAAAGTGGCTAATCTGATGTTATTTAATCTGACAATCTTCTAGGACCAGGAGTAAATATTTGGCCAACAGCTTCAAGTGCCGAAACATTCCAGCTCTCTGAATGTCTGACAATCTATCACCAAAAAAAAAAACCAATGAGTGAGTCTCCTATGAAGCTGTATCATATAAACATACCGTGACACCACCCATAAAACACAGTTATGAGAGGCCCGATAGATGTCACATTATAACGACTGTGAAATCATCTTATAGAAAAATTAGTGCTTCTTATATAACCTTAGCTTCATCCAGCTTATGAAATAAACTCACTTTATATTCATCATTTAGATCATAGATAGTACTTCCTTCAACTGCAATGAGAGGCCTCCATGGAAGTTTCAAGTAGGTCCTTCGTCAATTAAAAAAAAAAATCATCAAGCACAGTTTACAAGAAATAAAATAGACACCACAATTGAAAAGACAGGATTGCAGGAATATAGTAGAACTCGTGGTTCTTGTCTATTAACGTTCTCTGTGCGGCTGTACGTCTGTACCCCTTAATTTGGATGTGTAAATCAAGAGAAAATAGTAAAATCCGTGGTTCTAGACTTCTAGTAATGAGTATCATCGTTACAGGTAAGGGAGATCGGGACTCTTAAGGAAGGAATACAGACGAACAGTTTTCAGCAAAGACAAGTACCTCAGACTCCAAGTAGCCAACACAAAATCTCTATCAGAATTAGCACCCTGCAGATGAGTGTGCCGCCCAGAAGAAATCCGAAATGAAACATCAATACGTCAGGTTTGATAAAAGAACAAACTAATATAAGGGAAACATATTCAGGCTAATGTAAAAGGAATTCAATATCATATCAGAACGTGATGGTCCAATGTAATTTAGTAATGTCACTGTCTACATTTGATCAGCATTCTCTGTTTTTCTCTATTTTCTAGCTCATGCCATCTTATAGTGTGAAGTGTGAACTGTTTAATTGTTGTTGAGGATGAATGGTACATAGACTGATCACATTTGTTGATCAATCTGACTCAAGACTACATATATGAACAAGCTAAGGTTATGAATGCATGGGTATAATGATTTGAATCAAACCAAATAAAGTCGACACTTATCCTCATTTTTTTCCGATTATATTTCAGTATTTTACAATCATAACTATAGCAGATACTATAACCCAAAGATATCAGGAGAGTCTCATAACTTCACCGAGCCAGAAGAAAAACATCACTTTACATTTGGCCATACCACAGTGCATGACTTCGCAAGGAAGGACAGTGGGTTACAAATCAGCCTATGTTGGCCATACTCGAAGTATCTGAACGGGTGCATGTCCTAAGTACCAAACTCCACTATTTTCATGAAAAGTCTACATATTTTCGCTTTAAATGAAGAGTCAAGTGTCATACCCATATCTGTGTGTCAAGTGTCGAACGTGGGTACCCGGGGTAATTAGAAGAGTCGGATTAACATAGCTATCAACTATATCAAAATTTTGAGCAATGGCATACAAATTCTAAAGAGAAAGTAAGCACGCCTCAACTACTCCACGAGTCCATGACTGTAAAACATAGCTCAGCAGAGATGCAACCTCATAAGAACTTTCTATAAATAATATGGGAATTACGAGGGTGTTAATACAAGCTCTTAGCAGGAAATGTGTACCTTTTCTATATTTTTCAATACAATAGAGGGTTGCTCAAAGAAAGGTACAAGCAATTGTATGTTCCTTGAGTATAACTCCGTGCCTGATTAGCTAAGATAGTGTCAATTAGGTCAGTTACTAGAGCACATCATAAGAGTAGACAATATAAATTTGGAGAGATCCATATGAACTCCCACTTTCAGGGACAAAATTGATAATAAGACAACTTGGAAAAATACCATTATCTTACAAGGAAAATCATAAATTTAAAACATGATTTTGTAAAGAAGAGTATTCAAGCAAAGGAAGTTCAGCACACTATTCGAGGACTAGGAGGAAAAGAGAAACCTAGGATGTTTAGAGTCAAATTTAGACTTGACTACTACTTGTATTGTACTATGATTAATTGCTTTGTATGCTGGGTATTACCCAACTTTGTGCCCAGCTGATATAACTCATCCTCACCGTACCGTAAACATTCATTCAATGAAACATACACAAAACTTTCTCAACCTTACTCTTCAATGTCTTCTACTTCCTACCGAACATTTAATACCCTCTATTAATCAATATGATATCAGAGCTATAGGAATCAGGAGACAGATAACCAACTGATGCTTGACATTAACTACAACTCTTCTTGACCGATCAAGAGCATTGAATTCGTAGCTATTTATACCTTGCATCCTGCATTGTCTAACTCACAAATATCTATCTTCAATTCTTCATCTCACTACCAATCAAATGTCTGGTGAAATAGAAAATCCTTTCTCAAAAGATACAACAGACACCATGAAGGCAACAGATCCGCTTTACATGCATCCTGCTGAAAGTGCTCACCCTCTAGAGGTGGATACCAAACTTTCAGGCATTGAAAACTATTTGGAATGGAAAAGACAAATGGAAATAGCCATTTGTTCCAAGAGGAAGGTGGGTTTTTTGACTGAAGTAACAAAGAGACCCACCTCAGATCCAATCAGGCAGGAGGCCTGGGACACCTGCAACAGCCTGCTGATATCCTGGATTCTCCATAATGTAGAGAAACCTATCAAGAAATCTATTCTCTACACTCAGACAACCAAGGAGATTTGGGACTACTTCCAAAAACAGTTCTCGGTGAGTACTGGAGCAAGGAAATTCAGGCTGAACAAAGAGCTTGAAGAGTTGGAACAAGGAGATAAGACCATCTGTGAGTATTTCACAGAGCTCATAATACTTTGGCAAAATATTGAAATAATGTTTGATTGGCCTCCAATAGCCCAAATCACTGCTGAGACTAGTGCTTGGGTGGATGCTCACTTCAAAGAGCAAGAGGAAAGAAAACTCTTTCAGTTCCTGAATGGACTGAATCCCTCCTATGCAACTATGAGAACCAACATCCTCATGCTTACCCCCTTACCAACTGTAGAGGAGGCTGCTGCTCTATTCCAACAAGAAGAAGCTCAGAGAAGAAACTACAAGAGTAGGTGGAACCTGAAAGTACTGATAACGCTGCATTCTTTGCTGGTCAAAAAGAGTCAGATAACTTTCTATATTGTCATGTTTGTACCAGGAAAGGACACACAAAAGATAAGTGTTGGAGGGTGATCGGATACCCTGTGGATCATCCAGTATCCAAGAAGTTTCCTGAAAAATCCCAAGCCAACAAGTCAAGAACAAGCCAGCAAACATCTGGTGGAAGAGGATACAAATCTGGAGTAAGCAATTAAGCAATATGAAATTAAATGTTGATTGTCTTCCTGATAGTATGTGTAATGAATTGCCCATTTTCAATGAAAAGGACTCTGATGTCTGGCAATTAGGCTTGGACATGCCTCTGACTCTAAGTTGAAACACATTCCTGGACTATCTAAACAATTTCAAAAGAACGCAAGGGGAGTGTGTATGGTGTGTCCAATGGCAAAACAAACAAAATTGTCTTTCCCTCTTAGAACCCAACAAGCAAATGCTATATTTGATCTTGTTCATGTGGATGTTTGGGGACCCTACAGGAAAGAAACAAGAAATAGACACAAATTTTTCCTAACAATAGTAGATGACCAAAGTAGAGCTACGTGGGTTTATCTCATGAAACACAAGTCCGAGGTGGCTGGATTACTTGTCCAGTTTTATAAATTTGTCAGGACTCAGTTCAACTCAACTATCAAGGTTCTCAGGTCGGACAATGCACTTGAAATTATTGAGGGAGAGAGCAAGAAGTTCTTATCCAAGGGAATTTGGCATCAAACAAGTTGTGTAAATAGACCACAACAAAATGGGGTTGTGGAAAGGAAACATAGACACTTATTGGAAATTAGCAGAGCAATCCGATTCAGTTCAGGATTACCACTCATGTTCTGGGGTGATTGTGTTCAGACTGTTGCCTACATAATCAACAGATTACCAACTCCTTTGGTGGGAAATAAAACTCCATATGAAATACTCTTTCACAAACCACCTGAATATGAGAGAATGAAAGTGTTTGGATGCTTGGGTATGGCGTATAATCCAAGTAAAGATAGAGACAAATTTCAACCAAGAGGTATACCATGTATATTTCTAGGATATCCTCTATCCACAAAGGGATATAATATGTATGATATAGTAAAGAAACAAATGTTTATTTCGAGAGATGTGCAGTTCTTTGAACAAATTTTCCCTTGCAAGATCAAGAACTTTGCAAGACACCTACCTACCTTACATACTGGTGTATATCAGGATCTCCCTCTTTCTACTCTAAGAAACTCAACTGTTTTCTTTGACACTGAAGCCTCACCAGAGACTCCTGCACCTGAACTTACCCAGACTGCAAAAGAGAATAACAGCCTGGATGAAACTACTGCTACTGTCTCTCCCCAGTTAGACTCCACAACTACTACCTTACCAGAAGACAGACCAAGACGTGAAAGGAGGGCACCTGACTGGGCAAGAGATTTCATAGTCAATAAACCGGTTATGGCTCCCTCTAGTTTAGCAAATGTGGTTCAATTACATCTGGAAAGACCGACTTTATTTGCAGGACATGCCCAGCTCCCTTCGGATCACTCGGATCCTAGTACTTTCCAGGAAGTTGTTCAAGATTTCAAGTGGATTAAGGCCATGGAAATGGAACTCAAGGCTTTACACGACAATAACACATGGACTCTTACTGAATTACCAAAAGGGAGAAAAGCAATAGGTTGTAAATGGATTTTTAAGACCAAATTTAATCCAGATGGCACCATCGAAAGACATAAAGCAAGACTTGTTGTTCAAGGTTTCAGGCAACAATATGGAATCGATTATGATGAGACGTTTGCCCCGGTGGCAAAGATGACAACCATACGGGCACTTCTTTCTGTCATCTCCATTAATAAATGGACAACTTGCCAAATGGATGTGGCAAATGCATTCCTACATGGTGACCTTGAAGAAGAGGTCTATATGAAGGTACCCCAAGGCTACTGTGATGGCGTGTTGAAACATGACAGACAGGGGGAGTGTGCAAGTAATAAGGGGCAAGTTTGCAAACTACTCAAGTCCCTTTATGGTCTAAAGCAAGCACTACGTCAATGGTTCTCAAAACTATCCCAAACTCTTCTCAACTATGGGTTCAGAAAGTCCAATGTTGGTCATTCTCTCTTTATAAAACAATACAATGGTAATACCACAGTTATACTAATCTATGTGGATGATATGGTTATTGCAGGAGATAACCCTCATGAAATACAAGACCTAAAGGAGCATCTCAACTCCTCATTTCATATGAAAGATCTTGGTGAACTCTCTTACTTCTTGGGCTTGGAAGTAAATAGGAATAATACAGGCATTTTCATCTCACAACACAAATACACCAATGATTTGCTAAAATCATTTGGAATGGACAATGCCAAAGCAACACAGTTACCTCTCAATCCGATCCTAAAGCTTGAACCTAACAAAGGCACTCCCTTACCAAAACCAGACCTCTACGGACAGTTGGTAGGCAAGCTTATATACCTCACAATCTCTAGACGAGATATTGCCTTCTCTGTCCAGCTACTAAGTCAGTTCCTGCAGCATCCCACCTCTGACCATATGCAAGCGGCCAAACGCGTCCTCAGATACTTAAAGTCTGCACCTGGACAAGGAATTCTTTTTGCTAGTAATTCAGCAGTTAAGTTGACAGCTTACCGTGACTCGGACTGGGCGTCTTGTCCCTTCACCAGACGCTCCACCACATGCTATTGCATCCTTCTAGGCAATTCACCGATCTCCTGGAAGTCTAAGAAACAATCTGTGGTGTCTCGATCCTCTGCTGAAGCAGAATACAGAGCCATGACTATGACGACATGTGAAATAACGTGGCTATCTATGTTACTTAAAGACTTGGGTCTCACTCACTTAGGACCTGCACACCTCAAGTGTGACAATCAAGCAGCATTAGCAATTGCAGCAAATCCGGTCTATCATGAACGCACAAAACACATTGAAGTAGACTGTCATTTTGTTCGAGAAAAGATTCAATAAGGCTTGCTCACTACGTCCTATGTTAATACGAAGGATCAAGTCGCTTATGTTCTTACCAAATCGTGTTCTATATCTCAACAACGTCATCTTCTGTCCAAGATGGGAGTTTCATCTTCACTCCACTCTCATCTTGAGGGGGAGTGTAAAGAAGAGTATTCAAGCAAAGGAAGTTCAGCACACTATTCGAGGACTAGGAGGAAAAGAGAAACCTAGGATGTTTAGAGTCAAATTTAGACTTGACTACTACTTGTATTGTACTATGATTAATTGCTTTGTATGCTGGGTATTACCCAACTTTGTGCCCAGCTGATATAACTCATCCTCACCGTACCGTAAACATTCATTCAATGAAACATACACAAAACTTTCTCAACCTTACTCTTCAATGTCTTATACTTCCTACAGAACATTTAATACCCTCTATTAATCAATAAATTTCAGATACGGAGTACTTATAACTTCATTAAAAATTGAGGAGAGAAGAAGTTATATGAACACAAACAATTAAACAAAAACAGATTTTAACGCAAAGCCAAAAGCTACAACTCACTAATGTAATATTACCGCGAAATTTTATGGTTGGATCCTCGAAGAGACAATCACCAGTGTAAACTGAAGAGGAAAATATCCCTGAATCAACCAACGCAAAACAATCAGTTCACATTTGGGATCTTCAGAGTGTATGTTGTGTGGATGTGCATTCAAGTGTACACATCTGAAAGAACTGAGTATGTCATTTAATCTTGTCCTTTCCAATAGGAGCACTACCAACTGCAAGCATATAGTCATATACGCAGGGGGAAGAGAGCCCACCGGCAAACATAAGTACACCAATGTACCACACAACTTTTAGCTCTATTGAATGCATATCTACAAGTTTTACAAGATAAAATTACAGTGAGGGTCCTCTAGAGTTTTACTTCAGATAAGAGATTACATCTATGTTACTCCGACACTTCACTTGGATGTCATGTCGCATGTCCGACACCAACACGACACTTACGCTTGTATATATAATACTACGTACAAGAGAACAGCTTAAAATTACGGTTATCAAAATGAAATTTATACAACCTTGGAGCAGCAGAGTGAAATTAACCTAAAGCATAGCGCACAAACGTGGAAATTTTCCAAATAGCTGTTGTAGTTTGGTAGAAGAAGTATAAACTTTGAAAAACTTTGAATCTTTCACCCAGTAACCGAAATACTCGATCTCCATATAGTTGTCTAGACTCAAATCACTGAATGTGAAGTATTGGGCAAAGCTAGGCTAGCAATGAATCATTAGTGAAATCTACAGTCCCCGTGTTTTATAGCCCCATTCCCATTCAGGCTGTGACAAAATGGGCGGAGCAGCGAAGCAGATTATATATACTACGAGTATAAATGAAGAAAAAAATGGATCAGCTCACCTGTGACAAAATAAGCATTGTCATAATCTGATTTAAGAATGGCCAGAACATCATCCACACCAGTAACTGTAAGTGAAACCTCCTCTTTCTCTATCTCTTTCTGTTTAGTTATCACCCTATCCATTCTACATAAATATAATCAACAAAATCGGAAAATAGAATTATATACCTGGTACAACCAGGGCAAAATTGTCGAGCTTTTGTATATATTTATTGAGCTTATAAAAGTTTTTTAGCTTAAACATCTATGTGATTTAACCGACAACTTTACACTAAAACTCAGAAAGTTTACAGCAAAACTCGAAACCTTTGTGATAAAGCTCAAAATCTTAAAACCAGTTGTACATAGAGCGATGTACAAGTGGTTAATTGTATAATCCTCTAATTGAACAAAATCGCAGTGAGAGGCGAGAGCAAATGAGAACCCCAACCTCCCTCATGATTGGGGGAATTTGTAAGCAAGGCAAGGGGGTTCTAATTCTAAACTGTCACCATCGATTAATTGAAGACGATACATAAAACGCTGAAAAAATGGGGGATTAATAATCGTAATTAAAAGTTTGGGAAGAATAAATCATGAAGAAAAGAAAGAGAATGGTACCGATTCCTATTATTATTATTAATGGTGGAAGAGAAGATTCTGAGGAATTGAGTGAGTCCAGAGACGGCAAATTTGAGAAGCGAGGGTGTTTGATTCTTTGTTGGTTGGGGTTGGTTCCAACAGCATCGGCTTCTATAACTTCTCTGCAAATAATAATAATAATAAAAAAGTGGGTTTATTACAGTAGTGTTTAGGTGGAAATGGGGGAGGGAGAAGTTGATTAGTGATTACCTTAAAGTTTGAGGTTGAAGAAACTCCCATTCCCATGTACAAACAGCTTCCCGCCATTATAATACTGTAGCTTCCAACAAATGAATACTAGAGTTCCAACCTCCAACTGCTCGTTATTAAGGTTCACACGTTCGATATTTAAGAGGGAAAAAATTCTTCGTTCGGGGTTGCCATCTACCAATTTTGGTAGTGGTAAGCCCCAAATTTTCATCTTTATTATAGTATTATTATTAATCTTTTTTAGTTTTTTTAGATAATTATGAATAACTCTTGCCTCCTTCTTGTGAGGTTTTGCCCCATCAATTGATGGGTTTGCTCCTATGTTTTCGGTGGGTTTGCTCCCTCTTTGGGAGAGGTACAAGATTTATGTGGAAGATCGTGAGAGCAATGAAATTTCGACGTTCGGTGATACAGTTGAGGTCAGATCTCGGTATACTATTTGTCGAAATAGAGAAAGTTCATCCCTTTGAAGACTTTTTAATCAGATCTATAGATTCCTTCGCGAGAGGCTGTGTCAATAAACAGCGATATATAGAAGGTTATGCAGAAGCGCATTACTCTAATAACGATCTTTGGCTAATTATTAATGAAATTGATCTTCACTTCAAAAAAAAAAAAAGGTTCACACACAACTTCAATAGAGGGACTGAGACTGACTGAGGGAGTATACGGTATACCAACCGGGTATACAAAAGTGAGATAGATGATTACAATAATTACAGATTTGTAAATTTGAATTCATAGACTTACAAGTCGTACCCCCTCCCGTCCATTCAATCATTTACGAAAAGAATTTCACCAGAGATATTATTGATAAATCAAATAATTTATGGGTCCACCTAACTTAAGTAAAGAAAAAATAGTGACATTTTTTTTTTGTAGATAGTAAAGAAAAAATAGTAGCATTATTTGTGAATAGAGTAAAAATATGAGGATTATAACGTAAAATATTTTACAAAAAAAAAAAATGTAAAGAATTGATTGGATAAATATCAATGAGTAACAATTAGATCCAACCTAAGCCAACCAAAACCATTGATCTAGAATATCTCACTCTTTAGGTTCATCATTAGTGAAAAACGTAGGTAGAAAACAATTTTTTTTATTTTTTTTTTAACGAGGGAACTCGTAGCCGCTACCTTTTTTGTGCGCACTGGGTAAACCCTCGTATGTACGTGTAGCCTGCAAATCTTTTTGGTGCGCACTTTTTAGTACTCCTTCCTTCTTCTCGTAGAAGTTACCGTATTTCTTTTATGGATTTTTATCTCCGTTTCTCTGTCACATGCATCATATCAATATTATCCTTTTACTTTTTCACTTTTTCTTAATCTTTGTCATGGTAAATAATGTAATTAGTTCATCGTCTCTTTGTATTACCGTCATTAGTTAGCTTAACTCTTCGTTCTCCTTGTAATTAGTGGCTAGCATAGATTCATCGTACCTTGTAATCTACTCGGCTATTTATATCGAGGTTATTTTATTAATATAATCATCGAATTATATAGATTATCACTTTGTGCCAAACTCCTTATTCGAGAAGAAGGAAGGAGTAAGATTTAGTGCACGCGGATCCTCTCCAGCAAGTAGAAATACTGGATGGTCCAGTATTTGGGTAGATGGATGTTACGTGATAGTTTAGAAAATGAAGGGTCAAGATGAACAATTGGCATGTTTTTATTAATAGGCAACAAAAGGAGAAATTAATTACGGAGTACTTTTAACTAAGACTTATTGAACGTGTCGGATGGTTGGGTTTGGCTCGGATAAAATGGGTACTTTTTGGGTTGGATTAGGGTTAGATCTAGACATGCCAAAACTCGACCTGAGCCAAAAACCCGACCTACCCATTTTTTAGGATTATGAAGACGTTTTTTTCAACCAGCGACCCGAATACGAAATGACCCGTTGAATTTAGAGTCGAAAACTCGAAACATGCCATTGGGTGAAGAAAATTTATTAAAATTGATAAATATATTACTCCGTAATATTTATATAGTACTCCTTCCGTTCCAACCATTTGTATACGTTTGCTTTATGCACGTACATCGAAACTCGTTTTCTTTTGTCTATATCTTTAGTTACGTGTTACTATCAATTATAAAAATTTGTTATCCTTAATGTATTTTATTAGACGATTTAAACAAGATTTCACATGAGTATATTTTATCTTAAATATTAGAAATTAGAAGTTTACTTATAAATAGTACTCCCTCCGTATCTATATATTTGTTCACTATTTTTAATATATGGACGGAATATATTATATTAAAAGTAGACAAACACATGGATACGGAAGGATATTAAAAAACAAAACATATACAGTACTTAGTATAAATGATTGGAACGAAATTACGGAGTACATTCTAAAAACTTGTAAGATGAGATCTGAATCAACTAAAAGTCATGAAACTATTGATCTAGAACATCCCAGGGGCCACGACTAGACACGACTCACACGAGCCTTCAAATTCATCAGTAGAGTCTCATTTCAGAATTAGTCAAGTAGTACTCTGTATCACTCACCACTCACCACTCTCTCCCCTCCATCCATCCATGGCCACCCCCACCGAACCCCTGAAATTCATCGCCGGAGCCGACGTTTTCGGCTGCCCACTCAAAGACGCCCTAGTCGCCCACCTCCGCAGCCTCCACTACCAAGTCGACGACATCGGCGAGGGCCCTTACTACTCCATCGGCGAGCAAGTCGGCCGCCGCCTCGCATCCGCCGACCCCAACACCCGCGGCCTCGTCTCCTGCGGCACCGGCATCGGCGTCGCCATCTTCGCCAACAAGTTCCCTGGCGTCTACGCCGCCCTCTGCCTCTCCCCCGCCGACGCCCTCAACACCCGATCCATCAACAACGCTAACGTCCTCGCCGTCGCCGGCGAGTCTACGCCCGTCGACACCGCCATCGATATTCTCAACACCTTCATCCGCACCCCCTTCAAGTCCCCTTGCCCCGCCAACGGTAATTTCTCCCTCCTTTTCCTTTCTGCCCATTTGCTAGTACTCGTATCTTTTTCAATGGATAAATTCGATAAATATCCAACTCCCAACCGAGTAAAGTGTTTTTCACTTGAGCTAAATCTCCTTCTTTCAATTAATAAGTTTATTACTAATGAAAATGTGCTGATTGCTGGGAACAATCTACAGTGAAAAATGGAACGAAGGAATTCGTGTGTTCTCCGAGTTTAAAATGTTTTGCCATTAATTTATGTTTACACAGGTAACAAGGAATGGCCGCCGGAAACAGCCAAGTTCCTCGACAACTCGCTTGTAGAAATGAAAAAGATTGGCACCAGCAGCACAGTAGACACAACTACTGTAGAGGTAGAAGGGAGTTGCGCGCTGTGTTGCTTGGCGGCGAATAGGGAGTTTGTACCGGTGGAGATAATGCCGGGAGGAATGATGAAGATAGTAAGGGAAAGTCCAACGTCAGCCATTGTTAAGTTCAAGGCGGGAAGCATTGAGCCGGCACACCACCATACGTTTGGGCATGATTTGTTTGTGACGAAAGGGAAGAAGACAGTGTGGAATTTGAGTAAGAAGGAGACTTATAATTTAAGTGATGGAGATTACTTGTTTACGCCAGGCGGGGATGTGCATAGGGTGAAGTACGAGGAGGATACCGAGTTTTTTCTAAAGTGGGAAGGTCCTTGGGATATTGTTCTTGATGAGGACTTGGAGACTGCTAAGGATGCTATTGCTAAGGAATGCTGATTATGCAGAGTTTCGTATGCTCAGTTGCAGTTTCTGATCATCTAATGTATGAATGTGTGAAGTATCTATCTATCTATCTATCTATCTGTAGTGAGTTTGCCATTGCAACAAAAGCAAATGAAGAAGTTTAATTTGATTAGGATATAAGGATCTTGCTCGACTAGTTATATTTCTATATACACACAAAGGTATATTTATAACGGGTAGAACATTAATGAACGGAGTAAGTATAAATATTGAGAAATTTATACAAGAAACCTCCTCCGAATCTACCTAAGTTGATTAAGGCGAGTAATTCATCTCATGTCCTTAGGGCTGACTGCTGAGAAGACAATTCTAACAAAAATCAATACGAGCTAATGCTATGATCTCCTCAATGATAATACAACCAAAATCCTTGGTCTAATGAGCACACCTTCCACATGACTTTTATTCCGTTGGTGCCAAATATGATAAAGGAAGCGCTGTTAAAGGTCGTCCTAATAACGCTTCTCTGACTTTTAATTCTCAGAATCTGCTGCAAATGATCAGGTAATAACCTCCATACAACACTTATATATAGCACCTGAGTGCTGTAGTGACACTCAAAAAAGAGGTGAGCTATACTCTTAGGCTAAAGTTCGCACACATAGCACTTAGTGTTAATCACAGTCCCAAATTTGCAGGTCTCACGCAGGGGCGGACCCAGAAATAAAATATATGTGGGGCTAGATTTACGAACGATCGAAACATGTTAATAAAAAAAATTGTCTGCGACATACTGGTAGTATTCTATTGAATATTGACTTTTATTATCAAATACTAAATTTTCGATATAAAAATATAATCTGATTTAAGTGATGTAATTAAAGATTATACTACTATACAACCCGTGATAAATCACGGGGTTGTTCCAAGAGCCGTGTAATTTTAACTACTTCAAATATGAATTACATAGTATAAAACCCGTGCTGAAATCACGGGGTTGACTAATAATACTTTGAACAAAATCGACATATCTTTTAGAGCAAGTAAGTTTATTAGTTCGAAAATGATGTAGGGTATATAAGTTCAACGTATTATACGTTAGAAATGTCATAAGTCGAATAATACATTCAAAATCAACTTTATGCACGTAAAACTAAGATGTGTTAGGGCGTTAAAATCGAAAATTTAATATTACAGCGGATCGTTTAAAATTTAAAACAACTGAATGAAGGTTATAAAATGTCTTATTTTTCTGGTGATGAAATTTTTCTAGATTTGGAGAAGTAAATTCACCAACAGCAAAAAGTCGGAGTTACTTTTTCCGCAATGCGCATTTTACTCGACGCAGTACTTTTTACCCATTTTTTTCCATTGCATACCTTTTTCAAAAAACAAACATAATTTCATTTCTCTCCTATATTTTCTACCCTAACCCTAAAAACCATTTTTTTTCAATTATCATTGGTTACCTCCAAATCTAATTATACGTTCATTCAATTTATCAAATTTAATAGATTATGGATACGATTTTGATTGAAGAATAGGTATTAACTATATATCTTTTATTAATTATTGAAATTAGGGTTCTTTTTGTTTTCAAGTTCAAAATATATATGGTTATTTTAAGATTTGATACTCCCTTTTTTGTCTTCTCCCTTTTTTACGTACTGCGTCAAAGTTAATTAATCATTTTATTGTCACAGTGTTGTCTCTTTTTTTAATATATATCTGACTATTATTATAGAATTTAAATACTCCTAACATTGTGTGTCTCCAATTAAAAGTTTTTAAAAAAAAAACTACATTAGTTATTTTCGTCATATAAGAATGGTGTAACACAATGTCCTCCAACCATCTGTATAACCTTCATCGGTATGTGTAACGTCTCAAATCATATTATATTGATATTGTATTAAAGTGTACGATATTTCAATTTTATAAAGAGCAAGATCTATAAAACCACCGTGATATATCACAGGGGTTATTGTGTTACACTTGTATATAATGTATGATGAATATCTATAGATAAGATATTAATAATTTTTACCGGCTAAAACTTGTAACTTAATCCGTCCAAAACAACTGTTTTAGACAGTATGTGCACAATATGTAAGAATATTTTATGATGTAATAATATTATGGGATGTGTAATATATCTTCCCTATTATTATGACAATATTTCTTCCTCATAATTATGGTCTTATTGGAAATCGAATCTTTAAGAGATATGCTATGACAATAATATCGGACTAAATAAGGAGTTTTTCCATATTTACTCAACCTTGATGGAAGGTCGAGATTACCGTAATCTAAAACCCTAATAGGAATTTGGTCCTTTCTCTGAGTCTCTGCCTATATAAAGAGTCTTCCCCATCAGAAACTCTATGAATGAAAAACGTAATAATGCATGAATGCGTATTATTAAGATCAAACAACACTTATTACGTTATAGGACAAGACGGAGAAACCGTACCTATTAATTATGAACCGTACTTATTATTTATTATTATTATTATATGAAGACGTATTATTATTATTCGAAGTCGTCTTATTATTTATGAAGTCGTCTTATAGAGATCTAATATCGTTCGTATTAGATTTCGACTTATTACGTAATGAGTTATGTCTTAATCTCGTCTTAATTAATTTTTTGTGACCTTCATGTTGTTCAAAGATTTATGGGAATTATGTTTTATTTATGTCATGTTAATAATATGCTAACATGTGGTATCAGAGCTTAGGTTATTGAACTCATGATTGTCCATTAATTAAGATTATTGGTATTATATTTATACGGAGAATATGTCAATTATGCATTCTCTCATTACCTCCATAAACATAGGTTCTTTGCTTGATTTTGTACAAGTTGTAACACGTGGCCTTATTTTAATCTGAATTACAATTTTGCATGTTAGTCATCATGTAATCATACATATGATTTTGTACTAAGCAAATAGAATGAACCTGAGATGATCAATGAATTAAGATCATCATGAACCATTGATATTGATATTATGTATGAAAATTTTCCATATTCATGCAATTTTCCATAATATATTCACATGAGAAAGTTGATGAATTATCGTACTACCTCCATAATGCATACATATGTCACTTACGTATTCAATTAATCCATTATGTATACATGTTGCTTAATTATTTAATTTTTATACACTAATTATGTATTGGATAAAAGTTTGAGGTTTTCGTAATAATAATAATTTGGACTTAGTTAACGAGCATGATATTGATGAATTGTTGTCAATTTACGGTTATCTTCGTTATTATTGTTGTTGTTATGATGTACTGAAACTTTGATGAACATGATATTATGACTTAAAATTTTATTATTTGATGAGTAATTCCATGGGAATATGATTATGAATTATGATATACTCCGTATGATTATGTTTTACCGAAACATGGTTTCACCGCATTGATTATGCTCATTCGATATAATTTAATCGATTGACGAATAATGATTTATGATAAGCTATAATTTCATATTTTTCGGTTTTAGATAATGTTAATATGAAATTCTTATGGTTAAATTTCACCACAGTGAATTTACAACTAAAGTTCAATTTTTTGACATATTACTGTCATTATATCGTTCACATATAAAATTATATATTTACCCGCAGGTAGATTATATTACCATGTGTAACATTCTATTTAAATATTTTAGTGACTACCCACAGGAGCACTATTATTAAAGACGTGTTGTTTCACATATTGAAGCCTTATTATTTATGTTGTCTTATTTTATCAAAACTAAAATTACCTAACCAAATGAAATCTTGATATAACTCTGTTGTTGAGCTTAATGGAACAAACAAACTACTCTGAATGAAAAGAGTAATTAATTTAAGTTCACCTTGAGGTTGATGAAATTGGATACCTGTCTTCGCAAAGACAAGCCGACTGACTTAACCTCTGAAAGTACTGTTCAAATCAAATATTTCTCCATGAATCTTAGGATTTCTCCATGAATCTTAGGAGATATCTAACAGATTATGCATTTTATTCTTATGTTGGATAATTTTAACCAACATTAAGACTTAAGAAATCATTCTATGAACTGAAATAAGCATTGAAACAATGGTACTTAAAGTTCGATAAAATCATTACTGATTTTTAAAGAAAATATCGTTGATCATTGTATAAATCTCAAGATTAGTAGGAGTAAGTTCATATATTTGATTCTATATGATGATATTTATTAGCCAGAAACGATCTTGGTTTATTACATAGAACTAAGACTTGTGTCTTAAATGGTTAAATAAGGAATATCCTTATGCATATCTGGTTGGGAACTTGATATATATATTCAGGTAAACCTGACATTATTTATGCTCACATATAGAAAATCAGATCACCCGCAGGTGACTGGTTATTCAAATTCAGATTTTGGAGGATGTAATGACATAAGGCATTGTACTCGCAATTGCTTTATATCTTCACCATCATGGAAATTGAATATGTGGCTTATTCCAAGGCTTTAATATAAGGAGCATGATTGCGTAATTATCGTGATAATAATGAAATTGCAATCTTTTTCTAGCTCCATGAATGATATGATATCTAAGGGATCAAAATACATGAACCTTAAATATTTTTACTGAAGCAAGATGTTAGATCACAGAATTAGTGAGATCTCTTTAACGATTCTATACTTGCAATAATAATATTATTTCTGTTTTCCAATGTGTATACATTTATTATTGGAAGAATGATAACAGATGGTCTTTTTAAGACATTACGTGGACCATTACGTAAAACTCCACTTATGGCTTAACTGTTCAAATCGTTGATGTAGTGGTACATGGAAGTAAACATGTTGCAGATTGACATGTGCACGCCATGACTCTCTTTAATGATTGAATTAGTCAAGGTGCTTATGAATACCGGTTTAAATTATATGTTTTAGCATAGTATGCGCAACTTATATATTCTCTAAAGAACATTACAGATGTTCCAATCGACCAAGTGGGAGACTGTAAGAATATTTTATGATGTAATAATATTATGGGATGTGTAATATATCTTCCCTATTATTATGACAATATTTCTTCCTCATAATTATGGTCTTATTGGAAATCGAATCTTTAAGAGATATGCTATCACAATATTATCGGACTAAATAAGGATTTTTTCCATATTTACTCAACCTTGATGGAAGGTCGAGATTACCGTAATCTAAAACCCTAATAGGAATTCGGTCCTCTCTCTGCCTATATAAAGAGTCTTCCCCATCAGAAACTCTATGAATGAAAAACGTAATAATGCATGAATGCGTATTATTAAGATCAAACAACACTTATTACGTTATAGGACAAGACGGAGAAACCGTACCTATTAATTATGAACCGTACTTATTATTTATTATTATTATATGAAGACATATTATTATTATTCGAAGTCGTCTTATTAATTATGAAGTCGTCTTATAGAGATCTAATATCGTTCGTATTAGATTTCGACTTATTCCGTAATGAGGTATGTCTTAATCTCGTCTTAATTAATCTTTTGTGACCTTCATGTTGTTCAAAGATTTATGGGAATTGTGTTTTATTTATGTCATGTTAATAATATGCTAACACAATATAGCATAACATTATACTCCGTGTTTATCCAACTTGTTAATTATTTGAATAATTATATAGTGATTTTTAAACTCTGTCAAAACACATACGGAGTAATTATCAAGAGAATAAATACTCATTTTGTTCCCAATAAAAAAAAGTTTCAAAAAATACAATAATCATCCTTTGTTCCGTAATAAGAAATTTTAGAAAAATAGACAAAAATTAAGGATTTGAATTTGCAAAATATGTAAATTATTGTATAAATAAATAGTCAGGTAAAACAACTTTCAAGAAAATTGAAAAAAATATTACTTTCTCTAACTTTTTAAAATCTTCTCATTTGATTATTTTATACTCACCTAAATGAATATCTAACGGGAAAATGTTAGAAAGTTAGAAGAAATACTAAAAATTACAAACATACTCCGTATGTGACAGAGGAATATATGTAGAGCAACACACTAATTAAGTAAAGGAATACACTAATTTAAGAGATGTTTAAATCACATTCAAGCAAGATCAAACAATCCTAGACTTACTTGCTACAATTTTGAGAAATCAAAAGTTAACATTGATAGAAAAAATTTGAAACTTTATAAGGATAAAAAAAGCATACGGAGTACAAATGTAAATGACCCTAAAAATCACAAATGTCCATTATTTCAATGTATAATACGTACGAAACATACAAATGTTAATCCTTATTACAAATTTGTTCGTACATAACCTTGATGAAAAACTTATACGAAGTACAACAACAATAATTCTAGACTTGGGCCATAAACCAAGCTCAATGACCCTTATATTGGTTCGTAACGTCTTAAAACCTGAGAAAGAATAAAAAAGAGTTAGATAATTAATTTTTTAATCACATTAAAATTCAAAGAATTCCATTAATTATAGATATTGGAAATCAAGGAGGCTACCCTATTTAATATGGCTGCTTCCAAAGAGGTTCAATGAAGGGATTATCTTCCCAAGCTGGTGTGGTTTTTGAAAGGAGATAAATGCATTCGATTAATTAGGGTGGAAGGATTAAATGCACATTAGGAATTAATTAATAATTAATTTGAAATTTGAGTGACTTAATTTATAATTCTGCATATTTTTTATTAATAATTATTTTGAAATTTGAGTGACTTAATTTACAATTCTAGTTTTTTTTTGCTGAGTTGTAGAATCAATGAGATTTCATTATGAGGGTAATGCTGCAAGGGGATGGTGTCACATCAATTTTATTGGTTTCCTCCCTTATCTATAAAAGATTGGATAGTCATTTTAATTTATATTTATTATAAATTTATTTCGTGATTATAATTTATTTCATGATTTTAATTTATACTTTGTAATTATTATACTTTATTACTATTTTCGTGATTTTTTTTGTGAAATAGAAATTTCAAAATTGATGTCCTATAGAAAAGAAATCGAAATCACTCCCTTTTTTCGTGATTCTTTTTTGGTTAAACGGATTCTCACAATTTATTTATATAAAAATTCATTAATAGAGAAATGGACATACAAAATTTCAATGATTTACCTCCGAATCAATTAACAATTTCGATCAAGATCACTACAATATTTTAAGAAATCAAGTAGATTAAATACAAAATAAATCAATAAATCTTAAGAAAAAACTTAAGAAACTTAAAGAAGGAGAATAGTTCCTTCTCCCAACGTCAAAATAAATCTTAATACAAAAACTTAATAAAAAACTCAAGAAATCACTACCTAATAACTTAATTAAATACAAAATAAATCCCATTAATAAATTAAGTAAATTTTAGTAACTACACTATATTAAGTAGTTTTTCAAAATTATAAAATAACCTTCTATACACAAAAATAAATCAAAAATAATGAACATGGTTTATGCCTAATTATCTTTATAACTTAATCAAAATACAAAATAAATCAAATTAATTTATCAATTAATTAAATTAAATGAAGCAAAGAACATTACTTTTTTAGGAGAAGATTCATGCACATTTCAGAAAACGCTCCTACTTTTGCATTTGTTATAAGATTTCTCACCTCTGCAACACAACAACAATCAGAAATCAGAATGTAAAATCAAAAATGTAAAATTAAATGTAAAAAAATCTGAAATACTAAGAACATGAAAACATATAAAAAGTTTTACTAATTGTTATAAATCACAATTGTAAACTCATAATTAATTTTTTTTGATGTCGTACATCAAAGCGGATTATCAAACCAAAACGGATTATGCCTTGAATTATTTGGTTCTACGAAGAATAAAAAAAAAGAATTAACTCCGTGAATGGGAAAAAACAAACACAGTAATAAAGAAAAATTTTAAAAAAACCAAAACAACTAAAATCAGAATTTAGATAAGATAAATATGAATAGAAAACTGATATAACCAACAAAGAAATTAGAACGGTTTTAAGAAAAATACCAATCTTGTAAAAATATTGATGAATGATACGATCTGTGAAGATTGAATAGCATAACCAAAATCTGACTCCATTTTATAGTAATTCGGTGCAGAGGATTGATAATTTTGAAATTGAATTGTTGAAAATCGAAGGGTT
This sequence comes from Agrostemma githago, assembly GCA_958450325.1. Lineage (NCBI taxonomy): Eukaryota > Viridiplantae > Streptophyta > Magnoliopsida > Caryophyllales > Caryophyllaceae > Agrostemma > Agrostemma githago. The sequence goes on along the minus strand of OY288254.1, from coordinate 8,960,302 downwards.
GATTCTTTGTTCAAGGCTTGTATTGCCGAGGTGATTTATGGGGGGATTGAATTGGGGGTATTGAATGAATCCTAATTACTGGGAAAGTGGGAATGTTTGGTGGGAATGGGGGAGCAGTTAGTAAAGTTGGAAAATTGGGAGGGACTATTTACCAATAAGTAAGAATTAGGGGACTAATTTTGTGAGATTGCTGAGAGTGCTAGGAAGGGAGAATTGAGAGAATATAGGTTGCCACATAGGATTGGATGGTTTCCTCTTTTAATAATAAAAGATTCCCAAATGACTATGAATAGAAAGAATATAGGAGGTCTCATGTGAAACAGACTCACAATAGTGTAGACACCCACATTTTGACCGCCAGGTGTCTATAGCAGTTTCCATAAAACACCCGATGATGATCGGACGCAAACGTGCTTTAATATACTCGAATATGGGCTCAAAATCATTGGCATTTGGCTTGGGCTTTTTACGGAGTACAAATTTCACAAAATTACCCTCAAAATCAGACCCAGTGGATCATTTTGAGTCAAATAAGACTAATTTGGGTCAAATCCGACACCAGGGGCAAAACCGTCTTTTATCGACCGATTCAAAACCCGGTCAAAGATATTTTCGAGACATGCAAACCAGCCGTGACATCCCATGAGTCCGGTTTGAGCTCAAACACTATAAAAAATCAGCCTCAAAAAATATTAAACAAATCCGTTGAAGGTAGAATTCGATCCTCAGTAGGATTCCCGACCGAGCACTCCACCGAGCACAAGGAGTACTCGGCCGAGTACTCCCATACCAGCCGGCTCAATGCCTTCTCCACCAAACAACGGAAGTTCCATTCCTCTCAAATTGCTTACTTTTCCTATCCTTAGACGGAATCCCACCTCATCCCGACCGGTGGCTTTCTTCCTTTGCAAGTTAGCTATCTCCTATTCAAGACGGGTATCCTCTCCTATAAATAGGACCCTCACATACACAATTAACAATCACCAATCATTGACATCTATCATACCAACAATTCCCGATATCCATCACACACATAGATACATCCCGAATCTCTAGCAAAACCTTAGGAAAATTATACCGAAATACCGTCCCGATTTTCCCTAGGAATTCTATAGCAAAACCATACAAAAATACAACACCTTAACTCCTCCTATATTCTCGTTACTCCTACGCAAGCGCCGTTACTACGAGTTCCCAAATCGAGACCGAAATTAGCATGTAGGTTGAGGGTGTTTCAAATCCCGTTCTCTCTTTTCTTCTCCTTCCTCCTCACGTCTTTTTTTTCTTCTTCGTCGTCTTTTTTTATCGTATCTAGTATCGTTATTACTATTTTCGTACTAATTGCAATATAACGAGTCGTACCTAAGGATTCGATATCGATTCTATAGTCGAATATCGGATCTAAGGACATCAATCATCAAAATATGTTGATAAGACCGTTGAAACCGAGTAATCACTACATTACAACGTGGAGGAATTATCACATCTTAACAACATTCAAAACAACTTTTCAAATAACTTTTCAAGATCCACTCTAAACATCCGACACCTATTCCATAATCGAATGTCGAATATTACGAGTGGCAATATTAGAGTCGAGTATAATTTCATTGTATTTCTACGCGACTCAATCAATTTTCAAAACCGAAAACAATTTTTAGAATCAAAATCAAACCGGAAAGCAGTCCGTACAGGGAGCACTCGATCGAGTGCCTAGCCCACTCGATCGAGTGGCATCCCAAAAATCGAACCAGGAGCCTTTTTCGAGGACCACTCGAGCGAGTCCTGTCATGACTCGATCGAGTGGCTCCTGTCACAGCAAAACAGCGGGTCCTTTTTGTCATATTCGAGTCCCGACAAAATTATTTCTACGATTTCGGTCGTCACGTGTCAAGTCTATCACGTAGATCTAGTCTTTTCAAAACCGTGTCAAGTCACGTTTACGTATTCTAATCCGTTCGCTTCTTTATTATCGCAATTGTTGTATAGTTGGTTGCATTGTAATCCCGACCGGTATGCCGCTCGTATATTGTAATCTGTTATCGTTTTTTTGTTGTTTGTTTTATTGTACTAAAATGAACATCGCATGCTAAAACAACTTTGACGTTAACTTAGATGCATTTAAACGACGTAGTTGAACCATAATCCACATGCTTAGTCAAAACGCTCTTTGCATATCATTCAACCGTCAAACTAACACGCGTACACAAAAAACGAACGATATCTTAGTAAAGGCCGCTAAGTGCGGGCGGGGTTGGGTGTTCTCAGTGAACTTCCTAACACGTACCCTCACCCCTTACTCAGAACCATGGTTTCCGGATGTCCGAATCCATTGGCAACGAGAGTCATTCAATACACGGTATCCGATAACGTCGGTATCGGTATCAAATGCAAAGGGACGAACCCAATAAACTCTGAAATCGGAATGGGCCGTATTTTGTACACGGCCCACTACGACATAGAGTGGGTTCGAACGGGCCCGAACTCCCACAAAGTTCGGTGGCGACTCCAACTTCGATTTAAATTTCAATTCGACCCATCTCATATGGAGATTCATTCGCCTTCCCAAACCCGCGCGTGGCAGCGTCGGGGTGGACCAATGTCATGTCCACAAATAGACGGTCTCACAATGCAATTATTGTGAGTCTGTTTCACATGAGAATTTGGGTTGAATAATATGTGTAACTTAGAAATTCTCCCTCCGTCTCGGTTATTTGTTGTCCTTTTATATCATTTGTAAGAAGTATTTTAATTAAAGGACAACAAAAGGATACGGAGTAGTAATTAGTTCTCCGTATGCTTTAATTTTTTCAATTTACTAGTATTTCATACTATTAATGATCCACCATTATATCATACTTATTAAGTCGACTTAAATGTATTTTCTTTATCATAAAATATATTGAAATTGATTGTCGTATAAAAATAATTTTCTATAATAGACACTAAAATATAAGAAATGTTATAAAACGAGAGATAAAGGAAAAATAGAGAGAAAATAGAGCGAGAAAATATGTGAGAGAGTTGTCTTGTTCATGTCATTGAGAAGGGTATATATAGTACATAAGTAATGATAAGGGAGTTTACATATGGGTCAAAAGCCCAATGGACATTCAGCTAATATGATTTCATAACACTCCCCCTTGAATGTACATTACGGAATAATATCTTATAAAAACCTCACTCGAAAAAAAAAACCTGTGGGAAAAAAAATTAGTGTAGAATATAGTGCATTATCCTCAAACACGCATATGTTGTTGCCTTATCAAAACCTTTCCATGGAAAACTCAGTGGGACAAAACCATAGATAAGGAAAAAGAGTACAGCGCGTGCATATATACTCCCCCTGATAGTTACATCACTCAGAAAATAACAATATTCTCCATGATATGACCATGAATCTCGATCTTTGAAATAACAATCATCATACCTGAGAAACTCCATAGGTGTCTTCGATAATAAGAGATCTATCATTGATCTTCAAATAATTATACGGATAATATGAAGATAGTCTTTGATAATGATTGTTGTGTCTTCATCCAAATATCACCTCAACATTTCAAATTATAGTCAGATTATCAATAATTTGCACGAATATAATATGTGACTAAATTTAATCTATATGAATATGAAATAATGCAACGATGTGATAAGAAAACTAATATGAAATGATATACTTAGTTTCTATATATCAGCATGATGACTTGATATGCAAACTGTATTATATACTTTTCAATATCATCAATAAATTTGATGAATTTTAGGATTATGAGCTCATTGATACCAGTAAATATGTCGACGGTCATACGGATGTATAAAATCCTTATTCAATAGGCCACTTGATATTGCGCGCAAATGTGTAGCCATTTCATATGATGTAATTTCGTAGATTCGTCATTCTACTTATATATTATTGTACACGATAGATACACGTAATTTGATATGATAAAACTTCTTTTGTTTTACCAACTTATCACTTACTTTCTCCCCCTAAGGTGGTAAAAAAAATATTCAAGATAGATTGCAATCATTTACTTAACCACCTTAGAATGCGATTTATCATATCATATGCAAATAAGATTTCATTGATGAGTAGTTTTGCAAGATTATGATATATTTCGGGGAGTACATACGTGATTCATAAAATAATTGATTTTTAATGGCTGATTCTAAATGCCAAGATGATAACGATCAAATTGTGAATTCTAATAGCACAAATTACTCGTGTTTGATATGTGGTCTCCAAGCCACTTTAAACAATATCGATCAATTCGTAGAATTGAATTTAAAATATGTTTATTCAACCTCGAGTAATGTGCAATTGGATCTCCAAATATCATCATTCATAGTCATTTTTAATTCATGATTCTTAAACCCATACTTTTCAAGCACTTATTGATCATATATGCTTAATCAGTTCATGTCAACTTTTGATATTTGTTCGCTATTAATTGCAATAATGCATATGCGAATTGAAGTTGGCTATATCTCAATATGTACAATTTGCACTTAGGAGTACATGCCAAACTATTGGATGCTAAACTTATGATTAACTATTACTCAAGATGACACGGAACTTTATGTTCATCTCGCCATATAGAACACTTCTAGTGTCTTATGTAAATTTGCAAGATTAGTCGTATATTAATATCCTTTTGGGAAATATAATGATATTATATATTCTGTTTGAGAAGTTTCTCAAATGATAAATATTTAAGAGTTACGGAGTGAAAAAATTTGAGATTTCCAAAGTAAGAAATTGGAGAGTAATTATGAGTAAGATTGTTGTAAAAATAAATACTCATAACATTAAATTTATAGGAGGATTGACTCAACTTATACCGATCGAAGATCGTAATTTATATGAAATCATCTCAAATTATAATGACTTTTGTGGACATGACATAGGTCCACCCCGACGCGGCCACGCGCGGGTTTGGGGAGGCGAATGAATCTCCATATGAGAAGGTCAAATTGAAATTTAAATAGAAGTTGGAGTCGCCACCGAACTTTGTGGGAGTTCAGGCCCGTTCGAACCCACTCTATGTCGTAGTGGGCCGTGTACAAAATACGGCCCATTTCCGATGTCAGAGTTTATCGGGTTCGTCCCTTTGCATTATGATACCGATACCGACTTGGTCGGATACCGTGTATTGAATGACTCTCGTTGCCAATGGTTTCGGACATCCGGAAACCGAGGTTCTAAGTAAGGGGTGAGGGTACGTGTTGGGAAGTTCACAAAGAACACCCAACCCCGCCCGCACATTAGCGGCCTCTACTAGGATATCGAATGATTTTTTAATACGCGCGTTAGTAATACAATGAATGATATGCAAACATTGTTTTCCTAAGCATGCGAGGAATTGAATGGGTTGCTAAGTCGGTTTAATGCATGAAAATTAACGTCAAAGTTGAATTTAGCATGTGAGGTTCGTTTTGGTATAATAAAACAAACGATGAAAAAGATGAAATTGCTACAAAAGATGAATAAACGAGTTAGTATCGATTTGTGAATAAAAATATAGCAAATATGATGAATATGCGAGACCGAGAGAATATTAGTCGAAATCTGAAAAAATATTGCTAAAAAGACGCTGTTTTGTATAAAAAACGAAGTTCGAAAAATAGTAAAAAAAAACGAAAGACGAGCCGCGTTTCAGTCGGCCGCGCGGCTCGCCCGGGACGCACGCGACTCGCGTCCCGGCCTGTTCTCGAGACTGATTTTTTGAAAACTCGATTTTTTTATTAAATCGCGTACAAATATTGCACAATTTGCACTTGATTTAATATTTTCGATATTCGTTATATTCGACGTTCGATTATGTGATCGATATCAAATACTTGGAATAGCTTTTTTTTAGAAAAGATGTAAATTTTGAGAAATCGTTTCGTAGAATAATAAAAAAAAAATGAACGAAAAAAACTAAAAAAGGAGGCTCGGGTTTCAGGCTCGTACGCGAGTCGCCTGGGAGGGGCGCGACTCGCGTGCGGGTCTGTCCCGGTTTCGCTTGTTGTTCGAAAATTGTCAATTTTGATAAATCGCGTACAAATATGAATTAATTTATACTCGATTTATGTTTTCGATATTCGTCGTATCCGATATTCGATTATGAAATCGATATCGAATATTCGGAATGAATTTTAGAAAAAGTTTTGTAAAATTGTTTTTTTGAACGAAAAAGATGTTAATTCTCTCCGCATTAAAATCGTTGTATTTTGTAAAAAGTAACGATTTTTAGCATCAACAAGATTTGATTTTTTTCTTTTTAGTACGACATTCGACTATAGAGTTGATGTTGTATTTTTAAGAATGTTTGATATATGAAAATAGTTTTAGTAATATCGATATTAGAAATAAAAAAAACGACGAACGACCCATAAATAAAAGGACGACGCACGACCCATAAGAAACGGACGAGAAAAGAAAAAAACGAGAGGGAGAAGAGAGAAATAGAGAAGACGGGTTTGGTTACACCTCAACCTACATGTTTTAGTTTACTCGGATCGGAGCTCGTCGGAACGTGGCTTGGGCACGGGAGCGTCGAGTGGATGTTGGTGAGTTAAGGTGGTTCGGTTTGGGACGTGTAGGGTGACGGGTATCGGGGCCGGTTTCCTTCGGGTTTTGTAATATCGGTTTCTCGATGCTAAGTGTAAGGAACTTTATGTGTGAAGAGTTGATGTATGTGTGTTCAAGTGTTGATGATTGTGTTGTGCAAGGGGCCTATTTATAGGGATATTCCCGACCTTGGCTAAGAGAAGTGTTTGGGTTAGAACTACCGCTTAGGATAGGAAACGTAAGAAGCTGAGAGGAACATAAATTCCGTTGCTTGGTGAAGAAGCAACGAATCTTGGCTGGTTGGTGGAGTGATTTGGCCGAGCTTATGCTTGGTCGAGTATCTGATTCGGTTTTCGGATAGAATTCCTACTTGAGATCGAATTCTATCCTTAAACGGATTTGTTTAATATTTTGTGTAGCTGATTTTTTGTAGTATTGGAGCTCGAATCAGCCACGTGAGGTGTCACGGCTGACTCGCGTGTCCCGAGAATATTTTTGACCGGGTTTTGACTCGGTCGCTAAAAGACGGTTTTATCCCTGGTGCCGGTTTCGACCCAAATTAGTCTTATTTGACTCGAAACGACCCACTGGGCCTGATTTTGAGGTTGGTTTTGTGAGATATGTACTCAATAAAAAGCCCAAGCCAAATGCCAATGATTTTGAGCCCGTTTCCGAATATATTAAAGCACGTTTGCGTCCGATCATCATCGGGTGTTTGTCGGAAACTGCTATAGACACCTGGCAGTCAAAATGTGGGTGTCTACAGAGCCCCCACTCTGACTGAGGCTTGGACAGGGCGAAAGTCAGAGTAGCCACCAGGTCAATCAAAGATTAAAACCTGGTAGGTTCCGGTCGGGTCGTTTAAAGTCCATTAGACTCGCGTAAAAGGGCTCGCCAACCATAAGTTGAAAAAATAATACCTGAGCTGATGATGATAACTCCGTGGGGTATTGGACTTGTCATATAAGTCTTGGGTGTGCCCATACACGGGCTCATCCCGTTAAACGCCGCTGGGGAGCTGGTTGCACGGTTTTGCTTGAGTCGCCCTGTACATGATTTATGCAAAGTTTGCATGTAACACATTTTTAGGAGAAATGACTCGTGCTGGGGAATACAATTTTGAAGAAGATTTTTTGAATTTGGAAGAGATTAAAGCATTTTGATTCCGAAAAGGAATAGGAATGCTCAGGATGACTTAGCTAGATCCTAGGATAAGGCCTGTATGCTAAATCTTCTGGGATTAGGAATCCTTAGGTGAGGAGGAGAATCCGATTTCATGCTATAAATACCCTCTCCTTGATTCATAATTCCCACAATTCCCTTCTTCCTTCAAAGAAAAAAAACAAGCTCTGAGAAACCTATTTCCTCTTTTTAGAAATTCATTATGGGTATCGACAGATTAGTTGGAATGCTGCAAGATTGGTCTCGACTTTTCAGAGACGCAGATAGAGTTATTCTAAACCAGAATGGCGTCACCCAATTATTCACGATCCGTCAAATGCAAGTGGACCGCCACTTTTTGGATGCTTGCCTGTCCTACTGGGACGATACTTATCATGTTTTTAGTTTTCCTCGAGGTGAAATTTGCCCTATTCCTGAGGAAATTGCTGCTGTAGGAGGATGAAATCCCATGCTTCGCCTTGCCGTCCCGTTTTCAGTTCATGACACGAGGAGAAAATTGCGAGAATTTTTAGGGCTTTCTCACATGGAGGTATCTCTCATGACAGAAGACGATACCGTTTCCTTGATTGACCTGGCTGAAAAATTTATGAACCTAGATGACGTCCGGGTCAGGCCGGTATATAGCCGCAGGGCCTTTACTTTTTGCATGCTCCACGTTTATGCCTTCGAAGGTCATATGGATTTGTTATCTTGAATGAGCCATGTTAGACTTCTTTCGGTGGCCGATCTGATGGAGACAGAGTACAGCCCGACTTGGCTGATTACAGGGGAGATTATCCAGGGCTTGGATAATCGTAAAAGGGATCCGTCGATCCGGCTGACTGGGAGTACCCGTCTTCTACAGGTAGGCTGATTTTTCTTCGTTTTTCGCAATTTTTGATTTTCTGCAAATTCCGATTTTTCCGAAATTTCTGATTTTCCCGGTTTTTTCGATTTTTTCTCGGTTTTTTCCGATTTTTTCGAATTTTTTTTTTGACTTTTTTTTTTTTTTTTTTTTTTTTGACTTTTCACGATTTTGACTTTTCAGCTTTGGCTATTCGAGAGGCTATCGATCCTGGACCCTCCTCTTGACGTAAGCCGATATCGCCCAAATCAAGTGATGACGAGAAGACAGACTGTTGACTTTTCCCGTCTTACTACCCAAAAATTCTGGGACGAGTTGCTATCTTTTCATGGAGGCCCATTGATCCGTTGGACCGTACCCTGGTGGCCCATTTATGCCTGGACCGGTTTAGAAACGAGGGATATGGCCCGATATCAATTAATCCTATCTTTTAGGCAGACCATCCATCTTTACCCCGATCGCATACTTAGGCAATATGGTCGGGCCCAGAGAATCCCAGAAATCAAAGCGGTCGTGAGTGAATCTACTCAGCTGACGGATGTGATGTGTGACACCTGGATGCAAAGGTGGTATACCCGGGCTACTTGGCCCGTTTCCAAGACTCTTCACTCGATCTGGGTATCCGATTCTTATGTGAAGTGGACCAAGGTGGACTCTGCTAAAGCCCGTGCTCCTTTGAAGACCGACGAAGCCTTTGACTTGCTGCGTCGAGAACAAGCTAAAGACAATCGAGGCTTTTTTGACGACAGTGATACCCCGGCTACCATGGTTTGCCTGATGTCAGGCCAGAAGGGGAAGACTAGGACTCAGACTGAAGGGTCCAGTATTAAAGGTGCACGGGGGAAAGTGAGCCCCCAGACGGACTTGGAAAGGAGACTCGGCCCGAGACTGGCGGCTAAGGACCGACTTGGTCCACGCGACAGACTTCCCGAACACGTACGGGCTCGGCTTGGGCCAGTGACGATAGCTGAAAATCCGTTGTCGAAGAAACGGGTTCGGACTAAAGAGGTTCCCTTAGTGATACGGGAACGTTCGCCGCCGCCCCGTCGACCCCGGGCTCCGCGTGACCCAAAAGATAAAGGGAAGCGGAAGATGTATGAGCAGTAGTCTCCTAGATTTTATTATTTAAGTACTACTATTATTTTTGCGTGATTTTTGTGTGATTTATTTTTGCGTGAGGCATTTTTTTGAAATAATAAAATATACATTAGTGAAAACCGTTCCTGTCTTTTCGTTATTGCAGTGGTTGTACCCTTTTGAGGGGTTGCCTACGTATCCATGATTAGTGGAATCAAACCAACCGTAGTTCAGACATAGATGTTTGCAATTTTTCGAAAAACATCAAGACTATTAGTTCGAGATGTGCGACAGTAGAATAAGTAATCCTAACTTATTGACTTGCTTAATTTTTTTTGAAAATTTATAAAAAGACAAATTTTTATAAACTTTTAGCAAATGACATTGAAATAAAGTTAGGGGTAGTAGCGCTTCAACTGGTCCAAGTTGGTTGGGTTGACGAATTCGTTCCCGTCCAAGTCTGTCAGCATTACTGCTCCTCCTGATAAAACCTTCTTTACTAGATACGGTTCGGCCCAATTAGGTTTGAATTTTCCCCTTGGGTCGACTGGTAGCAAAGCCCTGACAGATTTTAGGACTAGATCGCCCTCTTTGATATTCCTGGGCCTAACCCTTTTGTTGAAAGCCCGTTCTATCCTTTTTTGGTATAACTGGATATTGTTAAGGGCTCGGGATCGTCGTTCGTCCAAGAGAATCAACGAATCGTATCGGGCTTGGACCCCATCTGCTTCAGGCACCTGACTTTCGAGTAGAATCCTCAGGGATGGTACCTCGAGCTCGACCGGCTGGCCCGCCTCCATCCCATATGTCAGATAGTATGGAGTTGCTCCGGTTGCGGTGCGAATTGATGTCCGGTACCCCCATAAGGCGAAAGGGATTTTATCGGGCCAATCCCGGTAATTATCAGTCATCTTTTTAAGTATGGTGACAATCGTTTTATTGGCTGCCTCTACCGCTCCATTTGTTTGGGGACGATAAGGCGAAGATGTATGCCTTTGAATCTTATATTTTGCTAGCAAAGTAGCGGTTTCGGCTTGAAAATGGGTCCCGCGATCACTAATGAATTCGTGCGGTTTCCCGTACCGGCATATAATTTTATCTCGGATAAATTTTGCTACGTGCTTGGCGTTCAAGACACGATATGACTCGGCTTCAATCCATTTAGTAAAATAGTCAATAGCCACTAGAATGAAGCAGTGACCTCCCGTCCCGGAAGGGTTCACCTTCCCGATTATATCGATTCCCCATGTCGAAATGGCCATGGTGAAGTCATGGTATACAACAGGGATGACGGCATATGCTGGACGTTGCCGAAAATCTGACAGTTATGACAGTGTTTGACATATAACTGACAGTCGGTTTCCATGCTATTCCAGTAATACCCGAGTCTGGCGATTTTTCGAGCTAGCATATGGGCGTTCATATGCGGACCGTTCTCGCCATCGTGTACCTCGGCCATGAACTTTTCGGCCTGCGTTTTGTTGAAGCATAGGAGTAGAGCCCCCTGTGCCGTCTTTTTGTACAACTGTCCATCGTCCGTGCGGATGAACTGAGTGGCCCACCTCCGTAGGGCTTTCTTGGCCCAGTTTTCAGATCCGGAGAATATTCTTCCGACGCCAAGTAGGTTAGAACAACCTGGTACCAAGGTTCTGGATCAGTAATTTCAATATCTTGAATAACATTGATGTATGCCGGCTCGGACCGTCTTTCGACGCAAATCGGCATGCTGGTCATGTGTTCCAGGATATTCAGTAAAGATGCTAATTTGGATAGCGCATCTGCAAACTGGTTTTCTTCCCGAGGTAGATAAATGTACTCCACCTTTTGAAACTGCCTTTCGAGAACTCTTACTCGCGCTTGGTAAGCTACGAGATTTGCGTTCTGAGTTTTCCATTTCTGGAGTGCTTGATTGATGACTAATGATGAGTCACCGTGGACCCGGAGGTTTGTTACTCCTAAATCCGCGGCGGCTTGCAATCCGTGAATGCATGCTTCATACTCGGCTGCGTTGTTAGTCACGTCAAAATCCAATTTAATGGACAACGGGGTGTGTTCTCCTTGCGGTGAGATTAGCAAAATTCCGACACCAAATCCTCGAAAGTTGGATGTCCCGTCAAAGTATAGATCCCATGTCTCCGTGTTAGTATGGAATATATCTTCATCTGGGAAGGCCCAGGTATCGGTATGTCCCTCTTCAGATACCGGACTATCGGCAAGGAACTCGGCTACTACCCGACCTTTGATGGTTTTTAATGGCACGAACTTGAGGTCGAACTCAGCTAACATTAAAGTCCATCTAGATATCCTACCGTTGAGGATGGGCTTCTCGAACAGATATTTGATTGGATCCATTCTTGATAACACGTGCACTTCGTGGCTAAGCATATAGTGTCGGAGTTTTTTAGTGGCCCAAACTAGAGCTAGGCACGTCTTTTCGAGCATCGTGTATTTGCACTCGTATTCTAGGAACTTTTTACTGATGTAATAAATAGCCCGTTCTTCTGAGTCGACCGTCTGGGCCAACATAGCCCCCATGGTCGTCTCGGTCGTTGTCAAATATAACGACAAAGGTAGACCGTGTTGAGGAGGCATTAATACCGGCGGAGATGACAAAATTTCTTTGATCTTATCGAAGGCTGCTTGACATTTGTCGTCCCACAGTACCCGTTCTCCTATCTTCAGTTTCTTGAAAATGGGCTCACATACCATGTTTAGCTTCGAAATAAACCGGCTGATATATTGGACTTTCCCGAGAAACCCCCTGATCTCCTTTTCGGTTTTAGGCGACCGCATCTCGGTAATAGCTTTGATTTTGGCTGGGTCAACCTCGATGCCACGCTGGCTGACGATATGGCCCAGTAACTTGCCCGATGTTACCCCGAAGCTGCATTTTTGAGGGTTTAGCCTCATGTTGTACTTGCGTAGTCGGGTGAAGAACTTTCTAAGGGCCGAAATATGCCCATTTCGTTCTTTGGACTTAACGATCATGTCGTCCACGTAAACCTCTACTTCCTTATGCATCATGTCATGTAGTAAGGTAGTGGCGGTCCGTTGGTATGTGACACCTGCATTGATAAGCCCAAATGGCATAACGGTGTAACAGTAAGTCCCCCAAGGCGTAGTGAAGGTGGTCTTACTCATGTCTTCTTCCGCCATTTTGATCTGATTGTATCCGGCATACCCGTCCATAAAGGATAAAAGGGCATGATCGGCCGTGTTGTCCACCAGTATGTCGATGTGTGGCAACGGGAAATCATCTTTCGGGCTGGCCTTATTAAGGTCCCGGAAATCTACACAAACTCGTACCTTTCCGTCTTTCTTGGGTACCGGTACGATATTTGCGACCCAGTCTGGATATTCAAACACTTGAATAAAGCCCGCTTTGAATTGCTTGTCGACTTCTTCTTTGACTTTGAGAGACCATTTGGGCCTCATTCTTCGGAGTTTTTGCTTTACTGGCTTACACCCGTCTTTGATGGGTATACGGTGTTCGGCTATCTCCCGGTCTATTCCCGGCATGTCCTTGTAGGACCATGCGAAGACGTCTTTGAATTCGTGGAGGAGCTCCGTGAATTGTTTTTTCTCCACGGGATCTAAGGATAAACCTAACTTAAGCATCTGAGGCTCTAAAGGGGTTCCTACATTGATGGAGTCAGTTTCCTCAATAACCGGATCTCGGGATTCCCTTTGTTCGAGTTGCTTGACTAGATGCGGAGGTAGTGGTACCTATTCGTCGGGTTTCTCAATGTCATTGCAAATAAGATTTTTGAAAATGTTTCGAAAATAAGACAAGTTGTAAGCAGAACGGTTATCATTATTATTGATAGAGAATTTTGAAAACAGCTCAAAGAGAGCAGCCATCTGATCGTTGGTCAGAGGCGGGATGGGGAGTGCTCTCGGGACAGACTCCGAGACTCCCATAGGTGTGACCAAAGGAAAAGGAGTTACAGACTCGACCCTAGTACTGGACCCTCTAGACTTAGACCCAGACTTCGACTCTGACTCTGACTCAGACTCGGATTCGGACTCAGTGTCCGGTTCTTCGAGCGTAGGTTCTGTCCTGGTAGGTTCAGTGACGGATCCTAGGGCCGAAGGTCCGGCCGCGATAACGTGTGTGCCAGATAGGGCCTTAGTTTTGGCCTTCCGGATTTCTTCGACAGTGAAGGGGACGGTTTCCCCCTTAGCCAAGTAAACATCCTCTTCGTCATCATTCCATATCCCGTTGATTTGAGGAATGAAAGGGGAAACGAGATGAGTACAATCGATTATTTCTCCAGTAAAAATGGCGTGAGTAGCAAGAGGGTTGTTTTTTCTACTGGGCTTATCGCTGGGCAGTGGTATCTTCCCACTCTCGATGAGATCCTGAATGAGATGCTTCAACTTCCAGCATTTTTCAGTGTCGTGCCCGTTGCCTCGGTGATAGTGGCAATAGGCCTGGGCGTTGTAGCTTTTGGACCGTTTTTCGACAGGAACCTCCGGCATTGGGCCTATCGTCTGGATCAGGCCCTTAGAAGATAGCCTTTGTAAGGCGTTAGCATAAATAGTCCCTATGTCAGTGAATACTCGAGCTGGAGTATTCTTTTTGGTCGAGGTGTCTAGCAAATTGACCTCGTCGAAGATGCTTCGGGCCGCAATTGTAGTTGCGGGCTTGCCAGAAGACGAGCTGGCTCCTTGATACCCCTTAGTAGAGGCCTTAGTAAGGCTTTCTAACCTTAAATCATCTTCGATTCTAGTACCCATTTCGGTTAAGGTGGCGAAATTGGGTATGATGGCGTATCGGAGATGGATCCGGTAAGATGGGAGGAGATTTTTCACAAAGGCCTCCACTAGCACTTTTTCGCTGGGCTTGTCGACCAGCTTGACACTTTCAGCCCTCCACCTTTGGAGGTATTTGGTGAAACTCTCCTTAGGCTCTTGGGCCATGACCTCCAGAGTACGCATGGTCGTCTGGATCTCAGTATTGTCCGCATAGTTTCGGGCGAACTTCGTTGCGACATCGTCCTAAGTTTTGTATTTCTTGGAATCAAGCCTGTAGTACCAGGCTCTTGGGTGCTTGTCCAAGGATGAAGCAAAGAGATGCTTGAACATGGTCGATTTGACCCCCTTAACCGCCATGAATTCCTTAAAAGCCTGGATATGGAGTACCGGGTCTTCAGTCCCATCGAACATGGGCAGGCCCGTCAAGTTGAGATTAGCGGGCAATTCATCAGTTAGGGGCGAATAAGCCCGAGTGTTCTTGCAGCTTGTGGACCGCGCTGGCCAGTTCAGCTAACGACCCATCGTCTTCAACCCCAGCGCTAGGAGTTCCTTGTTCGACTGCGCTTACCCGGGTGAGGATGGCGATCTGATCCTCCCTCATTTTCGTCAGTTGGTCTTGAAGCTTGGCCAACGAAACAGTCAACTCGTCAATGGCTTGTTGCGTCATCGTTCGGGTGAAAGGTGGCCTGTCTGTAAGAACACCGCGTAATCAGCAACTAGCCCAAATTCTAGAACTAAAGTACATCCCGAGCAAGGGAAGGAAGGAAGCTAGGAAGGAAATGACTCGGAAAAGGACACTTAGACGAGTGACTTTGAAAGGTGGGCCTCCTTTAGGATCCAGCTGTGTGGGCTGGGACCTGTTTGAAAGGAGGTTCACGTGAGACATTCCCCAGACTTTGGACTCGATTGTGTAGACGGGCCGACCTTCCTAGGAGTATGTCCTACATAGGTGGGATTTGCCTTAGTCAAATAAGGCGGACTGGGATAGGGAAGAAATCCGTGATATAAGATCGACGGAGTTTCGACGCTAGAGAGCTCGACGACTTACGATACGACCCGACACTGCTAAATACGGGAAGTCCTAAGAAGAGGAAGGTTTCGAAATATGATTTTTTTGAAAGCCCGGAAAAAAAATTCGGAGAACCGGCCCCTTTTTCGAAGAAAACAGAAATGCGAACCGGGGACGGTTTTGAAAGTTCGAAAATATTTTCGAGTTTTGAAATGGGCATAATACCGGCTAAAAATAGGCTATTTTGAGTAAAATCGTGGATCCTAAATTCGGTATATGTCCCGGGTTTTGAAATTGGATATTTTGAAAATGATGCTATTTTGAAAAAAAGACGGTTTTTTGAAAGACGACTTGTAAATCAGGTAGCACGTAGTCATGGAAACAGTATAACGACACCATGTATGCTCTAATTCTAAGTCTCGGTCAGTCTGTAAGGGTCTATACCAGTGTACACAGCCTATCGAGAATCGGGGCGGACTTCCTAAGTCGAGTTGAGCTTAGAACATGCCGTAAAACCCATACGAATCGACTAATGGACACCTTCGACATATCCAATTTGGACTACATCGATAGTATAGTGGGACGTCGGTCACCAGTACCGGCCCGGAAAAATATGGGGTTATGCATGAACCGTAAAACTAAAATGCGTATTGTACTAGTCAAACGATTTCTATTCGAGTCTCACCCTGAGGATGCCGATGGTAAGTCACACATCAGTTAATCCCCAGCGGAGTCGCCAAATTGTGGACATGACATAGGTCCACCCCGACGCGGCCACGCGCGGGTTTGGGGAGGCGAATGAATCTCCATATGAGAAGGTCAAATTGAAATTTAAATCGAAGTTGGAGTCGCCACCGAACTTTGTGGGAGTTCGGGCTCGTTCGAACCCACTCTATGTCGTAGTGGGCCGTGTACAAAATACGGCCCATTTCCGATGTCAGAGTTTATCGGGTTCGTCCCTTTGCATTATGATACCGATACCGACTTGGTCGGATACCGTGTATTGAATGACTCTCGTTGCCAATGGTTTCGGACATCCGGAAACCGAGGTTCTAAGTAAGGGGTGAGGGTACGTGTTGGGAAGTTCACAAAGAACGCCCAACCCCGCCCGCACATTAGCGGCCTCTACTAGGATATCGAATGATTTTTTAATACGCGCGTTAGTAATACGATGAATGATATACAAACATTGTTTTTCTAAGCAGGCGAGGAATTGAATGGGTTGCTAAGTCGGTTTAATGCATGAAAATTAACGTCAAAGTTGAAATTAGCATGTGAGGTTCGTTTTGGTATAATAAAACAAACGATGAAAAAGATGAAATTGCTACAAAAGATGAACAAACGAGTTAGTATCGATTTGTGAATAAAAATATAGCAAATATGATGAATATGCGAGACCGAGAGAATATTAGTCGAAATCTGAAAAAATATTGCTAAAAAGACGCTGTTTTGCATAAAAAATTAAGTTCGAAAAATAGTAAAAAAACGAAAGACGAGCCGCGTTTCAGTCGGCCGCGCGGCTCGCCCGGGACGCACGCGACTCGCGTCCCGGCCTGTTCTCGAGACCGATTTTTTGAAAACTCGATTTTTTTATTAAATCGCGTACAAATATTGCACAATTTGCACTTGATTTAATATTTTCGATATTCGTTATATTCGACGTTCGATTATGTGATCGATATCAAATACTTGGAATAGCTTTTTTAGAAAAGATGTAAATTTTGAGAAATCGTTTCGTAGAATAATAAAAAAAAATGAACGAAAAAAGCTAAAAAAGGAGGCTCGGGTTTCAGGCTCGTACGCGAGTCGCCTGGGAGGGGCGCGACTCGCGTGCGGGTCTGTCCCGGTTTCGCTTGTTGTTCGAAAATTGTTAATTTTGATAAATCGCGTACAAATACGAATTAATTTATACTCGATTTATGTTTTCGATATTCGTCGTATCCGATATTCGATTATGAAATCGATATCGAATATTCGGAATGAATTTTAGAAAAAGTTTTGTAAAATTGTTTTTTTGAACGAAAAAGATGTTAATTCTCCCCGCATTAAAATCGTTGTATTTTGTAAAAAGTAACGATTTTTAGCATCAACAAAATTTGATTTTATTCTTTTTAGTACGACATTCGACTATAGAGTTGATGTTGTATTTTCATGAATGTTTGATATATGAAAATAGTTTTAGTAATATCGATATTAGAAATAAAAAAAATGACGAACGACCCATAAATAAAAGGACGACGCACGACCCATAAGAAACGGACGAGAAAAGAAAAAAACGAGAGGTAGAAGAGAGAAATAGAGAAGACGGGTTTGGTTACACCCTCAACCTACATGGTTTAGTTTACTCGGATCGGAGCTCGTCGGAACGTGGCTTGGGCACGGGAGCGTCGAGTGGATGTTGGTGAGTTAAGGTGGTTCGGTTTGGGACGTGTAGGGTGACGGGTATCGGGGCCGGTTTCCTTCGGGTTTTGTAATATCGGTTTCTCGATGCTAAGTGTAAGGAACTTTATGTGTGAAGAGTTGATGTATGTGTGTTCAAGTGTTGATGATTGTGTTGTGCAAGGGGCCTATTTATAGGGATATTCCCGACCTTGGCTAAGAGAAGTGTTTGGGTTAGAACTACCGCTTAGGATAGGAAACGTAAGAAGCTGAGAGGAACATAAATTCCGTTGCTTGGTGAAGAAGCAACGAATCTCGGCTGGTTGGTGGAGTGATTCGGCCGAGCTTATGCTTGGTCGAGTATCTGATTCGGTTTTCGGATAGAATTCCTACTTGAGATCGAATTCTATCCTTAAACGGATTTGTTTAATATTTTGTGTAGCTGATTTTTTGTAGTATTGGAGCTCGAATCAGCCACGTGAGGTGTCACGGCTAACTCGCGTGTCCCGAGAATATTTTTGACCGGATTTTGACTCGGTCGCTAAAAGATGGTTTTACCCCTGGTTTCGACCCAAATTAGTCTTATTTGACTCGAAACGACCCACTGTGCCTGATTTTGAGGTTGGTTTTGTGAGATATGTACTCCATAAAAAGCCCAAGCCAAATGCCAATGATTTTGAGCCCGTTTCCGAATATATTAAAGCACGTTTGCGTCCGATTATCATCGGGTGTTTGTCGGAAACTACTATAGACACCTGACAGTCAAAATGTGGGTGTCTACAACTTCCGTCTCACATTAATGCGATAGGAGATCGGCTGACATTATAATGACAAATTTTCTTTTTTTTTCTAGGATTAACTCGATATAGGAGATTTTCTCGCATTAAATTGATAAGAGACAATCTCACATTGAATCGTCACAGAACATTTCACAATAGAACCTAAGTTATTTGTGATAAATATAACTTGGAAAATAATAGGCATGGTTATGAAAACTTTAACATTCTAAATAAGCATATTATCATGCATATTACTACATATTTGTAATACTCTAATGATGGTCATTACTATTTCATACAATATAATACTGGGTATGTAGCAAAATAGAAAGATTGTTACCATAATTACAAAATATTACTACTATAATTACATTGCTATAACAAGTTAGAGAATATACTATTATAGAAATTAAATATTTATGATATCAAAATCTACGACTTTAGAAAATATGTATTTCGATAATCATCAAATTTAACATATACTGTAAATCATATTGTTGAAATAATATTAAGTTGTCAAATTTTCCGTTTAAAATATATTGATCACAAATAGACAAACAAAATACTAGTTTCGTAGTAACTAACTATTATGCATTAAAGCATATCTCAATCGTTAAAACGACTGATACAAATATGGAGATGCATTGAAAATACCCCATATATATTATGATCTCGTCTTAAGGTAATAATAGATCATATGTATATCTTCAAAAGATATGAATTAACTCCTTGATGTAGTGATACAAGGATTGAGAAAAAAAATAACGATTTAACAATAAAGATGCAAGAATTGAGGAAAAATAACAAACTCCTTGCTTTGATAGATGAAAGGATTGAAAAAAATAACAAACTTCTTGTTTGAGAGATGCAAGGATTTAGAGAAAATTAACGAACTTCTTGCTTGAGAGATGCAACAATAAAAAAAAGAAAATAAGAACTCGTTTAAAAGATACAAGGATTGAGAAAAAAATGAACTCCTCCTCAATTGTTTTCCGCTTATTAATTAGAGTTTTCGCTCAGTAATTAGAGTCTCGTGCTGATAACGTGTTATAAAACAAGAGATAAAGGAAAAATAGAGAGAAAATAGAGCGAAAAAATATGTGAAAGAGTTGTCTTATTCATGTCATTGAGAGGGGTATATATAGTACATTACTGCACTTAAATTTAATTTGACATAACCACTCGGGATATATATAGCCCGAGTAGCCAAGTCCTAGGTCTGCCCATGGTCTCACGTAAGTATTAAGAGCCCGCCTATAAACCATCCAGGCCAACACTACTACATTTCGTCGTCGACATTTCAGCCACGTCGTCGACGCTTTATACGTGAGACTCTTTTACCCTTCCATTATTGTGATTAATTATATTAATTAAGTTTCTTAATTAACGTAATTAATATTTCCCGACGAAATTAAAATTACGGTTTTTGTACTTTTGAACGGTTTTTGAGGCACGTGTCTCAACGTAACTATTTTACCCTTCTGTAATTGTGATTAATGAATGTAATTGAATTTCTTAATTAATGTAATTATCATTTTCCCGACTAATTTGAAATTACGGTTTTTTGAACTTTTGAACGGTTTTTGAGACACGTGTATCAATGTAACCCGGGAATAATCCTAATCATATAAACATTTCGTATAATTTCATAATAATAATTATAAATAACGACACCCGAGTCACGATATTAAAAAAAAAATACGATATCGTAACGTATAATGTCAAACAAAAACTAAAAAAAACCCGAAAACAAGCCCAGAAGTCAAAAACTGGCGCCTAGGAGACCCCTCGGGCGGCATTTTTGGGCGCCCGGGGGTCTCCTGGGCGCCCAAAAATGGCGCCCGGGGGGTCTCTTGGGCGCCCAAAAATGGCGCCCGAGAGGTCTCCTTGGCGCCCAAAAAATGGCGCCTATGCAAAATTATAAAAATTTGTAATTATCAAGGCTCGAACCCACAACCTCTCGAACACAAATGAGCCTCTTTACCACTGAATCAATTGAACATTGTTGATAAACTTTACTAAAATATTATCTATATTTGATTCTAAAACCCCTAAAATCGGATCGCCTATTAATACAATTTTAATATTATTAATAATATTAGTGTTGTTGTGGGTGAGAGAGAATATATAATATAACATAATCCGTAACATAATAAAATGACGGTTTTCAAAAAAAAAAAAACCGTTTTATTATCGAGTTTCATTAACATGATTAAACTTTTTAATTTCATTAACAAAGTTAGTCTTTTCACATTAAAAACCGCCGACAACCTAATTTCTAGAAAAGTCGGGTTTCTCTAAAGAAAAGACGCTTTTTTTTTAAGTGAGAGAAAATAAAATTAAATATGGTGAGTGAAGTTGAAGTGGATATATAATAAGGACAAGATAATAACGGAACGGTTTGAAAAATTAAAAACCGCTTCATTAACGAGTTTCAATAACTAATCTAACTTCTAAAATTACATAACATTAGTTAACTAATCTAATTAAGACAAGGGCAAGATCGTCTTTTACATTAAAAAGTGCCGACGACGTGGCTGAAATGTCGACGACGAAAAATAGCACTCCAGGCCAAGAAGCAAGCAGTGGTTAGGCACTGACCATCCTGCCCACACCTACCTACTCCAATGCACCTTAGTATTCTTCGGTCTCAAATCATTAATGAAACAAATATAAATTTTATACTTACTTAACTTGGTATGTTACGCAAGTATAAATGTATAATAATCTAATACTCCTTAATTCATGTGAAATTACATAATCCTAAAAAATGCACCTTAGTATTCTTCGGTCTCAAATCATTAATCAAATAAATATAAATTTTATACTTACTTAGCTTGGTATGTTACGCAAGTATAAATGTATAATAATCTAATACTCCTTAATTCATGTGAAATTACATAACCGTGGACTCTGATACCATGTGAAATTACATAACAGGTCTCGGCCACACCCGAGACGGGAAGAGTCCACTCGACAAGAGGGTTACACCCTAAAACCAATTAGCAATAGAGGGAGTAACCTCTTGCTTTATAAGATGGATCATCTTTCCATGTGGGACACATGTGATTACTTGGGTTTAGGAGCCATTCTCAACAATTCCATAATTATAGATATCGTCATATCGACAAACTAAAATAATAATAGTGTGTGAAAGTCTATATGATAAATCGTTATAAACATTATTATTATTATTATTATAATAACGGAATATAAAGTAAGATTACGGTATTCTAACTTCGTTCGTTATCAATTGATGAGGAAAAAAAGGGATCCTTGCTTTATACTCTTTGAATGAATGAAGAACAGGATGAAGAGTACAATTATTACAAACGAGTATATAAATAGATAGATACGCTCATACGCATCTACCAATAATTTTTTTTTGTAGGAAGCTAAGTATATAAAGTATAGATGTATACTTGTAAAGTATATATAGACTATATACTCCGGCCGGATAATTAATTTCCGGTAGAGAACTTGGATTGCAACATCTTGATGACATTAGCATCAAGCTGGAAAGCCTTTGATAGAACATCAACATTGATGGGAGGCTCAGCACCAAAGACGGCGTTTGAGACGGTAATGACACCGGGATTCTGGCTGCTCAAGCCTGAGAACCCAACGGCGGGTGTGTTGCCAACGTTGAGTTGGAAGTGAATCATACCCTGTGGGAACACGAACACGTCTCCCTTGCACAGCACCTTTGTGAACAACTTGTTGCCTCCATCGGCCTGGTTGGAGGTCACGAAACCCACGTAGATGGTACCCTCCAAGACGGTGAAGACCTCAGTGGCGCGAGGGTGGGTGTGTGGTGAGATAAGGCCGTATGGGGCGAAGTCTAGCCTGACAACTGATACACCGAGGGTGTTGAGTCCGGGTAGCATGGGTGGGTTGACTAGGGTGACACCCGCTCCAAGGCTGTTTAATTTGGCTGGCATGTCTAGCCCCTTGAACATAAAATCGTCCGCGGTCACCTCCATTGGGTTCTTGCAAAACAGCCCATTCACAAATACTACACAGCACAATAACAACAATAGTAGTAGTACATACGTCAGTTAGTAATTGTTAATTAGTGTGGACAAAAATTGAGTGAGACGGAAAGAGTATATTATAACTAGAAATTAAGCTAAGTACTACTCTACTTACTTGCAGTGCTGGGATCTTTAGTGGCGACACAAAAATCTTGGAGCTGGGTTGGGTCAGTGGCATAAGCCAAGGTTAAAGCAATGAGCAAAAGGGCGAGGTGTGCAAAGAGCTTGGGAGATGCCATGCTAATGCTATGATATCTTTGTTTTATGTGTTTGATTATAGTATATGTAAGTTGTGGTTTTTGATGATGGGTTTAACGTAACAAAATGGACCTTTTATTTATAGCCTCTGATCTGATGTGCAGAGTGTTAAGAAGTTAACGGGGTTGAATTGGTCAGTAATATAATTTGACGAGTTATTACGTCACCTGATTATAGACTTAAGAGTCTGTAATGGACAAAAACATCTTGAAGCAGGTAATGACCAAGGAATATATCTTGAATATAATTACAGAGTAGTTCCATTTTGTTCATAATGGTGGGCCTTTACTTGGAGAGATATATATCTTCAAATATCCAAAACGACTTACTAACTCTAGCACTCAAATCCAAAGCCTAAGGGTGCTAAATTTATCCGCATACGGTAATACTTCTCCGTTTCATTAGATTGTTTGTGTTTGATTAAAATACTTCTCGTAATAAATATAAAATAGTATATTCTTCCTCTGTTTTTTATACTCCGTAAGTCATTCTCACCTTTCGAGACATCTTCTTCTGTTTTCAATATCTCTCAGAATAAAAAGAAAAAATATTATGAAATGTATATACTCATTTGAAAGCACCTTTCATAAAGAACTTTAGGGTGTAATTTTTTAAAAATTTGAACTACTTTCTCCATTTTCTTTTTATCTTCCCAATTTTCTTTTCGGTCTACTTTTTTTTTATCTTCCCATTTCATTTCTTTCCTTTTTGGTCCATATTTTTTACCATACTACCCTTACTATTTACACCACTTTCCATCTTTATTATTTCCTATTTACCCACACTTACCATTCTACCCTCACTATTTTTTAAATTTATTATTTTATATTCATTACAAAAAAAAAGTGTGCAAAAGTAAATGGGAAAATAAAAAGAAAATGGAGGAAGTAATATATTTACATAAAAATTAAAGTTAAAGGCTTACATCGAAAAATCAAAACGTCATATATTGTGAAACAGATGGAGTATATAAATGTTACTCGTAGTAAAATATAAACATAAATGATTTTTATTTTATTACTCCATATTGAATAAACACATACTCCAATAATTATACTCGGTAGTATTGTAAGGTCAAATCAAACTACCAAATCTACTTATATACTGTACTATTATTTCCTAATTATGTGCTAGATAATAATACTCCATAAACATATTTTTCTTTTTCCTTATGATTTGGACAAAAAATAACCTTAATTTAACACTAGTTACTCTATTTCCGAGTCTTACAAATTACACAACATACTACAAGAAAAGTAATTTTGTGCAACGAAAACGGCTTCGACGCCCTTTCTTGTATGTGCAACGAAACGGTTCTTCGTCGCCCATAGGACCCTTTTTCTAAACCACGTAGTATTTATTTAACGAATAAGAAAATTGTTCCAATCTGTGGGATCATGGTTAATTTTACAATTGTCAAACTCAACAAACTGAGATTCAAAACCACTGTAACAATCGTCAAAGATTTTAACGATGAGTTATAATTTATGGAAGAAAACATTGTCAAAATATTTAAGAGCGATTATAATCCCAAATCGTAGTAATAGAAGTTGAAGAGAGTAATTCTTATCTCAATCTTCTAGAATTAGAGGTATTTAGCATGTAGAACAAGTCCTTAGTGAGAGCTCATACTTTCATACTCCCTCCTATCCAATCCATTATACCCATGTACTATTTTTAGTCAAACTTGTTAAATTTTGACCTCGACAAAAAAAATTTAAATAAAAATAATTTAAATATAACACAAACATATTTTTATTTATTATAAAGTGAAGTTTCACAAAAAATTATTGTCAACAAAAAATATATTATATAAATGGAAAAAAATACGATCAAAGTATCACCTCATAGACCGCAAAAAGTCAAATGGGTACAATGGATTGGATAGGAGGAAGTAGTTAAAAATTATACATTGTCAAAGAAAAAAAAGTCAAATTATAAGGTCTTCCTTTTAGAATGAGTCAAGTCATGTGTTTAGACAAATGAACGTAATTACGAGTAACATTTTTATCTTGTGTATAGTAGTCATTAATTACCTACTACTACTGCATACTATCAAAATAAATCAATTGACTTTGTCACCAAAACCGACCCGGCCAACATTAGCAAGAATTGACCGGTTCAATTCCTCAACAGTTAAACATCCAAAACTATAAATACAAATGATAGATCATGTCTTTTCTTTCATCGTATCATCTACTATCAAACAACGATAATATTGCATCCCCTACAGTTTACTCACTTCCAAAACAACTCAATTAGTAAATATTTCGGGAAAAATGGGACCTCAAAATAGTTTGATTTCAGTCGTGGCTTGTTTGGTCTTGCTCATTTCTGCTACTTGTGCCACTGATCCATCCCAGCTACAAGACTTTTGCGTCGCAACAAATGACCCTAATAACGCAGGTACGTAACATCAATCGATGATAATGTTAGTTTTCTTTCAATCTTAATAAGGCCAGGCCACGAGACGTGACAGTAGCTAGAGTCGCTAACGTATTATTATCATTGCAGTATTTGTAAACGGACTCCTTTGCAAGAATCCGATGGAAGTAACAGCCGAAGATTTTGTGTTCAAAGGGCTAGACGTTCCAGCGAAACTAAACAGTCAAGGATCAGGTGTGACCCTAGTCAACCCACCCACATTAGCCGGGCTCAACACCCTGGGGGTGTCAGTTGCGAGGCTAGACTTCGCGCCACACGGGCTCATCTCGCCCCACACCCACCCTCGTGCCACAGAGGTGTTCACTGTCATGGAGGGTACCATCCACGTCGGATTTGTGACCTCTAACCAGCCCGATGGCAGCAACAAGCTGTTCACAAAGGTGCTTAACAAGGGAGACGTGTTTGTGTTCCCACAGGGTCTGATTCACTTCCAACTCAACATCGGCAACACCCCTGCCGTTGCTTTCTCGGGGTTGAGTAGCCAGAACCCGGGGTTGGTGACCATTCCTAATGCCGTCTTTGGTTCCGACCCACTCATCTCAGTCGATGTTCTTTCCAAGGCGTTCCAACTTGATGCCGGCCTTGTCAAGTACCTACAATCCAAATTCTCCACCGGATCTTAATTACTCATATCTATTTCAACTAATGATACATGATGATAATCCTGTATTTAAAATTTACATACATACGATGATGTCTATTTAATTTGTTCTTCGTTCCTGTATTAGAAATTAGAATAATATGTCACTGATTGTATTCTTTTGTTAAGATAAATAAAGTTTCCCGCAACGTTGAAGTAACGAATTTCATCATTGGAATTAGCAACAATTTAAATGATCATTGTTCGGGATAAATTTCGCGTCCTCGGGACTACAATGTGGTAATTTGCGGTCAAAAGGTCAAGGAGGTCAAAAGTTAAAAACCGAGGGTCAAAGGTCAAAAGTCAAGAGCTGAGACCGGGTCAAAGGCCAAAATTCAAAGGATGAAAGTCAATAGTCGAAAATTGAAAGTCAAAGACCGAAAAGTCAGAAGTCAAGAGAGTCACAAATCGATACAACCAAGAGTCAACAAGTCAATTGAAACCCGAGATTGTATGCGGTAATGGGTCAATCAAGAATATAGAACAAAGTAAGGAAATGGGCTGGACTAGGGTAAAACAACCAAATAGCCCAATACAATGAAGCAACCCCACACCCCAATTGAAAGACACTAGGAAAGGGTCAAGGAACAACTCCCCTAAATTCAAGGGGCAGATCCAGCAGAATAGGAGGGGGAAGTTGGAGATAACGGCTAAAAGGAAGCAACATGATATAAGCACAAAGGCGAGAAGGAGGAATTCATTCAACCCATCTTCAGCATATCAACTCCAAGTAAAAATTACAGCATAGTATTCCCTAGTTAATCATTATTATTAATATCGGCACTTGTATTCTCGATTCATTGCTCATTCTTTTGGTCATAGTAGAATATTGGCGGGATTCCGACTCCCCCCGCGGTTTTTCCCACAGCGGGTTTCCGCGTCACCAAAACGTACCGTGTCATTTTCTCTTTACTTTTTACTATTCTTTGCTTATTCATATCGTCACGACACCATTAATCCGTAGTATAGGTCGATCGCTTTAACCCGCAACCAAAATCATAAAATCGGTAAATTTTTACCAAAACAAATTGGCGCCGTCTGTGGGGATAAGTGATCATTTCCTATAGCCAAAATCAGCAGTAAACGACTTGCATATCGTCATGTCCGGATCTAGCCAAAGTCCCTCCAGTAGCCTGGAAGCGTCAACTCAGCCCACTAGAGAAGGACCACCTCCAGAACCTCAGGGCCCAGACCTCAATGGTGATCAAACCTCCAGCAGGAGAAGCAAACATCCCTGGAGAATCGGACACTAACAGGAGATCCACCAGAACAGGAGATCCCCTCAGGATTAGTCACAAGGCTGGAGCTCGGATTGGCATCACTCAGCAGAATCATCGACCCTCAGGAACCAGGCCGTCTGCCTTACAATCGCACACCCAATAGACAACAAACTGCAGGTAACACTCTCTCTGATACCAAAAGGCAGGAAACTAACTTGTTGTCTCTTGCAGGTACCCCCGTCCACCAGACGTCAGGATGGCAGCCGGTAAGTTCACCAGGAGTGCGCACCCCAGTCAACAATCGACTCCCACCAGATCTGGGAAAAGCACCTACCCCCAGTTAGCAAACACCAGGATGGCCGCCAGAAGTGACAGTTAACCCCATGGTCGCCGGCGCCAGCCCATACCCTGAAGTGACTTGGCCGCCCCAAAACCCGCCTCAGCAGACATCGGAATGGCGGCCTGAGCCTGCAGTAGCTGTATCTTTTCCGCCTCCTCCCACGAGCATTCGCCACCTTGGAGGGCCCCAGGCAGGGAGTACCCCTTTCAGTTTCTTACCACCTGCTTCTAACCCTTTGCAGGAACAAATAGTGCTGCAGATCAGCAGTACCAAGAACTGAAGGAGCTGAGGGACCCGATCAGCAAAATCCCTGGAATGCCACGTGCTCTGGAGAAAGCAGCAAGACCCCTGAGGGAGGTATGCATGTGCAAGGGATTCGACTCCACTTTGTCAGGAGCAGCTCTGCAGTGGTTCGTTAGTCTGCCCAACCGGAGTGTCACCTCCTCTACTGACCTGGTCAATGCCTTCAACAGCAATTCGCCAGCAGCAGAAAACCGGAGAAGCAGACCAGCGATCTGTACCGGGTGGTACAAAATTCTGAAGAATCCACGCGCGACTTCCTCAACAGATTCAACAAGGAGAAAGTGACCATCCCCAGATGCAATGTAGCCACCGCCATAGAAGCCTTCCGCCAGGGACTCCACCAGGATTTAGATCTGTACAAGGACATCACCAAGTATCCATGCACCGTATTTGAGGATGTACAGACAAAAGCTTTGGCAGCCATCAGGCTGGAGGAGGATTCAGATCCTAGAGGAGTTACTTATGATCCAGCATAGCAATCATAAACCCAACACATTCAGGAGGAGTGCATCGAACCGCCTCAGACTTAGGTAGATGAAATCAACCTGGATAAGCTGCCCCCAGAGCAGAAAGTGTTGGTTGGGTCAGAACGTACAGGTAATATCCGCCAAAACCTCATTGAATTATTAAAAACTAACATGGATTGTGTTGCTTGGTCGCATGATGATATGGTAGGTATAGATCCGAGCGTTATAACCCACAGGCTAAGTATGGATCCAAGCTACAAACCAGTCCAGCAGAAGTGAAGGAAGTTTGCCCCAGAGAGAAACCAAGTCATAAATCAGGAGGTAGACAGTCTGCTGGCTACTGGAAAAATCAGGGAGGTGAAGTACCCAGGGTGGCTATCTAATGTGGTGGTAGTCCCAAAGAAGAATGACAAGTGGAGGATATGCGTTGACTTTACCGACTTAAACAAGGCATGCCCAAAGGATCCATTCCCTCTGCCGCACATCTACCATAGATCAAGATGCATCAAGCAGACCAGGAGAAGACGGCCTTCAGATCTGAGAGAGATTTATCTCCAGTTCCTCAGATAGATGTCGGCTGCTCTATGACGTCCTGAAGAAGGCATAAAGGTTTGATTGGACAGCAGAGCACGAGAGGGCGTTCAGCGAGCTGAAGCACTACCTCAGCACTCCACCTCTGCTTTCAAAACCAGAGCCTGGAGAACCACTCTTCCTGAATCTATCAGTGACCAAAGTAGCAGTCAGCATAGTATCGATACGTGAACATGAAGGAGTGCAACACCAGAAATATTATGTCAGTAAGTCTCTGCCTCCTGCAGAGACCAGGTACACATTTCTTGAAAAACTCGTACTTGCACTTGTTACAGCGTCTTATATACTTCGATCTTATCTTGAATTGCATGCTATTTCTGTAATAACAAATTATCCACTCAAAATTATTATGAGAAAACTTGAGTTATCAGGAAGAATGGCTAAGTGGTCCATACACCTGAGTGGCTTCGATCTAAAGTTCGTCCCCAGAACAGCAATAAAGTCCCAGGCGCTGGCAGAGAAAGACATCTTCACCTTGGAGGAGGACAAGAGGAAGCAAGTCTGGGAGCTGAACGTAGATGGCGCCTCAAACATGAGAGGATCTGGAGCAGGGTTGGTCCTCAGGTCACCTCAGGGGGATCTCATAGTCCAAGCAGTACGATGCGAGTTCCGGACAACGAACAATGAAGCAGAGAACGAGGCTTTGATCTTGGGTCTCCAGCTGGCTCTAGATCTCAAAATCAAGCGACTAGAGGCGTACGGTGATTCTCAGCTGATAGTCAACCACATGAATGGCTCGTACGCAGCGAAAGACTCCAAGATGATGGCCTACCTTGAAGTGGCAAAAGATCTCTCCCTGAGATTCACAGAATTCTCAATCAGCCAAGTTCCAAGGGATCAGAACGTGGAAGCAGACGCCCTAGCAACTCTGGGGGCGACCTTCAAGCTAGAAGTAGTATCCACCATACCCATAGTCCACGTACTGGAGCCAACAATTTGGAAAGCACAGAGACACGAAGCCCCAGAAGAAGTAGAAAGTTCACCACGGCAGGGACTGCAGTGGTCACAGGAAGCAAGAATCTGCAGCACCACAGCAGAACAAGAGGAAATCGCCAACTGGAGGTAACCCTACAGAGAATGGCTGCAAAATGATGTCCTGCCAGCAGACAGGAAAGAAGCCCGAAGTTTCAGGATGAAAGCATCCAGATGTACTCTCATTGACGAGGTGGTATTTAAGAGATCGACCGCTGGACCGTACCTGAGGTGCCTAAGCCAGGAGGAAGCAGAAAAGGTTATGCATGATCTCCACAGCGGAGAGTGTGGAAATCATGCAGGGGGCAAGAGTCTATCCAACAAAGCACTTCGTCAGAGCTACTATTGGCCAACAATGCGCAAAGACGCCAGAGAATATGTTAAAAAATGCGATGCCTGCCAAAGACATGCACCGGTCAATCACCAGCCAGCAGAACCGTTGCACCCAATAGTCTCTCCTTGGCCCTTCATGAAGTGGGGAATGGATATTGTGGGCAAATTGCCAAGAGCACCAGGAAATAAAGTCTTTATGCTTGCAATGACCGACTACTTCTCCAAATGGATAGAAGCAGAAACGTTTCCTCAGGTGACTGAGAAGCAGGTTATATCCTTTATTAAACGTAATATTTTCTGCAGGTTTGGTATGCCCTCGAAGATCATCTGCGACAAGGGGAGGAGGAATTCATTCAACCCATCTTCAGCATATCAACTCCAAGTAAAAATTACAGCATAGTATTCCCTAGTTAATCATTATTATTAATATCGGCACTTGTATTCTCGATTCATTGCTCATTCTTTTGGTCATAGTAGAATATTGGCGGGATTCCGACTCCCCCCGCGGTTTTTCCCACAGCGGGTTTCCGCGTCACCAAAACGTACCGTGTCATTTTCTCTTTACTTTTTACTATTCTTTGCTTATTCATATCGTCACGACACCATTAATCCGTAGTATAGGTCGATCGCTTTAACCCACAACCAAAATCATAAAATCGGTAAATTTTTACCAAAACAATCATCCAGTAGTTACGTTGAGGAATTTCTGTGTTTTAAGACTAAATTAAATAATACGGAGTACTCAGTAATATTCATTCACAAGCAAAATGAGAGGACTACGGACGCCACACACCGTAATGGTATTCAAATTGAGCGTCACCGAGCGATAATTTTTTTTTTTCAAACAAATTAATAGCAAATGACATTTTAGTAACTTAATCCTGTTACTGATTCTAGAGATAATAATTTCTTATAATAATTGCTTTAGTTAATAATTAATCACTTGCATTTTGATCACTTTTTTGGTATTGCCGCAATTTGCGGATTTTTGAGGCTTCTCTGCGCCCACCTGAACTGAGCATCACTAGAATGATTGATTAAAACGGTCGAGGAATGTGAGCGCGGATGCAAGGGCCTACTATTGTCTCACCGAGCCCGAGCTCAAGGATTTCAGTAAGGTCAATACAGATGCAACAATTACTCAAACAGAGACATTATATTGTACTGGATGCAGTTGGATGTAATGCGGAAGGTAATGTAGCGAACTAGTGACGGTGTGCTGTCGACGAGGCCAATTCTGATGGGATCCGAAGACCGCCGAGGCTAAGGTCATGGAGATGGAGATGGGCGCAGAAACTCAACTGGCATCGGGTTATTGTTGAGCACAATTTCTTGTATGAGAGGGTCTCACAATAACTTTATCGTGAGACCTCTCACATATAAATGAGTTAATTTTATTATTATTATATTCTTATTAGTAGGTCTCACGATAAGTTATCGTGAAACGGTCTCACATGAGACTAACTGTTGATTGAGAATGACGCTAAACACGTTGTTGACGCGGTAAGGTCCGGAAGTGAAACGAGGAACCAAAATGGGTTTGCACAATGCGGATATTATAACTTACAGATTTTTGCTTTTATTAATCGCCTGTGGTCACATCTCACATGTCAAGAGAACCGGTAATGTAGGGGCACACCACGTAGCTAGAATGTGTACGAAGAGTCAACAAGAGTCGATATATGTCTCAAACTTTCCTTCGCTCAAAAAATTGTTAGTATACGCGCGAGGATCTAGGGGTCGCTCACATGCGTTCAATAATGGGAATTTCGAAACTTCTGATTAAAAATTATAAATATTTTTTTAGTCTACTTTATTACATTATATATTCACGCGCAACTTAAAAATTTCGCTCCCTAGGCCATAACATCAACTAAATCCCGACTCCATTAGATGCGCGCACTTATAATAAACAAATTTTTGAAAGTACATAGGCTAATTAGACCTGCTCAAATGCGGGTTCAGACTGGATACGGGTCGGGCTAAAAGATAAAAAGTTGTCATTAACATCAAAGTGGGCGGTTCGGGCCTAACTAACGGGTCCATATTACTTGCCCTTACCCGCTCGTTTATACAAAACCGGGCGACTCGCGGGCTATCGAGCTAATTATTGAGTGAATGAAAAAACTATCAAACAAATAAATATACATTTATTTGTTGATAATCTGACCATTAGAGTATGAGAAATTGAGAATAGCGAGAGTTGCCTAATTTTTCTTGAGTAGCGTTGAGTAATTATTTTCCTTTGTAGAATGAATATACATTTATCATTTTCTATATAATTAATTAATTTCTAAATTGTAGAATGTATATAATATTTTTAGTGGGTCGGACGGGTTGGTCCGTTTGAAAATATTAGTGTTCATGCACGGCCTGTTTATTAGATCGGGCCGGGCTTGTCCGGACCATTTATTACTTCGGGCCGAGCTTCGCTGTCCAAATCCGCTAAAATATCGGATCAAACGAGTCGGGCTATTCGGACCATAAACTCTAATGCTAATATAGTATTCCCGTTTATGGGTGATTATTTTAGGGTAGATTGGTCAAATCTTAACAATAATTAATGTGGGAACAGCCATACATACACAAATTCAAATTCATAGAAGAGGAAGATTTTAATAGTGAGCAAACGACGATGGATCGGATAGAGACAGAAAAAAGAAAGAGGGACACCAATTTCAAATGAAATGGGGGCCACGGCCACCCTATTACTCTACATACACGAGTAGTTGTTGATTAAGTTGTGCCTTAGCCTTATGCTATGCAACAACAACGTGCATATCACATTTTTGATTACTTCTCTATGTGACTTTTTCCCTTCATTTTCTTCCTAACGTACTTAATGCTGCCCTTTCCATTCCTCTACTCTTTCATATCCTTCCTCAATCAATCAAACAAACATACAAACATTTAATACATCATACATCATACATCATACATCATTTTGATTTTGCCTTCTTTTTTCTTCCTTTTATTAAACCGGGGTTCGAAAATCGCCCATTTTAAATGTCGGTAAGTTCCCTTCATCCAATCCTTTGTAGAGCTAAGTACGGATGCATGCATTGATGTAAACTAAAGTTTACTGTTTACTACTGTTCATTATATTCGTCTCTGTGATTAAGTTAACAACCGGAAATATCATTAACGAATTCCGTAGATAATATCGAAATGAATTTTATTGTGTATCTATCTGTCGACATGCTCGATGAAAATCGTGACCAAAGCATGCTTCACTATGCTAATAACTTTTGGTTTGTGGTGTGGATGTTAGAAATCATCGAAATCAGGAGGAAAATCATTACCAAAATTTGGAGAATGGGACGTGAACAACCCATCATCAGGAGAAGGATTCACGGTGATATTCAATACAGCAAGAGATGAGAGGAATAACCCCAATACTTCTACTGACCCTAACCTCAGCCCCCTCAACCAAGACAACAACAACAACAACAACAACAAGCCACTCGATAAGCCTACCACCAAACACACTTGTCCCACGGTAATTTCGCGCCACTTTTTCATTATGAGTACTAAGTAAGACGTAGATGATATTGACGATTTTATACACGCTATTGAATGCAGAAGAAGTGGATGAGCTGCTTCCGGGGTAAATGAAGGGGTAGCGGTCAAGCTAACGGGAGATGGTTTTTGGTGTAAATGGAGCCATGAGCACAAATATATGCTGTGACTGATGGAAGATGGTTGTGAGATTTGTAGTGTGAAATAGTATTAACAAATTTTCAGCCACCTTATTGTTTGCCGCTTCCATTGTTACACGCATGTATGCCCCCTTTGGACGTAAAAACTGTGACACATTTTTGCTATCTCGGTTTTGTTTGTGTATTGTGACAGTTTTACGACTCTGATGCACCTCTAGGAAGACGTACCGACCAAAAAAACATAAAGCAAAAATGATCGCAGCATAACATAGGGTCGACCCGAAAGTAATTAGGTTCAAGCGGGGGTGACTTGACAAGCACACCCTGTTAATCCAGAAACTTTTAACCTAACAAGTGTACATGACCCTATACGAAACTGAGAAGCATAAACTTCGGTTCCACATGTAACCAGTGGGGTGATATTCAATGTGCAACTCGCAAATAGCGTGAATAAAAAAGATCTGTATGGATTAGTGTTTACCACAACCATTTTCTGAGATGAATGGTAAGCAACCACAGAAGAATTGTACTTAAAAACCTCAAGTTGATAAATAGTTTCGGGCATAACTAGCAAAAAGTGAAGTTGACATCTTGTAGTTGCATCGATGCCCACCGCTGTTGCCCAAACTCTCTATAGGTTCATCTTTAGTCTTTATACCGAGAGATTAGATTCCCCAGTCATCATCCCAAGCAGAATCCACGTTGTTGCCAGCTGAAGCCTCCAAATTTGCAGTAGCCGAAATATTAGTTGAGCCATGGAACTGAGCAACATCCGAGGGTGAATAATCATCAGGGTGATTAAACAAACAGTTCTGCCCATACTTGCACGTTCCTTGCTGCTCGTAGTTCCGACAAAGTTTTGCACCCTGGTTTTCAAGACCACAATTAGGTAACCCAAGTTTTCAGATTTTTAATTTATGAAGCACTCGAAGAAAAGTACTGTATCTTTTAGGTTTAAGTACAGATAGTGATAACACACTTTGTTGTAGAGGGGAAAAAAGTCGAGAAATATAATTTAGAAATATAACACAATTTGTTGTTTTAGATTTTGAGTAGAAAATAGAGTTTCAAACGGTGAAGACTAAATACGCAAGCAAAAGAAATATGTTACACAAAAGAGAGCATACAGGTCTTAAAGGCAGGCCCTTTTGACTGAAGGCACATTGTGATGATGTAAGCACTCTGCTCTTAGGGTGGTGGT
Organism: Agrostemma githago; assembly: GCA_958450325.1. Taxonomy (NCBI): domain Eukaryota; kingdom Viridiplantae; phylum Streptophyta; class Magnoliopsida; order Caryophyllales; family Caryophyllaceae; genus Agrostemma; species Agrostemma githago. Next base: position 8,925,255 of record OY288254.1, on the reverse strand, counting down.
ATCGACATGCGGACTGGTATTTACACTGACCAGTTTTCATGTAGTACTCGCACTCAGGTTCTCCTATGCGTTCAGGAAACTCTCCATTTTGCATTTGCGGGTTCTGATGGTGAGCAAAAGGCGCTCCATTTCTTCTCATGTTGTTAGTACTAGAATTAGGAAACTGAGAAGTTTCTAAAGGTTGCATCGTTGCCTGCATAGATCATATAAATAGTACAATTACAATTTTAATATCGATTTTTCTAATGTGTCTACTGTAAGAAACTTCTACGATTATACAGTAGGAAATATACTCGTGATTTAATATGCCCAATTAATTACAAAGTACTATATTACTCTCAATCACTCATTAGCGATAGGATAATGCAACCCTCGTATGGTGTCTGAGACGCAGAGAATGCACCAGCAAAGCAAAAAATAGGAAAATATATGTTTTGTGTTTCCATGGTGGTGCAACTGGCATCAGCTAAGCCGCAACTCGAACCATACTGCCTAATTTTGGAAACCTTCAGAAATAGACGAAAATAGAAAATAGAAAATTGGTAGAAAAAAAACCTTTCAGCTTTTATCCAACAACATTTTTTTTGCAACGGATGCAACAAGAATCAAATGGAAAAAACACATAGTGAAAAGTAAGCCGATGTAAGGGAATGACATACAGGTCTAGAGTAAAGGCCCTTGGAAGAAAGCAGAGGTGGAGGTTGCTTAGATACTTGACTTCTTGGATGGTTGTATCTGCAGGCTGTTCTGTACTTGCAGTTTCCAGTTTTCATGAAATAGTCACAATCAGGTTGACCAGGTCGTTCAGGAAATTCTCCGAGTCCTAGTGTGCTTGCATGAGGTGTTATCGGACCTACTCTTGTCGAGTTCATTACTTGATGTTGAAGAGAATATTTGTTTGCTGGGATAGAACCATTGACCTAAGCAGATGAAAAAAGAACAAATCAAGATTTGCAAAGATCATTCAAACAGGGAGAAAATCAAATTATATAGAGAAGATGGATGCTAGATTGTTTGAGCTTTGACGTAACAGACAATGCAAAACTATTTACCTGATTTGGATTCCATCCATGAGGTGGCGGTGGGGTCATTGTTTGATGATAAGAAGTCATCTCAGGGCCATAACGCGGACCGTTTCTCAGATTCATACCGTTTGGTGACATTGATGCTCCCTGTGATACCCCACCAAAAGGCTGCAGTGGTACACCAGCATAATTTCTAGGCAAACTAATGTCACCTCTCACAGAATTGCCATTTGCTCCAGGGTTAGGATGATGAAACCTGCAAGCAACACCATAGCCACAGGAGCCATTCTGCAAGTAGTAGCTGCACTCTTGCGCCAACTACGGCGATCAAGTAAACAGTCAATAATCTCTCAAGGTACTGCATGTGCATATACTACCTAAAGTACATAGTACCTTCATACCTTCTATATTGCCTGCCTCTATTTGAGTTTGATGGTAAATGATGTCAATTATGACTGGAAATATGAAGTAAAGTTTGTAGTTTTTGATTTATCAAATAAACTACTCTGTATATCATTATTACTCTATCGATTCAGTTAGAAGCACTGCACTTACAAATGACTGGCTTTCAAGAAAGAGAGAAGTATAAATAAAGAATCAAAAGGGAAAGTTATCTTACATGAAGGCAAGTGGACGCGTGAATATAGTGGAAACATAGTAATTTTGTTTGAATGAATCAAAATGAAAATGCAGCAAATCTAACTGAATAGAGGGAGTATCATCTTTGCAAGTTTTATTGCATACTGTGATAAACTATCAGTCAATGTTAACACTGTCTGACCACCAAAATGATATAGGAACCATATAAATAGGAGAGGGAGAGCAAACAAAAGCTTTCGCAAACACACTAAATCATAAACTTACCGGTCTTAATGGTAAACCAATAAAATTAAGCTCCGGAGAATCCCTCTCAGCTCTATGCACAGAATGATTATATCTACAAGCATCCCCATACTTGCACCCTGCTGCTGTTTGGAAATACTGGAAAAGATAACAGGATAACAGACACAAATGTTTTATCTCAATGACATAACAATGGTTCAGAAAATGAAGTGAAACAAACATCAATCTACGCAACAATCCATTACATTAAAAAAATCCATCTCACACACTACATCCATGTCGAGTACAAAGCACATTAATCACACCAAAGCTACGACCCATAATACTATAGGTTTCATTCAGCCCACAAATACTATGACAAAAGAGGTCAACACAGGAGCAAAATATAAGAGTAAATGTACTCCGTATTAATAGAAATAAAAAAAAACTAGCAAAAAACTGACTGCTTCACACAAAATGACTATAAGAAAAGTGAAATTGAGCATCTGTAATAGCCAATCCTATAAAAAGAAAGTGTATTTGCACCCAATTCAACGGACATAACCTTTCTTGTAACTTCGAGTCCGTAACATTGAAAAGTAAAAACTCAAGAGGCATATGAATATATGATACGCCCATCTTAAGATATGATGAAGTGTTTGCAGGTGAGATTATGAGGTTCAACATCAACTCTCCATCCCACAACTTTGACGACTTGGGCTCATACTCTTACGCCATACTCGTTGAAACGCAAGATACAAAAATGAATAGTCAACACAGTCACCTTTGGAACATCGCGGCTACTTCACTAAGCCCCTCCCCTACAACTTCCATTCCTTTTGCTTTCACAAACCAGAAATATCTGAGCTCATATGATCCTTCTAGGAATAGTGAACCCCACAATTATTATCAAAAGCCATTGAGATAAAGGTGTCATGTGAAAGATATGAGCAACACATTTAAGCTTTAGAAAATTTCCATATATTCTACAATTTGCAGCCTATGCATGTATATAATATAGTCATAAACATAATTTTTTTAGAAGCTGGAGCAGGTCAAAGTAGCACACATTCACTCAAACACGAACCAAGTATAAAACAAAACATCCCTGCAACTCCTGCTCAAATTACATTCAGTAGAATAACTCCTCTAATTAGTAGAGTAATAACCTTGCATTCTATCTTCCCAGCATCACCACCTGATCCAATGCTCTCTTGAAACCCTTTTTCCTTGTCCCCAGCAGGCTATCAAGTGAAACAGAAAAGTGATCAATTTGAAGAAAATCAAAATCGAAACACTAAACCTCAAACTCAACCAAAAATGTAAAATACCTGAGAGCCCCTTGGTGGGTGATTGAACCTACAAATCTGTCCAAACTTGCAAGACCCGGTCTTGACATAAAAGGAGCAATCCATAGCATGAGGCCTCAAAGGGTAAGCTTGGTTTTTCCCATCCTCGTCATATTCTCGATGTTCTAGACCTCTCTCTTCCTCATCAAACTTGTAACCATCATTCCCATTGTTTCTCAACTCTACCCTCTCAAGCTGTTCAACAAGAGCATCTTCCTCCGTGACCGCGCCCTTTCCGTGATCATGACACTCATCATAACCATCACCATCAACACTAACAGCTTCAACCTTAATATCGACATCATCTTCATCACGGTGGGTGCCATCCGACGGGATATCCTTACTAACCTCACCCTGGGATTCAATTAGGACACTGCTTTCTTCTTCCCAGGTCCCCATATTCTTCTCCCTTTTCTTAAGGCACTAAACAGAAACATTCGCCAGCAAAACAAAACATCATTGTCTAGTCCATATAAATTAAGTACTAAGTGAGTCATAAACATATATACCCACTTGAAGAAAAGTGCAATTTTCATTGTTTTTAGTCAAAATAATGCAGAAAAAAATCCCTACAACACATGGGTTAGCGTAGATCTTCCCAAATATTCCACCTTTTTCTTCTTTTTTACTAATATATTATTTTTTAATCCTATTTGAAATCCCTTTTTTTAATTATTTTCCCTAGTAAAGCAAATCCCTTTATAATTTTCCCCCAACATTCACATAATTCATGGAAATGATTCAAGGCCTCAAGGGACAAGAAAGATCAAAACTTGCATGCTTTTTTTTTCGCATCAAGAAGTTGATTCCATTCATCAATTCAACCAAATGACAAAATTAAAAGTTCCAGTAAAAAAAACCTAAAGTGGAAAAAGTATATCACCTGATGAATTTCAGAAGATGATCTTGACAGCCCACATTGCCTAAATCATCTAATTAAAAATCCCAAAAGATTACATGTTAGATTTTCAATCGTATGTGTTCATAGAAGGTGATTCGATTTGATACAGACAGAAAAAAAAAATATAAAAAAAAAAATAGGGGGAAAAAAAGGAGGAAGAAAGATGGTACCAGAAAATTAGCAATGAATTATGAAGAGTGAGGACTCTTCTTCTCTGGGTTGAGCACTCCTTCCTCCGTATTCACTCACTCACTCACTCACTGTTGCGTGTGGTGTGGGGTTAGAGTGTCTTCCTCTTTTATGATACAACTCGGAAAAGTGCAATAATGGGCCTAAGCCTAACTAGTACAGTAACTACTGTGTAAGTGTAACAAATTGAGATGAGGTCGTCACACTCACATCCATTATTAAACTACTTGTACAGTTCTACTATTTTAAATCTCGTGCAAATATATGGCTTATAAATATGATCGAGGATGAGATATGACGAATGAGCATAGATTTTGTAATCACTAATTCTCAAATGAAACGATTTTACGATAAATTTATTGTGAGACTTCTCACATAATAGTCGTTACCATTTTAGGTTTTAGTGGGTTATAGAGTATGTCTCACACTAAATGTATGTGAGACGGTCTCACAAGAGACTTGCTCGATGAAAATGAATTGGATCTAGATGGGTCGCCTAGGATGGTCTACTAAACTCAATAAAATGGTCGATTGGGTAGCAAACAAGTAACATTCTCGTATATCCATAAGTCTTATGAAGACATTCACGAGTAAATAAACGTGTTTCTAATCCGACTCTCACAACGTGATACATATGATTAGCAATGGTGAAGCTTGGAGAAGCCAACTTGGAATGCGCATAGATGAGATCGGAAGCCGTCTTGCTTTGTTCACGTCAGCAGGTTCAAGGTTGTACCCGCATTAATAGAGGAGGAAACTCGGTTGCTCATTTCATGGCTCATGTCAACTCTGATTATTTGGATTTAGTGATGTACGTGAATTTTTCGCAAGCCATTTTGGACTTAGCGGCCATTGATTTAATATAAGAAGTCCTTACGGAGAGCTTTACCTAAAAAAACGTGTTTCTATCTCCAAAATAAAACTTGATGAGGTAGTAGTGTCTTTACTATACGATACGGAAATCAAGCCAATTTAAAACAATATAATCCAATACATCGTGGTAACTAAAGTGGGTTTAAAGATTACAACTATGGCAGCAGAATACATCAAACTACGGCTACTAATACAACGAATAAGTATAGTCTAGCTAGGCTCATGTCATAACTCATAAGTTCGTCACATCCTTCTCATTCAATCTACTAGAAAACATCAACCATACTTAGCATCATCCTGCAATTTGCACTGCTTACGAAAGATCATCATAAGTCGAGTGTTGATGAGTCAAATGGACACTACAAAGATATTCAACATGATTAACAGTTAAGACAAATATAATGTTGAACGAAATAGCACAATGGATACCAATACAACCAACGCCACCGACACCTCGACTTCATCGCCAATACAACATCACTAACATACCATCACAACTCCACAACACTGAGTAGCCGTTGATGCGTGCAATTTATACATGATAATTCCATCTTTTGTGCACAAATGTCTATGCTTATTAAGTCATCTTTGTGATACATGATAATTCCATCTTTTGTGCACACATTTCTATACATGATAATTCCATCTTTTGTCTCGAAATCAGTCCTTAAAGCCGAAATCTTATACTCCACGAAATAAGAAGAGATAATGATCGTTTGCACAAGGATCAACTTAAAAACTTAAATATCTTAGAGTTCTACAATTCCGATCGAGCTGATTCAAGTTGTGTTAGAAAGCTATTTCTCTTTGATTTCCAATGGTATATCATAAGTTTAATTTCGATAAGTAAAGAACAAATGACAAGTGTTTGAAGTTAAGAATGCATCACTGAGAATGAAGAAAAGGATTCCTCTATTTTCTTTTAAGATTGATTTTAGATGATTTTTTTGTAAGGCGATACTTTCATATAGTACACTACAAGAAAAGGTGCCCCAGGCGTCCACCTAGTGGCTTCCGACAGTGGACGCTATACGGGGACGGTCGTCCGCAAATAGATGCCAGAAAGCGGAAGCCACGACCGGTCGCCCATTTTTAAAACGGGCGTCCACTATTGGACGCCAAGAAAATTGGTGTCTGACAGCGGACGCCATGGGTGGCGTCTGACTGTGGACGCCAGTTACCCCTGGATGGCATCCACAGTCGGACGCCGTGAACCTTACGTTGCCGTTCGACTGTGGACGTCATCCAGGGATAACTGGCGTCCACAGTCGGACGCCATATCCCCTGAATAGCTTCCAATTTTGTCGAATTTAGCTTCCCCTGGCGTCTGTCATGGCGTCTGTTATTGGACGCCATTTATGCTGCTGCATGGCCGTAAACATGCGTTCAATGTCTAGCCAAAACCTGCAAAATAAACCACATCCACAACTCTCAACCAACCACAACTGTCGACTATCCACAATACCTCAGCCTCATTCACTCTCAATCAACCAAAACACTTCATCTCTCGACTCATTTATGCTGAAAAAACATTCATATAAAAAATATTTAACATACGGTTTGAAGGTACACAAATAATCTAAACTAGTTCGAAGATACATAATCCATAAATTCAGTTGCAACAAAAAAAACAATCAACTAACTGTGAAGCTAGCTGGAGCACCAGAGTTCCCGTCATCCCCGTTAAAGGGGTCTCTGTCGTCTGGAGGGGATGGGGACGACCTTGGTTGCATTTGTTAAACATGACCTGAAACATGACCATATGTTTCTGCATTTTCTTTATGTGCTCCGCCTGTTCCTTCAGTTGCTGCTGCTGCTGTGTTAGCCGCTCCTTCATGACCTCCTTTTCAGGGTCGGGCTGCTGAGATCCGGCTGGCGTGTACTCCATCTGTGTAGAGGTGCCAAGACGCGGTGGGGGAGGTGTGAAGTAGATACCGTGTGCATTTCCAACACCATACACACTTCCTTTCTTGTACCCCGAGACGACCTTGAAAAAAGTCTGATTCGGGTCGACTTCGGTAGCTTCCGAAGCAGTCTCGAGGTTTGCTAGCTTTTCTTGGTAGGCATCCTGCGTACACAACAACGATTTCAACTCAAGTTATTATTAGATGAAATCATTAAAGATAGGTATCTACCACCTAAAGTATAGACAAAGTTGATTTATTTGAAATAGTTAGTACTCACTCAGATTGCCTGGTCTTTCCTCGTCCTAAAAGTATGCCCTCCATCACCGCTCTTCCCGTGCATGTCCTTGAATAGCTCCGGCGCCGTTGGCATCCTCCCGAGTTCAGCTTGTAGCTATTAAATGAGTACGAACGTTAGGCGAATATATATTATGTGAACATAGTTTATGATTATTCAAGTAAGAGTAAGATATTAGTAGAAATCATACCCTCTTGGCTCGACGCAACGAAGACTGAGAACCCCGATGATGTGTCGGGTTTGCCTTCCCCTCAAGTTCACTGTTAGACATTTTGTTTCTCTGTGCCCTCTCCGACCTCACCTTGAAGTCCTTGTTGTCGTGGTACGTAACCCACCTCTCCAACGCTTCCCCTGAAATATGACGACACTAATATATTAGTTAATACAGTAAAAGATTGAAGTTAGATTGTTTGTTAAAATTGAGTACTATAAAAAAGTACACCTTTAAGGTCTTTCAACGCAGTCCCCCGGGTGTGGCGTTTGTTCATTACGTCAGCGAACCGTCGTGTGCACGTCTCGTTCTACCGCTCCCTTACCCTTCCTTCTAACTCCTGCTTCCAAGTGAACCTTCAACTACACAATCAAGACGGATTATTAATTAGTAGCAAAAATATTTACAAAGTCCACATTATAAATTAAAAACTCGGTAACAAAAATAATCCACGTACCCGGAAGTTGTTGAACCACCACTCCCGTACGTCCATCGGCACCTGAGTCCAGCAGGCATACCCCCGCCCTTTGTCGGCCATGTAGCTGGCAGTACAGCCTTTGGTGACCACCCCATGAAGAAACCTGCACCGAGTTGAGAAGCACATATATGTACGAAATATTACAAGATGTAGTCCAAAAATTCATATGTTACAAAAGAATGGACATGTTAGATTATATTACCATACGCGACCAGGGTCGATAATCACCCGACCGTGCTCGTCCTTCTCCAGCTTCTCCTGCTGCTCCTCCTGCTGCTCCTCATCGTTCTGCTCCGGTCCCGTTTCGGGGACCCGTTCCTCCTCCTCCTTCTGCTGCGAGGTGGATGTCTGCGCAGACCTACTGCCCCAACCACGTCTCCTGGTCGATCTACCGCCTGCCATTATCTTAACCTTGCAACAAATTAAACAATGTCAACAACAATTAGCAATTACAATCTAACTTGATTGAAATAATGTACCAAATAACTAACACAATGATCAATATAACCTACTACAACAACTCCAGTAGTCATCTTCGCTGTCGTTATTGTCTTCAGCCTCATCCTCCTCAGTTTGATCCTCCTCCTCCGTCTCCTCGCCCTCCACCTTATCATCCTCCAAATTCTCTTCATCGTGTCCGTCATTCTCCTCAAGGATCTCCGAAACATCCCTAACCATGTAATCTCCTTGTCCATCATCATCATCATCATCCTCAAAATCTTCCTATGCCCCTTCAATCTGATCTTCTTCGGAGAATTTGGTCTCTTCAATAGGAGATAAGCGTGTACCACTTGAAGCCGCATCTTCCTAGAATAGAGAACTGTCTATTTGCCCCCGTGGTTTGGTCGTAAAGACTCCCCACCATTGACTTTGATTTCTGTCATTTTTCGTGTAAGGAGATGGAGCAAAGTAGACTTGCTTCGCCTGATGCGCGAGTATGAACGGATCGTACGTAGGATATTTCCTGGTGTGATTAACTTCCACAATCTTGTAGCGTTCATGCATTCGAGTCCCGTTCACGGAGCTGTCTTTCCACTCACATTTGAATATCACAGCTCTATACCCTCGTTCTCTGCCAGCATAACACAACTCCAAAATATCCTCCAAAATACCATAGTACTCATCACCATCAAGAGATGACACACTCACACCAAAATTGCATCTAGCCTTGTTCTTCCCGTAGTTGAATGTGTGAAAATTGAACCCATTCACCGAGTACCGGTTCCAACATTTAACCGCTCTCACTGGACCGTATGCCAAACTTCTAACCAAATCATCACGTATCTCTAAGGCAACTACGTGATCCTTGAGCCACTTAGGAAAATGTTCGTCATGCTTACTCCAAACGTCATCAGGGTTCACGTCAGGGTTTTCAGCGACATATTCAGTTACAAATTTGCTTCTCATAAGGCTCTAAGATCTCACAATTAGAGAGTAGGTAAAGGTGCGCTCGGTTGTACTCTTTCTCATCTAGCGTCCTAGAACCCTCAAAGGATGAAGTTCCTTCATCGTCCTTCTTTTGGAAAAACTCGGGTATAGTAGGATCAATGGGCACCAAATGTTCTAGGTTCAGGTTATTGGTTTTTGTTTGGACATCTTTCTCGAAGTAGAGGGAGCAGAAGTTTGCAATCTCTTCTGTCAAATATGCATTACAAATAGAACCCTCTACCCTAGCCTTGTTACCAATTTTCTTCTTCAAATGATTGAGGAACCTAAATACACACGTTATATATTTCTTAAGATCAACACAACGTTTGAAATCGGAGGCGTATGTACGTACCCATCAGGGAACTTCAACTTCTCTACCCACTCCAACAACGCCTTCCTCTGAGCTTTGTCAAGGGTGAACATGTAACACCCCTGATTTTTATATATTAAATTTTATTAATATTTTATTTTGTTTACGATTTAACTCGTATTTCTTAAATAATTATAAAACAGATTCATTTTTCAATCGTTGAACACGTAAAATCCTATTTAACTCGAAAAGTCATTTTTATGCTTAAAATGTATCTTACTTTCGTTTAATTCGATTTACTCATTTTATTTCTATTCGAGTTTCCGTTTCGATGGTTTATATTCCCGAGTTTATCTTTATATAAACTTGAATTCTTATTTTAAACTCGAAATCCATTTTAATTATCTCATTCGCAAGAATTTTTATTAATATCGAGAAATTGCTATTTAATATTTTTCTACGCGATTTCGTATATAATTATTTTTGAAACGTGATTTTAATACTACTTTCTCGTAAACACATTCTTATACGAGTTTCGTCCACTTATTATTATTATTATTATTATTATTATTATTATTATTATTATTATTATTATTATTATTATTATTATTATTATTATTATTATTATTATTATTGTAAAGGTGATCCATTTACGATTTTAAGCGCGAATCGGGCTCAGATTGTAGCAGACCCGACCGTTTCCCTCATCGGACTGGGATATTTTCGTAGTTCGGTTGAGAAAGTCAAAACCGACTCCATATTTTCTCCTATTCCTGTTGCATGTTCTCCCTACCTCCCCTCTTTTTGCAGTTTACTGACTCCCCAACTTCTCTTAAACTTCCAACAGTATCCCCACATCCTTATTGTACGTATTCTCCCTCATCTGCTTTTCTCTCCAAACAAAAAAAAACAATTGAACGTACAACACAGTAAACTATTCTTCAATATTTTTCTCAATTTCGATCATTCTCGTCATCCCGGTTCATTCTAATTCGAAGGGTAATCATCGAATTCTTGATTCATTCTTCCTACTTCTCGATTTATGATACTAAAAAGGGTCTTGAACCTTGTTTATAATTTTTTTTTATAGGCTTTCAAGACAACCCGAGAAGGACTAGTATATTATTGACTCAGATCTCGCTTAAGGTAACACATGATGGCATGACTCGGTATTGCATGATATATATGTTGTATTTGTTTGTAGTATCGTTTTAAAATCGAATTTTTATACGAATAAGCATGTTTTTAATTATATTGCGATAATATGCTTAAATCGATTTCGTGTTTCCATCGCTTTTAATCTTCTCAATTTATTTCACATCGGATCTTCTAAAAGTATTATAAGGCCGAGACTAAACATACAAATAAAACTTTATTTCTGAATTTTCGTGATTTTAATATAAAGTAGCAAAGTGAAAGTTTTTATTATTTTTAAGATAATTACTGCATGTTTCAGAATCGATTAGTGTTTTTGAACGATTTATTACTCCTGTTTAAAAATTTTATTTTCGAAAAGTTTGAAAAGATACTACTATTTATTTTAAGTCTATTATATGTCTGTAAACTTTCGTAAATTAATTCCAATTATTTTGGTCACAATAAATTGTTTACGAACAGACATCGGATTAGTCCGCGAATCTGTCAATTTTTGTAAAACCTAATTTCAAACCTATGAAAAGCTTTGAATTTATTCTGAGTAATTTATGTACCTAAACTTTTAAGAGTCTAGTAATGTTTCCAATTGGTTTTGGTTTAAAATAAATTTTTAAACGTGTTTTATTAAAGAAATACGATTGGATATCGGATTCTGTCAGTTTATAAAACTACGAATAGAAACCTCTCTTAAATTAAGAATTTTGAGTGTCTTCAGAAACAAAAGTTGTAGTTAAGCTTTTAAAGTTTTCATTCTCACTGATCTTACGTCGTTTTGATTTTTAATTATTTAAATATTAATTTTATAGTAAGACAGTACAAATCTGAAAAATTTGTAAATTAATACTTTTAGTTACTTATATTTCAACCTTTTGAGAAAATTATGATTTTGACTTTGGTTGACTTTTAATCGTTAAATATATATTTATAAAATAAGTATATTGTTTATGTCTCTAGGCCTAATATAACTACTTTATATAATTCAAATGTTAAACGATTTCTAATTATAATAATACCTATTTTGGAAAGTTAATATTTGAAGAAAGTTTCCCAAATTAGAAAGTTTCCTTTTAAGAACGTTTTGATAATCCTATCGAATTTCGACAATGGCTTTATTTTGGAATTATGGAATAAGGACAAGTGTACGGCTAGAGTAATACAGTCTAGGGTATACGTTTTGCCATCAACTATAAAGCTGGTGTGTCTATGTTGAGACACATTGGTCGTTGAACTGAGCATGATTTGTGTTTAGAAGTGTGTATATTTTGACCTTAAACTTAGATATCGCATCGTGTAAGTCGCCGTCGGGTTAAACTGGATTACGGTTGGTGTCCAGGAGGGATGTACATTACTTAAACCAGGACCTCGCTGCACGCAGTCTTGTTATAGTTTGAGTTGCCTAGTTAGAGACTGAAGTCTAATTTGTTTTGACTGAATTCTCGAACCTAGTTTAGTATGATCCTAGTGAAAGTCTATTCCGTTACACTGATTGATTTCCATAACGCCGTTATTATTATGGATTGACATTGATTTGCAGGTTGACAATCATTTTGAAGTATTTTACCGTATCATTTTAAATGTTTTCCATTTTCAACTATTTTGATATAATAGTAATTATGCTTTAATATTATGTAATATGGCTGGGAGAACTGCCTGAGTTGCTCCCCACTGAATTGTGGCTGTTATGTTTATAACATGGCAGGTATTATTTGTTCCGGGGTTTGGTGTGAGCTAGCGAGTGGCGTGGATCCTACTCCGTTTGATTTATGTTTATTTATGGATTGTTAAACCCATTTGGAGAATTTTTATTTTTAGCCCTTTTGTAAAAAGTGGCTTTTGTATTGACTGACCGTTCTTTCTGTAAATTATAGAACATCAGTGTGTTTTAATCCCAAATCTACAGTGTTTCCGCCACTGTATTGCATTAGAATTGATAGGGGATTACAGAACAAGGCTCTCGGTTTGGATCCATCCCGTTTTATGTGCAGTTGAGGACGGTCACAAAAATGCTTTACATCTCGCGGGGAGCCTGTAGTGTCACAACTCTTCCCCTCCACATGACAGTGTGAATCAACTGCTCGAAGAAGTTCTTCTCTATGTGAATCACATCTAAATTGTGACGAAGTAACAAAGTCCTCCAATATGGTAGGTCAAAAAATATGCTACGTTTAAATCAACCATTTTTCAACCTTTTGAGGTCTTTGAACAATTTTTGAAGCCTGGGTGCAATAGGGAAGTACGTAAGCTGACTTATTGGGATCGGTTTCTTACCCCTAACACCGCTTTTCCCTTTTCTACCCCTCAAAACAATATCCCCCTCAACCGTCTTATACCTACCCTTACCACATCTCCTACATTCATCAAACATCGCACCGTCCTTCCAAAATAACATGCATCCATCTGGACAAGTATCAATCTTTTGATGCGGGAGTTGAAGGCCCTTCACAACCTTTTTGGTTGTGTAGAAAGTTCGGGTCATGATATTGTCTTTTTGGATAACTCTCTCGAGCAAGGCAGCAATACCATCGACACAAACAAAGGGTAGGTTGAACTCACATTTAAGGTTAACTACCATAGATGCGACTTCTAACAAAGTCACATTGCACCCTCCGTATAACGGTTTCTCCGAAGCGTTCAACATGTCAAAAAACGTCTTTGATCGTGGGTTAGGCTCTTGTGGGTTAGGTGAGTCTTGTGGATTGGGTGAGTCTCGTGGGTTAGGTGAGTCGTCATTCCCATATGTGTTCTCGTTGTTAAACGAGTTGCACTCCACAACGTCAACTATCATACCTCTCACCCCCCTCATTTTGATGGTTTTCGGGTTTCTCAGAGTGAGATGGCTCATCATGACAAATCCAATTATAATAATTGGATGAAAAACCATTATAAATGACATGTTCCTTAACTACAAGGACCTCAAAAAATTTTAGGTTCTTGCATTTAGTACACGGACACCTAACCTCCCCCCTCGATGCATAGTCTACTGACTTTTTAGCAACCTCGACAAATGATTCAACACCCCTCAAAAATTCGACGGTGGGACGTGTCTTCTTATCAAGTCTTCCCTCATACATCCATTTCCGTTCAATTCTCTTCATTTTCTATGTTCAAAAAATATATATATAACAAATTAAAGTTTAATTTCCCTAACTTAATTTAGAACTTAATAAACGAAAGTTTAATCACCATTTAACTTAAACTTAATTTCTCTAACTTAATTTCCATAACTGAGTTTCCTCAATTTAATCACTAATACGTCAAAGTAAACCCAAATGTCTTATTAATTTTGAATTGACCTTACAAAAATTAGTCACCGAATTTAATCACAAATGTAATCACAATTTAATTCCAATTTAAGAAAATCCTAGGTAATCTATCAATTTAATCCCAATTTAACCGAACAAAACACAAGAATTGATGGCTTAGGTCACACAGAAACAGCTTAAACAGGTCAAATAAGGTCAAATTTTCGGATACAGATATCAAAACTCCGAAAGCACCGATAACACCTATTTACAACCCCGATCAGGATAGAAGTTGTTTCGGGAAAATCAGGCTTTATTGCGATACCTTTTGGTTTGTCCTAAGTCACACAAAACCTCACGGAAGGCCCTAGAGGTCATTCTAGCTCAATTCAACCAAATTCATCAAACCCTAATTAAAATTGTGATGGGCAAAACTAATCTACCTAATCGAATTTGGGCTAAACTAATCAACCTAATCAAAAATTAGACCTAAACAATATTAACTAGCAAACTACCAATAAATAATGATAACAATAAAAAATAAGAACTAAGTAAAGTAAGAAAACATACCAAAAATTAAGAAAAAGTATGAAAAATGGAGGAGAGGAAGGGAGAATGGGTCGGCGAGGGAGTTTAGAGAGAGTTTAGAGAGTGTTTTTTTTAGAGAGTGAAGGGGGAGAAGGAGCTGGGCGAGTATTTGATGCGAGTCAGCCAGGCGGGCCTCCACTATCGGACGCCACATCCAGCCAAACTGGCGTCCGACTGTGGACGCCATATTACACTAAATGACGTCTGACAATGGACGCCCGTCAGCCTGAATTTATTTCTCCCAAGTTTCAGTCGGACGCCAAGTTTGGCGTCTGACTGTGGACACCCGTTTGAATTTTCAGACGCCACGTAGGTGTCCAAAGGCCAAGGACGCCCACCAGGTGGACGCCCGGAGCTGGTTTTCTTGTAGTGAGTATTGGGCTATATTGGACTATTAGTTATTAGAGTATGCTATATGTATGTATTGGGCTCATATCTATTTGTATTGATATATTTATATATATCGAACTAAGCTAAAGGAATAATCAGAAATTACGTTACACAAAATTATTATGGTATCAGAGCCTTCACAAATAACAAAACCTTAATCATCTCCGTCTTCCAGCCACCATGGTCGACGGCGAGAAATCAACTCCTCCGGCTAAATCGAGGTGAACTCGCCTTTTTATCTTGGCCCTCACGATCGTCCGGAAGATTATATATCTTCGATAAAACTGAAATTGAATAATTATGAAGCTTGGGCTCATTGGATCCGCGTTTCTCTGAGGGCTAGACGGAAATATGGGTTTCTCGACGGAACGATCAAAGGACCGTCATCATCATGTACACAAGACGATTGGGACACCAGTCAATACATGCTCCTGTCATGGCTTACCAAATCCATTGATGAAGAGGTAAAAACTTTAATCCCAAACTATGAAAATCCGAAAATTCTTTTGGACGATTTGAAAGAAATGTTTAGTCTTATTGACGAATCTCAAATACAACAGCTAAAAGCGACATTGACTGAATGCCGCCAAGAAAAGTCGATGTCCGTTGCCGTGTATTATGGAAAATTGAGCACGCTCTAGGATGAACTTGATAAACATGAACCACTTATAGCTTGCTCGTGTGGTAAGTTTGAGTGTGGTGTCGGTAAACAACACTCGACATGACGTGATGCAGATCAATTACACCAATTCTTGCTCGGATTGCTTCCCATCGAATATGGGTCGATACGTTATGTCCTTCTCGCACAAGAGCCATTACCGTCATTGAGTCGTGCATTCCAGACAATATCTCAAGAAGAACGAGTGCAGGAGATAGACAAGACAAAGGAATCGGGAACAGAAATTGCCGGTTTCGCGCTCCGACATGCTCAGCGACAATCTTCCCGTGCTCTATTATCTCGATCGGGACAATTTCTTACAAATGAGTAGGAGAAACGCTCCCAGTTTTGTGCACACTGTAATAAATCAGGACATGATATTTCGATGTGTTTTGAGTTGATGGATGAGATACAGAAGTGGTGGTACGAGCTAAAGCAAGAAAAACGGTCTGGAAATACTGGTCGAAATAATGGTGGGACGAAACAGGGGTCTCGTGGGTCGACATCCAATCCGCACGCAAATTCGGTCACTAATGTTTCTGCCCAAGAAGAACATAGTGGGAATGTCACGGTTTTTAGCACTTCACCATCCCGATTCTCTGGTAAGTGGATACTCGATACGGGATGCTCCCAACACGTGACGGGAGATCTCGATTGTCTCGTTGATGTCCATGTTACCAATGCCCATACAATTCTCCTTCCTGATGGTCAAACGGTTCAGGCGAACCGTATCGAATGTGTGTCCCTCTCACATCTCAACTTATTCTTGAATCTGTATTATTTGTCCCGAAATTAACGTGTAATTTGATATCGGCCTCGCAATTGTGTGATGCTCTTCATTGTGAATTTCTTACTAATTCAGAAACTTGTACTATACAAGACCTGGCAACAAGAATGGTGCGTGATTGGCATGGGTGACCGGTTGGATGGGCTATATTAACTGTGTTCCGACCCAGATGTGATCCTCAGCCTTGTCGAGCCGTCTTCTTCCAGTATCCTTTGGCATGCTCGGTTGGGTCATCCTGTAGACACCCGTAGTTTGCCTGCTCGTGTCTGTAGCAGTCTCCGACAAAACACCCGTTGATGATCGGACGTTAACATGCATTAATACGCTCGAATACAGGACTCAGAATCAATAGTATCTGACGTGGGCACTTAGCGGAGTACAAATCTCAAAACCGACCTCAAATTCAGACTCAGTGGGTCGTTTCCAATAAAATAAAGTTAATTTGAGCCAAAACCACCACCAGGGGCAAAACCGTCTTTTGCGACCGAGTCAAAACCCAGTCAAAGTCGAAACTCGAGAATGAAACAACCCTTACGCTGCGTCCAAATACAAAATGAATCAATTCAAAAACAAACCAAATCCAAAAGTCAAACAAATCCAAACATTCCCTATTTATCTCACCCGTCTAAGGGCACTCGATCGAGTGCCTAAGAGCCACTCGATCGAGTGACCCCCAAAAAAACCACCAGGACCCATTTAGTGGTGTATTCGATCGAGTCCATTCCGGTTCACTCAATCGAGTGACCCTAAACCGGGGGGTATAATCTATAAATACCCCTTACCCCATCATTTCAAGGGACTTTTAATTTCCCAGTACCCTTTTTCATTCACATTCCTTGGCATTTCTAAGAGTTCCTTCTACACCCCCACATACATAGCCATTCCCGAGACCTTACCTCCCAAAAACCGAGAATACCGTCTCCCTAAGACCATCCTCATCCAAGAGTCATCTTAATGGAGGTCATCCCTGTTTTAGTGTTTTAATCAATTTGTTGACCCTTACTCATCTTATACACTCTCATTTAGAAGATCATGACCTAGATCATCAGCCCAATCATTTTCTACTTTTCAACCCAATCATTTCTCACTTTTTCTACCCCACATATCTCTCTCCTACTTTTTTTTTTCAACTGCCACTACATTTACATAATTTATTATTAAAAACATTTTAATAGCAACATTATTATTTTTTAATGTAGAAATTGATTAAAAACGTACAATCAAATTTTTTTTTTCTAAAAAAAAAAATTACGATTACAATTAAATTATTACCACTGATAAACGGCTAGCGATTACAGTGATATATGAGATCTGCATACATTGATTAAAAAATATAACTACAACGGAATGCATAGCATTAAATAAAGAGAATAATTAAAATACTTCGGAACCATAAATAACATTAACATAACCTAGTCGCGAAAGTTCATCCACATATGTTCAATGAGCTCATTTTTTAGGACGACATGGGTTGGATTATCGCGAATATTATCATAATTTTGTACGAACTGGGCTTGAGCCGATCTACGGCGTTGCTGATATTCAAAAGGATTATCATTAGTTGATGTTGGATGATCTTCTTTGAACTCTCTGATTATATCTTCATAGTGGAGATATGTTTCTCGCTCATCTTCTACTATTATGTTATGCATAATGATACATGCAATAAGAACTTCCCCCATAATCTCTTTGTTCTGAAGTAGCCAAGGGCGTTTAATGAACGCAAATCGAGATTGTAAGACACCAAATGTGCGCTCAACATTTTTGCGATAACTCTCTTGGCGAACAACAAATAATTTATGCTTCTGAATTTGGGGAGCAGTAATTGTTTTCACAAATGTCGCCCAACCAGGATATATACCATCGACGAGATAATATCCCGAGTTATATTCTTTTCCATTTACCAAAAATGTCTAGAGCCATGATCAATGTCGAATATGTTAGAGACTACCAATTGAAAATCGATCGAATTATTTCTGAAACTCATATGTTATTTGATCGTTTGATCAACATTGTAGTACCTGAAACCATATGAAGTTTGATATGAAGGAAACCATCATTGTCTACTACAAATAGAATTCTTACCAATTATATTGTCCATGTTTCATTCCCAATTCCCTCTGAAGTTGTTTCAAACGGTGTGTGTTATATTTCTTAATTTTTTTTAAAAACATATGTTTATAGTGATTTTGGCTCAACTATTTATTATTTTGTATAGTTACATCAGTACGTATCAAATATGATGAACTTGAACGTTTCAAGAGTGATGTGTTTGAGCTATTCAAGCGACTTCAAAATATTTTCCAATGGTTATTCGTGATTGAACTTTGTGGTAGTGGAGGAAGGTTGTTACTTCCACAAGACAAGCTTTGATCGATATATGTTGCGATTATATGGAAGATGTATTACCAGTGGGCTCTACTTCCGAAGAGAATTAATGTTGTGATGTCAATCTTACTGTTTATTGTTTAAGGTTTAACTTTAATGTTTAATGCCGGTTCTACAGAGTATTAGAAATGGTTTAATGTTGTATTAGTGTATGTTTTAATAAAGTGTATCATTTGACTATGAAATTTTATTTCAAAATTAAAGTGTTTTAAAAGTGCATCACTTTCTCAAAGTTGCTGAGCTCTATTAACGAAGTTATTGATCTAGGTCCTAAAGTAATTGCTTCATTTAAAACCAAGACAAAGATATTGTTTCCTATTTTGAAGGACCATAACAGACAACTTATAAGGAAAAAGTATCACATTCATTAGGAAACATCTATTTTGCTTGTTAGAGTTACACATTGATAATGTTAGAGTAACACAGTGACATGGTTAAATTAACACAATGAAAAGACTAGATTAACACAGTGACATAAATGATCAATCTTTTTGGAGTTACAGTAACTTGGTGTTAAAGTAACACAATGACAAGGTTAGAGTTTCATTGAACAAACTCTGGAGTAACACAATGACATATATGTAATAGTTTTGGGTTTATAGCATAATGTGAAATTTAAGATACAACAAATATTTCCATAAAAAATAGTTTATATAACAATTTAAAAAATTGAGGCATATAATTTTGAAATTAATGCAAGCATATTTGAATGATGTTCGTTACAGTTTCACCAAACTTTAGCTAGAGCAACAGTTCTATAAAATAAGAGTAATACAAAATAAATTAAGGAGGGGAGAAGAGAGGCTGAGCTCTATTAACAAAGTTATTGATCTATGTCATAAAGTTGTTGAGCTCTATTAACAAAGTTAATGATCTATGTCATAAAGTTGCTGAACTTTATTAACAAAGTTACTGATCTATGTCATAAAGTTGTTGAGCTTTATTAACAAAGTTATTGATCTAGGTCATAAGTTGCTAAGCTCTATTAACAAAGTTATTGATCTATGTCACAAAGTTGCAGAGCTCTATTAACAAAGATATTGATCTAGGTTATAATAAAGTTGCTGAGCTCTATTAACAAAGTTACTAATCTATGTCATAAAGTTGCTGAGCTTTATTAACAAAGTTACTGATTTATGTCATAACGTTGCTGAGCTTTATTAACAAAGTTACTGATCTAGGTCATAAAGTTGCTCAGCTCTATTAACAAAATTATTGATCTATGTCACAAAGTTGCCGAACTTTATTAACGAAGTTATTGATCTTGGTCATAAAGTTGTTAAGCTCTATTAACAAAGTTATTGATCTAGGTCATAAGTTGCTAAGCTCTATTAACAAAGTTATTGATCTATGTCACAAAGTTGCGGAGCTCTATTAACAAAGTTATTGATCTAGGTTATAAAGTTGCTGAGCTCTATTAATAAAGTTACTAATCTATGTCATAAAGTTGTTGAGCTTTATTAACAATGTTACTGATTTATGTCATAACATTGCTGAGCTTTATTAACAAAGTTACTAATCTAGGTCATAAAGTTGCTCAACTCTATTAACCAAATTATTGATCTATGTCACAAAGTTGTCGACCTCTATTAACAAAGTTATTGATCTAGGTCATAAAGTTGTAATTAAGCTCTATTAACAAAGTTATTGATCTAGGTCATAAATTTGCAAAGCTCTATTAACAAAGTTACTGATCTAGGTCATAAAGTTGTTGAGCTTAGAGCAGTTCAAATGCAGGTTCGGGTCGGATACGGGCCGGACTAAATGCTAAAAATTGTCCGGAAACACAAAAGCGAGCGGGCCAGGCTAAACTATCGGGCTTAATTTCTTTGCCCTTACCCGCGGGCTATCGAGCCCAAAAATTATTAAATAAATAATTGTTTTGAATTTCTCTATTTTTTCAAGAATTAAAAAAGAAACCAATTTTTTTGAAAGTTTCTAACTCTGATAAATAGACAGACAGACAGAGAGAGAGAGAGAGAGAGAGAGAGAGAGAGAGAGAGAGAGAGAGAGAGAGAGAGTAAGTTCTTTATATGTAAGTAAGTCTATATTAAAGTTAGATATGACATACAATAAAGTTACATTAGTTCAAAATTGATATGTAACTGTAACATTCAGCACTTTTATCACTTAAAGTGATAAAGTGTAACTTTAGACCCAGCACGTATAACTTTAAGCATTTTTTGTGCAACTTTAACACTGGAACTTATGAACTTATAAGAGTTCTTAACCTTATCACTTTATCACTTTAAGTGATAAAAGTGCTGAATGTTACAGTTACATATCAATTTTGAACTAATGTAACTTTATTGTATGTCATCTGTAACTTTAATATATATAGACTTACTTACATATAGTGAACTTACTTGAACTCTCTCTCTCTCTCTTTCTCTCTCTCTCTCTCTCTTTCTCTCTTTATATGTATGTATGTATGTATGTATGTATGTATGTATGTATGTATGTATGTATGTAGACACCCACATTTTGACTGCTTGTGTCTATAGCAATCTTCGACAAAATACCTGATAATGATCAGACGCTAACATGCATTAATACGCTCGAATACGGGACTCATAATCAATAGTATCCGACGTGGGCACTTAGCGGAGTACAAATCTCCCGAAACCGACCTCAAATTCAGACTCACTGGGTCGTTTCCAATAAAATAAAGCTAATTTGAGATAAACCCACCACCGGGAGCAAAACCGTTTTTTGTGACCGAGTAAAAACCCAATCAAAGTCGTAACTTGAGAATGAAACAAGCCTTGATTGCTTCCCCATACGTAATCAAATTCAAAGTCAAAGCAAAATCCAAACTTCCCTTATTTTGCTCTCTCGCCTAGCTAATGGCACTCGATCGAATGACCCCTAAAAAAACCACCAGACCCACTTTTGCCGGGGCACTCGATCGAGTCCAGCAAGGGCCACTCGATCGAGTGACCCTAAGTCGGGAGGTAAAATCTATAAATACCCTCCTTATTCCATCATTTGAAGGACCTTTTTTTCCTACCTTCATTTCACCTCTTTGCATCCTTTTTTTCTTACAAAAAGCAGGAGCATTCCATTCTCTAATCACACACCCTAACTCACCCTACATACTCGAACCGCTCCCATGCCTACGACGACACTTACGAGCCCCTATTCCGAGATTATTAACATGTAGGTTGAGGGTGTCAAAACTCCATTTTCTAATCTCTAATTCTTGTTTATGTATTTGTATACTAACTATACTAACATCCTAACATTTTATTTATCGTTACTAACATTTACGTTACCGCATCTAACATTTAATTATCGTTCCTAATATCTAACATTTATTTATCATTTTTTTACATTTCGTTATACTAAATACCGTGTATATTATCATATTACAAAACTATTTTCAAAATCGATTCGAGCAAATGTCCGATGACGCTAAATTGAGCGTCGTAGTCTTTAAAATCCAAACTATGACGCCGAAACGCAAAGGACCTAATGTTTCTGACGACAAATCGAACATTTCCGGTTGAATAAATTCGATAATTAAACGCAGCCCAAAGTCCGTATAATCCCCAAATATGCCGCACCGGAGGTGGCGCCCCATTCGAGGCACGCTGCCCCAGGCGCCTAAGGGTCAGAGCGCCTTATGGCGTGCACCTGACTCGTCGGATTATAACGTGATCGCAGTAATTCGGTATCGAGCGTATTCGATATCATTTTCAAAATGTCGCTCTAAAGGCCCGATGTCGATTTCGTAATCGAATGTCATGCGTAAAGAGCTATCGATAATCGAATTAGCATGAAACCCGATGACGTCGAACTGATCGTCGTAAGGTCCATAAGATCCGACAACAACGTCGTGACACGGAGGGGCTTGATATTCATGTTTAGTTCGATCATTCTCAATTCCATAAACATCGCTCTAAAAAGCTCGATACCAATTCCTTAATTGAATGTTGTGCATAAAAGGGCTATCGAGAATCGAACTAATACAAAACCTAGTGATGTCGAACCGATCGTCGTACGGTCCATAAGACCTGACAACGACGTCATGACACGGAGGGGCCCGATATTTGTATTAGTTCGATCACTTCTCGATTCGAATCACAAATTCGTAAATGGGTCATTTTAGAGAGAAATGTCACCCGAAATAGGGGGCACTCGATCGAGTGCCTTGGTCACTCGATCGAATGACCTCCCTAAAAAGTGGCAGGGACTTTTCGTCGAGGGCACTCGACCGAGTCCACCTAATAACTCAATTGAGTGACCCCTTACAAGCCTTCAATGAGGACCAAAAGACGATATAAAGTTCCGTCGAGTTATATTCACGACACTAAGTCGATACGTGTCAAATCAATCACGTATTCCTCTTCTAAAACCCACACATTATATTGTTTCTAATTTATCATTATCTCGTTTCTTCACGACTTTGAGTGATGTCTCATACAACTAATCTTAGATCGACGGCTCTTTAGCCGAGTTCGATATTCGATAAGTCGAGGCCATTCTTATTTCACTAGGATAAGTCGGGACAAGACCCCAAGGCTCAGGGATCGAGCTAGCATTACGCTTCGGTCCCGTGCGCTAATGCGTACTAAAGCCTTTCTCCTCCGGTCAATACACTACATAATGTGTAAGTGATCGGAGTCCGTCCAATCATTCGATTTACGGTTTCAATTTACCTTTTTTATTTATGGGTCCGTTTATAGTTTACATTTACCGTTGCTAATCCGTTTATTATTATCGCAATTTGTTCAAGTATTATGAATACCGGTTGTATTCCGCCCGTGTAATTTGTAATTTACTTTCCAGTTGTTTATTTCCGTTGCGTGGCATTTATCGCTTTTAAATGAACCCATATGCTAAAACAACTTCGACCTATTTAAGATGCATTAAACGACATAGCTAAACACGTATTTCACATGCGTAGCTCAAAACAATGTTTGCATATCGTTTCATCGTCTTACTAACGCGCGTACATGAACACCGATCAATATCTTAGTAGAGGCCGCTAAGTGCGGGCGCGGTTGGGTGTCCTTCGTGGGCTTCCCTACACGTACCTTCACCCCTTACTCAGAACCTTCGATTTCGGGATGCCCGAAACCATTAGCGAGCGAGAGTCATTCGATATATGATATTTGGTAATTCAATATCGATATCGTTATGCAAAGGGACGAACCCCCACAAGTTCTAGTACTAAAGTGGGTCGTGCTTTGTGCACGATACACCTAAGTATAAAGTGGGTTCGAATGGGCCCGAACTCCCACAAAGTTCGGTGGCGACTCCAACTTCGATTTAAATTTCAATTCGAGAACAATCTTACCACGAGATTCATTCGTCTACCCAAACCTGCGTGTGGCCGCGTCAGGGTGGACCTATGTCGTGTCCACAATATATACTTGGAGTAACACACAGTATCTATTAGAGTAACAAGTTTGTAACGTTAGAGTAACATCATTCATATGTTGGAGTTACAATGTTCTTGTAATATACAATATCTACTAGAGTTACACGTTTCTAACGTTGGAGTAACATCATTCACATGTTAGAGTATCTATTAGAGTAGCACAAATAGAACTCTATACTAAACCAAATTACCATTGTTGGAGTAACATTCGTCGACTCCAAATCCAGGAGGACTCATGATCAGCTCTAGTTGAGCTCTATTAACAAAGTTATTGATCTAGGTCGTCATAAAATTATTGAGCTTTATTAACAAAGTTACTGATCTAGGTCATAAAGATAAAGTTGTTGGACTCTTATATAAAAATAGAATATTTCTTAAGAGGCAATCAAAAGATGAAGTGCACTACATAAAATAGAATATTTCTTAAGACGCAATTAAAAGATGAACATGAATACATAATCCGCCAAAAATTAAAAATACGATTTCCCTAATTTTAAAAGTCAGGGTAGTATTTTAATCTTTATAACCTGCTACATCAGGTCACCTAATTAATATTTAACATGCTACTTATCCTCCATCCTCACCCTTAGACCTGGATAACGGGTGAACTATGTCGGGTCAACTTCGGGTCAGGCCCTTTCGGATTATAATAATCGAGTTGCTTCAGGTCGGGTCGGATAATTTTGGGTTCGGGTCATTATTTGGTTTGCTGTTTTCAACTTTTTTAGGGATATTGACTAGTTTTCTATAATAATAGTCGGGTCAGTTTCGGGTTAGCTCGGATCAGTTCGGATTACGGGTCAAAATCATGTGTTCAGTTAGGGTGTCGGGTCGGGTTCGGTTTGACTTATTCGGGTCGTGTCAGTTTTGTCAGGTCTACTCCTCCTTACTTCTCTCCTTCATCCTCTCTCTCCATTACCCGTCATCCTTCTTCCATTTTTTTCTATACGTTTCATTTAGATTAACGTGTTGATTTTGGTGTTGGATTGTGTTGTTAGCTAGATTTGGTGAGGTTTAAGGAAAATAAAGACGGAAGACATTAATGACGTTTAATGCCTCGTACATTGAGTAAGTGAAAAAGAGTGAACATGAAACAGATTAAAAGCGAAAAAGGAAGGTGAACGGGTTCTACCGTTAACTGGTCATCTATACTACTCCGTACTCAGGTTTAACTAATACAAAAATACGTATTATTCTCAGATTTATTAAATTTGGAATCATTTTCGGAAGACGCTCTATAGTTGATATTATTATCGTTAAATAAAATTAAAGGTGAAAAAGAAAGGTGGAAGGGTTCTACAGGTAACCGATCACCAATACTACTCTGGTTTAACTACTCCAAATATATGTATTATTCTCAGATTTATTAAAATTACTATTATTTTGGGAAGACGCCCTATAGTTGGTATTATTGTTGTTAAATAACCCTTTAATCTAAGTTTTTCCTTCAATTCTTCATCCTTTGGACTTAAATGTTGTCTTGAAAGTAATGTATCCAACATTTTCATCTCCATTTTGGTATTTACTCGCAAAATCTTGAATCTGAATCAATACGTCTTTGTCTAGCCTCCATTTGCAATTTTATATTACTCCCGTGCTTGTGAATACATGATGATCATCTTCACTAAACATAGAATTTGACATTTTGATATTCCATTACGCTTCTTTTTGGTCGCCTCCCGACCTTCTTAACGTCAATTCACGTCTTCATCGTCATTAACACTAGATGGAGTGGAAACATCAACACTAGTAGGGATGGTTTCAAAATTCGACCTCGATCTTTTTTAACTTGAACTGCTTTTATTTGCGATGTCACTACAGTTGTTGTTTTGCTTACTCATAACGTTGTTGTAGACATAAAAATCATCAAAATCGTTATCGTTGTTCCCTTTGCGAAATAATATTTGAGCCGCCTCAATATCATCTTCTACGTTGGTGCCACTCCCCGGTGGTCAATTAATAATTTTGCTATAACAACTAACCCATTTGTTGACAACGGTATTGAGTCGCTTTAAATGACCTTTCATAACGTCAATACTCCTAATAGACAGTTGAGTATTATTTTCATTTTCTACCCTCGATTGTTCATATAACTCACTTATTTTGTTCCACATCGTTAGGGTGTTTTGACAGTGGGACAAAAATAGCAATTCAGAGGAAGTATTATATTTATATTTTATTACGGACTATTTTCTAATTTGCACGGGCTAGCACCGGGTGGACCGGGATGAAGAAGGACTCGCCTGTGATTACTAGAAGTAGTAATTAATATCGGCCTAGAGAGATTTGGGCCATGAAAAGTCAGGTTGGGTAGGTCGTTGAAATATATATACTGTACTCGGCACTTGAAAATTAGCCAAGGACAAAGTTGTTTCCACTAAAATGTTGTTTACGAGTAACCACGTAATTACTTTTGTCATGTCTTGCTCAGCTTTACCCACCGAATCGTAGTACAGATCCACCTTCATCTATATTTGCCAACGATTGGATCTTTGCCAGCCAACCACCAACTCGACATAAGCGCGACATCTTCCTTTTCATTGCAAACAGATTATTCAATGGGGTTCGATTTGGGAATTTTTTTTGGAACCTTGATAGTGTTCTTGTAGAAGAAATTGGAGTAGTTTCAACAAAAGTTTGAGTTGGGAATTGAAACAATGACATTGTGTCGTCAAACCGATCAATATTTTCATAATTTTGATTTTCGGAAATTAAATCCGTGAATATCTTGATATGATGTGTAATCGTCGTCATCATAATTTGGAGAAGACGAATTATTCAAATCCATATTATAAGTAGAATTTTATTTTTGAAGGATATAGGAATATGAGTATATTTAAAAAAAGGTTATGAGTAAATTTTTTTGTAGGAGTGTATGAGTAATTTATAGAGAAAAAAATGTAGTTGTTAAAAAAGAATTATTGTAAAATATAGTCGTTGGAATTGTGGAAATTGGAATTATTGTAAAAAGTGCTGATGGAGTATAACATTTGCTTTACTTTTGCATTAATGATGTAGAAAAAGTAAGGGTTATTTCAAGAGAATAATACCAACTATGCGTGTGCTTCTTAAATTAATACAAACTATACGTAATCTCATTTTAATACGAACTATGTCTTCATTAACCTCACTTTGTTATGAGTGACCGGCTATCTGTTGAACCTCTCTTATTCAACTTTTTCTCTAACTCTTCTTCTTCTGATTTACATTTTGTGTTTATTTTCGGCCATTGAAAAAAAAAACCAAAAATTCATCTTCCATTTCTTTTTCATTTAGTCTTATAGAAGCTGTGAAAAAATTGTTTTATTGTTATTTTGGCTTTCACGATGACTGCAACGGACCTAATAAAACTCTAGAAAGTTACAACAAGTCACTATGACCTGTAATAGCAAGTCATAATTTCATATATAACAAAACGAGATTAATAAATGCGTAGTTCATATTAAAATGAGATTACGTATAGTTTGGATTATTTTAAGAAGCACACACATAGTTGATATTATTCCCATAAAATAACCCAAAAAGTAAAGCAAACGGCAGGAAAAAGTAAAAAAGAGTAGAAGGTCATCAATTTGGTGAAGTGTCATCCCATGACACTAAGTCATGCAATTGGGATGAAGTGTCATCATAATACAAATACTAATGGTGGATTAGCATGACCCCATCCAACTTGACCTAGGTCAAGTTGTTGGATGTGAATGGTCTAATCACACTCCCTAACTCACCCTAAATACTCGAACTGCTTCCGTGCCTACGACGACACTTAAGAGCCCGTATTCCGATATCACTAGCATGTAGGTTGATGGTGTACCAATCCCATTTCTAATCTCTAACTCTTTTTTTTATTTTGTATACTAACTACTTACAACGCTAACATTTATTTATCGTTACTAACTTTTAATTTCTGTTCTACTAACATTTACTTTATCGCAATCTAACATTTCATTTATCGTTCCTAACATCTAACATTTATTTATCATTTTTTTACATTCCGTTATATATTAAATACCGTGTATATTACGATATAACAAAAAATTATTTTCAAAATCGATTTGAGCAAATGTTCGATGATGCTAAATCGATCGTCGTAGGCTTTAAAAGCCAAACTACGACGTCTAAATGCAAATGACTCAATGTTTGTGACGACAAATTGATTTTTTCGATCGAGTACATTCGATAATAAATGCCGCCTAAAGTCCGTATAATCCCCGAACAAGTCCAACTGGAGGTGGCGCCCCACGAGGCACGCCGCCCTAGTAGGGCTGAGCAAAACCGGGTACCCGAACCGGTTTTCAAAATCCAAAATTTGTCGAACAGAAACCGACCCGGTTTTAACCGGGTACCCGGTTTTTTTACATTATGTGAACCGAAACCGAACCGGTTTTAAACCGACCCGGTTTCTCTGACCCGATTTCCAAGAATTTAAAGCACCTACTCTATAAATCGGTTTTTGAACCGGTTTTTTTAACCAATTTTGACCCGGTTTCTGCAACCCGGATTTCAAGCCACTATTAAAGTTTGAGTTTTGGGAGCCTTTGGCGGTTTAATAGAACTTTTAGTTTTACTCCTCAAACCTTGACGATTAGAAGTGTCGCCTCGATTTTCATCAATATCATCCTCCAAGTTGATTATCCTTCAGCCCATTCGTTACCACTACATCGACAAAATTAACAAAAAAAAAACGAAATAGACACCAAAATAGATGAGAATTTGAGAAAGATTACCGATGGGAGATGATTGAAGTTGAGGCGTGATGAATCTGTTGATGAATGTACAACGAGATGAATGATTGAATGAAGTAAGAGAGAGATGAGAAGCTGAGACTGAGAGCTGCGGCGGTGCGGGTTTAGGGTTTGAATGAATGAGGAGTTTAAGTGTGTGACTGTTGGAAACTTCGAATGAGGAGGACCCAGGGAGACAGTACATGTATACCCTTAACCTTAGTTAGTATTATTTATTTTTTATTTTTTTAAAATGTAAACCGGTTTAAAAACCGGGTACCCGGATTTCTAAGTTCATGAACCGAACCCGAACCGGTTTTCTATCTTTAAAATCGGTTCGGGCCCCGACCCGGTTTTCAGTCATCAAAACCCGGATTTTTCGGGTTTTTAAAACCGGTTTTCGGTTCGGTTTTTTTTTGCTCACCCCTAGCCCTAGGCGCTTAGGGGTTAGGACGCCTTATGGCGTGCACATGACCTGTTGGATTATAACGAGATCGCGGTAATTCGTTATCGAGCATATTCGATGTCATTTTCAAAATGTCACTTTAAAGACCTGATATCGATTCCGTAATCGAACGTCGCATGTAAAAGAGCTATCGACAATCGAATTAGCATGAAACCCGATGACGTCAAACCGATCGTCGTATGGTCCATAAGACCCGATAACGACGTCGTGACACGTAGGGGTTTGATATTCATGTTTAGTTCGATTATTCTTGATTCCATAAACATCGCTCTAAAATATTCGATACCGATTCCATAATTGAGTGTCGAGTATGAAGAGCTATCGAGAATCGTGCTAATGCAAAACCTAGTGACGTCGAATCGATCGTCGTATTGTCCATAAGACCCGACAACGACGTTGTGACACAGAGAGACCCGATATTTGCATTAGCTCGACCACGTCTCGATTCGAGTCACAAATTCGTAACATGCCACCCGGTACAAGGGCACTCGATCGAGTGTCTGAGTCACTCGATAATGGGTAGGGATTTTTCGTCAAAGGCACTCGACCGAGTCCACATAATGACTCGATCGAGTGACCCCCTACAAGCCTCCAACGAGAGCCAAAAGACGATATAAAGTTCCATCAAGTCATACCTACGACTCTAAGACGATACGTGCTAAATCAATCACGTATTCCTCTTTTAAAACCCATACATTATCTCATTTCTAATTTATCATCGTTTCGTTTCTTCACGACTTTGAGCGATGTCTCATACGACTAATCCTATATCGACGACTCATTAGTCGATTTCGATATCCGATAAGTCGAGGCAATTCCTATTTCACTAGGATAAGTCGAGACAAGAGCCCGAAGCGGGGGATCGAGCTAGCATTACGTTCCGGTCCCGTGCGCTATTGCGTGCTAAGGCCTTCGTCCTTCGGTCAATACACAACGCAATGTGTAAGCGATCGGAGTCCGTCCAATCATTTAATTTATGGTTTCAATTTACGTTTTCTATTTACGGCTTTGTTTATATTTTACGTTTACCATTGCAAATCCGTTTGTTATTGTTACGTTTTGTCCAAGTATTGTGAATTCTGGGTTGTATTCCGCCCGTGTAATTTATAATTTACTTTTAAGTTGTTTATTTTTGTTGCGTGGCATTTACCGTTTTCTAAACGAAACCACATGCTAAAACAACTTCGACATATTTAAATATGCATTAAATGACGTAGCTAAACACGTATTTCACATGTGTAGCTCAAAACAATGTTTGCATATCATTTCACCGTCTTACTAACACGCGTACACGAACATCGATCGATATCCTAGTAGAGGCCGCTAAGTGCGGGCGCGGTTGAGTGTCCTTCGTGGGCTTCCTAACACGTACCCTCACCTCTTACTTAGAACCTTCGATTTTCGGATGCCCGAAACCATTGGCGAACGAGAGTCATCCGATATACGATATTCGGTAATTCGACATCGATATCGTTATGCAAAGGGACGAACCTCATAAGCTCTAGTACTAAAGCGGGTCGTGCTTTGTGCGTGATACGCCTAAGTATAGAGTAGGTTCGAACGGGTCCGAACTTCCACAAAGTTCGGTGGCGACTCCAACTTCAATTTAAATTTCGACCCGAGAGCAATCTTACCACGAGATTCATTCGCCTACCCAAACCCACGCGGGGCTACGTCGGGGGGGACCTTGTCATGTCCACACATCCGTCAGAGAAATTTATTAATTTACTTCGGTTTGTTAGTCACTCAAATAAACAGTTGTTCATCCTTGTGAGGTTTGTTATCGTGCTAAGCAAGTTCGAGACAACTTTCCTACTTACTATCGTATTGTTAGTCGTATTTTTGAGTTGGTTCATTGCGACCTTTAAGGCTTGTATTTTCTTACTATTGTGGACGATAAGTCTCGTGCTGTAAGGGTTTATTTATTAAACAATAAGACGAAAGTTCAATCGTTTTTTTATTTTGCTGCTATGATTAAAACCCAATATTCTTCGTCCCTCAAGATTGTTCGTAGCGATAATGGCAAAGAGCTTAGTTCTCTAAAATTGTTCTTCCGACGTAATGGAATTTTGTTCCAAACATCGTGTGTCGGGACCCCACAACAAAATGGACGGGTCGAGCGCAAGCATCAACATATTTTAAACGTTGCTCGTGCTCTCGATCCAGTTCAACTCGGGTCTTCCCATACGATTTTGGGGCGAATGCATCCTTGTTGCGGCTTATTTAATAAATAGAACTCCCTCCACCGTCCTTGATAGGAAAACTCCGTATGAAATTTTATTTGGGTCACCCCCGTCCTAACTGCCCTCCATGTATTTGGTTCACTGTGCTACGCCCATGATCATCGGGCTAAAGGTGATAAATTTGCTAGTCGTAGTCATAAATGTATATTTGTAGGGTAACCTGTCGGGAAAAGTTTGGTACCTCTATGATTTGGACAATGATGCTTTCTTTGTATATCGTGATGTTAAATTTTATGAGGAAAACTTCTCATATCTTGAGCCGGCTGCGACTAATGTTTCTCATGTGCCTGCGGTTCGAGACTTAGGGGGGATTTCCTTGACTTCGATGATTTCGAGGTCGACTCTGAGTCTCCACCGCCTAATGAAACCACCCGCGTTTTCGATACTGAGTCCATTATTGATGATGTGCCCGCTAATGAACATCATGTATTCACACATCAACAACCTAACGAAGAGTTAGGTCATGGTCGACGTGAGAAAACTCCGTCCAAGGCTCTCCAAGATTACATGGTTGGTACTACTTTGAGCGGTAATAATCCATCCGAAGCTTCTCCGGTGATCACCGAGTCAACACCGTCCTCAGGTACATCCTATCCTATAGTGAATTATATTAATTGTGAGAAATTTTCTGTCGATCATCGGGCATTCTTAGCAGCTATTACTAGCTACATTGAACCGAGAAAATTTTAAGAAGCGGTTCAAGATGAAGGGCGGCGAAAGGCAATGGAAGCCGACATGCAGGCTCTCGAGAAAAATGGCATGTGGGTCATAGAACCACTTTCACCCGGAAAGAAAGCGCTAGGGAGCAAGTGGCTTTATAAAATTAAATACAAGTCAGATTCTACTATTGAGCATCTTAAAGCTCGACTTGTTGTATTTGGGAATCATCAGACCGAGGGAGTTGATTATGACGAGACTTTTGCCCCTGTCGTAAAGATGACAACTGTTCGGACATTCCTTGCTGTAGCTGCTTCCAAAAATTGGTCCTTGCACCTAATGGATGTACACAATGCATACTTGCACGGAGATCTTGCGGAAGAAGTATATATGAAATTGCCACGAGGGTTCAACCCGACAACGCCAGACACGGTGTGTAAGAGGGCCTTATATGGTCTTAAACAAGCTTCTCACTGCTGGTTTGCAAAGCATGCAGCCGCCCTGAAACGGTATGGGTTTGTTCAATCTTATGCTGACTATACTTTATTTTCTTACGATAATGGCATAGCTCAGCTGAACGTTCTAATATATGCTGACGACCTGATTATTTCTGCCAACGATGATACTACTCTACTTAAGTTTAAGAAGTATCTTCACTCTTGCTTTCACATGAAGGACCTTGGCCTTATCAAATAATTTTTGGGCCTCGAAGTGGCTCGAAATAATAACGGGATTTTTGTCTGTCAGCATAAATCCACACTTGTTATTATCTCTGAGTTCGGTTTACTTGGGTGTAAACCTGTGATCTCCTATGGAACAGAATCACAGACTAGCTCGGTCCGAGAGCGAATTTATTTCTGACCCGGAAGTTTACCGTCGTGTGGTTGGCAAGCTTTTGTACCTGGCTGTGACTCGTCTTGATCTGTCTTATTCTGTACATATTTTATCTCAATTTATGCATGCACCGCTTGAGAATCATTGGAATGCGGCATTGTGTGTGATTCGTTATCTCAAAGGGACACCGGGACAAGGAATTTATATGCGGTCAGATAGTAAGCTCCCTTTGTCGGGTTAGTGTGACTCTGATCATGCTTCTTGTCCACTAACTCGGCTCTGCCACTGACTGGTTTGTGTTTCTTGGTGACTCCCCTATTTCGTGGAAAACCAAGAAACAGCCAACTGTCTCCCGCTCTTCTACAGAAGCTGAATATCGTGCTATGGCGGTCATTACTTGTGAGTTGAAATGGTTGAAGAGTCTCCTTCTCAGTCTCGGTGTCTCCCAAGACGAGGCTACACCGCTTCATTGTGATAATAAGGCGGCGTTGCATATTGCCCAAAACCCGGTTTTTCATGAACGTACGAAACATATAGAAACTGATTGTCACTTTGTTCGTGACGCGTTGCAAGTGGGACTCATTGCGCCGACATATATCCCCACTACTGTTCAATTGGTAGATATCCTTACTAAAGCTTTGGATGCTCCTCTATTTCATTATCTACTTAGCAAGTTGGGCAGGTTAATCCCCATGTTCCAACTTGAGGGGGGGTATTGGGTTATATTGGATTGGACTATTAGTTATTAGAATATGCTATATGTATGTATTTGGCTCATATCTATTTGTATTGATATATTTATATATATCGAACTAAGCTAAAGAAATAATCAGAAATTACGTTACACAAAGATATTATATAGACTCCTATATTTGATCACATCATTATAAATCAAAATCTATGTAT
This sequence comes from Agrostemma githago, assembly GCA_958450325.1. Taxonomy (NCBI): domain Eukaryota; kingdom Viridiplantae; phylum Streptophyta; class Magnoliopsida; order Caryophyllales; family Caryophyllaceae; genus Agrostemma; species Agrostemma githago. The sequence goes on along the minus strand of OY288254.1, from coordinate 8,891,046 downwards.
AAGATTATACACGTAATGATATTGATATTCTAAGAATAATTGCTTGAAAGAATGAAATGTTTGATGCGCAATCCATTTTAGCAAAAAATGTTCCATAGCCAAATCAATTTTGAAGGAAAGAAATTTTAAAAATGGATATGTTGAGAGAGCGCGCAATGTTGAGAACGAAAAAAAGTCGATTCCTCCCATTTCTCTTCGGATTCATTTTAGATGATTTTTTTGGGGCAAAATTACACATTACACCCTTTTGTAAATCACTTTTTGAAATTATAGGCTTATAAAATTATTTTAAAAAATTACTACTTTTTTTGAAGTGCAGATCAATTTCATTAACAATAAACCATATGACATCTACAAACGATATCAAATTGAACTGAATACATATTTGTAAAAAATAAATAAAGAACATCCTTGAGACAGAGATCGCTATTTGAATAATACAATTCTGCATTCTGCATAGCCTTCTATATATCGTTGTTGATTGACATAACCTTTCGCGAAGGAATCTATGGATCTGATGATATAGTCTTCAAAAGGATGAACTTTCTCTATTTTGACAAATTGTAGACCGAGATTTGACCTTAATTGTATCACCATACATAGAAATTTCATTGCTCCCATGATCTTGCACATAATTCTTGGATCTCTCCAAAAGAGAGAACAAACCCCACAAAAAATATGGAAACAAACCCATCAATTGATGGGACAAATCTTCAAAAAGGAGAGGCAAGAGTTATTATAATCTAAATAAACTACTAAAAATAATCTAAATTACTACCTTATAGAACATTTTGGTTATATTTTGGTACCATAAATGAGTTTTGGTGAGTAAAAATGTTAATGAAGTACATAAACATGTAGTGTTTTACTCACAGACTCACAATTAATGTAAGTGAGTAATAAATCTCTGCGTATGAGTGTTTGTTTTGGTGTTGTACTCACATTGCTTTTTACTCAATTAGCCATTTTTACTCATTTATGTAACCAAAAAATAACAAAAATGTTTTATAAGGTTGTAATTTTTGAAAATATTTTTATAAGACTATAATTTCAAAAAAGTGATTTATAAAAGGATGTAATTGTTATGAAATCATATTAGGTGAATGTCCATTGGGCTTTTGGCCCATATGTAACTCCCTTATCATTACTGATGTACTATATATATCCCTCTCAATGACATGAATAGGATAACTCTCTCACATATTTCTCGCTCTATTTTCTCTCTACTTTTCCTTTCTCTCTCGTTTTATAACACGTTATCAGCACGAGACTCTAATTACTGAGCAGAAAACAATTGAGAGGAGTTCATTTTTTTTCTCAATCCTTGTATCTTTTAAACAAGGAGTTCATTATTTTCTTTTTCAATCCTTGCATCTCTGAAGCAAGGAATTCGTTAATTTTCTCTCAATCCTTGCATCTCTCAAGCAAGGAGTTCGTTATTTTTTTTTCAATCCTTGCATCTATCAAAGCAAGATGTTCGTTATTTTTTCTTGATTTTTGCATCTTTATAGCAAAGAAGTCGTATTTTATTTCTCAGTCCTATATTAAGAAGTTAATTCATGTCTTTTGAATATACACATATGATCTATTATTACCTTATGACTATAAGGAGATCATAGTATATATATGGAGTATTTTCAATGCATCTCCATATTTGTATCTCTGTGGCAAAGAATTATATATATTAAAACAGTCATTTTAACGATTGAGATATATACTTTAAAGCATAATAGTTAAGTTCCTACAATTCTAATATTTTGTTTGTCTCTTTGTCAATATATTTTAAACGAAAAATTGGCAACTTTACTTTATTTCAACAATATAATTTAGATGTTAATTTGGATGACTATCTAAAATACACATTTCCTAAAGTCATAGATTTTGATATCATAAATATTTAATTTCTATAATAATATATTGGGTTATTTAACAACAATAATACCAACTATAGGGCGTCTTCCGAAAATAATATCAATTTTAATAAATCTGAGAATAATAGGTATTATTGAAGTAGTTAAACGAGAGTAGTATGGGTGACCGGTTACCTGTAGAACCCTTCCACCTTCCTTTTTCATCTTTAATTTTATTTAACGGCAATAAAATCAACTATAGAGCGGCTTCCGAAAATAATTCCAATTTTAATAAATCTGAGAATAATACGTATTTTTGGAGTAGTTAAATCAGAGTAGTATAGATGACCAGTTAACGGTAGAACTCGTTCACCTTGATTTTTTGCCTTTAATTTGTTTCATGTTCACTCTTTTTCACTTGCTCAGTGTACGAGGCATTAAACGTCATTAACATCTTCCGTCTTCTTCATCCTTCAACCTCACCAAATCTAACTAACAATACAATCTTACACCAAAAACAACACGTTAATCTAAGCGAAACGTATAGAAAAAAAATGGAAAAAGGATGAAGGGTAATGGAGAGCGAGAGAGGATGAAGAAGAGAAATAAGGAGGAGTAGACTTGAGAAAACTGACCCGACCCGAATAAGCCAAACCGAACCCGACCCGACACCCAAACTGAAGCATGATTTTGACCCGAGCTAACCCGAAATTGACCCGACTATTATTATAGAAAACTAAGTGATATCCCTAAAAAATTTGAAAACAACAAACCCGAGAATGACCCGAACCCGAAATTATCCGACCCGACCCGAATTCAACCCGATTATTATAACCCGAAAGTGACCTGACCCGAAGCTGACCCGACACAGTTCACCCGTTATCCGGGTCTAAGGAGAAGGATGGAGGATAAGTAGCAGGTTAAATATTAATTAGGTGACCTGATGTAGCAGGTTATAAAGTTACTTATACTATTCTTGTTTAACTACTTCAATAATACGTATTATTCTCGGATTTATTGAAATTGGTATTTGTTCCGGTATCGGAATCAATTAACCCGACTTTGAATTCGGGTCTTTGATGTTTGTACGTTGCTCGATTGATCTTACAATCCTCTCCTTTTTCTTACTCCACGGGTCGGACCTTCCCGGCGGATTGAGCCTGCTCCCTGCACACAAAGCGCACAGGGCCTCAGAGGTTGTCCGAGGAAACCCTCTCCGATGCCTAAGTCAGTCCGTGAATGCCTTAACGAACCTAGTTCGTGAGGAGCTAGGTGGCGTTTTTTTAGAGTAAGAGTCTAGAGAGAGAAAATCCAACCCTTGGAAAGTGGGAGGAAGGGAAGTATTTATACCTTCCCCAAGAGAGAGAGAAGAGAGGGAAAAGAGCGGGAGAATGGGTGGATGGCAAAGCGACACGTGGGTCTATTTCGTCCACTCATTCTCCCTTACCTTAGGCAAAATGACGGAGGGGACCCGGGTAACCCCTGGCCCTGCCTGGGGGAGAAGTCCCTGGAGACAGGCGGGCAGGGGGTTTTGAAGGCCCTGCTCGACGGGCCGCATCGCCCTGCTGGGCAGGCGATTGCCTGAAGTTATCCCCTTAGGGTTCTTGGTGATTTACCTTGACAGCTTCCTGGGCAGGCTCCCTGATCTTTCGGGTCGGGTCGTCTTGGGGCCTGCTTGGCAGGCGACCTGGCGTAGGCTACCGACCCTCATCGGCTGGGGGGAAGCAGGGTTTCCCCCTAGCAGGCGAACTCTTTGATTTGGATGGTGGGAGGTTGACTTGTTGGCTTCACTTTTGCATTTAATGCGTCGCGTATTCCCGAGGGACGAAGCTTAATTGCATTGGGCATGCAAAGAGTTTGGATGTCTTTTGGTCATGATTGCTTTTCATGCTAAGCGAAGTTTTGGGCAGCGTGCTCGCTTAATGATTGGCTGTACCTCCTGTCGTGATGGTTGGAGTGCCATTAATGCATTGCCTTTGCTCTTGTATAAATTTTGACCTTCTTGCCATTCTCATAACCCATCTTAAACCTTCCTCTTCTTTCTCAAAGAAGTATGTCTTGGATTACGAGAACATTTTTTTGCTGTGGGGCTCGTGTGATTGCTCGCCGTTTAAAGGGGGGCTGGAGGTTGAGGTACCATAGGGCGTCTTTCCTTGCCCTGCGCCGTAGCCGGCGATTCCGCACTCGATCTTGCCGAAACCTCAGGAGGAGAGCACATTCCAGGGCGGGCAAGCGCCCAAAGAAGCCCTCTCCAGCTGGTCCTAAGTACAAGCGCTGCCCCCAGGCGGGGGGGCTGCTTTGACAGGGGATGTCATGATTGTTTCCCCTGATTACATCCCGAGCAGTTTGATCCTAACTGCCCTGAACTGACTTCGTCTCCTGAGTCAGGCCCTTCCTCTCCCCTGACGAGGAAGGTGGGTTGCGGCTCCTGTGACAATGCTGAGGCGGTTCCCTATGGTAGGGACTGGGACATTAGCAGTCACGATTCTGGGGACAGTGACGGCCAGAGTTACTCCTCTGGTCGGGACGAAGATGATGGCCTTGATGACCCCTTCAAAGACTCCGACGACTGGGATTGGGGGTCTGATGCAGGGGGGTGTGACAGCCCTGGGGATTATTCCCCAGGTTGTGATGACGGTTAAGCCTGCTTTAGATTGGCAGGCTAGTTGAGCCGAATTCTCTGGCTCTTTTTGTAACTTGGTCTAAGTTTGTAATTTGGCCCTTTTTGGGCTTTTTTTAATGAAAAGATCAGGCGGGCTTTTACTTTTGTTGTTTGTTTGTTTTTTTTTTTTTAAAATTGGACGGATGACGTCATGGAGGACGATTCCTCTGACTTATTACTTCTTCGAAACTTTTCTTGGAAAGCTGCGAGGGATTAGTTTCTGAGGATGTGATACGTGGGGGAGTTACTTGGGTAGATTCCCCAGGGTTGGCGACTTTTCGTCTGCCTTACCTATAAAAGCGACCTAGCTTCCTCACTTCCCATTTTTACAAATTTTTCGAAAAAACCTTGAGCCTTCCTCATACTCTCATACCTCCGAAAAAACTTTTCTGGGCTGAAGGATCTTCCTTTCTCAGGCTTCCATCCAGTCAGCGATCAACTTTAGGTTAGATTTCTAATCCCAAGTCCTTGCTCCCCTTTTTTTCGATTCCTCGCTTTTCCTTCTTCCTAAATTATCATGTCTAGAACACGTGCCCGCATCCTCCCGTTTACCAACCCGTCGACTAAAAGGACGGGGGATAGGGAGGAGGATAGGGAAAACCTCGCCTCTTGTTCTAGGGGAGCTGGTCCCCGAATGATCGAAGAGGAGCATTCGGGGAATAGCGGAGGTGGTAATTCCCCTGACCCCGCCCCATTTGACGTCGTTGACTCAGACGACGAGGCGCTGGAAATTGACCCCTCTAGAACCTCCGGTCCCCTTATTCCCCGAGAAAAGAGGAGGACATATTACTTGGTCAAGGCTAAATACCATATTCCTCTGGGGACCTACCCAGAATCTAAAAACCGGGGTTTAATTTTGGCGAAGAATGTCGCTGCAGCGATTGAGCGATTTTACAACTTTGGGGAGGGGTATACAATTGTTGTCCCAGGAGAAAAAGACACTGTGTGTTGTCCCCCCGACGGCTGCATAGCCGTTTATCACAAATGCTTAGAGTTTGGCCTTCGTTTCCCCCTGCACCCCTTCCTGGGAGACTTTCAGGCGGATGAACGTGGCTATAGCTCAACTGACCGCCATGGCAGTTAGGTCCCTGATAGCATATACTTGGACCTGTCTGTTTTATGGTGACGAGCCTTCCATTGATGTCCTGAGGTTCATGGATGGCCTGCAAATGGTGGCCTCTGGGAGTGAGGGCTCCCCTGGATATTGGTCTATCCAGAGGCAGAAAGGTTCCACCTTAGTGTGGCCAGCTATGGACAGTCTGAGGGACTGGAAGAACAATTTCTTGTATGTGCATAGTGCCACTGGGTGGAGGATTCCTCTGCACTTTAGGAACCATGTTCACACAAGATTGGAGACTCGCCAGGAGTACCACCCTGGTGTTGGAGGAAAGGCTCTTGAGGTAACATTGAGCAAAAAGGACAAGGACTTGGTGGAAAAATTTGCTGCTCATACAGACAGATCAGGCGTGCATGGTCCTAGTTTCTGGCTCCCCCACGCGGAGCTTATTGCTACTGATAGATATCTGACTCGAGTGGGCATGAATCCTGGTCTGGATAGAGGTAGTTCAGGGATGCTTACTGGCTTTACTCTACCTTTTTTGTCCCCCCTTAAGGGTTTTCTAACTGATCTTTCTTTTGCCCTGCAGCTCTCGCTACTCGAACCTGGTCAAGGAAGGAGGCGAGACATCTGGGCCTAGACAACGAATTTGTCATTGTTCAGAAGCGCCCTTCTCTTCCTCCCGATTTTAAGAAAGGTGAGAAGAACTTGATGAAGTATTTAAAAGGCCTTCCAGCCAACAGGACGAGGCTTCCTCCCCCCTAGAATTACACCTGTGAAGCCGACGGCTCTCCCTTCCCCTGGCGTGAAAACAGCGGCCGCCTCTGAGGCCGCCCCTTCTCATACCGCGAAGCAGGGAGGCTCCCCTGCAGGGACTCACACTCCCATGTGACCGCAGCCTGCTGGTTCTGAGGAAACTGGGGAAAGCACCCCCCAGGAGCTGACTAGGAAAAGAAACAGGGAGACCCCGAGTGTTGAGCATGTGGTGGACCTGGAGGCGGACACGCCTGACCCTAAGCGTCCTGCTCGAGACGTCCCAGGCACCCTCTTTTCAGAGGAGAACACCAAGTTCCATTACACCGCTGGTGATAGCCTGAATGTTTCTGCCCTTCTTTCTGATTCTGGCGCTACCTTGGCGGACCACCTTACCAAGACCGTGACCTCTGCCTCCAACCAGGTTATCCAGTACATTCAGCGTACTTCCCGGGTCATTCAGGCCTCTGCTGAAGTGGCGGCCCTTAGCCGCTTGAGTGATGAGGAGTTGGTTACTTCCCCTCCTTCTGATCGCCTGGCCACAGTTGAGAGGGATATCACTCTTATCGCCAGTCTGAAGAATCAATTGGCGAAAAAAGAGGGTGATTTGGAGGAGGCTAGGGATCAGGCGATCCTCTAGAAATCTCAGGGCGAGAGAGCAGTTAGGGAGGCGTCTAGCCTGGAAGAGGAACTGAAGAAAGCCAGGCAGGCTGCTGCGGAGCTAGAGCAGGCTAGGAAGGCGTTGGCTGAGCTGGAGCATGTGAAGAGAAAAGCTGCTGATTTAGAGGAGTGTCTTTCTAAGGCTAACTCAGACCTTCAGACGGCCCGCGGCGATTTGACGACAAAGGCAGAGGAGTGGCAGAAGGAGAAAAATGAAATAATCCAAGAGGCTGAAACTGAGGTGGAGAAAGGCTTTGAAAGTGGTGTTAACTCTTCCTTGGTGCTGGTTATGGAGGTCATCAGGGAGATGTTCCCTGGTTTTAATGAGGAGGCCTTTCGAGCTCTTTACGCTGCCAAGGACAAGGCCCGGGTGCGCAGATCGCCTGAAGAGGCTGCCGGTCCTGACCCAGATGCCCCTCCTGCCTAACATGCAAAGCAGTCGTCCTCCGAGGGCTCTTGTCCCTTCCCTGTTTCGCTTTTGCTCCTTCGCTGATGTTTTAACTTCTTTTTGCGCGCCGAGCCCTGTTGTGGCCGGCTGCCTTACCTAATGTAATGCTTTAACTTTCTTGCTTATGAATTTTATCGTCATTTTGTAAAGACTCTTTCATTTGTTCATATATGCATATGTTTGATTTTTCTTTCAAAGTTATATCTGGTTCTGGCTTCTGGTCGAAGTCCAGAGGGTCTGCCTCCTGCCTGCCCAGAGACAGGCAGGAGGACTTAATGTTTTTTATACAAGGTTGGGGGATGCCCCCAGTCCTTGTTTGTTCGGCGTATGGGGCCCGGCCTGGCCCTGGCTTCTGGTCGAAGTCCAGGGGGCCTGCCCCCTGCCTGCCCAGAGGCGGGCACGAGGGCTTAGTTAATTTTTTATACAAGGTTGGGGAATGCCCCCAGTCCTTGTTCATTCGGCCCGTGGGGCCCGGCCTGACCCTGGCTTCTGTCCGAAGTCCAGGGGGCCTGCACCCTGCCCGCCCAGAGGTAGGCAGGAGGACTTTACTAATTTTTTATACAAGGTTGGGGGATGCCCCCAGTCCTTGTTTATTCGGCGCATGGGGCCCGGCCTGGCCCTGGCTTCTGGCCGAAATCCAGGGGGCCTGCCCCCAGCCTACCCAGAGGCAGGCAGGAGGACTTAGGGATTTTGTTGGGGGGGCTCATTTTTCCTGGTTTTGGCAACAGGGGGGCCTCCCCCTATTGCCCCCTGCTCGTTTGTGTGTGAAATGCAAATTTGAACAGGCAACGAGTATAAATTCTGGACATCTTTTCATTTCTTTAAAATAAACATTTAACATGTGTGGTCGGAGCCATCGACATTTTGCTCTGATCGTCCTCCGCCAACTTTTTTTGAAAGCAAAAATTACTTAGTCCTTATCTAGTGCTTAGACATAGTACTTCCTTAAGGTGTCCGCATTCCAGTGGGCGGCTAACTCCTGACCCTCCAGATTAGCGCTTTTGTAGGTGCCTGGCCCTTTAATCTGGGTTACCTCATATGGGCCCTCTTAGTTGGCACTCAACTTCCCATGTTCTCGGGATTTTCCTACTGTCTGAGTTTTCCTTAAAACCAGGTCTCCCACTTGAAAGCTTCTTTCGTTCACTCTCCTGTTATATGCCTTTCTCATCCTCTGCTGGTAGGCGGCGATGTTGATGTTGGCTTCCTCCCTGACCTTGCTGACTAGGTCTAGTGCTTCAGTCATTGCCACCTCATTGTCAGCCCTGTCATATTGCTGAGATTGCAGGGTAGGGATTCGCACTTCGATAGGTAACAAAGCTTCAGCCCCGTATACCAGGCCGAAGGGTGTTTGTCCTGTAGACTCTTTTCTTGTCGTTCTGATGGACCAGAGGATGCTTGGCAACTCATCTGCCCATCTTCCTTTGAGCTCATCCACCATTTTCTTAAGTCCATTTAATATTTGCTTGTTGGTGGCTTCTGCCTGCCCGTTGGTTTGGGATGGCAGACGGCAGAATAGGCGACTGTTATGCCGTGGCCTTCCAACCAGACTCTCAGAAGGTCATTATCAAACTGCCTCCCATGATCAAACACCAACATTTTTGGTAAACCGAATCTGGTGATGATGTTCCTCCATATTACCTTCATGACCGCAGGCTCAGTGATATTCGGAACTGCCTCAGCCTCAACCCATTTGGTGAAGTAATCGATTCCCACAATTAGAAATTTCCTGCCCCCAGTTGCCACAGCAAAAGGACCTAATATGTCCATCCCCCACTGGGCGAAGGGGATGGGAGACAATATTGGCCTGAGTTCCTGGGCAGGGGCGTGGATTGAAGGGGCGAATATCTGACATTTCCGGCATTTTTGGGTCAGGTCCCTTGCGTCTGCCAACATGGTAGGCCAGTAGTAGCCTACCCTCAGGGCTTTGTGGGCTAGCGACCTTCCTCCAATATGATGCCCACAGATCCCCGAGTGGATATCATCCAAAACCTTAGCGGCCTACCTTGCCCCCAGGCATCTGAGTAGGGGTGAGGAGAAGGACTTCTTGTATAACTCTCCATCGATCAGTATAAACCATGCTGCTTTTACAGGCATCCTCCTCTTTTGTGCAGGGTCAGACGGGAGGATCCCATATCTCTTGTATTGAGTGATTGGGGTCATCCAATCTTCAGGCCTTGCTTCCTCAATTGCATTGACCGATTGATGGTGGTAGTGGATTTCTCTTGAACAACATCCACCCAAACCGATCTCCTTATATCCTGCAGGTTGGAGCTGGCCAGTTTTGACAGGGCGTCTGCCCGGTTATTCTGGGATCGGGGGATTTGCCTGACTTTGTAGGATTTTAAGCTTGACAGTTCCTGCTTCACCCTCTCCAGGTATGCAGCCATGGCCTGGTCCCTTGCTTCATATTCTCCATTAATTTGGTTGACAATGAGCTGGAAATCAGTTGCTAATACTACCCGCTCTGCGCCTGCTGCTCTGGCCAGACTAATCCCTGCGAGCACAGCCTCATTCTCCGCCTCGTTGTTTGATGCAGGGAAAGTGAACCTGAGTGCATGCTCAAAGTCTACTCCCTCGGGGCTAGTCAGTACGACACCTGCCCCCGCACCGTTGGCTGTTGAGGACCCATCAGTGTATACCACCCATTCTCCGGCAGGGGGGTCATCTTCTTCTGAGTGGGAACATTCAGCCAGAAAATCCGCCAAGGCTTGAGCCTTGATGGCGGTCCTGGATTGATATGTTATTCCCAAGCCACTCAGCTCGATTGCCCATTTTAGCAGCCTTCCAGATTTTTCAAAATTTTCTAAGACTTTTTCCAGGGGTTGGTCAGTCAAGATTACGACAGGATGCGCGTCAAAGTATGGCCTGAGCTTCCGGGCGGCGATGACGACTGCATAAGCGGCTTTCTCGACCACCGGGTAATTTCTTTCTGCTGCCCCCAGGGCATGACTCACAAAGTAGATAGGTTGCTGGGAGCTCGCTTCTTCCCTTAATATCACCGCACTTACCGTGGTATTTGTTACGGCGATGTAGAGAAAGAGTTTTTCCCCTGCTACTGGCCTTGCCAGGGTAGGTAACTTCTTCAAATGTTCCTTCAGCTGTTCAAAAGCCTCCTTCTGTTCGTCATCCCACTTGAACTGTTTGTTACCCTTTAGCACCTTAAAGAAAGGGGTTGACTTGTCCGCCGACCTGGCAATGAAACGTGCCAGGGCAGCCATTCTGCCTGTCAACCGCTGGATGTCCCTTATGATTTTAGGCTCAGGGAGATCCAAGACAGCCTAAACCTTCTCAGGGTTGGCGTCTATCCCCCTGGAGCTAACTAGAAAACCTAAGAATTTTCCAGACCGGACTCCGAACGTGCATTTTTTCGGATTGAGCTTCATCTTGTAAGCCCGCAGGGATGAGAAAGTCTCCTGCAAATCCACCAGGTGTTCACTGTCTCCCTTACTTTTCACAATAGCGTCGTCGACATAAGCCTCTAGATTTCTCCCTTTCTGGTCTTCAAAGACCTTGTCGACTAGCCTCTGGTAGGTGGCGCCTGCGTTCTTCAGTCCGAATGGCATCATTTTATACATATAAGTGCCGGAGCTGGTAATGAAGGCACACTTTACCCTGTCGGGTTGCCAAAGATACACCTGATGGTACCCTGAAAAAGCATCCAGAAAACTCAGCATAGAGTACCCACTAGTGGCGTCTACTAGCTTGTCTATTCTTGGAAGGGGGTAGCAGTCCGTTGGGCAGGCTTTGTTCAGGTTTGTGAAGTCCACGCACATCCTCCATGCACCTGACGACTTCTTAACCATTACGAGATTCGCCAGCCATTCAGGGTAGTCGCAGATTTCTATGAAATCTGCCTTCAAAAGTTTCTCTATTTCTTCTTTGATAGCCAAGTCCTTTTCTGCAGACATATTTCTCTTCTTCTGCTTTACAGGGCGAGCCTCCGGGCTCATGTTCAGCCTGTGAACGATGTGAGCCGGGTCGACTCCCGGCATTTCATCCGCCGAGTATGCAAAAACGTCCATGTTGTCTCTAAGGACCCTGATGAGTTATGCGCGGTAAGATTCTTCTAGGTCAGCCCCTACAAGGACCTGCCTGCCAGGCTCTAGATCTACCAGCATGCTTCCCCCCCCAGGTTCGAGGTGGTCAGCTGCCTGCTGGCTGGCTGGAATCTGTCCCTCCCTGCTGGGGGAGCTATCAGCTTTCCTTTTTCCTTTCCTTTCTGTCTCATGGGTCTGCAAAGCCACCGAGTAACAGTGCCTGGCAGACTCTTGGTCCCCATGGATCTTTCCTTCCAGGCCAAAGTCTGTTACGTAGGCCACTGTTAGGGCTCGGATTGATATTGCGGCTTCGATTTCGTCCAAGGTGTCTCTACCAATCAAGGCGTTGTATGCTGATTTCGCATCTACCACGACGAACGAAACCCTGACATTCCTGGCAGAGGTCCCCTCTCCGAATGTCACTGGCAAGTGTATAATTTCCATTGGGAGCACGCCTGCCCCGCTGAATCCATACAGTGATCCAGGGGAAGGTTTCAAGTGTCTTCTTTCCAGTCCCATTTTCTCGAAGGCGTCCCTGTAAAGCAGGTTCGTGTAAGCCTCGGTGTCCACCAAACATCTTCTCACGATGTGGTTGCTGATTTCCAGGGACAGGACCAAAGGATCACTATGCGGGTACACTACTCACCCTGCATCCTCAGGGGTGATGCTTAGTGTCATACCTTTTGGACTCCCTGCCCTTTCAGCATATCGATTTGATTTCGTAGCTCACGAATCTGCCTCTTCTGGCCTCTCCTGCTTGTTTGGCCCTCTGCATCCCCCGATATCACATGGATTATCAGGCGGTTCTGCACCGAGCCTTCAGGCTTTTCCACTATTTCTTTCTGGGTTTTGTTCCTTGCTGCGTAGTTGCTCAGCCAGCCATTCCTGATGAGCTTCTTGATTTCGTCTTTCAGGTGGCGGCACTCTTCGGTGGTATGGCCTACGTAGTCATGGAATGTACAGAATTTCTTGGGGTCCCCTTTCGGGCTGCGTGGTTTGCTTGGACGGTTCCACTTAGTAGTTTCCTTCTCTAGTTCGAAAATCTCTGCCCTGGATTTGTTGAGGGCTGTGTAGTTGTCGAATCTAAGCTGGTAAACTGTGCGTTCCTTCTTGGGGGTATCCCATTCCTCGACTCTCTGTTTCCCTGCCTCATTCCTTCCGCGTCCACCCTGTGGTCCCCTCTGCTGCCTGGTAGGGCCTGCGGGGGTATCCGGCAGGCTCTGGAACTCTTCCTGCAGCATAAACCGTTCTGCGATCTTTCTAGCTTTGGCCAGAGTTTCTGGCTGGGCCCTGATCATCTGGTTTTTCATCTCACCAGGGAGCAGGGAGTTAGTTAGCGCGTACGTTCCTGTTGCATCATCTATTTCTTTCACTTGCTGGAAGGACAAGTCAAACCTCTTCAGGTACTCCCTGACAGTTTCACCCTTCCTCTGCCTAAGGGTCATTAGGTCAAACCGAGTAAGACGACGCCTCTTGTTTCCAGCATACTGATCTAGGAAGGCCTCTGCCAATTCGATAAAAAAACTGATAGATCCCTGCGGCAAGTCTCTAAACCAACCCTGGGCCAGACCCACCAGGGTGGTTGGAAAGATCTTACACCAGACTGCGTCGTCGGCACCGTACATGCCCATATGACTCTCGTACGCAGCTAAGTGGTCTTCCGGGTCAGTCGTACCGTCGAATTTAACAGAGGGCATCTTAATTTTTGGGATTGGGTACCCCTGCACCTCCGGATGAAGAGGGGTTTTTGTAGGCCTTCCCACCACCTTCGACCTGCTCCCCGTGGAGTGGTAACCGTGATCCCCCCCATCTGTCGAGGGTCGGTTTCCGACTACCAGGGGAACAGTGCCGGGGCGGCTGCCTGCTAATCGCCTCGTCGTCCCATCTATCAGGGGATGAGTGGTGTCGTGGGCGCTTCTTCTGAGCTGGCTCAAGATTGTCCCCCTGACGATGCTTTGACCCAACGGGCTGCCCCTGATTAAGTCTTGACTGGAGGCTTCTAGACAGGCCCGGTGCTGGCTGCGAGTCTGCCACTGGCGTCAGCCTGGAGAAGACGTCGCCCTGTCTCTCTCCTAGGCGCTTGGACGCAGGCTCTCTGTGCCTCATCCGGTTCGGGAGGTCTTGGGATAAACCCCTTCTTTCACGGGCAGCGGTGGACTCTGTTGTGTGTATGAAGAACGCCTGCTGAGCAGGCGGTTCCAGGCTGCCGGTCGTAATGCGCCTCTGTACCTGAGCATACACTTGTGCTGTTTTCTTCGCCTTCCGTTGGATTTTTCTGGCGGCGGTTCGCTTTGAGCCCCCAGCTCCTTGTCCACTTTCAAAGTGAAGCTGCCTGGGGGTTGTGGCGACCCTGCCTACCAGATCCTCCGGAGTAAATTCCTGGTTAAGCATTGCCGAGAAGAAGGCCGCCGTCTGCGCCATCTGAGCGGGGGTGAGGTTTAGGGGTTGCCTCGAATGTGCCCCCTGCCCAGCTGTAACAGCGACGTCCTTACCGGGCGCTCCGTGGAAGCTTGCCCGCCCTACTTCTGGGATTGTGGCAGCGGGCGTCTTTTTCGGGAACGGCATGCCGTACAGGGGGGCCGCTGGTGGCACTGTTGGGCCTGCCCCTGAACTGGCATCAATGATTTCAGGAATGATTTGTTATAACTGGCTAATTTTTGTATTTGAGAATGGTTGATTTTGTGGGTAATTTCGTAGGTACAACCGTATTCTTCCCCACAGACGGCGCCAAATTGTTCCGGTATCGGAATCAATTAACCCGACTTCGAATTCGGGTCTTTGATGTTTGTACGTTGCTCGATTGATCTTACAATTCTCTCCTTCTTCTTACTCCACGGGTCGGACCTTCCCGGCGGATTGAGCCTGCTCCCTGCACACAAAGCGCACAGGGCCTCGGAGGTTGTCCGAGGAAACTCTCTCCGATGCCTAAGTCAGTCCGTGAATGCCTTAACGAACCTAGTTCGTGAGAAGCTAGGTGGCGTTTTTTAGAGTAAGAGTTTAGAGAGAGAAAATCCAACCCTTGGAAAGTGGGAGGAAGGGAAGTATTTATATCTTCCCCCAAGAGAGAGAGAAGAGAGGGAAAAGAGCGGGAGAATGGGTGGATGGCAAAGCGACACGTGGGTCTATTTCGTCCACTCATTCTCCCTTACCTTAGGCAAAATAACGGAGGGGCCCCGGGTAACCCCTGGCCTTGCCTGGGAGAGAAGTCCCCTGGAGACAGGCGGGCAGGGGGTTTTGAAGGCCCTGCTCGACGGGCCGCATCGCTCTGCTGGGCAGGCGATTGCCTGAAGTTATCCCCTTAGGGTTCTTGGTGATTTATCCTGACAGCCTGCTGGGCAGGCTCCCTAATCTTTCGGGTCGGGTCGTCTTGGGGCCTGCTTGGCAGGCGACCCGGCGTAGGCTACCGACCTTCATCAGTATTATTTTGGGAAGATGCCGTATAGTTGATATTATTGTCGTTAAATAACCCTAATATATTCTCTACCTTATTATAGCTATGTAGTTATGGTAGTAAAATTTTCGTAATTACGGTAACAATCTTTCTATTTTGCTACATATTATATTGTATGAAATAGTGATTACCATCCTTAGGGTATTACAATTTCGTAGTGACATGATGTACTTACTATTAGCAATTGAGAATGTTAAAATTTTCATAATTATGTTCATTATTTTTAAGTAATATTTGTCACGCATAACTTGCATTTCATTGTAAGTTGTTTAGCGATGATTTAATGTGAGATTGCCTTCTATCATTTTAATGCGAGACAATCTCCTATCAATTTTTTTTGTCATTACAATGTGAGTAAGTCTCCTATCACATTAATGTGAGACGGTATTTTATCGGTACAATGAGAGATGATTTCTGTAAATTTACGATCTTCGATCGGTATAAGTTCAGTCAAGTCTCCCATGAGTTTAATGTGAGATAATTTATTTATGGAGTAATCTTACTCATAATTATTCTCCAATTCTTTACTCGATGTGGAAGTCTAAAATATCTTATTCCATAACTCTTAAATATTCATCATTTGAGTAATTACTCAAACAGAGTATATCGTTATATTTCCCAAAAGGATATTAATATACGACTAATCTTGCAAATTTACCTAAGACACTAGAAGTGTTCTATATGGCGAGATGAATATAAAGTTCCATGTCATATTGAGTAATAGCTAATCATAAGTTTAGCATCCAATAGTTTGGCATGTACTCCTAAGTGCAAATTGTACATATTGAGATATAGCCAACTTTAATTCGCATATGCATTATTGCAATTAATTGCGAACAAATATCAAAAGTTGACATGAACTGATTAAGCATATATGATCAACAAATGCTTTAAAAGTATGGGTTTAAGAATTGTGAATTAAAATTGACTATGAATGATGATATTTGGAGATCCAATTGCACATTACTCGAGGTTGAATAAACATATTTTAAGTTAAATTCTACGAATTGATCGATATTGTTTTAAGTGGCTTGGAGACCACATATCAAATACGAGTAATTTGTGTTATTAGAATTCACAATTTGATCGTTATCATGTGAATAAATTGATCTCTTAAATTTAGCATTTAGAATCAGCCATTAAAAGTCAATTGTTTTATGAATCACGTACTCCCCGAAATATATCATAATCTTGCAAAAATACCCATCAATGAAATCTTATTTGCATATGATATGATAAACGTATTCTAAGGTGGTTAAGTAAATGATTGCAATCTATCTTGAATTTTTTTTTACCACCTTAGGGGGAGAAAGTGAATGACAAGTTGGTAAAACAAAAAAAGTTTTATCATATCAAATTACACGTTATTTATCGTGTACAATAATATATAAGTAGAATGACGATTCTACGAAATTACATCGATATGAAATGGCTACACATTTGTGCGCAATATCAAGTGGCCTATTGAATAAGGATTTTATAAATCCGTACGACCGTCGACATATTTATTGGTATCAATGAGCTCATAATCCAGAAATTCATCAAATTTATTGATGATATTGAAAAGTATACAATACAGTTTGCATATCGAGTCATCATGCTGATATATAGAAACTAAGTATATCATTTCATATTAGTTTCTTATCACATTGTTGCATCATTTCATATTCATATATATAGTAAATTTAGTCGCATATTATATTCGTGCAAATTATTGATAATCTGACTATATTTTGAAATATTGAAGTGATATTTCGATGCATGAAGACGCAACAGTCAAAGACTATCTTCATATTATCCGTATAACTATTTGAAGATCAATGATAAATTTCTAATTATTGAAGACATCTATGGAGTTTATCAAGTATGATGATTATTATTTCAAAGATCGAGATTCATCGTCATATCATGGATAATATTGTTATTTTCCGAGTGATGTAACTATCAGGGGGAGTATGCACGTGTTGTACTCTTTTTCCTTATCCATGGTTTTGTCCCACTGGGTTTTTCATGGAAAGGTTTTGATGAGGCAGCATCATATGCGTGTTTGAGGAATAATGTACTCTATTTTACACTAGTTTTTTTCCCACGGGGTTTTTTTCGAGTGAGGTTTTTATGAGACATATTATTCCGTAATGTACATTGAAGGAGGAGTGTTATGAAATCATATTAGGTGAATGTCCATTGCGCTTTTGGCCTATATGTAAACTCCCTTATCATTACTGATGTACTATATATATCCCTCTCAATGACATGAATAAGATAACTCTCTCACATATTTCTCGCTCTATTTTCTCTCTACTTTTCCTTTCTCTCTCGTTTTATAACAGTAATGTGTAATTTTGCCTCTTTTTTTTTTTGTAAACTTTCATATAATAAACTACTATATTTAGCCACATCTTTATAAGTCAAAGTCAATGTACGGTGTATAAGATTATACACGTAATGATATAAAGAAAGGTTGGAAGGAGGGGCATAGTTTAGAGTAATTTGAGAAGGAGGGACATAGTTTAGAATAATCTCATTAAATAATCCAAAAAAAATTGCTTGAAAGAATGGAAGGTTTGATGCGCAGTTCATTTTAGCAGAAAAATGTTCCAAATGTTGAGAGTGAGATTTGAACCCACGCCTTAATCTGGCGCCTTAGACCAACTCGACCATCTCAACTTTCTGTCATTTCAAGACCTCTTTAACATACCTGTTCTTTGCCAAAGTGTCACATTTTCTTAGCCCTTCATTCAGGTGATTACCAAGAGAAGATAAGGAGAGGAGGGAAATGATGTAGAATCGTCCAAGGTTGAAAATCATTACATATGTCTCACCAAAAGCTCTCTCTATAATTATGTGAGGAAGAAGATGATCCGTCATAAAAAAACCGTCTTGGATTGATAGCTACTCACTTTTCGATTATGTATACTCATTTTTGCCCGCTAATCAAAAAAACTTTTAAACATTTCTTTTAAGGCCATAAATATTACGGAGTACTCCGTAATTAATTTGTACACAAAACGGTGACAGTTGACGTTTTGATGCACCGTGTTTTGAGGTTCAACTCTAGCAGTGAACTTTGCGTAAATACGTCTTTGATTATGAGACTCGTTTCTCAACTCTTCAATCTTCATCCATTGCTGCTGCATTGTAAGTTATCGACTTGGACACTTGCATTAGTAAAATACAAGATGGGTTTTAGCCAACAAAATATCAACACAGTACAAATTATAGTGAGACAACTTCAGATATATTGATAGATAAATAGGTGAACTTTTATAAAAAGGGATGGTTATACGGTGCGAGATTGTACACGCTGAAGCTAAATCAACAAAAATAAAATAACAAAAAGGGGCATTCCGAGAATTGAACTCGGGACCTCTCGCACCCTAAGCGAGAATCATACCACTAGACCAAATGCCCAACTGATGTTCAGTTGTACACAAAAACATATAGATCCCTAGAGGAACTCAAAAGTACGCTGATAGGCCCAATTGGTGTAACACTTTAATAGGAGGTGATGTACTGATGTGTACGAGACTACGAGTATATCAGTATACTCCTATGTTTTGAAGGCTTCGGGTCCATTGTATGATGCATTTTTAAGATTTACTAGTTTAAAGTGCCCGACCATGTTCGGGAATTGACATTCCGGTTTGCATCGCCACATTTTTTTTTTAAATGGATAATTTTCAAAAGGTACAAAATGTTAAAGTTATAATTTTACAAGTCACATATTGGTTTAACATATATTATTACGTTTAGTCATATCTCAAATAGTTTACAATCACAACATATATACCTTGTAATCTCGTATAATATAGACGTCCTTCTAGTTTCATACAAAAATCAATTACTCCATACAGAGCTGGCAAATCGGACATGTCGGGTCGTGCTTCGTGCCTGTCTAGCCCGACTCAATCGTGCCTAGCAGATCCACCGTGTCGTGTTGTGCCGTGCCTGACTCTGAGAACATGCGCCGAGGCACGGTTCCTAGCCCGGGCCCGGTCGTGCCTAAGTCGTGTCGGGCCGTCGTACCCGACCAATTTTTTAGGATTTTTCATTTTTTTTGGAATTTAGAGTCGTGTCGGCCTAACCGTGCCTCATGCCGGGCCGTGCCTAGGCACGAGCTTTTCTTCAAATTGGCGCCGCGGCCCGACTTGGAACCGGTCGTGTCGTGCCCATGCTTTTCGCCGCGTCATCACGATGTCGGGCCTGTAACACCCCGTATTTTTCAATAGAGTTAAAATTTTAAACATTTATTTAAACCAAGTTTAACGCTTGAAAAATTATTTTCGTTAATAAAATATTTTATTTTCGTTAAATTAAAAATTATTCCGTTATAAAACATGGGAATTTATTTGTCGAATTATTAAATTTTTTATCTTTCATTAAATAAAGTTTAAAACTCGAAAATAGTTTTAATATTGACCTGTCGTTTTGACGTTTTCTCGTCTCGTAAAAATTTAAAAATAATTTACCAAATTCTTAAAATAATAATTATTTATAACTATTGTCCCATAAAACTATTTACCGTCTATTTTACTTACCGTCTCACAAATTCCTTTTTAAAAATAAATTTTACGGTTTCCATTATTTTAATTCTGTAATCTTATATTTCAACTTTTTAAGAAAGAAAGAAAGACGTTTGTACGAGAAACAGACCGGAACTCGGGAAACTTGGACCTCCTTATACACACCTTCCACGCTGCACCCTCACACTAACACCTCATGCACCTACTTTTACCACCCTCTTACACCTATTCTAAGCTACCTATACTAGACCTACTACTCATACTAATCTACACTTTCTACCACTAACCTACATAATAGAAGCAGCCAGAAGGGCTTGAGCTTCACCTTGAAGAGAAGAAGCCGCTCGTAACTGAAGAAAGTTGCTTCCCATACATTTACCCGAAGATGAACGGGCCATCCAGCCTCCCCCAGCATTGTCATAGCTTTTCCAGGCAACGTCCACATAAATTCGAACTTGAGAGCAGTTGCTCGAATCCCCAGAGATTAGAACAGGGTGACCCTTCTTAATCCTTGAGAGAGAAGTGGGTTCACTTGGATAGACTTGAACCCAAAGCTTTAAATCAGCATCATCCCTAGCTAAATCAGAAAGTCTAAATTGCGAATTGAGGAAGGCCATCGAAGCCTTCGCATTGGGGTGAATTCCTTGAAACTTAGCGTAGTTCCTTGTAAGCCAGATAGCCCACAGAACGCTTACAAAGAGGATCACGCTGACTCTGGCCATTGTCAATGTTCAAGAGATAATTAATCCAGTCCACTACCCAGACTTTGAAATGAATGTGTGAGTTAGCAGTGACCCTAATACCCAGGTCACATCCATTCCAAAGCCTATTGGAAAATGGACATTCTCTGAAAAGATGCCCAAGGGTTTCAGGTGTCCCATTATCATTGCATAAGAAGCAGTGAACAGTCGTACACAAATTCCTTCTAAGGAATTCAGCACCAATGGGTACGGTAGGGCGTCATTCAAAATTTTCCAGAGAAAAGTTTTCAGCTTACCAGGACTCTGAGCTTCCAAAGTTTCTTCTCGCAGAAGCTTTTAAGCTTATCATTTAGAATCTGATGGGAAACTTGATCATGGTGGAGCGAGTCAAAAGCCAAGCGGTAACCGCTTTTAGAAGTGTAGGCCTCAGAGGGAGTAAGGCCCCAGTAGAAATGGTCAGCACAATCGCTATGGGGCAGCTGACTACAAAGAATTAAAACAACCCAATCATCATCATGGAACTGACGAAGCTTTGGAATATTCCAGTTCCCATGGGGGTCCAAGAATCCATCAAAGTTGGACGGATACGCTTAGTTCTGTGCCCATTTTCACGACTGGTTTCCTGCCAAGCACCCACTTTGCTTTCCCAATATCAATATTACTTGGACGACCAGGCAGCCATGCGATTCCATTGTTAATAAGATTAAGGCCCCAATGGATTCCCTTCCAACCCCAAGAGCTGCCTCAATATTGAGAGCCAGGTGCAAGATCAACATTGTGGGCCTGACAGTTGTATTTGGCTGGCATAATCTTCCCAATAATTGAGCCTGGTTGTTGTACTATTTTCCATCCAATCTTTCCCAAAAGGGCATGATTCACGCATTGAACGTGTCTAATTCCTAAATCTCCATTAGTTACTAAAATTTCATTTGCTACTCCCTCCGTATCAGAATATATGACGTTTTGACTTTTCGAGGTGAGTCTTTGACTTTAATTTTCATGTAAATATATTAGTTCAAATTTTTTTAAATTTACACCATAAAATTCTTTACGAAAAGAGCTTTCAAACGTGTATACATTTCATGATATTTTTTCTTATATTTTGAGAGATATTGAAGAGAGAATGAGATGTCTCGAAAAATGATAACGACTACTTATAAAAAAAAAAAACAGAGGGAGTATTAATTTGTTTGAAAAACAAAATAATTATAGCTCGGGTGACACTCAATTTGAATACCATTACGGTGGCGTCCGTAGTCCTCTCATTTTGCTTGGGAATGAATATTACTGAGTACTCCGTATCATTTAATTTAGTCTTAAAACACAGAAATTCCTCAACGTAACTACTGGATGATCATTTAAATTGTTGCTAATCTCTTATATATTAAATCAAACACAGAGGTATCCCACAAATGCAAACCACTGATCCAAGACATCAGTCTGTGAAAAATTTGTAGAAAATAGATATACAGGGCCGTCAAATAATATTCGATGGCCCGGTTCCATTTTTCGTTGGAGGCCCTTAGTATTATTGAGTGTTACTCCTTATCATGTAAAAAAATTACGGAATATATTTTTTTTTTCATCAAATAGAGTAACAAATTAAGTTACACCCTTTATATGGAGTTACGATTTCGAACAATTTTTGGATGGTTTTGCTTGAGCAAGGCCTACAATCGCAAAAAATTGTATCGATGTTTATTGTCTAAGTTTAAAATTGTATTTTGAACATCTCACGATATCAATCTAGGAAAGGAAACTAACAAAATAAAAAAAAATTATACTGAAGTAGGAGTAGTTATTAGAGTAAAAAATTGAAAGTAGTTCACATTACAAAATTATTGGAAAAAGCTAAAAAGGGAGAGAAAATAGTGGTTGGGGAAAAAAATATAGCCGCTATAAATATTGAGGTATAGTGGAATCAAATTCTGCTCTGCTACAGCCTACAGAGAATACTTACTCAATTATCAACGTTACACCATAACTTATATGCTTCAATTATGCAGTAGATGATATTTGAGGCCCCATAATATTTTGGGCCCTGTGCTTAGCACCGGGTGGACTTGCCATTTGACAGGCCTATAGATATAGTACCCTTGAAAACATCAGTCAGTAATTGTCCTTGAAAATATCGTATCTTGAGGAATGGAACCTCTTCCTTTAACTCTGCCAATAAATTATCCTTGAAAATACAAATAGTCTTCTCTCAATTACAGAGTAATTGTCAAGCATCGTAAATAACAAATACTCAGTAGCCTTTTCGTTCTTCCAAATACACACTTCCAGTTTGAATGATTCAAAACGTCTTCATGATAAGCAATGCTATATAATTCATCTACCCATCTACCCATCTAATCAAAACTTTCGATCTACCCGAATTTGTTGAGATTTGGGTTTTTTTTCCTAATAATTTTTATTTCTCAGTTTTCTTTATAATTTATTTATTTGTTTGGGTTGATTAGGTTTGATTAGGTTTGGAAGTGTAATTGTTGTGTTAATTTGCTTGAATGAATGTGTGATCTCAAAAAATTCAGTGAAGATGAATATGACAGTACTGGAATACGTGGAAGGAGCTGACATTTCTTTCAATCGGTACTCTTCTAATTTCTCTTCTTCTTTCTTCTTTTTCAATCAATTATGTGTTTTTTTCCTCTAATTTTTGTTTTTGTTTTCTATTTAAAAATAAATTTTTGTTTGAATCCAGGAATTGTTTTCCAGCAATTTCATCAAACTGAATTGTTTTGTCGATTTTGATTGAATCCAGGAATTGTTTTCCAGCAACTTTATCCCATCTTTTGGAAGGTACTTTTTATCAGTCTTCTTTATTATCTTGGCTTCTATCTACGGAGTTTAATTGTTCACTAAATCTACGAAGGGTATCGAATTAACGCCAAAAATTATCGCCAAAGTTAATTTTCTAAACTTTTTTGGGTAATTTATCAATTTTTGACTTGAATTTCTTTAATTTGGTTGATGTTCTTTTAATTTTAGATGGTCAATTGATCTTTTTGGGATTAATTATTGATACATTTTTGTGAGAATTTCAATTATTGTTGCATATTAAACGTTAATTGGCTTAGAATTTAGAAAAAAATGAAGACGCAAGGTTGGCGAGCTTAAATTTGGTATCGAATTGATCTATATTGTTGTTTTTTACTTCGGGTTTCATTGCCTCATAGTTTCAAACTTTGGGTTCAATCCGTTTCTTCTATATGAATTAGATTATAAATTAATATATAATGATTTTGTTAGTTCAAAGTTCTACTTTAATTACTTTGTTTGTGAGTATAAGTTTTTATCATGAATTTATATTTCTAAGATCAAGATTATGTAATTGCATTATTAGTGTGTTATTAATCAACTAATGATTTGTTCTGTCTATTTATTGTTATTTGCAGCACTAACCAAGTTCAAAATCAATGGTGATAATCTAATCTAATTAATCCAAGCTTTTAATTAATTTTGTTTCGTTCGCTGATTTGTTTGTATCATTAGTGTGATACTAATCAACTAATTTAGTTTTTTAATAACAGATACAAACGAAATTTTGAAGATAAGAGATTACCGATCATGATAGTGAGATGAGAAATGACGTTTAAAAATTCAGGTAAGTTTAACTGGAGTATCCCTTATATATTAAAGCAAGCACCACGCACAATGACGTGGCACCTCTAAACATTGAGCATTTTAAAATACTCAATTCGGGTAAATTCAAGTAATATATGACAAATAGTAAATCTTGCATGGGAAGTTAATCAAATGGGCCTCCAAACCCGGGCTTCATAGTCATATATAGGCATTAATGTAATTACTGCAATATATGACAATGTAATGGCAATATATGGCAACAATATTAAAAAAAATCAATATTTTAATTATTCTATATTGCATGGGTGAAAATCTTTTATATATATATATATATATATATATATATATATATATAGAGGTAGGTTCAAATAAGATCCACAATTTTTTTAAGTCTATATTGAAGTTTCAGATGACATACGCTAAAGTTGCATTTGTTCAAAATTGATATATATACAAATGCAACTTTAGCGTATGTCATCTGTAACTTCAATATAGACTTAAAAAAATTGTGGACCTTATTTGAACCTACCTCTATATATATATATATATATATATATATATATATATATATATATATATATTACAGAAGACACTACTAACATCCTCTTAATCCACTATTTGGAAATCAAACTCTCTCATTAAATTTACTTCCATAGGGTAATTTTACATGCAAAACAAGCACAACTAAAAATTCACTCCAAAGAATTGTATCAATGGTTTTCGAACCCACAACTTTCAAACCAGATTTCAACACCTTAAACACATATTCATTGTTACAATTGTATATACTTTATAGGCTTGAGAGAATTACAAAGTAATTAATTCACGTTTCCCTATAATTTACACTTGAGACTTATACTGCTTCCCTAAATCTAATTAATTGAAAATCTAAATTCACAAGTTAATTTTCGAATAAGTGATACATCGTTCATTCATTTACGTGTCATTACAAGTAAATCTTTGGCCGACATTGTTGATTATGACGCTTACTAAATCTAAAATGCCTTAAACGAAATCGTCCAACAAAAAGTTGTACATAACCCCGTGATTATTCACGGGTATTACACTACTCTATTTCGAATTCATTTTATACATGAATAGTTGAATACTACTGCTATAAAATACTCAACAAAAAAAGTTATGAGAGACCGTATGATAATATGTATCGGGACGAGATACATTTACCTTTTACACTCTGTTAAAAAAAATGAACTAGTGTAGAAATAAAAACACTAAATTAAGTAATGATAATACTTTATGGGTTGCAACCCGACCCGTTGAATCAACAAAAAATTTCAATTTAATACATACAAGTATTTTTTTTACCGTTTAATAATAAAATAATTTAAAATTTTGAATTTAATTTTTTTAAAAATATAAACATTATAGTTCAAGAGTATAAAGATAATGATATACTCTTAAATAAATAAAATTTTGATGAGAAACATATTTTTATAAAACTATAAAGTATGTGTGGAAACGGGATACAACCCACTAACAATGAGGTGACACCCTCTTAATCCACTATTTGTAAATCAAACTCTCTCATTCAATTACTCCGTATAAGGTAATCTTATAAAGGGTACGCTTCCCTTTTGCACAAGGATTAAGAAAGTAGTAAAATAATATTAAAAAATACTCAATAATTAGAGATAAATTAATATTTAATTATTCATATTGTACTTTTATAATGGTACATTGTGTAAATATGTCAGTAGAATAAGGGTAATTTGGTCCCAAAATTGGACTAAAAATGAAAGGAGTCAATTGAATTTGAACGACAAAAAAGAATACGTACCATTTGGATAAGAACGAGGGGAGTAATTAGATAAAGATAGGTGGGGTGTGTAAATGTGTAAGAACACCAATTTGGTTGTGTGTGGTGATTTTTATGATTAGTTGTCATTTTTTTTAATATTTTGTATTCTAATTTGTATCAAATTTCGGTGAAAATATGTTGTTCAGTATTTAAAATCACTTTAATTCACGGTCAAACTTTTTATAAAATAGGTCGTCTCTAACCTATTGATTCTACATAACATATACTTTTTCATTTTTTTCAAGTCAAATTTGGGTCCACCGACCCACATGAGTTCTTAAACTTAGATATTGACCATACCGTAAACATATTTTCCTCTAAATTCCATAATTTCACAATTATACCACGCAATAGTGTCTTTCTACTGCTTATTAATTTTTCTCGATATGTCCTGCAAAGAAAACGCCTCAACTCCGTAAATTTTCACGGGTTAATACACTAGTATAATATAATGATGAGTAGATTTTTTTAAGGGAGTTTTAATTATTATTCTTTATATTGTGTTCTAAGAACTCAATTTGTCGATTTTATTTTGCATTTTTATTAACCATTAATTTTCTTGGTATACATAACATCACTTATATGGAGCTTACCCATTGTATTGATAATTTGTATCAAAAACTTCAATCCGTAGTCGATTACTATGTTCTCAAGCTATATGAGTTTAAATTTTCTGATTTTATTTATATAATGGTCAATTGAATTTTAAAAAATCTGATGTTTTTTTTTTTCAATTTATTTGGTGAATTTTTAGGTAGAAGAAAGGAGAGGAGGACAATAAAAAACAAAGCATCATTATCTAATTGGTATTTTTTTGATTATTTTTCTGTGATTTTTTTTTTTTTAAAATGGGGTAAAAATTCAGTTTTCTTATTGTATACTCGTAAGATTGTTGAACAAATCATCGGTTAATGATGGTGTTTGTTAACGTGTGTACTTGCAAATTTTTTTTATTTTGGTTTCAAATAACTCTGCGATAAATAATCTGGGACTATTTTCGTGTTTTCTGAGGTAATTTGTATAAAGAAGATTTCAGAGATTTTCAATTTTTCATGAATTTATGCTATTAAATGTCAAAATTTGTAGATTTATTCAAAATTAGTCTTAGATTTGATGTTGTTTAGTCTTTTTTTAATGTCATTGTTTTGCGCTTTCTGTTTTACAGTTATATAAACAAATAATAGCAATTCATTTGGGTCGTCGGCGTTTCAGCTGGATTGTCGGCGCTTTATACATGATTTTACCGTATTGCCCTTGTGTAATGATCATTAATATAATTAATTGGTTTTGTTTATAAATCTAATTTCACGTTTCGAAGTATTAATTTGTCACGTAAATTGAACGGTTTATGTGACACGTTTCCCCATGAACCTCGGAAATCTTTTTCTAATAATCAATAATATAATTGATTGGTTTTTATTTAAGTCTAATTTTATGTTTCCGAGTTTAAATTTGTCACGGTTTTGCAATTTAACGGTTT
The DNA here is from genome assembly GCA_958450325.1 of Agrostemma githago. NCBI lineage: Eukaryota > Viridiplantae > Streptophyta > Magnoliopsida > Caryophyllales > Caryophyllaceae > Agrostemma > Agrostemma githago. Next base: position 8,864,017 of record OY288254.1, on the reverse strand, counting down.
ATTTGACACGTTTACCCATAAACCTCGGAATCTTATTTAAAATTTTCTATTTAAACTCTTCTCGTACTTCATAATTCATTTTACAACGTAACTTATAATGAAACTTAAAATAAAAAAAACGTGACAAGAACATTTCCACAACGTTGAAACGTTTAAAAAACGTGACAACAAAAATTCCTAAACCACGCTGAAACATTAAAAAAAAAAGAAAAAAGGACAAAACGTGAACATTTCACGTTTCACGGATCTGCAAAACATAAGACTATCACGTTTTACCGATCTGTAAAACGTGACACCTTCACGTTTTATCAGATCCGTGAAAAGTGAAATGTTCACGTTTTGGGGATCCGCAAAATGTGAAAGTGTCACGTTTTACAGATCCGTAAAATCGTGATATTCTCACATTTTGCACTTTATTACGTATTATAGATCGTCTTTTTCTAGGTGAAATTAAAAAATTGTTTTACTACTAGCGAATACACGTACAATAGATCGTCACTAGAGAATCGTCATACGATAGTTATAATTCTACTTAAACAATGCTCCAAAATAACTCTGAAATGCAAGTTAAAGAAAACAAGTAAATACTACGCAATAGCGAGAAAACTAACCCCGAAATGCAAATACGGTTGTCCGGTCCCCATTAGTTTTAGATTGAAAAATACGTAAACACTTAGGCTCCACCCAATATACTATTTTTTAAGTTTGAAGAGAGAGAATATTAAAGAATAGAGTAATGAAGTGTGGGGTGGTGGAGGGACCATAACCCGCAAAATAGGACAAAAAACTGCGGAGAAGACGGTTTTAGAAAAAACAAAAATCGTCACATTATCGAGTAATTAGTAATGTTAATATAATAGTAACGTTATTCAAAATGTAATTAGTAACGTTAATGAGATAAGTTAAAGGAGGGGCAAATGCGTCAATTCACGTTATAAATCGTCGACGACCCAGCTGAAATGCCGACGACAAGGAATAGCTCTTCAAATAATTAAGTTTCAGGATGTGCATTTGGGGCTTTGGGCATTCAAGTTTGAAGCAAAAGAAGACAGTATATGACCATTGCAATGTCTGACATTTAGATATTAATGAAACATTTGAGTAAGATGTTGTTTTAAACACATTTGAGTGTACTTCAGTACTTCACTTGCACGTAATTTAACAAAAGTCATAGAGGTACCAATTTTTTTTTTGAGATTTTTATGTTATTTTATTTGGGTGTTACTCAATGTACGTTATTTGAGTGGTGTTTGAGAATTATATATTATACGTTATATTCAACTTTATATCAACATTGAACCTATTAATAGAGGCAGAAGGGCAAATATATATAAACGTAAAATAAATATGCTTAATGGTTGTGTATAATTTGTAAGATAGTTGGATAATCATGTTATGTTTCACGGGTTTTACATTTATTTCACAATAAGACTCTACTCAGTATTCACTCACTTATGAATGCTCAACTATTTTGTATCGATAATGCTCAATGTTCACTAATTGACCATATGCATTTAACTCTCTTTTGCAAATTCCCAAACAAACAATCTCATTAACTTTTTTATAACTCTCTAATTTTATCGTGAAACCTCTCATATAGGGGTTGGTTACAAATTTAGTAACCACCTCTTGTATGAGAGGTCTCACAATAAATTACCGTGAGACGGTCTCATACAAGTTTTTGTGCTAATTTTAACGATTGATACACTCATAAGCATCCGACCCGTATCCTGGACCGACATGTATAACTCGACCCGAGACTTGACCCGTCCGACCCGTTTGACAGGTCTAATTAACCATCTAATATATCCGTACGATTAACCGTCCCTTCACAAATTATTTGTCTGACAAGTCATACATGATTTTCCCATTTACGTATCATTAAGATTAAATAATTACCTTTGAATAGCTAATTACGACGTCTAATAAATCTGAATTATCTAAAAAGAAATTTTTAATAAGACATGTGCTTAATTAATCCCGCGATTCTTCACGGATCAAATGATATACTCTTAAACTAATTTACTATTTTACTTTTTCTTATGGGCAGATATATACATCTGGCACTATCAAAACTTATAAAAAAAATCATTATTTCCAAAAAACATAAGGCTCTTAAATGAATTTGCATTGTTGTCCCCAAGTGCATTACTTTCATTGATTAGGTATGAATAAGCATTGGATTCCTAAATGCAATTAAAACGACTCTTCGTTATTCCGTATCTATTTCTCCAATTATTTGTACTTCTTGAAACCGATAAAAATGTACATATATATATATATATAGATAGATAGATAAAGAGAGAGAGAGAGAGAGAGAGAGAGAGAGAGAGAGAGACTCTTATGAGTCCTTCTCTATATATGAGTCCATAAGTCCTCATCCCATCCATTGGATGAGATGAGGATGGATGGACAGGATTCATTCTACAATTTGCATTAAAAAAAAAAAAAAGGGAGATATTGCTTCCTAAAATAACTTTCATAATTTTAGGAAACAATAATATCACATTCATTCACCATTCATTCATTCACCATTCATTCATTCACGTTACCACGTTCATCAAACCTAAAAAAAACGCTTCCAACATCACGTTCATCCATCCACTCATTCAAAATCTGTGCTCGACATCACGTTACTATGGATTCAATGATCGCGAGATCATCATCAACTGTTGATAAGCAATTCGTGGAGTACAACAATGGTGAGTTTCGATATTACTTTCATGTTTTGCATCAATTTTATTCATTTCATTCATCATATATTCATATAAACGATTCATTGTTCTTATGTTAGTATAGATTGCAGATTGTTAGGTTTATTATTTAGGTTTTTTTTCATAATTTTCACTGATTATTATTTAGGTTTTTCATAATCTTCATCAATTGTTATGCTTTTATTGCCATGAAAGTCATTAAGATGCTCCATATTATTAGATTTTACGTTCATAGTATGATTTTTTAAAGATCTGATCATTATATGATTTTTTCGCACAAACATATATATGGAGTTATTGTAATGCACATAATGTGTTACTTTAATATAGACCATATGTTATTTTAATGTCTAACCCTGTGTATAGACATCTTCTGTTAATTGAATCTCGTGTTACTTTAATGCCCTTCATCTGTTACTTTAATTCTTGTCATCTGTTACTGTAATGCATTGGAGTAACAAAGGATTTAGAATACTGGCATATTAAAAAAATATTGCTTCCTATAATGATGGAACGTGATTGTCATCAAAATAGGAAACAATATCAAAGTATAACGTTCTCATTCATACTCTTATTCATAGCAGTATACATGCTTATACTGTCATTCATACTCTCATTCATACCTAATGTATTACAGTAACACGTTTGAAGCATTAGAGTAACATGTCATCGGATTTAGTTATTAATGTTTTGATTAGAATACCGCCATATTTCAAGTTCTGATTGTTTGTTTGTCGCCACGTTTATTGACATTAATTGTTCTTGTTTTTGTAGTAGACGTAAAAGCAGAGGAATGGTGCAAGGATGTGAGTGAGAGTTTTACTCCATACATAGAGCAGATCTTCAAAGATGTAGATGATAAGAAGAAGAAGAAGAAGAAGAAGAAAGAATCATTAGGAAACGTAATGTAAGTCATCGTTTGACGATGAAGAAGAAGAAGAAGAAGAAGAATTCTAAGTAGGACAATATATTGTTAGAGTAACATACATTATTCATTAGAGTAACATACTAAATAAGTTACAGTAATACTCCCTCCCCCCCCACATTGATGTTCCCATTTCAATATGGCACATTGATTAAGAAATCGATAATGAATGGTGGTAAATTGTTTGGTGGGGTTTAAGAAGTCAAATCACAAAAAGTAACCAATAGGAAGAGAGTAAATTGGATGAATAAGGAAACTTTTGAAGTGGGAAAATCATAGTGGTGTTTCCTTATTAGGAAAGTGGGAAAATCATAGTGGTGGGGAGGGAGTACAGTTTATGAGTTTGATTGATTTTCCAATATCTAGTCCTTATATTCGAGTAACATCCTTTATTGGAGTAAAATGAGTTAGAATAACACACATTATGCGTTAGAGTAACATACTTAATGAGTTACAGTAACACAGTTTATGAGTGTAATTTGATTTCCAATATCCAGTTCTTAGAGTAACATGTGTGAAACATTGGAATTATAATGGCGTTTTATAATTTTTGTTTTGGAGTATCCTTAATAGAAACATACATTATTCTTTTGGTTGATTGGAAGTCATGTTTTTGCAAAAGACTATTATGCAATGTAACAGATTTTATGAGTTAAAGTAACATAGTTCATGAATTAAAGTAACACATTATATGAGTTAAAGTAACAGTTTTTGCAAGAGACTATTATACTACGTAACAGATTTTATGAGTTAAAGTAACACAGTTTTATGAGTTAAAGTAACACAGTTCATGAATTAAAGTAACACATTGTATGTGTTAAAGTAACATAGTTTATGAATTATGGCAGTAACATAGTAACATACGTACAATAACAGTAGAAAAATGATGATTTTTTTGGTGAAGATGAAAAAAACTTAATTTTGAAGAAATTTGTTGTGTGAGATAAAGAAGCAATTAAAAGATTGATATGAGAGAGAAGATTTGCATTGGAATAATTAAGGAAGAGAGATAAATGATATATTTACCAAGATTTGTTAGTTATTTCCTTATTTCATCTCAAGCAATCACAACCATCCATCTTCCACTTGATCAATGGTCCAAGATTGGACTCATGGACTCAATATATATAGGAGGACTCACTTGATCGTTCCATATATATATATATAGAGGATCCTTTGAGGCAGCTCAACTCGCCGCACCCATTGAGATACAATCTCAACCATTAGATTAAAATAAAATTAAAGGCTAAGATTAAAACAAAAACTCATACATAAAAAAAATTTCCCCAATTTTTTTCCCCGGGGAAAAAAAAAATCAATATTTTTCGGGAAAAAAAAAATTCGGAAATTTTTTTTTTTAAAAAAAAAAAAAAAAAAAATTCGGAATTTTTTTTTCCAAAAAAAAAAAGTTTTCCGAAATCGATTTTTTTTTTTCTAAAAAAAAAAAAAAATTCCGAAAAATATTGAGTGTATATAACATTTATTTTACTGTATATATTGAGTTCTTAAGTGTATATATATATATATATATAGTGAGTTTAATAGCGTATATAATGAGTTTTTTAGTGTATATAAAAGTTATTTGGATGTATTTTCCATTATTGATTAATTGATGTACATGGTAACTATTTGGGTGTATATAACAATTATTTTACTGTATATATTAAGTTCTTAAGTGTATATATATATGCAGTGAGTTTAATAGAGTATTGACGGGGGTCGGCACCACAGGTATGGTCGGCAGCCGGCGGGGTCACGACCGAGTCGTCACCCCTCCAACTAGGACTCACCGGCTCCCTCCTGCGGAGGGAGGTTTTCGGTCTAACTCGAGGTCCGGCGGCTGACCTCCATGTCCCAAGTCCTATAAATACCCCGAAGACATCCATCTAGGAGGGGGCTGAACATTCTAACAACATATGACACACACATATCATCTCTCTAAAGTTAAGTAATATCCTCCATAATCTTACCTCTACCCTCCAATCCAGATCACTGACTTGAGCGTCGGAGAGGCAACCTCGGAATCCCTCCGAGGTCCTTGTTTGCTCCCTGTGCAGGTCCGGAATTTCGGGTTCACCAGGAGAGGAGAGGAGGATCGCCGGCCCTACCCGGCGGGAGGCCTTCGATTGTTTGTTACCCAAACAATTTGGCGCCGTCTGTGGGGAGTCCTTGAACAAAAAAGCTCCCTGCTCTAAGAAAGAAAAATCGTCAAAACGTCATAATGACAACTCGCGACACCGCGGACACCCCTGTTGAGGCGGGAGCCGAGCTCGAGGTTGTGGGAACCTCCCCACCGGAGGACCAAGCCCGAGACAAGGACAAAGGCAAAGGCCACTTGGCCTCAACGTCCACGCCAGCAGAGGTGCCCCCTGCGATTGTTCCGCTGAGCGCCTTCACCCCCGAGCAGCTGTCAGCCGCTCAGCTCTTCCTCGCTGCCCTCCTAGGGGCGACGACTCCGTCAACACCCACCGCGCAGCGCGCAAAAGAAACCCCTCAACCTACCACCAGGATCTTCCAAAGGATCGACGTTTCGCCAAGGGAACTCTTCCCCGAACTACCAAGGACGATGACGCTGGAAGAAAGGAAACATCGATACCTGGAAAAAAGTAGGCACCTGGATAATGAGCGTATCAGGCTGCGTCATCGCCGGCGGAAGTACCGATCCAGGGATCCCTCGCCGACCCGCCCGAGGACGAACTCGAGCAGCCCGACACCAGCCAATATCGGAAGGAAGGACAGCGAGCCCCCCACGAGTAGTAAACGCCGCGAAAGAAGCCGAAGCCATACCCCAACCATACATTACCGGCTGGGTCCAGGCACCCGAAAGGCCAGGAAAAGCCACAGCCCCCAGAGGACGGTTCATCACCGCCTGGGCCAGAGAGAGAGAGATGGGAGGCCTGCAAAGACCGTCCAAGACCGGCTAGGCCCTAGGGAGCGTGAAAGAAGATACGCCAGCCCCGAAGAACGAGGCTCGGTATTCACTCGGCTGGCGAGCGGCGTTGCCCGAGAAAACAGGTCTGTACCTCAGGAGAAGTCCTCTGAGCGAGAAACTTTTGTGACATGCCGGTCCGGCAGAAACACGTCCACCTCCCACGAGGAAGGGGAGGGCGAATCGAAACTGACAACGCCCGGCGTAAAAACACCAAAGAGAGGACGGCCGACGGTATCGCCATTTCACCCAGATATTACGGAGCACCCCATGCCCAGAGTGAAGGTACCCAATATCCAGTTCGACGGAACCGCCGACCCGGAAGACCACTTGGCGACATACGAAAGTTACATGGCCATGTACGAGCTCGATGACGCGGTGTGGTGCCGGGTGTTCCCCACCACTCTCACCGGATACGCCCAATCATGGTTCCGGGGATTGCCCCGAGAATCCATTCGGAGTTTCAGAGACCTCAGCACGGCCTTCATAGACCAATATGCCGGAAGCCGGCGCAGGCAGATCATGACGGTGGATCTAATGACCATGAAGCAAGGGCCAAAAGAGACCATCAGGGAGTATGTTAGAAGATTCGACTTAGAGTGCCAACAAATACGGACAATCAATGCGTCAACGGCCGCCTGCGCCCTGACCCATACGATGACAGAAGGGCCCCTCAAGAGCCACTTACTCAGAGAGAGACCTACCTCACTGGTCGAGGCCCGGCGAATCGCGGAAGGATACATGAACGAAGAGGACTACAAAGCGCGGCGTGAGGACCCATCACCACCCAGGGTCCGACGTCCGCCTTTGGAGAGAGCTCGGAGCCCGACAGGTCAAAAGGAGCCCCAAAGAATACCGAACAGGAGCCGTGGGGAGAAAAGGTCGGAGGGAGGTCGCAGAGAAAGGTTCGACCGTTACACCGCGCTGACCCGGCCCCGGGCGGAAATCTACGAAATAGAGAAGAACAACAAAAAGTGGGGGGTCCGACGTCCCATCAGACCTGGAGCACACGCAGATCCGAAGAAATACTGCGCTTTTCACGGCCAGATGGGGCACACAACAGAAGAATGTCGAAACCTTAAAGACGAAATTGAAGACCTCATACGCCGCGGCTCGTTAGCGGCGTATGAAGCTAGAGGCCAGCGCATCGCCATCAATAACAGCACCGGCAACAATTACGGCCAGGGTGCGATTGCTGGCAATCCCAGGGAGAGAGTCGAGAAAAGAAAGGAACACAACGTCATCAATACGGTAGATAAAAGGGGGGAGGAAGCCGGGACTAGCAGGAGGCAGATTAAGAACCACTTGAGAGAGCTAACCCGACATATATGCTACACCGGCGAACCTAGGAAAAAGACCATCCCAACTCTCAGTATCACGGCAGAGGACTACAAGCGAGTGACCTACCCCCATAGTGACCCCCTGGTATTGGCCGTCAAGATAGGCGACCACACGGTCAAAAGGTGCATGATAGACACGGGCGCCTACACCAACTTACTGTACAAAGAAGCGTTCGAGCAAATGGGTTTCGAGAAACGGCATCTTAACCCAACGGCCGGCGCCCTGTACGGATTTTCTGGGACCGGAGTCGTTCCCATGGGAACTATCGACCTACCGGTCACGTTCGGAGAAGGAGTGAACGCCAAGACAACCACAGCCCAATTCGTAGTAGTCAACGCCAAATCCGCCTACAATGCGTTAATAGGCCGGATAACCCTGGATGGGATACATGCCTTGGTATCCATACGCGCCCTGACACTGGCATACGTCACTAACAGGAACACCGAGGGAAAACTACACGGAGACCAGGATTCCGCCAGAAGCTGTAACTCGGTAGCCCTCAAGCGATCCCAAGAAGAAATGAAAGGAAAGAGAAAAGCGACCCCCGACGCCGAGCAAAGACAGCCGGCCCCCAAAACCCTTAAGATAAAGGGAACGAACGATCCCGACTCCGAGCGCATAGAGCCAGGCGGAGGGAGCATGGCGATAAACCTAGAGCCGGGCCGGTCCGTCCTCATAGGAACCGACCTAGATCCCGGCTACCAAGAACGCCTCGTCAGCCTCCTGAAGGCTAACACCGACGTCTTCGCATACTCAGCTGATGAAATGACAGGGGTAGACCCGGAAGTGACGGTGCACAGGCTAAACGTCGATCCTGCTTTCCGACCAGTGAAGCAGAAGAAGAGAAGCATGTCGGCAGAAAAAGACGACGCCATCCGGTGTGAGGTCGACAAGCTGATAAAAGTCGGTTCATAGAAACCTGCAACTACCCCGAGTGGCTGGCAAACGTGGTGATGGTGAGGAAGTCATCGGGCGCCTGGCGGATGTGCGTCGACTTCACCAACCTAAACAAAGCATGCCCAAAAGACTGTTACCCTCTCCCAAGAATCGACCAACTAGTGGACGCCACCAGCGGACATACCATGCTAAGCTTTCTTGACGCCTTCTCCGGATACCATCAAGTCTTCTTGTGGGAACCAGACAGGGTCAAGTGCGCGTTCATTACCAGCGTCAGGACATTCATGTACAAAATGATGCCCTTCGGACTAAAAAACGCGGGTGCCACCTACCAAAGACTGGTAGACAAAATCTTCAAAGGTCAGAGAGGCAGAAACATGGAAATATACGTGGACGACGCGATCGTAAACGACGGGGAGAAGACGCCCCCGCCCCAGAAGATTCCCCCAAACAAGAACCCCCTTTCTGAAGACGGCGGCGCAAAACCATGGAGCTGCCAACGGTAACATCCCCCCCAGAAGCGCCGGATGGCGGCAACCCTTCGCCACCCCTCGCAAAAGTTGAAGATCCCCCGGCAGAAATGCGCAAAGCCCGGATGGGCTCCGCATAAACGGGCTCCACCTCTTCTACAGACTCCCCCGACGAGGAATCGTCGTCCCCTCCGACGGACCCACTACCCTGGGTCCCGTCACGCTCCGACATCCCCTCATCGTCCTCTACCTCAAAGCGAGCATGCCGGGCACGGGTGGACATGATGCGAGAGCAAAGGAATAAACGAAAGACAAGAGACAGAAAACTAACCTAGAAAAGCCGGCAAAAACTAGAACTCCCGCGGCAGGAGACGGCGACTAAATCAGAAACGAAAGAAAAAGGAGCAGTTTGCTTTACACTTAGTGAGAGACTGAAATGGCAAATGAGGGGGGGAGCCCCTATTTATATGAAGAAGGCCTCCTAGGGCCACCCACCAAATCAACTGACAAAGGGCAAGTGGCATTCAATGCAACACAAAAATGCAGAATACGAAAAGACAACACAAAAAAGAACAGACAAGTGGGAAAGCGTGACTTGGGGCGCAAAGTACGAAGATTCACATTCAATAAACAAAGTCAGCATACACCCGGACATCCTATCATACACAGGATAAGGGAACCGGCAACCGAGTAATACAACATCAATAAAAGAAAGGGCCGGTAACCCCCAAAATTACACAGAAAACTACCTAAAACAAGATAAGAGCCGAAGCACCGCTGACATAGCCACGCCGCCGAATATACCGCCTTTCCCACCTACTAGCCTCAGCCGACAAAACGAGGCACCCTCCGGACCCATACCACCCAGAAAGCCTCACTCCATATCCTCCCCCTCGGTGTCCTCGTCAGGAAGGGAGGAGGCCGAGGTAGCAGGGGAAGAGGAGGAGGTAGGAGAGGGAGGGGGGGCGCGAATCCCACGAAGAATGTCGAAACCCTCTGCCATCTCACCCGACGAATCACTAGGGCAGAGAGGGCCACCCATCCATGAGGGCCCGGACGAACGGCTGCTCGAAAAAGAGGAGCCGGAGGGGTCACCCGACGACGGACAATCCGGATCGATGTCCGGCTCTGAAACGCCAAAGTGCACCCTAGCACACCGGCGACGGCGATCACGATCATCACTGGGGGAACGCCCTGCAGTCCCCGCAGCAGGGGGAGGAGCAGCAGGGGCAGCTTCAACAGGCGCCGGTGGACGGTAGGGAGGCCCTCGAGAAATCCAGCGCCCATACTTAGGCTTCGAAGTCTCCGGAGAGGGGGAGCGTTTCCTGCGCCGGACAGGGCTACTCGGATGCACCACGGCGGAGGGTGGAGAATTGCTGCTAGAGGAGGACGACATGAGTAAGTTAAGAGTTCTCAAAGAATGGGGATGGGAAGATGCCAAAAATGGCAAAAAATGAGGATCTTATATAGGGGAGCTAAACCATGCATGCACACCATTAAATGCATGCAACCACCAAAGTAATCTAGGGAAACCAAAAGCCATCATTACCTCTACACACAGCCTAGGCTAGTAGGGAAGGCGAACGGATTGCACGCAAACCAATACCGACCCTGCGGCACCTCGCCCAGGAACTATTCACTGAAAGCGGCCCACGGTGACCCCGGGCGGACATCCAGTGAGGGGCAATTGACGGGGGTCGGCACCACAGGTACGGTCGGCAGCCGGCGGGGTCATGACCGAGTCGTCACCCCTCCAACTAGGACTCACCGGCTCCCTCCTGCCGGAGGGAGGTTTTCGGTCTAACTCGAGGTCCGGCGGCTGACCTCCATGTCCCAAGTCCTATAAATACCCCGAAGACATCCATCTAGGAGGGGGCTGAACATTCTAACAACATATGACACACACAAATCATCTCTCTAAAGTTAAGTAATATCCTCCATAATCTTACCTCTACCCTCCAATCCAGATCACTGATTTGAGCGTCGGAGAGGCAACCTCGGAATCCCTCCGAGGTCCTTGTTTGCTCCCTCTGCAGGTCCGGAATTTCGGGTTCACCAGGAGAGGAGAGGAGGATCGCCGGCCCTACCCGGCGGGAGGCGTTCGATTGTTTGTTACCCAAACAAGTATATAATGAGTTTTTTTAGTGTATATAACAGTTATCTTGATGTATGTTCCATTGTTGATTAACACTGATGTACATATTAATTATTTGGGTGTATATAACAATTATTTTACTGTATGTATTTAGTTCTTAAGTGTGTGTGTGTGTGTGTGTGTATATATATATATATATATATATATATATATATATATAGAGGGGAGTTCTAATAAGGTCTAGGGTAAAATTAAGTTCCTAAGTGCTATTGTTAGTCATTGGATTAACTTTAGATGAAGGGCTGAGATTAGCTTTGCAATTAAGGAAGTAAGAGAGTAGTTGATTTGGCATTAAATGAAAAACACACCTAACCTATCACTAACAACTCCTCTCTCCAAAATAAACACTATAAAAAATTTTCTCCACCACATCAATTAATCAACCAAGACAAATCCCAATACTGAAAACCTTCATCATATTATTTTTCTTATTAACCCATTGTTGCTTCAAATTTATTATTTTCTTCTACATGTCACTATTTATTTGTTAATTTTAATTTATTCAAATATTTTTCCGTAAATTCTATTTCAAATATTGAATACGAAATTTAAATCATTCTTTAAATAAAAGCGTCTTCAACAATAGTTCCGTAAAACTTAATTACGAATGATAGCGTCTTCTTCAAATATTGAATACGAAGTTCTGACAAAATATCCATCTGTACGCTTGAAACTTTAATTCAATTACTACATAACTTCAACTCTCACTTTCTGAAATTTTAGAACTCGTCTCCCACATACTTTCATCTTTAGTTCATAACGTCGAATATTACAGTATTTATAATTTCAACAAACTCACAACTTCAACTCATTCACTTTAGAACTTCAAAGCACAACAATTACAACTTTATATATATAACTGCTAGAAAGTTGAACTTTATTTCTCTGTAAAAACATACAACGACATGCTTGGAACTTTAATTCAAATTCTTTACAACTGCAACTCTCAATTCATGAAACTTCAACTCTAAACTTCTAAAATTTCAAAACACGTATACTTACATATTCAGTGCATGACTTTCAATATTTAAATAACAGTTTGTTTGGAACTTTAATTCAGCTGTAATGCAACTTCAGTACATTATATTTACAACATCATAGTTAACTGGTGTACATTCAAAACAATCTACCACACGCTTGCAACTTCAGTTCAAAAACATTACAACTTCAACTCTCAGTTTCTGAAACTTCGACATCATGCCCTTTTGATTTGTAGAACATAACTTTGAAACTTTAAGCCCTTCTCTGTACAACTTCAGTGCACAATGTCTACAACTTCATAATTAAATGGTGGAATGTTCATTTTTCTTCTGCTCATATATTCAACTGTATGCTTGAAACTTCAATTCCAAGACCGCAGAACTTCAAATCTCATCTTCTCAAACTTCATAATACGTGTCCCATATATTCTCCTCAATTTCAATTATAACACTATCAACAACACAAACACAATTCTTAGACTCATACGAAGTTAGTTCCTACGGAGTATCTAATAACCAATCAAGATAACAAACTAACCCTCTCAAAGTAGGGTTAATCCCTAATTAGTCGAACTGGATTTAGGAAAAATGGATTACTCATGTTAGGATGAATCCCTAGTTGAATAAAAAAGAAGCCTGACAAAATCACTCGTGAACAAAATCAGCACGAATGCAATGAAGAAAATCAGTACAAGATCAGAACAAAAACATGAGTTGAAGAAAATATATGGAACAAACCCAGTAGTCAAGTCAGACGCAGTATTACGCAAAAAAAAATACACAGAAGAACTTTCACTATGAAGGTGCAGAATAAAATTCTAGTAAAACCAATCTTGAGTCAAAACTGATACATAATTCAACCAAAGAAGTCATTCACTATCTTAACCAAAATGATTTCAAATTAGGTATATTGGACTCAAACTCAAAGAAAAAGCATTTAAACAAGGAAGAAGCAGTTGACATTGGACCGTATTTCAACTTATGATTCCCCTTGATAAACCAAGTAAAATTCTTCTAACCATTCAACAAAATGCAATGATTAGGTTTTCTTAATTCAACCAAAGCATGACAAAATCAGTGAAGAAAAAGAGCATAAAAATAATCAGTATAAAAAATTAGGGATTACTCAAATGTCAAATTAATTATCAGTATGAATATCATGGAAAATTCGTTACACTAAACCCTAATTTATTGCACAAATTTGAAGAAAAACGATTTCCATTGTTACCTGAATCGGAGAGGTATTGATGATGGAGATTTCGAACACAATGAATTGAATCGTGAAAAGGGGAAATCAATGTAGGTGTTGATAATTTTGGAGCAATTTTGCCAGTAAACGTGAAGAGGGGAAATCAATGGATGTGTTGACAATTTTGGACCAATTTCAACAGTAGACGTAACAATGGAGCTTTTAGGGTTTTGGGTTGTGTCGAAATATCCAGAATCGGAGCTTGCAAGTAAATGGAATGTGATGGGAGGTAGAATGTTTTGGAAACTGAGGATTGGAATGTGATGGAGTAATGTGATGGAGTAATGAATGTGGTGGGAAAAAGAGAGGGGGAAAAAAGAGGAGGTGCATGGAAAATGTAAACATAATTTTTCTTTTTTTAAAAATAAATATATATCTTCACATCCCAGCCATCCATCTATGATTGATCTGACGGTTGATAAAAGGACTTACAAACTTATATACATAAGTGGCCCTTATATGATCTCTCCTCTATATATATATATATATATATATATATATATATATGCAGTGAGTTTAATAGCGTATATAATGAGTTTTTTTAGTGTATATAACAGTTATTTTGATGTATGTTCTATTGTTGATTAATTGGTGTACATAATAACTATTTGAGTGTATATAACAATTATTTTACTGAATATATTGAGTTCTTAAGTGTATGTATATATATAGTGAGTTTAATAACGTATATAATGAGTTTTTTAGTGTATATAACACTTATTTATATGTATATTCCATCTTAATCTAATGGTCTAGATTGTGCTTCAATGGTTGTAAGGAGTTACCCTGCCTCACCGGAGCCCTCCTATATATATATATATATATATATATATATATATATATATAAAAGTGGGATCAGGTGAGTCCACTTATATATGTTGAGTCCGTGAGTCCCCATCTTAGCCCTTGATTCAAGGTTAGATTAATGGACAAGATTTGATCTCATAATTAAGGAAATAACTAACAAATCTGGTAAATATATCATTTTTCTCTCTCCTCCTTAATTATCTCAATGGAAATCTTTTCTCTCTTTTATCAATCTTTTTAAATGTCTTTTTCTCTCACACAACAAGTTTTTTCAAAATTAAGTTTTTTTCATTTTCACCAAAAAATCATCATTTTCCTACTGCCATTGTACGTATGTTACTATGTTACTGCCATAAACTATGTTACTTTAACTCATATAACGTGTTACTTTAATTCATGAACTGTGTTACTTTAACTCATAAAATCTGTTACGTTGTTTAATATATTCTCTTGCAAAAACTATTACTCTAACTCATACAATGTGTTACTCTAATTTATGAACTGTGTTACTTTAACTCATAAAATCTGTTACGTTGCATAGTCTCTTGCAAAAATTGTTACTCTAACTCATACAATGTGTTACTTTAATTCATGAACTGTGTTACTTTAACTCATAAAATCAGTTACGTTGCATAGTAGTCTCTTGCAAAAACAGGAGTTCCAATTAACAAAAAGAACAATGTTTGTTTTTATTAAGATACTCCAAAACAAAAAGTGGTACAAGATTCCAACTAAATCAACTTCATTACAATTCCAATGTTTCACAATTGTTACTCATAATGTCCTACTTATAATTATGCTTCTTCTTCATCCTTCTCGTTCTCTCCGTCTTCTTCTTTTTCATCTTCTTCATCATCATCTCGGAAGCTTTGATTTAATCTCACCACCGCACAATGGAGGAAACTCTCACCCACATCCCTACATCATTCATGTGGATTAAAGTAACAGATAACAAGAGTTAAAGTAACAGATGAAGTGCATTGAAGTAACATTGAATTAAATTAACTGAGTATGCTTATACACCAGGTATAAAGTAACAGAGGTCAGACATTAAAGTAACAGATAGTATGAATTAAAGTAACAGATAATGTTCATTAAAATAACACCAGATATAAGTTAGTGTAAAAAATTCATATAATGATAAAAAATGATAGTATGACGTAGTATCTTACTCTTTGATATTGTTTTCTATTTTGAAGTCATCATGTCCCATAATTATAGGAAGTAGTATTTTTTTTTTCTTTTTTTTTATATGGCGTTACTCTTTGATATTGTTTCCTATTTTGGTGGCAATCACGTCCCATTATTATAGGAAACAATATTCTTTTTTTATTATTTTTTTAATATGGCAGTTTCCTAAATTCTTAGGACACTACAATGCACTACAATAACAGATGAAAAACACTAAAGTAACAATTGGAGTGTATTAAAGTAACACGACCTATAAAGTAACCGATGGTAGACATTAAAGTAACAGATGCTCTACACTAAAGTAACGCAGTATATGAACTACAATAACTCAATTGAGTAGCATCTTAATGACTTCCATAGCGATTTCAGTATAAATTACAAAACATATATACTCACCGTTTGTGTGTTTTACGATTTGCATATGAATCTATGATGAATAACACGACCATGAAAACAATATCAACATGAAAATTGACGCAAAATATGAATGACACGACCATGAAAACAATATCAACATGAAAATTGACGCAAAACATGAACACAAATTGACGCAAATTAATCAAGATAATGAATAAAAATTGACGCAAAACATGAAAGCAATATCGAAACTCACCATTGTTATACTCGATGAATTGCTTATCAACCGTTAATGAAGATGTCGCGATCATTGAATTCATAGTAACGGAATTTCGAGCACATATTTGATTGAATGAATGAACGTGATGATCGATGAGAGCATTTTTCTTTTTAAAAGGTTTTGATGAACCTGTGAATGAACGTGAATGAATGAATGAATGAGGAATGATTGTGATTATGGGAGTTATTGTTTTCTAAAATCATGGGAGTTATTTTAGGATACTAAATCTTCCTCTTTTTTTTTTTTAATATTAGGATGCATCTTGTCCATCCATCCTCATCTCATCCAACGGATGGGATGAGGACTTAGGGACTCAACATATATAAGGGGACTCATTAGAACCCATCTATACGTATTACTACGTAACTCAGGATGAAGTATTTTAACATATTATACGGAATTAACATGTAAAAAAAAAATTGTTTATTTTATTCCGTACGAAATATACAGAATATCATACGGAATAGGCATATACTTAAAAAGAAATATACGTATGAAATTTAACATAAATGTCATACGGAAACAACATATACGTGTAAAATAAATTTGAGTCTATATACAGAATATCATACGGAAACAAATGTCTATACTACGAAATAGTTAAAAAATGAGTATTTTTTTAATAAAATGAAAATAATACTCCGTAATTCTCATGTTATAATTAATTTCTCAATAAATGATTTTCATAATTTAGGCTGTTCTTTAGTAAATTTACTGGATACATAATGAATTAATGATTTTTTTTTTACAATAAAAGACGTGTCATATGAGAATAGTTGTAATTAACGTGATACATTTTCCACAATTTCTTGGTATCACATACTATTTAACGTTGTAATTAACGTGATACATTTTCCACATTAATTAACGTTGAATTAATGTTGATTGTATTATGCAATTACTATTTATTTATACTCCGTATAAAATAACCATCAATTAAATAACACGGTTCACATAATCAAAATAAATATAGAGATTAATAACATAATACATTTTACATAACCAACATGTAATTAATTTTTTGACGTTCCCCGTAAATTTCTTATTTCCCATCACTTGCATTTTGATTCCCCAAAATTTTTACATTTTTAAATACATTGCAATTTTTTTTAAAAAAAATTAATGCGTAGTGTGGGTAAAAGAGTTCTTTCATTGATGTAGTACTCTACCTACATTATTTTTTTGTCTTTTTTTGTATGTAGAGCACAATCAGATTTTATGTTTCCGAGGCCGACTTATCATATTTCAATTGTTTGACTATATGACTATAGAGACTTTTAAATTGCAAGACCTTAATTTTTCTATATTTCACAAGTATATACTTCAATTTTAATTGAAAATATTTTATATCATCAATGTGCAGTATATCATCTCAGAAAATTTAGTGAAAATGAATGTGGCAGTAGTGGAATATGTGAAAGGAGTTGACATTTCTTTCCATCGATACTCTTCTAATTTGTCTTCTTCTTTCTTCTTTTTCAATCAACTCTGTGTTCTTTTTCCTCTAATTGTCGTTTTTGTTTTCGATTTAAAAATAAATTTTTGTTTGAATCCAGGACCATGGATAGTCACCGAACATTATAAATCATGTTATATTCACCAAAGATTATAAACCGCTTACAATTTTCGCCTTTAGTTTGTAATACGAAGTATAAGACTACAGTGTAATACACGTGATAAATTACGGGAGTCTATTGATCTTACTTTTTAAATTTGAAGTATCGTAAGGTTTATTATCAATATTGAATGCGTACATTGAGGCAATAAAAATGATTTCTATACATTACACATTCCGAAGAAATCTATAGGGTTGTGTACGTTAAGGGCAACAGCAATAGAGGTTTGTAAGGGAGTTCGTAGAGATGGACGAACTGTGTCCTTATTGTGTGCTGCTGTTCATCCAAGTTCGTCCATTGCAGGTTTGTATTTTCGGACTAGTTTGTAGAGATTGCAAGTGGGGCCTCAACATTTATTCCACACTCTATTTTCAAGCAACTTTTCCATTTTCTCCAACTTTTGCACAAATTCACTTTATATTGTTTTTATAAATTAATTTTGTTAACTTTTCAATTAAAAAAATAAAAATAGTGTAACGTTTAATAAATATAATGTTTACCTGGTATGAACTATTTCCGATTCAACCGGACAAATAAATATCTTATTAAAATAATTAAACAAATAGTAGTACATTAATACAAAATATTAATACTAAACAAATAGTATGTAGTACTAAACAGAGAGTGGACATTATTTTTCACTATTCTTACATCACGAAGATGCCAAGTTGCCAACTAACTACAACTGATAATAATCGATCAAGATCAAATAGTTAGTGAGAAAGACCTTCATTCCTCAACTAATAGATTTTTCTTTTTTGGATTTAAAGAGTAATTTGGGGATTAGGGTTGGGTGTATATGGGTCGGGTTTATATGGGCCGGGTATATACCGGATTTCTACATTTATCATAAAGGTCGGGTTTATACGGGTTTCTGCGTTTAGTATAACTATATTCGTCGGTGGACAATTGACTACTTATAGAAACATTTCAACGTACTTTACGTTGTTCATACTTTTGTCCACCTATTAATACATAAAGTAACTCTCAGACTCTGAATGAATAATCTAGAATAAATCTTTGCTTCATTTCTTCTTCAAAATCAATAGCAACCCGTATCACACTAGCTCCAATGATGAAATTCGTTAGTTCAACGTTGCGGGAAACTTTATTTATCTTAACAAAAGAATACAATCAGTGGCATATTATTCTAATACATGAACGAAGAACAAATTAAATAGACATCATCGTATGTAAACTATAAATACAGGATCATCATCAAGTATCATTAGTTGAAATAGATATGAGTAATTAAGATCCGGTGGAGAATTTGGATTGTAGGTACTTGACAAGGCCGGCATCAAGTTGGAACGCCTTGGAAAGAACATCGACTGAGATGAGTGGGTCGGAACCAAAGACGGCATTAGGAATGGTCACCAACCCCGGGTTCTGGCTACTCAACCCCGAGAAAGCAATGGCAGGGGTGTTGCCGATGTTGAGTTGGAAGTGAATCAGACCCTGTGGGAACACAAACACGTCTCCCTTGTTAAGCACCTTTGTGAACAGCTTGTTGCTGCCATCGGGCTGGTTAGAGGTCACAAATCCGACGTGGATGGTACCCTCCATGACAGTGAACACCTCTGTGGCACGAGGGTGGGTGTGGGGTGATATCAGCCCGTGTGGCGCGAAGTCTAGCCTCGCAACTGACACGCCCAGGGTGTTGAGCCCGGCTAATGTTGGCGGGTTGACTAGGGTCACACCTGATCCTTGACTGTTTAGTTTCGCTGGAACGTCTAGCCCTTTGAACACAAAATCTTCGGCTGTTACTTCCATCGGATTCTTGCAAAGGAGTCCGTTTACAAATACTGCAATGATAATAATACGTTAGTGACTCTAGCTACTGTCACGTCTCGTGGCCTGACCTAATTAAGAACGAAAGAAAACTAACATTATTATCGACTGATGTTACGTACCTGCGTTATTAGGGTCACTTGTTGCGACGCAAAAGTCTTGTAGTTGGGATGGGTCAGTGGCGTAAGTAGCAGAAATGAGCAAGGCCAAACAAGAAACGACTGAAATCAAACTATTTTGAGGTCCCATTTTTACCGAAATGAGTAAACTGTAAGAAGATGCAATATTATCGTTGATTAATAGTAGATGATACGATGAAAGAAAAGACATGATATATCATTTGTATTTATAGTTTTAGATGTTGAACTGTTGAGGAATTGAACCGGTCAATTCTTGCTAATGTTGGCCGGGTCGGTTTTGGTGACAAAGTCAATTGATTTATTTTGATAGTATGCAGTAGTAGTAGGTAATTAATGACTACTATACACAAGATAAAAATGTTACTCGTAATTACGTTCATTTCTCTAAACACATGACTTGACTCATTCTAAAAGGAAGACTAATTTCACTTTTTTTTTCTTTGACAATGTAATTTTTAACTATGAAACTACGAGGCTCTCACTAAGGACTTGTCCTACATGCTAAATAATTCATATTCTAGAAGATTGAGATAAGAAATACTCTCTTCAACTTCTATTACTACGATTTGGGATTATAATCGCTTTTAAATATTTTGACAACGTTTTCTCCCATAAATTATAACCCATCGTTAAAATCTTTGACGATTGTTACAGTGATTTTGAACCTCAGTTGTTGAGTTTGATAATTGTAAAATTAACTATGATTCCACAGTTTAGTACGAGTACAATTTTCTTATTCGTTAATGAAATACTTAGAACAAAGGATCCTATTGGTGACGAAGAACTGTTTTGTTGCACATCAAAGTCGTTTTCGTTGAACAAGACTACAAGAGTATGTGTGACGAAAAACCTATTTAAAGTGACAAAATTTGTTGTTGCACAAAATTATTTTTCTTGTAGTGAGTATTGTAAGACTCGGAAATAGACTAACTAGTGTTAAATCAAATCATAAGGAAGAAGAAAAATGTGTTTATGGAGTATTATTATCTAGCATAGAATTAGGAAATTATATTACTTCGTACTAATTTCCTAAGTATATAAGTAGATTAGGTAGTCTGATTTGACCTTACTATACAACGCAGTATAATTATTAGAGTATGTGTTTATTCAAGGCCAAATTACTAAATTGGTAAATAAAATGGCACCAATGTGACAAATGGGTAAAAAAAAGTGTCACTTGTGTCAAATTGGTAAAAAAAAATAGCATTGAAGTGACGGATTGGTAAAAAAAGTAACATGCAAGTGACGGATTGGTAAAAAAATACTAGAAATTTATAGAGTTTCGATTTTCCACCCGATTTTTTTTCCGGTGTGTATCGGTTTAGTCCGAAAAAATCGAAATTATTGTTAATTGAGTTTACATTTTTTTCAAAAATATTGTTTGCCTACTTGATCCGGTTTACCCTCGTAAATTATAGTACACTATTTAATTTCACATAACTCGTTCCATAGTAATTAGGCCTGGCAAAAACTGACCCGACCAGAATAAGTCAAACCGAATCGACCCGACACCCGAAGTTTTTTTACACACTTCATATTTTTTCGATTGGATCGTGTCAACTGGTTATTTTAATTATGCCATTCCGATAATTTTTTTTACCAATTTGTGATTCAGAATGTCATGTCGGATAGAGGTGTACATCGGTAAAAAAAAAAAACTAGATCGAAACCAAAATTGATGAAAATCCGAAATTTGTCATTACTTTCTCATTTTTAGATTCGGGTAAAAAAATCGTCTTTGAACAGGACCGCTTAAATCGGATGAAGTAGGCAAACATTTTTTTTAAATAATAAAAAAACAATTAACAATATATAATTCCAATTTTTTCGGACTAAACCGATGCGAACCGGAAAAAAAACTGGGTGGAAAACACGAATTCTTGACGGTTTATATTTTTTTACCAATTTGTCACTTGCATGCCACTTTTTTTACCAATTTGGCACAAGTGACATTTTTCTTACCTATTTGTCACATTGGTGCCATTTTATTTACCAATTTGGTAATTTGACCGTTTATTCAATATGGAGTACTAAAATAAAAATCCTTTATATTTACGTATATTTTACTACGAGTAACATTTATATATACTACTCCCTCCATTCGATTCAATTGTTTTGTCTATATATATTCATTGTGAGAAATATTTTAATCAAAGACAACCAATTGAATTGGAAGGAATATATACCGTATGCGGATAAATTTAGCACCCTTAGGCTTTGGATTTGAGTGCTAGAGTTAGTAAGTCGTTTTGGATATTTGAAGATATATATCTCTCCAAGTAAAGGCCCACCATTATGAACAAAATGGAACTACTCTGTAATTATATTCAAGATATATTCCTTGGTCATTACCTGCTTCAAGATGTTTTTGTCCATTACAGACTCTTAAGTCTATAATCAGGTGACGTAATAACTCGTCAAATTATATTACTGACCAATTCAACCCCGTTAACTTCTTAACACTCTGCACATCAGATCAGAGGCTATAAATAAAAGGTCCATTTTGTTACGTTAAACCCATCATCAAAAACCACAACTTACATATACTATAATCAAACACATAAAACAAAGATATCATAGCATTAGCATGGCATCTCCCAAGCTCTTTGCACACCTCGCCCTTTTGCTCATTGCTTTAACCTTGGCTTATGCCACTGACCCAACCCAGCTCCAAGATTTTTGTGTCGCCACTAAAGATCCCAGCACTGCAAGTAAGTAGAGTAGTACTTAGCTTAATTTCTAGTTATAATATACTCTTTCCGTCTCACTCAATTTTTGTCCACACTAATTAACAATTACTAACTGACGTATGTACTACTACTATTGTTGTTATTGTGCTGTGTAGTATTTGTGAATGGGCTGTTTTGCAAGAACCCAATGGAGGTGACCGCGGACGATTTTATGTTCAAGGGGCTAGACATGCCAGCCAAATTAAACAGCCTTGGAGCGGGTGTCACCCTAGTCAACCCACCCATGCTACCCGGACTCAACACCCTCGGTGTATCAGTTGCCAGGCTAGACTTCGCCCCATACGGCCTTATCTCACCACACACCCACCCTCGCGCCACTGAGGTCTTCACCGTCTTGGAGGGTACCATCTACGTGGGTTTCGTGACCTCCAACCAGGCCGATGGAGGCAACAAGTTGTTCACAAAGGTGCTGTGCAAGGGAGACGTGTTCGTGTTCCCACAGGGTATGATTCACTTCCAACTCAACGTTGGCAACACACCCGCCGTTGGGTTCTCAGGCTTGAGCAGCCAGAATCCCGGTGTCATTACCGTCTCAAACGCCGTCTTTGGTGCTGAGCCTCCCATCAATGTTGATGTTCTATCAAAGGCTTTCCAGCTTGATGCTAATGTCATCAAGATGTTGCAATCCAAGTTCTCTACCGGAAATTAATTATCCGGCCGGAGTATATAGTCTATATATACTTTACAAGTATACATCTATACTTTATATACTTAGCTTCCTACAAAAAAAAATTATTGGTAGATGCGTATGAGCGTATCTATCTATTTATATACTCGTTTGTAATAATTGTACTCTTCATCCTGTTCTTCATTCATTCAAAGAGTATAAAGCAAGGATCCCTTTTTTTTCACTTTCGCTTCTCGTCGTCGGCGATTTACTTAAAATCATCGACAATTTTATATAATTTACCTATTGTACCCTTTACCCCTTTTTCCTTCCTTAACTAAACAAAACAAAAATTAACTTGTTCCATCTCCCATATCTAGAGCCGGCAAAAAATGACACGACACAAACCCAACTCGAAATAAATGGGTTTGGGTTGAGGGTTGATGACCCATTTATGTATGTGGGTCGACACGAACACGACACGAGATTTAATTGGGTCGGGTTTGGGTTGAGGTCCCAAAACACGAAACTGACACGAATAACCTGCTTATTAAAGTAGTGTAAATATTTTTAATCACTTTTAACATAAATATGTTAATACTTTTCAAATATGGACATGACACGAAAACACGACCAGAACCCGACACGAAATAAATGGGTTTGGGTTGAGGGTTGATGACCCATTTATATAAGTGGGTCAACACGAACACGACACGAAACTTAAATGGGTCGGGTTTGGGTTGAGGGGTTCGTGACCCGTTTACCAATGACACGAACACAAACACGACACGACCCGATCTGGTTGCCAGGTCTACCTATATCCAACCGTCAGCTTCCTCCTTTCCCTTCATTCACTCCTTTCCCGTCAACCCCAATTTTCCCGTCAACGCCTATAGGCTATTCCCGGACTATCTTTCACGTCTATGCCGAAAAGTCTATCACGACTGTCTTTTCTTTTTCCGTGATAACCAATGAAATTACACCGCGTACATAACAAGGGAAATTAAAACTAACCTCGTCAACGACGTCGTCAAAAGGGAAATGGTTAACCGTGTTCGACATTCCGACAATTGTCAACGTTATTGGGAAAATCAAAATATAAGCGTTTCGATGTTATTCCGATGATGATTCAGTTAAATTTAAATATAATAGTGCTACTTTCAGACTTTTTAATTTCCTTAGGTTAAATAGTGGTAGGTTAAATAATAGTAATTACGTTAATTTAGTTAGTAAATATGTGATAATATAATAGTAGTTAGGTCAAATATAATTTAGTTTAGGTTAGTTTAGATTTTGTTTAGTTAGTAAAGGCAACAGAGGGCGATTCGGTCATTTAGTATCATATTTGCCGACGATTTTAAGTAAATCGCCGACAACGATGAGTAGTCCCTTTTTTTTCTTAGTCGATTAACCAGGAATAAAGTTAGAATACCGTAATCTTACTTTATGGAGTACTCCCTAATATAAAAGGCAAACAATTGAATAGAACAGAGAGAGTATTCCGTTAATAATAATGTCTATAACGATTTACCATATAGACTTCACACCATTATTATTTTAGTTTGTTGATATCTACGCTAATGAATTACAGAGTATTAAATAATTACTAGTGTAATACCCGTGAAGAACCTTCACGGGTTGTTCGTTTATATTTATGCATAGAGTTGATTGGATTAACAACTAAAATTAGGCTATTCGTTAATAGACTTTTAGTTACTTTAGGTGTTACTCCCTCCGTTCCAATGAATTGTTTGCCTTTTTCATATTTGGACGTCTCAATAAATTGTTTGTCTTTCTATTTTAGGATTTTTTTTTGTATGTAATTTGATCCTTGCCTCCACATGTCACATCCTAATTGGATCTCTTTCCCTTGGTGTCAAAACCAAAGGCAAACAATTCATTGGAACGGAGGGAGTATTAGGTAAGCGAAAACATGAACAACATATAGTAAGTATGGCGCAATCTCTTCGACATTCTTTGATCATGCACTTTCTACTCCCTGCTATAATTGTTTTAACCGATTCATTAGATAAGAGGTGAATATATGAACGAAGGAAGGGCTGCCCACTATTATTTTGACAAATATTGATTACAGTCGAAGATAAATTTTAGATTAGTAATAGTGTGTTACTCGTGAAAAATTTCACGGGTTGCCCATTTCTATTGACACTTAAAGATAAAGGAAGCGAGATTGGTTTTTAAATTAGACGAAATAGTGTGATCATCAATATGTGGATTAATAGTACGAAAGATCGAACAACATAATCGTCTTAAAGGATAATTTTGTTGCTAGAATAAGACAATTTATTCTTTATTTCATATATAAAGTACAATTAAATATACTCATAAGCAAAATTAAAATAGTTACATATATAGTTTGACCCGTCTTGAATATCGTTTGATTATAGTGAAATAGTTAAAATGAATATTTTCGCTTCGTTTGATTATAGTGAAATGTTACTCATGCATGTATTACTTACTTAGTATTAATTATACTAAAATCTTATCTACAATATATACTCCGTAGGAGTTACGAAGAAATATATTTATATCTTCAATAAATCATAACCCCTCCGAGTCTGATTTATGTTCCCTCTTTCTCTTTTGGGGTGAGTCATTTTTCTTTCTTCTTTCCTGTTTAAACCTACGTGATGCATAATCTTCCATTTATTTCCCTCTCTTTCTCCTTTATTTTTACACCATACATTTTCACATTGATGATATAAAGTATTTTCAATTGAAGTTTAAGTATGCTTGTGAAATATAGAGGAATTAAAGTCTTGAAATTTATAAGTTTCTATAGTTCTATAGTCAAGCAATTGAAATATGATAAATTAGCCTCGGAAACATAATATATGATTGTGCTTTACAAAAAAGAACAAAAAATAATGTCAGATAGAAATATAGAATCATACTGTATAACATTAATGAAACAACTCTTTTACCCACACTATGTATTAATTTTTTTTTTTTAAATTGCGGTGTATTTAAAAATTTAAAAATTTTGGGGAATCAAAAAGCAAGTGTTGGGAAATAAGAAAATCACGGGGAAGATTGAAAAATTAATTACATGTTGGTTATGTAAAATGTATTATGCTATTAATCTTTGTATATTTATTTTGACTATGTGAACCGTGTTATGTAATTGCTGATTATTTTATACGGAGTAAAAATAAATAGTAATTGCATAATACAATCGACATTATCGAGATACCAAGAAATTGTGGAAAACGTATCACGCTAATTACAACTATTCTCATATGACACCGTCTTTTATTGTAAAAAAATGTCATTTATTCATTATGTCAGTCATTTTTCTAAAGAACGGCCTAAATTATGAAAATTATTTATGTTGAGAGATTAATTATAACATGAGAATTACCGAGTATTATTTTTAATTTTTTTAAAAAAATACTCATTTTTTTCTCTTTATTTTTTTTTTTTAAAAAATTAATGTTTTTTTTTTCTAGTAAAACTTCAACTTTCAGAAGGTATAAATATGAGAATCATAAATATGTCAACCTTCAACTTTCAACTTTCAGTTGTAGAAGGTATAAATATGTCAACTTTCAACTCAAATATTATAGAGAAGGGAAGATTGTGGGGAAATGAGAAAGATATGGGAGGGTTGAAAAAGTTAAATTGGACATAATTTGTTAGAAAGTATTAAAATTATGAGTGATTCAAGAAATAAGGGAGAAAGAAGTAAGAGGCACAATTAAATGGTAATGAGAGTTGTCCAAACTTAATACTGTATCTTATTACCCGTGTATTAATTAATTATGGTAAATAAGATGATTTACTTAATTTCTATCAATTATATTAACTTATATACCAAATAAGTATGTCGGATTTACAACGGACTGTTAAATGTTTGATATACGGAATAACATTTTTCATAAGCATTAAACAATGCGTAAAAATGAATTGACAAACGTGTCATGTAACGTTACATGTGAAAATAAATTGTTTCATCATTTGCAAAATCATATAATGAAAAGATGAACCTCGGAGCAAGTGTTATGTAATATTCCACAATTCTCAAACATTAAAAACCTTTGACCCTAAGTTTCAATATAAAGTTCTTAAATGGGGTCCATTTTCCATCATCTTAGTTTTTATTAATTAATTATCATGAAATAAAATATTTTGATTGAACGTTGACACATTCCAATGTCAATTTAATTGCTCTCAACTTCCAAGATTTACAAACTAAGTTCTTATTTTAGAATTCGATTCTTAAATTTAAGAACAAACTTTATTGTACAATAGAGAACTTTTAAAAGCAGGTTATTGGTGACAAACCCAATAAAAAAACTATTATTGCATTTACTCTCATATAGGTTCAACTCGAAAGTCTCGATACTTTATAACGTTAATAGCCACATGGTTTACGGGAAAAAATTTGTGAACGAAATATTACGCATTAAGTTACTAAGCTTCTAAACAACAAATTAAAATGTCATATTTTACATGATTACGTGGTACACCCTTTCTCCTTCATTTTTTAGTCACGCATTCACACACCCTAATAAAGAGCTATTTTAATCGTATTTGGGACCGCAAATTATGCAAACCTAATCAATGCAGATTATTCATGTGGGGAACTCATGAGATTGTTTATAACTTTATTATATTTACACAGATTATATAAGTAAATTTCTTACGACAAATGCATAATTAATGGGACTAACATTCAAAGACTAACATCAAATTTTATTAAGCGTATACATGATACGCGTATAACTCAAAGACCCGTCTTGAATATACTGAAATAGTTAAGATGAATCTGTCGGCTTTTGTTTGACCCGTTTTTGACTCATTTTGTCCCGTCTTTCTTGAGTCCGTCCCTACAAATAGAAAGATCGATGCACACTAACAAAATTCCGAAAAATATGATTAATATATACATTAACTAAGTTGAAAGTAAACTAATTAGCTAATTAAAGACAACGGCCAAATAAAATCAAACCATATAAAAGAATCTGGTAAGTAAGAGTAGAATTTTGGGACAAAAATTGGTAAAATAACACTAACAAAAATCTTCTCCATGAGTTACGGAGTACTATGTAATATATTTATGTTTTCATTAACTCATATTTGACATACTAAGCCTCAACTCCCGATGAAATATAAATTATAAAGAATTTAATTTTTTCTCGATTCCAATAAGCATAGATAATTGGAGGAGTAGATAATGAAGAGCCATTTAATTGCATTTAATTGTATTACAAATTATGCATACTTAATCAATGTAATTATTCATATGGGTATTGCAAATGTATTTAAGAGCCTTATTTTTTTTAAAATCAATTCACTTTTTTTATGCACCTAATTTACCACCATTTATTTAAGAAATAAATTAGTCAATTATCTAAGTTAATCAAACTTATAATAAAATACAAATCGGTAAGGAACGATCACTAATAGTTAATTAATTAATCATAATAAATCGAGTTAAAATGAAGTAATGCATTAGAAATCATAACTAATCTTAAAAATTAGAAATCATAATCAGAGAAAAATATTAGAAAATAGCACAATATTATAACTATAATCGAAATTAGAAATAATCACAGTTGAAAAGTCATAAACTTCTATAAAAGTTCATATAACTTTTATAAAGGTTCATATATATCACCATCCTTTGAAATATATCGTACAAAACTAATGTTAAAACATATGAACATTTATATAACAAATATAAAGTGGAGGCATGTACTTCCATTTTTAACAAATCAGTTAGCCTACTCGTTACTGTATTTGTTTCATGATAACTGACAAATACGATATGGAAGTATATCCAAATAGTATATACCTGACAAATTGTATATGGAAGTATATAACTGACAAATACGATATGAAGGCCTACTCGTCCACGCCATATATTATAGACACTATTATATATAAAAAATAATGAAATAAACTAAGCTAAAAAAATGTTTAATTAGATTAGATAATTACCATTGATTACTCAAAGCCCTTTCTTGATAGTTTAACTAATTGAAACTATGAGCTCTCCATGATTAAAAAAAATGTAATTAGATCTGAAATCAATTGATTTTAATACAATCCCGATCACAGTTGTGTCTTCTTAACCCTGCAATATAAACGCATATTTTTATTATATTCTTCCGAAAAATATTAAAAAAATATTAAGAAAAAATGCAATGAAACAAAGGCATTAAGAAAATACAGCAAACCGTGGTCGATCTTATCCTTTCACTTAATTATGAAGATTATACTTCGCACAATTATTTTTCGAATTCTTATGTAAAAAGTATTTAGATTCAACTCATCAATTAATTTTAATACTAAAATATTTTCATGTATTTCGCGAATATTCTCTAAAAAATGTAAACTTAATATATTGAAATTTTCGCTAAATATGTTTAGATAATTTACTAAAATAATAATATTTTCGGAGTATACTATAATAATATACTAAAAAACACAATATATCAAATTTTTTTAGAGCATCCCAACATCGGGCCTATTCCATGTTCTCAAAAATACTCCAACATGGAGTATTACAAACCGTGTGGAATAATGAGATAATGAATTAATAAATGAATGAATTAATAAATTAATTAGAAGTAGCGTATTTACCTTCGAATATTGTTGGCGGCTTCCTTCGTATCTTCATCTGCATCATTTTTCTCAATACCTTCATCATCTTTAATTTTATTTCTTTATAATATCTTCATCCTCATTTATTTTTAATATATGTTCATCATCTGCGTCAAAATCACAAAAATATTCAGATTAATTTCGATTAAATTAAAAAAAATTGATCAGTACATAACATTAACTAAATGTTAGAAAATTGATAATTGTAAAAAAGATTTCAAATATAGAGAAATAAATAAATCTAATTCGAACTATGTAGAGAGAGATTAAGCCTAATTTGAAAATAAAAAAAAATTCATGAGTGGGAGGAAAAATTTATGTTTTCAACTAAAATGTCATAAATTGAAAACGACATTTGGTGAAATTGACATTGAATAGGTTTGAAGTGATGAAAGATGTGAACGTGACTTCTTTGAGAGAGAAAGAGTAGATGAAGGAGGATTGCAGAATTCGAATTATAGTGCATCATGGACAAAAAATGTCTAATTTATGCAATCCTGACAATTAATTGAAGAACCTAGAAAATGATCCAAAATGGTGGGATATGAGTTTGATAGAATCAAAGGGCCAAGATGCAATTTACGAAATTGTATTAATTAAATAGCATTAATTTCGATTTTTAATTAAGAGAATTTCAAATTTCAGATTTGACCTTTCATTGTACGGTTGGTTTAAGAAAGCAATTAAGAAGAGAATTCTTTGTATATGAAAAGGCTACTATATATTTTTTTTCTACAAATTTTTCAAAGATACTAATTTATACGAGTAACTAAGTAAGTACTATATACGAGGTATAAAATATAATTTATAATTTATTTAATTAATGAATCATTCGGGTACATTTATCTGTTCCAATTAGATCTTTCAAAAATTGACCCGATCCGAAAATTCTACCCAAAATCGCCCGTAAGAAACTCGAAAAAACCCGCGGTAGGCACTAAAAATTTATTAAAGTGCCGATTAAATTAAATTAATTAATTATTCTGAGTTATTACGAAATTTTAACTCAATTTAATTATTTTCTCCTGAATAAATAAAATACGGGTCGATTAGGATAACAAAAATATAGCTTATTTGGGTCAATGTCACTAATAAGTCCATAAATAGGCCTGTAAGGCTGTGACTTCAACCAAAACTCTATAAATAGAGTCATTCTCGTTCATTTGAGGGGATTGAAAAATTTCTGAAGAAAAGGATCAAGAGAGAACAAAACACAAGTCGCTACAAGCCTCTCCATCAAATACGTCGCAAGCAGTCAACAAGTACGACGCAAGCAGTCAACAAGTACGATAATTTTAGGAGTCGGATTATGCTATTTTCTCTCATATGTGCTACTCGGGTATTCTTTTGTTATTTTGCAGATAATCGAGACCGAGTAGTTAAAAGAGCTCAAAAACACGTCAAAAATCGTTAAAGCTCTAAAATCGAGTCATTGTACGAAAATCAAGTGAAGATAGAAGTTAAGCCCAAATCAAAAGGCCTAATCCTCAAGTATTCGAACTTTGGCCCATATGATCAAGACATTGCGGATGGCAAAGCAGCCCAGACTGGATCCTAGTCGACCAAACTGGATCCCAGTTGACCAAACTGAGATTTAGTATACCAGTCTGAGGAAGCCCGTCGACCGACTGGGATTCCAGTCGACCCTGAATAAAAATTTCAGCCGATCAACTGGGATTCCAGTCAAGCTAGTAGTTAACTCAGTCGACCGACTGAGACTTATTGCATTGAAGACCAATTCAAATCGAGCGTGGATATTTTGATGAAACTACCCACGATCTCCCCCTTGTGCGTCAAGATTCCTACATCCCACTACTTCTGTTCTTCCGCACTGTGAGTAGTTAATGGGGATTGAGGATAACAGTTTAAGCGGAGGATTTAAGGGGTAGTTATTGGGGTCTTTAGCACTACAAATAGGGCTGTAATTCTACACTTAGGGCAACTTCCATCATCACATCTTCTGCTTTATTCTTCTTCATTGTTCTCTCTGTAATCAAAAACACAAATTAGTTTTTAGTAATTAATTTCAGTAATTAAATTTCTCTCTAAACTTTCTGTAATCAAATTTTCAGTAATTAATTCAAGTATTTTGGAAATTTCGGAGTTATTATTCGGGTTTCTTTTATTCTTCGTCTTTATTTCTGCAATTTCTCTACTTGGGTAACTTTCTCCTTCTTCTTTATCTCCCTCTTCCAGTAGCCTTAGATTTTATTATTCGGTTTCTTTTTAGATTTCATTAGTTTAATATAATTAGGGGGCGTTTGGTTCGCAGCGGGGAAAGGGAATGAGATTAGGAAAGGGAAACAAGGGGAAAGGAAAAGGATTGCCCTCAATTTAACATGTTGTTTGGTTCAGTTGGAAATGAATGACATTGCCCCTTGTTTCTTTGTGGTCGTTTAGTTACAATTAGGAATCCATTTTTTTTTAACATGTTTTCTTTATTATATCGATTTACCTTGTTTTTTAAATACTCCATATTATTTTTCACCAACTTTTTCCTACTTATTTTTTTTAAAACATTTTCAAAACAACATATACTCTTGTAATATCGAATAACAATAAAATTAATTATGACAATTACATATTTAAAATAAAATTTAATATTAAGTTTTTTTAATAGTATTATTATTATACTCTTTAATTATAATGTTTATACTTCCTCCATTTTCTTTATATCTTCCCATCCCCTTAATATATGGGTGAGGTATTATATTAGGATGGGAAGATATAAAGAAAATGGAGGAAGTATTTAAAAAATATTAAAATTATTTTAATAGTTATTTTATTATTAAGTAATTTAAAAATATTAAAATCATTTTTTTAAATTATTTTAATAATTATTTTGTTATTAAATGATTAAAAAAATTATTAAGTTGAATATTTTTCATTTTTGTAATTTAAAATATTAAAAGTTAATTTTTTTAATTATAAATACAAATATAATATTTTAATATTAATATTTTATTAATTTTGATAAATTCTCAATGATCCAACGGGTCAACCCAGGCGAGTCGGGTTTCAACCCTATATTAACGGGTCATATTGGGTTCGGGTCAAACGGGTTATAGGTCGAAAAAACGGGTTCACAATCTAAAAAAATGGGTCAGACGGATCGGATTTCCGGGTCGGGTCGTTTGGCAAGTCTAGTGACCCGTACACACAGTGAGATGTGGACGTTGGTGGTGGGAGATCGGAGGTGGGAGGTGCGAGGTTGGAGACGTAACGATTATGAGAACAACGTTATAGAGCAAGAGGGAGATATAGGAATGGGGCAATGGGAGGGAAAGGGAATTCTAAACCCTTAGGGGGTGGGGTTTTCAACTTAGAGAGATATGGGGTTTAGTTAATAGGTGAAATGGGGAAAATGTTTCATTCATTTGGCCAAACAAACATCTACAAAGGGAAAGGGTAAGTTTGTTTCCCTTACCCTTTCCTGAAACCTTCTAACCAAACGGCCCCTTAGTTCTTCTATCAATCTTTTCCTTAATTCATTAATTCTTATTTCTGTAGTTTTGTAAGCATTTCTGGCATTACTTTTGTAGACACCCAAAATTTGACCGCCAGGTGTCTATAGCAGTTTCCAAAAAACACCCGATGATGATCGGACGCAAACATGACTTAGTATACTCGGACCTGGGCTCAGAATCAATGATATCCGACATGGACTTTTAGCAGAGTAAAAATCTCACAAAACAGACCTCAAATTCAGGCCCAGTGGGTCGTTCCGAGCAAAATAAGACTAATTTGGGTCAAAACCGACACCAGCCAAAAATCCCGTCTTTTGACGACCGGGTCAAAACCCGGTCAAGACAAACCCGACACAGAAATGACCAAATACATCGACCAGATTCATAATCCCGTCCAAAATCAGCCAAATCACTCATGAATCCTTCCAAAACAAGGCAAAATCAATACAAATCAATCAAGCACAAATCAAGGGCAATCACGCCCAAAATAGCCCGGGTTGATTGATCCACTCGATCGAGTGGATTGACCACTCGACCGAGTGGAACCCCTTTGAAACCGTCCAGATGCATTCGCGAGGGCACTCGACCGAGTGCACCCGCGCCACTCGGTCGAGTGACCCATATGTCGAGTCCCCTATAAATACCCATGCACCAACACACAATCAAGGACACTTACAACTTCTACCAACATTCATCCATCATAATTTTGGAACACCTTGACACATGATCATCATTCATCCATAACAATCCCTCCTTCAAGCACACCCTTGCAACTACACACAATACTACGACCCTAGCAATCTTAGGCAAAAACACGTCAAACCCAAGCCCTTCATCCCCGCGGAGAACCGGCGAAGCATACACACACATATACACACCATAACTCACATACATCCTCGATACTCCCAAGCCCGTGCCGCTATTACGAGTCCATTTCCGAGGTCCCTACTAAGCATGTATGTTGAGGGTGTCCTAAACCCCATCTCGATCTCTTTTCTCCTAATCTCATTTTCGTTTTATCTATCATATTTTCGTATCGTATTTATTATCCTAGTCGTAGTAATAACACTAGCATTATCATGCTTATATTTTCGCGCTTTCATTTTTAACATCATCTTTTTATCATCATTATCATCATAACGCCACACATATTTATTTTAACATAAAAATTCGGCTTTGAATGTGTTGAACTATGATAACAAATCTAAAGTCATAGTTGAACACATTTAATTCCATTTCCAATTAGTACGAAACCCGTTGATACGAAAACCGACATCACATAACTCGAAAGAGTTAGTTTCGATGTCGTGACGTAGAGGGACATCCTTCGTCACTAATTCAAATTTTCTAAACTAACGATACATGTTTTCTTAAAATTCCGGTGACGGTATTATAATCATTCATGCATGATCATAATACCGGAAGCTAGATTAAATGCGAATCATGCAATATTCGTATTTAATTTGGCCGATTACCGATTTCCAATCATAAAACAAAACGAATTCTCATTCGCACAAGGGCTACTCGACCGAGTGCGTACGCTACTCGATCGAGTAGCACCTATAAAAACGGGCAGTAGCCACGTTTAGGGACACACTCGACCGAGTCAGGCTATGACTCGGCCGAGTGGGTCCTGTAGCCCAGAAATCCGAGAGCTTCAATGCAACATTCGAGCCTCGTCTTTTTTTTACGACTCAGTCGACACGTGTAAAGCCAATCACGTGATCTCCTCTTCAAAATACATGCATATCATCACTTAAACGATTTTGATCGACGGTCTCACATTATTAATTTTATATCGACGACTCTTTAGTCGTATCCGATGTAAAATTAATTTAGACTCAATTTCTCGAGATGATAAATCGGGACAAGGCATCGAGGTTCGAGATCGGGCTAGCACCACGTCTAGGTCTCGAACCTCCGTCCTTTGATTATTATGCAATATAATGCGTAATTAATTAAAGTTCGTCCATTTACACAAGTTCACAACTTAGCGTACATTTATCATATACGGGTCTTTGTCGAGTCGTATATTCATGTATCGTTATTTTACTATGCACGCCGTATTGTGAATTCCGGGTTGTATTCCGCCCGTGTAACTTGTAATCGATTTATTTTCGCTTTGCTTTATTTATTTGCGTTTTACCGCTTTTAAATGAACCCTCGCATGCTAAATCACTTCGACAATAAATCAAGATGCATTAAATGACATAGCAACCCATTCAATTCCTATATCTTGCAAAACGCTGTTTGCATAACATTTCACCGAACTACTAACGCGCATATTCAAAAGTCAAACGATGTCCTAGTAGAGGCCGCTAAGAGCGGGCGGGGTTGGGTGTCCTTAGTGGGCTTCCCAACACGTACCCTCACCCCTTACTCAGAACCGTGGTTTCCGGATGTCCGAATCCATTGGCAACGAGAGTCATTCAATATACGATTAACCGCCCAAGTCGGCATCTATATCGATATGCAAAGGGACGAGCCCAATAAACTCTCAAACCGAAATGGGCCATACTTTGTGTATGGACCATAGCGATATAGAGTGGGCTCGAACGGTTCCGAATAACCATAAAATTCGGTGGCGACTCCATTTCGACTTAAATTTCAATTCGATCCTTCTCATATGGAGGTTCATTCGCCTACCCAAAACCCGCGCGTGGCCGCGTCGGGGTGGACCTACGTCATGTCCACAACTTTATTTTCATCTTGTTATCATGTCATATTCCATCTTCATTATCGTCGTTATTAATATGGTAATTGTTACTGTAAATATGAGTAGCTAATCTTTTATCACTAGAGTTATAGGTGACTTATGAATCTGATTTCGTGTTTATGCAGTAGTTAAACTGTGGACATGACATAGGTCCACCCCGACGCGGCCACGCGCGGGTTTGGGTAGGCGAATGAATCTCCATATGAGAAGGATCGAATTGAAATTTAGGTCTATGTGGAGTCGCCACCGAATTTTATGGTTATTCGGAACCGTTCGAGCCCACTCTATGTCGTAGTGGGCCGTATACAAAATACGGCCCATTTCCGATGTCAGAGTTTATTGGGCTCGTCCCTTTGCATATCGATATAGATGCCGACTTGAGCGGTTAATCGTATATTGAGTGACTCTCGTTTGCCAACGGTTTCGGGCATCCGGAAACCGAGGTTCTGAGTAAGGGGTGAGGGTACGTGTTGGGAAGCCCACAAAGGACACCCAACCCCGCCCGCACATTAGCGGCCTCTACTAAGAACTCGAATGACTTTCCAATACGCGTGCTAGTAAAACGGGAAAATGATATGCAAAGATTTACTTTCCCTAAACATGCGAATGAAATTGAAAAGTGGGTTTCTATGTCAATTTAATGCAACTAAAATTAACGTCAAAGTTGTATTTTAGCATGCGAGTTCATTTAGTACAATAAACGAATAATAATTAAATTGACAAAAGAAACAGAAAACGCGTTAGTAACGATATAGCGATATAACGAATAATAACGGTTTGTGCAAAATTGAATTGAATTGAAAAAGATGCAAATATGGGGATGCACGGTTTGAAAAGATAGCATACATATGATTGATTATGCATATGTTGACCTAATGTCGTAAAATACTATCGAGTTTTGAAAAATAGAAACATGTACGACTCGCGTTTTGAGTCGTTGTAAGGCTACTCGATCGAGTGGTCGATGGACTCGATCGAGTAAGCATAAAAAAAAGTTTCTGTTTCGTGTTTAGGACCGTACTCGGTCGAGTTATTGGCCAACTCGGTCGAGTACATGGCCACTCGATCGAGTCACTGTGAGACTCGACCGAGTGGTGGTCGTGACATGCGTTCTGACTCGGTTTTGAGGTGCCACTCGACCGAGTGGATCAGGCACTCGGTCGAGTGCCCTCTATGCGATTAAGAAATCGTGTACGAAATCGTGTTGATTTTGAAATCGTTTGAAATTGCTTTTGGTTTTTTGATAATTAGACGGTTTTACCGAATCGGGCATAAATATTGCACAATTTATGTTCGACTTGGTTTTTTATAAATCGCGAATTTGTTGAACCGAATATAAATATTGTTGAATTTATACTCGATTCTAAAATTGAATACTCATCCTATCCCATATTCGATTATTGAATCGATATAGGATATTTAGAGTGAAAAATAAGAAAGATGGATTAATTTTAGTCACTTTGAATTAATTATCGTGATATGAATAAATCACGTTAATTAATTCATATGACTTGATTGTTAGATTCGATATCCAATTATGGAATTGGTACCGAATCTAAAATCGACGCTTTACTTGAATAATAAAAAACTTGATTCCCTCGACTTTTCCGACATCGAAATAAATCCCTAGGGATTGTGATGTCGGATCCGTGTCAACGGGTTTCGACCCTTATGAAATAATTACTTGAAAAAAAGATGAATGCGCGATAAAATAAATAATAAGAATAACCGTAACATTAATAATAATAATACGTAGTAGTAGTAGTAGTAGTAATAATAATAATAATAATAATAATAATAATAATAATAATAATAATAATAATAATAATAATAATAATAATAATAATAATAATAATAATAATACGTAATAATAATAATAATAATAATAATAATACGTAATAATAATAATAATAATAATAATAATAATACGTAATAATAATAATAATAATAATACGTAATAATAATAATAATAATAATAATAATAATAATAATACGGTAATAATAATAATAATAATAATAATAATAATAATAATAATAATAATAATAATAATAATAATAATAATAACGAAAAGAACGAAAAAAAGGAAAAAGGAAACGAAAAGAAAGAAGAAGGAGGTTTGTCACCCTCAACCTACATGTTTCTGTCTCGGATTAAGGCTCGTAAACGTGGTTATGGCACGGGAGTCTTCGAGGTGTATGGAGGCTAAGTTGTGGTGGCTCGGGTTGAATTTCCTAAAACTAGGTTTAGGGTTTTGCTAAGGTCGATTTCCTAGGGTTTTTCTAGGGTTTGTAGACGACGTAGTATGTATGTGTGTAGGGTGTAGATTGCTAGGGTTTTTTGTGATGTGTAGATGTTTGTCCTAGAGTATACTAGGGTTTTCTGTGTAGATGTGTAAGATGATTGTCCTAGAGTGTACTAGGGTTTTTAGGTTTGTGAGAAGTTGTGTAATTGTGTTGCATGGGGTTGCTTATATAGGCAAAGCTAGGGCACCTTGGTGTCTAGGGTTTTGTGCCTTGACGGACTTGATTTGATGGCCCGTTTGGAGGCGGACCGTGGGTGAGCTACTCGGAAACGGCTTTGACCGGGTTTTAATCTGGTCGCTAAAAGTCGGTTTTATTTCCGGTGTCGGTTTTGACCCAAATTAGTCTTCTTTGACTCGGGATGATCCACTGGGCCTGGATTCGAGGTTGATTTTGTGAGATTTGTACTCCATAAGTGTGTTAGCCAGCGATTAATGGGTTTGAGCCCGTATCCGAGCGCATAGAGACATGTTAGCGTCCGATCATCATCGGGTGATTTTTGAAAACTGTCATAGACACCTGGCGGTCAAAATGCGGGTGTCTACAGAGCCCCCACTCTGACTGAGGCTTGGACAAGGCGAAAGTCAGAGTAGCTACCAAGCCTGTTAAGACCTGGTAGACTTCCGGTCGGGTCGTTTATAGTCCGTTAGACTCGCGTGGAGGGCTCGCCAGCCGCAAGACAGAAATCATACCTGAGCTTGATGATTGTACTCCGTGGGGAATTTGGGCTTGTCGCGTAAGCCCTGGGTGTGCCTGTGTGTTGGCCCATCCCGTGCTATCCCGGAAAATGCTGCTGGGGAGATTTGACGGCTTGCATGCCTTTGCTTGAGTCGTACCTGTATAAGTCACATAAAAATGTACGCAACACGTAGGTAATAAAATGACTCGCGCTGGGGAAAATGATTTTTGAATTTTTTGAAAGTTGAATTTTTGAAATCCTGAAAGCAATCACGAGCTAGGTTTTCAAAATGGAAAGGGGTAGAAAAGAAATTCGCAGTTTAAATAGACTGAAATCTGACCTCGTCGAAAAAGATCTTTTTTTTTTCAAATGGCTAAATTTTGCAGATTTCAAAGTGGAATTTGAAGAGAGGAATACCGACAGACTCGATTCTGGACACGACAGGACGAGTTGACTGACACGGACTGGACTCTCTAAGGGTTGGACCGTGACTCGATAGGGGTGTGGGCCGCCTAACAAGACTCTTAAGTTGCGCTATCCCGTAGTCTAGGCAAGTGGCAACACGGTCGTACATCGAAATGGGATAGATATGCTATGGGGGGGATTGCAGTAGCCTGTAATGAGACTGTTTTAGTCTGGTGCCCTTCTGGATTTCCTATTTTAGGATACATTTCCAAAGTGGGTGATGCCTCGAGTCCTGACAGATTCTTGTCTTTGACTGAGCCGAGTACTAGGACACACTACAGAAAGGAGTCTAGATTTTTTGTTGGATTCATCTGGATTTTGTGAGTGGATGGAGGTCTTCTGTCTAAGAAAAGCTGTAGACACCCGCATTTTGACTGCCAGGTGTCTATGGTAGTTTCCAAAAAACACCCGATGATGATCGGACGCTAACGTGTTTCTACGCGCTCGGATACGGTCTCAAATCCATTAATCGTTGGCTAACACACTTACGGAGTACAAATCTCACCAAACAGACCTCAAATCCAGGCCCAGTGGATCATTCCGAGTCAAACAAGACTAATTTGGGTCGAAACCGACACCGGAAATAAAACCGACTTTTAGCGACCGGATTAAAACCCGGTCAAAGCCGTTTCCGAGTAGCTCACCCACGGTCCGCCTCCAAACGGGCCATCAAATCAAGTCCGTCAAGGCACAAAACCCTAGACATCAAGGTGCCCTAGCTTTGCCTATATAAGCAACCACATGCAACACAATTACACAACTTCTCACAACCCTAAAAAGCCTAGTACACTCTAGGACATCATCTTTTTACAACCCTAGCAAGTTACACAACCCTAATCCTACACATCTACAAGAACCCTAGACAAACCCTAGGAATTCGATATTAGCAAACCCTAAAACCTAGTTTTAGGAATCCAACCCAAGCCACCACAACTTAACCTCCATACACCTCGAAGACTCCCGTGCCATAGCCACGTTTACGAGCCTTAGTCCGAGACAGAAACATGTAGGTTGAGGGTGAAACCTCCTTCTTTCTCTTCTCTTTTCTTCGTCTTTTTTTTGTTTATATTATTATTATTATTATTATTACGGTATTATTATTATTATTATTATTATTATTACGTTTATTATTTATATTATTATTATTATTATTACGGTATTATTATTATTATTATTATTATTATTATTACGTTTATTATTATTATTATTATTATTATTATTATTATTATTATTATTATTACGGTCTTTATTATTTACCTCGTTATCATTATTGCATCATAACATCGATAATATTGTTAGCATCAAGACATTAAAATACTTATCGATTTGTGTCGAATA
Organism: Agrostemma githago; assembly: GCA_958450325.1. NCBI lineage: Eukaryota > Viridiplantae > Streptophyta > Magnoliopsida > Caryophyllales > Caryophyllaceae > Agrostemma > Agrostemma githago. Next base: position 8,823,222 of record OY288254.1, on the reverse strand, counting down.
AGAGGAATATCGGGATAAGAAAACACGAACATACAAGTGTACTGCACACAGCGTTGACGGTCGCTTATCCCGGTACCCCGATTATTTGATTATTGAGATGAGTCAACTTAAACAAGAATTCGTCATTATTTCTCGTCGTTATCATCATCAATTTTGCATCCATCAATTTCTTTAAACACCAATTTTAACAAGGGTCGAAACCCGTTGACACGGATCCGACATCACAATCCCTAGGGATTTATTTCGATGTCGGAGAAGTCGAGGGAATCAAGTTTTTTTATTTATTTATTCAAGTAAAGCATCGATTTTGGATTCGATACCAATTCCGTAATTGGATATCGAATCTAACAATCAAGTCATATGAATTAATTAACGTGATTTACTCATATCACGATAATTAATTTAAAACGACTAAAATCAATTTATTTATTTTTTCTATTTCACTCTAATATTCCATATCGATTCAAATAATCGAATATGGGATACAGCGAGTATTCCAAATTTAGAATCGGGTATAAATTCAACAATATTTATATTCGGTTCAACAAAATTCGCGATTTATAAAAAAACCAAGTCGAACATAAATTATGCAATATTTATGTCCGATTCTGTAAAACCGTCGAATTATCATAAATCAAAAGCAATTTCAAAATCAATAATTAAATTGCAAACGAACAAAGTTCGCACAGGTGCCACTCGACCGAGTGCCTTAGTCACTCGATCGAGTGACACCCTAAAATCGAGTCAGAAAGCTAATTATGACACCCACTCGATCGAGTCTCACAGTGACTCGGTCGAGTGGCCATGTACTCGACCGAGTTAGTCAATAACTCGACCGAGTACGGTCTTTGACGCAAAACAGAATCATTTTTTTTGGTTCCACTCGATCGAGTCCATCGACCACTCGATCGAGTGGCCTCATAACGACTCAAACACGAGTCGTACATTATTCTATTTTTCAAACTCGATAGTATTTTACGACTTAGGTCAACATGTGCATAATTAATCACGTGTATACTATCTTTTCAAATCATGCATCCTCATATTTGCATCTTTTCAATTCAATTCAATATTTGCAAACCGTTATTATTCGTTATATCGCTATATCGTTACTAACGCGTTTTCTGTTTCTTTTGTCCATTTAATTATTATTCGTTTATTATACTAAATGAACCCGCATGCTAAAATACAACTTTGACGTTAATTTTAGTTGCATTAAATTGACTTAGAAACTCGTTTCGATTCCATTCGCATGTTTAGGGAAAATAAATCTTTGCATATCATTTTCCCGTTTTACTAGCACGCGTATTAGAAAGTCATTCGAGTTCTTAGTAGAGGCCGCTAATGTGCGGGCGGGGTTGGGTGTCCTTTGTGGGCTTCCCAACACGTACCCTCACCCCTTACTCAGAACCTCGGTTTCCGGATGCCCGAAACCGTTGGCGAACGAGAGTCATTCAATACACAATATCCGATGACGTCGGTATTGGTATCAAATGCAAAGGGACGAGCCCAATAAACTCTGACATCGGAAATGGGCCGTATTTTGTATACGGCCCACTACGACATAGAGTGGGCTCGAACGGTTCCGAATAACCATAAAATTCGGTGGCGACTCCACATAGACCTAAATTTCAATTCGATCCATTCTCATATGGAGATTCATTCGCCTCCCCAAACCCGCGCGTGGCCGCGTCGGGGTGGACCTATGTCATGTCCACAATTTGGCGACTCCGCTGGGGATTAACTGATGCGTGACTTACCATCGGCATCCTCAGGGTGAGACTCGAATAGAAATCGTTTGACAAATACAATACGCGTTTTAGTTCTACGGTTCATGCATAACCCATATTTTCCCGGGCCGGTACTCGCGACCGACGTCCCACTATACCGTCGATGTACTCCAACACGGATATGTTGAAAGGTGTCCATAGTCGATTCGAGTGGGTTTCGCGGCATGTTCTAAGATCAACTCGACTTAGGAAGTCCGTCCCGATCAACGTCTAGACTGTGTACACTGGTATAGACCCCTTATAGACCGACCGAGACTTAGTATAGAGCATACATGGCGTCGTTATAATGCTTGTGTGACTACGTGCTACTTGGTTTCCGAGTCGTTTTCAAAAAACCGTCAACTTTTCAAAATTGCATCCTTTTCAAACTATTCGATTTCAAAACCCGGGACACATACCGAATTTAGGACTTATGATTTTTACTCAAAATAGCCTATTTTCTAGCCGGTATGCTGCCCAAATCAAAACTCGAACTTTCAAAACCCGTGGCCCAATGACTTTTCGTCCTTTTTCGGAAATTTGGGCCATCCACCGAGTTTACTCAGTCCTTTTTTGCAAAAATCATCAATTTTCAAAACCTTCTACTTCTAGGACCTCCCGTATTTAGCAGTGTCGGGTCGCGTCTTAAGTTGTCAAGGTCCTTAGCGTCGAAACTCTGTCGATCTTACATCACGAGTTTCTTCCCTATCCCAGTCCGCCTTATTAGACTAAGGCAAGGCCCACCTACGTAGGACATACTCCTACAAAGGAAGGCCCGTTTACACAATCGAGTCAACCTTCCTTCGGACAGGACTAGGCCCACATAGCCGAATCCTAAGGAAGGCCCATCTTGCACAAGTCACCCATCCAGGTGTTTTTTCCGAGTCAACCTTTTACAAGGCATAGCCTTATAACAAAAGGTTCACGGTCCTTACGTCTAAGGGTCACTCGTCCGACACTTGAGTCTTAACAAAATTATCGATCCTACTCCGGGCTACCCCTTAGCAGGGCGATCGATCACGGTTGCTCTAAGGGTCATGTCTTACACGTGTCTCACATACTCCACTTTCGAGTCACTTAGATGCCACACCATCTGAGTCCTTAGTCTCACTTGGGGGCTATTCTCCGACGGAATGACTAATCACAGTCACTCCGAGAATCGTACCCTACACATTTGTCTTAGGGGAGTCTAACCAGAGTCAAACTGGGGTCGTCCCTCCTCTTGCGCCATTTTCTATGCCTTGGTGAGTTTGAGTTCCGAAGCAACCTCTCTTATTACGTGATGTTCTTACAGACAGGCCACCCGAAACCAGACGCCAACGCAAGATGGACGAATTTAAAAACGCTCTGACCAAGATCGAGACCCAACTGGCTGCCATCCAGGCTAACCAAGCTACTTTATCCACCCGCCTAAGCACCGTGGAGAAAATGGCCCCAGTTGAAGGAGCTGAGCCCACTAGGCCCATAGCCGAGTTGATCAGTGTTGTTCGTAGGCTCGAAGAGCAAGTCCACTTATCGACGAACAACTCGATCCACACCGAAAATGCTCGTACTTACTCACCTTTGAATGACGAGCTACCTGCCGGCCTCAACTTAACGGGAATTCCTATGTTTGAGGGTACCGAAGACCCGGTCCACCACATCCGGGCTTTCAAAGACTTCATGGCGGTAAAAGGGGTAAAGTCCACCATGCTTAAGCACTTATTCCCTTCCTCCCTCAAGAAGCACCCCAAAGCCTGGTACTACAGGCTCGACTCCAAAAAATACCCGACTTGGGATGACGTGGCAACAGAGTTCGCTCGGAACTACGCTGATAATATCGAGATCCAGACTACAATGCGTACTTTGGAAATCATGGCCCAAGAGCCCAAAGAAGGGTTCACCACATATCTTCAAAGATGGAGGGCCGAGAGTGTAAAGTTGGTAAACAAGCCCAACGAGAAGACACTAGTGGAGGCCTTCATCAACAACCTCCTACCTTCTTACCGCGTCCATCTTAGGTATGCCGGCATTTCAAACTTTGCCGTACTTACCGAAATGGGCATTAGGATTGAAGACGATCTTCGACACAATGAAGATCTGGGCTATACTGGACATCAACTCGAGTCCTTAGAAGCCGACGACTAATGACAACATTATCCGAGAGTCCGGATCTGATTTGAGTCTGAGTCTGAATCCGAGTCTAGGATGTACTATTCCCTTCGAAGTCGAAGTCAAAGTCAGAGTCAGAGTCAGTTGTATTCTGTCCTCTTTTTTTCAAAATTCAATTAAATCAGCTTTCAATATTCTTTCTCATATACACTTTCCTTATGTGTTTCCGAGAACATGATGAACACCATCATACACTGTGAGCACATGCACGTGACTATTATAGGCACATCTATAATGACTGCAGGAAACCGAGCCCGTGTTTTCCTTTTACCTATTCCATGTCTGGTATAGAAAAAACCACACAACTACCCGTAGCAGGAGCGGTATCTAATCCTATGACAAATCTAGGTAATCTCCTAGTTTGGGTTCAAGATGGGAGGCAAGCCCATTTCCCACAATAAAACACCCCTCCAATAAGACTGACCAATCCCTAGCTTAGGTGTTAGTCTGACCGGCAAAAAAAAAAGAAAATCAAAAGTCAAAAAAAAATGAAAAAAAGAAAGGGCCAAAACAAAGGCCATCAAAAAAAAGAAAACTGGACGCAAAAAAAAAAAAAAAATAAATAAATCGAAAGTCCATGAGAAAAAATGAAAAAAAAAAAAAAAAAAGCAAAAGGCCAAAACAAAAAAGCAGGCCATCATCAAAAAATTCAGAATACCCATGACCGTGGTCAACGGTCAATTCGAGTGAAAGCCCCACGACCAGGGTACGGTCAAAATTATCAAAACCCCATGACCGCAAGGTCAATCAAAAAATCAAATAATCAAATACTCAAGTGAAAATCCTTTGACCGGGGTACGGTCAAATTCAAAATTATCCATGCCATCCAAAAGGGGAGTGACAATCAAGCTGGTCAGATAACACCACACTTAGCCTTCCCACATTACAACCCTCAAGATCTCCCCGAGACCCAGGCTAGAGACAGCCCGGAATTTTGAGGATTCAAGCCCCATAGGATACCCCTAACCACTAGGGCCAGACATGGAAACCGGATCCCGCATTATCAAACCGGCTCTCGAAGCCTTAGCTCCACAGAACCGAGCTCTAGATTTCGAGTCATCAAGGCCATTTACTTCATTATCAAACCGGCTCTCGAAGCCTTAGCTCCACAGAACCGAGCTCCAAATTTCGAGTTATCAAGGCCATTTACCTCATTATCAAACCGGCTCTCGAAACCTTAGCTCCACAGAACCGAGCTCCAGATTTCGAGTCATCAAGGCCATTTACTTCCTAGCACCACATTCCCAAATACATCAAATCCCGAGAGCAAAACTCGTTAAAATCCCCGAGAGCAAAACTCGTTAAAATCCCCGAGAGCAAAACTCGTTAAAATCCCGAGAACAAAACTCGTTAAAATCCCGAGAACAAAACTCGTTAAAACCTCATCCAAACCAGTTACCAACCCCGAACACGGGAACTCAACTTGCAGTCGGCATAGAACATGCCCAAATAGTTCACACCACCTCTGGGGGCTACCCCGGAGAACACTCACAGTCACAGGATTAATATCCTAACCATTCAAGCCCTTTGATCAAGACATCACTGGGAATGCACCTAGCCTACACCGTCATTATGGCTAGTTACACACAAAGTCCTATTAGAATAGGCACCATAATACATCTTCCGCCACTGAACTACGGCATGGTTTGATTTCACCACACGTGAATACGTAGGCAGCCTTTCAACAGAGGTACAACCACCCACATTGACACACATTCAAAAAGCGCCATTATTCCGGTCACGACACCATCATGTTCTCAACAGCTAGCTTTGTTGTCCTGGGGGCTTCTCCTAGGCAGAAGTTCTCCATCCACTCACAAAATCCAGATAAATCCAACAAAAAATCTAGCCTTCTTTCTGTAGTGTGTCCTAGTACTCGGCTCAGTCGAAGACAAGAATCTGTCAGACTCGAGGCATCACCCACTTTGGAAAAGTATCCTAAAATAGGAAATCCGGAAGGGCACCAGACTAAAACAGTCTCATTACGGACTACTGCCAGTCCCCTATAGCATATCTATCCCATTTCGATATACGACCGTGTTGCCACTCGCCTAGGTTACGGGATAGCGCAACTTGAGAGTCTTGTTAGGCGGCCCACTACCCTACCGAGTCACGGTCCAACCCTTAGAGAGTCCAGTCCGTGTCAGTCAACTCGTCCTGTCCAGAGTCGAGTCTGTCGGTAGGTCCCTCTCTTCAAACTCCATTTTGAGATTTGCAAAATTTAGCCATTTGAAAAAAAGATCTTTTTCGACAAGGTCATATTTCAATCTATTTAAACTGCGAATTTCTTTTATATCCCTTTCCATTTTGAAAACCTAGCTCGTGATTGCTTTCATGATTTCAAATCAAAATTTCAAAAACTTCAAAAATCATTTTCCCCAGCACGAGTCATTTTACTACCTACGTGTTGCATACATTTTTATGTGACTTATACAGGTACGACTCAAGCAAAGACATGCAAGTCATCAAATCTCCCCAGCAGCATTTTCCGGGATAGCACGGGATGGGCCAACACACAGGCACACGCAGGGCTTACAAGCCCAAATTCCCCACGGAGTACAATCATCAAGCTCAGGTATGATTTCTGTCTTGTGGCTGGCGAGCCCTTCACGCGAGTCTAACGGACTATAAACGACCCGACCGGAAGTCTACCAGGTCTTAACGGGCTTGGTAGCTACTCTGACTTTCGCCTTGTCCAAGCCTCAGTCAGAGTGGGGGCTCTGTAGACACCCGCATTTTGACTGCCAGGTGTCTATGGTAGTTTCCAAAAAACACCTGATGATGATCGGACGCTAACGTGTTTCTACGCGCTCGGATACGGGCTCAAATCCATTAATCGTTGGCTAACACACTTACGGAGTACAAATCTCACCAAACAGACCTCAAATCCAGGCCCAGTGGATCATTCCGAGTCAAACAAGACTAATTTGGGTCGAAACCGACACCGGAAATAAAACCGACTTTTAGCGACCGGATTAAAATCCGGTCAAAGCCGTTTCCGAGTAGCTCACCCACGGTCCGCCTCCAAACGAGCCATCAAATCAAGTCCATCAAGGCACAAAACCCTAGACACCAAGGTGCCCTAGCTTTGCCTATATAAGCAACCACATGCAACACAATTACACAATTTCTCACAATCCTAAAAACCCTAGTACACTCTAGGACATCATCTTTTTACAACCCTAGCAAGTTACACAACCCTAATCCTACACATCTACAAGAACCCTAGACAAACCCTAGGAATTCGATATTAGCAAACCCTAAAACCTAGTTTTAGGAATCCAACCCAAGCCACCACAACTTAACCTCCATACACCTCGAAGACTCCTGTGCCATAGCCACGTTTACGAGCCTTAGTCCGAGACAGAAACATGTAGGTTGAGGGTGAAACCTCCTTCTTCTTTCTCTTCTCTTTTCTTCGTCTTTTTTTGTTTATATTATTATTATTATTATTATTATTACGGTATTATTATTATTATTATTATTATTATTATTATTATTATTACGTTTATTATTATTATTATTATTATTATTATTATTACGGTATTATTATTATTATTATTACGTTTATTATTATTATTATTATTATTATTATTATTATTATTACTACGTTTATTGTTATTATTATTATTATTATTACTATTACGATCTTTATTATTTACCTCGTAATCATTATTGCATCATAACATCGATAATATTGTTAGCATCAAGACATTAAAATACTTATCGATTTGTGTCGAATAAAAGGGATATCGGGATAAGAAAACACGAACATACAAGTGTACTGCACACAGCGTTGACGGTCGCTTATCCCGGTACCCCGATTATTTGATTATTGAGATGAGTCAACTTAAACAAGAATTCGTCATTATTTCTCGTCGTTATCATCATCAATTTTGCATCCATCAATTTCTTTAAACACCAATTTTAACTAGGGTCGAAACCCGTTGACACGGATCCGACATCACAATCCCTAGGGATTTATTTCGATGTCGGAGAAGTCGAGGGAATCAAGTTTTTTTATTTATTTATTCAAGTAAAGCATCGATTTTGGATTCGATACCAATTCCGTAATTGGATATCGAATCTAACAATCAAGTCATATGAATTAATTAACGTGATTTACTCATATCACGATAATTAATTTAAAACGACTAAAATCAATTTATTTATTTTTTCTATTTCACTCTAATATTCCATATCGATTCAAATAATCGAATATGGGATACAGCGAGTATTCCAAATTTAGAATCGGGTATAAATTCAACAATATTTATATTCGGTTCAACAAAATTCGCGATTTATAAAAAAACCAAGTCGAACATAAATTATGCAATATTTATGTCCGATTCGGTAAAACCGTCGAATTATCATAAATCAAAAGCAATTTCAAAATCAATAATTAAATTGCAAACGAACAAAGTTCGCACATGTGCCACTCGACCGAGTGCCTTAGTCACTCGATCAAGTGACACCCTAAAATCGAGTCAGAAAGCTAATTATGACACCCACTCGATCGAGTCTCACAGTGACTCGGTCGAGTGGCCATGTACTCGACCGAGTTAGTCAATAACTCGACCGAGTACGGTCTTTGACGCAAAACAGAATCATTTTTTTTGGTTCCACTCGATCGAGTCCATCGACCACTCGATCGAGTGGCCTCATAACGACTCAAACACGAGTCGTACATTATTCTATTTTTCAAACTCGATAGTATTTTACGACTTAGGTCAACATGTGCATAATTAATCACGTGTATACTATCTTTTCAAATCATGCATCCTCATATTTGCATCTTTTCAATTCAATTCAATATTTGCAAACCGTTATTATTCGTTATATCGCTATATCGTTACTAACGCGTTTTCTGTTTCTTTTGTCCATTTAATTATTATTCGTTTATTGTACTAAATGAACTCGCATGCTAAAATACAACTTTGACGTTAATTTTAGTTGCATTAAATTGACATAGAAACCCACTTTTCAATTTCATTCGCATGTTTAGGGAAAGTAAATCTTTGCATATCATTTTCCCGTTTTACTAGCACGCGTATTGGAAAGTCATTCGAGTTCTTAGTAGAGGCCGCTAATGTGCGGGCGGGGTTGGGTGTCCTTTGTGGGCTTCCCAACACGTACCCTCACCCCTTACTCAGAACCTCGGTTTCCGGATGCCCGAAACCGTTGGCGAACGAGAGTCATTCAATACACAATATCCGATGACGTCGGTATTGGTATCAAATGCAAAGGGACGAGCCCAATAAACTCTGACATCGGAAATGGGCCGTATTTTGTATACGGCCCACTACGACATAGAGTGGGCTCGAACGGTTCCGAATAACCATAAAATTCGGTGGCGACTCCACATAGACCTAAATTTCAATTCGATCCATTCTCATATGGAGATTCATTCGCCTCCCCAAACCCGCGCGTGGCCGCGTCGGGGTGGACCTATGTCATGTCCACAAAAGCCCCCAGGGCGACAAAGCTAGCTACTGAGAACATGACAGTGTCGTGCCCGGAATGATATTGCTTTTCGAATGTGTGTCAATGTGGGTGGTTGTGCCTCTGTTAAAAGGCTGCCTACGTATTCACGTGTGGTGAAATCAAACCAAGCCGTAGTTCAGTGGATTGAAAGATGTATTATGGTGCCTAGTCTAATAGGACTTTGTGTGTAACTAGCCATAACGATGGTATAGGCTAGGTGCATTCCCAGTGATGTCTTGATCAAAGGGCTTGAATGGTTAGGATATTAATCCTGTGACTGTGAGCGTTCTCCGGGGTAGCCCCCAGAGGTGGTGTGAACTATTTGGGCATGTTCTATGCCGACTGCAAGTTGAGTTCCCGTGTTCGGGGTTGGTAACTGGTTTGGATGGGATTTTAACGAGTTTTGTTCTCGGAATTTTAACGAGTTTTGTTCTCGGGATTTTAACGAGTTTTGTTCTCGAGATTTTAACGAGTTTTGTTCTCGGGATTTTAATGAGTTTTGTTCTCGGGATTTGATGTATTTGGGAATGTGGTGCTAGGAAGTAAATGGCCTTGATGACTCGAAATCTGGAGCTCGGTTCTGTGGAGCTAAGGCTTCGAGAGCCGGTTTGATAATGAAGTAAATGGCCTTGATGACTCGAAATCTGGAGCTCGGTTCTGTGGAGCTAAGGCTTCGAGAGCCGGTTTGATAATGAAGTAAATAAATGGCCTTGATGACTCGAAATCTGGAGCTCGGTTCTGTGGAGCTAAGGCTTCGAGAGCCGGTTTGATAATGCGGGGTCTGGCTTCCATGTCTGGCCCTAATTGTTAGGGGTATCCTATGGAGCTTGAATCCTCAAAATTCCGGGCTGTCTCTGGCCTGGGTCTCGGGAAGGTCTTGAGGTTGTAATGTGGGGAGGCTGAGTGTGGTGTTAGCTGACCAGCTTGATTGTCACTCCCCTATTGGATGGCATGGATAATTTTGAATTTGACCGTACCACGGTCAAAGGATTTTCACTTGAGTATTTGATTTTTTGATTTTTTGATTTTTTGATTGACCTTGCGGTCATGGGGTTCTGATAATTTTGACCGTACCCTGGTCGTGGGGTTTTCACTTGAATTGACCGTTGACCACGGTCATGGGTATTCTGAATTTTTGATGATGGCCTGCCTTTTTGTTTTTGCCTTTTGCTTTTTTTTTTCATGGACTTTCGATTTTTTTTTTGTGTCCAGTTTTCTTTTTTTTGATGGCCTTCTTTTTGCTTTGGCCCTTTCTTTTTTTTTTTTTTGACTTCTGATTTTTTTTGTCTAGTCAGACTAACACCTAAGGTAGGGATTGGTCAGTCTTATCGGAGGGGTGTTTTATTGTGGGAAATGGGCTTGCCTCCCGTCTTGAACCCAAACTAGCAGATTACCTAGATTTGTCATAGGATTCGATACCGCTCCTGCTACGGGTAGTTGTGTGGTTTTTTCTATACCAGACATGGAATAGGTAAAAAGAAAACATGGGCTCGGTTTCCTGCAGTCATTATAGATGTGCCTATAATAGTCACGTGCGTGTGCTCACAGTGTATGATGGTGTTCATCATGTTCTCGGAAATACGTAAGGAAAGTATATTTGAGAAACAGGAAAGCTGATTTTATTGGATTTTGAAAGGGAGGACAGAATACAATTGACACTGACTCTGACTTTGACTTTGACTTCGACTTCGAAGGGAATAGTACATCCTAGACACGGATTCAGACTCGGACTCAAATCAGATCCGGACTCTCGGATAATGTTGTCATTAGTCGTCGGCTTCTAAGGACTCGAGTTGATGTCCAGTATAGCCCAGATCTTCATTGTGTCGAAGATCGTCTTCAATCCTAATGCCCATTTCGGTAAGTACGACAAAGTTTGAAATGCCGGCATACCTAAGATGGACGCGGTAAGAAGGTAGGAGGTTGTTGATGAAGGCCTCCACTAGTGTCTTCTCGTTGGGCTTGTTTACCAACTTTACACTCTCGGCCCTCCATCTTTGAAGATATGTGGTGAACCCTTCTTTGGGCTCTTGGGCCATGACTTCCAGAGTACGCATTGTAGTCTGGATCTCGATATTATCGGCGTAGTTCCGAGCGAACTCCGTTGCCACGTCATCCCAAGTCGGGTATTTCTTGGAATCGAGCCTGTAGTACCAGGCTTTGGGGTGTTTCTCCAGGGAAGAAGGGAACAAGTGCTTGAACATAGTTGACTTCACCCCCTTCACCGCCATGAAGTCTTTGAAAGCCCAGATGTGGTGGACCGGGTCTTCGGTACCCTCAAACATAGGAAGTCCCGTTAAGTTGAGGTTAGCAGGAAGCTCGTTATCCAGAGGTGAATAAATACGAGCATTCTCGGTGTGGATCGAGTTGTTCGTTGATAGGTGAACTTGTTCCTCGAGCCTACGAAAGATACTGACCAATTCGGCCATGGGCCCATTGGGCTCAGCTCCTTCGACTGGGGTCGCTTTTTCCACGGCACTTAGGCGGGTGACTATCGTTGCTTGGTTAGCCTGGATGGCGGCCAGTTGAGTCTCGATCTTGGCCAGAGCATTTTTCAAATCGTCCATTTTGCGTTGGTATCTGATTTCGGGTGGCCTGTCTGTAAGAACACCACGCAATCAGAAAAGTTGCTTCGGAACTCCAACTCACCAAGGCATAGGAAATAGCGCAGGAGGAGAGACGACTCTAGTTTGACTCGGGTTAGACTCCCCTAAGACAAATGTGTAGGGTACGATTCTCGGAGTGACTGTGATTAGTCACTCCGTCGGAGAATAGCCCCCGATGTGAGACTAAGGACTTAGATGGTGTGGCATCTTAAGTGACTCGAAAGTGGGGTACGTGAGACACGTGTAAGACATGACCCTTAGAGCAATCGTGATTGATCGCTCTGCTAAGGGGTAGCCCCCAAGTGGGATCGATAATTTTGTTAAGACTCGAGTGTCGGACGAGTGACCCTTAGACGTAAGGACCCCGAACCTTTTGTCATAGGGCTATGCCTTGTAAAAGGTTGACTCGGAAAAAAAAACACCTGGATGGGTGACTTGTGCAAGATGGGCCTTCCCTAGGATTCGGCTATGTGGGCCTAGTCCTGTCCGAAGGAAGGTTGACTCGATTGTGTAAACGGGCCCTCCTTTGTAGGAGTTTGTCCTACGTAGGTGGGCCTTGCCTTAGTCTAATAAGGCGGACCGGGATAGGGAAGAAACTCGTGATGTAAGATCGACGGAGTTTCGACGCTAAAGACCTTGACAACTTAAGACGCGACCCGACACTGCTAAATACGGGAAGTCCTAAGGAGAGGAAGGTTTTGAAAATTGATTGTTTTTGGAAAGGGTCCGAGAAAACTCGGTTGAGGGCCCAATTTTCGAAAAAACGAAGAGGGTATTGGGCCACGGGTTTTGAAAGTTCGAAATGCTTTTCGAGTTTTGAATTGGGCAGCATACCGTCTAGAAAATAGGCTATTTTAAGTAAAATCATAAGTCCTAAATTCGGTATGTGTCCCGGGTTTTGAAATTGAATAGTTTGAAAGGATGCAATTTTGAAAAGTTGACGGTTTTTTAAAAACGACTCGGAAACCAAGTAGCACGTAGTCACACAAGCATTATAACGACGCCATGTATGCTCTATACTAAGTCTCGGTCGGTCTATAAGGGATCTATACCAGTGTACATAGTCTAGACGTTGATCGGGACGGACTTCCTAAGTCGAGTTGATCTTAGAACATGCCGCGAAACCCACTCGAATCGACTATGGACACCTTTTGACATATCCATATTGGAGTACATCAACGGTATAGTGGGACGTCGGTCGCGAGTACCGGCCCGGGAAAATATGGGTTATGCATGAACCGTAGAACTAAAACGCGTATAGTATTTGTCAAACGATTTCTATTCGAGTCTCACCCTGAGGATGCCGATGGTAAGTCATGCATCAGTTAATCCCCAGCGGAGTCGCCAAATTGTGGACATGACATAGGTCCACCCCGACGCGGCCACGCGCGGGTTTGGGTAGGCGAATGAATCTCCATATGAGAAGGATCGAATTGAAATTTAGGTCTATGTGGAGTCGCCACCGAATTTTATGGTTATTCGGAACCGTTCGAGCCCACTCTATGTCGTAGTGGGCCGTATACAAAATACGGCCCATTTCCGATGTCAGAGTTTATTGGGCTCGTCCCTTTGCATATCGATATAGATGCCGACTTGAGCGGTTAATCGTATATTGAATGACTCTCGTTTGCCAACGGTTTCGGGCATCCGGAAACCGAGGTTCTGAGTAAGGGGTGAGGGTACGTGTTGGGAAGCCCACAAAGGACACCCAACCCCGCCCGCACATTAGCGGCCTCTACTAAGAACTCGAATGACTTTCCAATACGCGTGCTAGTAAAACGGGAAAATGATATGCAAAGATTTACTTTCCCTAAACATGCGAATGAAATTGAAAAGTGGGTTTCTATGTCAATTTAATGCAACTAAAATTAACGTCAAAGTTGTATTTTAGCATGCGAGTTCATTTAGTACAATAAACGAATAATAATTAAATTGACAAAAGAAACAGAAAACGCGTTAGTAACGATATAGCGATATAACGAATAATAACGGTTTGTGCAAAATTGAATTGAATTGAAAAAGATGCAAATATGGGGATGCACGGTTTGAAAAGATAGCATACATATGATTGATTATGCATATGTTGACCTAATGTCGTAAAATACTATCGAGTTTTGAAAAATAGAAACATGTACGACTCGCGTTTTGAGTCGTTGTAAGGCTACTCGATCGAGTGGTCGATGGACTCGATCGAGTAAGCATAAAAAAAAGTTTCTGTTTCGTGTTTAGGACCGTACTCGGTCGAGTTATTGGCCAACTCGGTCGAGTACATGGCCACTCGATCGAGTCACTGTGAGACTCGACCGAGTGGTGGTCGTGACATGCGTTCTGACTCGGTTTTGAGGTGCCACTCGACCGAGTGGATCAGGCACTCGGTCGAGTGCCCTCTATGCGATTAAGAAATCGTGTACGAAATCGTGTTGATTTTGAAATCGTTTGAAATTGCTTTTGGTTTTTTGATAATTAGACGGTTTTACCGAATCGGACATAAATATTGCACAATTTATGTTCGACTTGGTTTTTTATAAATCGCGAATTTGTTGAACCGAATATAAATATTGTTGAATTTATACTCGATTCTAAAATTGAATACTCATCCTATCCCATATTCGATTATTGAATCGATATAGGATATTTAGAGTGAAAAATAAGAAAGATGGATTAATTTTAGTCACTTTGAATTAATTATCGTGATATGAATAAATCACGTTAATTAATTCATATGACTTGATTGTTAGATTCGATATCCAATTATGGAATTGGTACCGAATCTAAAATCGACGCTTTACTTGAATAATAAAAAACTTGATTCCCTCGACTTTTCCGACATCGAAATAAATCCCTAGGGATTGTGATGTCGGATCCGTGTCAACGGGTTTCGACCCTTATGAAATAATTACTTGAAAAAAAGATGAATGCGCGATAAAATAAATAATAAGAATAACCGTAACATTAATAATAATAATACTTAGTAATAATAATAATAATAATAATAATAATAATAATAATAATAATAATAATAATAATAATAATAATAATAATACGTAATAATAATAATAATAATAATAATAATAATAATACGTAATAATAATAATAATAATAATACGTAATAATAATAATAATAATAATAATAATAAGGGTTATTTCATAACAATAGTACCAACTATGGGGGTGCTTCTTATATTAATACCAACTATACGTAATCCTGTTTTAATATGAACTATCCCCTCATTATTCTCTCTTTAGAACAAGTTACCGGCTACCTGATGAGCCGGTTTCCTTTTCCTTTTAATTTCTTTTTGAATTAAAGTCCTCCTCCCACCATACTCTATACACTTTCTTTCTCATTACTACGTACTCTTCTCTCGCCATTGTTGAACTCGACATCTCCTCTCGCCATTGCTTTTCTTAAATTTTTTGAAATTGTGGTAAATAAATTGGAGCATCTGACGTTTGCAAAAAAAATCTGACATTTGAAGGATACGAATTAGAGGAAGATCCAGATGAATAACCACATCTCATTGTGTCAATGAGGGTTTTGAAGGTCGATAATGAATGATGACTTTTAATTTGATGAATATAAAGGGGACGAAGAAGAAGAGGTGCACCAAAACCTAGCAGGTCACAATTACCGGTTTTACAGGTAAAAAAAGGCATTGGTTATAAAGAGAGATTAATGAGAGGATAGTTCATATTAAAACGGGATTACGTATAGTTTGTATTAATATAAGAAGCACCCCCATAGTTGGTATTATTGTTATAAAATAACCCTAATAATAATACGGTAATAATAATAATAATAATAATAATAATAATAATAATAACGAAAAGAACGAAAAAAAGGGAAAAGGAAACGAAAAGAAAGAAGAAGGAGGTTTGTCACCCTCAACCTACATGTTTCTGTCTCGGATTAAGGCTCGTAAACGTGGTTATGGCACGGGAGTCTTCGAGGTGTATGGAGGCTAAGTTGTGGTGGCTCGGGTTGAATTTCCTAAAACTAGGTTTAGGGTTTTGCTAAGGTCGATTTCCTAGGGTTTTTCTAGGGTTTGTAGACGACGTAGTATGTATGTGTGTAGGGTGTAGATTGCTAGGGTTTTTTATGATGTGTAGATGTTTGTCCTAGAGTATACTAGGGTTTTTTGTATAGATGTGTAAGATGATTGTCCTAGAGTGTACTAGGGTTTTTAGGTTTGTGAGAAGTTGTGTAATTGTGTTGCATGGGGTTGCTTATATAGGCAAAGCTAGGGCACCTTGGTATCTAGGGTTTTGTGCCTTGACGGACTTGATTTGATGGCCCGTTTGGAGGCGGAACGTGGGTGAGCTACTCGGAAACGGCTTTGACCGGGTTTTAATCTGGTCGCTAAAAGTCGGTTTTATTTCCGGTGTCGGTTTTGACCCAAATTAGTCTTCTTTGACTCGGGATGATCCACTGGGCCTGGATTCGAGGTTGATTTTGTGAGATTTGTACTCCATAAGTGTGTTAGCCAGCGATTAATGGGTTTGAGCCCGTATCCGAGCGCATAGAGACATGTTAGCGTCCGATCATCATCGGGTGATTTTTGGAAACTGTCATAGACACATGGCGGTCAAAATGCGGGTGTCTACATAAACAAATCAGTTTTTATGAACTAAATCGTTCTTGCAACATCTTATTGACAAAAAAATAACTATAGACCTTAATTGATTGTTTGTATCTCGTAATCCGCCCTACGTAGCGAAAGCTCGGGAAAGGATAAGACTCGTTGTAATCGATAGAATTCCCTAGTACGTAGCGAGAGCCCGTTATGTGACTTCTAGATCAACTAATGATTCGAGAGGCCAGGACCGTGTCTATACTCTTTAGTTCGTATTTATCGAGTGGTTGATTATCGCCTTTATACTTATTTAGTTATTTTGGTTAATAATGATCCTGTAACTCTGGTTTCTTTCCTTCATTAATCTTACTGATTCCATTTTCTTAGTAGTATTGTTTTAGCTTTGTTTACTGTTTTAGCATAGTTTATTGTCAATTGTAGTTTGTTAGCTTAAAACCCAAACTTATCGAACTTCGTGATTTAGACTCTTTAATCGACCAACTTATAAATTCAATTTGCCTCTCTGTGGAATCGACCCTACTTACCGCTAGCTATCCGATAGTAGTAATCTAGGATTATTTTGATATCGGTTACACGACTTACTCGTATCAAGTACATAGTTTTTAATTTTGTGGGGGTCAAGAAGTCAAGAACAGAAGTAGGATAGTCCCGAAACAAACTAATAAAACAACTTTAAAAGCATAAAATTAAACGGTATCTGCCTAGGTCAACTTGTTCCTCCAAGATCTTGTTGAGCTTGTTCAAACAATGCAGCCGAGATTTTGTCTTCCTCAAAAATATGTAGTTGAGGTCCTTGCATTAATCCGTGATTATTAGCTAGTCAATCCGCACATCTATTTGCTTCATGATACACATAATGCTTGATCACAACCTCTCAATCCGGGTCACCAGTCACTTTCAGACTGTTAATTCAATAATTATTAAATCAGTTAAAAATGAGTTAGGTTACCTAACGTAACCGGTCAAAAAGTCACCAATATTGTTATAGTTAATTAATCCAATGATATATTTTTTTTCTCAGATTAAATGAAATTGATATTCCGTATTATTTTGAGAAGACGTCTTATAGTTATATATACACTGTATAGTATTTGCGTTAAATAACTTTAGAAAAATATCACTAATTCTTGCATGAGATGGTCCTACATTAAATGTATTGTGAGACCTCTCACATGTCTAACTGGTCTAAGGTAGTTATTTTTATAATTTTTTTTTTTTATTAACGTGTCTCATAAGTCATATAATAAATTACCGTGAAACCGTCTGACACAAAAATTACTCAAAAAATATACCCTTCATTAACAGTGGTTACAAATTTAGTAACCACCTCTTGTATGAGCCGTCTCACGATAAATTATCGTGAGACGGTCTCATACAAGCTTTGATGCTAAATAAAAAGCGCGCGAAAAATTTAAAGCATCCGCCGCTCAGATCTTGGAATGGTACTGTATCACATAACGCGAAAACATTAATTGGATCAGAGAAATGACCCGCGAATCTTATGCTCCCAATTCGAACAACATTTCTGAAATCAAATTCATAACCTACCAACAAATCAAAACTCAAACCAAATTCAAATGGAATTCCTTCGTAATTACCTCCACTCCATTTTTAATTTCCCCCCACCCTCCCTCTCTTCTTATGAGTATTTATTATCTCCCACCAGGCCACCACGCACAATACTTAATCAAATTCATTCTTCCATTACCTCTCTTTCACACCTTCATTCATTACTACATATTCGATCCATTTCTAAATCTTCGCTTAACTCGATAGCAAATTCCGGCTTTTATATCTGGTAGCTTAGCTTGTCAAATAACATACTCATATATGGAAGGGTCAGTAGTGTTAATTGAAGAGTACTTGTACTGCAATGATTATAACAAGGAGAATCTCCCACCTTTCACTTCGTCTGCGTCATCATCAAACCAAGTAGTACTTGGAGGAGGAGGAGGAGGAGTGCTATCAAAACACCACCCACTTGCTCCACTAAATTACTCCAAACTCAAAAGGATTCGAACCCGGAAATTTAGTAGCACAAGGATACCTCTTCAAGACATTACTCATCTCTTCATCAATAATAATACTTCTTCTTCTTCTTCTTCACCTGCTCGTCACCCGTCAAGCTTCATCCTCTCTAGGCCGCCTGCCGTTCCTCTGTCATCAAACGTTACTGTCGTAGATTTGGAGAATTCTAGAAAGAGGAAGGCTACTCTTCAAGTAGATGACGATACTGTTAACCATAGAACTGCTTCCAAGTCTCTTAGGATTCATTTTAGATAGAATTTTTTTTGTAAGGCAGGTATATATCACATACGAGTATTATGTGTTAGTACTACGAAGGAGTAACAATGAAGAAAAGGAATGACAGAAACCAAACCGACGTGACAAAGTTAAACCGGAAATAGGGACCGAAACCGAGGCAACCAGGCAACACAAAAGAAGATGCAAAAGAACTTGAACAAAAGTCAGAGGACAAGTTGGACTTTGCAGCAAAAGTTTTTAGCAGTAAACAAACTTGAATCAAAGGAGTGGACAAGTTGGACTTTGCGGCAGAAATTCAAAGCAGCAAAACAAACCGGCAACGCAACAAGAACAAACGGACAGAATTCTGAGACAAGTAACGGACAGAATCCGGGAAGCAACAAACGGGCAGAAAACCGAGAGGCAACAGCACAGTAGCAGCGAACCAATCGAGCAGAAACGTGATGAATATTGCTGTGTCGTGGTACCCGCCACTGACTTGAAAACTATTGCGGCTCGACCGTGGTGGTTATCGACTCGTACCGGTAGTTTCCCAAGGTAAACACAGCAGCCGACTGACTCGACCACTCGAGGCAGAAGGCTATGGAGAAACACGAACTTAACCCAGAAAGAGAGAGATTAAAGATGAGAGGAGAGGTAGTTTTGTGTGTCTTGTACTTTCCGAATGAAAGGAACAACAACCCTATTTATACAGCAAACAGGATGAAGAGGAGCCAAAAAAGAAATTAAGAGCCCTCTTAATTTCAATCATCAATGGCAGAATAAAACAATGAATGAGAATGGATATGCATAACTGCCATATTTGACTGAGAAGGGGGAGATGAATCGAGACATCCTAGGCTGCAGAATCTGGACAATCCAGTACACACATGAAAAGGCCCAAATCTGTAAAACCGAGCCCGAGATGGCTTTTCAAGCCTTTACAACCAACAATCCCCCACAAAGGCGAAGGAAAGACGAGAGAAAAATTCTGGGTTAAGGAAGGATTGGATACTTAGGTATCAATGTCTTTCGACTTGAATTGACACATTAGTGAAAATGAGGCAACAACTTACTTACAAATAAGAGAATATCTTTCGATTTGAATTCCTTACTGATTTTCGGCTGAGACCCTCATAACACATATCATACCTTCAAATCGTGTTTGTTCCGCGATTTCAATGTGCAACGCTTTTCATGGCCATGCGTATACCTCGGTATAACAGGTGTTTTAGTTAAGACTTTTCAAAGTTTAACACAGACGGCGGCCAAACCGTCTCACCCGTATAGGTGGTTCAAGTGCTTCTCAATAGCACTTCTCACTAGAACCATTAAGGACGTAGAAGTCCATCCTGTAAAACAAATTCACAAATCCATCAAGTGCTTCTCAACTAGCACCACCATAAAGGCTATGGATTAAATGCCATAGGAATAGTTCTTTGGTTCACGTCAAATCATACACCGCTTTGACTTAAGAACCTAAGCCCCATTCCCCTCGACAATTCACGGACTACTCTCCGTGGCAATCCTTTTGTAAAAAGATCGGCAAGGTTGCTTTCGGACCTCACATAGTCCACAGCAATTACTCCATTTTTCAGGAATTGTTTAACCACACCATGCCTGATTCGAATATGTCTTTTCTTGCCATTGTAGACATCATTCTTAGCAATACCAATTGCTGCTTGTGAATCACAGTGCAAGGAGACTGGTGCAGCCTGTCCCCCCCACAACGGCATGTCTGCTAGGAGGTTTCTCAGCCAATCTGCCTCTTGTCCTGCCAACTCAAGAGCAATAAACTCAGATTCCATAGTGGAGGTTGCTATACAAGTCTGCTTTGAAGACTTCCACGAGATAGCGCCTCCACCTATGGTAAACACATAACCACTAGTTGAACTGACTTCTGGATTACTGTTGATCCAGTTAGCATCACTGTAACCTTCTAACACAGCAGGGTATGCACCGTAATGCAGACATAGATCGCAAGTACCTTTCAGATATCGTAGCAAACGACTCAAAGCAGTCCAATGTTCACTATTAGGGTTATGAGTATATCTACTTAGTCTACTCACAGCATAAGCAATATCAGGCCGAGTGCAGTTCATGAGAAACATCACACTTCCTATGATTTTAGCATATTCTACTTGGGAGACACTTTCGCCCAAATTTTTACATAGGTGAACACTAGGATCATAGGGAGTTCTAGCAGGCTCAACATCAAAGTGGTCAAATTTTCTCAACACCTTTTCCACATAATGAGACTGGCTTAGGGCGATTCCATTAGAGTTTTGGATAATCTTAACTCCTAGGATAACGTCAGCTTTCCCTAAATCTTTCATCTCAAACTGCGATGACAAGAACTGTTTGGTTTTATTTACGACAAATAGATTCTTACCAATTATTAGCATGTCATCAACATACAAGCAAATAATCACACAATCTGATCCAAACATCTTTGAATACACACATGAATCAGAATTATTGGTAATATAGCCATCTTTAATCAAGGTGTTGTGAAATTTTTCATACCACTGTTTGGGTGCTTGTTTCAGACCGTATAGTGATTTTCTCAGTTTACACACTTTACTCTCTTGACCCTTAACCACAAACCCCTCAGGTTGTGACATGTAGATCTCTTCCTTTAAGTCTCCATTCAAAAAAGCTGTTTTTACATCCATTTGATGTATTACAAGATTATGAATAGCAGCCAAAGCGATTAGAGTTCTAATGGTGGAAATTTTGGTCACAGGTGAGTAAGTATCAAAATAATCAAAATCTTTCTTTTGTGTAAACCCTCTTACCACAAGTCTAGCCTTGAATCTTTCTATCGTACCGTCGGGTCTAAGTTTCCTTTTAAATAACCATTTACTGGAAATCGGCTTACTCCCCTTAGGTAAATCAGTTAACTCCCATGTCTGATTTGAAACAATAGAGTCTAGTTCACTTTTAATGGCATCTTTCCAAAAGTTAGCATCAATAGACCGCATAGCCTCATTATAAGTTTTTGGATCTTCTTCCATTAAAAAGGCAGAAACAAACTCATCACTTGTGCAAAAATCACATGCATTTTCAGTTAAGAAAGTTGTAATAAAATCATCGCCGAAATCTTTCTCAATTCTAGGCCTTTTACTCCTTCTAGGTTCAACATCATGATCAACAGAGGTACTACTCCTAGCATGCATGGAACTATCAGCAGGATTAACAGGCAATTCAGACAACTCAGGCAAAGATGCAACATCTTTCTTTAATGGGAAAACATGCTCAAAAAATTCAGCGTCTCTAGCTTCAGAAATAGATCGATCACTTAAAGACATAAATCTATATGCAGCACTATTTTGAGCATATCCAATGAAAACACAATCATAGGTTTTAGGTCCTATAGTAGGCCTCCTAAAATTAGGTAAACCCACTTTAGCTAAACACCCCCACACTCTCAGGAAACTAAGGTTGGGAGCATAACCCTTCCACAACTCGTAGGGTGTCTTGTCTAATTTCTTATGAGGTACCCTATTAAGAATATGACAGGCAGACAAAACCGCTTCCCCCCACATGTCATCGGAAAGGCCAGAACTTAAAAGCATAGCATTCATCATTTCCTTTAAAGTTCTGTTTTTACGTTCAGCTACTCCATTTGATTGGGGTGTGTAAGGTGGACTTTTCTCATGAATTAGACCATATTTCTCACAGAAGTCTATTAAATAATTAGAGCCATATTCACCACCCCTATCGGACCTAACTCGTTTAATCTTCTTATCAAGTTGATTTTCTACCTCGTTTTTAAACTTAACAAACATATCTTCAGCTTCACTTTTATGCGTAAGTAAATACACTTTAGTGTACCTAGAACAATCATCTATAAAAGTGACATAGTAATGTTTGCCTCCTCTGCTCATAGTGCTTTTAAAATCTGCTAGGTCGGTGTGAATCAACTCTAGAAGGTCTGTATGTCTAGTTTTAACAGGTTTATTTGGCTTCTTAGCAAATTTAGCCTCTACACAGCTAGGACATTTTGTAAACACTTCTGAGGATAATGACGGGATAAGAGACATTGATTTGAGTTTTTTAATAGACTCAACATTCGCATGACCTAGTCTACCATGCCACACATCAATAGACTCAGCAATATAAACAGAAGAAGAAGCTTTATTATCAATAGTAGAAACATCAATGTTCAAAACAAACAAACCCCCACTAAGATAGCCCTTGCCCACGAAGTCTCCATTGCGAGACATTACAACCTTGTCAGCCTCAAAAACAAGTTTCACACCAACTTTGTTAAGTAAGGCACCAGACACTAGGTTTCTACGCAACGAAGGAACATACAAAACATTACTAAGGGCAAGAGTCTTCCCTGAGGTAAGCTTTAGAAACACCTTGCCTTTTCCTGTGATAACAGCGGAGGAGGAGTTACCCATGTAGACGCATTCACCATCATCTACAGCTTCAAACTCGGCAAACAGCTCCTTATTAGCACAGAGATGCCTTGAAGCTCCAGTATCCAGAATCCAGTCACTAGCATTTGCCACCAGATTTGCCTCAACCACGACAGCTGCAATGATGTCATCTGTTTCAGCAAGATTAGCTTGACCGGCATGACCACCTTTTTTCTGGGGGCATTGATAAGCTTTGTGACCTGGTTGACCACATACAAAGCACACCAGATTCGTATTTGGTTTCTGAATTTTTGGAACAGCCTTGGTGTATTTTCCTTGTTTTTGTTTGTTTTTATTCCCTTGATCCTTGCCTTCACCACCCTTAGTATTTCCCTTGTTCCCCTTATTCCCCTTATTCTTATCTCCTTTAGAAGACCCACCGGTTTCAACGAGATTAGCTTTGACGGGATTCTGGGACAGACTAAGAGATTTATCCTTTAAACGGTTGGCCTCTTCAGTTCTCATATGGATCACTAGTTCTTGGAGTGACAGATCTTTCTTTTTGTGTTTGAGCTGATTTCTATAATCGCTCCAAGAACGGGGGAATTTTTCCAACAAAACATTAGCAAGAAAAACTTCATCTAACTTCATCCCTTCATTAACAACGTCGCTACATAAATTTTCGTAGACATGGACTTGATCCATAATAGGTTTATCGTCAACCATTTGAAAATTTAGCCATTGACCCACCACATATTTCTTTTTTCCAGCATCGTCAGCCCCATATTTTTTCTCCAACGACTCCCAAATAAATTTAGCTGACTTATGGACCATAAATAAGTCAAAAAGAGTATTAGTCATATGGTTAAGTATATGACATCTAGCCGTTTTATTATCCTTCTCATATTTTTTGACTAACTCTTCATTTTTATTTATGAAAGAAATTAGAGGTGGAGTGACCTCGACAGCATTGTTAATCGACATTGGAATAGGGGGGTCGTTAAACAAAACATGATCGACCTCTAATTGCTCAAAAAACATCAACAATTTTTGTGACCATCGTCTGTAATTGTTACCATCAAGGGGTTCCAACTTTGACAGGTCAGGAATAGTTTTTGACAAAATCGACATTGTTACGGAAGGGACAATAGTTTTCAAATTGTTAGTACTACGAAGGAGTAACAATGAAGAAAAGGAATGACAGAAACCAAACCGACGTGACAAAGTTAAACCGGAAATAGGGACCGAAACCGAGGCAACCAGGCAACACAAAAGAAGATGCAAAAGAACTTGAACAAAAGTCAGAGGACAAGTTGGACTTTGCAGCAAAAGTTTTTAGCAGTAAACAAACTTGAATCAAAGGAGTGGACAAGTTGGACTTTGCGGCAGAAATTCAAAGCAGCAAAACAAACCGGCAACGCAACAAGAACAAACGGACAGAATTCTGAGACAAGTAACGGACAGAATCCGGGAAGCAACAAACGGGCAGAAAACCGAGAGGCAACAGCACAGTAGCAGCGAACCAATCGAGCAGAAACGTGATGAATATTGCTGTGTCGTGGTACCCGCCACTGACTTGAAAACTATTGCGGCTCGACCGTGGTGGTTATCGACTCGTACCGGTAGTTTCCCAAGGTAAACACAGCAGCCGACTGACTCGACCACTCGAGGCAGAAGGCTATGGAGAAACACGAACTTAACCCAGAAAGAGAGAGATTAAAGATGAGAGGAGAGGTAGTTTTGTGTGTCTTGTACTTTCCGAATGAAAGGAACAACAACCCTATTTATACAGCAAACAGGATGAAGAGGAGCCAAAAAAGAAATTAAGAGCCCTCTTAATTTCAATCATCAATGGCAGAATAAAACAATGAATGAGAATGGATATGCATAACTGCCATATTTGACTGAGAAGGGGGAGATGAATCGAGACATCCTAGGCTGCAGAATCTGGACAATCCAGTACACACATGAAAAGGCCCAAATCTGTAAAACCGAGCCCGAGATGGCTTTTCAAGCCTTTACAACCAACATTATGTACTTAATTAATTACATACTTCTATATTTTTGGTCACATATAAGTCAAAATCTATGAGATTATACGTGTGATGATAGTCATATTCTGTAATTTAAAAATTGTTCATTTTAGGAACAAAATGTTTCATATGCAAATGAATCTTTAAAAAATAGAAAGTGTTGATTAATCTGGCACCTTAGACCAACTCGGCCATCTCAACATTTCATTCATGAATGTAGGTCTAGCCAGGTCAAGTGGTTGTTGGTTTCTCGTCAAAACTTTCACATTTTTCTTAGCACTTCATTTACCTGGGCTGCTTTTTCTTTATTTATTTTTATGTTCAATCAAGAGGTGCCTTCATGGGGTATAGTATAGACAGAGTTCCTGACATTTCGGTGTGAAAATTGAAACTGGACCCTTTACGCTTTGCCTTGTATTTCATACTTTCATTCGCTCTAAACTAACACTACAATTTTGACTAATTGCGATGCTGGTGTGGCTCCGGGGAGAGGGACAGGCTATGGAGTGGTGTGTCGGGATGCAGAATGGTGACCTATTGTGGGCTGTGGGCCTTGGCGATGAAGATAAGGGCTGAGCGGGAACTGGAAGTATGTGTATGTTGCGGAGGCCGAAGCCTGGCTTGAGGCAGCTGTTGAAGCTCGAAGGTGGGGTGCTAATAGAGTTTTTTTCGAGAGCGATTGTGAGGAAGTTGTCGACGCATTATCAATGAACAGGAGTGGACGGAGTCACGCAGTGACCTGTTTGGTGTGATTGATGACATTAGAAATGTTATTTGCTGTTTTTAAGAGGTTAGGTGGAGTTTTGTTAGCCGGAAACCTAACCGGATTGCCCATGAGCTCGCTGATCATTATGCGACGACGTGTGGTCGTACGGTGTGGGAACGAAATGTAATATCACATTGTGATTACCTTGTTGAGGTTGATCATCTTAATAATAGGTAAATCTCGGTTGGGAGTTTCAAAAAAAAAAAAAACTCAAATATTATGCTTGACTTTGTCTTTCTAAAACACCCTAAGAAAATTAATTAAATTATTTTCGTTATTAAAGAGAACGTCATGATATTTTATTCGGTAAGGATCTATAATGTATTATCATAGACAAATTTATTATTTATGGACTACAAAATAATTCGTGTAAATTTCCAATTGCGAATTTTTTTTAATATTTTCCACCTAATTCATGAACATTGAACATTTTTTTTATTTGAATTAGCGAAATATGTCAAAATTCAATTTGAAGAGTACACATCTTATTACAACTCCAGTTACAAGCTTACGACTAAAACATAACGTGAAAGCCCATTTAAAAAAATGTAAGTGACGGATCGTGGAAATAGATGTACGAGAGTATCTCCTAAATTATGTTAAAATACCAAAGAAAGGCTCTAGTATGATAAAGCCTTCTAGGACATCACCTACCATTACTCCACTTCACTATGTTTGTATATATTTTCATCAAAATTCACTAACCAAACAAAACTTTGATAGCAATTTTGGGTCCTTCAAACCTTGAGCCCAGACGCCCAATGCACCCTTGTGGGCTGCACAACCCTAGGACCGACCAAGAGATAGACTGTTATCGAACACTATACAATACTCGTACCAACCAAGACACATCTGAGACTCAAACCGTACCAACCACTTTAACCAAGTATGAGTCTCAGACCCAGAGAATCTGAACCTCAGACTCTTGCTCAGACTTAATTTTAGACCTCCCTTAAACTTAGACCCGTTTGAATCTCAGACTCGTACCAACCACTTTAACCAAGTATAAGGTTAAGTTCAAAGGGGGTCTGAGAAAGAGCCTGAGGCTCAGATTTTTTGAGTCTGAGACTCATACCTAATTAATGTGGTTGACAGAGTCTGAGGTTCAGATGGATCTAAGTTTAAATGGGGTCTGTAGTTGAGTCTGAACAAATTAAAAGTCCGAGGTTCAAATCTTTGAGTTTGAGACTCAGACCTGATCAAAATGTAATAGAGTATAGGTAACGGAGGATATCGTACGGTATCCGTGAAGATTTAGGAAACACGCAATAGGACTAATAGAGTATAGGTAACGGAGGATACCGTACGGTATCCGTGAAGATTTAGGAAACACGCAATAGGACAATATTGCGTGAATGATTAGGAAACACGCAATATGACAATATTGCATGTGTGAGATATTATTTAGTTTCCTAGTTTAAGTTAGATACAGATATTATAAATATGAGTCTATGTTTGTATTCATATTTAAGAAAGTAAGTTAAGAAGTTATAATAATACAACCCCCTTTATATTTTATCATGGTATCAGAGCCTCTCGATTCTTGAGGACAACAAAACAAATTTCCGCTGCCCTGCCGGTGGGTTGAAAATACGGCACCCACCGGCGGGATCTGTTCGTTGTTATTCAAAAAAAAAAAAAAAGGGACAATTTTTTCGTAGTTTTGTTTAAAAAAAAAAACTATATTTCCCCCTGAATTTGTATTCTACAATACCTCATTCTTTCACAGATGTGAGGCTGACAATTCTATCTATGGCGTTTGTGAATTTGCTATGAGTTCGAGAAGGTTCTCAAGCAATTTAAATTGGCGAAAAGTTTACCATCTGAAATTGTTAAGTAGAAAACTTGGCGCTTGACGTTTAATCATCGACGAGTCGGAAACCTCGTTCGAATTTTAGCCGGAAGAGTCTATATGCCACCGTGGATAAGAGAGCAATGGAGATCGAAGATCGAAGATATCAGTTTTTTTTTTAATTTACGATAAGAAAATATCGTGTTATCGTACCATAGACAAATGGTGACGAAAAATTGAAGGGGAACGGGAACGGTCCAAAGATCATCCTCATGACATCACCTTCGAAGATATCAAAGATCGAAGATATTGGATTTTTTTTTAATTTGTGCAAACTCATGGAAATTTTAAAAATTACCATGAGTTTGAGGGGGGATAATAGAGTATAGGTAACGGAGGATACCATACGGTATCCGTGAAGATTTAGGAAACACGCAATAGGACAATATTGCGTGAATGATTAGGAAACACGCAATATGACAATATTGCATGTGTGAGATATTATTTAGTTTCCTAGTTTAAGTTAGATACAGATATTATAAATATGAGTCTACGTTTGTATTCATATTTAAGAAAGTAAGTTAAGAAGTTATAATAATAAAAATCCCTTTATATTTTATCAAAATGGTTGAAACGGTGCGAGACTCAGATAAGTCTAAAGTTGAGTCTTTAATTTCAAAGACTCATCTCCAGACGCGTTCGTTCAGTTTCGTTCATTTTAATTCGGACACATTCAATGTTTAATTAGTTCAATTCAATTCAAACAAGTTATTATTATTATTATCATTATTATTATTATTATTATTATTATTATTATTATTATTAAAGTTAGCAGTATTATTATTATTATTATTATTTTTATTAATACTAATTATTATTGTTATTATTTTTAATATTATTATTACATGCATATTATTTTTATTAATATTATTATTTAAAATATTAATTATTATTATTATTATTGCCATTGTTATTGTTATTATTATTGTTATTATAATATTAATATTAGTATTATTATAATATTATATTATTATTATTATTGTTTTTGTAAATATTATTATTATAGAATATTAATATTAATAATATTAATATAATAATAATAACTAATATTTTTGATACTTTAATTAAAATTATTATTAATTTTTATTGTTATTTTTATTAATAGTATTCTTAATATTATTATAACTAATACTAATATTATCATAATATTAATAATTTTTATTACAATTATTATTACTACGGAGTATTAATTATTATTGTTATTGTTATTGTTATTGTTATTATTGTTATTATTATTATATTGATGAACCAAAAATAACTTGCTATTATTATTATTATTATTATTATTATTATTATTATTGTATCATTTTTTTTGTGACAAGTAAACTTGTTATTATTATTATTATTATTATTATTTCAATATATTTCACCTACTTAGTTCAGTTCAGTTCAGCTCAACTCAATTTAGTCCAATAACTCACTCCACTTTAGCTCAACTCAGCTTAGTTCAGTTCATTTCAGTCCGAAATAACATGACCAAAATAACTTGTATTACGCGTTATATTCATATATTTGCATATTTGTATGGATGATACAAACCGAAATCGTATAATAAATGATAAATAATATTGTACGTATGTAATAAAAAAAGCGGATAATGAATTGATGGTTATACCCGACCAAGGCAAACAATACCTAGTTCGACCTGAACATTACCAAACCCGATCCGAACCCAACTCGAACCAACGATGCGACCCGAAAATGACTCACATCTAACCCAGACCCAAAAACTAGACATGGCAAAGCTGATCCGACCTGAATGACCCGACCCCAATCCGACACTCAAACTAAAGATCCAAAGTTGATCGTAATCTGAATTGATCCGAACTAACACGAAATTGAGCTGAATATTATTTTAGAAAAGAAGGCTGACCTGGCTTTTTGTGTATATTGATTTGATGCTAAATAAATAAAAAGCGCGCGTAGAATTCAAAACATCCGCCGCTCTTCAAACCCACACATACATAACGTAACGTGGAAATATTGGATCAGAAATGAGCAAATTTGCCGCGAATCTTATGCTCCCAATTCAAACAACATTTCTGAAAGGACAATGATAGAGCGCCACCGGGTGGCGCCGAATCTCGGCGCCACCAGAATAAAATAATAAAAAAAAATAAAAACTTGAAAATCTTTATTGTGATTTTGCGTGAAATCCAAAAGGGTAAACATGTGATTTACCATTTATTTTTTATTATAAATTATGTAATTAAAAATATTTTAACTAAATTAATATTTATCGTATCTTTTAATGATTCAACAACAATATTATCCCGTACTATATTATAAAATTATTCTAAAGATTCGACTTTGAGTGAATATCCAATGACGCACATTCGAGTATCTTGGACTTCAATAGTCAACAACGATGACGATACACAAAAAGGATTTAACGTTTACAAGGATAAGTCAAGACGAGATAATTCTCGAAAGCTCATAGTCTTATCAAGCTAGAAAGAACCTTTTGTGTGTGTATATCGTTTTATGATGATGATAAATACATATGTAAATAATTGATACATATGTAAATATAGGGGTAAATATATATTGATACATATGTAAATAAGTTTGCCCCATTTAGGTAATATATGTGAGGAGTATTATAATGAAATGGGACAATCATATAAAACCGGAGGTAGTATTATAAAGTATAGATTGTTGTAATAAAATTTAATACGGAGTATGAATAAATAAAAAAAATTAACATTCACGATTAAAATTAGTCAGATCATTTTTGCTATTGCGTACACCCGAGAGCGCACCAAAGGTAGCAACTGCAAGTTCCCCGTCATCAAAAATATAGTCAGAGTTATCAATAACAATAAAACAATAGGATAAAAATGTTGGTTTAGACTATTAAAATGGACAATGTTTAATTATTTGGATAAACAATTTATATATTGTCTGCATATTTTTTATATATATAAATATAAGAGTGATCGTAACAAAAATAGTAAAATATTTTAGGAGAAAAAAAGAGAGAGAGATTGAAACGGTGAAATAAAATTGAAAATGATAAAATGGTTCAAATGTGACTCGAACCTAAGCACAATCAACATAAATACCAAATATTAAGCTCCTAAATACCACTCAACCAATTACAATTCTCTACTTATAAATATGATAAAATTATATATGTAATACAAATAGATTATATTTTTATAATATATGCTTAACCAATCCTCCTACAATTAAGATACAATTTATTTTGTAATATTTTTCAATAACCACTAGATCCTCACCGTATTGTTTTGATTCTTTTTTTTCTTAAATTATATAATTATTATATATATAATTATAACTTATTCCAATTTTACCCTTGCCAACTAACTAATTATAAATAATATAATATTAGTAAATTATTAATTAGTTGTTCTCCTGTGAGACCGTCTCACGATAACTTATCGTGAGACTTACTCACTGAAATAAAATAATAATAAAATTATCTAACTTCTATGTGAGAGGTGTCACGATAAACTTATCGTGAGACCGTCTCATTCAAGAATTTGTGATTATTAAAATATCCTCGGTGGCGCACAAATTCGACGCCACCGGTGACGCCATCTCATTATTGTTTCTGAAATCAAATTCATAACCCACCAACAAATCAAATCAAATTAAATCCTATTTCAACCAAATTCAAATGGGATTCCTTCCTTCCTTCCAAATTACTACTCCGTATTACGCTCCATTTTCAAAATTTCCCTTCCCTCCATCCCTCTCTTCTTATATGGAGTATAATATATCACCTCCCTCCAAAATAATCAAATTCATTTTTCCATATTCACTCTTTCTTACGAGTATTAATTAGTACTCCATTTCTTCATTCTGCTTTTAAATCTGGTAGCTAGCTAGGTTGTCCAAAGTAACATGGAAGCCTCAATGTTAATTGAAGAGTACTGCAATAACAACAACAATAATAAGGAGAATATCCCACCTTACAGCAGCAGTACTACTTCCTCTTCAAAACACCCAGGCCAGTAGTTCATAATTCCAAACTCACCCGGAAATTTAGTAGCAGAAGGATACCTCTTCAAGACATTACTCATCTCTTCGTCAATACTGCTACTTCTTCACCTGCTCGTCGTCAGCAACCTCCATCATCCTCTCTAGGCCGCCTCCTCTATCAAACGTTACCGTCCTTGATTATTTGGAGATTTCTAGAAAGAGGAAAACTCTTCAAGTAGACGACGATGATAATCATAATACTGTTAAGCGTAGTAGAACTACGTATACTAGTACTGCATCCAAGTCTCTTAGGATTCATTTTAGATGATTAATTTTTTTGTAAGCTACTCCGTACTACTGTATATATATGTGTACTTACTTAATTTCATACTTCTATATTTTTGGTCACATTATTATTATAAGTCAAATGTATGAGATTATACATGTGATGATAGACCAACTGTTAATGTTAATCTGGCATCTTAGACCAACTCGTGACTTAATCTTAATACCAGGCCAACCCAAACATATATATCTAGTGCTATTTGAAACAATGGTTTCCCCCCTAGCCGTTGTACTTGTCTCAAGTTGACTTCTTAATTTTATTTGATCCAAGTCACTCATGTAGTCATGTGTGAGCGAATTTATATTTACCACCTGTTACCCATCAACTTTGTCAAAATAATCCTACGCAAACTCATTTTTGATAAATTTATTTTTGAAACTCCATCTCGATCAATAAATATCAAACAAAACTTTTACTCGGTAAATTAGTGATAATTAAAACAATATCGAAAATGTCCAACAATCATCCACTTAAAATCTCAAACAATGACAAGTTCTACATTTAATTTGCCTCAACAAATGATGACTAAATTCCCTGGTATGATCTGATAAATGCAAATTAAGTAATGACAACTTGAATTTAGGATTGAAAGATTTCAAGCGTTTGAGAAATTTGGAATTTGGATTTGAAATTGAGATCAATTTTCAACCTAGTTTAAATTTGACTCTCTCAAATTTCTAATATTCGATTAGTCATTTGAATCCCGTCACTTATTATAGTTTTTTTTTTTTTTTGGTTTTTCCTGTATAATACCGTTAGAATATATTTTTTCTTTACTTTTTTCCTGTATTTGAAAATTACATTTTCATAATAATTTTTTTTACTGCCCGAATTTCAATTTCAAGAGTATCCAAACAACAATTTGGATTTGAATTTGGAATTAAATTCATGAAATTCAAATGTAAGAATTGAATTTTATAATTGCGCACAAATTTTAATACATCCGCCACTTCGAACTTCAAAACTACGCGTATCACACTCGCATCACAAGACTATGTTTCATGATTTACGTCCCAGCCTTCGGGAGGATATATCTGGGGTTACTGTTCCCCGTGTAATAGCAAGTAGTTAAGTTTCGGGGCAAAGCCCCTCGCTTGTACAAAAAAAAAAAAAAAAAAAAAAAAAAACATGCCGCCAAAACCTTGAGAAATCACCAAATTCCCGCGAATCTTAGCGCACCAAATTCATAATAACAATAATAACCCAACAACAAATCAAATCAAATCAAACCCAGTTTGATTGATTCAACCGAAATGATATTATTTCAAAAGTTACCTCCATTTTCAATTTCCCCTAGTTTCCCTCTCGTCTCTTTTCTTCTCTACTGATCAGTACTCATCACTCACTCCTTATATTATCTGGATCTCACCAAAATATGAAATTCATTCGATCACTCTTTTCGTACTATTACTTCCATTTCTTCTGATCGATCTCTTCACTCCATCATATCGCTTCTGTTATTTTTAACCTACTTCATTCTAGTACGAGTAACAACATGGAAGGCTATCTAGCTGCTCATCAATAATGTTAATTGAAGTTGAAGAGTACTGCAATGATTATAATAATAATACTAATAATAATAATAAGGAGAACCTCTCAGGCCACCTTTCACTTCCTCATCAGCAAAACAACCAGTAGTTGCTGCCCCTGCCCCTCTTCATTCGTCCAAACTCAAAATGATTGAAACCCGCAAATTCAGTAGGATACCGGCCTCTTCAAGACATACATACATTACCCGCCACCTCTTCCTTGGTAATAATACAGTAATACTACTTCTACTTCTACTTCTACTTCACTTGCTCCGCAGTCAACCACCCGGCCCCCATCCTTACCATCCTCAATTCCAATTCTAAAATGAGGACCAAACCTACTGCGTCTCTTCAACCCAATGATGATAATGATACAATTATTAAGCAGAGAACCACTACTACTTCTGCTTCCAAGTCTCTTAGGATTCATTTTAGATGATTTCATTTTATTTCTTAATTACTTTCATATATACATACTCCTTGTTGGGAAATAGGACTAAAAGATGAGCGGAAGCGTGAGCCTATTACCCTTTTACGAGTGTAATTATAAAATAAGCTAGACGATAATAAATACGTCAAAGAAAATAAAGAACAAAGACACAACGATTTTTACGTGGAAAACCCCTCTGAATAAGGGTAAAAACCACGGGACCCTGAGGCCGCTTAATATCTCCACTATATGTAAAATAATGGGAATACAATACTTTCCTAGTACCCACTAGGAGCTTACAAATATTATTCTGGCTACCCGAATGAACACTCGGACCCTCAGAAATAATACTTTATATTTTTGTGGGACTCAGTCGAAGGTTTTACGACTTTCCGACTGGATACCGTACTGACAGGTTTATTTGAGTAGTATCACAATTACTCTCAAACTCTCTGTATTTTTCTCTCACACTCTCAGTAAGACTCTTATTACTTCTCACTTACTGGGTTATGTGTTTTGCTGGGATGGATGATATACTGAACTCCTCCGCAGCTTGGTATTTATAGTACTCCGTGGTACTGCACATTTTGCAACTAGTGACATGAAAAAATGTGTGTAGCTGCAAAGGTTGAAAATGGTGTGCATGCCTAGCTACTTAGCTTCACCGTCCTAGCTCCATGCACATCCATTTTCTTCATATGCATTTAATGCATCTTTGTCCCATTAGGAGGGACACTATTCCAACAATTCTCCCCCTCCCGACTAAGTGGGAACGCTGCCATACCTGCTTTCTTTCGACATACGTCCAGCTTCTCCATAGGTAAGGTCTTCGTCATCATATCTGATCCATTATCGTCGGTATGGATTTTCTCAAGTTGTAGGAGGTTGGAATCTAATGCATCTCGGATCCAATGATATCTCATATCGATATGTTTGGACCTGGAATGGAAGGTGGGATTCTTTGCGAGATGAATCGCACTTTGACTATCACAGTATAGTCGATACGTCTCCTGTTGTTGACCTAACTCTTGTAAGAATTTTTTCATCCATAGGAGTTCCTTACAAGCTTCAGTTACTGCGATGTACTCCGCCTCTGTTGTAGACAGAGCTACACATTTCTGTAACCTTGATTGCCATGATACTGCTCCCCCTGCATAAGTCATCAAGTATCCCGAAGTTGATTTTCGAGAGTCTGGATCTCCGGCTAGATTAGCATCTGTATACCCATCTAACACATGGTCGCCTTGACCAAAACATAAACACATCTTGGATGTACCGCGCAAATATCTGAGGATCCACTTAACAGCTTCCCAGTGCGCTTTTCCTGGTTTTGAAAGAAACCGGCTAACAACACCAACTGCATAAGCAATATCTGGTCTTGTGCACACCATTGCGTACATAAGACTTCCAACTGCAGATGCATAAGGAATATTTTGCATTTCTAGTTCATCGGCCTTACTTCCAGGACATTGTTGAGAGCTCAACTTGAAATGACCAGCTAGTGGAGAACTTACTGGTTTCGCCTTATTCATATTGAACTTCTCTAACATCTTCTCGATATAATTTTCCTGTGACAGCCATATCTTCTTGCTCTCTCTGTCACGGGAAATTTTCAATCCAAGGATTTGTTTTGCAGGACCTAAGTCTTTCATAGCAAAGTACTTAGTCATCGCCTTCTTCAAATTAGCAATCTTCGCAGTATCACGACCAACGATCAACATATCATCCACGTACAACAGGAGGATAATATTATCCCCGTCGGAGAACTTCTTCACGAATACACAGTGGTCTGCAGTCGTCTTCTGATAGCCATGATCTATCATGAAGGATTCAAATTTCTTATACCACTGTCGTGGAGCTTGTTTCAAACCGTACAAACTCTTGTTCAACCGACACACTAAGTGTTCATTTCCCTTCTCCTCAAACCCCTCAGGTTGCTCCATGAAAATTTCTTCTTCCAAATCTCCATGTAGGAAGGCTGTCTTCACGTCGAGTTGTTCGATTTCCATATCCATGCTTGCAGCCATGCCAAGCACAACTCGGATCGAAGACATTTTCACGACTGGAGAAAAGATTTCATCGAAATCAATTCCCTTCTTCTGACTGAACCCTTTCACAACAAGCCTTGCCTTGTACCTTGGTTGTGAGCTATTTTCTTCAGTCTTCAATTTGAACACCCACTTATTCTTGAGAGCGCTTTCCTGCCTTTTGGCAACTCTACCAGATTATAGGTGTGATTCTCATGCAAGGATTTGATCTCCTCTTGCATGGCTTTTATCCAATCTTTCTGGTGAACATCTGTAACAGCCTCATCATAGGACTCTGGCTCTCCCCCGTCACTGAGTAAAGACCACATGCTAGGTGAAAGACGAGAATTCGGCTTCCGAGGCCTACCTGATTTTCTCACTTGACGCTGTTGATTCACTTGATTTTGTGGTGGCTCTAGTCCATCACCACCTTGATCATCATCGTGATCTACTCCCCCATGATCTTCATTCCTTTCGGAAGCTTCTGGGTCCAAATTCACTGGACTCATGAGGTCATACTTTGGTTTGCTTGGCTTCTCAAAGTCTTCAATTGTTTGATCTTCAAAGAATACAACATCCCTGCTTCTGAAGATCTTCTTATCTACCGGGTCCCACAGACGATAACCGAACTGTTCTTCCCCATAACCGACGAAGATGCACTGCTTCGTCTTGCTATCAAGCTTGGCTCTTTCATCTCTCGGGATATGAGCAAACGCTCTGCATCCGAAGACTCTCAAGTTCTTGTAGGAAACATCTTTTCCTGACCAGACTTTCTCTGGGATATCACCATCCAGAGGAACTGAGGGGGATCGGTTAATTAGATAGACCGCAGTTCTTAATGCTTCTTTCCAAAAAGTTTTTGGAAGCTTCGCGTGAGAGAGCATGGACCGAATTCTTTCTCCGATTGTCCTGTTCATTCTCTCAGCCACACCATTCTGTTGTGGTGTCTTGGGAACCGTCTTCTCGAGTCTAATCCCTTGACTTTGGCAATACTCTTCAAATGGACCCCGATACTCACCACCATTGTCTGCTCTAATACACTTCAACTTCCTGCCAGCTTCTCTCTCGACTTTGGCATGGAACACCTTGAATGAATCTAGGACTTGGGACTTATTTGACAACGCAGATGCCCATATTTTTCTGGAATGATCATCAATGAAAGTCACAAAATACAATGCACCATCATGTGACTTCTCTGTTATCGAGCAGACATCCGTGTGAACTAAATCCAACACGTGGATACGCCTTTTCCGAGGCGCTCTTTGAAATGCCACCCTATGTTGTTTCCCAGCTAAACAATCAACACAAGGTTTTAGGGGCACACCTTTCACTTCAGGGAGGATTTGCTTACGAGCGAGGATTTGTAGGCCCTTCTCGCTCATATGCCCGAGCCTTTTGTGCCATAGCTCGGTTGAGGCATCAGGTGCTGCAATGTTTGCCTCTCCACGACTCACCTTCGCATGAGTCATATACAATGTTCTTTGCTTCTTTCCTCGTGCCACGATCATAGAACCTTTAGTCAACTTCCATTTGCCTTCATTGAGTTGACTGCAATAACCATCATCATCCAACATTCCGATAGACATTAAGTTTAACCGGATGTCAGGAACATGTCGGACGTTCTTCAATACCAATTTATGCCCAGTGTTGGTTTCTAAACAAACATCTCCAATACCAATGATTTCGGAGGAACCATCATTTCCCATCCTTACACTACCGTAATTTCCGGGAGTATAAGTAGAGAAGAAACCCGCGTCTGAGGTGAGGTGGTATGACGCACCAGAGTCAACAACCCACATACTATCCTCACACGCAATATTTAGGTAACCATCGTCACCTATAAAGAATACTTCATCACTGGCAGCTACGGCACTGGTATCACCCTGGCTTTCGTGATCATTGTTGCCAGTTTTTCCTTTGGCTAGATCACGTTTCCGTGTTCGACATTCGTTCTTCTTGTGGCCCGGCTTATTGCAATAGTAGCAGATTACTTCTTTTCTGGCATTCGATTTCCCCCTGGAATTGTCGCGTTTTTGCGACCCTTTGTTTTTACCTCTTCCACGAGAGGTCTCTGCTGCAACATGAACTTCCACAGAATTGGAAGTATGAAATTCTTTCCTCCTTGCTTCTTCATTGAGCAAGCTATCTTTCACAATTGTCATTGTGAGATTTCCTTCTGGAACGGAGTTGCTCAAGGACACAACGAGCGTTTCCCAGCTATCCGGGAGGGAGCTGAGAAGTAAAAGAGCTTGAACCTCATCCGCGAGACTTATCTTCATGCTTGTTATCTGATTTAACAAGCCCTGATAGTCATTGAGGTGCTCCACCATGCTACGACCATCTTTGTACTCCTGTCTCACTAGTCGTCTGACTAGAGAGGCTTTGTTGAGAGCTGTCTTGCGTTCGTACATGGACTCCAATCTGTTCCAGAGCGTATGAGCCACTGCATCACTGGCTACATGCTGAAAAACACTTTGGTCGATAAATTGACGGATTAAGCCGACAACTTTCCGATTAAGTGTATTCCATGCATCTTCCGTCTTATCTTCGGGTTTCGTCGAGGCTTCGACGACATGGTACATGTCTTTGCAATAAAGAATATCCTCCATTCTTGGCTTCCAAATTGGATAATTGGTTGCCGTTAATTTTATCATGCCACCAATAGTGACGGTATCCTCCATTTTAAAATTACACAAAAAATATCGAAAGCTACCAAAGCTCTGATACCACTCTGTTGGGAAATAGGACTAAAAGATGAGCGGAAGCGTGAGCCTATTACCCTTTTACGAGTGTAATTATAAAATAAGCTAGACGATAATAAATACGTCAAAGAAAATAAAGAACAAAGACACAACGATTTTTACGTGGAAAACCCCTCTGAATAAGGGTAAAAACCACGGGACCCTGAGGCCGCTTAATATCTCCACTATATGTAAAATAATGGGAATACAATACTTTCCTAGTACCCACTAGGAGCTTACAAATATTATTCTGGCTACCCGAATGAACACTCGGATCCTCAGAAATAATACTTTATATTTTTGTGGGACTCAGTCGAAGGTTTTACGACTTTCCGACTGGATACCGTACTGACAGGTTTATTTGAGTAGTATCACAATTACTCTCAAACTCTCTGTATTTTTCTCTCACACTCTCAGTAAGACTCTTATTACTTCTCACTTACTGGGTTATGTGTTTTGCTGGGATGGATGATATACTGAACTCCTCCGCAGCTTGGTATTTATAGTACTCCGTGGTACTGCACATTTTGCAACTAGTGACATGAAAAAATGTGTGTAGCTGCAAAGGTTGAAAATGGTGTGCATGCCTAGCTACTTAGCTTCACCGTCCTAGCTCCATGCACATCCATTTTCTTCATATGCATTTAATGCATCTTTGTCCCATTAGGAGGGACACTATTCCAACACTCCTCCTATACTGTATTTACTTAAATGTATGAGATTATACATATGATGATATATTCGTATTAATATTATTTACAAAGCAAAAACAAAATTGCTTTGCATTTTAAAAGTAGGAAGTGTTGAGAGTGGGATTTGAACCCACGCCCTTTCGGACCAGAACCTTAATCTGGCACCTTAGACCAACTCGGCCATCTCAACTCGTTGGCTTCATAATTCTAATTCTATTATATGGCAATATTTTTAAATTTTTCTCATTTGCTAACTTGTTTTTTCTTTATTCTAATTTTTTGCACATTATTTTGATTTCGATCAAGACTTCATGAGGGGCCTTGCTTATAGTATAGACAGACCCTTATCGGACGATTACTATACTCGTGCTGTTGATCATTGATTTGAAGTAGACAGAATGCATGGCACTTCAAAGAATTTGCATGGCCGAATCTTATCGAAGGTAACAACAGATGTTCGTTCTTGAAACATTAAAGTTTTGGTTTTTGTGTTGTTTTTTCCACTATAGTCTTGTTTGGACTCGTCACCCATTCACTATTACATACGAGTACTTTGAATACTACAAGGAGTTTCGGCACAAACTTTTGAGTCTTGACTTGCGTAAAAGGAAGCCAAATCACATTGAAAACCCGGTAGCAGCCATGCATGTTGAAAGGTTAGGATACCCACATGAACTGATTAGATTCCAGTACCAATGTGGATTTGGGTTTTAGATCTACAAAAATGACACTCAAGACTCAAGGTGTTCATAGTTAGATAACGAGAAGAAACTATTAGGGATATCAAATATGTAGTTCTATATATCTCAACATAAATAAAAATGGCATAAACCATTGAAGATT
The DNA here is from genome assembly GCA_958450325.1 of Agrostemma githago. Lineage (NCBI taxonomy): Eukaryota > Viridiplantae > Streptophyta > Magnoliopsida > Caryophyllales > Caryophyllaceae > Agrostemma > Agrostemma githago. The sequence continues at coordinate 8,782,796 of OY288254.1, read as the reverse complement.
TTAATGCCGAATCGATATGATCTGATATGATACAAGCAAGCATAAGGCTAAATGGTGGAAGATCATGAATGGCGGAAACTGAGAAGATTGTGAGTTAGTTGACGGATGAGGAAGAAACTTTGCGGGAATAGGAGAGAGCCATCACGACATCCTTGGCAGAGCTGCCAACAAAGGTCCGTACCTTTTTGGGGGTGGGCGTAGTGCGAAACCACAAGTCCACCAAACTGCTTAGTTTAAGGTGAGGCATCACCGCCTGTCCGTGGCACATTACTTGCACCTGCTTTACAAACATTATATGTTTTGAGTATAATTAGTCATCTCAATCCTCTCGTAAAAATAGGCCTATGTCATTTTAGCTCCTTGTATTATCAGTAATAACTGTCAATTTAAGAATATAAACGTATTGATTGACGAAAATTTGACAAAAAATTCCTGTCTCAGTGTAAAGGTTTAGGGCCTAATTTACAAGTTATTGCTGGTTTGTTGTACAAACCTTTAACTGAAGTTTTGGGAAGAGACTTCCGAGTTATGTCACCAAAAACAGAGACTAAAGCAAGTGGAAATTATAACTAACCTCTTCCTCACTACTGAGGTCAAGTTTCTTCATAAGATATTTCTGAATATATGAAACAGGTTTGCTTGCATCCCTGAACAGATGACAAATAATCAAAGACAATGAGTAATGAAACAAACGTTTAAATTTTCAGTCAAACACGGCCACAGTAACAAGGAAAAACAGAGAAGAAAACCGAGTTGAAACTTGAAACTGCTCATGTTAATAGAGTTTAGACACTCACTTTACTCGCAAGAAAGCAGCAGATACTTGTGGCAGGGGCTCAACTCCTTCCCTGTACCTTTAAAGAGAAAAAAGACTCGTAAGGGATGGTAGCATCTCAGACACAATACAATAACACTAGAGCATTAATCCATAATTTTTTAGTCGATTACTCAATCAGCTAACATGAATTATCTTTTGAAATATCAATGCAGGTTAAATAATAAACAGAAAAAGGAAAGAGAAAGAAAACACGGTAAAAAGAACATATGCAATAAGGCCAATTCTTTCCGGGTTTGTTTCTGCTCACTTCAGTTAAACCCACTTCAGTTCTACTGAGTTCACATCAGTTAAACCCACTTCAGCCGCAAAGAATAAGGCTAAGTTATGTAGATATTGGGTCAAATATGTGTTTTGAACACTTACTGATCCAAAGAAGCGACCAGTGAAAACCAAATGGGGCCATCTCTCCAGTCACGGTGTGCCTCTTTTAGAATGAATGCTGGGCTGGATGATTCCCCAGATCCTGATAATGTTTTATTATTTGCTTTGCGCATCCTCCTACGTTTTACTGGCCCTGGGGGCGTAGGCATTATGCTCATCTCACCTTGGACTTCAACTCCTTGTCCATTTCCTTCACTTCTAATCTTATTCACACACACACCGGCTTCTCTGTAACTTGTTGGATCGACTTTGATGTGAGATGCTCCTTGAGTCCCTGGCTTGGAAATTTTACTTCTGTTTGCCGCCTCAACAAGTGTGTTTAAGGGCTTCCACATATTCACTTTACCTTCCCCGCCTTCACTGGTTTTCTCCATATGTTCACGACGAGTCTGGTCACTAGATGATTTCGCTGATGAGCTCTGCAAAAACTAGGGACCATTATGTTTATATCATGGAGATTACAAAGATTGAAAAAAACCCAAGAGAACTAGACTCACTCCTAAGTTAATGCTTCGGAGTATGATGAGTGAGGTGGTGTTATATACTACCCCTCCATTTCATCGAATAAGCCCTATCTGACTTATTTACTTAGGAATAAAATGTCAAAGGAGCTGATCATTGATTTAGAGACACTGAGGGAGCATTTTACTTAGAAGCAGGTACACATCCTATGTGTCCTGGTGTCGGGCTCAACTACTTAACGTAAAACACTCGTGTGTTTGACTATTTGGCTTATAATTAAGTGTCCAAGTGTCATACTTTCATACTGATGCGTGAGTGTCAAGTGTCAAACACAGGTATGCAAAGCAATATGAAATGTCGGAGTAACATGGTTACATAGGATGTGTACCTGCTTCTTATTTTTTACGATTCCGTTCAAGGCATCATGGGAGCTTGAGCCATCCATACTACTATCGTCTACAGAATACTCCTCTTTCTTAAAAGTTTCTTCAGTAGCAGGGCTTGCGCCCATTGAGGCAGAACCTTGCCTCACTCTGGTTCTCCTTCCAGTGGCACCACCCTGTACAGCCACTGTGGGTGCGCTAACAACCAAGGATGAGAGCGATCTCTCCTTTCTTTTAGCAGGCGGCAAAACTGCAGGGGTAATTTCCGGAGCTTCAACCTTTCTCCTTTTAAAAGGAAATATCTTGGACCTGATATCTTGAAGATTATGGTCTGGCCTGCACAACACCGAGGGAAAAATAAGTATGCCATAGATAAAAACACGAGAAAAGAATAGAGTAGGTTGTTTAGCCGAATTCTGGAGGGAAAAATACAAAGATCGCATTATGCTACCTCCCATCCAGAAGAATGGTAACGTTTCACTTTTTATGGTCTCCAAGACTCTGACCTCGTTTTTTATCAATCAACCAAACAACGGGATATTTTTATTAACAAAAATATATATTGTCGTCCACACATCCCAAAACAGAAAGCTATCCAACAAACAGAAGTACGAGTGAGATGAAGAGGAAGAGGAAGAGGAAGTGAATGCAATGGACCTGAGTTTATCCACTGGGATACAACCTAGATTGATATCACAAACAGGGCAACTATCATTGTCCTCATCAGAGAGCTTTTCATATATGCACTTCCTGCAGACTGACATTAAGAAAATTAACCACTCAAACAATTACTCATAAGCCTTCACCAAACTAATTACAATGAAATATAAGTTCATCAAACGGACACAAAATAATCACCGGCCACCACCCAAGCACTAAGCCTGACAAGTTGTAATGAAGGAACAATCAGAGGAGAGTAAACACACTGTCCCACTTCGTTTCCCCTCGATCTCCTGTTCCAATCCGCAGCTTACACCAAGTTCATACCCATGTCCAGTTCTAAGTTCTAACCAACTAGGTGCACTCAACTCTGAATGTCTGAACGCGCAAAAGATAACAGCCTTGAATCCCCATTAAACACACATAAAATTTTGTGACGGTATCTTACACGTTAGACCAACCTGTTAACCCTATAATTAATTAAATGAGGAATATATCATTATTTGGATTGGTCCCATGGGTGAAGACTGGGTTAATCAATCCGCAGTTCTGGGTATAACCCCTTTTCATACTGCAGTAGATGTTGTTAACTCAAAAATTCAAGTATAAAGGGGCAGACAGTACACGAAAAGTCGAAACTTCAATCAAAATCCAACAAAAGGTGTATATATATGAAAAATCAAGTTTCACATACAGCAAACTCAGGCAAGCAACGAAAAATCTAATGACTTGCATGAATTAGCCTAAAAAATGTACAACTGTAACAACATTAACTAACAACAACATCAATTACAATTGAGCCTTAGTCTCACTAATTTGGGTAAGCTAACATGAAACATCATTCGAAACAATGTACCAATTCGAACAACTTAACACAGTAATAGAAGAATGCAACTGTATATATGCAGAAAACTTGGTCGAAATTATTATAGCAACGCAACAATTGGAACGTAAACAGAAATCAACAACACCCACTGTACGTCCTACGTCCGAATTATATGAACAATTCAAGAATCACGCACTTTGCATGACACGTGAATGGCGATTCAACTTAACGTAAACAATCAAATTACGTCTTACGTCTAAAAAATCAATAAAAATAACCAAATCCCAGATCAAAAAATTACAAAATAAAACTGTCATGCAAATACATGAAGTAAGAAGAACCCAATTCACAAAGCACAAAAGTAAAGCAAACCCATGTGACGAAATCACAGCAATCAAGCAAAACTACAGTACTGGGTTCATCAATTCATAGACGAACGACGATTAACGCAATGTAATTACAGTTATCACATCATGCAAACATATATATGAGCTAATTAAGAGCAACCCAATTGACAAGACAAGAAACTAAAAGAAAGGCATATGATGGAGAAAATTGAAAGAAAAACATACAGGTATGAAGGCAAAGAGAGATGGTAGTAGCTTCTTTCAGAAGCTTATTACAAAGTGGGCAACTCATGCATGTCGTTATCTTCTCTCTTCTCACCTTCACTACCTCACCACTCCCCATTCTTACTCTTATCAAAACTATTTCAACTTATTACAGAGATAGCTATATATGCAGAATTGTTAGAGGGGATGGAATTGAAGGAAGGTGGGATTGGATCTGGGGAATTAGAATTATTATTACTCAGTGTAGGAAGGCATAACATTTGGATTAATTAAATTTGGTTGAGGCTGGAATTTATGTTGATGTTGGCCCAAATTCTGTAATTTTATTTGAAACAGAAGCAGAAAGAGAGACGACTGCGAGTTTGCGGTTTTGCGACTTTTGTGAGAGAAAGAGGGAGCCGGGATGGATGTGTTCAGTCACTCCCTTTCAAGAGTTTTTTTTGTAGAGCTGCTGATGAGGTTCTTCGCTTTACTTTGATCGATTTAGTGCCGGATTTGGGTCTGCATTGGATTGGTTTGACTTGAATATTTTTCTTAAACGAGTAAGAGTTAAACTTTCGATTATGTTGAGTTGGAGACCTCTACCCGAGTATTTCTTAACCTATTCTTTTCAATTATAGTGTAAGATGGTCTCACACTTGAGACAATAATAAAAGAGGTGATGTTTTACAATCCATCTTAGATCTTACCCCCTTCTAATAGAGTAATCTTTCCACTTTTTTTGGGCACAAGAAATAAAAAATGAATAATGAATTGATTAAAGTAGAAAAAAGTGGACGGTGTAAAGTGAAAATATGGTGAAGTTTGTTTGTAAATGAAATACGTAGTAATAAAGAATTGAAGGAAGAAATAAAAAATTGATTAAAAGTACAACCTAAAAAGAAAAAGGGAAAATAAGCAAACTAGGGTCAATAAGGAAAGAGAAACGAAAACTCGTAATATGAGGGAGATACACTAACGACCATTTTTACTTTGATTAGTAATTGTTTGGGATAAATTTCGCGCCCCCAAAAGATGACGTGGCATTTTTCAAGTCAAAGTCAAGGTCGAGAAGTCATGGGATCAGAGGTAGAAAGTCATGAGATGATACTCGAAAGTCAAAAGCCGAAAGTCGAGAAAGTCGTAAGTCAAATACGAACCATGGTCAACAAGTCAAAGCCCGAAATCAAATACAACAACGGGCCAAGTCAATAGTGCAATAGAATAAGGAAGTGGGCCGATCAAAGATGCAGCCCAGTACAAGGAAGCAAGCCCCCATCCCAAGTAATGGACCGAGTCAAAGAATAACCCCCTAAATCCTAGGGGCAGTTCCAACAGAAGGGGAGAGAAATCAGGAGAAAGAGGAGGAGGAGGTTGGAATAACGGCTAAGGGGGATGCAGATGAATATAAACACAATGATACAACAAGAAGAGACATTCAACTCACCTTCAACATCGAGCAACCTTGAGCAAACCTACTAGCAAAATATCTCATAGTCAAATATCGTCTAAGTATTTGTATTATCAGTCATATTTTGTCCTCCATATTCATAGTAGAGTCTTGGTGGGATTCCGACTCCCCCCGCGGTTTTTCCCACATTGGGTTTCTGCGTCACCAAATCTCGCGTCTCTTTTGTCTTCGTTCATTGCTTTCTATCCTTTCGGTTTGATCCATTTTGTTAATTCGTACACGCTAGTCCGATCACTTTAACCCGCAACCTAAATCATAATCCGGTAAATTTTTACCAAAACAGCAATGTTAGTAAAATTGATACTTACTTATAAGGGTGCTGATCGGGCCGGTATCACTACCACCCCTCAGCCCGGATCATATCATGTCTAGGTCGAGTATGGGTAAGCCTGTCAAGAGCTAATCCAGACACTCAGCCAAAGATCTCGAATTACAAGAGCCGAGGCCACCAGCATTGTCATCAGAGATGCCGAGCTTAACCTTAGTGAGCTTCCAAGGCCTCAGACTGGAAGGCTCGGAAGACCCGCGGGCATCGGTGCCTCGCCACTCGAAGCAGGAAGACACTCCTGGACGTAACTAAAGAAACGTCCCTCTCTAGCTACAACCTAAGACAAGGGGAGGAGAAAGGGTTGTCCATCCTGCTGGACCCTTAGGCACTCCCTCTCCCTCCCTCTCATCTGGTAATCTATAAATACCCCTTAATGTTCTCATTAAGGGCTAATGACTCTCTCTCTCTCTCTCTCTCAGAAAATTCCTTGCAATCAATCCAATTAACTATCTCTGAGTAACGGCTGATAACGTCGTCTACAAGAGGCTGACTTAGGCATCGGAGAGGGTCCCCTCAGAAACCTCCGAGACCCTTTTTGTTCCTTGTGCAGAGTAGAAGCTCTTACGCTGACCAAGGATATTCTCTAAGACAAAGAAAGAAATTAGAGATACGGAGAACCCGAGTCCAAGGAAAACTCAAACTTCATAATCCGTTTTGAAGTTGATTGTTTCAGACCGAAACAATTCAGCGCCATCTGTTGGAATTTTTTTACTGATAATCCTCAAAAATAACGAAAAGTCGCGAAAACATGGTGAATATGGAAGAAACTGCTCAGCCTGGTCCACTTAACGGGATGCCGTAGCCTGAACCGGAGGCCGGAGCGCCCATTAAAACCCCTAGGGGTGGAAGGTTGGCGATCGCCCAGGTCACGTCCCGGCGTCCCGCCGACAATCCGGGGGGATAGCCAACGCCTGTCTTACGCAATCTTCGCTGGACCTAGCTCTCACGCCATCCCAGGTGGCGCAAACAGCGACGTTCCTCTCTGTGATGCTAAACAAAAATGTCACACCCGAAGACCTCACCAGGGGCATGAATCCGCAGCCCAGGCGCCTTGTACGTGTTCCAAAGTTTAAACGCCGCAAGGGGATTATCGATGCGCACGGTGGTGAGGAACCACCAACGAAAGGCCCATCGTGCCGCTGCAGGCTATCTCCAGGCTCAGAAGAGGCTTCACGCCCCACCGCCCCAGGTTCAGAGGCCAGCCCTTGAAAATAAGTTCTTTAACGTTCACACTGACGAATCCACTGCCTCGGCCGAAAGACCACCCTTACCTCGAGAGCTGAAATTCAGGCTTGCCCCGCGTGCAGGGTCGTCTCAAAATGAATGGAGGTCCGGTGCAAAAAAAAATTTGAGGCCTCTTATTTCATAAAATTAATGCAATATTTCATAATATTACAATTTTCTTTATTAAAAAAAAGTAGGAAGCATGAAACTATTACAAGTTCAACGATTTCCTTAACTATGACGCTGAAGTTTCTTGAAGCGCTTCTTCCTGCTAACTTTTGTCGAAGCAAACTCGTCAATCAGATTTTCAAAATCTACCTTCTCCAACAAATCAGCCTCAACAATTACATTATCATTCAGAGTAGTATTTTCAGTGGTAGTATTAGAATTTCTTGTAAAAAATTTATCAAGAGCTCAAGTTTGAGATCGAATTAATTCTTCAATTCGTTTTTTTTTCTTACGCTTTTCAGCCCCGGAATCAAACTTTCGAAGCATAATAAAGAAAATAGACTTGAGGAACAAACAACCGTATAGAAAATGACTGAAACAGGCCGAAATAATGTCGGAAAATGACAAATGAAAGTATGAAACCCGAACTGTCGGAACTCGGAAATTCACAAATCACACTCACCTGCAACAAAATTTAAAACACAGTACAACAACAAAAAATAAGAATTTGAAATTAAAACACAAATAAAAAACGAAGTATATGGAAATAAAATTGCAAAATATATATTCGTATTTCAGAATTATAAAACTATACGGGTCACAGTTTACAAATTAAACAAGTCAAAAGCAATTTCACTATAAGCCTATAAACATGAGAACTTGCTTTGTTTTTGAATCTAATTTGTTCAAGTACTCCCAAATTTGCAAAAATGGTGATTCTTGATGATTGCTTTTGTGGGAGTGAAAGAAATATGGAATAATTGAAGATTAGAGACATACTGTATATTTTTTTTTCCAAGTTTTATAATAATCGATTGATAATTACATATGGAAAATATCAAATTAATTAAGGAAAATTTTAGAAATCATGGATTATTTTTGTTTTGGAAAAGTGGTAAATAAAGAAGGAGATGAAAATTAGGAAGAGAGAGTAAGAATCATTAATTCATTCATCCTCAACTGTAAGTCACTTTTGACAATTTTTTTTTTAATATGTCCAAGTTCATTGTTTGACTTTGGGCCCCAAAAATATGAGGCCCTGTTCCTTTGCCTACCCAGGACAGCCCAACCAACGGCCCTGCCCGCGTGCATCGGCTAGCCAACATTTGAGGCCCAGGCAAGGTGTAGTGTTTACTCGGCTGACGCCACCCGGCCAGCAGAAGGGCCAGGGCCTATCCGGCCTATCCCGGAGTATGCAGGCCCGATTGTCTGACCCTAGGATCACGAGAAGGGGACAAAGTCAACCGCGTCAAAACCCTAAGGGTAGTTTGGAAAGTGAGCCAAACTCGAACCTTGGACGAAAACCCTTAAGTCTCTCTCCCAGGTCGGTGACGGGAGAATTTGAAACTGACATTGAATGAGACGAATCTTTTCGACCCCGACAATCCGAGATCATGATGCCGAGGTGTCACGACGAGTCTCCATCTCAATATTATCATTTTGAGGCAACCCGACCCAGAGTTATGGGTAAGCCTACCCGAACTCCGTTGCATCTCGACGTCCAGAACTAGTCGATCCTGAAAATTAAGATGCCCACGATAAAATTTGATGGGACGACTGACCCCGACGATCACTTGGCGACTTATGAGAGTCATATGGGAATGTATGACTCGAAGGACATGGTGTGGTGTAAGGCTTTCCCAACAACACTCGTTGGTCTTGCCCAAGGATGGTTCAAAGATTTGCCGAGGGGTCCATACATAAAGAATAAACAAAGGTGTTCCTGGATCAGTATGCAGAAAACAAGAGGCGAAGGCTCACGCGCTTCGACCTTAGAAAACGATGAACGTGAAAGGAGTCTCGAAAGAGAAGAAGATGCAAAAACCTAACCCTAGGACACTTCCCGTTATGTATATAATATTTTTTTTGACTATGATTCCATAATTAAATACGCGTATGATTCGGTATGTATATAATATTTTGACTATGATTGACTATGATTCTTATGTATATAATATTCCAATTCTTGATATTTACCGTAATTAAAGCATCATATATTACATTAACAATAATTAAACCTTGATTGATAATATGTAATATTCGTGTGTGATATAATGTGATTACATGTTTATTCTTAATATTATATCCTTGTAATATGCAATATTCTTGTGTAATATTATATTCTTGTTATCCTTGTTTATTCTTAATACGGTTTTTCTAACATGTGCCCAGTGGGCACATGTTAACACCCTAACGAAGGTAAGTTTATCAAATATATTCTTTAAGTATGGTAATTATAAGTTAATCTTTCAACTTGTGATGATAATTTGATTGATAAACCTACCTTAATTAAGGTATATTCTTTAAGTATGGTAATTATAAGTTAATCTTTCAACTTGTGATGATAATTTGATTGATAAACCTACCTTGATTAAGGTATTAACATGTGCCCAGTGGGCACATGTTAGAAAATCCGTTCTTAATATTACACCGTTATTAATATATATCCTTGTTTATTATATAATATTTAGTAGTATTTAAAAATGATAAATTATTTAGGTGATGACACGTGGCAGATGTTTAAGGCTCTGGTTTTTTATTTAATGTAATATATGATATATGATTGAGTAGTCATATATAACTTTTTTTTTGGTAAAATGTAAATATTGGTATTAATTTTTAAAACGTAATATGTACAACCAATGATAAAGAGTTGCCTCGGGGAAGACTCGTAAGACAACTCGTGTCTCTACTATTTGCTTGATCATCAACCAAGCTTTTTATTCTAATACTCATAGCCGATTTAATACTCCTAAACAAAGCATGAAGTCTTGCAATCTGTCCTTCCAGCCTCGCCTGATTCCTTTGTTCACAGATCCCATAGATAGTAGCAGCACATTCTGTCCACATATTTCTCGCTTCAATCCAGCAGCCTGTACCCGAACACAATCAAGGAGAGTTGTAGGAATGACCATGCCAAGCCATCTCTGAACGAATTGCACTACTTTCTTACTGTAACAGCATTGGAAGAAGAGATGATCATTCATTTCATGCCCATATTCGCACAAACAGCAACTGGCAGACTAAGTAATGCAAAGTCTGAATAGTTTCACACTTGTGTTCATAACCTCTGTACAAGCCAACCAAACCATAAATTGATGCTTGGGTTGTGATACCTGCACCATGAAATCTCCGCCCAGCTCACTGTAGTACTCTTGGCATGAAGAACCTTATACCTCTCTGAAATTGTATGATCCTTTCCAAACCCCATCCATTTGTCCTCCCTGAAAATGCACCTTCAAACGGTCTTTAATACTACATATCTTTTTCCACCCCCAAGACACAAAGCCCCCAGTTGATAATCATATATAACTTATCTCCATATGTAAATTTATTCATATTTCTTATAATTAACTGATTGAGTAATATATACCGTATATGATTAAAATATGCGTAGTATATAAAAAAAAGATTAAAATATTATTTAATTATGGTAGGTTTACTATGGGATGTGATAACACGCAAATTTAGACCGTTTTACCCCCCATTTAGACCCATTTTCCTATGGCTTTTATGAGATTTGTGTGCGATTATCGCCTTATTTGAGTCTTTCTCACTCTAGCGACCTCTCTTGCGCATTTTACGTGTTTTTGGGTAGTTATCCTACTATTTTGATAGGAATCCATTGTCCGAGAGCATGTTCAAGCTTACATGGGCACAAGCGAGCTAGGGGGAGAGGAAATAAAGATGATACAGTATATTAGGAGGAGGAATAGGTTGATTTCAATTTTTTCATTTTTTTTGTTCTCGAAGGAATAGGTTGATTAGGGGCTGTCACCAACTCTGTCCATAGAGTCGGAGGGTTAGGGTCATTTATTAGGTAGGACAAAGTCTTGTTTGTGATGGGAATATTCGTCATAAATGTATGACGGGTCAAGTATTTGGGAAAAAGACAAAAACAAAAGGCATAAAGAGGAGGTAAGGTGGGGTCTTATTCCAGATAAATGGGTATTACTTGACCCGTTATAAGTTTAAGACGGATAACCCGTCTTAAGAGAGACTTACTCATTAGGTATTGATAGTCATGGAGTACAATAGTCGGTATTACTCCCTTCGTTCGAATTCAAATTGTAGGTTTTTTTTACACTTGTTGAGACACGTTTTACACCGTCAATATCTTTCGTTTTACATTAATTAATAAACATTATAAAAATTGATATTCTTAATTTACTCATAAACGAATCAAACAAGATTAACTTTTACCAGTGTATTAGAAATTATGTCTCATATTAGTGTGAGACGGTTTTACCAGAGACTATTAATTATAGTACTCTATATTAATTAAATTTTTGTATTAGTTCGCTGGTATTAAATAGACACAATTAATATTTCGTAAATTTTATTAATTCGTATTAAGTTATAGTATTGTCTAAATTAATTCGTTTAAGTATAGTAACCAACCGAGTTCACTTTAGATATTGAATTTCGCACCGTAACTTCGAATTCGAATCACCTCGAATTTCGAACAATGTATCCTTGGTATTACTACTTGGAATCAAGAACCAAACCACAATGATATGGTGTTGAAACTTGATTCCCGATACCTAGTGTACTAATGCGGATGCATGAATGATGAATGATGAATGATGAATGATATGGCTAATGCTTTTCACTCAACCATGCATCTTTCTTTTTGATTACCTACACTAGTGGAGTAGTAGCTACTTGATCATTCATTACATTACATATATAGCTTTCGTTAATCATTCTATATACCCCACGTCTGCTATGTTAGTTTACCAAATTAATTATAGAAATTTGCATGTTTGGATTGGTCAGCGAAATTTTCTTCTTTAGATCAGTGTCATCATCGGTCAAGTCATAAGGCTGTAAAGATGACTCACTGGATCCTTCAGAATCTTCACTTGAGTAGTCATCCCCCTCTTCTTCACTAAAAAGCAACTCATCATTCAATGTGACCCGATCAACCTCATCATCAATATACTTGGATTTTGCAGATCTTTTCTTTGTGTGTTTCAGTGTGTTTTCTTTTATCTTGTTATCTCCATCTCCTGGTTGTAATTTTTGCTCCAAAGTAAAAGACGAGATGGCAATCTCTTGAATCTCGGAGTTTTGATTAGTCATATTTGAGGTGGCCAGACCAAACTCCCAGTCCACATTTTCCTCTGTGAAGCTATCATCAAGGTAAAGAGGATGCTTTGGGTCAATTACCTTAGAAAAAACAAGTGCAATACTGCACGCCATTTTTCTGATCAAATCATCAGGGTTTTCCAGTCTACCTGTCAAAAGAACGGGATGCATGTTATAATCCGCTTATTTAGTTGAATATAGATGTGCCTAGTAAATTTTCATTTGGGGTTGAAGATAGTACAGCTAACTCCTTCAAGAAGTGAGCGCATAACATCCGTGGTTGAATCCAGCTCTTCTCTCGACATAGTTTCCAGCATAATGCCTGCTGCTGCTGTTACATCTGAATCTCAAGTCATGGGGCCAAACAAACTGCCAAACAATAAGCTGAAGAGAGAAGTACGGGTATAAAATCAAGTATAGCACTCAAACACCTAACATTCTATTTTTACTTTTTTTTTGTTGTGTGCATGGAACTCAAACACTCAAAGACCCAAATTATACCTACAGAACTGCCGGACAAAATTCTTAAAGAGAAACAAAGAACTAAAGTAAAACTGAAGGATACAAACTTGTTGCTCTAAAGGAGCTGATTGGATAAATTCATGTTTGGACCACACCACAATCACACGTTGAATAGTCTCCAAAAGCAATTTCGTGTTTTCACTTTTCTTCAGCTTATCATCATCAGGAGGGCAACTAAAAACAGAAAACTGAAGTATCCATCTCAAACAACAGAGAGAAAATACTTTCAAGAGTATGAATTTCTCGACAAACATAGACCTGTGAAAAAAAAAGATAGAATATCCTTGGTAAAGCAACTCAGTGTCAATTTTATCTAATTTTAACAGCAGCAAACTCTCACCTAACTGCCGTTTGCGATTTGAATGAGCGTTGAAACAAAATCCATAAGATCCAATATGCTTCTACGACATTTGCACGTTCAGCCACAAGTTGACGTAAGATCTGTTCGGCTAACCTTTCCACGGTATATGCATCATTGATGATTTCTATCATCAGAAACCAGAATTTTAAACTGGAGTCTAACATGAAATCATCCTTGATATTTGTATTTGTATGTGGCAAAATAAAGCCCCGTACACGTCTAAGAATATGAGGTATTAATTCACTTAGTAGCAAATCTGCAGTAAGGATGCAAATCAGCATAAATCACTGGCCTTCTTGAATAGAAGGTACACAACATCTAGGCTACAGCATTATGCATAGCTACTTCATTTAAGTAGCCACATTTAAGAGAGTGAAGCAGTGAGATACAGGCTGAAAGAAAGATACCATGTTGCACTCTGGTTTCTCATACCCTCGATATGTAACCCAAGTTCACAACACCGACATTAACCATGATGGAAATTGCATTGAGAATGGTACTGATCGAATGACTAATACTTCACAATAAAAAGAAGCCAACTAACCAACCATAAGGAAACTTTTTGCTTTATTCTATCATAGGGTATGACAAAAAGAAAAGGTGAGTTTTTGGCTCTGTAGGATATCTGAACATCATCATCCATGCTCAAAACCATAAGCAAGAAAGACACCAGAAAACTTACTAGAATAAGAGAGGAGAATAAAAGAGTAACAGGACACATGAAAATCACTAATGGATATGGACAGATACTTATTCTAGTGCTGGGGTGAGGTACGAGGATCAAGTAACACAGTCATATGTTAACATTAATTCTTGACAAAGTCCAACTGTTACAATCAGCAATACACTTATGTTGGCACAAGCAGGCTGACATTCGAGGGCTCCGTGCGACATTTTAAATGTAGGCCCCTTTTAGAAGTATACCTATAGTAAAATGTAAATATAAAATCATTTTTTTCACTTTAAAACCACTTTTTCCCCTTTTAAAAGTATGTCCATATTAGGCTCCAAAAATTTGGAGGCCCTCTGCCGCCGCACGGGTTGAACACTCTCAAGGCTGACTGCCCTAGGCATAAGGTAACAAAGTTATTATTAAAAAGGCATGTGCCTTACCAGTTGACCCACGCCGACAAATGCGACTGAACATTTCCCCAAGAAACTGAAAAGTGGCATCCGCATCAGTGCTTGCAGATATGGAGTGTCCACCATATGCCTTCGAGCTTCTCTCTTCAGCTCCAGCTAGCAGCTGAGTAGTGATATTCTTGAAGAAATAGCTGGTGATCTTTGTCAAGGATACACACACGTCAACAATCTAAGAACACTGGACTTATTGTTACTCAAAAATATCCTCATTAAGATGAGAATCGACCACAAATAATCAACTCTATTATGTTACATTGTTACTCAAAACTCAAAATATATATATAAATAAAAAATAAAAAAAATTCAAACCACCGATTTTATGCTTCAACATGTATGAGCTGAAGTAATAGTGAATTTCTAATTGGGATCAGAAAGGATACTGAGATGAAAGAGATTTTGGTGCTCCACGGCGAGATTTGTCAGGGACAGATGCAACAAGCTGTGCCACTCTAGAGACTGTCAGCTTAACTATAGATTGTGTGGTTTCTTCAGATTCGCTGTTAGCACTAAGATCTCGGATGATCTGTAGAACACCGTCATTTTCTAACAAGCAGATTACGACTAATCTGCGGACATCAGAAGCAAAGTTGTAGACAACACTGAACTAGAATCATGTTCTGCTAAACGAAATTAGAAACCAAACCTAGTGCAATATCAGACAACATATCACCTTTCAGCATTTGATCTAACCTCCTTGGCATTGTGGTCTAGACAGGGGATAACCGCCTGAACAACCTCTGTAGAAAGACCCTTCGTGAAAAATACATCATAAACAAGACTCTGTGCTGTGATTGGCAAACGAGACAGCCAATTGGAAGCAACATCTGCAGGAAATGAAATACAGATGACATTTAATCATCGATATAGGTTAAACTGTTTTGGCAGTTAACAATATAAGCGAAGGCAAGCATTTTTAAAACGTTCCATCTACCACAATCGTACCATGAAACAAGAGCTACATAAGACTCACCACATAAAAGACATTACTAGAAATGCTATATTGGCAAATTGTGCAAACACAAAATCCTATTCCCTTTTTAAAGATATAAAAGAAAAAATTGGGACAGATGAAGCTAACTCATATGCAGTTTCACATGCAAACTTGTATTTTTCTGGCAATCCTTCTGTATCGGTTTCAGTGTTGGTCTCAGAATGAGTCAACACATATTGATCTTGGTTACTCAACCATGTATGCAGGCAATACTACTACCTGAAAATGCATATAATTTCCTACGTGAAAGACGCTTATCTATTGCCTCAAGCGTCAAAAACACAAGTATTAGTTAGGTTACCTTTGTATTATGTAAATTAACCTTGACATAGAAACTGAATCATCAACTCAGTTATATTAGGAATTAGAAAACAAAAATATTATACCATAAATCAAAAAGCGAGCTAACGTTGGGAATGCTACCCCGCGATAGAATACTTGCCAAAGCGGTCTACTCCTCTCACTCTGAGAAGGAACTTGTTCTTTCTGAAGCTGGAAACATGAATTCAAAACCCGTAAATTCGAAAATCAACAAGAATACATTAAATTTGACTTCAATTCTTCCACCCTAGACTAGAATGATGATTGAACCTCCCAAGTCCCAACAATCATCACCCTATACTCTATGTCTAATCTTACAAAGTTAGCTCCTTTTGGTTTCTTATAAACTGAATTCATAATTGAAAATAAGTAAAACAGAAGAGGAATGAATTACCTGGTCCCTATACTTGTCTGATACCACCCCTGCCAATTCAGTATTCAGTAAGCATTAGCAAACAAACAAACAATACATTGCATTTTCCCCAAATTCAATCAATTACTAACAGAAAACAAGAGACGAAGAATAAACTGAAGAAAGGGGATAAATGGAAAAGATGAGGAGTTAGTCCGAACCAGATAAAGAAGAGGTATCAATAGGGAAGAGGAGGGACGCTAGAGAGTGGAGAGATAAAACGACGTCGTCAACGCATTCAACAGAATTAATGCCGGAAATGGTGTGGGACACCTTTTCTAGGACTTGCCTCTCCACTTCACTCCTCTTCTTCTTCTTTTCTTCCGCCATTTTTCCTCTCTCTTTTTTTTGTTACTCCCTGTGATTCCAGGGGGAGAGGAGGTTTTATAGTTACTGATTTTTTGAAGGCTCTCGTAATTACTTCCATGTTCCTGATCTTTTTTTAGAAAAAATTACGGAGTATGGAGTAACAAATTACCACCACATGTAACTTGTATTTTACCTATTACATCATGTATGTTCTTTTTTACTCCGTAGTCCGCACATTTTACCACCTGCCCCCTATTATTAAGGGTATGAGGTTGGAATAGTGTTACCAGATTCGCAGTTCGCGGGCACAATTTTAGTTCGTCCGCGGATTTATTCGCTAGAATTCGTGAACTAATTCACTATCACCAACGAACTGAGTTTTGAAATGGAAATTGCTCAATCAAGCATGAAAACAAAAGAAAATCAATCCGAAAAAAATACTGTACTATTACCTTGACTCCCTAAAAGGCAAAGACTTTAAACTGATGAATGAGCCCATGAAATGAACCAGAAGTTCGAGAAAAAAATTCAGAGTTTCGACTTTCGAACATCACGACACTTTTCAATTTTTTCGTGCATGTAGAGGAAGATGGGGAGGAGGATGATAAGCGAGGGGGAGAGGAAATAAAGATGATACAGTATCTTAGGAGGAGGAATAGGTTGATTTCAATTTTTTCATTTTTTTTTTGTTCTCGAAGGAATAGGTTGATTAGGGGCTGTCACCAACTCTGTCCATAGAGTCGGAGGGTTAGGGTCATTTATTAGGTAGGACAAAGTCTTGTTTGTGATGGGAATATTCGTCATAAATGTATGACGGGTCAAGTATTTGGGAAAAAGACAAAAACAAAAAGCATAAAGAGGAGGTAAGGTGGGGTCTTATTCAAGATAAATGGGTATTACTTGACCCGTTATAAGTTTAAGACGGATAACCCGTCTTAAGAGAGACTTACTCATTAGGTATTGATAGTCATGGAGTACAATAGTCGGTATTACTCCCTTCGTTCGAATTCAAATTGTAGGTTTTTTTACACTTGTTGAGACACGTTTTACACCGTCAATATCTTTCGTTTTACATTAATTAATAAACATTATAAAAATTGATATTCTTAATTTACTCATAAACGAATCAAACAAGATTAACTTTCACCAGTGTATTAGAAATTATGTCTCATATTAGTGTGAGACGGTTTACCAGAGACTAT
Source organism: Agrostemma githago (assembly GCA_958450325.1). Taxonomy (NCBI): domain Eukaryota; kingdom Viridiplantae; phylum Streptophyta; class Magnoliopsida; order Caryophyllales; family Caryophyllaceae; genus Agrostemma; species Agrostemma githago. The sequence continues at coordinate 8,765,152 of OY288254.1, read as the reverse complement.
TAATTATAATACTCTATATTAATTAAATTTTTGTATTAGTTCACTGGTATTAAATAGACACAATTAATATTTCGTAAATTTTATTAATTCGTATTAAGTTATAGTATTGTCTAAATTAATTCGTTTAAGTATAGGAACCAACCGAGTTCACTTTAGATATCGAATTTCGCACCGTAACTTCGAATTCGAATCACCTCGAATTTCAAACAATGTATCCTTGGTATTACTACTTGGAATCAAGAACCAAACCACAATGATATGGTGTTGAAACTTGATTCCCGATACCTAGTGTGTTTGGTTTATTTTTTCGTAATTGATAAATCATACCTAGCTTCTACTAGTTCATACCCAAATTTTCATTATTTTTCCCTTCATTACCCTTTCTCTCAAGAAAAACTCTCTTTTCTCATTCTCTCAAAACCTAACAAATTGATTCTCAAAAGCTAACTAAATTATTCGGTAGGTTTACGGTTACGGATCATAATTCACAAGTTAGACAAGTAACTTTTTTGTTTTTATTAATAACTTCACTTTTTAATATACTTGTTGGAAATTATCTTATTGATTAATTTTGTATTCAATTTCTTTTTGAAATCCTAATTTTGTAGTATTCAATTTCTAATTAAACCCTAATTAGATTAAGCCCTAACAAATCGTAATTCATATACAGTATGACACAATTAAATGTTTTTTTTATTAATAATTACTTTTTAATATAGTTATATTATTGATTTTTTAGTTAAACCCTAATTAAGGTGGTTGGAGGTAAGGTGGTGGAAATGGTGGTTAGACAGTTGGAGGTAAGGTGGTGAAAATGATGGTTAGTTTACGACCGCCAACGATAGGTACTCAATTGATTGAGAAAAATTGAAAAAGAGATAAAGTAAAAATTATGGTGGTGAATTGATTGAAGAAAATGGAGATTGTGGTGGTGATTTGATGGAGGAAAAGAGAGAGGGGGAAAAGAGAAGGTGTGGGCGATGAATTGATTGAAAAAAATGAGTAGGATAGTTTAGGAAACGTGGGTATGAAATAGAAAAAAAGTTGAATATGATTTAGCATGTTCCTATTTTTTTTAGTAATTGGGGTAAGCTAGGCTTAAAAAGTGACAATACCTCGTAATTTAATCATCTTATTTTAAATATAGGAGTACAAAATTTGGAGTATAATATTGACTATATTAATTTAGCACGAAATAATCATAAAATAAATTTCAATAAAAATCACGTTATTGTCAATATACAACCCCAAGTTACGTTAATAAAAAAAAATTAATATTTTAAATCATTATTCTTAATAAAACATTTCGCTCATAATATTTCAACAAAAAAACTAACATCCTGGTCATTTCGTACTAAAGCCTAAGCCTTTAGGCTTTAGTATCACTCCCTCTTGGCCTCTTGTATTATATAGCCTCAATATTCCAGAACAGTTACTGAGTTGGATTAGAAATGACAATCCAAAACATGGACATACACAAAGTGATTCAGTGAACATATACACGAATGTCCAGATCAAGAAAAAAAAAAGGGATCAGTTCTATTCTGAAGGCAATCAGTCTCCTTCACTCATGTTCCAAAACTCAACTTCTTCCTTCAGAACGCGTAAAAAGGTTGCTTCAGCTTCAGCTTCCACATCTTCTGATACCTGCGACAAACGTCTGTTGGCAATCTCTTTGAGGGAGTTACAGTACTGCCCAAACCCCTCATTCCCCCATCTCTCGCACGCTCCTCTAAGCTCTGCAGAAGTTTTGGCGTCATCTTCAAGGCAATGAGCAAAGCTCTGTTGGTACACAGCTTCTATTGTCCAAAAGGCCGTGATGGCTACCGCGTAACTCACATTTGGTTGCATCAGGCTTTCCAGAAAACTGACACACATCAAACCCATCATTACCTGAGCTTGTGAGTTATGAACCCTACATATACAAACAAACGAGAGAAAATGCATCCATCAGAAGCATGACTAAAGTCGTTACCTGCAGTAATTCTGGTTGGTCTTATGTGGAGTGATGCCAGTAAGCTGGACATCCCATTTTACAGCCTCTTCCTTGAACCACGCAATTTCATCATTCAGAGAAGCCATGCCAGCTAGAATAACATCCATATCATTATCATTATCATTATCCGACTCTTTGGAGCATTTTATCAGGACGCTCGCCACAAAAGGAATGAAATTCCTGACGAATAAGTAGTCTTGACCCTGAAATGTGGACACAGTTATGCATGCTTACGAATGCTAGAATCATACCGAGTACTTTCCAAAATGTAAACTAGGTCTAAAATTCGGATCCCCTCCCCTGCGTTGTACTTCCATAACCAATTATGGGCCCGAAAGAGAGCTCGGCCACACTCCACGAGGAGCTATATTGTTTTCTGCTCTCCCACAGCAAAGATAACAACAGACCATACGTACGCAGCCTTGCCATTGTGTTTTACCAATACAAAGAGGTTGTTTCCGAATGACCCAAAATGAAAATTGCCTCGAATCGAATGACTAGCAATTCATTTTTTTTATTAAAAAAAACTGTAAGAACCAATATGGTGAGCCATTTTGCCATATGCGGTAAAAAAACTCTCATCCACGAATTCCAAAAGCAGTGTTTTTTTTGTTTCAAATCGAAGATATTGTATAAACGATCCATTGGGAAAAAAAGAGTCAATAACTTTCAGAACAATCAACAAAGAATTATCATTTGTGAAAGTTGATTGGGTCAAAAACATTTGACGGATCATAACCCGTAACACAAGTTTTGAAGATAACAATTTTGCATTGGAAACCGAAGATCACGATGAATTTGGGGGAAATGAATTCGGGGCAAATTTGACCAAAACGATGGGTACGTCATAGAAAATGAAAAACGCAGGTACGTTGTAGAATATCCTTGAGATAATCAAGGCGACGTAGATGACCGACCCTCTTCAACCAAATACAATCAGCCAATTTCATCAAAGAACACACATTTTTAATCTCATTTTCCAGTAATTACAAAATCCAATTGCAATGATCATGATGAGCAACAAAACCCCCGTTACTAATACTGTGCTGCATGCATTAAATCCATTAATTACACAAAGGAGTTAAAATTGCAATGCTTCAGTTTAATGTGAGGAGAGGAGAGGAGGGTAAAAATAGCAAAGTAGGGAGTAGATGGAGACAAACCAGCCAGCGCTTGAAAGAGGAGATTTGAAGTGAAGCATCGCGGATTTTGTGTATAAATGGATGTCGGGTTGCTCTGTAGTATTCACTTTCATGTTTTTCTACCCATCTTTCTATTTTCTTCATCCTCGCCAATTCTCCTTCCTTCCTAAAACCTTCTCAATTCTATCTTCTTATTATGTCATCAGAAATTGAGAATGCGATCAAAACTTAATTGAATAAATAAATATTAATATTAATATTAATAGTCGTGTAGTAGTAATTTATTTTTGTGACCGCTCTATCGTGTGTTGATGTTGCTCAAAGTAAGTGGGTTAAGTATCGTGATTTGTGTTCGATTGAATGTCTTAGATAGTATCTCGGCTACCTCCCTACTTGACATGATCGATGACTCGAGGAGGGAAAGCGAAAAAATAAAAATCCAATAGAAGTTACTTTTACTAGGAAATGAACTCCATTTATGGACTAAGGGAGAATAATATAGAGTTAGTTACTAAGTTGGTTATCAACCAACAACAACTTATTTAAAAGGGTTTATATGATACATACATATACACCCAGCTGATGTATTCGATACAAGATTAATACGGAGTACAATCTTAAGCATTCTCTCTCAAATCGACTTCATATCAAGAAGTTGACACTCACAGTAGTATTCATATAATAGACTTCAATGCCGATGCTAGCCTCTAATTTCGGAGCCTATTAAGCCTTATCATGACTTGAACATAAAAGTAATCAGCGATGTTGTCCACCACCTGAAACACAGCCAACCTGAACCTATGCTTCAACACCAAACTTCCTACAACTCCCCAAAATCCTGTTGCAAATCCTGAAAATATCACCAAATATAACAAAGGTTTCTCCTTCTTGCGACCCTCTTCCTCTTCGTCTTCCTCTTCTTATTGAGGCTGCTGGTTTTGGACTCGGCTGCTCTTGCACTTATTTGGCAGAGGATCCCCACACAATCCGAGATTTCCCTTATAAATGGCTGCGTCATCAAGAGTTTGGAGTTGTCTTCCAGTTGGGATTTGTCCCTGGAGTTTGTTGTTTGACAAGTTGAGGCTGCTTAACAAAGTCAAGATAGCGAGACCTGATGGGATTGTGCCAGCGAGACTATTGTTAGACAGATCAAGGGATTCCAGCGACCTCATTTCACCAATGTTTTCTGGAATGTTCCCTGTCAGATGGTTGTAAGACAAATTGAGACCAACAAGGGCTGATAGTTTCGTGATCTCTTCAGGGATGGAGCCTGTCAACGCGTTACATGAAAGGTCCAGGTTCACGAAATACTTGAGTGTCGTTGTGTATTGCCGTTCGGCTCCTTTGAGAACCACCAGAGTGCTATCATCTTGGGTATCCGGATACGACGGGACAAAAGCAAGCCCGTCCATCTGGAGCAAGCCGCCAAAACAAGGTGGTATGCTTCCTGTCAAGTTGTTGAGGGAAAAATCAATGAATTGCAGTGTACGAATGGAGCACAATGTCGTTGGGATGACACCCACAAGTCGATTTCCTCTTAGCCTCAGAACTTGCAGTTTAGGAGGATGAGTTTTCCCTCCCCAATTACTTGGTATATTCCCTACTAGCTTATTATCACCAAGATCCATAATTTGCAGGTTCGAACTAGTAGTGATCAGGGTTGGAGGAACGGGGCCTTGAAAACAATTGCTGCTTAATTTCAGAAATATTAATCTCGAAAGAAGTCCAACAGATGAGGGAATCGTCCCTGAGAGATTGTTAGAAGATAAGTTGATATATACACCAGAGCTTCTAAACCACCCCAAAAGTCATGAATGGTGCCGGAAAACTTATTTCTCTGAAGATCTAGGAACCATAAGCAACCAAGTTGATATATGGGAGTTCCAATCGTATCATTCTTCTTATTTACGATGAGTGGCCCTGAAAGCAAGTTATACGAGAGATCAATGGCGATAAGCTGAGAGGAGGAGAAGTATAGGAGTGGACCTGTAAGTTGATTGTGCGCGATATATATCCCGCTCAGTACACTGCTTGGAAACAATGGAACTAGCTCTCCTGACAGATCATTATCCGAAAGGTCTAGTACCTTGAGCTTTGTTTGCTTACCAATCCACTGCGGGAACTGAGATTGGATTTTACAGGATGTCATGTGGAGCTCACTGAGTTGAAATGGCGGCGACCAGTCAGAACTAATATTCCACTCAACTACATTGAAGCTCAGGTCTAGATACTTCAACTGTGAGAGGTTATCTAAGTGGGGCTCGGATAATGGACCTTGAAGGAGGTTTGAGGAAAGATCAATGTGAACGAGGGAATTCCATCGTCCCATGCCTTGATGGAGCGTCCCATTGAAGGCGTTATGCGAGAGGTCTAACTCTTCTAAGTACTGCAAACTTCCTATTGATATCGGAATAGGACCGTCTATTCTATTGTGACTTACATCTAGAACACTCATATATTTGAAGTCCTCCAGCCACGAAGGCAGGGTGCCTCCGATCATGTTTCCTCCCAATCTGAAATACTCCAAATCATAAGTGACACATTCGGAGAAATAATTCTGGCTAGCTTCTTCTATCCTCCCTTGTATTGAATTAGACGAGAAATCAAGTGTAACGAGCTTGCAGAGGTTCCCTAATATACCCATGATTGTTCCTCCCTCAACGCGACTAAAAGAGTTGTAGCTAAGATCAAGATGTGTGAGTTGTCTCATATTTCCCATGGAGACCGGGATTGAGCCATTGAATTCGTTCTTTGAAAGGTCGAGGTATGTGAGGGAGGTGATGTTGGGAAAAACATGAGCGGGTAGTGGTCCCTGGAAAGAGTTAAACGAAATGTCAAGATGCTGAAGCCGTCTCATATTTCTCAACCACGATGGGATTGAGGCAGTGAAATAATTCTCGGAAAGGTCCAGGTAACGTAGAGAGGTCATGTTAGCCACAACACGAGGGATGATGAGTGATCCATTTAAGAAGTTAGTCGAGAGATCAAGGTGTTGAATGTTGGAAAGGCAAGTGGTGGCATTAGAGAAAAGGGTCAGTAATCGGGAATTATCAAGATCGCAACTAGGAAGAAGCAGGAGTCGCAAAGAAGGCGGCATGTTGAGTAGATGCCCATGCCAACTAGGTATAAGATGAGTGTTGCCCATGTTGAGATACTGTAGGCTTTCGAGTGTAGAAATCCAATGGAGATCAGTTGATAAGGAAGTGAAGTAATTATAGAAGAAAAAGGAAGAGAGATCAAGTGTTTGTAGTCGAGTAAGATTGTCGAGCTGGGGTGGCACAGTGCCAGTGAAGTTGGAATAGGAAAGATTCAGATACCTCATATACTTGAACCCCCCTATGAATGTCGGGATTCGACTAGCTTGAAAGTCGTTGCAGCTCAAATCCAAGTAGGTCAAGTGCCTGAGTTCAATCAGGGAAGTGTGTAGCCTTGGAGCAGTCAAGTAGGAGGAGTTGGTATGGTAGTAGAAAGGCTGGCAATAAGGGTGGGAGAGGTCGAGGGTGTGGATGAATGAAGTAACATTGTTACAGCCCACTCCTTCCCATTCACAGCAGTCCTCGCCCATCCAAGATGACAGCCTATGACTACTGTTTGTTGGGTCACCAAAGCTGTGTTTGAAGTTGAGCAGCGCCTCTCGTTCCGCCTGGTGGCAGCCCACTGCAAGGGCCTGCTGTGCATTTAGTGCACTCAATTGAAAGAGCATCAGCAAGAAAAGAAACATGGTTATGGTTATAACACTTGTTGTTGTCAACATTGTTTCATTCAAGAAAAGTAGAGTATATTTGATGGTGGGTAGTATAGTGAGTACATCAATAGACAGAGTGATCAGACTATAAATAAACTGCACAAGAATTTCTGAGATACAAAGTGGAGTATCAATTTGGCTTTTAGTTATGGAAACCGTCAAATGGTACTTTTTACCAAACATCTAGAACTTTGGTAATTTGAGTAGTTTGTACCATTGGCCATGAAAATACTCCATATTATGTACGTAGTACGAGTGCTACTGATTACTCCGTATTAGTTACCTATGTAAATGTGGAAGAAAGGTAATGTAATCCGTAATACTCGTACTACTAGATCATATTTCTTGTCTTAATTATGTATGGGGTATTTATCATTAATTAAGATATATTTCTCAAAAATTAATACCCCACAAAATATAAAACGACTCCTATAAAAGTAAGCAAATGAAGACGAAATATCAAAATATTCTCTCTGCCCTTTGGTTACTTATGTTTTATACACAAAGATTAAGGTGAAGAGAAATGAGTTTGCTTTTAATATCATTAAAGGATAAATAACAAAATAGGGTGTGGAAATATGCTAAAAATAAAAAGTACTACCTCTATCCATTTTTGATCTTCCTATTCTTCTTTTTAGATTATCCATTTTTAAACTTTCTACTTACAATATTTTTTCTTTTGGTTGATTTTTGTGGTCAATATAATTTATAACCGCACACTTCATTCCACCCTTAATTTTTGTGTTAACACCCCATGAAGTTTGGATGGAGAGAATATGAACCATTGACTGATATACCCATTAACCGGGAGAGATGGAGTATACTTTAGCCATCTCCCTCCATCCCTTCACTAGAATAAGTAGTGACCACTTTATTTCAGAAGTCTTCCACCATGCATGATCCTACTTGGACTTGTATCGTCCCACAAGTCCAAGACTCAAGATTTTCTCAAACGTCCGTTTACCGCTTCCTTAGTTATGTCTACTCTTGTCTTCTTCAGCCAATAAGCGTTATTGTCAAAGTAACTTAATTATCACCCTTAATTATCACCCAAAATTACACCCAAGTGTTTGAAATTTTTTGTTTAAAAGAGAAAATTACTCGTACTTCTTTAGTTTGTTTAACCTTTGGACAATTGTGACTATTGTGAGATTAAATTCCATAGGTTTCAAATGTTGTAATTAAACCTCATAACTTTGAATAGAAGTGAAATTCGATTCAATTTTTATTCAGCATAAATTATATCATAAAATCATGTTATATATAAACTAATTGTACACTAAATAATTATTAATATTTTAAAAGTAATTAAATAATTTATTAACATAATTTTTAGAATTTTTTAATTAATTTTAATATACTTAGTAATTCATATAATCTATGAGATTACTTTTACAAATTTTTGATTTTATGTAATACATTTAGATATTTTTTTTTTCTCCGAAAATATGTAAAAATTGCATACATTTTATAAATATATAATTATTTTCATCGTTTCGGGGAAAATGTATAAATAAATAGAACTTTTGTGTTTAAGGTGCAATTTTAATTGAAAAATAAAAAATGTTGATTGAATTTCATTTATACCCAAAGTTATAGGGCTTAATTAATACGGAGTATCATTGAAACTTAAAGGGGTTAAGGGGGTTAATTACCACTTTCGTGGTTTCTTTTAGATAGTTTTTCAATTATCTATTTCAGGTTGTCGGCATTTTAGTCAGGTCGTCAACGCTTTTTAATATGAAAAGACAACGCTCTTCCCTAATTAAATTCACTAACTTTGTTAATGAAATTAAAAAAAATAATTGTGTTAATGAAACTCGATAATGAAACAATTTTTTTTTTAAAACCGTCATTTTATTATGTTATAGATTATGTCATATTATATATCCTCCCCACCCACCACAACACTAATATTATTAATAATATTAAAAATTCATATATAACCGTCATTGTTAGGGGGACATAGGTGTACTAGTAGGCAATTTTAGGGGGTTTTAGAATCAGATATAGATAATATTTTAATAAAGATTATTAACAATTTTCAATTGCTTCCGTGGGAAAGAGTCTCATCTAAATTCTAGAGGTTGTGGGTTCGAGCCTTTCTGACGCAAAACTATCAATCTAATCACAATTATTGTTACGTTTTATTTTGTAATACCGCAAGCGTACGGGTATTGTAGCATACGGGTCTATCTCAGAGAGGAGGTGTTGATTGTATAACTAATTTTAACAAATTAAATGTAATAAATCGAGATGAATTCAATAATGGAAAGACCTAAGACAATGGTTTACCAATAACATGGATATCGATGCAATCAAAATGTAACACAACTTTGTCAAATTACCGTCTTGGGTAAGACTAGCATTCATATTTTAATCAATACTTTAAATTCTCTGTCGAGACATAAAAAGCCTATCTAGCATGTTATAAATCTTATTCTCATGGCACGAATAACAAAACTGGACGCATTAAGAATCGATACTAACATGTCCCAATTATTCCAATTCACTATTCTCATGTGAAAGTTCAAATCTTGTTTCGGTTCTCTAAATTAAAACCCGACTCTCGTCGTAATTAAAATTGAGTAGAAATTAATTGACAAAGATATAAACTTTTAGGCATGATTCATATGAAAACATCCAACTCTCATTGTAATGATAATCTAGACTCAAACCTAGCCATTTAAACTAATCAATCAACTGTTAAGCACAACCGAAACAAACCCAATTCAATAATTCAACAAAGCGTGATTAAAATCAAAGCATCAACAACCCATATTATCGGCTCACCGAGCCCTAGATACATAAGCTAAAGGCCCGAATTCGGATTCGGGTTAATTGATTCCAATACCGGAACAGTTTCGATGTGGGATAATTTTAAGTTTGTACTCTTATTAATTAAGACCCTTTTTAAACTCAAAAGTTTTTTAAAAATAAGACTACAAATTCATGACCTCATCATAATTTTAAAAAACAATTATATAGAATTCCATCACAGTTTTTTTAGAAAAACAAAAGTTTTTTGTTGGTTGATATTTTAAAATAATGATGTCTAAGGAATTTTTTTTATTAGTCTTATTTATAATATAGAATTTCATCACCTTATTATAATTTTTTATTTAAGTGTATAGTCTTAACAGCTTTATTAAGACTAAAAAAATTTATGTTTGATGAAACTTTATAATTTTTCGAATGTGGGATAGTTTTACCTAAGTTTATAATCTTAATATATATTTTAAGAGTCAAAAGATTTTTGGTTAATATCTAAGAGCACATGATTACTACGGAGTACTCGTATTATTTATAATATAAAGTTTCATCACCTTATTATAATTTTTCGACGTGAGATTATTTTTACTTTAATAGTCTTATTAAGAGACTTTTTAAGACTTAAAAGTTTTTTTTTATTGATATTTAAGAACGAAGGATAATTTTTCAATGTGAAATTATTTATTTAAGTTTATAGCCAACCATCAACTCTTTTTAAGACTAAAAAAATACATCTTTACTCTTGTTTATAATATAGAATTTATCACCTCACTGTACCTTTTCAATGTGGGATATATTTCAAAATTTGTAAGTCTATATATTAAAAGTTTTTTTTAAGACTCAAGGTTTTTTGATCAATGTTTTTTTTAAGACTCAAAAGACTTTTGGTAGATATTGAAGAACGGATGATTACTCTTATTTATAATATAGAATTTCATCATCATATTATAATTTGTCGGTGTGGGATAATTTTACAACGGTTATATATAATAAATTCATCACATAATGTGAACAAATACTATGAAATTTATACTTTAATGAAAGCATTTTTTATCACGAATCTAATTATTTAATTCTTATAATTTATTTTACGATAATGTTTTTAAAAAGTGAACTCTAAAGATTTTTACCTAAGAATTGTAAAACATCACATTAATATAATAAATTAAATATATATTATATTAAATAAAAGATTCTCTAATTGATTTTTTTTTTATTATCTATGATACTTTCCTAATTTGAAGTTTGATGAAACGGATCATTGAGATCGCTCGAAAAAAGCCTAAAATATACATATATATTGATCATATGTAGTATATTTAATGAATTACGATGTTTCATATGCTGTTTATAATAAGTTTATTTGTTTCTTACCCTCTCATCATTTGCTTCTTACATAATTGTTCATTTGGTTACATATCCTTTCAAAATTGTGGTGTCGAAGAGTGTGAGTGGAGCTTTATTTTGTGAGCCTGATTCGTAAGATGCGGTTGATTTGATGAGTGAGTGGTTTTAATTAATTATTTGATTGATTGATTAATCAATCGTACAAATGCATTGATTTACTTTAAACATCTTTCAATTTTCCCTTTTCGGTTTATTCATCAATAGGCAATATCGGAAATATAATCACACCAAAAATATTGAGTGATATCAAGAAAAGAACGCCTTATTTTGGTTCTCTACTATGATGAGGCCTCAGATGCAAATGTTACACTGAGTTCTTTAGCTGTTTCCTTTTCATCTGTCAGCCCCTTGAATTAATCATGTTTCTGTAGTTTAGAAAATATGCATTTTTGCCTGTTTCTTCCCTCTTTTGTCATGCAATTGAGGCATATAACTATTTGGATTGTGAAAGTTAATGACAATTTTCCCTTTTCAGTGTATTCATTAATCGACAATCATCAAATTTGTCATCATTTTTAAGTTTCATCAATGTTTACTCTGTAGGCCAAGTTGATTGTTAATTGATTAAGCTTTCCTTTTTGATGATTTTTCCTTTTTGTTGCAGGAATTGGTAAGGCGAAACTGTTAATCCATTATTTCCATGTGGTGCCCAAATACAAAGGTAAAATTATCATTCATATTCATTAAATTTACGATTATTTATTTTCGTTTATTCGAAAATGACTTCCATTGTTTCAAAGAATGAGATCTATGTATGAGTCATTTAAACCATATTTTTCGAAGCATGAGAAAATAATTTATCCGAATTTACTGGAATCGAGAACTTGAGTTGGAGAATTCGATTACAACTACAATTAATGAAAAAGTTAAGGATTTTAATATATTTCTGTAATTTTACTAATAACTGGTGGTCGTGGCCCCCCCCCAATGCATGGTATTAATGTGTAATTTCTTTTATTGCCTCCATTATTTTTGAATTCGATTCTTCTAATTTTTAATATTTGTTGAGAAAATCGTTATCTTTGGATTACGTACAGTTGTGAAGAGCGTATTGCTATCAATTCAAAATGCTGGAACTTTGTTAGATGAGTCTTTCACATTATTTTTTTACATTTCCTCTCTGTATATCAAACTTAATGTTGGTATCGGGATAGAGACAACGTCGAATTCTACTCACTTTTTATTTTTACCTTTAATTTAAGGATGTTGTATATGTTTTAGTTCATATGAAGACGATCGACGAGTAGAGCTCCTTGGTCTGCCATGGAGCCATTACTTTCATGCAACATGTATTGAGAACTCACCCAATACAAAGGTAACATGCCTCTTTGCAAGTACGGAGTATAACATTCTCCATGGGAGCGGAGAAATTTGAAGACGTTAATAACTCTTTACTTGCTTCTCTTTTTCTTTTCTTATTTGTATATAAATTGAAAGAGAGGGGGATAACATAATATCGCATCATAGCCTCCTTTTCAGGAGGTTCTTCTATCATGCCCCAGAACACTGAATTCAGTTAGCTACTTGAAATTACTGATGTAAGTAAATGACAATTGTTCATTTGTTTTCAGATGTAATTTAAAATCATAAATCCTGATGCTTCTTAGCTGGCTTCCTGCAAATTTTACTCAACCGAAGTCTAAAACTATTGTATTATTTAGGGTCATGGAATCCGACATCTTTTCCTCTCCCCTTTGCTGCACGATGGTGCATTTCACCTCATCATTAGTCTTGCCAATGTTATCAAGAATATTATGTGATATTTGGTTTGGTTTTTTTTTTGGAGTGACACTATTTTGCTATCGAAGGGAATCATTAAGAAGATTAACAAATTCTCTAGAAATTTTCAATGGAATACTACGTAAGGGAACACTTGAATGATTAAAATGTGCAAGAAAGCAGTTTATATATGTTTCTTGGAGTGAATGAAGTTTTGGTGTAAAAGAAGCTAGACAACATTCTAAAAGTCGGAGAGGAATTCTTAAAGTGAGACGAGAATCTTCGAAATGACATGAACAAAGAATAGGCCGATATAATACGGAGTACAATATATTTTATAAATTTGTTCAAACCGAGGGTGTTGGTGTCTTTCATCAATTATGTTGGTCTGATAGCTTGGTTTTATTTTTGTTGTTATTGTTGTTGTGAATTGACACTTCAGGATGAAAAAAGACATTAAAAGTTGAAACACATAAGCATCTATTTTTTGGCAGAAGAGTTCTCCTGCAAGATGAAATTCTTAAGGTTGATAACACGTAGTACGGTAGTAGGAGAAGAAAAATACATTGGAAAATGCAATAGTTTAATAATGTTTTATCAACTAAACCTACCACTCGAATCGGATCAAATATGAGTCGGATTATACAGGTCACGCGCGATGTAGGGTTAGAACATAAATCATAAATATTCTCAACGCCTTAATTTTTTTTTACCAATTTATATATTTGGAATTTTTATTTGATATTACTCCCTCCGCCCATTTTTTATCTTTTATATTCATTGCGAGAAATATTTTAATTAAAGACAAACAAATGAATGGAACGAGGGAGTAACTCATACTCCGTACTATATAGTATCATCATCATCATCATCATCATTATTATTATTATTATTATTAATTACGGTACGTACCATGAAACAGTCGTATTTACACGTAAACCAATATAATTGAGTGTTATTTGATACTCTCTCCGTTTCTATGATTTCTTCCACCTTAAAAGTGACACATTTCTTAAGAAAAACAATAAAATAAGTAAAAGTAGAGAGGAAGTAAAGTAAGTGGGCTACCTAGGTAAGAGAGAAGTGTGATAGAAAAAAAGAAAAGTGGAAGAAATCAAAGAAATGGTTGAAAAAGAAAACGTGGAAGATATCAAAGAAACAGGGGGAGTATAATTTTTACGTAATATAAATTGATACTCCGTATTACATTTCTATAGGAAGTATGAGTATATTGTTACTTAAATTTGTTACACGTATATGATAAACTTTGACTCAATGTATTGAATTTTTTTATCGTTATAATCACCATGTGTTAAAAATATGATTGAAAATATACTAAAAAATAATATATAAGAATTTTATTTCTTAAATTTTTAAAATAAAAAAATATTTCCTACAATACTATTTTTGACACACTATAATCTATTATCTCAACATTTTTAAAATTTAAAAATTTTGGGTCGGGTAACGAGTCGAGGAGGTTCTGGCCCAAAATATTTTGATCATTATCGGTTGGGTCATCTGGTCAGTTTTTGACTGGTCTAACTACTATTAATGTTGTTTATAAAAAAAAATCAATATTTGAAAGGGATTTTGGATAGTTTTATTTAAATTTCGTTATTGATTTCATTTATGTTGCTTCAATGTCACTTCAACTTTAAATTACTTTATTGATAACAAATTACTCCCTCCAATAATTAATGTTAGTCCTATTATGGAATGAAAAATGAAGATGGGAGATAAATTGATACAAGTGAGTCATAGTAGAAAATATTTAAAAAAATGAAGATGTGAGTCTAATATGAAAAGAATACATATGAGTGAACAATAAAAAAAGATCCAAAGTGAAAAATGCAACTAACATTAATAAATGAAAGGAGTATACTTCTATAACAAATCTTCGACAACACACCGGTAAAATATTTGTTCATTTTATATAGCAGTAATTCATTAATTATCCTCATGTTGATGTTGTTACAACTTACAACAGTGATAATAGTCCGTTAAGTTGGTTGTCAAATTTATTTAGAATTGTCGAGCACAATTCTTCTGTATGCATTATTTACGTAAATACAATAGATTGTATTTACTAAAACAAAGCATCTTTTTTTCCAACACTTTATTTATCTTTTTAACGTCATCCGTGCAATTTGTACGGGTCATAACTAGTTTTTTTAATTGCACATGCGAAAAGGGTAGGATTGAAAAAAATTGTGACAAAATGTGTACAACGAAATAAAATGCGGGTATGAAATAACAATTCCGTTTCTTTATTGAGGATGATTGTACGTGTGATACTCCGTACAAATTTACTTAAATTGGCCGACATGCAATTAAGTAGTTCGGGATATTTTTTATTGTTAGTATGTTAGAGATTTGTTTTCACTATAATTCGACCTTAACCATTACTAAAAGAGATTTACTAAAATTAGAAGAAATTTTAGTAAGTTATTATGAAGTAATTTATTACTGCTCTCTCCGTATTTATATGCTCGTCAACTTTGTTTAATATATAGATGAAATATTATATTGAAAGTAGGCGAACATATGGATACAGAGAAAGTACGGTACTTCTTGCCATAGTACTCATTTTTTTATGTACGAAAGAAGTTAGAGGACGTTTGGCTCATCAAATGGAAACGGAATGAAATCAACAAAAGAAAACAGAGGGAAAGAAATGAGATTACCCTACATTTAGGTTGTTGTTTGGTTTCAATGAAAGAGAATGAATTCACCCAACCCTAACTCGAACCTCAACATTAGCGGTGTGTCATCATATTATTTATACTTATATAAAATAAATTAATTAATATCTAAATTAAAAAAATAATAAAAAATAAATTTTGTAGTATCTTTTAATAAAAGAATACCTGTAATATAAGGAGTATTATTTTCACACTTTTTTAATTATAAATACGGTAAATATACGGAGTAATAATTAGTACAATACGATAAATTTTAAAAAATGCATTTTCTTTTTAATTGATAAATTAAGGCATCAAAAATTATTTTGACCAGACCCGAAAGTGTGGTGGTGTTCGTAATGGTGGTAGGTGGGCCTTGGTGGTGGTGGGTGGACTTTGGTGGTGGTGATGGTGGCGGTTGTTGGTGATGGTGATGACTAGCTTAGGTTGGTGAGTGGGGAAAGAGAATCCCATTACCTTGGGGCGGGGGTAAGAAGATAGATGAGTTTGGGGGAGAGAGAATGATACACAAACAAAGGGAATCATGAACTTTGATTTCCTTTCTCTTTCCTGCATACCTCAAACCAAACGGCCCCTTATATGCTACTCCCTCCGATTCTTTAAGATTTGTGAAAATTATTATAATTAAATGTTGCGAATAGTAGAATCGGAGGGTGTAGTGTTTAAGACAGATGTAGTACAGTTAGTGAATTGAGTTGGGATTAGTCTGTATAAGACCATAAGAGTGTGAACACGAAAAGGTAATTAGGATCTACTCCAGTTTTTACTAATGATTAAGATTCCATTTGGAGACGATTGAACGATCTACGTATAATCATGAAAAATAAAAGTAAAATACGGAGTAGAAAGATAAGAAAAATACAATATTGACATATTGTGTATAAAATAATTATGAACAATTAGTAGCATTACAATATAAAGAGAGGAGATTTAAATATGAGATCTATAATTGAGGGTATCTAATATTAAGCCGTGGGTAAAGATAAGTTTTTTTTTTTGTCAACGAGTCACCTATAAATATTAGGTACTCTTGAGCGCCATAGAAGCTAGTCTATGTGCTCTAGAGTTTCTAGTCCTAGGGATAAACATGAAACTACAGCAATGGAAATAGGAACAATGGAACATTCACCCAAGTTGAGGAGAAAAGACAAAAATAAGGTTGGTGGGACCTTTGTCCTTTTACCCTTCAAATGGTATTTATTTGACCTGTCTTAAACTTGCGACGGATGTATACATCGCAAAAGAGACCAACTAGAGTAATTAAATGAGGAAATTGGATAGGAAGGAGTAGATTTGGGTGGGGATTAGAAAAGGCGGAAAGATGAGTAAATGCTTACGTGTAAAGAGCAGTAAAGTAAGGGAATGAAGGAGAGGAGTAATCCCTAGTACACATATATGCATGAGTCATACTCAAGTCATATCCATCCGGTTGGGAGTTGTTGTTGTTTCTGGAATCCTCCGGCCTCTCTCTCAATCTGCCTTGCTTATTTAATCACTTGATGCATGCATCTTCAACAACTGCGACTCTTCGTTCTCTCTTGCTATTCCCTTCGTCTTCTTCTCTCACTAATTACAGGTGCATCTTCCTTCCTTGGTTCATTTTCTTATTTCTTGTACGGCCGGGGTATGTTGAATTGGAGACGGGATTAGGGATTAAGATTATTAGATCATTCTTAATTAGCTTGTTTCTTTCCTTCAATTCCAATTCAATGTTAGTCGTCTACATATCTAATCTTCTTCTACTAATGCGGATGCATGAATGATGAATGATGAATGATGAATGATGAATGATATGGCTAATGCTTTTCACTCAACCATGCATCTTTCTTTTTGATTACCTACACTAGTGGAGTAGTAGCTACTTGATCATTCATTACATTACATATATAGCTTTCGTTAATCATTCTATATACCCCACGTCTGCTATGTTAGTTTACCAAATTAATTATAGAAATTTGCATGTTTGGATTGGTCAGCAGGTAACTCAGGTGACAGTAAAAGTTTATGGCTATAGAGGTTTCACCAGACAGTAACTCAGGAATCACTTGCGGACACCCTAGACCACAGATTTAACGCCACACTGCTGAGCAACAACCACAACCACAACCACGCCTCATCCCAAGCTAACGTCCTGTCCCCGTCCCCACAAGAGAGTAGCCTCTCATCCTTTGCCATCCACCAGAAATGAAGGCCATTTCAATCAATGGCAAGATGATAATCAACACCAAATTCAATGGCAACGCTTACCGAATTCCAATCACGATTAGCTGAGAAATAAGCTACTTGAGCCAGGGATCTTGATTTGGCCCTTCAACAGATTTGCAGGAAGTCCAATGCTTTTCTCACGCGATCTACTTCCTGCACTCTCTAAAGCTCGCGAAGCTTGTAGAGACATCTCCGCATGAAGCTGGAGACATGCCATGGCCGTCTATATATATCATAAGCATTTCAGTTAAAAACATATGGAAAATGAAACAAACTTCATAAAGTTCCCCCAACATATCGACGAAATATCATAAACATAATTACCGTGCAGCACTCTCTATCTGCGTCGGATTCAGCTATCTGAAGCGCCCACGTACGGACCCATTCAAGGCCTCTAGAAACATCTTGATTTCCTTCAAGTAGGGCGGATGCTATAAACGAGGGGTGAAGTGCAGTTAGAGTGCATGATGCAGCAAAGAGGGCTGCTCTTCTAACATATGCTTCCTTATGGTGGCACACACCCCTGCATGTGAATACAACTATCATCATCATCATCACTAAATCACTAATCAATCATCAATAGAATCAAAGCTATGTGCCTCAAAGTTAGATCAGTTAAAACCGACCCGCTCAAATCAACCCAAATCAAACCGAACAAAACCTGCCCTGTATATGAAGGGGATATGTTCCTGGACAGAGACATCTCATTATCAAAGCTCCACCATTTCAGATATAAGTAGCAGAGTTAGTTACAGAAATATTGCTATATTAAATTGCCATAATCATTCCCTCTCTACTTCTAACGCTCCATCGCAACCTTCCTCAAAATGAATATAATAGAAGAGGGAGCTTTTTCTAAAGCTGAAAAAAGTTGGTGAAAACATTGAATACCTGGAGCTTAGCATGTCCAGAAATTGGGGAGACAAAGCAGATGCTTCTGGATGCAAAGCCATACATCTCATACAAACTCCAAGCATATAAATGAGTTTCCCCAGGACAATGAAATCCCTTCCAATCAAATCAACACCATGACTTTTCTTATCGAATCCTTGCATGGCAGGAAGCATAAATGCTGCTGCGTAAAGAGGAAACTTGTTGCAAGACAAGTTGACCTCAGTGGAACCCATTGCTGGTGCCCGACCCCACCGTCGTGTTTTCCCTTTCCTGGTTTGACCTGCTTTTAATGGAAGATCTCTCGCAAAACAGTATGTCATATTAAGTGGAGTCTTCGAATCTGGGTTCTCTTTCCAGGTCCCGGCTCCAGAAGGGCCTTCACTGCTAGGCAAAAACCAAGCATCAGGTTCTTCTGAGACTGATATTAGAGGTCTTAACGGCTTTTTCTGAACAATACTTTTAGTGTTAGCTAGCTCCTGAGCTGCTTCAGTCATGGCATCAAGTATCATAATCCGTTGGCTCACATCCAAATGAGGCGAGTATAGAAGCTTGTTTATAGCATTTAGAGATTCAAACGGACACATCACAAGCAAAGCAACCACCGCCTTCTGCCTCTTTTCTTCAGCTGACTCCTCCTCTCCTTCCACTGCTATATCAGCACAACGAGCTAGTATCAGTGTTCTAACTAGATCACTGGCGATATGCTTTAGTTCATCAGGTGATGCTCGCACAAGTTTTTCAGCAACATCCAGAGCTCTTTCAACCTGCATAGCATTAAAGGGTAGCTTTATTCACTTGTGAAACCCTTCAAACATGTCCCCAAGGGAATTTACAACAGGCAACAAATTTGGGAGTTGCAGGAGAAATGCTTTATCAAGAGAGTTATGTACTTGCATCAACTTGAAAGAATGTTGGGGTGTCCATTACATCACAAATAGGACATTGTGAAGCAGAAATATATCATTGTTCAAGTTCTTACTTTTAAGGGTAAGTTGATGAAAAATCCCTTATAAGATTAAAATTTTGAAAGCAATTACCTTATAAAAAATAATTAAGAACTTATAATCATTAAAACCATATATGTTCAAAAGTCGACACCATTTTTGTGTTTCTGCCAAAAAACAAGAGAGAATAGGGGGAATTCTTAGGCCAGTCCTAAAGTAAGGCAGTTTCCCAAAGACCCGTAGTTTGTATACCGGGTTTAGACTGTGACAGACACTCATACACCTATACGTTATCCACTTGTCATAGACAAAGGTTAAGAAGTACCACTAAATGCTCAAATAAAATAATGATTCAAGAGAGATACAGTAAGATGAGGAGGGATTCATACCCCATCAGGGTCATCTGTTTTACGAAGTGCTCCAACAATATCCACCAACTGCGAAATTTTCTTCTTTAGATCAGTGTCATCATCGGTCAAGTCATAAGGCTGTAAAGATGACTCACTGGATCCTTCAGAATCTTCACTTGAGTAGTCATCCCCCTCTTCTTCACTAAAAAGCAACTCATCATTCAATGTGACCCGATCAACCTCATCATCAATATACTTGGATTTTGCAGATCTTTTCTTTGTGTGTTTCAGTGTGTTTTCTTTTATCCTGTTATCTCCATCTCCTGGTTGTAATTTTTGCTCCAAAGTAAAAGACGGGATGGCAATCTCTTGAATCTCGGAGTTTTGATTAGTCATATTTGAGGTGGCCAGACCAAACTCCCAGTCCACATTTTCCTCTGTGAAGCTATCATCAAGGTAAAGAGGATGCTTTGGGTCAATTACCTTAGAAAAAACAAGTGCAATACTGCACGCCATTTTTCTGATCAAATCATCAGGGTTTTCCAGTCTACCTGTCAAAAGAACGGGATGCATGTTATAATCCGCTTATTTAGTTGAATATAGATGTGCCTAGTAAATTTTCATTTGGGGTTGAAGATAGTACAGCTAACTCCTTCAAGAAGTGAGCGCATAACATCCGTGGTTGAATCCAGCTCTTCTCTCGACATAGTTTCCAGCATAATGCCTGCTGCTGCTGTTACATCTGAATCTCAAGTCATGGGGCCAAACAAACTGCCAAACAATAAGCTGAAGAGAGAAGTACGGGTATAAAATCAAGTATAGCACTCAAACACCTAACATTCTATTTTTACTTTTTTTTGTTGTGTGCATGGAACTCAAACACTCAAAGACCCAAATTATACCTACAGAACTGCCGGACAAAATTCTTAAAGAGAAACAAAGAACTAAAGTAAAACTGAAGGATACAAACTTGTTGCTCTAAAGGAGCTGATTGGATAAATTCATGTTTGGACCACACCACAATCACACGTTGGATAGTCTCCAAAAGCAATTTCGTGTTTTCACTTTTCTTCAGCTTATCATCATCAGGAGGGCAACTAAAAACAGAAAACTGAAGTATCCATCTCAAACAACAGAGAGGAAATACTTTCAAGAGTATGAATTTCTCGACAAACATAGACCTGTGAAAAAAAAAGATAGAATATCCTTGGTAAAGCAACTCAGTGTCAATTTTATCTAATTTTAACAGCAGCAAACTCTCACCTAACTGCCGTTTGCGATTTGAATGAGCGTTGAAACAAAATCCATAAGATCCAATATGCTTCTACGGCATTTGCACGTTCAGCCACAAGTTGACGTAAGATCTGTTCGGCTAACCTTTCCACGGTATATGCATCATTGATGATTTCTATCATCAGAAACCAGAATTTTAAACTGGAGTCTAACATGAAATCATCCTTGATATTTGTATTTGTATGTGGCAAAATAAAGCCCCGTACACGTCTAAGAATATGAGGTGTTAATTCACTTAGTAGCAAATCTGCAGTAAGGATGCAAATCAGCATAAATCACTGGCCTTCTTGAATAGAAGGTACACAACATCTAGGCTACAGCATTATGCATAGCTACTTCATTTAAGTAGCCACATTTAAGAGAGTGAAGCAGTGAGATACAGGCTGAAAGAAAGATACCATGTTGCACTCTGGTTTCTCATACCCTCGATATGTAACCCAAGTTCACAACACCGACATTAACCATGATGGAAATTGCATTGAGAATGGTACTGATCGAATGACTAATACTTCACAATAAAAAGAAGCCAACTAACCAACCATAAGGAAACTTTTTGCTTTATTCTATCATAGGGTATGACAAAAAGAAAAGGTGAGTTTTTGGCTCTGTAGGATATCAGAACATCATCATCCATGCTCAAAACCATAAGCAAGAAAGACACCAGAAAACTTACTAGAATAAGAGAGGAGAATAAAAGAGTAACAGGACACATGAAAATCACTAATGGATATGGACAGATACTTATTCTAGTGCTGGGGTGAGGTACGAGGATCAAGTAACACAGTCATATGTTAACATTAATTCTTGACAAAGTCCAACTGTTACAATCAGCAATACACTTATGTTGGCACAAGCAGGCTGACATTCGAGGGCTCCGTGCGACATTTTAAATGTAGGCCCCTTTTAGAAGTATACCTATAGTAAAATGTAAATATAAAATCATTTTTTTCACTTTAAAACCACTTTTTCCCCTTTTAAAAGTATGTCCATATTAGGCTCCAAAAATTTGGAGGCCCTCTGCCGCCGCACGGGTTGAACACTCTCAAGGCTGACTGCCCTAGGCATAAGGTAACAAAGTTATTATTAAAAAGGCATGTGCCTTACCAGTTGACCCACGCCGACAAATGCGACTGAACATTTCCCCAAGAAACTGAAAAGTGGCATCCGCATCAGTGCTTGCAGATATGGAGTGTCCACCATATGCCTTCGAGCTTCTCTCTTCAGCTCCAGCTAGCAGCTGAGTAGTGATATTCTTGAAGAAATAGCTGGTGATCTTTGTCAAGGATACACACACGTCAACAATCTAAGAACATTGGACTTATTGTTACTCAAAAATATCCTCATTAAGATGAGAATCGACCACAAATAATCAACTCTATTATGTTACATTGTTACTCAAAACTCAAAATATATATATAAATAAAAAATAAAAAAAATTCAAACCACCGATTTTATGCTTCAACATGTATGAGCTGAAGTAATAGTGAATTTCTAATTGGGATCAGAAAGTATACTGAGATGAAAGATATTTTGGTGCTCCACGGCGAGATTTGTCAGGGACAGATGCAACAAGCTGTGCCACTCTAGAGACTGTCAGCTTAACTATAGATTGTGTGGTTTCTTCAGATTCGCTGTTAGCACTAAGATCTCGGATGATCTGTAGAACACCGTCATTTTCTAACAAGCAGATTACGACTAATCTGCGGACATCAGAAGCAAAGTTGTAGACAACACTGAACAGAAATCATGTTCTGCTAAACGAAATTAGAAACCAAACCTAGTGCAATATCAGACAACATATCACCTTTCAGCATTTGATCTAACCTCCTTGGCATTGTGGTCTAGACAGGGGATAACCGCCTGAACAACCTCTGTAGAAAGACCCTTCGTGAAAAATACATCATAAACAAGACTCTGTGCTGTGATTGGCAAACGAGACAGCCAATTGGAAGCAACATCTGCAGGAAATGAAATACAGATGACATTTAATCATCGATATAGGTTAAACTGTTTTGGCAGTTAACAATATAAGCGAAGGCAAGCATTTTTAAAACGTTCCATCTACCACAATCGTACCATGAAACAAGAGCTACATAAGACTCACCACATAAAAGACATTACTAGAAATGCTATATTGGCAAATTGTGCAAACACAAAATCTAATTCCCTTTTTAAAGATATAAAAGAAAAAATTGGGACAGATGAAGCTAACTCATATGCAGTTTCACATGCAAACTTGTATTTTTCTGGCAATCCTTCTGTATCGGTTTCAGTGTTTGTCTCAGAATGAGTCAACACATATTGATCTTGGTTACTCAACCATGTATGCAGGCAATACTACTACCTGAAAATGCATATAATTTCCTACGTGAAAGACGCTTATCTATTGCCTCAAGCGTCAAAAGCACAAGTATTAGTTAGGTTACCTTTGTATTATGTAAATTAACCTTGACATAGAAACTGAATCATCAACTCAGTTATATTAGGAATTAGAAAACAAAAATATTATACCATAAATCGAAAAGCGAGCTAACGTTGGGAATGCTACCCCGCGATAGAATACTTGCCAAAGCGGTCTACTCCTCTCACTCTGAGAAGGAACTTGTTCTTTCTGAAGCTGGAAACATGAATTCAAAACCCGTAAATTCGAAAATCAACAAGAATACATTAAATTTGACTTCAATTCTTCCACCCTAGACTAGAATGATGATTGAACCTCCCAAGTCCCAACAATCATCACCCTATACTCTATGTCTAATCTTACAAAGTTAGCTCCTTTTGGTTTCTTATAAACTGAATTCATAATTGAAAATAAGTAAAACAGAAGAGGAATGAATTACCTGGTCCCTATACTTGTCTGATACCACCCCTGCCAATTCAGTATTCAGTAAGCATTAGCAAACAAACAAACAATACATTGCATTTTCCCCAAATTCAATCAATTACTAACAGAAAACAAGAGACGAAGAATAAAATGAAGAAAGGGGATAAATGGAAAAGATGAGGAGTTAGTCCGAACCAGATAAAGAAGAGGTATCAATAGGGAAGATGAGGGACGCTAGAGAGTGGAGAGATAAAACGACGTCGTCAACGCATTCAGCAGAATTAATGCCGGAAATGGTGTGGGACACCTTTTCTAGGACTTGCCTCTCCACTTCACTCCTCTTCTTCTTCTTTTCTTCCGCCATTTTTCCTCTCTCTTTTTTTTGTTACTCCCTGTGATTCCAGGGGGAGAGGAGGTTTTATAGTTACTGATTTTTTGAAGGCTCTCGTAATTACTTCCATGTTCCTGATCTTTTTTTAGAAAAAATTACGGAGTATGGAGTAACAAATTACCACCACATGTAACTTGTATTTTACCTATTACATCATGTATGTTCTTTTTTACTCCGTAGTCCGCACATTTTACCACCTGCCCCCTATTATTAAGGGTATGAGGTTGGAATAGTGTTACCAGATTCGCAGTTTGCGGGCACAATTTTAGTTCGTCCGCGGATTTATTCGCTAGAATTCGTGAACTAATTCACTATCACCAACGAACTGAGTTTTGAAATGGAAATTGCTCAATCAAGCATGAAAACAAAAGAAAATCAATCCGAAAAAAATACTGTACTATTACCTTGACTCCCTAAAAGGCAAAGACTTTAAACTGATGAATGAGCCCATGAAATGAACCAGAAGTTCGAGAAAAAAATTCAGAGTTTCGACTTTCGAACATCACGACACTTTTCAATTTTTTCGTGCATGTAGAGGAAGATGGGGAGGAGGATGATAAGCGAGGGGGAGAGGAAATAAAGATGATACAGTATCTTAGGAGGAGGAATAGGTTGATTTCAATTTTTTCATTTTTTTTTTGTTCTCGAAGGAATAGGTTGATTAGGGGCTGTCACCAACTCTGTCCATAGAGTCGGAGGGTTAGGGTCATTTATTAGGTAGGACAAAGTCTTGTTTGTGATGGGAATATTCGTCATAAATGTATGACGGGTCAAGTATTTGGGAAAAAGACAAAAACAAAAAGCATAAAGAGGAGGTAAGGTGGGGTCTTATTCAAGATAAATGGGTATTACTTGACCCGTTATAAGTTTAAGACGGATAACCCGTCTTAAGAGAGACTTACTCATTAGGTATTGATAGTCATGGAGTACAATAGTCGGTATTACTCCCTTCGTTCGAATTCAAATTGTAGGTTTTTTTTACACTTGTTGAGACACGTTTTACACCGTCAATATCTTTCGTTTTACATTAATTAATAAACATTATAAAAATTGATATTCTTAATTTACTCATAAACGAATCAAACAAGATTAACTTTTACCAGTGTATTAGAAATTATGTCTCATATTAGTGTGAGACGGTTTTACCAGAGACTATTAATTATAATACTCTATATTAATTAAATTTTTGTATTAGTTCACTGGTATTAAATAGACACAATTAATATTTCGTAAATTTTATTAATTCGTATTAAGTTATAGTATTGTCTAAATTAATTCGTTTAAGTATAGGAACCAACCGAGTTCACTTTAGATATCGAATTTCGCACCGTAACTTCGAATTCGAATCACCTCGAATTTCAAACAATGTATCCTTGGTATTACTACTTGGAATCAAGAACCAAACCACAATGATATGGTGTTGAAACTTGATTCCCGATACCTAGTGTGTTTGGTTTATTTTTTCGTAATTGATAAATCAAACCTAGCTTCTACTAGTTCATACCCAAATTTTCATTATTTTTCCCTTCATTACCCTTTCTCTCAAGAAAAACTCTCTTTTCTCATTCTCTCAAAACCTAACAAATTGATTCTCAAAAGCTAACTAAATTATTCGGTAGGTTTACGGTTACGGATCATAATTCACAAGTTAGACAAGTAACTTTTTTGTTTTTATTAATAACTTCACTTTTTAATATACTTGTTGGAAATTATCTTATTGATTAATTTTGTATTCAATTTCTTTTTGAAATCCTAATTTTGTAGTATTCAATTTCTAATTAAACCCTAATTAGATTAAGCCCTAACAAATCGTAATTCATATACAGTATGACACAATTAAATGTTTTTTTTTTTATTAATAATTACTTTTTAATATAGTTATATTATTGATTTTTTAGTTAAACCCTAATTAGGGTGGTTGGAGGTAAGGTGGTGGAAATGGTGGTTAGACAGTTGGAGGTAAGGTGGTGAAAATGATGGTTAGTTTACGACCGCCAACGATAGGTACTCAATTGATTGAGAAAAATTGAAAAAGAGATAAAGTAAAAATTATGGTGGTGAATTGATTGAAGAAAATGGAGATTGTGGTGGTGATTTGATGGAGGAAAAGAGAGAGGGGGAAAAGAGAAGGTGTGGGCGATGAATTGATTGAAAAAAATGAGTAGGATAGTTTAGGAAACGTGGGTATGAAATAGAAAAAAAGTTGAATATGATTTAGCATGTTCCTATGTTTTTTAGTAATTGGGGTAAGCTAGGCTTAAAAAGTGACAATACCTCGTAATTTAATCATCTTATTTTAAATATAGGAGTACAAAATTTGGAGTATAATATTGACTATATTAATTTAGCACGAAATAATCATAAAATAAATTTCAATAAAAATCACGTTATTGTCAATATACAACCCCAAGTTACGTTAATAAAAAAAATTAATATTTTAAATCATTATTCTTAATAAAACATCCCGCTCATAATATTTCAACAAAAAAACTAACATCCTGGTCATTTCGTACTAAAGCCTAAGCCTTTAGGCTTTAGTATCACTCCCTCTTGGCCTCTTGTATTATATAGCCTCAATATTCCAGAACAGTTACTGAGTTGGATTAATTTAGTACAAAGAGAAATGACAATCCAAAACATGGACATACACAAAGTGATTCAGTGAACATATACACGAATGTCCAGATCAAGAAAAAAAAAAAGGGATCAGTTCTATTCTGAAGGCAATCAGTCTCCTTCACTCATGTTCCAAAACTCAACTTCTTCCTTCAGAACGCGTAAAAAGGTTGCTTCAGCTTCAGCTTCCACATCTTCTGATACCTGCGACAAACGTCTGTTGGCAATCTCTTTGAGGGAGTTACAGTACTGCCCAAACCCCTCATTCCCCCATCTCTCGCACGCTCCTCTATGCTCTGCAGAAGTTTTGGCGTCATCTTCAAGGCAATGAGCAAAGCTCTGTTGGTACACAGCTTCTATTGTCCAAAAGGCCGTGATGGCTACCGCGTAACTCACATTTGGTTGCATCAGGCTTTCCAGAAAACTGACACACATCAAACCCATCATTACCTGAGCTTGTGAGTTATGAACCCTACATATACAAACAAACGAGAGAAAATGCATCCATCAGAAGCATGACTAAAGTCGTTACCTGCAGTAATTCTGGTTGGTCTTATGTGGAGTGATGCCAGTAAGCTGGACATCCCATTTTACAGCCTCTTCCTTGAACCACGCAATTTCATCATTCAGAGAAGCCATGCCAGCTAGAATAACATCCATATCATTATCATTATCATTATCCGACTCTTTGGAGCATTTTATCAGGACGCTCGCCACAAAAGGAATGAAATTCCTGACGAATAAGTAGT
This sequence comes from Agrostemma githago, assembly GCA_958450325.1. Classification (NCBI taxonomy): domain Eukaryota; kingdom Viridiplantae; phylum Streptophyta; class Magnoliopsida; order Caryophyllales; family Caryophyllaceae; genus Agrostemma; species Agrostemma githago. The sequence goes on along the minus strand of OY288254.1, from coordinate 8,737,400 downwards.
CTTGACCCTGAAATGTGGACACAGTTATGCATGCTTACGAATGCTAGAATCATACCGAGTACTTTCCAAAATGTAAACTAGGTCTAAAATTCGGATCCCCTCCCCTGCGTTGTACTTCCATAACCAATTATGGGCCCGAAAGAGAGCTCGGCCACACTCCACGAGGAGCTATATTGTTTTCTGCTCTCCCACAGCAAAGATAACAACAGACCATACGTACGCAGCCTTGCCATTGTGTTTTACCAATACAAAGAGGTTGTTTCCGAATGACCCAAAATGAAAATTGCCTCGAATCGAATGACTAGCAATTCATTTTTTTTATTAAAAAAAACTGTAAGAACCAATATGGTGAGCCATTTTGCCATATGCGGTAAAAAAACTCTCATCCACGAATTCCAAAAGCAGTGTTTTTTTTGTTTCAAATCGAAGATATTGTATAAACGATCCATTGGGAAAAAAAGAGTCAATAACTTTCAGAACAATCAACAAAGAATTATCATTTGTGAAAGTTGATTGGGTCAAAAACATTTGACGGATCATAACCCGTAACACAAGTTTTGAAGATAACAATTTTGCATTGGAAACCGAAGATCACGATGAATTTGGGGGAAATTAATTCGGGGCAAATTTGACCAAAACGATGGGTACGTCATAGAAAATGAAAAACGCAGGTACGTTGTAGAATATCCTTGAGATAATCAAGGCGACGTAGATGACCGACCCTCTTCAACCAAATACAATCAGCCAATTTCATCAAAGAACACACATTTTTAATCTCATTTTCCAGTAATTACAAAATCCAATTGCAATGATCATGATGAGCAACAAAACCCCCGTTACTAATACTGTGCTGCATGCATTAAATCCATTAATTACACAAAGGAGTTAAAATTGCAATGCTTCAGTTTAATGTGAGGAGAGGAGAGGAGGGTAAAAATAGCAAAGTAGGGAGTAGATGGAGACAAACCAGCCAGCGCTTGAAAGAGGAGATTTGAAGTGAAGCATCGCGGATTTTGTGTATAAATGGATGTCGGGTTGCTCTGTAGTATTCACTTTCATGTTTTTCTACCCATCTTTCTATTTTCTTCATCCTCGCCAATTCTCCTTCCTTCCTAAAACCTTCTCAATTCTATCTTCTTATTATGTCATCAGAAATTGAGAATGCGATCAAAACTTAATTGAATAAATAAATATTAATATTAATATTAATAGTCGTGTAGTAGTAATTTATTTTTGTGACCGCTCTATCGTGTGTTGATGTTGCTCAAAGTAAGTGGGTTAAGTATCGTGATTTTTGTTCGATTGAATGTCTTAGATAGTATCTCGGCTACCTCCCTACTTGACATGATCGATGACTCGAGGAGGGAAAGCGAAAAAATAAAAATCCAATAGAAGTTACTTTTACTAGGAAATGAACTCCATTTATGGACTAAGGGAGAATAATATAGAGTTAGTTACTAAGTTGGTTATCAACCAACAACAACTTATTTAAAAGGGTTTATATGATACATACATATACACCCAGCTGATGTATTCGATACAAGATTAATACGGAGTACAATCTTAAGCATTCTCTCTCAAATCGACTTCATATCAAGAAGTTGACACTCACAGTAGTATTCATATAATAGACTTCAATGCCGATGCTAGCCTCTAATTTTGGAGCCTATTAAGCCTTATCATGACTTGAACATAAAAGTAATCAGCGATGTTGTCCACCACCTGAAACACAGCCAACCTGAACCTATGCTTCAACACCAAACTTCCTACAACTCCCCAAAATCCTGTTGCAAATCCTGAAAATATCACCAAATATAACAAAGGTTTCTCCTTCTTGCGACCCTCTTCCTCTTCGTCTTCCTCTTCTTGTTGAGGCTGCTGGTTTTGGACTCAGCTGCTCTTGCACTTATTTGGCAGAGGATCCCCACACAATCCGAGATTTCCCTTATAAATGGCTGCGTCATCAAGAGTTTGGAGTTGTCTTCCAGTTGGGATTTGTCCCTGGAGTTTGTTGTTTGACAAGTTGAGGCTGCTTAACGAAGTCAAGATAGCGAGACCTGATGGGATTGTGCCAGCGAGACTATTGTTAGACAGATCAAGGGATTCCAGCGACCTCATTTCACCAATGTTTTCTGGAATGTTCCCTGTCAGATGGTTGTAAGACAAGTTGAGACCAACAAGGGCTGATAGTTTCGTGATCTCTTCAGGGATGGAGCCTGTCAATGCGTTACATGAAAGGTCCAGGTTCACGAAATACTTGAGTGTCGTTGTGTATTGCCGTTCGGCTCCTTTGAGAACCACCAGAGTGCTATCATCTTGGGTATCCGGATACGACGGGACAAAAGCAAGCCCGTCCATCTGGAGCAAGCCGCCAAAACAAGGTGGTATGCTTCCTGTCAAGTTGTTGAGGGAAAAATCAATGAATTGCAGTGTACGAATGGAGCACAATGTCGTTGGGATGACACCCACAAGTCGATTTCCTCTTAGCCTCAGAACTTGAAGTTTAGGAGGATGAGTTTTCCCTCCCCAATTACTTGGTATATTCCCTACTAGCTTATTATCACCAAGATCCATAATTTGCAGGTTCGAACTAGTAGTGATCAGGGTTGGAGGAACGGGGCCTTGAAAACAATTGCTGCTTAATTTCAGAAATATTAATCTCGAAAGAAGTCCAACAGATGAGGGAATCGTCCCTGAGAGATTGTTAGAAGATAAGTTGATATATACACCAGAGCTTCTAAACCACCCCAAAAGTCATGAATGGTGCCGGAAAACTTATTTCTCTGAAGATCTAGGAACCATAAGCAACCAAGTTGATATATGGGAGTTCCAATCGTATCATTCTTCTTATTTACGATGAGTGGCCCTGAAAGCAAGTTATACGAGAGATCAATGGCGATAAGCTGAGAGGAGGAGAAGTATGGGAGTGGACCTGTAAGTTGATTGTGCGCGATATATATCCCGCTCAGTACACTGCATGGAAACAATGGAACTAGCTCTCCTGACAGATCATTATCCGAAAGGTCTAGTACCTTGAGCTTTGTTTGCTTACCAATCCACTGCGGGAACTGAGATTGGATTTTACAGGATGTCATGTGGAGCTCACTGAGTTGAAATGGCGGCGACCAGTCAGAACTAATGTTCCACTCAACTACATTGAAGCTCAGGTCTAGATACTTCAACTGTGAGAGGTTATCTAAGTGGGGCTCGGATAATGGACCTTGAAGGAGGTTTGAGGAAAGATCAATGTGAACGAGGGAATTCCATCGTCCCATGCCTTGATGGAGCGTCCCATTGAAGGCGTTATGCGAGAGGTCTAACTCTTCTAAGTACTGCAAACTTCCTATTGATATCGGAATAGGACCGTCTATTCTATTGTGACTTACATCTAGAACACTCATATATTTGAAGTCCTCCAGCCACGAAGGCAGGGTGCCTCCGATCATGTTTCCTCCCAATCTGAAATACTCCAAATCATAAGTGACACATTCGGAGAAATAATTCTGGCTAGCTTCTTCTATCCTCCCTTGTATTGAATTAGACGAGAAATCAAGTGTAACGAGCTTGCAGAGGTTCCCTAATATACCCATGATTGTTCCTCCCTCAACGCGACTAAAAGAGTTGTAGCTAAGATCAAGATGTGTGAGTTGTCTCATATTTCCCATGGAGACCGGGATTGAGCCATTGAATTCGTTCTTTGAAAGGTCGAGGTATGTGAGGGAGGTGATGTTGGGAAAAACATGAGCGGGTAGTGGTCCCTGGAAAGAGTTAAACGAAATGTCAAGATGCTGAAGCCGTCTCATATTTCTCAACCACGATGGGATTGAGGCAGTGAAATAATTCTCGGAAAGGTCCAGGTAACGTAGATAGGTCATGTTAGCCACAACACGAGGGATGATGAGTGATCCATTTAAGAAGTTAGTCGAGAGATCAAGGTGTTGAATGTTGGAAAGGCAAGTGGTGGCATTAGAGAAAAGGGTCAGTAATCGGGAATTATCAAGATCGCAACTAGGAAGAAGCAGGAGTCGCAAAGAAGGCGGCATGTTGAGTAGATGCCCATGCCAACTAGGTATAAGATGAGTGTTGCCCATGTTGAGATACTGTAGGCTTTCGAGTGTAGAAATCCAATGGAGATCAGTTGATAAGGAAGTGAAGTAATTATAGAAGAAAAAGGAAGAGAGATCAAGTGTTTGTAGTCGAGTAAGATTGTCGAGCTGGGGTGGCACAGTGCCAGTGAAGTTGGAATAGGAAAGATTCAGATACCTCATATACTTGAACCCCCCTATGAATGTCGGGATTCGACTAGCTTGAAAGTCGTTGCAGCTCAAATCCAAGTAGGTCAAGTGCCTGAGTTCAATCAGGGAAGTGTGTAGCCTTGGAGCAGTCAAGTAGGAGGAGTTGGTATGGTAGTAGAAAGGCTGGCAATAAGGGTGGGAGAGGTCGAGGGTGTGGATGAATGAAGTAACATTGTTACAGCCCACTCCTTCCCATTCACAGCAGTCCTCGCCCATCCAAGATGACAGCCTATGACTACTGTTTGTTGGGTCACCAAAGCTGTGTTTGAAGTTGAGCAGCGCCTCTCGTTCCGCCTGGTGGCAGCCCACTGCAAGGGCCTGCTGTGCATTTAGTGCACTCAATTGAAAGAGCATCAGCAAGAAAAGAAACATGGTTATGGTTATAACACTTGTTGTTGTCAACATTGTTTCATTCAAGAAAAGTAGAGTATATTTGATGGTGGGTAGTATAGTGAGTACATCAATAGACAGAGTGATCAGACTATAAATAAACTGCACAAGAATTTCTGAGATACAAAGTGGAGTATCAATTTGGCTTTTAGTTATGGAAACCGTCAAATGGTACTTTTTACCAAACATCTAGAACTTTGGTAATTTGAGTAGTTTGTACCATTGGCCATGAAAATACTTCATATTACGTACGTAGTACGAGTGCTACTGATTACTCCGTATTAGTTACCTATGTAAATGTGGAAGAAATGTAATGTAATCCGTAATACTCGTACTACTAGATCATATTTCTTGTCTTAATTATGTATGGGGTATTTATCATTAATTAAGATATATTTCTCAAAAATTAATACCCCACAAAATATAAAACGACTCCTATAAAAGTAAGCAAATGAAGACGAAATATCAAAATATTCTCTCTGCCCTTTGGTTACTTATGTTTTATACACAAAGATTAAGGTGAAGAGAAATGAGTTTGCTTTTAATATCATTAAAGGATAAATAACAAAATAGGGTGTGGAAATATGCTAAAAATAAAAAGTACTACCTCTATCCATTTTTGATCTTCCTATTCTTCTTTTTAGATTATCCATTTTTAAACTTTCTACTTACAATATTTTTTCTTTTGGTTGATTTTTGTGGTCAATATAATTTATAACCGCACACTTCATTCCACCCTTAATTTTTGTGTTAACACCCCATGAAGTTTGGATGGAGAGAATATGAACCATTGACTGATATACCCATTAACCGGGAGAGATGGAGTATACTTTAGCCATCTCCCTCCATCCCTTCACTAGAATAAGTAGTGACCACTTTATTTCAGAAGTCTTCCACCATGCATGATCCTACTTGGACTTGTATCGTCCCACAAGTCCAAGACTCAAGATTTTCTCACACGTCCGTTTACCGCTTCCTTAGTTATGTCTACTCTTGTCTTCTTCAGCCAATAAGCGTTATTGTCAAAGTAACTTAATTATCACCCTTAATTATCACCCAAAATTACACCCAAGTGTTTGAAATTTTTTGTTTAAAAGAGAAAATTACTCGTACTTCTTTAGTTTGTTTAACCTTTGGACAATTGTGACTATTGTGAGATTAAATTCCATAGGTTTCAAATGTTGTAATTAAACCTCATAACTTTGAATAGAAGTGAAATTCGATTCAATTTTTATTCAGCATAAATTATATCATAAAATCATGTTATATATAAACTAATTGTACACTAAATAATTATTAATATTTTAAAAGTAATTAAATAATTTATTAACATAATTTTTAGAATTTTTTAATTAATTTTAATATACTTAGTAATTCATATAATCTATGAGATTACTTTTACAAATTTTTGATTTTATGTAATACATTTAGATATTTTTTTTTTCTCCGAAAATATGTAAAAATTGCATACATTTTATAAATATATAATTATTTTCATCGTTTCGGGGAAAATGTATAAATAAATAGAACTTTTGTGTTTAAGGTGCAATTTTAATTGAAAAATAAAAAATGTTGATTGAATTTCATTTATACCCAAAGTTATAGGGCTTAATTAATACGGAGTATCATTGAAACTTAAAGGGGTTAAGGGGGTTAATTACCACTTTCGTGGTTTCTTTTAGATAGTTTTTCAATTATCTATTTCAGGTTGTCGGCATTTTAGTTAGGTCGTCAACGCTTTTTAATATGAAAAGACAACGCTCTTCCCTAATTAAATTCACTAACTTTGTTAATGAAATTAAAAAAAATAATTGTGTTAATGAAACTCGATAATGAAACAATTTTTTTTTTAAAACCGTCATTTTATTATGTTATAGATTATGTCATATTATATATCCTCCCCACCCACCACAACACTAATATTATTAATAATATTAAAAATTCATATATAACCGTCATTGTTAGGGGGACATAGGTGTACTAGTAGGCAATTTTAGGGGGTTTTAGAATCAGATATAGATAATATTTTAATAAAGATTATTAACAATTTTCAATTGCTTCCGTGGGAAAGAGTCTCATCTAAATTCTAGAGGTTGTGGGTTCGAGCCTTTCTGACGCAAAACTATCAATCTAATCACAATTATTGTTACGTTTTATTTTGTAATACCGCAAGCGTACGGGTATTGTAGCATACGGGTCTATCTCAGAGAGGAGGTGTTGATTGTATAACTAATTTTAACAAATTAAATGTAATAAATCGAGATGAATTCAATAATGGAAAGACCTAAGACAATGGTTTACCAATAACATGGATATCGATGCAATCAAAATGTAACACAACTTTGTCAAATTACCGTCTTGGGTAAGACTAGCATTCATATTTTAATCAATACTTTAAATTCTCTGTCGAGACATAAAAAGCCTATCTAGCATGTTATAAATCTTATTCTCATGGCACGAATAACAAAACTGGACGCATTAAGAATCGATACTAACATGTCCCAATTATTCCAATTCACTATTCTCATGTGAAAGTTCAAATCTTGTTTCGGTTCTCTAAATTAAAACCCGACTCTCGTCGTAATTAAAATTGAGTAGAAATTAATTGACAAAGATATAAACTTTTAGGCATGATTCATATGAAAACATCCAACTCTCATTGTAATGATAATCTAGACTCAAACCTAGCCATTTAAACTAATCAATCAACTGTTAAGCACAACCGAAACAAACCCAATTCAATAATTCAACAAAGCGTGATTAAAATCAAAGCATCAACAACCCATATTATCGGCTCACCGAGCCCTAGATACATAAGCTAAAGGCCCGAATTCGGATTCGGGTTAATTGATTCCAATACCGGAATAGTTTCGATGTGGGATAATTTTAAGTTTGTACTCTTATTAATTAAGACCCTTTTTAAACTCAAAAGTTTTTTAAAAATAAGACTACAAATTCATGACCTCATCATAATTTTAAAAAACAATTATATAGAATTCCATCACAGTTTTTTTAGAAAAACAAAAGTTTTTTGTTGGTTGATATTTTAAAATAATGATGTCTAAGGAATTTTTTTTATTAGTCTTATTTATAATATAGAATTTCATCACCTTATTATAATTTTTTATTTAAGTGTATAGTCTTAACAGCTTTATTAAGACTAAAAAAATTTATGTTTGATGAAACTTTATAATTTTTCGAATGTGGGATAGTTTTACCTAAGTTTATAATCTTAATATATATTTTAAGAGTCAAAAGATTTTTGGTTAATATCTAAGAGCACATGATTACTACGGAGTACTCATATTATTTATAATATAAAGTTTCATCACCTTATTATAATTTTTCGACGTGAGATTATTTTTACTTTAATAGTCTTATTAAGAGACTTTTTAAGACTTAAAAGTTTTTTTTATTGATATTTAAGAACGAAGGATAATTTTTCAATGTGAAATTATTTATTTAAGTTTATAGCCAACCATCAACTCTTTTTAAGACTAAAAAAATACATCTTTACTCTTGTTTATAATATAGAATTTATCACCTCACTGTACCTTTTCAATGTGGGATATATTTCAAAATTTGTAAGTCTATATATTAAAAGTTTTTTTTAAGACTCAAGGTCTTTTGATCAATGTTTTTTTTAAGACTCAAAAGACTTTTGGTAGATATTGAAGAACGGATGATTACTCTTATTTATAATATAGAATTTCATCATCATATTATAATTTGTCGGTGTGGGATAATTTTACAACGGTTATATATAATAAATTCATCACATAATGTGAACAAATACTATGAAATTTATACTTTAATGAAAGCATTTTTTATCACGAATCTAATTATTTAATTCTTATAATTTATTTTACGATAATGTTTTTAAAAAGTGAACTCTAAAGATTTTTACCTAAGAATTGTAAAACATCACATTAATATAATAAATTAAATATATATTATATTAAATAAAAGATTCTCTAATTGATTTTTTTTTTTATCTATGATACTTTCCTAATTTGAAGTTTGATGAAACGGATCAATGAGATCGCTCGAAAAAAGCCTAAAATATACATATATATTGATTATATGTAGTATATTTAATGAATTACGATGTTTCATATGCTGTTTATAATAAGTTTATTTGTTTCTTACCCTCTCATCATTTGCTTCTTACATAATTGTTCATTTGGTTACATATCCTTTCAAAATTGTGGTGTCGAAGAGTGTGAGTGGAGCTTTATTTTGTGAGCCTGATTCGTAAGATGCGGTTGATTTGATGAGTGGGTGGTTTTAATTGATTATTTGATTGATTGATTAATCAATCGTACAAATGCATTGATTTACTTTAAACATCTTTCAATTTTCCCTTTTCGGTTTATTCATCAATAGGCAATATCGGAAATATAATCACACCAAAAATATTGAGTGATATCAAGAAAAGAACGCCTTATTTTGGTTCTCTACTATGATGAGGCCTCAGATGCAAATGTTACACTGAGTTCTTTAGCTGTTTCCTTTTCATCTGTCAGCCCCTTGAATTAATCATGTTTCTGTAGTTTAGAAAATATGCATTTTTGCCTGTTTCTTCCCTCTTTTGTCATGCAATTGAGGCATATAACTATTTGGATTGTGAAAGTTAATGACAATTTTCCCTTTTCAGTGTATTCATTAATCGACAATCATCAAATTTGTCATCATTTTTAAGTTTCATCAATGTTTACTCTGTAGGCCAAGTTGATTGTTAATTGATTAAGCTTTCCTTTTTGATGATTTTTCCTTTTTGTTGCAGGAATTGGTAAGGCGAAACTGTTAATCCATTATTTCCATGTGGTGCCCAAATACAAAGGTAAAATTATCATTCATATTCATTAAATTTACGATTATTTATTTTCGTTTATTCGAAAATGACTTCCATTGTTTCAAAGAATGAGATCTATGTATGAGTCATTTAAACCATATTTTTCGAAGCATGAGAAAATAATTTATCCGAATTTACTGGAATCGAGAACTTGAGTTGGAGAATTCGATTACAACTACAATTAATGAAAAAGTTAAGGATTTTAATATATTTCTGTAATTTTACTAATAACTGGTGGTCGTGGCCCCCCCCAATGCATGGTATTAATGTGTAATTTCTTTTATTGCCTCCATTATTTTTGAATTCGATTCTTCTAATTTTTAATATTTGTTGAGAAAATCGTTATCTTTGGATTACGTACAGTTGTGAAGAGCGTATTGCTATCAATTCAAAATGCTGGAACTTTGTTAGATGAGTCTTTCACATTATTTTTTTACATTTCCTCTCTGTATATCAAACTTAATGTTGGTATCGGGATAGAGACAACGTCGAATTCTACTCACTTTTTATTTTTACCTTTAATTTAAGGATGTTGTATATGTTTTAGTTCATATGAAGACGATCGACGAGTAGAGCTCCTTGGTCTGCCATGGAGCCATTACTTTCATGCAACATGTATTGAGAACTCACCCAATACAAAGGTAACATGCCTCTTTGCAAGTACGGAGTATAACATTCTCCATGGGAGCGGAGAAATTTGAAGACGTTAATAACTCTTTACTTGCTTCTCTTTTTCTTTTCTTATTTGTATATAAATTGAAAGAGAGGGGGATAACATAATATCTCATCATAGCCTCCTTTTCAGGAGGTTCTTCTATCATGCCCCAGAACACTGAATTCAGTTAGCTACTTGAAATTACTGATGTAAGTAAATGACAATTGTTCATTTGTTTTCAGATGTAATTTAAAATCATAAATCCTGATGCTTCTTAGCTGGCTTCCTGCAAATTTTACTCAACCGAAGTCTAAAACTATTGTATTATTTAGGGTCATGGAATCCGACATCTTTTCCTCTCCCCTTTGCTGCACGATGGTGCATTTCACCTCATCATTAGTCTTGCCAATGTTATCAAGAATATTATGTGATATTTGGTTTGGTTTTTTTTTGGAGTGACACTATTTTGCTATCGAAGGGAATCATTAAGAAGATTAACAAATTCTCTAGAAATTTTCAATGGAATACTACGTAAGGGAACACTTGAATGATTAAAATGTGCAAGAAAGCAGTTTATATATGTTTCTTGGAGTGAATGAAGTTTTGGTGTAAAAGAAGCTAGACAACATTCTAAAAGTCGGAGAGGAATTCTTAAAGTGAGACGAGAATCTTCGAAATGACATGAACAAAGAATAGGCCGATATAATACGGAGTACAATATATTTTATAAATTTGTTCAAACCGAGGGTGTTGGTGTCTTTCATCAATTATGTTGGTCTGATAGCTTGGTTTTATTTTTGTTGTTATTGTTGTTGTGAATTGACACTTCAGGATGAAAAAAGACATTAAAAGTTGAAACACATAAGCATCTATTTTTTGGCAGAAGAGTTCTCCTGCAAGATGAAATTCTTAAGGTTGATAACACGTAGTACGGTAGTAGGAGAAGAAAAATACATTGGAAAATGCAATAGTTTAATAATGTTTTATCAACTAAACCTACCACTCGAATCGGATCAAATATGAGTCGGATTATACAGGTCACGCGCGATGTAGGGTTAGGACATAAATCATAAATATTCTCAACGCCTTAATTTTTTTTTACCAATTTATATATTTGGAATTTTTATTTGATATTACTCCCTCCGCCCATTTTTTATCTTTTATATTCATTGCGAGAAATATTTTAATTAAAGACAAACAAATGAATGGAACGAGGGAGTAACTCATACTCCGTACTATATAGTATCATCATCATCATCATCATCATCATTATTATTATTAATTACGGTACTTACCATCAAACAGTCGTATTTACACGTAAACCAATATAATTGAGTGTTATTTGATACTCTCTCCGTTTCTATGATTTCTTCCACCTTAAAAGTGACACATTTCTTAAGAAAAACAATAAAATAAGTAAAAGTAGAGAGGAAGTAAAGTAAGTGGGCTACCTAGGTAAGAGAGAAGTGTGATAGAAAAAAAGAAAAGTGGAAGAAATCAAAGAAATGGTTGAAAAAGAAAATGTGGAAGATATCAAAGAAACAGAAGGAGTATAATTTTTACGTAATATAAATTGATACTCCGTATTACATTTCTATAGGAAGTATGAGTATATTGTTACTTAAATTTGTTACACGTATATGATAAACTTTGACTCAATGTATTGAATTTTTTTATCGTTATAATCACCATGTGTTAAAAATATGATTGAAAATATACTAAAAAATAATATATAAGAATTTTATTTCTTAAATTTTTAAAATAAAAAAATATTTCCTACAATACTATTTTTGACACACTATAATCTATTATCTCAACATTTTTAAAATTTAAAAATTTTGGGTCGGGTAACGAGTCGAGGAGGTTCTGGCCCAAAATATTTTGATCATTATCGGTTGGGTCATCTGGTCAGTTTTTGACTGGTCTAACTACTATTAATGTTGTTTATAAAAAAAATCAATATTTGAAAGGGATTTTGGATAGTTTTATTTAAATTTCGTTATTGATTTCATTTATGTTGCTTCAATGTCACTTCAACTTTAAATTACTTTATTGATAACAAATTACTCCCTCCAATAATTAATGTTAGTCCTATTATGGAATGAAAAATGAAGATGGGAGATAAATTGATACAAGTGAGTCATAGTAGAAAATATTTAAAAAAATGAAGATGTGAGTCTAATATGAAAAGAATACATATGAGTGAACAATAAAAAAAGATCCAAAGTGAAAAATGCAACTAACATTAATAAATGAAAGGAGTATACTTCTATAACAAATCTTCGACAACACACCGGTAAAATGTTTGTTCAGTTTATATAGCAGTAATTCATTAATTATCCTCATGTTGATGTTGTTACAACTTACAACAGTGATAATAGTCCGTTAAGTTGGTTGTCAAATTTATTTAGAATTGTCGAGCACAATTCTTCTGTATGCATTATTTACGTAAATACAATAGATTGTATTTACTAAAACAAAGCATCTTTTTTTCCAACACTTTATTTATCTTTTTAACGTCATCCGTGCAATTTGTACGGGTCATAACTAGTTTTTTTAATTGCACATGCGAAAAGGGTAGGATTGAAAAAAATTGTGACAAAATGTGTACAACGAAATAAAATGCGGGTATGAAATAACAATTCCGTTTCTTTATTGAGGATGATTGTACGTGTGATACTCCGTACAAATTTACTTAAATTGGCCGACATGCAATTAAGTAGTTCGGGATATTTTTTATTGTTAGTATGTTAGAGATTTGTTTTCACTATAATTCGACCTTAACCATTACTAAAAGAGATTTACTAAAATTAGAAGAAATTTTAGTAAGTTATTATGAAGTAATTTATTACTGCTCTCTCCGTATTTATATGCTCGTCAACTTTGTTTAATATATAGATGAAATATTATATTGAAAGTAGGCGAACATATGGATACAGAGAAAGTACGGTACTTCTTGCCATAGTACTCATTTTTTTATGTACGAAAGAAGTTAGAGGACGTTTGGCTCATCAAATGGAAACGGAATGAAATCAACAAAAGAAAACAGAGGGAAAGAAATGAGATTACCCTACATTTAGGTTGTTGTTTGGTTTCAATGAAAGAGAATGAATTCACCCAACCCTAACTCGAACCTCAACATTAGCGGTGTGTCATCATATTATTTATACTTATATAAAATAAATTAATTAATATCTAAATTAAAAAAATAATAAAAAATAAATTTTGTAGTATCTTTTAATAAAAGAATACCTGTAATATAAGGAGTATTATTTTCACACTTTTTTAATTATAAATACGGTAAATATACGGAGTAATAATTAGTACAATACGATAAATTTTAAAAAATGCATTTTCTTTTTAATTGATAAATTAAGGCATCAAAAATTATTTTGACCAGACCCGAAAGTGTGGTGGTGTTCGTAATGGTGGTAGGTGGGCCTTGGTGGTGGTGGGTGGACTTTGGTGGTGGTGATGGTGGCGGTTGTTGGTGATGGTGATGACTAGCTTAGGTTGGTGAGTGGGGAAAGGGAATCCCATTACCTTGGGGCGGGGGTAAGAAGATAGATGAGTTTGGGGGAGAGAGAATGATACACAAACAAAGGGAATCATGAACTTTGATTTCCTTTCTCTTTCCTGCATACCTCAAACCAAACGGCCCCTTATATGCTACTCCCTCCGATTCTTTAAGATTTGTGAAAATTATTATAATTAAATGTTGCGAATAGTAGAATCGGAGGGTGTAGTGTTTAAGACAGATGTAGTACAGTTAGTGAATTGAGTTGGGATTAGTCTGTATAAGACCATAAGAGTGTGAACACGAAAAGGTAATTAGGATCTACTCCAGTTTTTACTAATGATTAAGATTCCATTTGGAGACGATTGAACGATCTACGTATAATCATGAAAAATAAAAGTAAAATACGGAGTAGAAAGATAAGAAAAATACAATATTGACATATTGTGTATAAAATAATTATGAACAATTAGTAGCATTACAATATAAAGAGAGGAGATTTAAATATGAGATCTATAATTGAGGGTATCTAATATTAAGCCGTGGGTAAAGATAAGTTTTTTTTTTGTCAACGAGTCACCTATAAATATTAGGTACTCTTGAGCGCCATAGAAGCTAGTCTATGTGCTCTAGAGTTTCTAGTCCTAGGGATAAACATGAAACTACAGCAATGGAAATAGGAACAATGGAACATTCACCCAAGTTGAGGAGAAAAGACAAAAATAAGGTTGGTGGGACCTTTGTCCTTTTACCCTTCAAATGGTATTTATTTGACCTGTCTTAAACTTGCGACGGATGTATACATCGCAAAAGAGACCAACTAGAGTAATTAAATGAGGAAATTGGATAGGAAGGAGTAGATTTGGGTGGGGATTAGAAAAGGCGGAAAGATGAGTAAATGCTTACGTGTAAAGAGCAGTAAAGTAAGGGAATGAAGGAGAGGAGTAATCCCTAGTACACATATATGCATGAGTCATACTCAAGTCATATCCATCCGGTTGGGAGTTGTTGTTGTTTCTGGAATCCTCCGGCCTCTCTCTCAATCTGCCTTGCTTATTTAATCACTTGATGCATGCATCTTCAACAACTGCGACTCTTCGTTCTCTCTTGCTATTCCCTTCGTCTTCTTCTCTCACTAATTACAGGTGCATCTTCCTTCCTTGGTTCATTTTCTTATTTCTTGTACGGCCGGGGTATGTTGAATTGGAGACGGGATTAGGGATTAAGATTATTAGATCATTCTTAATTAGCTTGTTTCTTTCCTTCAATTCCAATTCAATGTTAGTCGTCTACATATCTAATCTTCTTCTACTAATGCGGATGCATGAATGATGAATGATGAATGATGAATGATGAATGATATGGCTAATGCTTTTCACTCAACCATGCATCTTTCTTTTTGATTACCTACACTAGTGGAGTAGTAGCTACTTGATCATTCATTACATTACATATATAGCTTTCGTTAATCATTCTATATACCCCACGTCTGCTATGTTAGTTTACCAAATTAATTATAGAAATTTGCATGTTTGGATTGGTCAGCAGGTAACTCAGGTGACAGTAAAAGTTTATGGCTATAGAGGTTTCACCAGACCTGCTTCGAGACTTGCTCATTTCAATTTCCGAATCCACCCCTGAAAACCTCCTTTCCAAGGAGTCACTTGCGGACACCCTAGACCACAGATTTAACGCCACACTGCTGAGCAACAACCACAACCACAACCACAACCACGCCTCATCCCAAGCTAACGTCCTGTCCCCGTCCCTACAAGAGAGTAGCCTCTCATCCTTTGCCATCCACCAGAAATGAAGGCCATTTCAATCAATGGCAAGATGATAATCAACACCAAATTCAATGGCAACGCTTACCGAATTCCAATCACGATTAGCTGAGAAATAAGCTACTTGAGCCAGGAATCTTGATTTGGCCCTTCAACAGATTTGCAGGAAGTCCAATGCTTTTCTCACGCGATCTACTTCCTGCACTCTCTAAAGCTCGCGAAGCTTGTAGAGACATCTCCGCATGAACCTGGAGACATGCCATGGCCGTCTATATATATCATAAGCATTTCAGTTAAAAACATATGGAAAATGAAACAAACTTCATAAAGTTCCCCCAACATATCGACGAAATATCATAAACATAATTACCGTGCAGCACTCTCTATCTGTGTCGGATTCAGCTATCTGAAGCGCCCACGTACGGACCCATTCAAGGCCTCTAGAAACATCTTGATTTCCTTCAAGTAGGGCGGATGCTATAAACGAGGGGTGAAGTGCAGTTAGAGTGCATGATGCAGCAAAGAGGGCTGCTCTTCTAACATATGCTTCCTTATGGTGGCACACACCCCTGCATGTGAATACAACTATCATCATCATCATCACTAAATCACTAATCAATCATCAATAGAATCAAAGCTATGTGCCTCAAAGTTAGATCAGTTAAAACCGACCCGCTCAAATCAACCCAAATCAAACCGAACAAAACCTGCCCTGTATATGAAGGGGATATGTTCCTGGACAGAGACATCTCATTATCAAAGCTCCACCATTTCAGATATAAGTAGCAGAGTTAGTTACAGAAATATTGCTATATTAAATTGCCATAATCATTCCCTCTCTACTTCTAACGCTCCATCGCAACCTTCCTCAAAATGAATATAATAGAAGAGGGAGCTTTTTCTAAAGCTGAAAAAAGTTGGTGAAAACATTGAATACCTGGAGCTTAGCATGTCCAGAAATTGGGGAGACAAAGCAGATGCTTCTGGATGCAAAGCCATACATCTCATACAAACTCCAAGCATATAAATGAGTTTCCCCAGGACAATGAAATCCCTTCCAATCAAATCAACACCATGACTTTTCTTATCGAATCCTTGCATGGCAGGAAGCATAAATGCTGCTGCGTAAAGAGGAAACTTGTTGCAAGACAAGTTGACCTCAGTGGAACCCATTGCTGGTGCCCGACCCCACCGTCGTGTTTTCCCTTTCTTGGTTTGACCTGCTTTTAATGGAAGATCTCTCGCAAAACAGTATGTCATATTAAGTGGAGTCTTCGAATCTGGGTTCTCTTTCCAGGTCCCGGCTCCAGAAGGGCCTTCACTGCTAGGCAAAAACCAAGCATCAGGTTCTTCTGAGACTGATATTAGAGGTCTTAACGGCTTTTTCTGAACAATACTTTTAGTGTTAGCTAGCTCCTGAGCTGCTTCAGTCATGGCATCAAGTATCATAATCCGTTGGCTCACATCCAAATGAGGCGAGTATAGAAGCTTGTTTATAGCATTTAGAGATTCAAACGGACACATCACAAGCAAAGCAACCACCGCCTTCTGCCTCTTTTCTTCAGCTGACTCCTCCTCTCCTTCCACTGCTATATCAGCACAACGAGCTAGTATCAGTGTTCTAACTAGATCACTGGCGATATGCTTTAGTTCATCAGGTGATGCTCGCACAAGTTTTTCAGCAACATCCAGAGCTCTTTCAACCTGCATAGCATTAAAGGGTAGCTTTATTCACTTGTGAAACCCTTCAAACATGTCCCCAAGGGAATTTACAACAGGCAACAAATTTGGGAGTTGCAGGAGAAATGCTTTATCAAGAGAGTTATGTACTTGCATCAACTTGAAAGAATGTTGGGGTGTCCATTACATCACAAATAGGACATTGTGAAGCAGAAATATATCATTGTTCAAGTTCTTACTTTTAAGGGTAAGTTGATGAAAAATCCCTTATAAGATTAAAATTTTGAAAGCAATTACCTTATAAAAAAGAATTAAGAACTTATAATCATTAAAACCATATATGTTCAAAAGTCGACACCATTTTTGTGTTTCTGCCAAAAAACAAGAGAGAATAGGGGGAATTCTTAGGCCAGTCCTAAAGTAAGGCAGTTTCCCAAAGACCCGTAGTTTGTATACCGGGTTTAGACTGTGACAGACACTCATACACCTATACGTTATCCACTTGTCATAGACAAAGGTTAAGAAGTACCACTAAATGCTCAAATAAAATAATGATTCAAGAGAGATACAGTAAGATGAGGAGGGATTCATACCCCATCAGGGTCATCTGTTTTACGAAGTGCTCCAACAATATCCACCAACTGCGAAATTTTCTTCTTTAGATCAGTGTCATCATCGGTCAAGTCATAAGGCTGTAAAGATGACTCACTGGATCCTTCAGAATCTTCACTTGAGTAGTCATCCCCCTCTTCTTCACTAAAAAGCAACTCATCATTCAATGTGACCCGATCAACCTCATCATCAATATACTTGGATTTTGCAGATCTTTTCTTTGTGTGTTTCAGTGTGTTTTCTTTTATCCTGTTATCTCCATCTCCTGGTTGTAATTTTTGCTCCAAAGTAAAAGACGGGATGGCAATCTCTTGAATCTCGGAGTTTTGATTAGTCATATTTGAGGTGGCCAAACCAAACTCCCAGTCCACATTTTCCTCCGTGAAGCTATCATCAAGGTAAAGAGGATGCTTTGGGTCAATTACCTTAGAAAAAACAAGTGCAATACTGCACGCCATTTTTCTGATCAAATCATCAGGGTTTTCCAGTCTACCTGTCAAAAGAACGGGATGCATGTTATAATCCGCTTATTTAGCTGAATATAGATGTGCCTAGTAAATTTTCATTTGGGGTTGAAGATAGTACAGCTAACTCCTTCAAGAAGTGAGCGCATAACATCCGTGGTTGAATCCAGCTCGTCTCTCGACATAGTTTCCAGCATAATGCCTGCTGCTGCTGTTACATCTGAATCTCAAGTCATGGGGCCAAACAAACTGCCAAACAATAAGCTGAAGAGAGAAGTACGGGTATAAAATCAAGTATAGCACTCAAACACCTAACATTCTATTTTTACTTTTTTTTGTTGTGTGCATGGAACTCAAACACTCAAAGACCCAAATTATACCTACAGAACTGCCGGACAAAATTCTTAAAGAGAAACAAAGAACTAAAGTAAAACTGAAGGATACAAACTTGTTGCTCTAAAGGAGCTGATTGGATAAATTCATGTTTGGACCACACCACAATCACACGTTGGATAGTCTCCAAAAGCAATTTCGTGTTTTCACTTTTCTTCAGCTTATCATCATCAGGAGGGCAACTAAAAACAGAAAACTGAAGTATCCATCTCAAACAACAGAGAGGAAATACTTTCAAGAGTATGAATTTCTCGACAAACATAGACCTGTGAAAAAAAAAGATAGAATATCCTTGGTAAAGCAACTCAGTGTCAATTTTATCTAATTTTAACAGCAGCAAACTCTCACCTAACTGCCGTTTGCGATTTGAATGAGCGTTGAAACAAAATCCATAAGATCCAATATGCTTCTACGGCATTTGCACGTTCAGCCACAAGTTGACGTAAGATCTGTTCGGCTAACCTTTCCACGGTATATGCATCATTGATGATTTCTATCATCAGAAACCAGAATTTTAAACTGGAGTCTAACATGAAATCATCCTTGATATTTGTATTTGTATGTGGCAAAATAAAGCCCCGTACACGTCTAAGAATATGAGGTGTTAATTCACTTAGTAGCAAATCTGCAGTAAGGATGCAAATCAGCATAAATCACTGGCCTTCTTGAATAGAAGGTACACAACATCTAGGCTACAGCATTATGCATAGCTACTTCATTTAAGTAGCCACATTTAAGAGAGTGAAGCAGTGAGATACAGGCTGAAAGAAAGATACCATGTTGCACTCTGGTTTCTCATACCCTCGATATGTAACCCAAGTTCACAACACCGACATTAACCATGATGGAAATTGCATTGAGAATGGTACTGATCGAATGACTAATACTTCACAATAAAAAGAAGCCAACTAACCAACCATAAGGAAACTTTTTGCTTTATTCTATCATAGGGTATGACAAAAAGAAAAGGTGAGTTTTTGGCTCTGTAGGATATCAGAACATCATCATCCATGCTCAAAACCATAAGCAAGAAAGACACCAGAAAACTTACTAGAATAAGAGAGGAGAATAAAAGAGTAACAGGACACATGAAAATCACTAATGGATATGGACAGATACTTATTCTAGTGCTGGGGTGAGGTACAAGGATCAAGTAACACAGTCATATGTTAACATTAATTCTTGACAAAGTCCAACTGTTACAATCAGCAATACACTTATGTTGGCACAAGCAGGCTGACATTCGAGGGCTCCGTGCGACATTTTAAATGTAGGCCCCTTTTAGAAGTATACCTATAGTAAAATGTAAATATAAAATCATTTTTTTCACTTTAAAACCACTTTTTCCCCTTTTAAAAGTATGTCCATATTAGGCTCCAAAAATTTGGAGGCCCTCTGCCGCCGCACGGGTTGAACACTCTCAAGGCTGACTGCCCTAGGCATAAGGTAACAAAGTTATTATTAAAAAGGCATGTGCCTTACCAGTTGACCCACGCCGACAAATGCGACTGAACATTTCCCCAAGAAACTGAAAAGTGGCATCCGCATCAGTGCTTGCAGATATGGAGTGTCCACCATATGCCTTCGAGCTTCTCTCTTCAGCTCCAGCTAGCAGCTGAGTAGTGATATTCTTGAAGAAATAGCTGGTGATCTTTGTCAAGGATACACACACGTCAACAATCTAAGAACACTGGACTTATTGTTACTCAAAAATATCCTCATTAAGATGAGAATCGACCACAAATAATCAACTCTATTATGTTACATTGTTACTCAAAACTCAAAATATATATATAAATAAAAAATAAAAAAAATTCAAACCACCGATTTTATGCTTCAACATGTATGAGCTGAAGTAATAGTGAATTTCTAATTGGGATCAGAAAGGATACTGAGATGAAAGAGATTTTGGTGCTCCACGGCGAGATTTGTCAGGGACAGATGCAACAAGCTGTGCCACTCTAGAGACTGTCAGCTTAACTATAGATTGTGTGGTTTCTTCAGATTCGCTGTTAGCACTAAGATCTCGGATGATCTATAGAACACCGTCATTTTCTAACAAGCAGATTACGACTAATCTGCGGACATCAGAAGCAAAGTTGTAGACAACACTGAACAGAAATCATGTTCTGCTAAACGAAATTAGAAACCAAACCTAGTGCAATATCAGACAACATATCACCTTTCAGCATTTGATCTAACCTCCTTGGCATTGTGGTCTAGACAGGGGATAACCGCCTGAACAACCTCTGTAGAAAGACCCTTCGTGAAAAATACATCATAAACAAGACTCTGTGCTGTGATTGGCAAACGAGACAGCCAATTGGAAGCAACATCTGCAGCAAATGAAATACAGATGACATTTAATCATCGATATAGGTTAAACTGTTTTGGCAGTTAACAATATAAGCGAAGGCAAGCATTTTTAAAACGTTCCATCTACCACAATCGTACCATGAAACAAGAGCTACATAAGACTCACCACATAAAAGACATTACTAGAAATGCTATATTGGCAAATTGTGCAAACACAAAATCCTATTCCCTTTTTAAAGATATAAAAGAAAAAATTGGGACAGATGAAGCTAACTCATATGCAGTTTCACATGCAAACTTGTATTTTTCTGGCAATCCTTCTGTATCGGTTTCAGTGTTTGTCTCAGAATGAGTCAACACATATTGATCTAGGTTACTCAACCATGTATGCAGGCAATACTACTACCTGAAAATGCATATAATTTCCTACGTGAAAGACGCTTATCTATTGCCTCAAGCGTCAAAAGCACAAGTATTAGTTAGGTTACCTTTGTATTATGTAAATTAACCTTGACATAGAAACTGAATCATCAACTCAGTTATATTAGGAATTAGAAAACAAAAATATTATACCATAAATCAAAAAGCGAGCTAACGTTGGGAATGCTACCCCGCGATAGAATACTTGCCAAAGCGGTCTACTCCTCTCACTCTGAGAAGGAACTTGTTCTTTCTGAAGCTGGAAACATGAATTCAAAACCCGTAAATTCGAAAATCAACAAGAATACATTAAATTTGACTTCAATTCTTCCACCCTAGACTAGAATGATGATTGAACCTCCCAAATCCCAACAATCATCACCCTATACTCTATGTCTAATCTTACAAAGCTAGCTCCTTTTGGTTTCTTATAAACTGAATTCATAATTGAAAATAAGTAAAACAGAAGAGGAATTAATTACCTGGTCCCTATACTTGTCTGATACCACCCCTGCCAATTCAGTATTCAGTAAGCATTAGCAAACAAACAAACAATACATTGCATTTTCCCCAAATTCAATCAATTACTAACAGAAAACAAGAGACGAAGAATAAAATGAAGAAAGAGGATAAATGGAAAAGATGAGGAGTTAGTCCGAACCAGATAAAGAAGAGGTATCAATAGGGAAGAGGAGGGACGCTAGAGAGTGGAGAGATAAAACGACGTCGTCAACGCATTCAGCAGAATTATTGCCGGAAATGGTGTGGGACACCTTTTCTAGGACTTGCCTCTCCACTTCACTCCTCTTCTTCTTCTTTTCTTCCGCCATTTTTCCTCTCTCTTTTTTTTGTTACTCCCTGTGATTCCAGGGGGAGAGGAGGTTTTATAGTTACTGATTTTTTGAAGGCTCTCGTAATTACTTCCATGTTCCTGATCTTTTTTTAGAAAAAATTACGGAGTATGGAGTAACAAATTACCACCACATGTAACTTGTATTTTACCTATTACATCATGTATGTTCTTTTTTACTCCGTAGTCCGCACATTTTACCACCTGCCCCCTATTATTAAGGGTATGAGGTTGGAATAGTGTTACCAGATTCGCAGTTCGCGGGCACAATTTTAGTTCGTCCGCGGATTTATTCGCTAGAATTCGTGAACTAATTCACTATCACCAACGAACTGAGTTTTGAAATGGAAATTGCTCAATCAAGCATGAAAACAAAAGAAAATCAATCCGAAAAAAATACTGTACTATTACCTTGACTCCCTAAAAGGCAAAGACTTTAAACTGATGAATGAGCCCATGAAATGAACCAGAAGTTCGAGAAAAAAATTCAGAGTTTCGACTTTCGAACATCACGACACTTTTCAATTTTTTCGTGCATGTAGAGGAAGATGGGGAGGAGGATGATAAGCGAGGGGGAGAGGAAATAAAGATGATACAGTATCTTAGGAGGAGGAATAGGTTGATTTCAATTTTTTCATTTTTTTTTGTTCTCGAAGGAATAGGTTGATTAGGGGCTGTCACCAACTCTGTCCATAGAGTCGGAGGGTTAGGGTCATTTATTAGGTAGGACAAAGTCTTGTTTGTGATGGGAATATTCGCCATAAATGTATGACGGGTCAAGTATTTGGGAAAAAGACAAAAACAAAAAGCATAAAGAGGAGGTAAGGTGGGGTCTTATTCAAGATAAATGGGTATTACTTGACCCGTTATAAGTTTAAGACGGATAACCCGTCTTAAGAGAGACTTACTCATTAGGTATTGATAGTCATGGAGTACAATAGTCGGTATTACTCCCTTCGTTCGAATTCAAATTGTAGGTTTTTTTTACACTTGTTGAGACACGTTTTACACCGTCAATATCTTTCGTTTTACATTAATTAATAAACATTATAAAAATTGATATTCTTAATTTACTCATAAACGAATCAAACAAGATTAACTTTTACCAGTGTATTAGAAATTATGTCTCATATTAGTGTGAGACGGTTTTACCAGAGACTATTAATTATAATACTCTATATTAATTAAATTTTTGTATTAGTTCACTGGTATTAAATAGACACAATTAATATTTCGTAAATTTTATTAATTCGTATTAAGTTATAGTATTGTCTAAATTAATTCGTTTAAGTATAGGAACCAACCGAGTTCACTTTAGATATCGAATTTCGCACCGTAACTTCGAATTCGAATCACCTCGAATTTCAAACAATGTATCCTTGGTATTACTACTTGGAATCAAGAACCAAACCACAATGATATGGTGTTGAAACTTGATTCCCGATACCTAGTGTGTTTGGTTTATTTTTTCGTAATTGATAAATCATACCTAGCTTCTACTAGTTCATACCCAAATTTTCATTATTTTTCCCTTCATTACCCTTTCTCTCAAGAAAAACTCTCTTTTCTCATTCTCTCAAAACCTAACAAATTGATTCTCAAAAGCTAACTAAATTATTCGGTAGGTTTACGGTTACGGATCATAATTCACAAGTTAGACAAGTAACTTTTTTGTTTTTATTAATAACTTCACTTTTTAATATACTTGTTGGAAATTATCTTATTGATTAATTTTGTATTCAATTTCTTTTTGAAATCCTAATTTTGTAGTATTCAATTTCTAATTAAACCCTAATTAGATTAAGCCCTAACAAATCGTAATTCATATACAGTATGACACAATTAAATGTTTTTTTTTATTAATAATTACTTTTTAATATAGTTATATTATTGATTTTTTAGTTAAACCCTAATTAGGGTGGTTGGAGGTAAGGTGGTGGAAATGGTGGTTAGACAGTTGTAGGTAAGGTGGTGAAAATGATGGTTAGTTTACGACCGCCAACGATAGGTACTCAATTGATTGAGAAAAATTGAAAAAGAGATAAAGTAAAAATTATGGTGGTGAATTGATTGAAGAAAATGGAGATTGTGGTGGTGATTTGATGGAGGAAAAGAGAGAGGGGGAAAAGAGAAGGTGTGGGCGATGAATTGATTGAAAAAAATGAGTAGGATAGTTTAGGAAACGTGGGTATGAAATAGAAAAAAAGTTGAATATGATTTAGCATGTTCCTATTTTTTTTAGTAATTGGGGTAAGTTAGGCTTAAAAAGTGACAATACCTCGTAATTTAATCATCTTATTTTAAATATAGGAGTACAAAATTTGGAGTATAATATTGACTATATTAATTTAGCACGAAATAATCATAAAATAAATTTCAATAAAAATCACGTTATTGTCAATATACAACCCCAAGTTACGTTAATAAAAAAATTAATATTTTAAATCATTATTCTTAATAAAACATTTCGCTCATAATATTTCAACAAAAAAACTAACATCCTGGTCATTTCGTACTAAAGCCTAAGCCTTTAGGCTTTAGTATCACTCCCTCTTGGCCTCTTGTATTATATAGCCTCAATATTCCAGAACAGTTACTGAGTTGGATTAATTTAGTACAAAGAGAAATGACAATCCAAAACATGGACATACACAAAGTGATTCAGTGAACATATACACGAATGTCCAGATCAAGAAAAAAAAAAAGGGATCAGTTCTATTCTGAAGGCAATCAGCCTCCTTCACTCATGTTCCAAAACTCAACTTCTTCCTTCAGAACGCGTAAAAAGGTTGCTTCAGCTTCAGCTTCCACATCTTCTGATACCTGCGACAAACGTCTGTTGGCAATCTCTTTGAGGGAGTTACAGTACTGCCCAAACCCCTCATTCCCCCATCTCTCGCACGCTCCTCTAAGCTCTGCAGAAGTTTTGGCGTCATCTTCAAGGCAATGAGCAAAGCTCTGTTGGTACACAACTTCTATTGTCCAAAAGGCCGTGATGGCTACCGCGTAACTCACATTTGGTTGCATCAGGCTTTCCAGAAAACTGACACACATCAAACCCATCATTACCTGAGCTTGTGAGTTATGAACCCTACATATACAAACAAACGAGAGAAAATGCATCCATCAGAAGCATGACTAAAGTCGTTACCTGCAGTAATTCTGGTTGGTCTTATGTGGAGTGATGCCAGTAAGCTGGACATCCCATTTTACAGCCTCTTCCTTGAACCACGCAATTTCATCATTCAGAGAAGCCATGCCAGCTAGAATAACATCCATATCATTATCATTATCATTATCCGACTCTTTGGAGCATTTTATCAGGACGCTCGCCACAAAAGGAATGAAATTCCTGACGAATAAGTAGTCTTGACCCTGAAATGTGGACACAGTTATGCATGCTTACGAATGCTAGAATCATACCGAGTACTTTCCAAAATGTAAACTAGGTCTAAAATTCGGATCCCCTCCCCTGCGTTGTACTTCCATAACCAATTATGGGCCCGAAAGAGAGCTCGGCCACACTCCACGAGGAGCTATATTGTTTTCTGCTCTCCCACAGCAAAGATAACAACAGACCATACGTACGCAGCCTTGCCATTGTGTTTTACCAATACAAAGAGGTTGTTTCCGAATGACCCAAAATGAAAATTGCCTCGAATCGAATGACTAGCAATTCATTTTTTTTATTAAAAAAAACTGTAAGAACCAATATGGTGAGCCATTTTGCCATATGCGGTAAAAAAACTCTCATCCACGAATTCCAAAAGCAGTGTTTTTTTTGTTTCAAATCGAAGATATTGTATAAACGATCCATTGGGAAAAAAAGAGTCAATAACTTTCAGAACAATCAACAAAGAATTATCATTTGTGAAAGTTGATTGGGTCAAAAACATTTGACGGATCATAACCCGTAACACAAGTTTTGAAGATAACAATTTTGCATTGGAAACCGAAGATCACGATGAATTTGGGGGAAATGAATTCGGGGCAAATTTGACCAAAACTATGGGTACGTCATAGAAAATGAAAAATGCAGGTACGTTGTAGAATATCCTTGAGATAATCAAGGCGACGTAGATGACCGACCCTCTTCAACCAAATACAATCAGCCAATTTCATCAAAGAACACACATTTTTAATCTCATTTTCCAGTAATTAGAAAATCCAATTGCAATGATCATGATGAGCAACAAAACCCCCGTTACTAATACTGTGCTGCATGCATTAAATCCATTAATTACACAAAGAAGTTAAAATTGCAATGCTTCAGTTTAATGTGAGGAGAGGAGAGGAGGGTAAAAATAGCAAAGTAGGGAGTAGATGGAGACAAACCAGCCAGCGCTTGAAAGAGGAGATTTGAAGTGAAGCATCGCGGATTTTGTGTATAAATGGATGTCGGGTTGCTCTGTAGTATTCACTTTCATGTTTTTCTACCCATCTTTCTATTTTCTTCATCCTCGCCAATTCTCCTTCCTTCCTAAAACCTTCTCAATTCTATCTTCTTATTATGTCATCAGAAATTGAGAATGCGATCAAAACTTAATTGAATAAATAAATATTAATATTAATATTAATAGTCGTGTAGTAGTAATTTATTTTTGTGACCGCTCTATCGTGTGTTGATGTTGCTCAAAGTAAGTGGGTTAAGTATCGTGATTTTTGTTCGATTGAATGTCTTAGATAGTATCTCGGCTACCTCCCTACTTGACATGATCGATGACTCGAGGAGGGAAAGCGAAAAAATAAAAATCCAATAGAAGTTACTTTTACTAGGAAATGAACTCCATTTATGGACTAAGGGAGAATAATATAGAGTTAGTTACTAAGTTGGTTATCAACCAACAACAACTTATTTAAAAGGGTTTATATGATACATACATATACACCCAGCTGATGTATTCGATACAAGATTAATACGGAGTACAATCTTAAGCATTCTCTCTCAAATCGACTTCATATCAAGAAGTTGACACTCACAGTAGTATTCATATAATAGACTTCAATGCCGATGCTAGCCTCTAATTTCGGAGCCTATTAAGCCTTATCATGACTTGAACATAAAAGTAATCAGCGATGTTGTCCACCACCTGAAACACAGCCAACCTGAACCTATGCTTCAACACCAAACTTCCTACAACTCCCCAAAATCCTGTTGCAAATCCTGAAAATATCACCAAATATAACAAAGGTTTCTCCTTCTTGCGACCCTCTTCCTCTTCGTCTTCCTCTTCTTGTTGAGGCTGCTGGTTTTGGACTCGGCTGCTCTTGCACTTATTTGGCAGAGGATCCCGACACAATCCGAGATTTCCCTTATAAATGGCTGCGTCATCAAGAGTTTGGAGTTGTCTTCCAGTTGGGATTTGTCCCTGGAGTTTGTTGTTTGACAAGTTGAGGCTGCTTAACGAAGTCAAGATAGCGAGACCTGATGGGATTGTGCCAGCGAGACTATTGTTAGACAGATCAAGGGATTCCAGCGACCTCATTTCACCAATGTTTTCTGGAATGTTCCCTGTCAGATGGTTGTAAGACAAATTGAGACCAACAAGGGCTGATAGTTTCGTGATCTCTTCAGGGATGGAGCCTGTCAACGCGTTACATGAAAGGTCCAGGTTCACGAAATACTTGAGTGTCGTTGTGTATTGCCGTTCGGCTCCTTTGAGAACCACCAGAGTGCTATCATCTTGGGTATCCGGATACGACGGGACAAAAGCAAGCCCGTCCATCTGGAGCAAGCCGCCAAAACAAGGTGGTATGCTTCCTGTCAAGTTGTTGAGGGAAAAATCAATGAATTGTAGTGTACGAATGGAGCACAATGTCGTTGGGATGACACCCACAAGTCGATTTCCTCTTAGCCTCAGAACTTGCAGTTTAGGAGGATGAGTTTTCCCTCCCCAATTACTTGGTATATTCCCTACTAGCTTATTATCACCAAGATCCATAATTTGCAGGTTCGAACTAGTAGTGATCAGGGTTGGAGGAACGGGGCCTTGAAAATAATTGCTGCTTAATTTCAGAAATATTAATCTCGAAAGAAGTCCAACAGATGAGGGAATCGTCCCTGAGAGATTGTTAGAAGATAAGTTGATATATACACCAGAGCTTCTAAACCACCCCAAAAGTCATGAATGGTGCCGGAAAACTTATTTCTCTGAAGATCTAGGAACCATAAGCAACCAAGTTGATATATGGGAGTTCCAATCGTATCATTCTTCTTATTTACGATGAGTGGCCCTGAAAGCAAGTTATACGAGAGATCAATGGCGATAAGCTGAGAGGAGGAGAAGTATGGGAGTGGACCTGTAAGTTGATTGTGCGCGATATATATCCCGCTCAGTACACTGCTTGGAAACAATGGAACTAGCTCTCCTGACAGATCATTATCCGAAAGGTCTAGTACCTTGAGCTTTGTTTGCTTACCAATCCACTGCGGGAACTGAGATTGGATTTTACAGGATGTCATGTGGAGCTCACTGAGTTGAAATGGCGGCGACCAGTCAGAACTAATATTCCACTCAACTACATTGAAGCTCAGGTCTAGATACTTCAACTGTGAGAGGTTATCTAAGTGGGGCTCGGATAATGGACCTTGAAGGAGGTTTGAGGAAAGATCAATGTGAACGAGGGAATTCCATCGTCCCATGCCTTGATGGAGCGTCCCATTGAAGGCGTTATGCGAGAGGTCTAACTCTTCTAAGTACTGCAAACTTCCTATTGATATCGGAATAGGACCGTCTATTCTATTGTGACTTACATCTAGAACACTCATATATTTGAAGTCCTCCAGCCACGAAGGCAGGGTGCCTCCGATCATGTTTCCTCCCAATCTGAAATACTCCAAATCATAAGTGACACATTCGGAGAAATAATTCTGGCTAGCTTCTTCTATCCTCCCTTGTATTGAATTAGACGAGAAATCAAGTGTAACGAGCTTGCAGAGGTTCCCTAATATACCCATGATTGTTCCTCCCTCAACGCGACTAAAAGAGTTGTAGCTAAGATCAAGATGTGTGAGTTGTCTCATATTTCCCATGGAGACCGGGATTGAGCCATTGAATTCGTTCTTTGAAAGGTCGAGGTATGTGAGGGAGGTGATGTTGGGAAAAACATGAGCGGGTAGTGGTCCCTGGAAAGAGTTAAACGAAATGTCAAGATGCTGAAGCCGTCTCATATTTCTCAACCACGATGGGATTGAGGCAGTGAAATAATTCCCGGAAAGGTCCAGGTAACGTAGAGAGGTCATGTTAGCCACAACACGAGGGATGATGAGTGATCCATTTAAGAAGTTAGTCGAGAGATCAAGGTGTTGAATGTTGGAAAGGCAAGTGGTGGCATTAGATAAAAGGGTCAGTAATAGGGAATTATCAAGATCGCAACTAGGAAGAAGCAGGAGTCGCAAAGAAGGCGGCATGTTGAGTAGATGCCCATGCCAACTAGGTATAAGATGAGTGTTGCCCATGTTGAGATACTGTAGGCTTTCGAGTGTAGAAATCCAATGGAGATCAGTTGATAAGGAAGTGAAGTAATTATAGAAGAAAAAGGAAGAGAGATCAAGTGTTTGTAGTCGAGTAAGATTGTCGAGCTGGGGTGGCACAGTGCCAGTGAAGTTGGAATAGGAAAGATTCAGATACCTCATATACTTGAACCCCCCTATGAATGTCGGGATTCGACTAGCTTGAAAGTCGTTGCAGCTCAAATCCAAGTAGGTCAAGTGCCTGAGTTCAATCAGGGAAGTGTGTAGCCTTGGAGCAGTCAAGTAGGAGGAGTTGGTATGGTAGTAGAAAGGCTGGCAATAAGGGTGGGAGAGGTCGAGGGTGTGGATGAATGAAGTAACATTGTTACAGCCCACTCCTTCCCATTCACAGCAGTCCTCGCCCATCCAAGATGACAGCCTATGACTACTGTTTGTTGGGTCACCAAAGCTGTGTTTGAAGTTGAGCAGCGCCTCTCGTTCCGCCTGGTGGCAGCCCACTGCAAGGGCCTGCTGTGCATTTAGTGCACTCAATTGAAAGAGCATCAGCAAGAAAAGAAACATGGTTATGGTTATAACACTTGTTGTTGTCAACATTGTTTCATTCAAGAAAAGTAGAGTATATTTGATGGTGGGTAGTATAGTGAGTACATCAATAGACAGAGTGATCAGACTATAAATAAACTGCACAAGAATTTCTGAGATACAAAGTGGAGTATCAATTTGGCTTTTAGTTATGGAAACCGTCAAATGGTACTTTTTACCAAACATCTAGAACTTTGGTAATTTGAGTAGTTTGTACCATTGGCCATGAAAATACTCCATATTACGTACGTAGTACGAGTGCTACTGATTACTCCGTATTAGTTACCTATGTAAATGTGGAAGAAAGGTAATGTAATCCGTAATACTCGTACTACTAGATCATATTTCTTGTCTTAATTATGTATGGGGTATTTATCATTAATTAAGATATATTTCTCAAAAATTAATACCCCACAAAATATAAAACGACTCCTATAAAAGTAAGCAAATAAAGACGAAATATCAAAATATTCTCTCTGCCCTTTGGTTACTTATGTTTTATACACAAAGATTAAGGTGAAGAAAATGAGTTTGCTTTTAATATCATTAAAGGATAAATAACAAAATAGGGTGTGGAAATATGCTAAAAATAAAAAGTACTACCTCTATCCATTTTTTATCTTCCTATTCTTCTTTTTAGATTATCCATTTTTAAACTTTCTACTTACAATATTTTTTCTTTTGGTTGATTTTTGTGGTCAATATAATTTATAACCGCACACTTCATTCCACCCTTAATTTTTGTGTTAACACCCCATGAAGTTTGGATGGAGAGAATATGAACCATTGAATGATATACCCATTAACCGGGAGAGATGAAGTATACTTTAGCCATCTCCCTCCATCCCTTCACTAGAATAAGTAGTGACCACTTTATTTCAGAAGTCTTCCACCATGCATGATCCTACTTGGACTTGTATCGTCCCACAAGTCCAAGACTCAAGATTTTCTCACACGTTCGTTTACCGCTTCCTTAGTTATGTCTACTCTTGTCTTCTTCAGCCAATAAGCGTTATTGTCAAAGTAACTTAATTATCACCCTTAATTATCACCCAAAATTACACCCAAGTGTTTGAAATTTTTTGTTTAAAAGAGAAAATTACTCGTACTTCTTTAGTTTGTTTAACCTTTGGACAATTGTGACTATTGTGAGATTAAATTCCATAGGTTTCAAATGTTGTAATTAAACCTCATAACTTTGAATAGAAGTGAAATTCGATTCAATTTTTATTCAGCATAAATTATATCATAAAGTCATGTTATATATAAACTAATTGTACACTAAATAATTATTAATATTTTAAAAGTAATTAAATAATTTATTAACATAATTTTTAGAATTTTTTAATTAATTTTAATATACTTACTAATTCATATAATCTATGAGATTACTTTTACAAATTTTTGATTTTATGTAATACATTTAGATATTTTTTTTTTCTCCGAAAATATGTAAAAATTGCATACATTTTATAAATATATAATTATTTTCATCGTTTCGGGGAAAATGTATAAATAAATAGAACTTTTGTGTTTAAGGTGCAATTTTAATTGAAAAATAAAAAATGGTGATTGAATTTCATTTATACCCAAAGTTATAGGGCTTAATTAATACGGAGTATCATTGAAACTTAAAGGGGTTAAGGGGGTTAATTACCACTTTCGTGGTTTCTTTTAGATAGTTTTTCAATTATCTATTTCAGGTTGTCGGCATTTTAGTCAGGTCGTCAACGCTTTTTAATATGAAAAGACAACGCTCATCTCTAATTAAATTCACTAACTTTGTTAATGAAATTTTAAAAAATAATTGTGTTAATGAAACTCGATAATGAAACAATTTTTTTTTAAAACCGTCATTTTATTATGTTATAGATTATGTCATATTATATATCCTCCCCACCCACCACAACACTAATATTATTAATAATATTAAAAATTCATATATAACCGTCATTGTTAGGGGGACATAGGTGTACTAGTAGGCCATTTTAGGGGGTTTTAGAATCAGATATAGATAATATTTTAATAAAGATTATTAACAATTTTCAATTGCTTCCGTGGGAAAGAGTCTCATCTAAATTCTAGAGGTTGTGGGTTCGAGCCTTTCTGACGCAAAACTATCAATCTAATCACAATTATTGTTACGTTTTATTTTGTAATACCGCAAGCGTACGGGTATTGTAGCATACGGGTCTATCTCAGAGAGGAGGTGTTGATTGTATAACTAATTTTAACAAATTAAATGTAATAAATCGAGATGAATTCAATAATGGAAAGACCTAAGACAATGGTTTACCAATAACATGGATATCGATGCAATCAAAATGTAACACAACTTTGTCAAATTACCGTCTTGGGTAAGACTAGCATTCATATTTTAATCAATACTTTAAATTCTCTGTCGAGACATAAAAAGCCTATCTAGCATGTTATAAATCTTATTCTCATGGCACGAATAACAAAAATGGACGCATTAAGAATCGATACTAACATGTCCCAATTATTCCAATTCACTATTCTCATGTGAAAGTTCAAATCTTGTTTCGGTTCTCTAAATTAAAACCCGACTCTCGTCGTAATTAAAATTGAGTAGAAATTAATTGACAAAGATATAAACTTTTAGGCATGATTCATATGAAAACATCCAACTCTCATTGTAATGATAATCTAGACTCAAACCTAGCCATTTAAACTAATCAATCAACTGTTAAGCACAACCGAAACAAACCCAATTCAATAATTCAACAAAGCGTGATTAAAATCAAAGCATCAACAACCCATATTATCGGCTCACCGAGCCCTAGATACATAAGCTAAAGGCCCGAATTCGGATTCGGGTTAATTGATTCCAATACCGGAACAGTTTCGATGTGGGATAATTTTAAGTTTGTACTCTTATTAATTAAGACCCTTTTTAAACTCAAAAGTTTTTTAAAAATAAGACTACAAATTCATGACCTCATCATAATTTTAAAAAACAATTATATAGAATTCCATCACAGTTTTTTTAGAAAAACAAAAGTTTTTTGTTGGTTGATATTTTAAAATAATGATGTCTAAGGAATTTTTTTTATTAGTCTTATTTATAATATAGAATTTCATCACCTTATTATAATTTTTTATTTAAGTGTATAGTCTTAACAGCTTTATTAAGACTAAAAAAATTTATGTTTGATGAAACTTTATAATTTTTCGAATGTGGGATAGTTTTACCTAAGTTTATAATCTTAATATATATTTTAAGAGTCAAAAGATTTTTGGTTAATATCTAAGAGCACATGATTACTACGGAGTACTCGTATTATTTATAATATAAAGTTTCATCACCTTATTATAATTTTTCGACGTGAGATTATTTTTACTTTAATAGTCTTATTAAGAGACTTTTTAAGACTTAAAAGTTTTTTTTTATTGATATTTAAGAACGAAGGATAATTTTTCAATGTGAAATTATTTATTTAAGTTTATAGCCAACCATCAACTCTTTTTAAGACTAAAAAAATACATCTTTACTCTTGTTTATAATATAGAATTTATCACCTCACTGTACCTTTTCAATGTGGGATATATTTCAAAATTTGTAAGTCTATATATTAAAAGTTTTTTTTAAGACTCAAGGTTTTTTGATCAATGTTTTTTTTAAGACTCAAAAGACTTTTGGTAGATATTGAAGAACGGATGATTACTCTTATTTATAATATAGAATTTCATCATCATATTATAATTTGTCGGTGTGGGATAATTTTACAACCGTTATATATAATAAATTCATCACATAATGTGAACAAATACTATGAAATTTATACTTTAATGAAAGCATTTTTTATCACGAATCTAATTATTTAATTCTTATAATTTATTTTACGATAATGTTTTTAAAAAGTGAACTCTAAAGATTTTTACCTAAGAATTGTAAAACATCACATTAATATAATAAATTAAATATATATTATATTAAATAAAAGATTCTCTAATTGATTTTTTTTTTATTATCTATGATACTTTCCTAATTTGAAGTTTGATGAAACGGATCAATGAGATCGCTCGAAAAAAGCCTAAAATATACATATATATTGATTATATGTAGTATATTTAATGAATTACGATGTTTCATATGCTGTTTATAATAAGTTTATTTGTTTCTTACCCTCTCATCATTTGCTTCTTACATAATTGTTCATTTGGTTACATATCCTTTCAAAATTGTGGTGTCGAAGAGTGTGAGTGGAGCTTTATTTTGTGAGCCTGATTCGTAAGATGCGGTTGATTTGATGAGTGAGTAGTTTTAATTAATTATTTGATTGATTGATTAATCAATCGTACAAATGCATTGATTTACTTTAAACATCTTTCAATTTTCCCTTTTCGGTTTATTCATCAATAGACAATATCGGAAATATAATCACACCAAAAATATTGAGTGATATCAAGAAAAGAACGCCTTATTTTGGTTCTCTACTATGATGAGGCCTCAGATGCAAATGTTACACTGAGTTCTTTAGCTGTTTCCTTTTCATCTGTCAGCCCCTTGAATTAATCATGTTTCTGTAGTTTAGAAAATATGCATTTTTGCCTGTTTCTTCCCTCTTTTGTCATGCAATTGAGGCATATAACTATTTGGATTGTGAAAGTTAATGACAATTTTCCCTTTTCAGTGTATTCATTAATCGACAATCATCAAATTTGTCATCATTTTTAAGTTTCATCAATGTTTACTCTGTAGGCCAAGTTGATTGTTAATTGATTAAGCTTTCCTTTTTGATGATTTTTCCTTTTTGTTGCAGGAATTGGTAAGGCGAAACTGTTAATCCATTATTTCCATGTGGTGCCCAAATACAAAGGTAAAATTATCATTCATATTCATTAAATTTACGATTATTTATTTTCGTTTATTCGAAAATGACTTCCATTGTTTCAAAGAATGAGATCTATGTATGAGTCATTTAAACCATATTTTTCGAAGCATGAGAAAATAATTTATCCGAATTTACTGGAATCGAGAACTTGAGTTGGAGAATTCGATTACAACTACAATTAATGAAAAAGTTAAGGATTTTAATATATTTCTGTAATTTTACTAATAACTGGTGGTCGTGGCCCCCCCCCCCCCAATGCATGGTATTAATGTGTAATTTCTTTTATTGCCTCCATTATTTTTGAATTCGATTCTTCTGATTTTTAATATTTGTTGAGAAAATCGTTATCTTTGGATTACGTACAGTTGTGAAGAGCGTATTGCTATCAATTCAAAATGCTGGAACTTTGTTAGATGAGTCTTTCACATTATTTTTTTACATTTCCTCTCTGTATATCAAACTTAATGTTGGTATCGGGATAGAGACAACGTCGAATTCTACTCACTTTTTATTTTTACCTTTAATTTAAGGATGTTGTATATGTTTTAGTTCATATGAAGACGATCGACGAGTAGAGCTCCTTGGTCTGCCATGGAGCCATTACTTTCATGCAACATGTATTGAGAACTCACCCAATACAAAGGTAACATGCCTCTTTGCAAGTACGGAGTATAACATTCTCCATGGGAGCGGAGAAATTTGAAGACGTTAATAACTCTTTACTTGCTTCTCTTTTTCTTTTCTTATTTGTATATAAATTGAAAGAGAGGGGGATAACATAATATCGCATCATAGCCTCCTTTTCAGGAGGTTCTTCTATCATGCCCCAGAACACTGAATTCAGTTAGCTACTTGAAATTACTGATGTAAGTAAATGACAATTGTTCATTTGTTTTCAGATGTAATTTAAAATCATAAATCCTGATGCTTCTTAGCTGGCTTCCTGCAAATTTTACTCAACCGAAGTCTAAAACTATTGTATTATTTAGGGTCATGGAATCCGACATCTTTTCCTCTCCCCTTTGCTGCACGATGGTGCATTTCACCTCATCATTAGTCTTGCCAATGTTATCAAGAATATTATGTGATATTTGGTTTGGTTTTTTTTTTTGGAGTGACACTATTTTGCTATCGAAGGGAATCATTAAGAAGATTAACAAATTCTCTAGAAATTTTCAATGGAATACTACGTAAGGGAACACTTGAATGATTAAAATGTGCAAGAAAGCAGTTTATATATGTTTCTTGGAGTGAATGAAGTTTTGGTGTAAAAGAAGCTAGACAACATTCTAAAAGTCGGAGAGGAATTCTTAATGTGAGACGAGAATCTTCGAAATGACATGAACAAAGAATAGGCCGATATAATACGGAGTACAATATATTTTATAAATTTGTTCAAACCGAGGGTGTTGGTGTCTTTCATCAATTATGTTGGTCTGATAGCTTGGTTTTATTTTTGTTGTTATTGTTGTTGTGAATTGACACTTCAGGATGAAAAAAGACATTAAAAGTTGAAACACATAAGCATCTATTTTTTGGCAGAAGAGTTCTCCTGCAAGATGAAATTCTTAAGGTTGATAACACGTAGTACGGTAGTAGGAGAAGAAAAATACATTGGAAAATGCAATAGTTTAATAATGTTTTATCAACTAAACCTACCACTCGAATCGGATCAAATATGAGTCGGATTATACAGGTCACGCGCGATGTAGGGTTAGAACATAAATCATAAATATTCTCAACGCCTTAATTTTTTTTTACCAACTTATATATTTGGAATTTTTATTTGATATTACTCCCTCCGCCCATTTTTTTTCTTTTATATTCATTGCGAGAAATATTTTAATTAAAGACAAACAAATGAATGGAACGAGGGAGTAACTCATACTCCGTACTATATAGTATCATCATCATCATCATCATCATCATCATTATTATTATTAATTACGGTACTTACCATCAACCAGTCGTATTTACACGTAAACCAATATAATTGAGTGTTATTTGATACTCTCTCCGTTTCTATGATTTCTTCCACCTTAAAAGTGACACATTTCTTAAGAAAAACAATAAAATAAGTAAAAGTAGAGAGGAAGTAAAGTAAGTGGGCTACCTAGGTAAGAGAGAAGTGTGATAGAAAAAAAGAAAAGTGGAAGAAATCAAAGAAATGGTTGAAAAAGAAAATGTGGAAGATATCAAAGAAACAGAGGGAGTATAATTTTTACGTAATATAAATTGATACTCCGTATTACATTTCTATAGGAAGTATGAGTATATTGTTACTTAAATTTGTTACACGTATATGATAAACTTTGACTCAATGTATTGAATTTTTTTATCGTTATAATCACCATGTGTTAAAAATATGATTGAAAATATACTAAAAAATAATATATAAGAATTTTATTTCTTAAATTTTTAAAATAAAAAAATATTTCCTACAATACTATTTTTGACACACTATAATCAATTATCTCAACATTTTTAAAATTTAAAAATTTTGGGTCGGGTAACGAGTCGAGGAGGTTCTGGCCCAAAATAATTTGATCATTATCGGTTGGGTCATCTGGTCAGTTTTTGACTGGTCTAACTACTATTAATGTTGTTTATAAAAAAAATTAATATTTGAAAGGGCTTTTGGATAGTTTTATTTAAATTTCGTTATTGATTTCATTTATGTTGCTTCAATGTCACTTCAACTTTAAATTACTTTATTGATAACAAATTACTCCCTCCAATAATTAATGTTAGTCCTATTATGGAATGAAAAATGAAGATGGGAGATAAATTGATACAAGTGAGTCATAGTAGAAAATATTTAATAAAATGAAGATGTGAGTCTAATATGAAAAGAATACATATGAGTGAACAATAAAAAAAGATCCAAAGTGAAAAATGCAACTAACATTAATAAATGAAAGGAGTATACTTCTATAACAAATCTTCGACAACACACCGGTAAAATGTTTGTTCAGTTTATATAGCAGTAATTCATTAATTATCCTCATGTTGATGTTGTTACAACTTACAACAGTGATAATAGTCCGTTAAGTTGGTTGTCAAATTTATTTAGAATTGTCGAGCACAATTCTTCTGTATGCATTATTTACGTAAATACAATAGATTGTATTTACTAAAACAAAGCATCTTTTTTTCCAACACTTTATTTATCTTTTTAACGTCATCCGTGCAATTTGTACGGGTCATAACTAGTTTTTTTAATTGCACATGCGAAAAGGGTAGGATTGAAAAAAATTGTGACAAAATGTGTACAACGAAATAAAATGCGGGTATGAAATAACAATTCCGTTTCTTTATTGAGGATGATTGTACGTGTGATACTCCGTACAAATTTACTTAAATTGGCCGACATGCAATTAAGTAGTTCGGGATATTTTTTATTGTTAGTATGTTAGAGATTTGTTTTCACTATAATTCGACCTTAACCATTACTAAAAGAGATTTACTAAAATTAGAAGAAATTTTAGTAAGTTATTATGAAGTAATTTATTACTGCTCTCTCCGTATTTATATGCTCGTCAACTTTGTTTAATATATAGATGAAATATTATATTGAAAGTAGGCGAACATATGGATACAGAGAAAGTACGGTACTTCTTGCCATAGTACTCATTTTTTTATGTACGAAAGAAGTTAGAGGACGTTTGGCTCATCAAATGGAAACGGAATGAAATCAACAAAAGAAAACAGAGGGAAAGAAATGAGATTACCCTACATTTAGGTTGTTGTTTGGTTTCAATGAAAGAGAATGAATTCACCCAACCCTAACTCGAACCTCAACATTAGCGGTGTGTCATCATATTATTTATACTTATATAAAATAAATTAATTAATATCTAAATTAAAAAAATAATAAAAAATAAATTTTGTAGTATCTTTTAATAAAAGAATACCTGTAATATAAGGAGTATTATTTTCACACTTTTTTAATTATAAATACGGTAAATATACGGAGTAATAATTAGTACAATACGATAAATTTTAAAAAATGCATTTTCTTTTTAATTGATAAATTAAGGCATCAAAAATTATTTTGACCAGACCCGAAAGTGTGGTGGTGTTCGTAATGGTGGTAGGTGGGCCTTGGTGGTGGTGGGTGGACTTTGGTGGTGGTGAAGGTGGCGGTTGTTGGTGATGGTGATGACTAGCTTAGGTTGGTGAGTGGGGAAAGGGAATCCCATTACCTTGGGGCGGGGGTAAGAAGATAGATGAGTTTGGGGGAGAGAGAATGATACACAAACAAAGGGAATCATGAACTTTGATTTCCTTTCTCTTTCCTGCATACCTCAAACCAAACGGCCCCTTATATGCTACTCCCTCCGATTCTTTAAGATTTGTGAAAATTATTATAATTAAATGTTGCGAATAGTAGAATCGGAGGGTGTAGTGTTTAAGACAGATGTATTACAGTTAGTGAATTGAGTTGGGATTAGTCTGTATAAGACCATAAGAGTGTGAACACGAAAAGGTAATTAGGATCTACTCCAGTTTTTACTAATGATTAAGATTCCATTTGGAGACGATTGAACGATCTACGTATAATCATGAAAAATAAAAGTAAAATACGGAGTAGAAAGATAAGAAAAATACAATATTGACATATTGTGTATAAAATAATTATGAACAATTAGTAGCATTACAATATAAAGAGAGGAGATTTAAATATGAGATCTATAATTGAGGGTATCTAATATTAAGCCGTGGGTAAAGATAAGTTTTTTTTTTTTGTCAACGAGTCACCTATAAATATTAGGTACTCTTGAGCGCCATAGAAGCTAGTCTATGTGCTCTAGAGTTTCTAGTCCTAGGGATAAACATGAAACTACAGCAATGGAAATAGGAACAATGGAACATTCACCCAAGTTGAGGAGAAAAGACAAAAATAAGGTTGGTGGGACCTTTGTCCTTTTACCCTTCAAATGGTATTTATTTGACCTGTCTTAAACTTGCGACGGATGTATACATCGCAAAAGAGACCAACTAGAGTAATTAAATGAGGAAATTGGATAGGAAGGAGTAGATTTGGGTGGGGATTAGAAAAGGCGGAAAGATGAGTAAATGCTTACGTGTAAAGAGCAGTAAAGTAAGGGAATGAAGGAGAGGAGTAATCCCTAGTACACATATATGCATGAGTCATACTCAAGTCATATCCATCCGGTTGGGAGTTGTTGTTGTTTCTGGAATCCTCCGGCCTCTCTCTCAATCTGCCTTGCTTATTTAATCACTTGATGCATGCATCTTCAACAACTGCGACTCTTCGTTCTCTCTTGCTATTCCCTTCGTCTTCTTCTCTCACTAATTACAGGTGCATCTTCCTTCCTTGGTTCATTTTCTTATTTCTTGTACGGCCGGGGTATGTTGAATTGGAGGCGGGATTAGGGATTAAGATTATTAGATCATTCTTAATTAGCTTGTTTCTTTCCTTCAATTCCAATTCAATGTTAGTCGTCTACATATCTAATCTTCTTCTACTAATGCGGATGCATGAATGATGAATGATGAATGATGAATGATGAATGATGAATGATGAATGATATGGCTAATGCTTTTCACTCAACCATGCATCTTTCTTTTTGATTACCTACACTAGTGGAGTAGTAGCTACTTGATCATTCATTACATTACATATATAGCTTTCGTTAATCATTCTATATACCCCACGTCTGCTATGTTAGTTTACCAAATTAATTATAGAAATTTGCATGTTTGGATTGGTCAGCAGGTAACTCAGGTGACAGTAAAAGTTTATGGCTATAGAGGTTTCACCAGACCTGCTTCGAGACTTGCTCATTTCAATTTCCGAATCCACCCCTGAAAACCTCCTTTCCAAGGAATCACTTGCGGACACCCTAGACCACAGATTTAACGCCACACTGCTGAGCAACAACCACAACCACAACCACAACCACAACCACGCCTCATCCCAAGCTAACGTCCTGTCCCCGTCCCCACAAGAGAGTAGCCTCTCATCCTTTGCCATCCACCAGAAATGAAGGCCATTTCAATCAATGGCAAGATGATAATCAACACCAAATTCAATGGCAACGCTTACCGAATTCCAATCACGATTAGCTGAGAAATAAGCTACTTGAGCCAGGGATCTTGATTTGGCCCTTCAACAGATTTGCAGGAAGTCCAATGCTTTTCTCACGCGATCTACTTCCTGCACTCTCTAAAGCTCGCGAAGCTTGTAGAGACATCTCCGCATGAAGCTGGAGACATGCCATGGCCGTCTATATATATATCATAAGCATTTCAGTTAAAAACATATGGAAAATGAAACAAACTTCATAAAGTTCCCCCAACATATCGACGAAATATCATAAACATAATTACCGTGCAGCACTCTCTATCTGTGTCGGATTCAGCTATCTGAAGCGCCCACGTACGGACCCATTCAAGGCCTCTAGAAACATCTTGATTTCCTTCAAGTAGGGCGGATGCTATAAACGAGGGGTGAAGTGCAGTTAGAGTGCATGATGCAGCAAAGAGGGCTGCTCTTCTAACATATGCTTCCTTATGGTGGCACACACCCCTGCATGTGAATACAACTATCATCATCATCATCACTAAATCACTAATCAATCATCAATAGAATCAAAGCTATGTGCCTCAAAGTTAGATCAGTTAAAACCGACCCGCTCAAATCAACCCAAATCAAACCGAACAAAACCTGCCCTGTATATGAAGGGGATATGTTCCTGGACAGAGACATCTCATTATCAAAGCTCCACCATTTCAGATATAAGTAGCAGAGTTAGTTACAGAAATATTGCTATATTAAATTGCCATAATCATTCCCTCTCTACTTCTAACGCTCCATCGCAACCTTCCTCAAAATGAATATAATAGAAGAGGGAGCTTTTTCTAAAGCTGAAAAAAGTTGGTGAAAACATTGAATACCTGGAGCTTAGCATGTCCAGAAATTGGGGAGACAAAGCAGATGCTTCTGGATGCAAAGCCATACATCTCATACAAACTCCAAGCATATAAATGAGTTTCCCCAGGACAATGAAATCCCTTCCAATAAAATCAACACCATGACTTTTCTTATCGAATCCTTGCATGGCAGGAAGCATAAATGCTACTGCGTAAAGAGGAAACTTGTTGCAAGACAAGTTGACCTCAGTGGAACCCATTGCTGGTGCCCGACCCCACCGTCGTGTTTTCCCTTTCCTGGTTTGACCTGCTTTTAATGGAAGATCTCTCGCAAAACAGTATGTCATATTAAGTGGAGTCTTCGAATCTGGGTTCTCTTTCCAGGTCCCGGCTCCAGAAGGGCCTTCACTGCTAGGCAAAAACCAAGCATCAGGTTCTTCTGAGACTGATATTAGAGGTCTTAACGGCTTTTTCTGAACAATACTTTTAGTGTTAGCTAGCTCCTGAGCTGCTTCAGTCATGGCATCAAGTATCATAATCCGTTGGCTCACATCCAAATGAGGCGAGTATAGAAGCTTGTTTATAGCATTTAGAGATTCAAACGGACACATCACAAGCAAAGCAACCACCGCCTTCTGCCTCTTTTCTTCAGCTGACTCCTCCTCTCCTTCCACTGCTATATCAGCACAACGAGCTAGTATCAGTGTTCTAACTAGATCACTGGCGATATGCTTTAGTTCATCAGGTGATGCTCGCACAAGTTTTTCAGCAACATCCAGAGCTCTTTCAACCTGCATTGCATTAAAGGGTAGCTTTATTCACTTGTGAAACCCTTCAAACATGTCCCCAAGGGAATTTACAACAGGCAACAAATTTGGGAGTTGCAGGAGAAATGCTTTATCAAGAGAGTTATGTACTTGCATCAACTTGAAAGAATGTTGGGGTGTCCATTACATCACAAATAGGACATTGTGAAGCAGAAATATATCATTGTTCAAGTTCTTACTTTTAAGGGTAAGTTGATGAAAAATCCCTTATAAGATTAAAATTTTGAAAGCAATTACCTTATAAAAAAGAATTAAGAACTTATAATCATTAAAACCATATATGTTCAAAAGTCGACACCATTTTTGTGTTTCTGCCAAAAAACAAGAGAGAATAGGGGGAATTCTTAGGCCAGTCCTAAAGTAAGGCAGTTTCCCAAAGACCCGTAGTTTGTATACCGGGTTTAGACTGTGACAGACACTCATACACCTATACGTTATCCACTTGTCATAGACAAAGGTTAAGAAGTACCACTAAATGCTCAAATAAAATAATGATTCAAGAGAGATACAGTAAGATGAGGAGGGATTCATACCCCATCAGGGTCATCTGTTTTACGAAGTGCTCCAACAATATCCACCAACTGCGAAATTTTCTTCTTTAGATCAGTGTCATCATCGGTCAAGTCATAAGGCTGTAAAGATGACTCACTGGATCCTTCAGAATCTTCACTTGAGTAGTCATCCCCCTCTTCTTCACTAAAAAGCAACTCATCATTCAATGTGACCCGATCAACCTCATCATCAATATACTTGGATTTTGCAGATCTTTTCTTTGTGTGTTTCAGTGTGTTTTCTTTTATCCTGTTATATCCATCTCCTGGTTGTAATTTTTGCTCCAAAGTAAAAGACGGGATGGCAATCTCTTGAATCTCGGAGTTTTGATTAGTCATATTTGAGGTGGCCAGACCAAACTCCCAGTCCACATTTTCCTCTGTGAAGCTATCATCAAGGTAAAGAGGATGCTTTGGGTCAATTACCTTAGAAAAAACAAGTGCAATACTGCACGCCATTTTTCTGATCAAATCATCAGGGTTTTCCAGTCTACCTGTCAAAAGAACGGGATGCATGTTATAATCCGCTTATTTAGTTGAATATAGATGTGCCTAGTAAATTTTCATTTGGGGTTGAAGATAGTACAGCTAACTCCTTCAAGAAGTGAGCGCATAACATCCGTGGTTGAATCCAGCTCTTCTCTCGACATAGTTTCCAGCATAATGCCTGCTGCTGCCGTTACATCTGAATCTCAAGTCATGGGGCCAAACAAACTGCCAAACAATAAGCTGAAGAGAGAAGTACGGGTATAAA
The DNA here is from genome assembly GCA_958450325.1 of Agrostemma githago. Classification (NCBI taxonomy): domain Eukaryota; kingdom Viridiplantae; phylum Streptophyta; class Magnoliopsida; order Caryophyllales; family Caryophyllaceae; genus Agrostemma; species Agrostemma githago. The sequence goes on along the minus strand of OY288254.1, from coordinate 8,693,225 downwards.
ATCAAGTATAGCACTCAAACACCTAACATTCTATTTTTACTTTTTTTTGTTGTGTGCATGGAACTCAGACACTCAAAGACCCAAATTATACCTACAGAACTGCCGGACAAAATTCTTAAAGAGAAACAAAGAACTAAAGTAAAACTGAAGGATACAAACTTGTTGCTCTAAAGGAGCTGATTGGATAAATTCATGTTTGGACCACACCACAATCACACGTTGGATAGTCTCCAAAAGCAATTTCGTGTTTTCACTTTTCTTCAGCTTATCATCATCAGGAGGGCAACTAAAAACAGAAAACTGAAGTATCCATCTCAAACAACAGAGAGGAAATACTTTCAAGAGTATGAATTTCTCGACAAACATAGACCTGTGAAAAAAAAGATAGAATATCCTTGGTAAAGCAACTCAGTGTCAATTTTATCTAATTTTAACAGCAGCAAACTCTCACCTAACTGCCGTTTGCGATTTGAATGAGCGTTGAAACAAAATCCATAAGATCCAATATGCTTCTACGGCATTTGCACGTCCAGCCACAAGTTGACGTAAGATCTGTTCGGCTAACCTTTCCACGGTATATGCATCATTGATGATTTCTATCATCAGAAACCAGAATTTTAAACTGGAGTCTAACATGAAATCATCCTTGATATTTGTATTTGTATGTGGCAAAATAAAGCCCCGTACACGTCTAAGAATATGAGGTATTAATTCACTTAGTAGCAAATCTGCAGTAAGGATGCAAATCAGCATAAATCACTGGCCTTCTTGAATAGAAGGTACACAACATCTAGGCTACAGCATTATGCATAGCTACTTCATTTAAGTAGCCACATTTAAGAGAGTGAAGCAGTGAGATACAGGCTGAAAGAAAGATACCATGTTGCACTCTGGTTTCTCATACCCTCGATATGTAACCCAAGTTCACAACACCGACATTAACCATGATGGAAATTGCATTGAGAATGGTACTGATCGAATGACTAATACTTCACAATAAAAAGAAGCCAACTAACCAACCATAAGGAAACTTTTTGCTTTATTCTATCATAGGGTATGACAAAAAGAAAAGGTGAGTTTTTGGCTCTGTAGGATATCAGAACATCATCATCCATGCTCAAAACCATAAGCAAGAAAGACACCAGAAAACTTACTAGAATAAGAGAGGAGAATATATAAAAGAGTAACAGGACACATGAAAATCACTAATGGATATGGACAGATACTTATTCTAGTGCTGGGGTGAGGTACAAGGATCAAGTAACACAGTCATATGTTAACATTAATTCTTGACAAAGTCCAACTGTTACAATCAGCAATACACTTATGTTGGCACAAGCAGGCTGACATTCAAGGGCTCCGTGCGACATTTTAAATGTAGGCTCCTTTTAGAAGTATACCTATAGTAAAATGTAAATATAAAATCATTTTTTTCACTTTAAAACCACTTTTTCCCCTTTTAAAAGTATGTCCATATTAGGCTCCAAAAATTTGGAGGCCCTCTGCCGCCGCACGGGTTGAACACTCTCAAGGCTGACTGCCCTAGGCATAAGGTAACAAAGTTATTATTAAAAAGGCATGTGCCTTACCAGTTGACCCACGCCGACAAATGCGACTGAACATTTCCCCAAGAAACTGAAAAGTGGCATCCGCATCAGTGCTTGCAGATATGGAGTGTCCACCATATGCCTTCGAGCTTCTCTCTTCAGCTCCAGCTAGCAGCTGAGTAGTGATATTCTTGAAGAAATAGCTGGTGATCTTTGTCAAGGATACACACACGTCAACAATCTAAGAACACTGGACTTATTGTTACTCAAAAATATCCTCATTAAGATGAGAATCGACCACAAATAATCAACTCTATTATGTTACATTGTTACTCAAAACTCAAAATATATATATAAATAAAAAATAAAAAAAAATTCAAACCACCGATTTTATGCTTCAACATGTATGAGCTGAAGTAATAGTGAATTTCTAATTGGGATCAGAAAGGATACTGAGATGAAAGAGATTTTTGTGCTCCACGGCGAGATTTGTCAGGGACAGATGCAACAAGCTGTGCCACTCTAGAGACTGTCAGCTTAACTATAGATTGTGTGGTTTCTTCAGATTCGCTGTTAGCACTAAGATCTCGGATGATCTGTAGAACACCGTCATTTTCTAACAAGCAGATTACGACTAATCTGCGGACATCAGAAGCAAAGTTGTAGACAACACTGAACAGAAATCATGTTCTGCTAAACGAAATTAGAAACCAAACCTAGTGCAATATCAGACAACATATCACCTTTCAGCATTTGATCTAACCTCCTTGGCATTGTGGTCTAGACAGGGGATAACCGCCTTAACAACCTCTGTAGAAAGACCCTTCGTGAAAAATACATCATAAACAAGACTCTGTGCTGTGATTGGCAAACGAGACAGCCAATTGGAAGCAACATCTGCAGGAAATGAAATACAGATGACATTTAATCATCGATATAGGTTAAACTGTTTTGGCAGTTAACAATATAAGCGAAGGCAAGCATTTTTAAAACGTTCCATCTACCACAATCGTACCATGAAACAAGAGCTACATAAGACTCACCACATAAAAGACATTACTAGAAATGCTATATTGGCAAATTGTGCAAACACAAAATCCTATTCCCTTTTTAAAGATATAAAAGAAAAAATTGGGACAGATGAAGCTAACTCATATGCAGTTTCACATGCAAACTTGTATTTTTCTGGCAATCCTTCTGTATCGGTTTCAGTGTTTGTCTCAGAATGAGTCAACACATATTGATCTTGGTTACTCAACCATGTATGCAGGCAATACTACTACCTGAAAATGCATATAATTTCCTACGTGAAAGACGCTTATCTATTGCCTCAAGCGTCAAAAGCACAAGTATTAGTTAGGTTACCTTTGTATTATGTAAATTAACCTTGACATAGAAACTGAATCATCAACTCAGTTATATTAGGAATTAGAAAACAAAAATATTATACCATAAATCAAAAAGCGAGCTAACGTTGGGAATGCTACCCCGCGATAGAATACTTGCCAAAGCGGTCTACTCCTCTCACTCTGAGAAGGAACTTGTTCTTTCTGAAGCTGGAAACATGAATTCAAAACCCGTAAATTCGAAAATCAACAAGAATACATTAAATTTGACTTCAATTCTTCCACCCTAGACTAGAATGATGATTGAACCTCCCAAGTCCCAACAATCATCACCCTATACTCTATGTCTAATCTTACAAAGTTAGCTCCTTTTGGTTTCTTATAAACTGAATTCATAATTGAAAATAAGTAAAACAGAAGAGGAATGAATTACCTGGTCCCTATACTTGTCTGATACCACCCCTGCCAATTCAGTATTCAGTAAGCATTAGCAAACAAACAAACAATACATTGCATTTTCCCCAAATTCAATCAATTACTAACAGAAAACAAGAGACGAAGAATAAAATGAAGAAAGGGGATAAATGGAAAAGATGAGGAGTTAGTCCGAACCAGATAAAGAAGAGGTATCAATAGGGAAGAGGAGGGACGCTAGAGAGTGGAGAGATAAAACGACGTCGTCAACGCATTCAGCAGAATTAATGCCGGAAATGGTGTGGGACACCTTTTCTAGGACTTGCCTCTCCACTTCACTCCTCTTCTTCTTTTCTTCCGCCATTTTTCCTCTCTCTTTTTTTTGTTACTCCCTGTGATTCCAGGGGGAGAGAAGGTTTTATAGTTACTGATTTTTTGAAGGCTCTCGTAATTACTTCCATGTTCCTGATCTTTTTTTAGAAAAAATTACGGAGTATGGAGTAACAAATTACCACCACATGTAACTTGTATTTTACCTATTACATCATGTATGTTCTTTTTTACTCCGTAGTCCGCACATTTTACCACCTGCCCCCTATTATTAAGGGTATGAGGTTGGAATAGTGTTACCAGATTCGCAGTTCGCGGGCACAATTTTAGTTCGTCCGCGGATTTATTCGCTAGAATTCGTGAACTAATTCACTATCACCAACGAACTGAGTTTTGAAATGGAAATTGCTCAATCAAGCATGAAAACAAAAGAAAATCAATCCGAAAAAAATACTGTACTATTACCTTGACTCCCTAAAAGGCAAAGACTTTAAACTGATGAATGAGCCCATGAAATGAACCAGAAGTTCGAGAAAAAAATTCAGAGTTTCGACTTTCGAACATCACGACACTTTTCAATTTTTTCGTGCATGTAGAGGAAGATGGGGAGGAGGATGATAAGCGAGGGGGAGAGGAAATAAAGATGATACAGTATCTTAGGAGGAGGAATAGGTTGATTTCAATTTTTTCATTTTTTTTTTGTTCTCGAAGGAATAGGTTGATTAGGGGGTGTCACCAACTCTGTCCATAGAGTCGGAGGGTTAGGGTCATTTATTAGGTAGGACAAAGTCTTGTTTGTGATGGGAATATTCGTCATAAATGTATGACGGGTCAAGTATTTGGGAAAAAGACAAAAACAAAAAGCATAAAGAGGAGGTAAGGTGGGGTCTTATTCAAGATAAATGGGTATTACTTGACCCGTTATAAGTTTAAGACGGATAACCCGTCTTAAGAGAGACTTACTCATTAGGTATTGATAGTCATGGAGTACAATAGTCGGTATTACTCCCTTCGTTCGAATTCAAATTGTAGGTTTTTTTTACACTTGTTGAGACACGTTTTACACCGTCAATATCTTTCGTTTTACATTAATTAATAAACATTATAAAAATTGATATTCTTAATTTACTCATAAACGAATCAAACAAGATTAACTTTTACCAGTGTATTAGAAATTATGTCTCATATTAGTGTGAGACGGTTTTACCAGAGACTATTAATTATAATACTCTATATTAATTAAATTTTTGTATTAGTTCACTGGTATTAAATAGACACAATTAATATTTCGTAAATTTTATTAATTCGTATTAAGTTATAGTATTGTCTAAATTAATTCGTTTAAGTATAGGAACCAACCGAGTTCACTTTAGATATCGAATTTCGCACCGTAACTTCGAATTCGAATCACCTCGAATTTCAAACAATGTATCCTTGGTATTACTACTTGGAATCAAGAACCAAACCACAATGATATGGTGTTGAAACTTGATTCCCGATACCTAGTGTGTTTGGTTTATTTTTTCGTAATTGATAAATCATACCTAGCTTCTACTAGTTCATACCCAAATTTTCATTATTTTTCCCTTCATTACCCTTTCTCTCAAGAAAAACTCTCTTTTCTCATTCTCTCAAAACCTAACAAATTGATTCTCAAAAGCTAACTAAATTATTCGGTAGGTTTACGGTTACGGATCATAATTCACAAGTTAGACAAGTAACTTTTTTGTTTTTATTAATAACTTCACTTTTTAATATACTTGTTGGAAATTATCTTATTGATTAATTTTGTATTCAATTTCTTTTTGAAATCCTAATTTTGTAGTATTCAATTTCTAATTAAACCCTAATTAGATTAAGCCCTAACAAATCGTAATTCATATACAGTATGACACAATTAAATGTTTTTTTTATTAATAATTACTTTTTAATATAGTTATATTATTGATTTTTTAGTTAAACCCTAATTAGGGTGGTTGGAGGTAAGGTGGTGGAAATGGTGGTTAGACAGTTGGAGGTAAGGTGGTGAAAATGATGGTTAGTTTACGACCGCCAACGATAGGTACTCAATTGATTGAGAAAAATTGAAAAAGAGATAAAGTAAAAATTATGGTGGTGAATTGATTGAAGAAAATGGAGATTGTGGTGGTGATTTGATGGAGGAAAAGAGAGAGGGGGAAAAGAGAAGGTGTGGGCGATGAATTGATTGAAAAAAATGAGTAGGATAGTTTAGGAAACGTGGGTATGAAATAGAAAAAAAGTTGAATATGATTTAGCATGTTCCTATTTTTTTTAGTAATTGGGGTAAGCTAGGCTTAAAAAGTGACAATACCTCGTAATTTAATCATCTTATTTTAAATATAGGAGTACAAAATTTGGAGTATAATATTGACTATATTAATTTAGAACGAAATAATCATAAAATAAATTTCAATAAAAATCACGTTATTGTCAATATACAACCCCAAGTTACGTTAATAAAAAAAAATTTATATTTTAAATCATTATTCTTAATAAAACATTTCGCTCATAATATTTCAACAAAAAAACTAACATCCTGGTCATTTCGTACTAAAGCCTAAGCCTTTAGGCTTTAGTATCACTCCCTCTTGGCCTCTTGTATTATATAGCCTCAATATTCCAGAACAGTTACTGAGTTGGATTAATTTAGTACAAAGAGAAATGACAATCCAAAACATGGACATACACAAAGTGATTCAGTGAACATATACACGAATGTCCAGATCAAGAAAAAAAAAAGGGATCAGTTCTATTCTGAAGGCAATCAGTCTCCTTCACTCATGTTCCAAAACTCAACTTCTTCCTTCAGAACGCGTAAAAAGGTTGCTTCAGCTTCAGCTTCCACATCTTCTGATACCTGCGACAAACGTCTGTTGGCAATCTCTTTGAGGGAGTTACAGTACTGCCCAAACCCCTCATTCCCCCATCTCTCGCACACTCCTCTAAGCTCTACAGAAGTTTTGGCGTCATCTTCAAGGCAATGAGCAAAGCTCTGTTGGTACACAGCTTCTATTGTCCAAAAGGCCGTGATGGCTACCGCGTAACTCACATTTGGTTGCATCAGGCTTTCCAGAAAACTGACACACATCAAACCCATCATTACCTGAGCTTGTGAGTTATGAACCCTACATATACAAACAAACGAGAGAAAATGCATCCATCAGAAGCATGACTAAAGTCGTTACCTGCAGTAATTCTGGTTGGTCTTATGTGGAGTGATGCCAGTAAGCTGGACATCCCATTTTACAGCCTCTTCCTTGAACCACGCAATTTCATCATTTAGAGAAGCCATGCCAGCTAGAATAACATCCATATCATTATCATTATCATTATCCGACTCTTTGGAGCATTTTATCAGGACGCTCGCCACAAAAGGAATGAAATTCCTGACGAATAAGTAGTCTTGACCCTGAAATGTGGACACAGTTATGCATGCTTACGAATGCTAGAATCATACCGAGTACTTTCCAAAATGTAAACTAGGTCTAAAATTTGGATCCCCTCCCCTGCGTTGTACTTCCATAACCAATTATGGGCCGAAAGAGAGCTCGGCCACACTCCACGAGGAGCTATATTGTTTTCTGCTCTCCCACAGCAAAGATAACAACAGACCATACGTACGCAGCCTTGCCATTGTGTTTTACCAATACAAAGAGGTTGTTTCCGAATGACCCAAAATGAAAATTGCCTCGAATCGAATGACTAGCAATTCATTTTTTTTATTAAAAAAAAACTGTAAGAACCAATATGGTGAGCCATTTTGCCATATGCGGTAAAAAAACTCTCATCCACGAATTCCAAAAGCAGTGTTTTTTTTGTTTCAAATCGAAGATATTGTATAAACGATCCATTGGGAAAAAAAGAGTCAATAACTTTCAGAACAATCAACAAAGAATTATCATTTGTGAAAGTTGATTGGGTCAAAAACATTTGACGGATCATAACCCGTAACACAAGTTTTGAAGATAACAATTTTGCATTGGAAACCGAAGATCACGATGAATTTGGGGGAAATGAATTCGGGGCAAATTTGACCAAAACGATGGGTACGTCATAGAAAATGAAAAACGCAGGTACGTTGTAGAATATCCTTGAGATAATCAAGGCGACGTAGATGACCGACCCTCTTCAACCAAATACAATCAGCCAATTTCATCAAAGAACACACATTTTTAATCTCATTTTCCAGTAATTACAAAATCCAATTGCAATGATCATGATGAGCAACAAAACCCCCGTTACTAATACTGTGCTGCATGCATTAAATCCATTAATTACACAAAGGAGTTAAAATTGCAATGCTTCAGTTTAATGTGAGGAGAGGAGAGGAGGGTAAAAATAGCAAAGTAGGGAGTAGATGGAGACAAACCAGCCAGCGCTTGAAAGAGGAGATTTGAAGTGAAGCATCGCGGATTTTGTGTATAAATGGATGTCGGGTTGCTCTGTAGTATTCACTTTCATGTTTTTCTACCCATCTTTCTATTTTCTTCATCCTCGCCAATTCTCCTTCCTTCCTAAAACCTTCTCAATTCTATCTTCTTATTATGTCATCAGAAATTGAGAATGCGATCAAAACTTAATTGAATAAATAAATATTAATATTAATATTAATAGTCGTGTAGTAGTAATTTATTTTTGTGACCGCTCTATCGTGTGTTGATGTTGCTCAAAGTAAGTGGGTTAAGTATCGTGATTTGTGTTCGATTGAATGTCTTAGATAGTATCTCGGCTACCTCCCTACTTGACATGATCGATGACTCGAGGAGGGAAAGCGAAAAAATAAAAATCCAATAGAAGTTACTTTTACTAGGAAATGAACTCCATTTATGGACTAAGGGAGAATAATATAGAGTTAGTTACTAAGTTGGTTATCAACCAACAACAACTTATTTAAAAGGGTTTATATGATACATACATATACACCCAGCTGATGTATTCGATACAAGATTAATACGGAGTACAATCTTAAGCATTCTCTCTCAAATCGACTTCATATCAAGAAGTTGACACTCACAGTAGTATTCATATAATAGACTTCAATGCCGATGCTAGCCTCTAATTTTGGAGCCTATTAAGCCTTATCATGACTTGAACATAAAAGTAATCAGCGATGTTGTCCACCACCTGAAACACAGCCAACCTGAACCTATGCTTCAACACCAAACTTCCTACAACTCCCCAAAATCCTGTTGCAAATCCTGAAAATATCACCAAATATAACAAAGGTTTCTCCTTCTTGCGACCCTCTTCCTCTTCGTCTTCCTCTTCTTGTTGAGGCTGCTGGTTTTGGACTCAGCTGCTCTTGCACTTATTTGGCAGAGGATCCCCACACAATCCGAGATTTCCCTTATAAATGGCTGCGTCATCAAGAGTTTGGAGTTGTCTTCCAGTTGGGATTTGTCCCTGGAGTTTGTTGTTTGACAAGTTGAGGCTGCTTAACGAAGTCAAGATAGCGAGATCTGATGGGATTGTGCCAGCGAGACTATTGTTAGACAGATCAAGGGATTCCAGCGACCTCATTTCACCAATGTTTTCTGGAATGTTCCCTGTCAGATGGTTGTAAGACAAATTGAGACCAACAAGGGCTGATAGTTTCGTGATCTCTTCAGGGATGGAGCCTGTCAACGCGTTACATGAAAGGTCCAGGTTCACGAAATACTTGAGTGTCGTTGTGTATTGCCGTTCGGCTCCTTTGAGAACCACCAGAGTGCTATCATCTTGGGTATCCGGATACGACGGGACAAAAGCAAGCCCGTCCATCTGGAGCAAGCCGCCAAAACAAGGTGGTATGCTTCCTGTCAAGTTGTTGAGGGAAAAATCAATGAATTGCAGTATACGAATGGAGCACAATGTCGTTGGGATGACACCCACAAGTCGATTTCCTCTTAGCCTCAGAACTTGCAGTTTAGGAGGATGAGTTTTCCCTCCCCAATTACTTGGTATATTCCCTACTAGCTTATTATCACCAAGATCCATAATTTGCAGGTTCGAACTAGTAGTGATCAGGGTTGGAGGAACGAGGCCTTGAAAACAATTGCTGCTTAATTTCAGAAATATTAATCTCGAAAGAAGTCCAACAGATGAGGGAATCGTCCCTGAGAGATTGTTAGAAGATAAGTTGATATATACACCAGAGCTTCTAAACCACCCCAAAAGTCATGAATGGTGCCGGAAAACTTATTTCTCTGAAGATCTAGGAACCATAAGCAACCAAGTTGATATATGGGAGTTCCAATCGTATCATTCTTCTTATTTACGATGAGTGGCCCTGAAAGCAAGTTATACGAGAGATCAATGGCGATAAGCTGAGAGGAGGAGAAGTATGGGAGTGGACCTGTAAGTTGATTGTGCGCGATATATATCCCGCTCAGTACACTGCTTGGAAAACAATGGAACTAGCTCTCCTGACAGATCATTATCCGAAAGGTGTAGTACCTTGAGCTTTGTTTGCTTACCAATCCACTGCGGGAACTGAGATTGGATTTTACAGGATGTCATGTGGAGCTCACTGAGTTGAAATGGCGGCGACCAGTCAGAACTAATATTCCACTCAACTACATTGAAGCTCAGGTCTAGATACTTCAACTGTGAGAGGTTATCTAAGTGGGGCTCGGATAATGGACCTTGAAGGAGGTTTGAGGAAAGATCAATGTGAACGAGGGAATTCCATCGTCCCATGCCTTGATGGAGCGTCCCATTGAAGGCGTTATGCGAGAGGTCTAACTCTTCTAAGTACTGCAAACTTCCTATTGATATCGGAATAGGACCGTCTATTCTATTGTGACTTACATCTAGAACACTCATATATTTGAAGTCCTCCAGCCACGAAGGCAGGGTGCCTCCGATCATGTTTCCTCCCAATCTGAAATACTCCAAATCATAAGTGACACATTCGGAGAAATAATTCTGGCTAGCTTCTTCTATCCTCCCTTGTATTGAATTAGACGAGAAATCAAGTGTAACGAGCTTGCAGAGGTTCCCTAATATACCCATGATTGTTCCTCCCTCAACGCGACTAAAAGAGTTGTAGCTAAGATCAAGATGTGTGAGTTGTCTCATATTTCCCATGGAGACCGGGATTGAGCCATTGAATTCGTTCTTTGAAAGGTCGAGGTATGTGAGGGAGGTGATGTTGGGAAAAACATGAGCGGGTAGTGGTCCCTGGAAAGAGTTAAACGAAATGTCAAGATGCTGAAGCCGTCTCATATTTCTCAACCACGATGGGATTGAGGCAGTGAAATAATTCTCGGAAAGGTCCAGGTAACGTAGAGAGGTCATGTTAGCCACAACACGAGGGATGATGAGTGATCCATTTAAGAAGTTAGTCGAGAGATCAAGGTGTTGAATGTTGGAAAGGCAAGTGGTGGCATTAGAGAAAAGGGTCAGTAATAGGGAATTATCAAGATCGCAACTAGGAAGAAGCAGGAGTCGCAAAGAAGGCGGCATGTTGAGTAGATGCCCATGCCAACTAGGTATAAGATGAGTGTTGCCCATGTTGAGATACTGTAGGCTTTCGAGTGTAGAAATCCAATGGAGATCAGTTGATAAGGAAGTGAAGTAATTATAGAAGAAAAAGGAAGAGAGATCAAGTGTTTGTAGTCGAGTAAGATTGTCGAGCTGGGGTGGCACAGTGCCAGTGAAGTTGGAATAGGAAAGATTCAGATACCTCATATACTTGAACCCCCCTATGAATGTCGGGATTCGACTAGCTTGAAAGTCGTTGCAGCTCAAATCCAAGTAGGTCAAGTGCCTGAGTTCAATCAGGGAAGTGTGTAGCCTTGGAGCAGTCAAGTAGGAGGAGTTGGTATGGTAGTAGAAAGGCTGGCAATAAGGGTTGCAGAGGTCGAGGGTGTGGATGAATGAAGTAACATTGTTACAGCCCACTCCTTCCCATTCACAGCAGTCCTCGCCCATCCAAGATGACAGCCTATGACTACTGTTTGTTGGGTCACCAAAGCTGTGTTTGAAGTTGAGCAGCGCCTCTCGTTCCGCCTGGTGGCAGCCCACTGCAAGGGCCTGCTGTGCATTTAGTGCACTCAATTGAAAGAGCATCAGCAAGAAAAGAAACATGGTTATGGTTATAACACTTGTTGTTGTCAACATTGTTTCATTCAAGAAAAGTAGAGTATATTTGATGGTGGGTAGTATAGTGAGTACATCAATAGACAGAGTGATCAGACTATAAATAAACTGCACAAGAATTTCTGAGATACAAAGTGGAGTATCAATTTGGCTTTTAGTTATGGAAACCGTCAAATGGTACTTTTTACCAAACATCTAGAACTTTGGTTATTTGAGTAGTTTGTACCATTGGCCATGAAAATACTCCATATTACGTACGTAGTACGAGTGCTACTGATTACTCCGTATTAGTTACCTATGTAAATGTGGAAGAAAGGTAATGTAATCCGTAATACTCGTACTACTAGATCATATTTCTTGTCTTAATTATGTATGGGGTATTTATCATTAATTAAGATATATTTCTCAAAAATTAATACCCCACAAAATATAAAACGACTCCTATAAAAGTAAGCAAATGAAGACGAAATATCAAAATATTCTCTCTGCCCTTTGGTTACTTATGTTTTATACACAAAGATTAAGGGGAAGAGAAATGAGTTTGCTTTTAATATCATTAAAGGATAAATAACAAAATAGGGTGTGGAAATATGCTAAAAATAAAAAGTACTACCTCTATCCATTTTTGATCTTCCTATTCTTCTTTTTAGATTATCCATTTTTAAACTTTCTACTTACAATATTTTTTCTTTTGGTTGATTTTTGTGGTCAATATAATTTATAACCGCACACTTCATTCCACCCTTAATTTTTGTGTTAACACCCCATGAAGTTTGGATGGAGAGAATATGAACCATTGACTGATATACCCATTAACCGGGAGAGATGGAGTATACTTTAGCCATCTCCCTCCATCCCTTCACTAGAATAAGTAGTGACCACTTTATTTCAGAAGTCTTCCACCATGCATGATCCTACTTGGACTTGTATCGTCCCACAAGTCCAAGACTCAAGATTTTCTCACACGTCCGTTTACCGCTTCCTTAGTTATGTCTACTCTTGTCTTCTTCAGCCAATAAGCGTTATTGTCAAAGTAACTTAATTATCACCCTTAATTATCACCCAAAATTACACCCAAGTGTTTGAAATTTTTTGTTTAAAAGAGAAAATTACTCGTACTTCTTTAGTTTGTTTAACCTTTGGACAATTGTGACTATTGTGAGATTAAATTCCATAGGTTTCAAATGTTGTAATTAAACCTCATAACTTTGAATAGAAGTGAAATTCGATTCAATTTTTATTCAGCATAAATTATATCATAAAATCATGTTATATATAAACTAATTGTACACTAAATAATTATTAATATTTTAAAAGTAATTAAATAATTTATTAACATAATTTTTAGAATTTTTTAATTAATTTTAATATACTTAGTAATTCATATAATCTATGAGATTACTTTTACAAATTTTTGATTTTATGTAATACATTTAGATATTTTTTTTTTCTCCAAAAATATGTAAAAATTGCATACATTTTATAAATATATAATTATTTTCATCGTTTCGGGGAAAATGTATAAATAAATAGAACTTTTGTGTTTAAGGTGCAATTTTAATTGAAAAATAAAAAATGTTGATTGAATTTCATTTATACCCAAAGTTATAGGGCTTAATTAATACGGAGTATCATTGAAACTTAAAGGGGTTAAGGGGGTTAATTACCACTTTCGTGGTTTCTTTTAGATAGTTTTTCAATTATCTATTTCAGGTTGTCGGCATTTTAGTCAGGTCGTCAACGCTTTTTAATATGAAAAGACAACGCACTTCCCTAATTAAATTCACTAACTTTGTTAATGAAATTAAAAAAAATAATTGTGTTAATGAAACTCGATAATGAAACAAATTTTTTTTTTAAAACCGTCATTTTATTATGTTATAGATTATGTCATATTATATATCCTCCCCACCCACCACAACACTAATATTATTAATAATATTAAAAATTCATATATAACCGTCATTGTTAGGGGGACATAGGTGTACTAGTAGGCAATTTTAGGGGGTTTTAGAATCAGATATAGATAATATTTTAATAAAGATTATTAACAATTTTCAATTGCTTCCGTGGGAAAGAGTCTCATCTAAATTCTAGAGGTTGTGGGTTCGAGCCTTTCTGACGCAAAACTATCAATCTAATCACAATTATTGTTACGTTTTATTTTGTAATACCGCAAGCGTACGGGTATTGTAGCATACGGGTCTATCTCAGAGAGGAGGTGTTGATTGTATAACTAATTTTAACAAATTAAATGTAATAAATCGAGATGAATTCAATAATGGAAAGACCTAAGACAATGGTTTACCAATAACATGGATATCGATGCAATCAAAATGTAAAACAACTTTGTCAAATTACCGTCTTGGGTAAGACTAGCATTCATATTTTAATCAATACTTTAAATTCTCTGTCGAGACATAAAAAGCCTATCTAGCATGTTATAAATCTTATTCTCATGGCACGAATAACAAAACTGGACGCATTAAGAATCGATACTAACATGTCCCAATTATTCCAATTCACTATTCTCATGTGAAAGTTCAAATCTTGTTTCGGTTCTCTAAATTAAAACCCGACTCTCGTCGTAATTAAAATTGAATAGAAATTAATTGACAAAGATATAAACTTTTAGGCATGATTCATATGAAAACATCCAACTCTCATTGTAATGATAATCTAGACTCAAACCTAGCCATTTAAACTAATCAATCAACTGTTAAGCACAACCGAAACAAACCCAATTCAATAATTCAACAAAGCGTGATTAAAATCAAAGCATCAACAACCCATATTATCGGCTCACCGAGCCCTAGATACATAAGCTAAAGGCCCGAATTCGGATTCGGGTTAATTGATTCCAATACCGGAACAGTTTCGATGTGGGATAATTTTAAGTTTGTACTCTTATTAATTAAGACCCTTTTTAAACTCAAAAGTTTTTTAAAAATAAGACTACAAATTCATGACCTCATCATAATTTTAAAAAACAATTATATAGAATTCCATCACAGTTTTTTTAGAAAAACAAAAGTTTTTTGTTGGTTGATATTTTAAAATAATGATGTCTAAGGAATTTTTTTTATTAGTCTTATTTATAATATAGAATTTCATCACCTTATTATAATTTTTTATTTAAGTGTATAGTCTTAACAGCTTTATTGAGACTAAAAAAATTTATGTTTGATGAAACTTTATAATTTTTCGAATGTGGGATAGTTTTACCTAAGTTTATAATCTTAATATATATTTTAAGAGTCAAAAGATTTTTGGTTAATATCTAAGAGCACATGATTACTACAGAGTACTCGTATTATTTATAATATAAAGTTTCATCACCTTATTATAATTTTTCGACGTGAGATTATTTTTACTTTAATAGTCTTATTAAGAGACTTTTTAAGACTTAAAAGTTTTTTTTTATTGATATTTAAGAACGAAGGATAATTTTTCAATGTGAAATTATTTATTTAAGTTTATAGCCAACCATCAACTCTTTTTAAGACTAAAAAAATACATCTTTACTCTTGTTTATAATATAGAATTTATCACCTCACTGTACCTTTTCAATGTGGGATATATTTGAAAATTTGTAAGTCTATATATTAAAAGTTTTTTTTAAGACTCAAGGTTTTTTGATCAATGTTTTTTTTAAGACTCAAAAGACTTTTGGTAGATATTGAAGAACGGATGATTACTCTTATTTATAATATAGAATTTCATCATCATATTATAATTTGTCGGTGTGGGATAATTTTACAACGGTTATATATATAATAAATTCATCACATAATGTGAACAAATACTATGAAATTTATACTTTAATGAAAGCATTTTTTATCACGAATCTAATTATTTAATTCTTATAATTTATTTTACGATAATGTTTTTAAAAAGTGAACTCTAAAGATTTTTACCTAAGAATTGTAAAACATCACATTAATATAATAAATTAAATATATGTTATATTAAATAAAAGATTCTCTAATTGATTTTTTTTTATTATCTATGATACTTTCCTAATTTGAAGTTTGATGAAACGGATCAATGAGATCGCTCGAAAAAAGCCTAAAATATACATATATATTGATTATATGTAGTATATTTAATGAATTACGATGTTTCATATGCTGTTTATAATAAGTTTATTTGTTTCTTACCCTCTCATCATTTGCTTCTTACATAATTGTTCATTTGGTTACATATCCTTTCAAAATTGTGGTGTCGAAGAGTGTGAGTGGAGCTTTATTTTGTGAGCCTGATTCGTAAGATGCGGTTGATTTGATGAGTGAGTGGTTTTAATTAATTATTTGATTGATTGATTAATCAATCGTACAAATGCATTGATTTACTTTAAACATCTTTCAATTTTCCCTTTTCGGTTTATTCATCAATAGGCAATATCGGAAATATAATCACACCAAAAATATTGAGTGATATCAAGAAAAGAACGCCTTATTTTGGTTCTCTACTATGATGAGGCCTCAGATGCAAATGTTACACTGAGTTCTTTAGCTGTTTCCTTTTCATCTGTCAGCCCCTTGAATTAATCATGTTTCTGTAGTTTAGAAAATATGCATTTTTGCCTGTTTCTTCCCTCTTTTGTCATGCAATTGAGGCATATAACTATTTGGATTGTGAAAGTTAATGACAATTTTCCCTTTTCTGTGTATTCATTAATCGACAATCATCAAATTTGTCATCATTTTTAAGTTTCATCAATGTTTACTCTGTAGGCCAAGTTGATTGTTAATTGATTAAGCTTTCCTTTTTGATGATTTTTCCTTTTTGTTGCAGGAATTGGTAAGGCGAAACTGTTAATCCATTATTTCCATGTGGTGCCCAAATACAAAGGTAAAATTATCATTCATATTCATTAAATTTACGATTATTTATTTTCGTTTATTCGAAAATGACTTCCATTGTTTCAAAGAATGAGATCTATGTATGAGTCATTTAAACCATATTTTTCGAAGCATGAGAAAATAATTTATCCGAATTTACTGGAATCGAGAACTTGAGTTGGAGAATTCGATTACAACTACAATTAATGAAAAAGTTAAGGATTTTAATATATTTCTGTAATTTTACTAATAACTGGTGGTCGTGGCCCCCCCCCCCCCCAATGCATGGTATTAATGTGTAATTTCTTTTATTGCCTCCATTATTTTTGAATTCGATTCTTCTAATTTTTAATATTTGTTGAGAAAATCGTTATCTTTGGATTACGTACAGTTGTGAAGAGCGTATTGCTATCAATTCAAAATGCTGGAACTTTGTTAGATGAGTCTTTCACATTATTTTTTTACATTTCCTCTCTGTATATCAAACTTAATGTTGGTATCGGGATAGAGACAACGTCGAATTCTACTCACTTTTTATTTTTACCTTTAATTTAAGGATGTTGTATATGTTTTAGTTCATATGAAGACGATCGACGAGTAGAGCTCCTTGGTCTGCCATGGAGCCATTACTTTCATGCAACATGTATTGAGAACTCACCCAATACAAAGGTAACATGCCTCTTTGCAAGTACGGAGTATAACATTCTCCATGGGAGCGGAGAAATTTAAAGACGTTAATAACTCTTTACTTGCTTCTCTTTTTCTTTTCTTATTTGTATATAAATTGAAAGAGAGGGGGATAACATAATATCGCATCATAGCCTCCTTTTCAGGAGGTTCTTCTATCATGCCCCAGAACACTGAATTCAGTTAGCTACTTGAAATTACTGATGTAAGTAAATGACAATTGTTCATTTGTTTTCAGATGTAATTTAAAATCATAAATCCTGATGCTTCTTAGCTGGCTTCCTGCAAATTTTACTCAACCGAAGTCTAAAACTATTGTATTATTTAGGGTCATGGAATCCGACATCTTTTCCTCTCCCCTTTGCTGCACGATGGTGCATTTCACCTCATCATTAGTCTTGCCAATGTTATCAAGAATATTATGTGATATTTGGTTTGGTTTTTTTTTTTGGAGTGACACTATTTTGCTATCGAAGGGAATCATTAAGAAGATTAACAAATTCTCTAGAAATTTTCAATGGAATACTACGTAAGGGAACACTTGAATGATTAAAATGTGCAAGAAAGCAGTTTATATATGTTTCTTGGAGTGAATGAAGTTTTGGTGTAAAAGAAGCTAGATAACATTCTAAAAGTCGGAGAGGAATTCTTAAAGTGAGACGAGAATCTTCGAAATGACATGAACAAAGAATAGGCCGATATAATACGGAGTACAATATATTTTATAAATTTGTTCAAACCGAGGGTGTTGGTGTCTTTCATCAATTATGTTGGTCTGATAGCTTGGTTTTATTTTTGTTGTTATTGTTGTGGTGAATTGACACTTCAGGATGAAAAAAGACATTAAAAGTTGAAACACATAAGCATCTATTTTTTGGCAGAAGAGTTCTCCTGCAAGATGAAATTCTTAAGGTTGATAACACGTAGTACGGTAGTAGGAGAAGAAAAATACATTGGAAAATGCAATAGTTTAATAATGTTTTATCAACTAAACCTACCACTCGAATCGGATCAAATATGAGTCGGATTATACAGGTCACGCGCGATGTAGGGTTAGAACATAAATCATAAATATTCTCAACGCCTTAATTTTTTTTACCAATTTATATATTTAGAATTTTTATTTGATATTACTCCCTCCGCCCATTTTTTATCTTTTATATTCATTGCGAGAAATATTTTAATTAAAGACAAACAAATGAATGGAACGAGGGAGTAACTCATACTCCGTACTATATAGTATCATCATCATCATCATCATCATCATTATCATTATTATTATTAATTATGGTACTTACCATCAAACAGTCGTATTTACACGTAAACCAATATAATTGAGTGTTATTTGATACTCTCTCCGTTTCTATGATTTCTTCCACCTTAAAAGTGACACATTTCTTAAGAAAAACAATAAAATAAGTAAAAGTAGAGAGGAAGTAAAGTAAGTGGGCTACCTAGGTAAGAGAGAAGTGTGATAGAGAAAAAGAAAAGTGGAAGAAATCAAAGAAATGGTTGAAAAAGAAAATGTGGAAGATATCAAAGAAACAGAGGGAGTATAATTTTTACGTAATATAAATTGATACTCCGTATTACATTTCTATAGGAAGTATGAGTATATTGTTACTTAAATTTGTTACACGTATATGATAAACTTTGACTCAATGTATTGAATTTTTTTATCGTTATAATCACCATGTGTTAAAAATATGATTGAAAATATACTAAAAAATAATATATAAGAATTTTATTTCTTAAATTTTTAAAATAAAAAAATATTTCCTACAATACTATTTTTGACACACTATAATCTATTATCTCAACATTTTTAAAATTTAAAAATTTTGGGTCGGGTAACGAGTCGAGGAGGTTCTGGCCCAAAATATTTTGATCATTATCGGTTGGGTCATCTGGTCAGTTTTTGACTGGTCTAACTACTATTAATGTTGTTTATAAAAAAAATCAATATTTGAAAGGGATTTTGGATAGTTTTATTTAAATTTCGTTATTGATTTCATTTATGTTGCTTCAATGTCACTTCAACTTTAAATTACTTTATTGATAACAAATTACTCCCTCCAATAATTAATGTTAGTCCTATTATGGAATAAAAAATGAAGATGGGAGATAAATTGATACAAGTGAGTCATAGTAGAAAATATTTAAAAAAATGAAGATGTGAGTCTAATATGAAAAGAATACATATGAGTGAACAATAAAAAAAGATCCAAAGTGAAAAATGCAACTAACATTAATAAATGAAAGGAGTATACTTCTATAACAAATCTTCGACAACACACCGGTAAAATGTTTGTTCAGTTTATACAGCAGTAATTCATTAATTATCCTCATGTTGATGTTGTTACAACTTACAACAGTGATAATAGTCCGTTAAGTTGGTTGTCAAATTTATTTAGAATTGTCGAGCACAATTCTTCTGTATGCATTATTTACGTAAATACAATAGATTGTATTTACTAAAACAAAGCATCTTTTTTTCCAACACTTTATTTATCTTTTTAAC
The DNA here is from genome assembly GCA_958450325.1 of Agrostemma githago. Lineage (NCBI taxonomy): Eukaryota > Viridiplantae > Streptophyta > Magnoliopsida > Caryophyllales > Caryophyllaceae > Agrostemma > Agrostemma githago. The sequence goes on along the minus strand of OY288254.1, from coordinate 8,673,433 downwards.
GTCATCCGTGCAATTTGTACGGGTCATAACTAGTTTTTTTAATTGCACATGCGAAAAGGGTAGGATTGAAAAAAATTGTGACAAAATGTGTACAACGAAATAAAATGCGGGTATGAAATAACAATTCCGTTTCTTTATTGAGGATGATTGTACGTGTGATACTCCGTACAAATTTACTTAAATTGGCCGACATGCAATTAAGTAGTTCGGGATATTTTTTATTGTTAGTATGTTAGAGATTTGTTTTCACTATAATTCGACCTTAACCATTACTAAAAGAGATTTACTAAAATTAGAAGAAATTTTAGTAAGTTATTATGAAGTAATTTATTACTGCTCTCTCCGTATTTATATGCTCGTCAACTTTGTTTAATATATAGATGAAATATTATATTGAAAGTAGGCGAACATATGGATACAGAGAAAGTACGGTACTTCTTGCCATAGTACTCATTTTTTTATGTACGAAAGAAGTTAGAGGACGTTTGGCTCATCAAATGGAAACGGAATGAAATCAACAAAAGAAAACAGAGGGAAAGAAATGAGATTACCCTACATTTAGGTTGTTGTTTGGTTTCAATGAAAGAGAATGAATTCACCCAACCCTAACTCGAACCTCAACATTAGCGGTGTGTCATCATATTATTTATACTTATATAAAATAAATTAATTAATATCTAAATTAAAAAAATAATAAAAAATAAATTTTGTAGTATCTTTTAATAAAAGAATACCTGTAATATAAGGAGTATTATTTTCACACTTTTTTAATTATAAATACGGTAAATATACGGAGTAATAATTAGTACAATACGATAAATTTTAAAAAATGCATTTTCTTTTTAATTGATAAATTAAGGCATCAAAAATTATTTTGACCAGACCCGAAAGTGTGGTGGTGTTCGTAATGGTGGTAGGTGGGCCTTGGTGGTGGTGGGTGGACTTTGGTGGTGGTGATGGTGGCGGTTGTTGGTGATGGTGATGACTAGCTTAGGTTGGTGAGTGGGGAAAGGGAATCCCATTACCTTGGGGCGGGGGTAAGAAGATAGATGAGTTTGGGGGAGAGAGAATGATACACAAACAAAGGGAATCATGAACTTTGATTTCCTTTCTCTTTCCTGCATACCTCAAACCAAACGGCCCCTTATATGCTACTCCCTCCGATTCTTTAAGATTTGTGAAAATTATTATAATTAAATGTTGCGAATAGTAGAATCGGAGGGTGTAGTGTTTAAGACAGATGTAGTACAGTTAGTGAATTGAGTTGGGATTAGTCTGTATAAGACCATAAGAGTGTGAACACGAAAAGGTAATTAGGATCTACTCCAGTTTTTACTAATGATTAAGATTCCATTTGGAGACGATTGAACGATCTACGTATAATCATGAAAAATAAAAGTAAAATACGGAGTAGAAAGATAAGAAAAATACAATATTGACATATTGTGTATAAAATAATTATGAACAATTAGTAGCATTACAATATAAAGAGAGGAGATTTAAATATGAGATCTATAATTGAGGGTATCTAATATTAAGCCGTGGGTAAAGATAAGTTTTTTTTTTTGTCAACGAGTCACCTATAAATATTAGGTACTCTTGAGCGCCATAGAAGCTAGTCTATGTGCTCTAGAGTTTCTAGTCCTAGGGATAAACATGAAACTACAGCAATGGAAATAGGAACAATGGAACATTCACCCAAGTTGAGGAGAAAAGACAAAAATAAGGTTGGTGGGACCTTTGTCCTTTTACCCTTCAAATGGTATTTATTTGACCTGTCTTAAACTTGCGACGGATGTATACATCGCAAAAGAGACCAACTAGAGTAATTAAATGAGGAAATTGGATAGGAAGGAGTAGATTTGGGTGGGGATTAGAAAAGGCGGAAAGATGAGTAAATGCTTACGTGTAAAGAGCAGTAAAGTAAGGGAATGAAGGAGAGGAGTAATCCCTAGTACACATATATGCATGAGTCATACTCAAGTCATATCCATCCGGTTGGGAGTTGTTGTTGTTTCTGGAATCCTCCGGCCTCTCTCTCAATCTGCCTTGCTTATTTAATCACTTGATGCATGCATCTTCAACAACTGCGACTCTTCGTTCTCTCTTGCTATTCCCTTCGTCTTCTTCTCTCACTAATTACAGGTGCATCTTCCTTCCTTGGTTCATTTTCTTATTTCTTGTACGGCCGGGGTATGTTGAATTGGAGACGGGATTAGGGATTAAGATTATTAGATCATTCTTAATTAGCTTGTTTCTTTCCTTCAATTCCAATTCAATGTTAGTCGTCTACATATCTAATCTTCTTCTACTAATGCGGATGCATGAATGATGAATGATGAATGATGAATGATGAATGATATGGCTAATGCTTTTCACTCAACCATGCATCTTTCTTTTTGATTACCTACACTAGTGGAGTAGTAGCTACTTGATCATTCATTACATTACATATATAGCTTTCGTTAATCATTCTATATACCCCACGTCTGCTATGTTAGTTTACCAAATTAATTATAGAAATTTGCATGTTTCGATTGGTCAGCAGGTAACTCAGGTGACAGTAAAAGTTTATGGCTATAGAGGTTTCACCAGACCTGCTTCGAGACTTGCTCATTTCAATTTCCGAATCCACCCCTGAAAACCTCCTTTCCAAGGAGTCACTTGCGGACACCCTAGACCACAGATTTAACGCCACACTGCTGAGCAACAACCACAACCACAACCACAACCACGCCTCATCCCAAGCTAACGTCCTGTCCCCGTCCCCACAAGAGAGTAGCCTCTCATCCTTTGCCATCCACCAGAAATGAAGGCCATTTCAATCAATGGCAAGATGATAATCAACACCAAATTCAATGGCAACGCTTACCGAATTCCAATCACGATTAGCTGAGAAATAAGCTACTTGAGCCAGGAATCTTGATTTGGCCCTTCAACAGATTTGCAGGAAGTCCAATGCTTTTCTCACGCGATCTACTTCCTGCACTCTCTGAAGCTCGCGAAGCTTGTAGAGACATCTCCGCATGAAGCTGGAGACATGCCATGGCCGTCTATATATATCATAAGCATTTCAGTTAAAAACATATGGAAAATGAAACAAACTTCATAAAGTTCCCCCAACATATCGACGAAATATCATAAACATAATTACCGTGCAGCACTCTCTATCTGTGTCGGATTCAGCTATCTGAAGCGCCCACGTACGGACCCATTCAAGGCCTCTAGAAACATCTTGATTTCCTTCAAGTAGGGCGGATGCTATAAACGAGGGGTGAAGTGCAGTTAGAGTGCATGATGCAGCAAAGAGGGCTGCTCTTCTAACATATGCTTCCTTATGGTGGCACACACCCCTGCATGTGAATACAACTATCATCATCATCATCACTAAATCACTAATCAATCATCAATAGAATCAAAGCTATGTGCCTCAAAGTTAGATCAGTTAAAACCGACCCGCTCAAATCAACCCAAATCAAACCGAACAAAACCTGCCCTGTATATGAAGGGGATATGTTCCTGGACAGAGACATCTCATTATCAAAGCTCCACCATTTCAGATATAAGTAGCAGAGTTAGTTACAGAAATATTGCTATATTAAATTGCCATAATCATTCCCTCTCTACTTCTAACGCTCCATCGCAACCTTCCTCAAAATGAATATAATAGAAGAGGGAGCTTTTTCTAAAGCTGAAAAAAGTTGGTGAAAACATTGAATACCTGGAGCTTAGCATGTCCAGAAATTGGGGAGACAAAGCAGATGCTTCTGGATGCAAAGCCATACATCTCATACAAACTCCAAGCATATAAATGAGTTTCCCCAGGACAATGAAATCCCTTCCAATCAAATCAACACCATGACTTTTCTTATCGAATCCTTGCATGGCAGGAAGCATAAATGCTGCTGCGTAAAGAGGAAACTTGTTGCAAGACAAGTTGACCTCAGTGGAACCCATTGCTGGTGCCCGACCCCACCGTCGTGTTTTCCCTTTCTTGGTTTGACCTGCTTTTAATGGAAGATCTCTCGCAAAACAGTATGTCATATTAAGTGGAGTCTTCGAATCTGGGTTCTCTTTCCAGGTCCCGGCTCCAGAAGGGCCTTCACTGCTAGGCAAAAACCAAGCATCAGGTTCTTCTGAGACTGATATTAGAGGTCTTAACGGCTTTTTCTGAACAATACTTTTAGTGTTAGCTAGCTCCTGAGCTGCTTCAGTCATGGCATCAAGTATCATAATCCGTTGGCTCACATCCAAATGAGGCGAGTATAGAAGCTTGTTTATAGCATTTAGAGATTCAAACGGACACATCACAAGCAAAGCAACCACCGCCTTCTGCCTCTTTTCTTCAGCTGACTCCTCCTCTCCTTCCACTGCTATATCAGCACAACGAGCTAGTATCAGTGTTCTAACTAGATCACTGGCGATATGCTTTAGTTCATCAGGTGATGCTCGCACAAGTTTTTCAGCAACATCCAGAGCTCTTTCAACCTGCATAGCATTAAAGGGTAGCTTTATTCACTTGTGAAACCCTTCAAACATGTCCCCAAGGGAATTTACAACAGGCAACAAATTTGGGAGTTGCAGGAGAAATGCTTTATCAAGAGAGTTATGTACTTGCATCAACTTGAAAGAATGTTGGGGTGTCCATTACATCACAAATAGGACATTGTGAAGCAGAAATATATCATTGTTCAAGTTCTTACTTTTAAGGGTAAGTTGATGAAAAATCTCTTATAAGATTAAAATTTTGAAAGCAATTACCTTATAAAAAAGAATTAAGAACTTATAATCATTAAAACCATATATGTTCAAAAGTCGACACCATTTTTGTGTTTCTGCCAAAAAACAAGAGAGAATAGGGGGAATTCTTAGGCCAGTCCTAAAGTAAGGCAGTTTCCCAAAGACCCGTAGTTTGTATACCGGGTTTAGACTGTGACAGACACTCATACACCTATACGTTATCCACTTGTCATAGACAAAGGTTAAGAAGTACCACTAAATGCTCAAATAAAATAATGATTCAAGAGAGATACAGTAAGATGAGGAGGGATTCATACCCCATCAGGGTCATCTGTTTTACGAAGTGCTCCAACAATATCCACCAACTGCGAAATTTTCTTCTTTAGATCAGTGTCATCATCGGTCAAGTCATAAGGCTGTAAAGATGACTCACTGGATCCTTCAGAATCTTCACTTGAGTAGTCATCCCCCTCTTCTTCACTAAAAAGCAACTCATCATTCAATGTGACCCGATCAACCTCATCATCAATATACTTGGATTTTGCAGATCTTTTCTTTGTGTGTTTCAGTGTGTTTTCTTTTATCCTGTTATCTCCATCTCCTGGTTGTAATTTTTGCTCCAAAGTAAAAGACGGGATGGCAATCTCTTGAATCTCGGAGTTTTGATTAGTCATATTTGAGGTGGCCAGACCAAACTCCCAGTCCACATTTTCCTCTGTGAAGCTATCATCAAGGTAAAGAGGATGCTTTGGGTCAATTACCTTAGAAAAAACAAGTGCAATACTGCACGCCATTTTTCTGATCAAATCATCAGGGTTTTCCAGTCTACCTGTCAAAAGAACGGGATGCATGTTATAATCCGCTTATTTAGTTGAATATAGATGTGCCTAGTAAATTTTCATTTGGGGTTGAAGATAGTACAGCTAACTCCTTCAAGAAGTGAGCGCATAACATCCGTGGTTGAATCCAGCTCTTCTCTCGACATAGTTTCCAGCATAATGCCTGCTGCTGCTGTTACATCTGAATCTCAAGTCATGGGGCCAAACAAACTGCCAAACAATAAGCTGAAGAGAGAAGTACGGGTATAAAATCAAGTATAGCACTCAAACACCTAACATTCTATTTTTACTTTTTTTTGTTGTGTGCATGGAACTCAAACACTCAAAGACCCAAATTATACCTACAGAACTGCCGGACAAAATTCTTAAAGAGAAACAAAGAACTAAAGTAAAACTGAAGGATACAAACTTGTTGCTCTAAAGGAGCTGATTGGATAAATTCATGTTTGGACCACACCACAATCACACGTTGGATAGTCTCCAAAAGCAATTTCGTGTTTTCACTTTTCTTCAGCTTATCATCATCAGGAGGGCAACTAAAAACAGAAAACTGAAGTATCCATCTCAAACAACAGAGAGGAAATACTTTCAAGAGTATGAATTTCTCGACAAACATAGACCTGTGAAAAAAAAAGATAGAATATCCTTGGTAAAGCAACTCAGTGTCAATTTTATCTAATTTTAACAGCAACAAACTCTCACCTAACTGCCGTTTGCGATTTGAATGAGCGTTGAAACAAAATCCATAAGATCCAATATGCTTCTACGGCATTTGCACGTTCAGCCACAAGTTGACGTAAGATCTGTTCGGCTAACCTTTCCACGGTATATGCATCATTGATGATTTCTATCATCAGAAACCAGAATTTTAAAATGGAGTCTAACATGAAATCATCCTTGATATTTGTATTTGTATGTGGCAAAATAAAGCCCCGTACACGTCTAAGAATATGAGGTATTAATTCACTTAGTAGCAAATCTGCAGTAAGGATGCAAATCAGCATAAATCACTGGCCTTCTTGAATAGAAGGTACACAACATCTAGGCTACAGCATTATGCATAGCTACTTCATTTAAGTAGCCACATTTAAGAGAGTGAAGCAGTGAGATACAGGCTGAAAGAAAGATACCATGTTGCACTCTGGTTTCTCATACCCTCGATATGTAACCCAAGTTCACAACACCGACATTAACCATGATGGAAATTGCATTGAGAATGGTACTGATCGAATGACTAATACTTCACAATAAAAAGAAGCCAACTAACCAACCATAAGGAAACTTTTTGCTTTATTCTATCATAGGGTATGACAAAAAGAAAAGGTGAGTTTTTGGCTCTGTAGGATATCAGAACATCATCATCCATGCTCAAAACCATAAGCAAGAAAGACACCAGAAAACTTACTAGAATAAGAGAGGAGAATAAAAGAGTAACAGGACACATGAAAATCACTAATGGATATGGACAGATACTTATTCTAGTGCTGGGGTGAGGTACAAGGATCAAGTAACACAGTCATATGTTAACATTAATTCTTGACAAAGTCCAACTGTTACAATCAGCAATACACTTATGTTGGCACAAGCAGGCTGACATTCGAGGGCTCCGTGCGACATTTTAAATGTAGGCCCCTTTTAGAAGTATACCTATAGTAAAATGTAAATATAAAATCATTTTTTTCACTTTAAAACCACTTTTTCCCCTTTTAAAAGTATGTCCATATTAGGCTCCAAAAATTTGGAGGCCCTCTGCCGCCGCACGGGTTGAACACTCTCAAGGCTGACTGCCCTAGGCATAAGGTAACAAAGTTATTATTAAAAAGGCATGTGCCTTACCAGTTGACCCACGCCGACAAATGCGACTGAACATTTCCCCAAGAAACTGAAAAGTGGCATCCGCATCAGTGCTTGCAGATATGGAGTGTCCACCATATGCCTTCGAGCTTCTCTCTTCAGCTCCAGCTAGCAGCTGAGTAGTGATATTCTTGAAGAAATAGCTGGTGATCTTTGTCAAGGATACACACACGTCAACAATCTAAGAACACTGGACTTATTGTTACTCAAAAATATCCTCATTAAGATGAGAATCGACCACAAATAATCAACTCTATTATGTTACATTGTTACTCAAAACTCAAAATATATATATAAATAAAAAAAAAAAAATTCAAACCACCGATTTTATGCTTCAACATGTATGAGCTGAAGTAATAGTGAATTTCTAATTGGGATCAGAAAGGATACTGAGATGAAAGAGATTTTGGTGCTCCACGGCGAGATTTGTGAGGGACAGATGCAACAAGCTGTGCCACTCTAGAGACTGTCAGCTTAACTATAGATTGTGTGGTTTCTTCAGATTCGCTGTTAGCACTAAGATCTCGGATGATCTGTAGAACACCGTCATTTTCTAACAAGCAGATTACGACTAATCTGCGGACATCAGAAGCAAAGTTGTAGAAAACACTGAACAGAAATCATGTTCTGCTAAACGAAATTAGAAACCAAACCTAGGCAATATCAGACAACATATCACCTTTCAGCATTTGATCTAACCTCCTTGGCATTGTGGTCTAGACAGGGGATAACCGCCTGAACAACCTCTGTAGAAAGACCCTTCGTGAAAAATACATCATAAACAAGACTCTGTGCTGTGATTGGCAAACGAGACAGCCAATTGGAAGCAACATCTGCAGGAAATGAAATACAGATGACATTTAATCATCGATATAGGTTAAACTGTTTTGGCAGTTAACAATATAAGCGAAGGCAAGCATTTTTAAAACGTTCCATCTACCACAATCGTACCATGAAACAAGAGCTACATAAGACTCACCACATAAAAGACATTACTAGAAATGCTATATTGGCAAATTGTGCAAACACAAAATCCTATTCCCTTTTTAAAGATATAAAAGAAAAAATTGGGACAGATGAAGCTAACTCATATGCAGTTTCACATGCAAACTTGTATTTTTCTGGCAATCCTTCTGTATCGGTTTCAGTGTTTGTCTCAGAATGAGTCAACACATATTGATCTTGGTTACTCAACCATGTATGCAGGCAATACTACTACCTGAAAATGCATATAATTTCCTACGTGAAAGACGCTTATCTATTGCCTCAAGCGTCAAAAGCACAAGTATTAGTTAGGTTACCTTTGTATTATGTAAATTAACCTTGACATAGAAACTGAATCATCAACTCAGTTATATTAGGAATTAGAAAACAAAAATATTATACCATAAATCAAAAAGCGAGCTAACGTTGGGAATGCTACCCCGCGATAGAATACTTGCCAAAGCGGTCTACTCTTTTCACTCTGAGAAGGAACTTGTTCTTTCTGAAGCTGGAAACATGAATTCAAAACCCGTAAATTCGAAAATCAACAAGAATACATTAAATTTGACTTCAATTCTTCCACCCTAGACTAGAATGATGATTGAACCTCCCAAGTCCCAACAATCATCACCCTATACTCTATGTCTAATCTTACAAAGTTAGCTCCTTTTGGTTTCTTATAAACTGAATTCATAATTGAAAATAAGTAAAACAGAAGAGGAATGAATTACCTGGTCCCTATACTTGTCTGATACCACCCCTGCCAATTCAGTATTCAGTAAGCATTAGCAAACAAACAAACAATACATTGCATTTTCCCCAAATTCAATCAATTACTAACAGAAAACAAGAGACGAAGAATAAAATGAAGAAAGGGGATAAATGGAAAAGATGAGGAGTTAGTCCGAACCAGATAAAGAAGAGGTATCAATAGGGAAGAGGAGGGACGCTAGAGAGTGGAGAGATAAAACGACGTCGTCAACGCATTCAGCAGAATTAATGCCGGAAATGGTGTGGGACACCTTTTCTAGGACTTGCCTCTCCACTTCACTCCTCTTCTTCTTCTTTTCTTCCGCCATTTTTCCTCTCTCTTTTTTTTGTTACTCCCTGTGATTCCAGGGGGAGAGGAGGTTTTATAGTTACTGATTTTTTGAAGGCTCTCGTAATTACTTCCATGTTCCTGATCTTTTTTTAGAAAAAATTACGGAGTATGGAGTAACAAATTACCACCACATGTAACTTGTATTTTACCTATTACATCATGTATGTTCTTTTTTACTCCGTAGTCCGCACATTTTACCACCTGCCCCCTATTATTAAGGGTATGAGGTATGAATAGTGTTACCAGATTCGCAGTTCGCGGGCACAATTTTAGTTCGTCCGCGGATTTATTCGCTAGAATTCGTGAACTAATTCACTATCACCAACGAACTGAGTTTTGAAATGGAAATTGCTCAATCAAGCATGAAAACAAAAGAAAATCAATCCGAAAAAAATACTGTACTATTACCTTGACTCCCTAAAAGGCAAAGACTTTAAACTGATGAATGAGCCCATGAAATGAACCAGAAGTTCGAGAAAAAAATTCAGAGTTTCGACTTTCGAACATCACGACACTTTTCAATTTTTTCGTGCATGTAGAGGAAGATGGGGAGGAGGATGATAAGCGAGGAGGAGAGGAAATAAAGATGATACAGTATCTTAGGAGGAGGAATAGGTTGATTTCAATTTTTTCATTTTTTTTTTGTTCTCGAAGGAATAGGTTGATTAGGGGCTGTCACAAACTCTGTCCATAGAGTCGGAGGGTTAGGGTCATTTATTAGGTAGGACAAAGTCTTGTTTGTGATGGGAATATTCGTCATAAATGTATGACGGGTCAAGTATTTGGGAAAAAGACAAAAACAAAAAGCATAAAGAGGAGGTAAGGTGGGGTCTTATTCAAGATAAATGGGTATTACTTGACCCGTTATAAGTTTAAGACGGATAACCCGTCTTAAGAGAGACTTACTCATTAGGTATTGATAGTCATGGAGTACAATAGTCGGTATTACTCCCTTCGTTCGAATTCAAATTGTAGGTTTTTTTTACACTTGTTGAGACACGTTTTACACCGTCAATATCTTTCGTTTTACATTAATTAATAAACATTATAAAAATTGATATTCTTAATTTACTCATAAACGAATCAAACAAGATTAACTTTTACCAGTGTATTAGAAATTATGTCTCATATTAGTGTGAGACGGTTTTACCAGAGACTATTAATTATAATACTCTATATTAATTAAATTTTTGTATTAGTTCACTGGTATTAAATAGACACAATTAATATTTCGTAAATTTTATTAATTCGTATTAAGTTATAGTATTGTCTAAATTAATTCGTTTAAGTATAGGAACCAACCGAGTTCACTTTAGATATCGAATTTCGCACCGTAACTTCGAATTCGAATCACCTCGAATTTCAAACAATGTATCCTTGGTATTACTACTTGGAATCAAGAACCAAACCACAATGATATGGTGTTGAAACTTGATTTCCGATACCTAGTGTGTTTGGTTTATTTTTTCGTAATTGATAAATCATACCTAGCTTCTACTAGTTCATACCCAAATTTTCATTATTTTTCCCTTCATTACCCTTTCTCTCAAGAAAAACTCTCTTTTCTCATTTTCTCAAAACCTAACAAATTGATTCTCAAAAGCTAACTAAATTATTCGGTAGGTTTACGGTTACGGATCATAATTCACAAGTTAGACAAGTAACTTTTTTGTTTTTATTAATAACTTCACTTTTTAATATACTTGTTGGAAATTATCTTATTGATTAATTTTGTATTCAATTTCTTTTTGAAATCCTAATTTTGTAGTATTCAATTTCTAATTAAACCCTAATTAGATTAAGCCCTAACAAATCGTAATTCATATACAGTATGACACAATTAAATGTTTTTTTTTATTAATAATTACTTTTTAATATAGTTATATTATTGATTTTTTAGGTAAACCCTAATTAGGGTGGTTGGAGGTAAGGTGGTGGAAATGGTGGTTAGACAGTTGGAGGTAAGGTGGTGAAAATGATGGTTAGTTTACGACCGCCAACGATAGGTACTCAATTGATTGAGAAAAATTGAAAAAGAGATAAAGTAAAAATTATGATGGTGAATTGATTGAAGAAAATGGAGATTGTGGTGGTGATTTGATGGAGGAAAAGAGAGGGGGGGAAAAGAGAAGGTGTGGGCGATGAATTGATTGAAAAAAATGAGTAGGATAGTTTAGGAAACGTGGGTATGAAATAGAAAAAAAGTTGAATATGATTTAGCATGTTCCTATTTTTTTTAGTAATTGGGGTAAGCTAGGCTTAAAAAGTGACAATACCTCGTAATTTAATCATCTTATTTTAAATATAGGAGTACAAAATTTGGAGTATAATATTGACTATATTAATTTAGCACGAAATAATCATAAAATAAATTTCAATAAAAATCACGTTATTGTCAATATACAACCCCAAGTTACGTTAATAAAAAAAAAATTAATATTTTAAATCATTATTCTTAATAAAACATTTCGCTCATAATATTTCAACAAAAAAACTAACATCCTGGTCATTTCGTACTAAAGCCTAAGCCTTTAGGCTTTAGTATCACTCCCTCTTGGCCTCTTGTATTATATAGCCTCAATATTCCAGAACAGTTACTGAGTTGGATTAATTTAGTACAAAGAGAAATGACAATCCAAAACATGGACATACACAAAGTGATTCAGTGAACATATACACGAATGTCCAGATCAAGAAAAAAAAAGGGATCAGTTCTATTCTGAAGGCAATCAGTCTCCTTCACTCATGTTCCAAAACTCAACTTCTTCCTTCAGAACGCGTAAAAAGGTTGCTTCAGCTTCAGCTTCCACATCTTCTGATACCTGCGACAAACGTCTGTTGGCAATCTCTTTGAGGGAGTTACAGTACTGCCCAAACCCCTCATTCCCCCATCTCTCGCACGCTCCTCTAAGCTCTGCAGAAGTTTTGGCGTCATCTTCAAGGCAATGAGCAAAGCTCTGTTGGTACACAGCTTCTATTGTCCAAAAGGCCGTGATGGCTACCGCGTAACTCACATTTGGTTGCATCAGGCTTTCCAGAAAACTGACACACATCAAACCCATCATTACCTGAGCTTGTGAGTTATGAACCCTACATATACAAACAAACGAGAGAAAATGCATCCATCAGAAGCATGACTAAAGTCGTTACCTGCAGTAATTCTGGTTGGTCTTATGTGGAGTGATGCCAGTAAGCTGGACATCCCATTTTACAGCCTCTTCCTTGAACCACGCAATTTCATCATTCAGAGAAGCCATGCCAGCTAGAATAACATCCATATCATTATCATTATCATTATCCGACTCTTTGGAGCATTTTATCAGGACGCTCGCCACAAAAGGAATGAAATTCCTGACGAATAAGTAGTCTTGACCCTGAAATGTGGACACAGTTATGCATGCTTACGAATGCTAGAATCATACCGAGTACTTTCCAAAATGTAAACTAGGTCTAAAATTCGGATCCCCTCCCCTGCGTTGTACTTCCATAACCAATTATGGGCCCGAAAGAGAGCTCGGCCACACTCCACGAGGAGCTATATTGTTTTCTGCTCTCCCACAGCAAAGATAACAACAGACCATACGTACGCAGCCTTGCCATTGTGTTTTACCAATACAAAGAGGTTGTTTTCGAATGACCCAAAATGAAAATTGCCTCGAATCGAATGACTAGCAATTCATTTTTTTTATTAAAAAAAACTGTAAGAACCAATATGGTCAGCCATTTTGCCATATGCGGTAAAAAAACTCTCATCCACGAATTCCAAAAGCAGTGTTTTTTTTGTTTCAAATCGAAGATATTGTATAAACGATCCATTGGGAAAAAAAGAGTCAATAACTTTCAGAACAATCAACAAAGAATTATCATTTGTGAAAGTTGATTGGGTCAAAAACATTTGACGGATCATAACCCGTAACACAAGTTTTGAAGATAACAATTTTGAATTGGAAACCGAAGATCACGATGAATTTGGGGGAAATGAATTCGGGGCAAATTTGACCAAAACGATGGGTACGTCATAGAAAATGAAAAACGCAGGTACGTTGTAGAATATCCTTGAGATAATCAAGGCGACGTAGATGACCGACCCTCTTCAACCAAATTAATTACTACTCATTTTTAATCTCATTTTCCAGTAATTAGAAAATCCAATTGCAATGATCATGATGAGCAACAAAACCCCCGTTACTAATACTGTGCTGCATGCATTAAATCCATTAATTACACAAAGAAGTTAAAATTGCAATGCTTCAGTTTAATGTGAGGAGAGGAGAGGAGGGTAAAAATAGCAAAGTAGGGAGTAGATGGAGACAAACCAGCCAGCGCTTGAAAGAGGAGATTTGAAGTGAAGCATCGCGGATTTTGTGTATAAATGGATGTCGGGTTGCTCTGTAGTATTCACTTTCATGTTTTTCTACCCATCTTTCTATTTTCTTCATCCTCGCCAATTCTCCTTCCTTCCTAAAACCTTCTCAATTCTATCTTCTTATTATGTCATCAGAAATTGAGAATGCGATCAAAACTTAATTGAATAAATAAATATTAATATTAATATTAATAGTCGTGTAGTAGTAATTTATTTTTGTGACCGCTCTATCGTGTGTTGATGTTGCTCAAAGTAAGTGGGTTAAGTATCGTGATTTGTGTTCGATTGAATGTCTTAGATAGTATCTCGGCTACCTCCCTACTTGACATGATCGATGACTCGAGGAGGGAAAGCGAAAAAATAAAAATCCAATAGAAGTTACTTTTACTAGGAAATGAACTCCATTTATGGACTAAGGGAGAATAATATAGAGTTAGTTACTAAGTTGGTTATCAACCAACAACAACTTATTTAAAAGGGTTTATATGATACATACATATACACCCAGCTGATGTATTCGATACAAGATTAATACGGAGTACAATCTTAAGCATTCTCTCTCAAATCGACTTCATATCAAGAAGTTGACACTCACAGTAGTATTCATATAATAGACTTCAATGCCGATGCTAGCCTCTAATTTCGGAGCCTATTAAGCCTTATCATGACTTGAACATAAAAGTAATCAGCGATGTTGTCCACCACCTGAAACACAGCCAACCTGAACCTATGCTTCAACACCAAACTTCCTACAACTCCCCAAAATCCTGTTGCAAATCCTGAAAATATCACCAAATATAACAAAGGTTTCTCCTTCTTGCGACCCTCTTCCTCTTCGTCTTCCTCTTCTTGTTGAGGCTACTGGTTTTGGACTCGGCTGCTCTTGCACTTATTTGGCAGAGGATCCCCACACAATCCGAGATTTCCCTTATAAATGGCTGCGTCATCAAGAGTTTGGAGTTGTCTTCCAGTTGGGATTTGTCCCTGGAGTTTGTTGTTTGACAAGTTGAGGCTGCTTAACGAAGTCAAGATAGCGAGACCTGATGGGATTGTGCCAGCGAGACTATTGTTAGACAGATCAAGGGATTCCAGCGACCTCATTTCACCAATGTTTTCTGGAATGTTCCCTGTCAGATGGTTGTAAGACAAATTGAGACCAACAAGGGCTGATAGTTTCGTGATCTCTTCAGGGATGGAGCCTGTCAACGCGTTACATGAAAGGTCCAGGTTCACGAAATACTTGAGTGTCGTTGTGTATTGCCGTTCGGCTCCTTTGAGAACCACCAGAGTGCTATCATCTTGGGTATCCGGATACGACGGGACAAAAGCAAGCCCGTCCATCTGGAGCAAGCCGCCAAAACAAGGTGGTATGCTTCCTGTCAAGTTGTTGAGGGAAAAATCAATGAATTGCAGTGTACGAATGGAGCACAATGTCGTTGGGATGACACCCACAAGTCGATTTCCTCTTAGCCTCAGAACTTGCAGTTTAGGAGGATGAGTTTTCCCTCCCCAATTACTTGGTATATTCCCTACTAGCTTATTATCACCAAGATCCATAATTTGCAGGTTTGAACTAGTAGTGATCAGGGTTGGAGGAACGGGGCCTTGAAAACAATTGCTGCTTAATTTCAGAAATATTAATCTCGAAAGAAGTCCAACAGATGAGGGAATCGTCCCTGAGAGATTGTTAGAAGATAAGTTGATATATACACCAGAGCTTCTAAACCACCCCAAAAGTCATGAATGGTGCCGGAAAACTTATTTCTCTGAAGATCTAGGAACCATAAGCAACCAAGTTGATATATGGGAGTTCCAATCGTATCATTCTTCTTATTTACGATGAGTGGCCCTGAAAGCAAGTTATACGAGAGATCAATGGCGATAAGCTGAGAGGAGGAGAAGTATGGGAGTGGACCTGTAAGTTGATTGTGCGCGATATATATCCCGCTCAGTACACTGCTTGGAAACAATGGAACTAGCTCTCCTGACAGATCATTATCCGAAAGGTCTAGTACCTTGAGCTTTGTTTGCTTACCAATCCACTGCGGGAACTGAGATTGGATTTTACAGGATGTCATGTGGAGCTCACTGAGTTGAAATGGCGGCGACCAGTCAGAACTAATATTCCACTCAACTACATTGAAGCTCAGGTCTAGATACTTCAACTGTGAGAGGTTATCTAAGTGGGGCTCGGATAATGGACCTTGAAGGAGGTTTGAGGAAAGATCAATGTGAA
Source organism: Agrostemma githago (assembly GCA_958450325.1). Classification (NCBI taxonomy): domain Eukaryota; kingdom Viridiplantae; phylum Streptophyta; class Magnoliopsida; order Caryophyllales; family Caryophyllaceae; genus Agrostemma; species Agrostemma githago. Next base: position 8,657,312 of record OY288254.1, on the reverse strand, counting down.
CGAGGGAATTCCATCGTCCCATGCCTTGATGGAGCGTCCCATTGAAGGCGTTATGCGAGAGGTCTAACTCTTCTAAGTACTGCAAACTTCCTATTGATATCGGAATAGGACCGTCTATTCTATTGTGACTTACATCTAGAACACTCATATATTTGAAGTCCTCCAGCCACGAAGGCAGGGTGCCTCCGATCATGTTTCCTCCCAATCTGAAATACTCCAAATCATAAGTGACACATTCGGAGAAATAATTCTGGCTAGCTTCTTCTATCCTCCCTTGTATTGAATTAGACGAGAAATCAAGTGTAACGAGCTTGCAGAGGTGCCCTAATATACCCATGATTGTTCCTCCCTCAACGCGACTAAAAGAGTTGTAGCTAAGATCAAGATGTGTGAGTTGTCTCATATTTCCCATGGAGACCGGGATTTAGCCATTGAATTCGTTCTTTGAAAGGTCGAGGTATGTGAGGGAGGTGATGTTGGGAAAAACATGAGCGGGTAGTGGTCCCTGGAAAGAGTTAAACGAAATGTCAAGATGCTGAAGCCGTCTCATATTTCTCAACCACGATGGGATTGAGGCAGTGAAATAATTCTCGGAAAGGTCCAGGTAACGTAGAGAGGTCATATTAGCCACAACACGAGGGATGATGAGTGATCCATTTAAGAAGTTAGTCGAGAGATCAAGGTGTTGAATGTTGGAAAGGCAAGTGGTGGTATTAGAGAAAAGGGTCAGTAATAGGGAATTATCAAGATCGCAACTAGGAAGAAGCAGGAGTCGCAAAGAAGGCGGCATGTTGAGTAGATGCCCATGCCAACTAGGTATAAGATGAGTGTTGCCCATGTTGAGATACTGTAGGCTTTCGAGTGTAGAAATCCAATGGAGATCAGTTGATAAGGAAGTGAAGTAATTATAGAAGAAAAAGGAAGAGAGATCAAGTGTTTGTAGTCGAGTAAGATTGTCGAGCTGGGGTGGCACAGTGCCAGTGAAGTTGGAATAGGAAAGATTCAGATACCTCATATACTTGAACCCCCCTATGAATGTCGGGATTCGACTAGCTTGAAAGTCGTTGCAGCTCAAATCCAAGTAGGTCAAGTGCCTGAGTTCAATCAGGGAAGTGTGTAGCCTTGGAGCAGTCAAGTAGGAGGAGTTGGTATGGTAGTAGAAAGGCTGGCAATAAGGGTGGGAGAGGTCGAGGGTGTGGATGAATGAAGTAACATTGTTACAGCCCACTCCTTCCCATTCACAGCAGTCCTCGCCCATCCAAGATGACAGCCTATGACTACTGTTTGTTGGGTCACCAAAGCTGTGTTTGAAGTTGAGCAGCGCCTCTCGTTCCGCCTGGTGGCAGCCCACTGCAAGGGCCTGCTGTGCATTTAGTGCACTCAATTGAAAGAGCATCAGCAAGAAAAGAAACATGGTTATGGTTATAACACTTGTTGTTGTCAACATTGTTTCATTCAAGAAAAGTAGAGTATATTTGATGGTGGGTAGTATAGTGAGTACATCAATAGACAGAGTGATCAGACTATAAATAAACTGCACAAGAATTTCTGAGATACAAAGTGGAGTATCAATTTGGCTTTTAGTTATGGAAACCGTCAAATGGTACTTTTTACCAAACATCTAGAACTTTGGTAATTTGAGTAGTTTGTACCATTGGCCATGAAAATACTCCATATTACGTACGTAGTACGAGTGCTACTGATTACTCCGTATTAGTTACCTATGTAAATGTGGAAGAAAGGTAATGTAATCCGTAATACTCGTACTACTAGATCATATTTCTTGTCTTAATTATGTATGGGGTATTTATCATTAATTAAGATATATTTCTCAAAAATTAATACCCCACAAAATATAAAACGACTCCTATAAAAGTAAGCAAATGAAGACGAAATATCAAAATATTCTCTCTGCCCTTTGGTTACTTATGTTTTATACACAAAGATTAAGGTGAAGAGAAATGAGTTTGCTTTTAATATCATTAAAGGATAAATAACAAAATAGGGTGTGGAAATATGCTAAAAATAAAAAGTACTACCTCTACTCTTGTCTTCTTCAGCCAATAAGCGTTATTGTCAAAGTAACTTAATTATCACCCTTAATTATCACCCAAAATTACACCCAAGTGTTTGAAATTTTTTGTTTAAAAGAGAAAATTATTCGTACTTCTTTAGTTTGTTTAACCTTTGGACAATTGTGGCTATTGTGAGATTAAATTCCATAGGTTTCAAATGTTGTAATTAAACCTCATAACTTTGAATAGAAGTGAAATTCGATTCAATTTTTATTCAGCATAAATTATATCATAAAATCATGTTATATATAAACTAATTGTACACTAAATAATTATTAATATTTTAAAAGTAATTAAATAATTTATTAACATAATTTTTAGAATTTTTTAATTAATTTTAATATACTTAATAATTCATATAATCTATGAGATTACTTTTACAAATTTTTGATTTTATGTAATACATTTAGATATTTTTTTTTTCTCCGAAAATATGTAAAAATTGCATACATTTTATAAATATATAATTATTTTCATCGTTTCGGGGAAAATGTATAAATAAATAGAACTTTTGTGTTTAAGGTGCAATTTTAATTGAAAAATAAAAAATGTTGATTGAATTTCATTTATACCCAAAGTTATAGGGCTTAATTAATACGGAGTATCATTGAAACTTAAAGGGGTTAAGGGGGTTAATTACCACTTTCGTGGTTTCTTTTAGATAGTTTTTCAATTATCTATTTCAGGTTGTCGGCATTTTAGTCAGGTCGTCAACGCTTTTTAATATGAAAAGACAACGCTCTTCTCTAATTAAATTCACTAACTTTGTTAATGAAATTAAAAAAATTAATTGTGTTAATGAAACTCGATAATGAAACAATTTTTTTTTTAAAACCGTCATTTTATTATGTTATAGATTATGTCATATTATATATCCTCCCCACCCACCACAACACTAATATTATTAATAATATTAAAAATTCATATATAACCGTCATTGTTAGGGGGACATAGGTGTACTAGTAGGCAATTTTAGGGGGTTTTAGAATCAGATATAGATAATATTTTAATAAAGATTATTAACAATTTTCAATTGCTTCCGTGGGAAAGAGTCTCATCTAAATTCTAGAGGTTGTGGGTTCGAGCCTTTCTGACGCAAAACTATCAATCTAATCACAATTATTGTTACGTTTTATTTTGTAATACCGCAAGCGTACGGGTATTGTAGCATACGGGTCTATCTCAGAGAGGAGGTGTTGATTGTATAACTAATTTTAACAAATTAAATGTAATAAATCGAGATGAATTCAATAATGGAAAGACCTAAGACAATGGTTTACCAATAACATGGATATCGATGCAATCAAAATGTAACACAACTTTGTCAAATTACCGTCTTGGGTAAGACTAGCATTCATATTTTAATCAATACTTTAAATTCTCTGTCGAGACATAAAAAGCCTATCTAGCATGTTATAAATCTTATTCTCATGGCACGAATAACAAAACTGGACGCATTAAGAATCGATACTAACATGTCCCAATTATTCCAATTCACTATTCTCATGTGAAAGTTCAAATCTTGTTTCGGTTCTCTAAATTAAAACCCGACTCTCGTCGTAATTAAAATTGAGTAGAAATTAATTGACAAAGATATAAACTTTTAGGCATGATTCATATCAAAACATCCAACTCTCATTGTAATGATAATCTAGACTCAAACCTAGCCATTTAAACTAATCAATCAACTGTTAAGCACAACCGAAACAAACCCAATTCAATAATTCAACAAAGCGTGATTAAAATCAAAGCATCAACAACCCATATTATCGGCTCACCGAGCCCTAGATACATAAGCTAAAGGCCCGAATTCAGATTCGGGTTAATTGATTCCAATACCGGAACAGTTTCGATGTGGGATAATTTTAAGTTTGTACTCTTATTAATTAAGACCCTTTTTAAACTCAAAAGTTTTTTAAAAATAAGACTACAAATTCATGACCTCATCATAATTTTAAAAAACAATTATATAGAATTCCATCACAGTTTTTTTAGAAAAACAAAAGTTTTTTGTTGGTTGATATTTTAAAATAATGATGTCTAAGGAATTTTTTTTATTAGTCTTATTTATAATATAGAATTTCATCACCTTATTATAATTTTTTATTTAAGTGTATAGTCTTAACAGCTTTATTAAGACTAAAAAAATTTATGTTTGATGAAACTTTATAATTTTTCGAATGTGGGATAGTTTTACCTAAGTTTATAATCTTAATATATATTTTAAGAGTCAAAAGATTTTTGGTTAATATCTAAGAGCACATGATTACTACGGAGTACTCGTATTATTTATAATATAAAGTTTCATCACCTTATTATAATTTTTCGACGTGAGATTATTTTTACTTTAATAGTCTTATTAAGAGACTTTTTAAGACTTAAAAGTTTTTTTTTATTGATATTTAAGAACGAAGGATAATTTTTCAATGTGAAATTATTTATTTAAGTTTATAGCCAACCATCAACTCTTTTTAAGACTAAAAAAATACATCTTTACTCTTGTTTATAATATAGAATTTATCACCTCACTGTACCTTTTCAATGTGGGATATATTTCAAAATTTGTAAGTCTATATATTAAAAGTTTTTTTTAAGACTCAAGGTTTTTTGATCAATGTTTTTTTTAAGACTCAAAAGACTTTTGGTAGATATTGAAGAACGGATGATTACTCTTATTTATAATATAGAATTTCATCATCATATTATAATTTGTCGGTGTGGGATAATTTTACAACGGTTATATATAATAAATTCATCACATAATGTGAACAAATACTATGAAATTTATACTTTAATGAAAGCATTTTTTATCACGAATCTAATTATTTAATTCTTATAATTTATTTTACGATAATGTTTTTAAAAAGTGAACTCTAAAGATTTTTACCTAAGAATTGTAAAACATCACATTAATATAATAAATTAAATATATATTATATTAAATAAAAGATTCTCTAATTGATTTTTTTTTATTATCTATGATACTTTCCTAATTTGAAGTTTGATGAAACGGATCAATGAGATCGCTCGAAAAAAGCCTAAAATATACATATATATTGATTATATGTAGTATATTTAATGAATTACGATGTTTCATATGCTGTTTATAATAAGTTTATTTGTTTCTTACCCTCTCATCATTTGCTTCTTACATAATTGTTCATTTGGTTACATATCCTTTCAAAATTGTGGTGTCGAAGAGTGTGAGTGGAGCTTTATTTTGTGAGCCTGATTCGTAAGATGCGGTTGATTTGATGAGTGAGTGGTTTTAATTAATTATTTGATTGATTGATTAATCAATCGTACAAATGCATTGATTTACTTTAAACATCTTTCAATTTTCCCTTTTCGGTTTATTCATCAATAGGCAATATCGGAAATATAATCACACCAAAAATATTGAGTGATATCAAGAAAAGAACGCCTTATTTTGGTTCTCTACTATGATGAGGCCTCAGATGCAAATGTTACACTGAGTTCTTTAGCTGTTTCCTTTTCATCTGTCAGCCCCTTGAATTAATCATGTTTCTGTAGTTTAGAAAATATGCATTTTTGCCTGTTTCTTCCCTCTTTTGTCATGCAATTGAGGCATATAACTATTTGGATTGTGAAAGTTAATGACAATTTTCCCTTTTCAGTGTATTCATTAATCGACAATCATCAAATTTGTCATCATTTTTAAGTTTCATCAATGTTTACTCTGTAGGCCAAGTTGATTGTTAATTGATTAAGCTTTCCTTTTTGATGATTTTTCCTTTTTGTTGCAGGAATTGGTAAGGCGAAACTGTTAATCCATTATTTCCATGTGGTGCCCAAATACAAAGGTAAAATTATCATTCATATTCATTAAATTTACGATTATTTATTTTCGTTTATTCGAAAATGACTTCCATTGTTTCAAAGAATGAGATCTATGTATGAGTCATTTAAACCATATTTTTCGAAGCATGAGAAAATAATTTATCCGAATTTACTGGAATCGAGAACTTGAGTTGGAGAATTCGATTACAACTACAATTAATGAAAAAGTTAAGGATTTTAATATATTTCTGTAATTTTACTAATAACTGGTGGTCGTGCCCCCCCCCCCCAATGCATGGTATTAATGTGTAATTTCTTTTATTGCCTCCATTATTTTTGAATTCGATTCTTCTGATTTTTAATATTTGTTGAGAAAATCGTTATCTTTGGATTACGTACAGTTGTGAAGAGCGTATTGCTATCAATTCAAAATGCTGGAACTTTGTTAGATGAGTCTTTCACATTATTTTTTTACATTTCCTCTCTGTATATCAAACTTAATGTTGGTATCGGGATAGAGACAACGTCGAATTCTACTCACTTTTTATTTTTACCTTTAATTTAAGGATGTTGTATATGTTTTAGTTCATATGAAGACGATCGACGAGTAGAGCTCCTTGGTCTGCCATGGAGCCATTACTTTCATGCAACATGTATTGAGAACTCACCCAATACAAAGGTAACATGCCTCTTTGCAAGTACGGAGTATAACATTCTCCATGGGAGCGGAGAAATTTGAAGACGTTAATAACTCTTTACTTGCTTCTCTTTTTCTTTTCTTATTTGTATATAAATTGAAAGAGAGGGGGATAACATAATATCGCATCATAGCCTCCTTTTCAGGAGGTTCTTCTATCATGCCCCAGAACACTGAATTCAGTTAGCTACTTGAAATTACTGATGTAAGTAAATGACAATTGTTCATTTGTTTTCAGATGTAATTTAAAATCATAAATCCTGATGCTTCTTAGCTGGCTTCCTGCAAATTTTACTCAACCGAAGTCTAAAACTATTGTATTATTTAGGGTCATGGAATCCGACATCTTTTCCTCTCCCCTTTGCTGCACGATGGTGCATTTCACCTCATCATTAGTCTTGCCAATGTTATCAAGAATATTATGTGATATTTGGTTTGGTTTTTTTTTTTTTGGAGTGACACTATTTTGCTATCGAAGGGAATCATTAAGAAGATTAACAAATTCTCTAGAAATTTTCAATGGAATACTACGTAAGGGAACACTTGAATGATTAAAATGTGCAAGAAAGCAGTTTATATATGTTTCTTGGAGTGAATGAAGTTTTGGTGTAAAAGAAGCTAGACAACATTCTAAAAGTCGGAGAGGAATTCTTAAAGTGAGACGAGAATCTTCGAAATGACATGAACAAAGAATAGGCCGATATAATACGGAGTACAATATATTTTATAAATTTGTTCAAACCGAGGGTGTTGGTGTCTTTCATCAATTATGTTGGTCTGATAGCTTGGTTTTATTTTTGTTGTTATTGTTGTTGTGAATTGACACTTCAGGATGAAAAAAGACATTAAAAGTTGAAACACATAAGCATCTATTTTTTGGCAGAAGAGTTCTCCTGCAAGATGAAATTCTTAAGGTTGATAACACGTAGTACGGTAGTAGGAGAAGAAAAATACATTGGAAAATGCAATAGTTTAATAATGTTTTATCAACTAAACCTACCACTCGAATCGGATCAAATATGAGTCGGATTATACAGGTCACGCGCGATGTAGGGTTAGAACATAAATCATAAATATTCTCAACGCCTTAATTTTTTTTTACCAATTTATATATTTGGAATTTTTATTTGATATTACTCCCTCCGCCCATTTTTTATCTTTTATATTCATTGCGAGAAATATTTTAATTAAAGACAAACAAATGAATGGAACGAGGGAGTAACTCATACTCCGTACTATATAGTATCATCATCATCATCATCATCATCATCATTATTATTATTAATTACGGTACTTACCATCAAACAGTCGTATTTACACGTAAACCAATATAATTGAGTGTTATTTGATACTCTCTCCGTTTCTATGATTTCTTCCACCTTAAAAGTGACACATTTCTTAAGAAAAACAATAAAATAAGTAAAAGTAGAGAGGAAGTAAAGTAAGTGGGCTACCTAGGTAAGAGAGAAGTGTGATAGAAAAAAAGAAAAGTGGAAGAAATCAAAGAAATGGTTGAAAAAGAAAATGTGGAAGATATCAAAGAAACAGAGGGAGTATAATTTTTACGTAATATAAATTGATACTCCGTATTACATTTCTATAGGAAGTATGAGTATATTGTTACTTAAATTTGTTACACGTATATGATAAACTTTGACTCAATGTATTGAATTTTTTTATCGTTATAATCACCATGTGTTAAAAATATGATTGAAAATATACTAAAAAATAATATATAAGAATTTTATTTCTTAAATTTTTAAAATAAAAAAATATTTCCTACAATACTATTTTTGACACACTATAATCTATTATCTCAACATTTTTAAAATTTAAAAATTTTGGGTCGGGTAACGAGTCGAGGAGGTTCTGGCCCAAAATATTTTGATCATTATCGGTTGGGTCATCTGGTCAGTTTTTGACTGGTCTAACTACTATTAATGTTGTTTATAAAAAAAATCAATATTTGAAAGGGATTTTGGATAGTTTTATTTAAATTTCGTTATTGATTTCATTTATGTTGCTTCAATGTCACTTCAACTTTAAATTACTTTATTGATAACAAATTACTCCCTCCAATAATTAATGTTAGTCCTATTATGGAATGAAAAATGAAGATGGGAGATAAATTGATACAAGTGAGTCATAGTAGAAAATATTTAAAAAAATGAAGATGTGAGTCTAATATGAAAAGAATACATATGAGTGAACAATAAAAAAAGATCCAAAGTGAAAAATGCAACTAACATTAATAAATGAAAGGAGTATACTTCTATAACAAATCTTCGACAACACACCGGTAAAATGTTTGTTCAGTTTATATAGCAGTAATTCATTAATTATCCTCATGTTGATGTTGTTACAACTTACAACAGTGATAATAGTCCGTTAAGTTGGTTGTCAAATTTATTTAGAATTGTCGAGCACAATTCTTCTGTATGCATTATTTACGTAAATACAATAGATTGTATTTACTAAAACAAAGCATCTTTTTTTCCAACACTTTATTTATCTTTTTAACGTCATCCGTGCAATTTGTACGGGTCATAACTAGTTTTTTTAATTGCACATGCGAAAAGGGTAGGATTGAAAAAAATTGTGACAAAATGTGTACAACGAAATAAAATGCGGGTATGAAATAACAATTCCGTTTCTTTATTGAGGATGATTGTACGTGTGATACTCCGTACAAATTTACTTAAATTGGCCGACATACAATTAAGTAGTTCGGGATATTTTTTATTGTTAGTATGTTAGAGATTTGTTTTCACTATAATTCGACCTTAACCATTACTAAAAGAGATTTACTAAAATTAGAAGAAATTTTAGTAAGTTATTATGAAGTAATTTATTACTGCTCTCTCCGTATTTATATGCTCGTCAACTTTGTTTAATATATAGATGAAATATTATATTGAAAGTAGGCGAACATATGGATACAGAGAAAGTACGGTACTTCTTGCCATAGTACTCATTTTTTTATGTACGAAAGAAGTTAGAGGACGTTTGGCTCATCAAATGGAAACAGAATGAAATCAACAAAAGAAAACAGAGGGAAAGAAATGAGATTACCCTACATTTAGGTTGTTGTTTGGTTTCAATGAAAGAGAATGAATTCACCCAACCCTAACTCGAACCTCAACATTAGCGGTGTGTCATCATATTATTTATACTTATATAAAATAAATTAATTAATATCTAAACTAAAAAAATAATAAAAAATAAATTTTGTAGTATCTTTTAATAAAAGAATACCTGTAATATAAGGAGTATTATTTTCACACTTTTTTAATTATAAATACGGTAAATATACGGAGTAATAATTAGTACAATACGATAAATTTTAAAAAATGCATTTTCTTTTTAATTGATAAATTAAGGCATCAAAAATTATTTTGACCAGACCCGAAAGTGTGGTGGTGTTCGTAATGGTGGTAGGTGGGCCTTGGTGGTGGTGGGTGGACTTTGGTGGTGGTGATGGTGGCGGTTGTTGGTGATGGTGATGACTAGCTTAGGTTGGTGAGTGGGGAAAGGGAATCCCATTACCTTGGGGCGGGGGTAAGAAGATAGATGAGTTTGGGGGAGAGAGAATGATACACAAACAGAGGGAATCATGAACTTTGATTTCCTTTCTCTTTCCTGCATACCTCAAACCAAACGGCCCCTTATATGCTACTCCCTCCGATTCTTTAAGATTTGTGAAAATTATTATAATTAAATGTTGCGAATAGTAGAATCGGAGGGTGTAGTGTTTAAGACAGACGTTGTACAGTTAGTGAATTGAGTTGGGATTAGTCTGTATAAGACCATAAGAGTGTGAACACGAAAAGGTAATTAGGATCTACTCCAGTTTTTACTAATGATTAAGATTCCATTTGGAGACGATTGAACGATCTACGTATAATCATGAAAAATAAAAGTAAAATACGGAGTAGAAAGATAAGAAAAATACAATATTGACATATTGTGTATAAAATAATTATGAACAATTAGTAGCATTACAATATAAAGAGAGGAGATTTAAATATGAGATCTATAATTGAGGGTATCTAATATTAAGCCGTGGGTAAAGATAAGTTTTTTTTTTGTCAACGAGTCACCTATAAATATTAGGTACTCTTGAGCGCCATAGAAGCTAGTCTATGTGCTCTAGAGTTTCTAGTCCTAGGGATAAACATGAAACTACAGCAATGGAAATAGGAACAATGGAACATTCACCCAAGTTGAGGAGAAAAGACAAAAATAAGGTTGGTGGGACCTTTGTCCTTTTACCCTTCAAATGGTATTTATTTGACCTGTCTTAAATTTGCGACGGATGTATACATCGCAAAAGAGACCAACTAGAGTAATTAAATGAGGAAATTGGATAGGAAGGAGTAGATTTGGGTGGGGATTAGAAAAGGCGGAAAGATGAGTAAATGCTTACGTGTAAAGAGCAGTAAAGTAAGGGAATGAAGGAGAGGAGTAATCCCTAGTACACATATATGCATGAGTCATACTCAAGTCATATCCATCCGGTTGGGAGTTGTTGTTGTTTCTGGAATCCTCCGGCCTCTCTCTCAATCTGCCTTGCTTATTTAATCACTTGATGCATGCATCTTCAACAACTGCGACTCTTCGTTCTCTCTTGCTATTCCCTTCGTCTTCTTCTCTCACTAATTACAGGTGCATCTTCCTTCCTTGGTTCATTTTCTTATTTCTTGTACGGCCGGGGTATGTTGAATTGGAGACGGGATTAGGGATTAAGATTATTAGATCATTCTTAATTAGCTTGTTTCTTTCCTTCAATTCCAATTCAATGTTAGTCGTCTACATATCTAATCTTCTTCTACTAATGCGGATGCATGAATGATGAATGATGAATGATGAATGATATGGCTAATGCTTTTCACTCAACCATGCATCTTTCTTTTTGATTACCTATACTAGTGGAGTAGTAGCTACTTGATCATTCATTACATTACATATATAGCTTTCGTTAATCATTCTATATACCCCACGTCTGCTATGTTAGTTTACCAAATTAATTATAGAAATTTGCATGTTTCGATTGGTCAGCAGGTAACTCAGGTGACAGTAAAAGTTTATGGCTATAGAGGTTTCACCAGACCTGCTTCGAGACTTGCTCATTTCAATTTCCGAATCCACCCCTGAAAACCTCCTTTCCAAGGAGTCACTTGCGGACACCCTAGACCACAGATTTAACGCTACACTGCTGAGCAACAACCACAACCACAACCACAACCACGCCTCATCCCAAGCTAACGTCCTGTCCCCGTCCCCACAAGAGAGTAGCCTCTCATCCTTTGCCATCCACCAGAAATGAAGGCCATTTCAATCAATGGCAAGATGATAATCAACACCAAATTCAATGGCAACGCTTACCGAATTCCAATCACGATTAGCTGAGAAATAAGCTACTTGAGCCAGGAATCTTGATTTGGCCCTTCAACAGATTTGCAGGAAGTCCAATGCTTTTCTCACGCGATCTACTTCCTGCACTCTCTGAAGCTCGCGAAGCTTGTAGAGACATCTCCGCATGAAGCTGGAGACATGCCATGGCCGTCTATATATATCATAAGCATTTCAGTTAAAAACATATGGAAAATGAAACAAACTTCATAAAGTTCCCCCAACATATCGACGAAATATCATAAACATAATTACCGTGCAGCACTCTCTATCTGTGTCGGATTCAGCTATCTGAAGCGCCCACGTACGGACCCATTCAAGGCCTCTAGAAACATCTTGATTTCCTTCAAGTAGGGCGGATGCTATAAACGAGGGGTGAAGTGCAGTTAGAGTGCATGATGCAGCAAAGAGGGCTGCTCTTCTAACATATGCTTCCTTATGGTGGCACACACCCCTGCATGTGAATACAACTATCATCATCATCATCACTAAATCACTAATCAATCATCAATAGAATCAAAGCTATGTGCCTCAAAGTTAGATCAGTTAAAACCGACCCGCTCAAATCAACCCAAATCAAACCGAACAAAACCTGCCCTGTATATGAAGGGGATATGTTCCTGGACAGAGACATCTCATTATCAAAGCTCCACCATTTCAGATATAAGTAGCAGAGTTAGTTACAGAAATATTGCTATATTAAATTGCCATAATCATTCCCTCTCTACTTCTAACGCTCCATCGCAACCTTCCTCAAAATGAATATAATAGAAGAGGGAGCTTTTTCTAAAGCTGAAAAAAGTTGGTGAAAACATTGAATACCTGGAGCTTAGCATGTCCAGAAATTGGGGAGACAAAGCAGATGCTTCTGGATGCAAAGCCATACATCTCATACAAACTCCAAGCATATAAATGAGTTTCCCCAGGACAATGAAATCCCTTCCAATCAAATCAACACCATGACTTTTCTTATCGAATCCTTGCATGGCAGGAAGCATAAATGCTGCTGCGTAAAGAGGAAACTTGTTGCAAGACAAGTTGACCTCAGTGGAACACATTGCTGGTGCCCGACCCCACCGTCGTGTTTTCCCTTTCCTGGTTTGACCTGCTTTTAATGGAAGATCTCTCGCAAAACAGTATGTCATATTAAGTGGAGTCTTCGAATCTGGGTTCTCTTTCCAGGTCCCGGCTCCAGAAGGGCCTTCACTGCTAGGCAAAAACCAAGCATCAGGTTCTTCTGAGACTGATATTAGAGGTCTTAACGGCTTTTTCTGAACAATACTTTTAGTGTTAGCTAGCTCCTGAGCTGCTTCAGTCATGGCATCAAGTATCATAATCCGTTGGCTCACATCCAAATGAGGCGAGTATAGAAGCTTGTTTATAGCATTTAGAGATTCAAACGGACACATCACAAGCAAAGCAACCACCGCCTTCTGCCTCTTTTCTTCAGCTGACTCCTCCTCTCCTTCCACTGCTATATCAGCACAACGAGCTAGTATCAGTGTTCTAACTAGATCACTGGCGATATGCTTTAGTTCATCAGGTGATGCTCGCACAAGTTTTTCAGCAACATCCAGAGCTCTTTCAACCTGCATAGCATTAAAGGGTAGCTTTATTCACTTGTGAAACCCTTCAAACATGTCCCCAAGGGAATTTACAACAGGCAACAAATTTGGGAGTTGCAGGAGAAATGCTTTATCAAGAGAGTTATGTACTTGCATCAACTTGAAAGAATGTTGGGGTGTCCATTACATCACAAATAGGACATTGTGAAGCAGAAATATATCATTGTTCAAGTTCTTACTTTTAAGGGTAAGTTGATGAAAAATCCCTTATAAGATTAAAATTTTGAAAGCAATTACCTTGTAAAAAAGAATTAAGAACTTATAATCATTAAAACCATATATGTTCAAAAGTCGACACCATTTTTGTGTTTCTGCCAAAAAACAAGAGAGAATAGGGGGAATTCTTAGGCCAGTCCTAAAGTAAGGCAGTTTCCCAAAGACCCGTAGTTTGTATACCGGGTTTAGACTGTGACAGACACTCATACACCTATACGTTATCCACTTGTCATAGACAAAGGTTAAGAAGTACCACTAAATGCTCAAATAAAATAATGATTCAAGAGAGATACAGTAAGATGAGGAGGGATTCATACCCCATCAGGGTCATCTGTTTTACGAAGTGCTCCAACAATATCCACCAACTGCGAAATTTTCTTCTTTAGATCAGTGTCATCATCGGTCAAGTCATAAGGCTGTAAAGATGACTCACTGGATCCTTCAGAATCTTCACTTGAGTAGTCATCCCCCTCTTCTTCACTAAAAAGCAACTCATCATTCAATGTGACCCGATCAACCTCATCATCAATATACTTGGATTTTGCAGATCTTTTCTTTGTGTGTTTCAGTGTGTTTTCTTTTATCCTGTTATCTCCATCTCCTGGTTGTAATTTTTGCTCCAAAGTAAAAGACGGGATGGCAATCTCTTGAATCTCGGAGTTTTGATTAGTCATATTTGAGGTGGCCAGACCAAACTCCCAGTCCACATTTTCCTCTGTGAAGCTATCATCAAGGTAAAGAGGATGCTTTGGGTCAATTACCTTAGAAAAAACAAGTGCAATACTGCACGCCATTTTTCTGATCAAATCATCAGGGTTTTCCAGTCTACCTGTCAAAAGAACGGGATGCATGTTATAATCCGCTTATTTAGTTGAATATAGATGTGCCTAGTAAATTTTCATTTGGGGTTGAAGATAGTACAGCTAACTCCTTCAAGAAGTGAGCGCATAACATCCGTGGTTGAATCCAGCTCTTCTCTCGACATAGTTTCCAGCATAATGCCTGCTGCTGCTGTTACATCTGAATCTCAAGTCATGGGGCCAAACAAACTGCCAAACAATAAGCTGAAGAGAGAAGTACGGGTATAAAATCAAGTATAGCACTCAAACACCTAACATTCTATTTTTACTTTTTTTTGTTGTGTGCATGGAACTCAAACACTCAAAGACCCAAATTATACCTACAGAACTGCCGGACAAAATTCTTAAAGAGAAACAAAGAACTAAAGTAAAACTGAAGGATACAAACTTGTTGCTCTAAAGGAGCTGATTGGATAAATTCATGTTTGGACCACACCACAATCACACGTTGGATAGTCTCCAAAAGCAATTTCGTGTTTTCACTTTTCTTCAACTTATCATCATCAGGAGGGCAACTAAAAACAGAAAACTGAAGTATCCATCTCAAACAACAGAGAGGAAATACTTTCAAGAGTATGAATTTCTCGACAAACATAGACCTGTGAAAAAAAAAGATAGAATATCCTTGGTAAAGCAACTCAGTGTCAATTTTATCTAATTTTAACAGCAGCAAACTCTCACCTAACTGCCGTTTGCGATTTGAATGAGCGTTGAAACAAAATCCATAAGATCCAATATGCTTCTACGGCATTTGCACGTTCAGCCACAAGTTGACGTAAGATCTGTTCGGCTAACCTTTCCACGGTATATGCATCATTGATGATTTCTATCATCAGAAACCAGAATTTTAAACTGGAGTCTAACATGAAATCATCCTTGATATTTGTATTTGTATGTGGCAAAATAAAGCCCCGTACACGTCTAAGAATATGAGGTATTAATTCACTTAGTAGCAAATCTGCAGTAAGGATGCAAATCAGCATAAATCACTGGCCTTCTTGAATAGAAGGTACACAACATCTAGGCTACAGCATTATGCATAGCTACTTCATTTAAGTAGCCACATTTAAGAGAGTGAAGCAGTGAGATACAGGCTGAAAGAAAGATACCATGTTGCACTCTGGTTTCTCATACCCTCGATATGTAACCCAAGTTCACAACACCGACATTAACCATGATGGAAATTGCATTGAGAATGGTACTGATCGAATGACTAATACTTCACAATAAAAAGAAGCCAACTAACCAACCATAAGGAAACTTTTTGCTTTATTCTATCATAGGGTATGACAAAAAGAAAAGGTGAGTTTTTGGCTCTGTAGGATATCAGAACATCATCATCCATGCTCAAAACCATAAGCAAGAAAGACACCAGAAAACTTACTAGAATAAGAGAGGAGAATAAAAGAGTAACAGGACACATGAAAATCACTAATGGATATGGACAGATACTTATTCTAGTGCTGGGGTGAGGTACAAGGATCAAGTAACACAGTCATATGTTAACATTAATTCTTGACAAAGTCCAACTGTTACAATCAGCAATACACTTATGTTGGCACAAGCAGGCTGACATTCGAGGGCTCCGTGCGACATTTTAAATGTAGGCCCCTTTTAGAAGTATACCTATAGTAAAATGTAAATATAAAATCATTTTTTTCACTTTAAAACAACTTTTTCCCCTTTTAAAAGTATGTCCATATTAGGCTCCAAAAATTTGGAGGCCCTCTGCCGCCGCACGGGTTGAACACTCTCAAGGCTGACTGCCCTAGGCATAAGGTAACAAAGTTATTATTAAAAAGGCATGTGCCTTTTCAGTTGACCCACGCCGACAAATGCGACTGAACATTTCCCCAAGAAACTGAAAAGTGGCATCCGCATCAGTGCTTGCAGATATGGAGTGTCCACCATATGCCTTCGAGCTTCTCTCTTCAGCTCCAGCTAGCAGCTGAGTAGTGATATTCTTGAAGAAATAGCTGGTGATCTTTGTCAAGGATACACACACGTCAACAATCTAAGAACACTGGACTTATTGTTACTCAAAAATATCCTCATTAAGATGAGAATCGACCACAAATAATCAACTCTATTATGTTACATTGTTACATTGTTACTCAAAACTCAAAATATATATATAAATAAAAAATAAAAAAAATTCAAACCACCGATTTTATGCTTCAACATGTATGAGCTGAAGTAATAGTGAATTTCTAATTGGGATCAGAAAGGATACTGAGATGAAAGAGATTTTGGTGCTCCACGGCGAGATTTGTGAGGGACAGATGCAACAAGCTGTGCCACTCTAGAGACTGTCAGCTTAACTATAGATTGTGTGGTTTCTTCAGATTCGCTGTTAGCACTAAGATCTCGGATGATCTGTAGAACACCGTCATTTTCTAACAAGCAGATTACGACTAATCTGCGGAGATCAGAAGCAAAGTTGTAGACAACACTGAACAGAAATCATGTTCTGCTAAACGAAATTAGAAACCAAACCTGGTGCAATATCAGACAACATATCACCTTTCAGCATTTGATCTAACCTCCTTGGCATTGTGGTCTAGACAGGGGATAACCGCCTGAACAACCTCTGTAGAAAGACCCTTCGTGAAAAATACATCATAAACAAGACTCTGTGCTGTGATTGGCAAACGAGACAGCCAATTGGAAGCAACATCTGCAGGAAATGAAATACAGATGACATTTAATCATCGATATAGGTTAAACTGTTTTGGCAGTTAACAATATAAGCGAAGGCAAGCATTTTTAAAACGTTCCATCTACCACAATCGTACCATGAAACAAGAGCTACATAAGACTCACCACATAAAAGACATTACTAGAAATGCTATATTGGCAAATTGTGCAAACACAAAATCCTATTCCCTTTGTAAAGATATAAAAGAAAAAATTGGGACAGATGAAGCTAACTCATATGCAGTTTCACATGCAAACTTGTATTTTTCTGGCAATCCTTCTGTATCGGTTTCAGTGTTTGTCTCAGAATGAGTCAACACATATTGATCTTGGTTACTCAACCATGTATGCAGGCAATACTACTACCTGAAAATGCATATAATTTCCTACGTGAAAGACGCTTATCTATTGCCTCAAGCGTCAAAAGCACAAGTATTAGTTAGGTTACCTTTGTATTATGTAAATTAACCTTGACATAGAAACTGAATCATCAACTCAGTTATATTAGGAATTAGAAAACAAAAATATTATACCATAAATCAAAAAGCGAGCTAACGTTGGGAATGCTACCCCGCGATAGAATACTTGCCAAAGCGGTCTACTCCTCTCACTCTGAGAAGGAACTTGTTCTTTCTGAAGCTGGAAACATGAATTCAAAACCCGTAAATTCGAAAATCAACAAGAATACATTAAATTTGACTTCAATTCTTCCACCCTAGACTAGAATGATGATTGAACCTCCCAAGTCCCAACAATCATCACCCTATACTCTATGTCTAATCTTACAAAGTTAGCTCCTTTTGGTTTCTTATAAACTGAATTCATAATTGAAAATAAGTAAAACAGAAGAGGAATGAATTACCTGGTCCCTATACTTGTCTGATACCACCCCTGCCAATTCAGTATTCAGTAAGCATTAGCAAACAAACAAACAATACATTGCATTTTCCCCAAATTCAATCAATTACTAACAGAAAACAAGAGACGAAGAATAAAATGAAGAAAGGGGATAAATGGAAAAGATGAGGAGTTACTCCGAACCAGATAAAGAAGAGGTATCAATAAGGAAGAGGAGGGACGCTAGAGAGTGGAGAGATAAAACGACGTCGTCAACGCATTCAGCAGAATTAATGCCGGAAATGGTGTGGGACACCTTTTCTAGGACTTGCCTCTCCACTTCACTCCTCTTCTTCTTCTTTTCTTCCGCCATTTTTCCTCTCTCTTTTTTTTGTTACTCCCTGTGATTCCAGGGGGAGAGGAGGTTTTATAGTTACTGATTTTTTGAAGGCTCTCGTAATTACTTCCATGTTCCTGATCTTTTTTTAGAAAAAATTACGGAGTATGGAGTAACAAATTACCACCACATGTAACTTGTATTTTACCTATTACATCATGTATGTTCTTTTTTACTCCGTAGTCCGCACATTTTACCACCTGCCCCCTATTATTAAGGGTATGAGGTTGGAATAGTGTTACCAGATTCGCAGTTCGCGGGCACAATTTTAGTTCGTCCGCGGATTTATTCGCTAGAATTCGTGAACTAATTCACTATCACCAACGAACTGAGTTTTGAAATGGAAATTGCTCAATCAAGCATGAAAACAAAAGAAAATCAATCCGAAAAAAATACTGTACTATTACCTTGACTCCCTAAAAGGCAAAGACTTTAAACTGATGAATGAGCCCATGAAATGAACCAGAAGTTCGAGAAAAAAATTCAGAGTTTCGACTTTCGAACATCACGACACTTTTCAATTTTTTCGTGCATGTAGAGGAAGATGGGGAGGAGGATGATAAGCGAGGGGGAGAGGAAATAAAGATGATACAGTATCTTAGGAGGAGGAATAGGTTGATTTCAATTTTTTCATTTTTTTTGTTCTCGAAGGAATAGGTTGATTAGTGGCTGTCACCAACTCTGTCCATAGAGTCGGAGGGTTAGGGTCATTTATTAGGTAGGACAAAGTCTTGTTTGTGATGGGAATATTCGTCATAAATGTATGACGGGTCAAGTATTTGGGAAAAAGACAAAAACAAAAAGCATAAAGAGGAGGTAAGGTGGGGTCTTATTCAAGATAAATGGGTATTACTGGACCCGTTATAAGTTTAAGACGGATAACCCGTCTTAAGAGAGACTTACTCATTAGGTATTGATAGTCATGGAGTACAATAGTCGGTATTACTCCCTTCGTTCGAATTCAAATTGTAGGTTTTTTTACACTTGTTGAGACACGTTTTACACCGTCAATATCTTTCGTTTTACATTAATTAATAAACATTATAAAAATTGATATTCTTAATTTACTCATAAACGAATCAAACAAGATTAACTTTTACCAGTCTATTAGAAATTATGTCTCATATTAGTGTGAGACGGTTTTACCAGAGACTATTAATTATAATACTCTATATTAATTAAATTTTTGTATTAGTTCACTGGTATTAAATAGACACAATTAATATTTCGTAAATTTTATTAATTCGTATTAAGTTATAGTATTGTCTAAATTAATTCGTTTAAGTATAGGAACCAACCGAGTTCACTTTAGATATCGAATTTCGCACCGTAACTTCGAATTCGAATCACCTCGAATTTCAAACAATGTATCCTTGGTATTACTACTTGGAATCAAAAACCAAACCACAATGATATGGTGTTGAAACTTGATTCCCGATACCTAGTGTGTTTGGTTTATTTTTTCGTAATTGATAAATCATACCTAGCTTCTACTAGTTCATACCCAAATTTTCATTATTTTTCTCTTCATTACCCTTTCTCTCAAGAAAAACTCTCTTTTCTCATTCTCTCAAAACCTAACAAATTGATTCTCAAAAGCTAACTAAATTATTCGGTAGGTTTACGGTTACGGATCATAATTCACAAGTTAGACAAGTAACTTTTTTGTTTTTATTAATAACTTCACTTTTTAATATACTTGTTGGAAATTATCTTATTGATTAATTTTGTATTCAATTTCTTTTGAAATCCTAATTTTGTAGTATTCAATTTCTAATTAAACCCTAATTAGATTAAGCCCTAACAAATCGTAATTCATATACAGTATGACACAATTAAATGTTTTTTTTATTAATAATTACTTTTTAATATAGTTATATTATTGATTTTTTAGTTAAACCCTAATTAGGGTGGTTGGAGGTAAGGTGGTGGAAATGGTGGTTAGACAGTTGGAGGTAAGTTGGTGAAATGATGGTTAGTTTACGACCGCCAACGATAGGTACTCAATTGATTGAGAAAAATTGAAAAAGAGATAAAGTAAAAATTATGGTGGTGAATTGATTGAAGAAAATGGAGATTGTGGTGGTGATTTGATGGAGGAAAAGAGAGAGGGGGAAAAGAGAAGGTGTGGGCGATGAATTGATTGAAAAAAATGAGTAGGATAGTTTAGGAAACGTGGGTATGAAATAGAAAAAAAGTTGAATATGATTTAGCATGTTCCTATTTTTTTTAGTAATTGGGGTAAGCTAGGCTTAAAAAGTGACAATACCTCGTAATTTAATCATCTTATTTTAAATATAGGAGTACAAAATTCGGAGTATAATATTGACTATATTAATTTAGCACGAAATAATCATAAAATAAATTTCAATAAAAATCACGTTATTGTCAATATACAACCCCAAGTTACGTTAATAAAAAAAAATTAATATTTTAAATCATTATTCTTAATAAAACATTTCGCTCATAATATTTCAACAAAAAAACTAACATCCTGGTCATTTCGTACTAAAGCCTAAGCCTTTAGGCTTTAGTATCACTCCCTCTTGGCCTCTTGTATTATATAGCCTCAATATTCCAGAACAGTTACTGAGTTGGATTAATTTAGTACAAAGAGAAATGACAATCCAAAACATGGACATACACAAAGTGATTCAGTGAACATATACACGAATGTCCAGATCAAGAAAAAAAAAAGGGATCAGTTCTATTCTGAAGGCAATCAGTCTCCTTCACTCATGTTCCAAAACTCAACTTCTTCCTTCAGAACGCGTAAAAAGGTTGCTTCAGCTTCAGCTTCCACATCTTATGATACCTGCGACAAACGTCTGTTGGCAATCTCTTTGAGGGAGTTACAGTACTGCCCAAACCCCTCATTCCCCCATCTCTCGCACGCTCCTCTAAGCTCTGCAGAAGTTTTGGCGTCATCTTCAAGGCAATGAGCAAAGCTCTGTTGGTACACAGCTTCTATTGTCCAAAAGGCCGTGATGGCTACCGCGTAACTCACATTTGGTTGCATCAGGCTTTCCAGAAAACTGACACACATCAAACCCATCATTACCTGAGCTTGTGAGTTATGAACCCTACATATACAAACAAACGAGAGAAAATGCATCCATCAGAAGCATGACTAAAGTCGTTACCTGCAGTAATTCTGGTTGGTCTTATGTGGAGTGATGCCAGTAAGCTGGACATCCCATTTTACAGCCTCTTCCTTGAACCACGCAATTTCATCATTCAGAGAAGCCATGCCAGCTAGAATAACATCCATATCATTATCATTATCATTATCCGACTCTTTGGAGCATTTTATCAGGACGCTCGCCACAAAAGGAATGAAATTCCTGACGAATAAGTAGTCTTGACCCTGAAATGTGGACACAGTTATGCATGCTTACGAATGCTAGAATCATACCGAGTACTTTCCAAAATGTAAACTAGGTCTAAAATTCGGATCCCCTCCCCTGCGTTGTACTTCCATAACCAATTATGGGCCCGAAAGAGAGCTCGGCCACACTCCACGAGGAGCTATATTGTTTTCTGCTCTCCCACAGCAAAGATAACAACAGACCATACGTACGCAGCCTTGCCATTGTGTTTTACCAATACAAAGAGGTTGTTTTCGAATGACCCAAAATGAAAATTGCCTCGAATCGAATGACTAGCAATTCATTTTTTTTATTAAAAAAAACTGTAAGAACCAATATGGTCAGCCATTTTGCCATATGCGGTAAAAAAACTCTCATCCACGAATTCCAAAAGCAGTGTTTTTTTTGTTTCAAATCGAAGATATTGTATAAACGATCCATTGGGAAAAAAAGAGTCAATAACTTTCAGAACAATCAACAAAGAATTATCATTTGTGAAAGTTGATTGGGTCAAAAACATTTGACGGATCATAACCCGTAACACAAGTTTTGAAGATAACAATTTTGAATTGGAAACCGAAGATCACGATGAATTTGGGGGAAATGAATTCGGGGCAAATTTGACCAAAACGATGGGTACGTCATAGAAAATGAAAAACGCAGGTACGTTGTAGAATATCCTTGAGATAATCAAGGCGACGTAGATGACCGACCCTCTTCAACCAAATACAATCAGCCAATTTCATCAAAGAACACACATTTTTAATCTCATTTTCCAGTAATTACAAAATCCAATTGCAATGATCATGATGAGCAACAAAACCCCCGTTACTAATACTGTGCTGCATGCATTAAATCCATTAATTACACAAAGGAGTTAAAATTGCAATGCTTCAGTTTAATGTGAGGAGAGGAGAGGAGGGTAAAAATAGCAAAGTAGGGAGTAGATGGAGACAAACCAGCCAGCGCTTGAAAGAGGAGATTTGAAGTGAAGCATCGCGGATTTTGTGTATAAATGGATGTCGGGTTGCTCTGTAGTATTCACTTTCATGTTTTTCTACCCATCTTTCTATTTTCTTCATCCTCGCCAATTCTCCTTCCTTCCTAAAACCTTCTCAATTCTATCTTCTTATTATGTCATCAGAAATTGAGAATGCGATCAAAACTTAATTGAATAAATAAATATTAATATTAATATTAATAGTCGTGTAGTAGTAATTTATTTTTGTGACCGCTCTATCGTGTGTTGATGTTGCTCAAAGTAAGTGGGTTAAGTATCGTGATTTGTGTTCGATTGAATGTCTTAGATAGTATCTCGGCTACCTCCCTACTTGACATGATCGATGACTCGAGGAGGGAAAGCGAAAAAATAAAAATCCAATAGAAGTTACTTTTACTAGGAAATGAACTCCATTTATGGACTAAGGGAGAATAATATAGAGTTAGTTACTAAGTTGGTTATCAACCAACAACAACTTATTTAAAAGGGTTTATATGATACATACATATACACCCAGCCGATGTATTCGATACAAGATTAATACGGAGTACAATCTTAAGCATTCTCTCTCAAATCGACTTCATATCAAGAAGTTGACACTCACAGTAGTATTCATATAATAGACTTCAATGCCGATGCTAGCCTCTAATTTCGGAGCCTATTAAGCCTTATCATGACTTGAACATAAAAGTAATCAGCGATGTTGTCCACCACCTGAAACACAGCCAACCTGAACCTATGCTTCAACACCAAACTTCCTACAACTCCCCAAAATCCTGTTGCAAATCCTGAAAATATCACCAAATATAACAAAGGTTTCTCCTTCTTGCGACCCTCTTCCTCTTCGTCTTCCTCTTCTTGTTGAGGCTGCTGGTTTTGGACTCGGCTGCTCTTGCACTTATTTGGCAGAGGATCCCCACACAATCCGAGATTTCCCTTATAAATGGCTGCGTCATCAAGAGTTTGGAGTTGTCTTCCAGTTGGGATTTGTCCCTGGAGTTTGTTGTTTGACAAGTTGAGGCTGCTTAACGAAGTCAAGATAGCGAGACCTGATGGGATTGTGCCAGCGAGACTATTGTTAGACAGATCAAGGGATTCCAGCGACCTCATTTCACCAATGTTTTCTGGAATGTTCCCTGTCAGATGGTTGTAAGACAAATTGAGACCAACAAGGGCTGATAGTTTCGTGATCTCTTCAGGGATGGAGCCTGTCAACGCGTTACATGAAAGGTCCAGGTTCACGAAATACTTGAGTGTCGTTGTGTATTGCCGTTCGGCTCCTTTGAGAACCACCAGAGTGCTATCATCTTGGGTATCCGGATACGACGGGACAAAAGCAAGCCCGTCCATCTGGAGCAAGCCGCCAAAACAAGGTGGTATGCTTCCTGTCAAGTTGTTGAGGGAAAAATCAATGAATTGCAGTGTACGAATGGAGCACAATGTCGTTGGGATGACACCCACAAGTCGATTTCCTCTTAGCCTCAGAACTTGCAGTTTAGGAGGATGAGTTTTCCCTCCCCAATTACTTGGTATATTCCCTACTAGCTTATTATCACCAAGATCCATAATTTGCAGGTTCGAACTAGTAGTGATCAGGGTTGGAGGAACGGGGCCTTGAAAACAATTGCTGCTTAATTTCAGAAATATTAATCTCGAAAGAAGTCCAACAGATGAGGGAATCGTCCCTGAGAGATTGTTAGAAGATAAGTTGATATATACACCAGAGCTTCTAAACCACCCCAAAAGTCATGAATGGTGCCGGAAAACTTATTTCTCTGAAGATCTAGGAACCATAAGCAACCAAGTTGATATATGGGAGTTCCAATCGTATCATTCTTCTTATTTACGATGAGTGGCCCTGAAAGCAAGTTATACGAGAGATCAATGGCGATAAGCTGAGAGGAGGAGAAGTATGGGAGTGGACCTGTAAGTTGATTGTGCGCGATATATATCCCGCTCAGTACACTGCTTGGAAACAATGGAACTAGCTCTCCTGACAGATCATTATCCGAAAGGTCTAGTACCTTGAGCTTTGTTTGCTTACCAATCCACTGCGGGAACTGAGATTGGATTTTACAGGATGTCATGTGGAGCTCACTGAGTTGAAATGGCGGCGACCAGTCAGAACTAATATTCCACTCAACTACATTGAAGCTCAGGTCTAGATACTTCAACTGTGAGAGGTTATCTAAGTGGGGCTCGGATAATGGACCTTGAAGGAGGTTTGAGGAAAGATCAATGTGAACGAGGGAATTCCATCGTCCCATGCCTTGATGGAGCGTCCCATTGAAGGCGTTATGCGAGAGGTCTAACTCTTCTAAGTACTGCAAACTTCCTATTGATATCGGAATAGGACCGTCTATTCTATTGTGACTTACATCTAGAACACTCATATATTTGAAGTCCTCCAGCCACGAAGGCAGGGTGCCTCCGATCATGTTTCCTCCCAATCTGAAATACTCCAAATCATAAGTGACACATTCGGAGAAATAATTCTGGCTAGCTTCTTCTATCCTCCCTTGTATTGAATTAGACGAGAAATCAAGTGTAACGAGCTTGCAGAGGTTCCCTAATATACCCATGATTGTTCCTCCCTCAACGCGACTAAAAGAGTTGTAGCTAAGATCAAGATGTGTGAGTTGTCTCATATTTCCCATGGAGACCGGGATTGAGCCATTGAATTCGTTCTTTGAAAGGTCGAGGTATGTGAGGGAGGTGATGTTGGGAAAAACATGAGCGGGTAGTGGTCCCTGGAAAGAGTTAAACGTAATGTCAAGATGCTGAAGCCGTCTCATATTTCTCAACCACGATGGGATTGAGGCAGTGAAATAATTCTCGGAAAGGTCCAGGTAACGTAGAGAGGTCATGTTAGCCACAACACGAGGGATGATGAGTGATCCATTTAAGAAGTTAGTCGAGAGATCAAGGTGTTGAATGTTGGAAAGGCAAGTGGTGGCATTAGAGAAAAGGGTCAGTAATAGGGAATTATCAAGATCGCAACTAGGAAGAAGCAGGAGTCGCAAAGAAGGCGGCATGTTGAGTAGATGCCCATGCCAACTAGGTATAAGATGAGTGTTGCCCATGTTAAGATACTGTAGGCTTTCGAGTGTAGAAATCCAATGGAGATCAGTTGATAAGGAAGTGAAGTAATTATAGAAGAAAAAGGAAGAGAGATCAAGTGTTTGTAGTCGAGTAAGATTGTCGAGCTGGGGTGGCACAGTGCCAGTGAAGTTGGAATAGGAAAGATTCAGATACCTCATATACTTGAACCCCCCTATGAATGTCGGGATTCGACTAGCTTGAAAGTCGTTGCAGCTCAAATCCAAGTAGGTCAAGTGCCTGAGTTCAATCAGGGAAGTGTGTAGCCTTGGAGCAGTCAAGTAGGAGGAGTTGGTATGGTAGTAGAAAGGCTGGCAATAAGGGTGGGAGAGGTCGAGGGTGTGGATGAATGAAGTAACATTGTTACAGCCCACTCCTTCCCATTCACAGCAGTCCTCGCCCATCCAAGATGACAGCCTATGACTACTGTTTGTTGGGTCACCAAAGCTGTGTTTGAAGTTGAGCAGCGCCTCTCGTTCCGCCTGGTGGCAGCCCACTGCAAGGGCCTGCTGTGCATTTAGTGCACTCAATTGAAAGAGCATCAGCAAGAAAAGAAACATGGTTATGGTTATAACACTTGTTGTTGTCAACATTGTTTCATTCAAGAAAAGTAGAGTATATTTGATGGTGGGTAGTATAGTGAGTACATCAATAGACAGAGTGATCAGACTATAAATAAACTGCACAAGAATTTCTGAGATACAAAGTGGAGTATCAATTTGGCTTTTAGTTATGGAAACCGTCAAATGGTACTTTTTACCAAACATCTAGAACTTTGGTAATTTGAGTAGTTTGTACCATTGGCCATGAAAATACTCCATATTACGTATGTAGTACGAGTGCTACTGATTACTCCGTATTAGTTACCTATGTAAATGTGGAAGAAAGGTAATGTAATCCGTAATACTCGTACTACTAGATCATATTTCTTGTCTTAATTATGTATGGGGTATTTATCATTAATTAAGATATATTTCTCAAAAATTAATACCCCACAAAATATAAAACGACTCCTATAAAAGTAAGCAAATGAAGACGAAATATCAAAATATTCTCTCTGCCCTTTGGTTACTTATGTTTTATACACAAAGATTAAGGTGAAAAGAAATGAGTTTGCTTTTAATATCATTAAAGGATAAATAACAAAATAGGGTGTGGAAATATGCTAAAAATAAAAAGTACTACCTCTATCCATTTTTGATCTTCCTATTCTTCTTTTTAGATTATCCATTTTTAAACTTTCAAATTACAATATTTTTTCTTTTGGTTGATTTTTGTGGTCAATATAATTTATAACCGCACCCTTCATTCCACCCTTAATTTTTGTGTTAACACCCCATGAAGTTTGGATGGAGAGAATATGAACCATTGACTGATATACCCATTAACCGGGAGAGATGGAGTATACTTTAGCCATCTCCCTCCATCCCTTCACTAGAATAAGTAGTGACCACTTTATTTCAGAAGTCTTCCACCATGCATGATCCTACTTGGACTTGTATCGTCCCACAAGTCCAAGACTCAAGATTTTCTCACACGTCCGTTTACCGCTTCCTTAGTTATGTCTACTCTTGTCTTCTTCAGCCAATAAGCGTTATTGTCAAAGTAACTTAATTATCACCCTTAATTATCACCCAAAATTACACCCAAGTGTTTGAAATTTTTTGTTTAAAAGAGAAAATTACTCGTACTTCTTTAGTTTGTTTAACCTTTGGACAATTGTGACTATTGTGAGATTAAATTCCATAGGTTTCAAATGTTGTAATTAAACCTCATAACTTTGAATAGAAGTGAAATTCGATTCAATTTTTATTCAGCATAAATTATATCATAAAATCATGTTATATATAAACTAATTGTACACTAAATAATTATTAATATTTTAAAAGTAATTAAATAATTTATTAACATAATTTTTAGAATTTTTTAATTAATTTTAATATACTTAGTAATTCATATAATCTATGAGATTACTTTTACAAATTTTTGATTTTATGTAATACATTTAGATATTTTTTTTTTCTCCGAAAATATGTAAAAATTGCATACATTTTATAAATATATAATTATTTTCATCGTTTCGGGGAAAATGTATAAATAAATAGAACTTTTGTGTTTAAGGTGCAATTTTAATTGAAAAATAAAAAATGTTGATTGAATTTCATTTATACCCAAAGTTATAGGGCTTAATTAATACGGAGTATCATTGAAACTTAAAGGGGTTAAGGGGGTTAATTACCACTTTCGTGGTTTCTTTTAGATAGTTTTTCAATTATCTATTTCAGGTTGTCGGCATTTTAGTCAGGTCGTCAACGCTTTTTAATATGAAAAGACAACGCTCTTCTCTAATTAAATTCACTAACTTTGTTAATGAAATTAAAAAAATTAATTGTGTTAATGAAACTCGATAATGAAACAATTTTTTTTTTAAAACCGTCATTTTATTATGTTATAGATTATGTCATATTATATATCCTCCCCACCCACCACAACACTAATATTATTAATAATATTAAAAATTCATATATAACCGTCATTGTTAGGGGGACATAGGTGTACTAGTAGGCAATTTTAGGGGGTTTTAGAATCAGATATAGATAATATTTTAATAAAGATTATTAACAATTTTCAATTGCTTCCGTGGGAAAGAGTCTCATCTAAATTCTAGAGGTTGTGGGTTCGAGCCTTTCTGACGCAAAACTATCAATCTAATCACAATTATTGTTACGTTTTATTTTGTAATACCGCAAGCGTACGGGTATTGTAGCATACGGGTCTATCTCAGAGAGGAGGTGTTGATTGTATAACTAATTTTAACAAATTAAATGTAATAAATCGAGATGAATTCAATAATGGAAAGACCTAAGACAATGGTTTACCAATAACATGGATATCGATGCAATCAAAATGTAACACAACTTTGTCAAATTACCGTCTTGGGTAAGACTAGCATTCATATTTTAATCAATACTTTAAATTCTCTGTCGAGACATAAAAAGCCTATCTAGCATGTTATAAATCTTATTCTCATGGCACGAATAACAAAACTGGACGCATTAAGAATCGATACTAACATGTCCCAATTATTCCAATTCACTATTCTCATGTGAAAGTTCAAATCTTGTTTCGGTTCTCTAAATTAAAACCCGACTCTCGTCGTAATTAAAATTGAGTAGAAATTAATTGACAAAGATATAAACTTGTAGGCATGATTCATATGAAAACATCCAACTCTCATTGTAATGATAATCTAGACTCAAACCTAGCCATTTAAACTAATCAATCAACTGTTAAGCACAACCGAAACAAACCCAATTCAATAATTCAACAAAGCGTGATTAAAATCAAAGCATCAACAACCCATATTATCGGCTCACCGAGCCCTAGATACATAAGCTAAAGGCCCGAATTCGGATTCGGGTTAATTGATTCCAATACCGGAACAGTTTCGATGTGGGAAAATTTAAAGTTTGTACTCTTATTAATTAAGACCCTTTTTAAACTCAAAAGTTTTTTAAAAATAAGACTACAAATTCATGACCTCATCATAATTTTAAAAAACAATTATATAGAATTCCATCACAGTTTTTTTAGAAAAACAAAAGTTTTTTGTTGGTTGATATTTTAAAATAATGATGTCTAAGGAATTTTTTTTATTAGTCTTATTTATAATATAGAATTTCATCACCTTATTATAATTTTTTATTTAAGTGTATAGTCTTAACAGCTTTATTAAGACTAAAAAAATTTATGTTTGATGAAACTTTATAATTTTTCGAATGTGGGATAGTTTTACCTAAGTTTATAATCTTAATATATATTTTAAGAGTCAAAAGATTTTTGGTTAATATCTAAGAGCACATGATTACTACGGAGTACTCGTATTATTTATAATATAAAGTTTCATCACCTTATTATAATTTTTCGACGTGAGATTATTTTTACTTTAATAGTCTTATTAAGAGACTTTTTAAGACTTAAAAGTTTTTTTTTTATTGATATTTAAGAACGAAGGATAATTTTTCAATGTGAAATTATTTATTTAAGTTTATAGCCAACCATCAACTCTTTTTAAGACTAAAAAAATACATCTTTACTCTTGTTTATAATATAGAATTTATCACCTCACTGTACCTTTTCAATGTGGGATATATTTCAAAATTTGTAAGTCTATATATTAAAAGTTTTTTTTTAAGACTCAAGGTTTTTTGATCAATGTTTTTTTTAAGACTCAAAAGACTTTTGGTAGATATTGAAGAACGGATTATTACTCTTATTTATAATATAGAATTTCATCATCATATTATAATTTGTCGGTGTGGGATAATTTTACAACGGTTATATATAATAAATTCATCACATAATGTGAACAAATACTATGAAATTTATACTTTAATGAAAGCATTTTTTATCACGAATCTAATTATTTAATTCTTATAATTTATTTTACGATAATGTTTTTAAAAAGTGAACTCTAAAGATTTTTACCTAAGAATTGTAAAATATCACATTAATATAATAAATTAAATATATATTATATTAAATAAATGATTCTCTAATTGATTTTTTTTATTATCTATGATACTTTCCTAATTTGAAGTTTGATGAAACGGATCAATGAGATCGCTCGAAAAAAGCCTAAAATATACATATATATTGATTATATGTAGTATATTTAATGAATTACGATGTTTCATATGCTGTTTATAATAAGTTTATTTGTTTCTTACCCTCTCATCATTTGCTTCTTACATAATTGTTCATTTGGTTACATATCCTTTCAAAATTGTGGTGTCGAAGAGTGTGAGTGGAGCTTTATTTTGTGAGCCTGATTCGTAAGATGCGGTTGATTTGATGAGTGAGTGGTTTTAATTAATTATTTGATTGATTGATTAATCAATCGTACAAATGCATTGATTTACTTTAAACATCTTTCAATTTTCCCTTTTCGGTTTATTCATCAATAGGCAATATCGGAAATATAATCACACCAAAAATATTGAGTGATATCAAGAAAAGAACGCCTTATTTTGGTTCTCTACTATGATGAGGCCTCAGATGCAAATGTTACACTGAGTTCTTTAGCTGTTTCCTTTTCATCTGTCAGCCCCTTGAATTAATCATGTTTCTGTAGTTTAGAAAATATGCATTTTGGCCTGTTTCTTCCCTCTTTTGTCATGCAATTGAGGCATATAACTATTTGGATTGTGAAAGTTAATGACAATTTTCCCTTTTCAGTGTATTCATTAATCGACAATCATCAAATTTGTCATCATTTTTAAGTTTCATCAATGTTTACTCTGTAGGCCAAGTTGATTGTTAATTGATTAAGCTTTCCTTTTTGATGATTTTTCCTTTTTGTTGCAGGAATTGGTAAGGCGAAACTGTTAATCCATTATTTCCATGTGGTGCCCAAATACAAAGGTAAAATTATCATTCATATTCATTAAATTTACGATTATTTATTTTCGTTTATTCGAAAATGACTTCCATTGTTTCAAAGAATGAGATCTATGTATGAGTCATTTAAACCATATTTTTCGAAGCATGAGAAAATAATTTATCCGAATTTACTGGAATCGGGAACTTGAGTTGGAGAATTCGATTACAACTACAATTAATGAAAAAGTTAAGGATTTTAATATATTTCTGTAATTTTACTAATAACTGGTGGTCGTGCCCCCCCCCCCCCCCCCCCCCATGCATGGTATTAATGTGTAATTTCTTTTATTGCCTCCATTATTTTTGAATTCGATTCTTCTAATTTTTAATATTTGTTGAGAAAATCGTTATCTTTGGATTACGTACAGTTGTGAAGAGCGTATTGCTATCAATTCAAAATGCTGGAACTTTGTTAGATGAGTCTTTCACATTATTTTTTTACATTTCCTCTCTGTATATCAAACTTAATGTTGGTATCGGGATAGAGACAACGTCGAATTCTACTCACTTTTTATTTTTACCTTTAATTTAAGGATGTTGTATATGTTTTAGTTCATATGAAGACGATCGACGAGTAGAGCTCCTTGGTCTGCCATGGAGCCATTACTTTCATGCAACATGTATTGAGAACTCACCCAATACAAAGGTAACATGCCTCTTTGCAAGTACGGAGTATAACATTCTCCATGGGAGCGGAGAAATTTGAAGACGTTAATAACTCTTTACTTGCTTCTCTTTTTCTTTTCTTATTTGTATATAAATTGAAAGAGAGGGGGATAACATAATATCGCATCATAGCCTCCTTTTCAGGAGGTTCTTCTATCATGCCCCAGAACACTGAATTCAGTTAGCTACTTGATATTACTGATGTAAGTAAATGACAATTGTTCATTTGTTTTCAGATGTAATTTAAAATCATAAATCCTGATGCTTCTTAGCTGGCTTCCTGCAAATTTTACTCAACCGAAGTCTAAAACTATTGTATTATTTAGGGTCATGGAATCCGACATCTTTTCCTCTCCCCTTTGCTGCACGATGGTGCATTTCACCTCATCATTAGTCTTGCCAATGTTATCAAGAATATTATGTGATATTTGGTTTGGTTTTTTTTTTTGGAGTGACACTATTTTGCTATCGAAGGGAATCATTAAGAAGATTAACAAATTCTCTAGAAATTTTCAATGGAATACTACGTAAGGGAACACTTGAATGATTAAAATGTGCAAGAAAGCAGTTTATATAAGTTTCTTGGAGTGAATGAAGTTTTGGTGTAAAAGAAGCTAGACAACATTCTAAAAGTCGGAGAGGAATTCTTAAAGTGAGACGAGAATCTTCTAAATGACATGAACAAAGAATAGGCCGATATAATACGGAGTACAATATATTTTATAAATTTGTTCAAACCGAGGGTGTTGGTGTCTTTCATCAATTATGTTGGTCTGATAGCTTGGTTTTATTTTTGTTGTTATTGTTGTTGTGAATTGACACTTCAGGATGAAAAAAGACATTAAAAGTTGAAACACATAAGCATCTATTTTTTGGCAGAAAAGTTCTCCTGCAAGATGAAATTCTTAAGGTTGATAACACGTAGTACGGTAGTAGGAGAAGAAAAATACATTGGAAAATGCAATAGTTTAATAATGTTTTATCAACTAAACCTACCACTCGAATCGGATCAAATATGAGTCGGATTATACAGGTCACGCGCGATGTAGGGTTAGAACATAAATCATAAATATTCTCAACGCCTTAATTTTTTTTTACCAATTTATATATTTGGAATTTTTTTTTGATATTACTCCCTCCGCCCATTTTTTATCTTTTATATTCATTGCGAGAAATATTTTAATTAAAGACAAACAAATGAATGGAACGAGGGAGTAACTCATACTCCGTACTATATAGTATCATCATCATCATCATCATCATCATCATCATTATTATTAATTACGGTACTTACCATCAAACAGTCGTATTTACACGTAAACCAATATAATTGAGTGTTATTTGATACTCTCTCCGTTTCTATGATTTCTTCCACCTTAAAAGTGACACATTTCTTAAGAAAAACAATAAAATAAGTAAAAGTAGAGAGGAAGTAAAGTAAGTGGGCTACCTAGGTAAGAGAGAAGTGTGATAGAAAAAAAGAAAAGTGGAAGAAATCAAAGAAATGGTTGAAAAAGAAAATGTGGAAGATATCAAAGAAACAGAGGGAGTATAATTTTTACGTAATATAAATTGATACTCCGTATTACATTTCTATAGGAAGTATGAGTATATTGTTACTTAAATTTGTTACACGTATATGATAAACTTTGACTCAATGTATTGAATTTTTTTATCGTTATAATCACCATGTGTTAAAAATATGATTGAAAATATACTAAAAAATAATATATAAGAATTTTATTTCTTAAATTTTTAAAATAAAAAAATATTTCCTACAATACTATTTTTGAC
Organism: Agrostemma githago; assembly: GCA_958450325.1. Taxonomy (NCBI): domain Eukaryota; kingdom Viridiplantae; phylum Streptophyta; class Magnoliopsida; order Caryophyllales; family Caryophyllaceae; genus Agrostemma; species Agrostemma githago. Next base: position 8,623,326 of record OY288254.1, on the reverse strand, counting down.
ACACTATAATCTATTATCTCAACATTTTTAAAATTTAAAAATTTTGGGTCGGGTAACGAGTCGAGGAGGTTCTGGCCCAAAATATTTTGATCATTATCGGTTGGGTCATCTGGTCAGTTTTTGACTGGTCTAACTACTATTAATGTTGTTTATAAAAAAAATCAATATTTGAAAGGGATTTTGGATAGTTTTATTTAAATTTCGTTATTGATTTCATTTATGTTGCTTCAATGTCACTTCAACTTTAAATTACTTTATTGATAACAAATTACTCCCTCCAATAATTAATGTTAGTCCTATTATGGAATGAAAAATGAAGATGGGAGATAAATTGATACAAGTGAGTCATAGTAGAAAATATTTAAAAAAAATGAAGATGTGAGTCTAATATGAAAAGAATACATATGAGTGAACAATAAAAAAAGATCCAAAGTGAAAAATGCAACTAACATTAATAAATGAAAGGAGTATACTTCTATAACAAATCTTCGACAACACACCGGTAAAATGTTTGTTCAGTTTATATAGCAGTAATTCATTAATTATCCTCATGTTGATGTTGTTACAACTTACAACAGTGATAATAGTCCGTTAAGTTGGTTGTCAAATTTATTTAGAATTGTTGAGCACAATTCTTCTGTATGCATTATTTACGTAAATACAATAGATTGTATTTACTAAAACAAAGCATCTTTTTTTCCAACACTTTATTTATCTTTTTAACGTCATCCGTGCAATTTGTACGGGTCATAACTAGTTTTTTTAATTGCACATGCGAAAAGGGTAGGATTGAAAAAAATTGTGACAAAATGTGTACAACGAAATAAAATGCGGGTATGAAATAACAATTCCGTTTCTTTATTGAGGATGATTGTACGTGTGATACTCCGTACAAATTTACTTAAATTGGCCGACATGCAATTAAGTAGTTCGGGATATTTTTTATTGTTAGTATGTTAGAGATTTGTTTTCACTATAATTCGACCTTAACCATTACTAAAAGAGATTTACTAAAATTAGAAGAAATTTTAGTAAGTTATTATGAAGTAATTTATTACTGCTCTCTCCGTATTTATATGCTCGTCAACTTTGTTTAATATATAGATGAAATATTATATTGAAAGTAGGCGAACATATGGATACAGAGAAAGTACGGTACTTCTTGCCATAGTACTCATTTTTTTATGTACGAAAGAAGTTAGAGGACGTTTGGCTCATCAAATGGAAACGGAATGAAATCAACAAAAGAAAACAGAGGGAAAGAAATGAGATTACCCTACATTTAGGTTGTTGTTTGGTTTCAATGAAAGAGAATGAATTCACCCAACCCTAACTCGAACCTCAACATTAGCGGTGTGTCATCATATTATTTATACTTATATAAAATAAATTAATTAATATCTAAACTAAAAAAATAATAAAAAATAAATTTTGTAGTATCTTTTAATAAAAGAATACCTGTAATATAAGGAGTATTATTTTCACACTTTTTTAATTATAAATACGGTAAATATACGGAGTAATAATTAGTACAATACGATAAATTTTAAAAAATGCATTTTCTTTTTAATTGATAAATTAAGGCATCAAAAATTATTTTGACCAGACCCGAAAGTGTGGTGGTGTTCGTAATGGTGGTAGGTGGGCCTTGGTGGTGGTGGGTGGACTTTGGTGGTGGTGATGGTGGCGGTTGTTGGTGATGGTGATGACTAGCTTAGGTTGGTGAGTGGGGAAAGGGAATCCCATTACCTTGGGGCGGGGGTAAGAAGATAGATGAGTTTGGGGGAGAGAGAATGATACACAAACAGAGGGAATCATGAACTTTGATTTCCTTTCTCTTTCCTGCATACCTCAAACCAAACGGCCCCTTATATGCTACTCCCTCCGATTCTTTAAGATTTGTGAAAATTATTATAATTAAATGTTGCGAATAGTAGAATCGGAGGGTGTAGTGTTTAAGACAGATGTAGTACAGTTAGTGAATTGAGTTGGGATTAGTCTGTATAAGACCATAAGAGTGTGAACACGAAAAGGTAATTAGGATCTACTCCAGTTTTTACTAATGATTAAGATTCCATTTGGAGACGATTGAACGATCTACGTATAATCATGAAAAATAAAAGTAAAATACGGAGTAGAAAGATAAGAAAAATACAATATTGACATATTGTGTATAAAATAATTATGAACAATTAGTAGCATTACAATATAAAGAGAGGAGATTTAAATATGAGATCTATAATTGAGGGTATCTAATATTAAGCCGTGGGTAAAGATAAGTTTTTTTTTTTTGTCAACGAGTCACCTATAAATATTAGGTACTCTTGAGCGCCATAGAAGCTAGTCTATGTGCTCTAGAGTTTCTAGTCCTAGGGATAAACATGAAACTACAGCAATGGAAATAGGAACAATGGAACATTCACCCAAGTTGAGGAGAAAAGACAAAATAAGGTTGGTGGGACCTTTGTCCTTTTACCCTTCAAATGGTATTTATTTGACCTGTCTTAAACTTGCGACGGATGTATTCGCAAAAGAGACCAACTAGAGTAATTAAATGAGGAAATTGGATAGGAAGGAGTAGATTTGGGTGGGGATTAGAAAAGGCGGAAAGATGAGTAAATGCTTACGTGTAAAGAGCAGTAAAGTAAGGGAATGAAGGAGAGGAGTAATCCCTAGTACACATATATGCATGAGTCATACTCAAGTCATATCCATCCGGTTGGGAGTTGTTGTTGTTTCTGGAATCCTCCGGCCTCTCTCTCAATCTGCCTTGCTTATTTAATCACTTGATGCATGCATCTTCAACAACTGCGACTCTTCGTTCTCTCTTGCTATTCCCTTCGTCTTCTTCTCTCACTAATTACAGGTGCATCTTCCTTCCTTGGTTCATTTTCTTATTTCTTGTACGGCCGGGGTATGTTGAATTGGAGACGGGATTAGGGATTAAGATTATTAGATCATTCTTAATTAGCTTGTTTCTTTCCTTCAATTCCAATTCAATGTTAGTCGTCTACATATCTAATCTTCTTCTACTAATGCGGATGCATGAATGATGAATGATGAATGATGAATGATGAATGATATGGCTAATGCTTTTCACTCAACCATGCATCTTTCTTTTTGATTACCTACACTAGTGGAGTAGTAGCTACTTGATCATTCATTACATTACATATATAGCTTTCGTTAATCATTCTATATACCCCACGTCTGCTATGTTAGTTTACCAAATTAATTATAGAAATTTGCATGTTTGGATTGGTCAGCAGGTAACTCAGGTGACAGTAAAAGTTTATGGCTATAGAGGTTTCACCAGACCTGCTTCGAGACTTGCTCATTTCAATTTCCGAATCCACCCCTGAAAACCTCCTTTCCAAGGAATCACTTGCGGACACCCTAGACCACAGATTTAACGCCACACTGCTGAGCAACAACCACAACCACGCCTCATCCTAAGCTAACGTCCTGTCCCCGTCCCCACAAGAGAGTAGCCTCTCATCCTTTGCCATTCACCAGAAATGAAGGCCATTTCAATCAATGGCAAGATGATAATCAACACCAAATTCAATGGCAACGCTTACCGAATTCCAATCACGATTAGCTGAGAAATAAGCTACTTGAGCCAGGGATCTTGATTTGGCCCTTCAACAGATTTGCAGGAAGTCCAATGCTTTTCTCACGCGATCTACTTCCTGCACTCTCTAAAGCTCGCGAAGCTTGTAGAGACATCTCCGCATGAAGCTGGAGACATGCCATGGCCGTCTATATATATCATAAGCATTTCAGTTAAAAACATATGGAAAATGAAACAAACTTCATAAAGTTCCCCCAACATATCGACGAAATATCATAAACTTAATTACCGTGCAGCACTCTCTATCTGTGTCGGATTCCGCTATCTGAAGCGCCCACGTACGGACCCATTCAAGGCCTCTAGAAACATCATGATTTCCTTCAAGTAGGGCGGATGCTATAAACGAGGGGTGAAGTGCAGTTAGAGTGCATGATGCAGCAAAGAGGGCTGCTCTTCTAACATATGCTTCCTTATGGTGGCACACACCCCTGCATGTGAATACAACTATCATCATCATCATCACTAAATCACTAATCAATCATCAATAGAATCAAAGCTATGTGCCTCAAAGTTAGATCAGTTAAAACCGACCCGCTCAAATCAACCCAAATCAAACCGAACAAAACATGCCCTGTATATGAAGGGGATATGTTCCTGGACAGAGACATCTCATTATCAAAGCTCCACCATTTCAGATATAAGTAGCAGAGTTAGTTACAGAAATATTGCTATATTAAATTGCCATAATCATTCCCTCTCTACTTCTAACGCTCCATCGCAACCTTCCTCAAAATGAATATAATAGAAGAGGGAGCTTTTTCTAAAGCTGAAAAAAGTTGGTGAAAACATTGAATACCTGTTGCTTAGCATGTCCAGAAATTGGGGAGACAAAGCAGATGCTTCTGGATGCAAAGCCATACATCTCATACAAACTCCAAGCATATAAATGAGTTTCCCCAGGACAATGAAATCCCTTCCAATCAAATCAACACCATGACTTTTCTTATCGAATCCTTGCATGGCAGGAAGCATAAATGCTGCTGCGTAAAGAGGAAACTTGTTGCAAGACAAGTTGACCTCAGTGGAACCCATTGCTGGTGCCCGACCCCACCGTCGTGTTTTCCCTTTCCTGGTTTGACCTGCTTTTAATGGAAGATCTCTCGCAAAACAGTATGTCATATTAAGTGGAGTCTTCGAATCTGGGTTCTCTTTCCAGGTCCCGGCTCCAGAAGGGCCTTCACTGCTAGGCAAAAACCAAGCATCAGGTTCTTCTGAGACTGATATTAGAGGTCTTAACGGCTTTTTCTGAACAATACTTTTAGTGTTAGCTAGCTCCTGAGCTGCTTCAGTCATGGCATCAAGTATCATAATCCGTTGGCTCACATCCAAATGAGGCGAGTATAGAAGCTTGTTTATAGCATTTAGAGATTCAAACGGACACATCACAAGCAAAGCAACCACCGCCTTCTGCCTCTTTTCTTCAGCTGACTCCTCCTCTCCTTCCACTGCTATATCAGCACAACGAGCTAGTATCAGTGTTCTAACTAGATCACTGGCGATATGCTTTAGTTCATCAGGTGATGCTCGCACAAGTTTTTCAGCAACATCCAGAGCTCTTTCAACCTGCATAGCATTAAAGGGTAGCTTTATTCACTTGTGAAACCCTTCAAACATGTCCCCAAGGGAATTTACAACAGGCAACAAATTTGGGAGTTGCAGGAGAAATGCTTTATCAAGAGAGTTATGTACTTGCATCAACTTGAAAGAATGTTGGGGTGTCCATTACATCACAAATAGGACATTGTGAAGCAGAAATATATCATTGTTCAAGTTCTTACTTTTAAGGGTAAGTTGATGAAAAATCCCTTATAAGATTAAAATTTTGAAAGCAATTACCTTATAAAAAAGAATTAAGAACTTATAATCATTAAAACCATATATGTTCAAAAGTCGACACCATTTTTGTGTTTCTGCCAAAAAACAAGAGAGAATAGGGGGAATTCTTAGGCCAGTCCTAAAGTAAGGCAGTTTCCCAAAGACCCGTAGTTTGTATACCGGGTTTAGACTGTGACAGACACTCATACACCTATACGTTATCCACTTGTCATAGACAAAGGTTAAGAAGTACCACTAAATGCTCAAATAAAATAATGATTCAAGAGAGATACAGTAAGATGAGGAGGGATTCATACCCCATCAGGGTCATCTGTTTTACGAAGTGCTCCAACAATATCCACCAACTGCGAAATTTTCTTCTTTAGATCAGTGTCATCATCGGTCAAGTCATAAGGCTGTAAAGATGACTCACTGGATCCTTCAGAATCTTCACTTGAGTAGTCATCCCCCTCTTCTTCACTAAAAAGCAACTCATCATTCAATGTGACCCGATCAACCTCATCATCAATATACTTGGATTTTGCAGATCTTTTCTTTGTGTGTTTCAGTGTGTTTTCTTTTATCATGTTATCTCCATCTCCTGGTTGTAATTTTTGCTCCAAAGTAAAAGACGGGATGGCAATCTCTTGAATCTCGAAGTTTTGATTAGTCATATTTGAGGTGGCCAGACCAAACTCCCAGTCCACATTTTCCTCTGTGAAGCTATCATCAAGGTAAAGAGGATGCTTTGGGTCAATTACCTTAGAAAAAACAAGTGCAATACTGCACGCCATTTTTCTGATCAAATCATCAGGGTTTTCCAGTCTACCTGTCAAAAGAACGGGATGCGTGTTATAATCCGCTTATTTGGTTGAATATAGATGTGCCTAGTAAATTTTCATTTGGGGTTGAAGATAGTACAACTAACTCCTTCAAGAAGTGAGCGCATAACATCCGTGGTTGAATCCAGCTCTTCTCTCGACATAGTTTCCAGCATAATGCCTGCTGCTGCTGTTACATCTGAATCTCAAGTCATGGGGCCAAACATACTGCCAAACAATAAGCTGAAGAGAGAAGTACGGGTATAAAATCAAGTATAGCACTCAAACACCTAACATTCTATTTTTACTTTTTTTTGTTGTGTGCATGGAACTCAAACACTCAAAGACCCAAATTATACCTACAGAACTGCCGGACAAAATTCTTAAAGAGAAACAAAGAACTAAAGTAAAACTGAAGGATACAAACTTGTTGCTCTAAAGGAGCTGATTGGATAAATTCATGTTTGGACCACACCACAATCACACGTTGGATAGTCTCCAAAAGCAATTTCGTGTTTTCACTTTTCTTCAGTTTATCATCATCAGGAGGGCAACTAAAAACAGAAAACTGAAGTATCCATCTCAAACAACAGAGAGGAAATACTTTCAAGAGTATGAATTTCTCGACAAACATAGACCTGTGAAAAAAAAAAGATAGAATATCCTTGGTAAAGCAACTCAGTGTCAATTTTATCTAATTTTAACAGCAGCAAACTCTCACCTAACTGCCGTTTGCGATTTGAATGAGCGTTGAAACAAAATCCATAAGATCCAATATGCTTCTACGGCATTTGCACGTTCAGCCACAAGTTGACGTAAGATCTGTTCGGCTAACCTTTCCACGGTATATGCATCATTGATGATTTCTATCATCAGAAACCAGAATTTTAAACTGGAGTCTAACATGAAATCATCCTTGATATTTGTATTTGTATGTGGCAAAATAAAGCCCCGTACACGTCTAAGAATATGCGGTATTAATTCACTTAGTAGCAAATCTGCAGTAAGGATGCAAATCAGCATAAATCACTGGCCTTCTTGAATAGAAGGTACACAACATCTAGGCTACAGCATTATGCATAGCTACTTCATTTAAGTAGCCACATTTAAGAGAGTGAAGCAGTGAGATACAGGCTGAAAGAAAGATACCATGTTGCAGTCTGGTTTCTCATACCCTCGATATGTAACCCAAGTTCACAACACCGACATTAACCATGATGGAAATTGCATTGAGAATGGTACTGATCGAATGACTAATACTTCACAATAAAAAGAAGCCAACTAACCAACCATAAGGAAACTTTTTGCTTTATTCTATCATAGGGTATGACAAAAAGAAAAGGTGAGTTTTTGGCTCTGTAGGATATCAGAACATCATCATCCATGCTCAAAACCATAAGCAAGAAAGACACCAGAAAACTTACTAGAATAAGAGAGGAGAATAAAAGAGTAACAGGACACATGAAAATCACTAATGGATATGGACAGATACTTATTCTAGTGCTGGGGTGAGGTACAAGGATCAAGTAACACAGTCATATGTTAACATTAATTCTTGACAAAGTCCAACTGTTACAATCAGCAATACACTTATGTTGGCACAAGCAGGCTGACATTCGAGGGCTCCGTGCGACATTTTAAATGTAGGCCCCTTTTAGAAGTATACCTATAGTAAAATGTAAATATAAAATCATTTTTTTCACTTTAAAACCACTTTTTCCCCTTTTAAAAGTATGTCCATATTAGGCTCCAAAAATTTGGAGGCCCTCTGCCGCCGCACGGGTTGAACACTCTCAAGGCTGACTGCCCTAGGCATAAGGTAACAAAGTTATTATTAAAAAGGCATGTGCCTTACCAGTTGACCCACGCCGACAAATGCGACTGAACATTTCCCCAAGAAACTGAAAAGTGGCATCCGCATCAGTGCTTGCAGATATGGAGTGTCCACCATATGCCTTCGAGCTTCTCTCTTCAGCTCCAGCTAGCAGCTGAGTAGTGATATTCTTGAAGAAATAGCTGGTGATCTTTGTCAAGGATACACACACGTCAACAATCTAAGAACACTGGACTTATTGTTACTCAAAAATATCCTCATTAAGATGAGAATCGACCACAAATAATCAACTCTATTATGTTACATTGTTACTCAAAACTCAAAATATATATATAAATAAAAAAAAAAAAAAAAAAATTCAAACCACCGATTTTATGCTTCAACATGTATGAGCTGAAGTAATAGTGAATTTCTAATTGGGATCAGAAAGGATACTGAGATGAAAGAGATTTTGGTGCTCCACGGCGAGATTTGTCAGGGACAGATGCAACAAGCTGTGCCACTCTAGAGACTGTCAGCTTAACTATAGATTGTGTGGTTTCTTCAGATTCGCTGTTAGCACTAAGATCTCGGATGATCTATAGAACACCGTCATTTTCTAACAAGCAGATTACGACTAATCTGCGGACATCAGAAGCAAAGTTGTAGACAACACTGAACAGAAATCATGTTCTGCTAAACGAAATTAGAAACCAAACCTAGTGCAATATCAGACAACATATCACCTTTCAGCATTTGATCTAACCTCCTTGGCATTGTGGTCTAGACAGGGGATAACCGCCTGAACAACCTCTGTAGAAAGACCCTTCGTGAAAAATACATCATAAACAAGACTCTGTGCTGTGATTGGCAAACGAGACAGCCAATTGGAAGCAACATCTGCAGGAAATGAAATACAGATGACATTTAATCATCGATATAGGTTAAACTGTTTTGGCAGTTAACAATATAAGCGAAGGCAAGCATTTTTAAAACGTTCCATCTACCACAATCGTACCATGAAACAAGAGCTACATAAGACTCACCACATAAAAGACATTACTAGAAATGCTATATTGGCAAATTGTGCAAACACAAAATCCTATTCCCTTTTTAAAGATATAAAAGAAAAAATTGGGACAGATGAAGCTAACTCATATGCAGTTTCACATGCAAACTTGTATTTTTCTGGCAATCCTTCTGTATCGGTTTCAGTGTTTGTCTCAGAATGAGTCAACACATATTGATCTTGGTTACTCAACCATGTATGCAGGCAATACTACTACCTGAAAATGCATATAATTTCCTACGTGAAAGACGCTTATCTATTGCCTCAAGCGTCAAAAGCACAAGTATTAGTTAGGTTACCTTTGTATTATGTAAATTAACCTTGACATAGAAACTGAATCATCAACTCAGTTATATTAGGAATTAGAAAACAAAAATATTATACCATAAATCAAAAAGCGAGCTAACGTTGGGAATGCTACCCCGCGATAGAATACTTGCCAAAGCGGTCTACTCCTCTCACTCTGAGAAGGAACTTGTTCTTTCTGAAGCTGGAAACATGAATTCAAAACCCGTAAATTCGAAAATCAACAAGAATACATTAAATTTGACTTCAATTCTTCCACCCTAGACTAGAATGATGATTGAACCTCCCAAGTCCCAACAATCATCACCCTATACTCTATGTCTAATCTTACAAAGTTAGCTCCTTTTGGTTTCTTATAAACTGAATTCATAATTGAAAATAAGTAAAACAGAAGAGGAATGAATTACCTGGTCCCTATACTTGTCTGATACCACCCCTGCCAATTCAGTATTCAGTAAGCATTAGCAAACAAACAAACAATACATTGCATTTTCCCCAAATTCAATCAATTACTAACAGAAAACAAGAGACGAAGAATAAAATGAAGAAAGGGGATAAATGGAAAAGATGAGGAGTTAGTCCGAACCAGATAAAGAAGAGGTATCAATAGGGAAGAGGAGGGACGCTAGAGAGTGGAGAGATAAAACGACGTCGTCAACGCATTTAGCAGAATTAATGCCGGAAATGGTGTGGGACACCTTTTCTAGGACTTGCCTCTCCACTTCACTCCTCTTCTTCTTCTTTTCTTCCGCCATTTTTCCTCTCTCTTTTTTTTGTTACTCCCTGTGATTCCAGGGGGAGAGGAGGTTTTATAGTTACTGATTTTTTGAAGGCTCTCGTAATTACTTCCATGTTCCTGATCTTTTTTTAGAAAAAATTACGGAGTATGGTGTAACAAATTACCACCACATGTAACTTGTATTTTACCTATTACATCATGTATGTTCTTTTTTACTCCGTAGTCCGCACATTTTACCACCTGCCCCCTATTATTAAGGGTATGAGGTTGGAATAGTGTTACCAGATTCGCAGTTCGCGGGCACAATTTTAGTTCGTCCGCGGATTTATTCGCTAGAATTCGTGAACTAATTCACTATCACCAACGAACTGAGTTTTGAAATGGAAATTGCTCAATCAAGCATGAAAACAAAAGAAAATCAATCCGAAAAAAATACTGTACTATTACCTTGACTCCCTAAAAGGCAAAGACTTTAAACTGATGAATGAGCCCATGAAATGAACCAGAAGTTCGAGAAAAAAATTCAGAGTTTCGACTTTCGAACATCACGACACTTTTCAATTTTTTCGTGCATGTAGAGGAAGATGGGGAGGAGGATGATAAGCGAGGGGGAGAGGAAATAAAGATGATACGGTATCTTAGGAGGAGGAATAGGTTGATTTCAATTTTTTCATTTTTTTTTTGTTCTCGAAGGAATAGGTTGATTAGGGGCTGTCACCAACTCTGTCCATAGAGTCGGAGGGTTAGGGTCATTTATTAGGTAGGACAAAGTCTTGTTTGTGATGGGAATATTCGTCATAAATGTATGACGGGTCAAGTATTTGGGAAAAAGACAAAAACAAAAAGCATAAAGAGGAGGTAAGGTGGGGTCTTATTCAAGATAAATGGGTATTACTTGACCCGTTATAAGTTTAAGACGGATAACCCGTCTTAAGAGAGACTTACTCATTAGGTATTGATAGTCATGGAGTACAATAGTCGGTATTACTCCCTTCGTTCGAATTCAAATTGTAGGTTTTTTTTACACTTGTTGAGACACGTTTTACACCGTCAATATCTTTCGTTTTACATTAATTAATAAACATTATAAAAATTGATATTCTTAATTTACTCATAAACGAATCAAACAAGATTAACTTTTACCAGTGTATTAGAAATTATGTCTCATATTAGTGTGAGACGGTTTTACCAGAGACTATTAATTATAATACTCTATATTAATTAAATTTTTGTATTAGTTCACTGGTATTAAATAGACACAATTAATATTTCGTAAATTTTATTAATTCGTATTAAGTTATAGTATTGTCTAAATTAATTCGTTTAAGTATAGGAACCAACCGAGTTCACTTTAGATATCGAATTTCGCACCGTAACTTCGAATTCGAATCACCTCGAATTTCAAACAATGTATCCTTGGTATTACTACTTGGAATCAAGAACCAAACCACAATGATATGGTGTTAAAACTTGATTCCCGATACCTAGTGTGTTTGGTTTATTTTTTCGTAATTGATAAATCATACCTAGCTTCTACTAGTTCATACCCAAATTTTCATTATTTTTCCCTTCATTACCTTTTCTCTCAAGAAAAACTCTCTTTTCTCATTCTCTCAAAACCTAACAAATTGATTCTCAAAAGCTAACTAAATTATTCGGTAGGTTTACGGTTACGGATCATAATTCACAAGTTAGACAAGTAACTTTTTTGTTTTTATTAATAACTTCACTTTTTAATATACTTGTTGGAAATTATCTTATTGATTAATTTTGTATTCAATTTCTTTTTGAAATCCTAATTTTGTAGTATTCAATTTCTAATTAAACCCTAATTAGATTAAGCCCTAACAAATTGTAATTCATATACAGTATGACACAATTAAATGTTTTTTTTTATTAATAATTACTTTTTAATATAGTTATATTATTGATTTTTTAGTTAAACCCTAATTAGGGTGGTTGGAGGTAAGGTGGTGGAAATGGTGGTTAGACAGTTGGAGGTAAGGTGGTGAAAATGATGGTTAGTTTACGACCGCCAACGATAGGTACTCAATTGATTGAGAAAAATTGAAAAAGAGATAAAGTAAAAATTATGGTGGTGAATTGATTGAAGAAAATGGAGATTTTGGTGGTGATTTGATGGAGGAAAAGAGAGAGGGGGAAAAGAGAAGGTGTGGGCGATGAATTGATTGAAAAAAATGAGTAGGATAGTTTAGGAAACGTGGGTATGAAATAGAAAAAAAGTTGAATATGATTTAGCATGTTCCTATTTTTTTTAGTAATTGGGGTAAGCTAGGCTTAAAAAGTGACAATACCTCGTAATTTAATCATCTTATTTTAAATATAGGAGTACAAAATTTGGAGTATAATATTGACTATATTAATTTAGCACGAAATAATCATAAAATAAATTTCAATAAAAATCACGTTATTGTCAATATACAACCCCAAGTTACGTTAATAAAAAAAAATTAATATTTTAAATCATTATTCTTAATAAAACATTTCGCTCATAATATTTCAACAAAAAAACTAACATCCTGGTCATTTCGTACTAAAGCCTAAGCCTTTAGGCTTTAGTATCACTCCCTCTTGGCCTCTTGTATTATATAGCCTCAATATTCCAGAACAGTTACTGAGTTGGATTAATTTAGTACAAAGAGAAATGACAATCCAAAACATGGACATACACAAAGTGATTCAGTGAACATATACACGAATGTCCAGATCAAGAAAAAAAAAGGGATCAGTTCTATTCTGAAGGCAATCAGTCTCCTTCACTCATGTTCCAAAACTCAACTTCTTCCTTCAGAACGCGTAAAAAGGTTGCTTCAGCTTCCACATCTTCTGATACCTGCGACAAACGTCTGTTGGCAATCTCTTTGAGGGAGTTACAGTACTGCCCAAACCCCTCATTCCCCCATCTCTCGCACGCTCCTCTAAGCTCTGCAGAAGTTTTGGCGTCATCTTCAAGGCAATGAGCAAAGCTCTGTTGGTACACAGCTTCTATTGTCCAAAAGGCCGTGATGGCTACCGCGTAACTCACATTTGGTTGCATCAGGCTTTCCAGAAAACTGACACACATCAAACCCATCATTACCTGAGCTTGTGAGTTATGAACCCTACATATACAAACAAACGAGAGAAAATGCATCCATCAGAAGCATGACTAAAGTCGTTACCTGCAGTAATTCTGGTTGGTCTTATGTGGAGTGATGCCAGTAAGCTGGACATCCCATTTTACAGCCTCTTCCTTGAACCACGCAATTTCATCATTCAGAGAAGCCATGCCAGCTAGAATAACATCCATATCATTATCATTATCATTATCCGACTCTTTGGAGCATTTTATCAGGACGCTCGCCACAAAAGGAATGAAATTCCTGACGAATAAGTAGTCTTGACCCTGAAATGTGGACACAGTTATGCATGCTTACGAATGCTAGAATCATACCGAGTACTTTCCAAAATGTAAACTAGGTCTAAAATTCGGATCCCCTCCCCTGCGTTGTACTTCCATAACCAATTATGGGCCCGAAAGAGAGCTCGGCCACACTCCACGAGGAGCTATATTGTTTTCTGCTCTCCCACAGCAAAGATAACAATAGACCATACGTACGCAGCCTTGCCATTGTGTTTTACCAATACAAAGAGGTTGTTTTCGAATGACCCAAAATGAAAATTGCCTCGAATCGAATGACTAGCAATTCATTTTTTTTATTAAAAAAAACTGTAAGAACCAATATGGTGAGCCATTTTGCCATATGCGGTAAAAAAACTCTCATCCACGAATTCCATAAGCAGTGTTTTTTTTGTTTCAAATCGAAGATATTGTATAAACGATCCATTGGGAAAAAAAGAGTCAATAACTTTCAGAACAATCAACAAAGAATTATCATTTGTGAAAGTTGATTGGGTCAAAAACATTTGACGGATCATAACCCGTAACACAAGTTTTGAAGATAACAATTTTGCATTGGAAACCGAAGATCACGATGAATTTGGGGGAAATGAATTCGGGGCAAATTTGACCAAAACGATGGGTACGTCATAGAAAATGAAAAACGCAGGTACGTTGTAGAATATCCTTGAGATAATCAAGGCGACGTAGATGACCGACCCTCTTCAACCAAATACAATCAGCCAATTTCATCAAAGAACACACATTTTTAATCTCATTTTCCAGTAATTACAAAATCCAATTGCAATGATCATGATGAGCAACAAAACCCCCGTTACTAATACTGTGCTGCATGCATTAAATCCATTAATTACACAAAGGAGTTAAAATTGCAATGCTTCAGTTTAATGTGAGGAGAGGAGAGGAGGGTAAAAATAGCAAAGTAGGGAGTAGATGGAGACAAACTAGCCAGCGCTTGAAAGAGGAGATTTGAAGTGAAGCATCGCGGATTTTGTGTATAAATGGATGTCGGGTTGCTCTGTAGTATTCACTTTCATGTTTTTCTACCCATCTTTCTATTTTCTTCATCCTCGCCAATTCTCCTTCCTTCCTAAAACCTTCTCAATTCTATCTTCTTATTATGTCATCAGAAATTGAGAATGCGATCAAAACTTAATTGAATAAATAAATATTAATATTAATATTAATAGTCGTGTAGTAGTAATTTATTTTTGTGACCGCTCTATCGTGTGTTGATGTTGCTCAAAGTAAGTGGGTTAAGTATCGTGATTTGTGTTCGATTGAATGTCTTAGATAGTATCTCGGCTACCTCCCTACTTGACATGATCGATGACTCGAGGAGGGAAAGCAAAAAAATAAAAATCCAATAGAAGTTACTTTTACTAGGAAATGAACTCCATTTATGGACTAAGGGAGAATAATATAGAGTTAGTTACTAAGTTGGTTATCAACCAACAACAACTTATTTAAAAGGGTTTATATGATACATACATATACACCCAGCTGATGTATTCGATACAAGATTAATACGGAGTACAATCTTAAGCATTCTCTCTCAAATCGACTTCATATCAAGAAGTTGACACTCACAGTAGTATTCATATAATAGACTTCAATGCCGATGCTAGCCTCTAATTTCGGAGCCTATTAAGCCTTATCATGACTTGAACATAAAAGTAATCAGCGATGTTGTCCACCACCTGAAACACAGCCAACCTGAACCTATGCTTCAACACCAAACTTCCTACAACTCCCCAAAATCCTGTTGCAAATCCTGAAAATATCACCAAATATAACAAAGATTTCTCCTTCTTGCGACCCTCTTCCTCTTCGTCTTCCTCTTCTTGTTGAGGCTGCTGGTTTTGGACTCGGCTGCTCTTGCACTTATTGGGCAGAGGATCCCCACACAATCCGAGATTTTCCTTATAAATGGCTGCGTCATCAAGAGTTTGGAGTTGTCTTCCAGTTGGGATTTGTCCCTGGAGTTTGTTGTTTGACAAGTTGAGGCTGCTTAACGAAGTCAAGATAGCGAGACCTGATGGGATTGTGCCAGCGAGACTATTGTTAGACAGATCAAGGGATTCCAGCGACCTCATTTCACCAATGTTTTCTGGAATGTTCCCTGTCAGATGGTTGTAAGACAAATTGAGACCAACAAGGGCTGATAGTTTCGTGATCTCTTCAGGGATGGAGCCTGTCAACGCGTTACATGAAAGGTCCAGGTTCACGAAATACTTGAGTGTCGTTGTGTATTGCCGTTCGGCTCCTTTGAGAACCACCAGAGTGCTATCATCTTGGGTATCCGGATACGACGGGACAAAAGCAAGCCCGTCCATCTGGAGCAAGCCGCCAAAACAAGGTGGTATGCTTCCTGTCAAGTTGTTGAGGGAAAAATCAATGAATTGCAGTGTACGAATGGAGCACAATGTCGTTGGGATGACACCCACAAGTCGATTTCCTCTTAGCCTCAGAACTTGCAGTTTAGGAGGATGAGTTTTCCCTCCCCAATTACTTGGTATATTCCCTACTAGCTTATTATCACCAAGATCCATAATTTGCAGGTTCGAACTAGTAGTGATCAGGGTTGGAGGAACGGGGCCTTGAAAACAATTGCTGCTTAATTTCAGAAATATTAATCTCGAAAGAAGTCCAACAGATGAGGGAATCGTCCCTGAGAGATTGTTAGAAGATAAGTTGATATATACACCAGAGCTTCTAAACCACCCCAAAAGTCATGAATGGTGCCAGAAAACTTATTTCTCTGAAGATCTAGGAAACATAAGCAACCAAGTTGATATATGGGAGTTCCAATCGTATCATTCTTCTTATTTACGATGAGTGGCCCTGAAAGCAAGTTATACGAGAGATCAATGGCGATAAGCTGAGAGGAGGAGAAGTATGGGAGTGGACCTGTAAGTTGATTGTGCGCGATATATATCCCGCTCAGTACACTGCTTGGAAACAATGGAACTAGCTCTCCTGACAGATCATTATCCGAAAGGTCTAGTACCTTGAGCTTTGTTTGCTTACCAATCCACTGCGGGAACTGAGATTGGATTTTACAGGATGTCATGTGGAGCTCACTGAGTTGATATGGCGGCGACCAGTCAGAACTAATATTCCACTCAACTACATTGAAGCTCAGGTCTAGATACTTCAACTGTGAGAGGTTATCTAAGTGGGGCTCGGATAATGGACCTTGAAGGAGGTTTGAGGAAAGATCAATGTGAACGAGGGAATTCCATCGTCCCATGCCTTGATGGAGCGTCCCATTGAAGGCGTTATGCGAGAGGTCTAACTCTTCTAAGTACTGCAAACTTCCTATTGATATCGGAATAGGACCGTCTATTCTATTGTGACTTACATCTAGAACACTCATATATTTGAAGTCCTCCAGCCACGAAGGCAGGGTGCCTCCGATCATGTTTCCTCCCAATCTGAAATACTCCAAATCATAAGTGACACATTCGGAGAAATAATTCTGGCTAGCTTCTTCTATCCTCCCTTGTATTGAATTAGACGAGAAATCAAGTGTAACGAGCTTGCAGAGGTTCCCTAATATACCCATGATTGTTCCTCCCTCAACGCGACTAAAAGAGTTGTAGCTAAGATCAAGATGTGTGAGTTGTCTCATATTTCCCATGGAGACCGGGATTGAGCCATTGAATTCGTTCTTTGAAAGGTCGAGGTATGTGAGGGAGGTGATGTTGGGAAAAACATGAGCGGGTAGTGGTCCCTGGAAAGAGTTAAATGAAATGTCAAGATGCTGAAGCCGTCTCATATTTCTCAACCGCGATGGGATTGAGGCAGTGAAATAATTCTCGGAAAGGTCCAGGTAACGTAGAGAGGTCATGTTAGCCACAACACGAGGGATGATGAGTGATCCATTTAAGAAGTTAGTCGAGAGATCAAGGTGTTGAATGTTGGAAAGGCAAGTGGTGGCATTAGAGAAAAGGGTCAGTAATAGGGAATTATCAAGATCGCAACTAGGAAGAAGCAGGAGTCGCAAAGAAGGCGGCATGTTGAGTAGATGCCCATGCCAACTAGGTATAAGATGAGTGTTGCCCATGTTGAGATACTATAGGCTTTCGAGTGTAGAAATCCAATGGAGATCAGTTGATAAGGAAGTGAAGTAATTATAGAAGAAAAAGGAAGAGAGATCAAGTGTTTGTAGTCGAGTAAGATTGTCGAGCTGGGGTGGCACAGTGCCAGTGAAGTTGGAATAGGAAAGATTCAGATACCTCATATACTTGAACCCCCCTATGAATGTCGGGATTCGACTAGCTTGAAAGTCGTTGCAGCTCAAATCCAAGTAGGTCAAGTGCCTGAGTTCAATCAGGGAAGTGTGTAGCCTTGGAGCAGTCAAGTAGGAGGAGTTGGTATGGTAGTAGAAAGGCTGGCAATAAGGGTGGGAGAGGTCGAGGGTGTGGATGAATGAAGTAACATTTTTACAGCCCACTCCTTCCCATTCACAGCAGTCCTCGCCCATCCAAGATGACAGCCTATGACTACTGTTTGTTGGGTCACCAAAGCTGTGTTTGAAGTTGAGCAGCGCCTCTCGTTCCGCCTGGTGGCAGCCCACTCCAAGGGCCTGCTGTGCATTTAGTGCACTCAATTGAAAGAGCATCAGCAAAAAAAGAAACATGGTTATGGTTATAACACTTGTTG
Source organism: Agrostemma githago (assembly GCA_958450325.1). Lineage (NCBI taxonomy): Eukaryota > Viridiplantae > Streptophyta > Magnoliopsida > Caryophyllales > Caryophyllaceae > Agrostemma > Agrostemma githago. The sequence goes on along the minus strand of OY288254.1, from coordinate 8,605,040 downwards.
TTGTCAACATTGTTTCATTCAAGAAAAGTAGAGTATATTTGATGGTGGGTAGTATAGTGAGTACATCAATAGACAGAGTGATCAGACTATAAATAAACTGCACAAGAATTTCTGAGATACAAAGTGGAGTATCAATTTGGCTTTTAGTAATGGAAACCGTCAAATGGTACTTTTTACCAAACATCTAGAACTTTGGTAATTTGAGTAGTTTGTACCATTGGCCATGAAAATACTCCATATTACGTACGTAGTACGAGTGCTACTGATTACTCCGTATTAGTTACCTATGTAAATGTGGAAGAAAGGTAATGTAATCCGTAATACTCGTACTACTAGATCATATTTCTTGTCTTAATTATATATGGGGTATTTATCATTAATTAAGATATATTTCTCAAAAATTAATACCCCACAAAATATAAAACGACTCCTATAAAAGTAAGCAAATAAAGACGAAATATCAGAATATTCTCTCTGCCCTTTGGTTAATTATGTTTTATACACAAAGATTAAGGTGAAGAGAAATGAGTTTGCTTTTAATATCATTAAAGGATAAATAACAAAATAGGGTGTGAAAATATGCTAAAAATAAAAAGTACTACCTCTATCCATTTTTGATCTTCCTATTCTTCTTTTTAGATTATCCATTTTTAAACTTTCTACTTACAATATTTTTTCTTTTGGTTGATTTTTGTGGTCAATATAATTTATAACCGCACACTTCATTCCACCCTTAATTTTTGTGTTAACACCCCATGAAGTTTGGATGGAGAGAATATGAACCATTGACTGATATACCCATTAACCGGGAGAGATGGAGTATACGTTAGCCATCTCCCTCCATCCCTTCACTAGAATAAGTAGTGACCACTTTATTTCAGAAGTCTTCCACCATGCATGATCCTACTTGGACTTGTATCGTCCCACAAGTCCAAGACTCAAGATTTTCTCACACGTCCGTTTACCGCTTCCTTAGTTATGTCTACTCTTGTCTTCTTCAGCCAATAAGCGTTATTGTCAAAGTAACTTAATTATCACCCTTAATTATCACCCAAAATTACACCCAAGTGTTTGAAATTTTTTGTTTAAAAGAGAAAATTACTCGTACTTCTTTAGTTTGTTTAACCTTTGGACAATTGTGACTATTGTGAGATTAAATTCCATAGGTTTCAAATGTTGTAATTAAACCTCATAACTTTGAATAGAAGTGAAATTCGATTCAATTTTTATTCAGCATAAATTATATCATAAAATCATGTTATATATAAACTAATTGTACACTAAATAATTATTAATATTTTAAAAGTAATTAAATAATTTATTAACATAATTTTTAGAATTTTTTAATTAATTTTAATATACTTAGTAATTCATATAATCTATGAGATTACTTTTACAAATTTTTGATTTTATGTAATACATTTAGATATTTTTTTTTTCTCCGAAAATATGTAAAAATTGCATACATTTTATAAATATATAATTATTTTCATCGTTTCGAGGAAAATGTATAAATAAATAGAACTTTTGTGTTTAAGGTGCAATTTTAATTGAAAAATAAAAAATGTTGATTGAATTTCATTTATACCCAAAGTTATAGGGCTTAATTAATACGGAGTATCATTGAAACTTAAAGGGGTTAAGGGGGTTAATTACCACTTTCGTGGTTTCTTTTAGATAGTTTTTCAATTATCTATTTCAGGTTGTCGGCATTTTAGTCAGGTCGTCAACGCTTTTTAATATGAAAAGACAACGCTCTTCTCTAATTAAATTCACTAACTTTGTTAATGAAATTTAAAAAAATAATTGTGTTAATGAAACTCGATAATGAAACAATTTTTTTTTAAAACCGTCATTTTATTATGTTATAGATTATGTCATATTATATATCCTCCCCACCCACCACAACACTAATATTATTAATAATATTAAAAATTCATATATAACCGTCATTGTTAGGGGGACATAGGTGTACTAGTAGGCCATTTTAGGGGGTTTTAGAATCAGATATAGATAATATTTTAATAAAGATTATTAACAATTTTCAATTACTTCCGTGGGAAAGAGTCTCATCTAAATTCTAGAGGTTGTGGGTTCGAGCCTTTCTGACGCAAAACTATCAATCTAATCACAATTATTGTTACGTTTTATTTTGTAATACCGCAAGCGTACGGGTATTGTAGCATACGGGTCTATCTCAGAGAGGAGGTGTTGATTGTATAACTAATTTTAACAAATTAAATGTAATAAATCGAGATGAATTCAATAATGGAAAGACCTAAGACAATGGTTTACCAATAACATGGATATCGATGCAATCAAAATGTAACACAACTTTGTCAAATTACCGTCTTGGGTAAGACTAGCATTCATATTTTAATCAATACTTTAAATTCTCTGTCGAGACATAAAAAGCCTATCTAGCATGTTATAAATCTTATTCTCATGGCACGAATAACAAAACTGGACGCATTAAGAATCGATACTAACATGTCCCAATTATTCCAATTCACTATTCTCATGTGAAAGTTCAAATCTTGTTTCGGTTCTCTAAATTAAAACCCGACTCTCGTCGTAATTAAAATTGAGTAGAAATTAATTGACAAAGATATAAACTTTTAGGCATGATTCATATGAAAACATCCAACTCTCATTGTAATGATAATCTAGACTCAAACCTAGCCATTTAAACTAATCAATCAACTGTTAAGCACAACCGAAACAAACCCAATTCAATAATTCAACAAAGCGTGATTAAAATCAAAGCATCAACAACCCATATTATCGGCTCACCGAGCCCTAGATACATAAGCTAAAGGCCCGAATTCGGATTCGGGTTAATTGATTCCAATACCGGAACAGTTTCGATGTGGGATAATTTTAAGTTTGTACTCTTATTAATTAAGACCCTTTCTAAACTCAAAAGTTTTTTAAAAATAAGACTACAAATTCATGACCTCATCATAATTTTAAAAAACAATTATATAGAATTCCATCACAGTTTTTTTAGAAAAACAAAAGTTTTTTGTTGGTTGATATTTTAAAATAATGATGTCTAAGGAATTTTTTTTATTAGTCTTATTTATAATATAGAATTTCATCACCTTATTATAATTTTTTATTTAAGTGTATAGTCTTAACAGCTTTATTAAGACTAAAAAAATTTATGTTTGATGAAACTTTATAATTTTTCGAATGTGGGATAGTTTTACCTAAGTTTATAATCTTAATATATATTTTAAGAGTCAAAAGATTTTTGGTTAATATCTAAGAGCACATGATTACTACGGAGTACTCGTATTATTTATAATATAAAGTTTCATCACCTTATTATAATTTTTCGACGTGAGATTATTTTTACTTTAATAGTCTTATTAAGAGACTTTTTAAGACTTAAAAGTTTTTTTTTATTGATATTTAAGAACGAAGGATAATTTTTGAATGTGAAATTATTTATTTAAGTTTATAGCCAACCATCAACTCTTTTTAAGACTAAAAAAATACATCTTTACTCTTGTTTATAATATAGAATTTATCACCTCACTGTACCTTTTCAATGTGGGATATATTTCAAAATTTGTAAGTCTATATATTAAAAGTTTTTTTTAAGACTCAAGGTTTTTTGATCAATGTTTTTTTTAAGACTCAAAAGACTTTTGGTAGATATTGAAGAACGGATGATTACTCTTATTTATAATATAGAATTTCATCATCATATTATAATTTGTCGGCGTGGGATAATTTTACAACGGTTATATATAATAAATTCATCACATAATGTGAACAAATACTATGAAATTTATACTTTAATGAAAGCATTTTTTATCACGAATCTAATTATTTAATTCTTATAATTTATTTTACGATAATGTTTTTAAAAAGTGAACTCTAAAGATTTTTACCTAAGAATTGTAAAACATCACATTAATATAATAAATTAAATATATATTATATTAAATAAAAGATTCTCTAATTGATTTTTTTTTTTATTATCTATGATACTTTCCTAATTTGAAGTTTGATGAAACGGATCAATGAGATCGCTCGAAAAAAGCCTAAAATATACATATATATTGATTATATGTAGTATATTTAATGAATTACGATGTTTCATATGCTGTTTATAATAAGTTTATTTGTTTCTTACCCTCTCATCATTTGCTTCTTACATAATTGTTCATTTGGTTACATATCCTTTCAAAATTGTGGTGTCGAAGAGTGTGAGTGGAGCTTTATTTTGTGAGCCTGATTCGTAAGATGCGGTTGATTTGATGAGTGAGTGGTTTTAATTAATTATTTGATTGATTGATTAATCAATCGTACAAATGCATTGATTTACTTTAAACATCTTTCAATTTTCCCTTTTCGGTTTATTCATCAATAGGCAATATCGGAAATATAATCACACCAAAAATATTGAGTGATATCAAGAAAAGAACGCCTTATTTTGGTTCTCTACTATGATGAGGCCTCAGATGCAAATGTTACACTGAGTTCTTTAGCTGTTTCCTTTTCATCTGTCAGCCCCTTCAATTAATCATGTTTCTGTAGTTTAGAAAATATGCATTTTTGCCTGTTTCTTCCCTCTTTTGTCATGCAATTGAGGCATATAACTATTTGGATTGTGAAAGTTAATGACAATTTTCCCTTTTCAGTGTATTCATTAATCGACAATCATCAAATTTGTCATCATTTTTAAGTTTCATCAATGTTTACTCTGTAGGCCAAGTTGATTGTTAATTGATTAAGCTTTCCTTTTTGTTGCAGGAATTGGTAAGGCGAAACTGTTAATCCATTATTTCCATGTGGTGCCCAAATACAAAGGTAAAATTATCATTCATATTCATTAAATTTACGATTATTTATTTTCGTTTATTCGAAAATGACTTCCATTGTTTCAAAGAATGAGATCTATGTATGAGTCATTTAAACCATATTTTTCGAAGCATGAGAAAATAATTTATCCGAATTTACTGGAATCGAGAACTTGAGTTGGAGAATTCGATTACAACTGCAATTAATGAAAAAGTTAAGGATTTTAATATATTTCTGTAATTTTACTAATAACTGGTGGTCGTGCCCCCCCCCCCCCCCCCAATGCATGGTATTAATGTGTAATTTCTTTTATTGCCTCCATTATTTTTGAATTCGATTCTTCTGATTTTTAATATTTGTTGAGAAAATCGTTATCTTTGGATTACGTACAGTTGTGAAGAGCGTATTGCTATCAATTCAAAATGCTGGAACTTTGTTAGATGAGTCTTTCACATTATTTTTTTACGTTTCCTCTCTGTATATCAAACTTAATGTTGGTATCGGGATAGAGACAACGTCGAATTCTACTCACTTTTTATTTTTACCTTTAATTTAAGGATGTTGTATATGTTTTAGTTCATATGAAGACGATCGACGAGTAGAGCTCCTTGGTCTGCCATGGAGCCATTACTTTCATGCAACATGTATTGAGAACTCACCCAATACAAAGGTAACATGCCTCTTTGCAAGTACGGAGTATAACATTCTCCATGGGAGCGGAGAAATTTGAAGACGTTAATAACTCTTTACTTGCTTCTCTTTTTCTTTTCTTATTTGTATATAAATTGAAAGAGAGGGGGATAACATAATATCGCATCATAGCCTCCTTTTCAGGAGGTTCTTCTATCATGCCCCAGAACACTGAATTCAGTTAGCTACTTGAAATTACTGATGTAAGTAAATGACAATTGTTCATTTGTTTTCAGATGTAATTTAAAATCATAAATCCTGATGCTTCTTAGCTGGCTTCCTGCAAATTTTACTCAACCGAAGTCTAAAACTATTGTATTATTTAGGGTCATGGAATCCGACATCTTTTCCTCTCCCCTTTGCTGCACGATGGTGCATTTCACCTCATCATTAGTCTTGCCAATGTTATCAAGAATATTATGTGATATTTGGTTTGGTTTTTTTTTTTTTTGGAGTGACACTATTTTGCTATCGAAGGGAATCATTAAGAAGATTAACAAATTCTCTAGAAATTTTCAATGGAATACTACGTAAGGGAACACTTGAATGATTAAAATGTGCAAGAAAGCAGTTTATATATGTTTCTTGGAGTGAATGAAGTTTTGGTGTAAAAGAAGCTAGACAACATTCTAAAAGTCGGAGAGGAATTCTTAAAGTGAGACGAGAATCTTCGAAATGACATGAACAAAGAATAGGCCGATATAATACGGAGTACAATATATTTTATAAATTTGTTCAAACCGAGGGTGTTGGTGTCTTTCATCAATTATGTTGGTCTGATAGCTTGGTTTTATTTTTGTTGTTATTGTTGTTGTGAATTGACACTTCAGGATGAAAAAAGACATTAAAAGTTGAAACACATAAGCATCTATTTTTTGGCAGAAGAGTTCTCCTGCAAGATGAAATTCTTAAGGTTGATAACACGTAGTACGGTAGTAATAGAAGAAAAATACATTGGAAAATGCAATAGTTTAATAATGTTTTATCAACTAAACCTACCACTCGAATCGGATCAAATATGAGTCGGATTATACAGGTCACGCGCGATGTAGGGTTAGAACATAAATCATAAATATTCTCAACGCCTTAATTTTTTTTTACCAATTTATATATTTGGAATTTTTATTTGATATTACTCCCTCCGCCCATTTTTTATCTTTTATATTCATTGCGAGAAATATTTTAATTAAAGACAAACAAATGAATGGAACGAGGGAGTAACTCATACTCCGTACTATATAGTATCATCATCATCATCATCATCATCATCATCATCATTATTATTACTAATTACGGTACTTAGCATCAAACAGTCGTATTTACACGTAAACCAATATAATTGAGTGTTATTTGATACTCTCTCCGTTTCTATGATTTCTTCCACCTTAAAAGTGACACATTTCTTAAGAAAAACAATAAAATAAGTAAAAGTAGAGAGGAAGTAAAGTAAGTGGGCTACCTAGGTAAGAGAGAAGTGTGATAGAAAAAAAGAAAAGTGGAAGAAATCAAAGAAATGGTTGAAAAAGAAAATGTGGAAGATATCAAAGAAACAGAGGGAGTATAATTTTTACGTAATATAAATTGATACTCCGTATTACATTTCTATAGGAAGTATGAGTATATTGTTACTTAAATTTGTTACACGTATATGATAAACTTTGACTCAATGTATTGAATTTTTTTATCGTTATAATCACCATGTGTTAAAAATATGATTGAAAATATACTAAAAAATAATATATAAGAATTTTATTTCTTAAATTTTTAAAATAAAAAAATATTTCCTACAATACTATTTTTGACACACTATAATCTATTATCTCAACATTTTTAAAATTTAAAAATTTTGGGTCGGGTAACGAGTCGAGGAGGTTCTGGCCCAAAATATTTTGATCATTATCGGTTGGGTCATCTGGTCAGTTTTTGACTGGTCTAACTACTATTAATGTTGTTTATAAAAAAAATCAATATTTGAAAGGGATTTTGGATAGTTTTATTTAAATTTCGTTATTGATTTCATTTATGTTGCTTCAATGTCACTTCAACTTTAAATTACTTTATTGATAACAAATTACTCCCTCCAATAATTAATGTTAGTCCTATTATGGAATGAAAAATGAAGATGGGAGATAAATTGATACAAGTGAGTCATAGTAGAAAATATTTAAAAAAATGAAGATGTGAGTCTAATATGAAAAGAATACATATGAGTGAACAATAAAAAAAGATCCAAAGTGAAAAATGCAACTAACATTAATAAATGAAAGGAGTATACTTCTATAACAAATCTTCGACAACACACCGGTAAAATGTTTGTTCAGTTTATATAGCAGTAATTCATTAATTATCCTCATGTTGATGTTGTTACAACTTACAACAGTGATAATAGTCCGTTAAGTTGGTTGTCAAATTTATTTAGAATTGTCGAGCACAATTCTTCTGTATGCATTATTTACGTAAATACAATAGATTGTATTTACTAAAACAAAGCATCTTTTTTTCCAACACTTTATTTATCTTCTTAACGTCATCCGTGCAATTTGTACGGGTCATAACTAGTTTTTTTAATTGCACATGCGAAAAGGGTAGGATTGAAAAAAATTGTGACAAAATGTGTACAACGAAATAAAATGCGGGTATGAAATAACAATTCCGTTTCTTTATTGAGGATGATTGTACGTGTGATACTCCGTACAAATTTACTTAAATTGGCCGACATGCAATTAAGTAGTTCGGGATATTTTTTATTGTTAGTATGTTAGAGATTTGTTTTCACTATAATTCGACCTTAACCATTACTAAAAGAGATTTACTAAAATTAGAAGAAATTTTAGTAAGTTATTATGAAGTAATTTATTACTGCTCTCTCCGTATTTATATGCTCGTCAACTTTGTTTAATATGTAGATGAAATATTATATTGAAAGTAGGCGAACATATGGATACAGAGAAAGTACGGTACTTCTTGCCATAGTACTCATTTTTTTATGTACGAAAGAAGTTAGAGGACGTTTGGCTCATCAAATGGAAACGGAATGAAATCAACAAAAGAAAACAGAGGGAAAGAAATGAGATTACCCTACATTTAGGTTGTTGTTTGGTTTCAATGAAAGAGAATGAATTCACCCAACCCTAACTCGAACCTCAACATTAGCGGTGTGTCATCATATTATTTATACTTATATAAAATAAATTAATTAATATCTAAATGAAAAAAATAATAAAAAATAAATTTTGTAGTATCTTTTAATAAAAGAATACCTGTAATATAAGGAGTATTATTTTCACACTTTTTTAATTATAAATACGGTAAATATACGGAGTAATAATTAGTACAATACGATAAATTTTAAAAAATGCATTTTCTTTTTAATTGATAAATTAAGGCATCAAAAATTATTTTGACCAGACCCGAAAGTGTGGTGGTGTTCGTAATGGTGGTAGGTGGGCCTTGGTGGTGGTGGGTGGACTTTGGTGGTGGTGATGGTGGCGGTTGTTGGTGATGGTGATGACTAGCTTAGGTTGGTGAGTGGGGAAAGGGAATCCCATTACCTTGGGGCGGGGGTAAGAAGATAGATGAGTTTGGGGGAGAGAGAATGATACACAAACAGAGGGAATCATGAACTTTGATTTCCTTTCTCTTTCCTGCATACCTCAAACCAAACGGCCCCTTATATGCTACTCCCTCCGATTCTTTAAGATTTGTGAAAATTATTATAATTAAATGTTGCGAATAGTAGAATCGGAGGGTGTAGTGTTTAAGACAGACGTTGTACAGTTAGTGAATTGAGTTGGGATTAGTCTGTATAAGACCATAAGAGTGTGAACACGAAAAGGTAATTAGGATCTACTCCAGTTTTTACTAATGATTAAGATTCCATTTGGAGACGATTGAACGATCTACGTATAATCATGAAAAATAAAAGTAAAATACGGAGTAGAAAGATAAGAAAAATACAATATTGACATATTGTGTATAAAATAATTATGAACAATTAGTAGCATTACAATATAAAGAGAGGAGATTTAAATATGAGATCTATAATTGAGGGTATCTAATATTAAGCCGTGGGTAAAGATAAGTTTTTTTTTTTTGTCAACGAGTCACCTATAAATATTAGGTACTCTTGAGCGCCATAGAAGCTAGTCTATGTGCTCTAGAGTTTCTAGTCCTAGGGATAAACATGAAACTACAGCAATGGAAATAGGAACAATGGAACATTCACCCAAGTTGAGGAGAAAAGACAAAAATAAGGTTGGTGGGACCTTTGTCCTTTTACCCTTCAAATGGTATTTATTTGACCTGTCTTAAACTTGCGACGGATGTATACATCGCAAAAGAGACCAACTAGAGTAATTAAATGAGGAAATTGGATAGGAAGGAGTAGATTTGGGTGGGGATTAGAAAAGGCGGAAAGATGAGTAAATGCTTACGTGTAAAGAGCAGTAAAGTAAGGGAATGAAGGAGAGGAGTAATCCCTAGTACACATATATGCATGAGTCATACTCAAGTCATATCCATCCGGTTGGGAGTTGTTGTTGTTTCTGGAATCCTCCGGCCTCTCTCTCTCAATCTGCCTTGCTTATTTAATCACTTGATGCATGCATCTTCAACAACTGCGACTCTTCGTTCTCTCTTGCTATTCCCTTCGTCTTCTTCTCTCACTAATTACAGGTGCATCTTCCTTCCTTGGTTCATTTTCTTATTTCTTGTACGGCCGGGGTATGTTGAATTGGAGACGGGATTAGGGATTAAGATTATTAGATCATTCTTAATTAGCTTGTTTCTTTCCTTCAATTCCAATTCAATGTTAGTCGTCTACATATCTAATCTTCTTCTACTAATGCGGATGCATGAATGATGAATGATGAATGATGAATGATATGGCTAATGCTTTTCACTCAACCATGCATCTTTCTTTTTGATTACCTACACTAGTGGAGTAGTAGCTACTTGATCATTCATTACATTACATATATAGCTTTCGTTAATCATTCTATATACCCCACGTCTGCTATGTTAGTTTACCAAATTAATTATAGAAATTTGCATGTTTGGATTGGTCAGCAGGTAACTCAGGTGACAGTAAAAGTTTATGGCTATAGAGGTTTCACCAGACCTGCTTCGAGACTTGCTCATTTCAATTTCCGAATCCACCCCTGAAAACCTCCTTTCCAAGGAATCACTTGCGGACACCCTAGACCACAGATTTAACGCCACACTGCTGAGCAACAACCACAACCACAACCACAACCACGCCTCATCCCAAGCTAACGTCCTGTCCCCGTCCCCACAAGAGAGTAGCCTCTCATCCTTTGCCATCCACCAGAAATGAAGGCCATTTCAATCAATGGCAAGATGATAATCAACACCAAATTCAATGGCAACGCTTACCGAATTCCAATCACGATTAGCTGAGAAATAAGCTACTTGAGCCAGGGATCTTGATTTGGCCCTTCAACAGATTTGCAGGAAGTCCAATGCTTTTCTCACGCGATCTACTTCCTGCACTCTCTAAAGCTCGCGAAGCTTGTAGAGACATCTCCGCATGAAGCTGGAGACATGCCATGGCCGTCTATATATATCATAAGCATTTCAGTTAAAAACATATGGAAAATGAAACAAACTTCATAAAGTTCCCCCAACATATCGACGAAATATCATAAACATAATTACCGTGCAGCACTCTCTATTTGTGTCGGATTCAGCTATCTGAAGCGCCCACGTACGGACCCATTCAAGGCCTCTAGAAACATCTTGATTTCCTTCAAGTAGGGCGGATGCTATAAACGAGGGGTAAAGTGCAGTTAGAGTGCATGATGCAGCAAAGAGGGCTGCTCTTCTAACATATGCTTCCTTATGGTGGCACACACCCCTGCATGTGAATACAACTATCATCATCATCATCACTAAATCACTAATCAATCATCAATAGAATCAAAGCTATGTGCCTCAAAGTTAGATCAGTTAAAACCGACCCGCTCAAATCAACCCAAATCAAACCGAACAAAACCTGCCCTGTATATGAAGGGGATATGTTCCTGGACAGAGACATCTCATTATCAAAGCTCCACCATTTCAGATATAAGTAGCAGAGTTAGTTACAGAAATATTGCTATATTAAATTGCCATAATCATTCCCTCTCTACTTCTAACGCTCCATCGCAACCTTCCTCAAAATGAATATAATAGAAGAGGGAGCTTTTTCTAAAGCTGAAAAAAGTTGGTGAAAACATTGAATACCTGGAGCTTAGCATGTCCAGAAATTGGGGAGACAAAGCAGATGCTTCTGGATGCAAAGCCATACATCTCATACAAACTCCAAGCATATAAATGAGTTTCCCCAGGACAATGAAATCCCTTCCAATCAAATCAACACCATGACTTTTCTTATCGAATCCTTGCATGGCAGGAAGCATAAATGCTGCTGCGTAAAGAGGAAACTTGTTGCAAGACAAGTTGACCTCAGTGGAACCCATTGCTGGTGCCCGACCCCACCGTCGTGTTTTCCCTTTCTTGGTTTGACCTGCTTTTAATGGAAGATCTCTCGCAAAACAGTATGTCATATTAAGTGGAGTCTTCGAATCTGGGTTCTCTTTCCAGGTCCCGGCTCCAGAAGGGCCTTCACTGCTAGGCAAAAACCAAGCATCAGGTTCTTCTGAGACTGATATTAGAGGTCTTAACGGCTTTTTCTGAACAATACTTTTAGTGTTAGCTAGCTCCTGAGCTGCTTCAGTCATGGCATCAAGTATCATAATCCGTTGGCTCACATCCAAATGAGGCGAGTATAGAAGCTTGTTTATAGCATTTAGAGATTCAAACGGACACATCACAAGCAAAGCAACCACCGCCTTCTGCCTCTTTTCTTCAGCTGACTCCTCCTCTCCTTCCACTGCTATATCAGCACAACGAGCTAGTATCAGTGTTCTAACTAGATCACTGGCGATATGCTTTAGTTCATCAGGTGATGCTCGCACAAGTTTTTCAGCAACATCCAGAGCTCTTTCAACCTGCATAGCATTAAAGGGTAGCTTTATTCACTTGTGAAACCCTTCAAACATGTCCCCAAGGGAATTTACAACAGGCAACAAATTTGGGAGTTGCAGGAGAAATGCTTTATCAAGAGAGTTATGTACTTGCATCAACTTGAAAGAATGTTGGGGTGTCCATTACATCACAAATAGGACATTGTGAAGCAGAAATATATCATTGTTCAAGTTCTTACTTTTAAGGGTAAGTTGATGAAAAATCCCTTATAAGATTAAAATTTTGAAAGCAATTACCTTATAAAAAAGAATTAAGAACTTATAATCATTAAAACCATATATGTTCAAAAGTCGACACCATTTTTGTGTTTCTGCCAAAAAACAAGAGAGAATAGGGGGAATTCTTAGGCCAGTCCTAAAGTAAGGCAGTTTCCCAAAGACCCGTAGTTTGTATACCGGGTTTAGACTGTGACAGACACTCATACACCTATACGTTATCCACTTGTCATAGACAAAGGTTAAGAAGTACCACTAAATGCTCAAATAAAATAATGATTCAAGAGAGATACAGTAAGATGAGGAGGGATTCATACCCCATCAGGGTCATCTGTTTTACGAAGTGCTCCAACAATATCCACCAACTGCGAAATTTTCTTCTTTAGATCAGTGTCATCATCGGTCAAGTCATAAGGCTGTAAAGATGACTCACTGGATCCTTCAGAATCTTCACTTGAGTAGTCATCCCCCTCTTCTTCACTAAAAAGCAACTCATCATTCAATGTGACCCGATCAACCTCATCATCAATATACTTGGATTTTGCAGATCTTTTCTTTGTGTGTTTCAGTGTGTTTTCTTTTATCCTGTTATCTCCATCTCCTGGTTGTAATTTTTGCTCCAAAGTAAAAGACGGGATGGCAATCTCTTGAATCTCGGAGTTTTGATTAGTCATATTTGAGGTGGCCAAACCAAACTCCCAGTCCACATTTTCCTCTGTGAAGCTATCATCAAGGTAAAGAGGATGCTTTGGGTCAATTACCTTAGAAAAAACAAGTGCAATACTGCACGCCATTTTTCTGATCAAATCATCAGGGTTTTCCAGTCTACCTGTCAAAAGAACGGGATGCATGTTATAATCCGCTTATTTAGCTGAATATAGATGTGCCTAGTAAATTTTCATTTGGGGTTGAAGATAGTACAGCTAACTCCTTCAAGAAGTGAGCGCATAACATCCGTGGTTGAATCCAGCTCGTCTCTCGACATAGTTTCCAGCATAATGCCTGCTGCTGCTGTTACATCTGAATCTCAAGTCATGGGGCCAAACAAACTGCCAAACAATAAGCTGAAGAGAGAAGTACGGGTATAAAATCAAGTATAGCACTCAAACACCTAACATTCTATTTTTACTTTTTTTTGTTGTGTGCATGGAACTCAAACACTCAAAGACCCAAATTATACCTACAGAACTGCCGGACAAAATTCTTAAAGAGAAACAAAGAACTAAAGTAAAACTGAAGGATACAAACTTGTTGCTCTAAAGGAGCTGATTGGATAAATTCATGTTTGGACCACACCACAATCACACGTTGGATAGTCTCCAAAAGCAATTTCGTGTTTTCACTTTTCTTCAGCTTATCATCATCAGGAGGGCAACTAAAAACAGAAAACTGAAGTATCCATCTCAAACAACAGAGAGGAAATACTTTCAAGAGTATGAATTTCTCGACAAACATAGACCTGTGAAAAAAAAAGATAGAATATCCTTGGTAAAGCAACTCAGTGTCAATTTTATCTAATTTTAACAGCAGCAAACTCTCACCTAACTGCCGTTTGCGATTTGAATGAGCGTTGAAACAAAATCCATAAGATCCAATATGCTTCTACGGCATTTGCACGTTCAGCCACAAGTTGACGTAAGATCTGTTCGGCTAACCTTTCCACGGTATATGCATCATTGATGATTTCTATCATCAGAAACCAGAATTTTAAACTGGAGTCTAACATGAAATCATCCTTGATATTTGTATTTGTATGTGGCAAAATAAAGCCCCGTACACGTCTAAGAATATGAGGTGTTAATTCACTTAGTAGCAAATCTGCAGTAAGGATGCAAATCAGCATAAATCACTGGCCTTCTTGAATAGAAGGTACACAACATCTAGGCTACAGCATTATGCATAGCTACTTCATTTAAGTAGCCACATTTAAGAGAGTGAAGCAGTGAGATACAGGCTGAAAGAAAGATACCATGTTGCACTCTGGTTTCTCATACCCTCGATATGTAACCCAAGTTCACAACACCGACATTAACCATGATGGAAATTGCATTGAGAATGGTACTGATCGAATGACTAATACTTCACAATAAAAAGAAGCCAACTAACCAACCATAAGGAAACTTTTTGCTTTATTCTATCATAGGGTATGACAAAAAGAAAAGGTGAGTTTTTGGCTCTGTAGGATATCAGAACATCATCATCCATGCTCAAAACCATAAGCAAGAAAGACACCAGAAAACTTACTAGAATAAGAGAGGAGAATAAAAGAGTAACAGGACACATGAAAATCACTAATGGATATGGACAGATACTTATTCTAGTGCTGGGGTGAGGTACAAGGATCAAGTAACACAGTCATATGTTAACATTAATTCTTGACAAAGTCCAACTGTTACAATCAGCAATACACTTATGTTGGCACAAGCAGGCTGACATTCGAGGGCTTCGTGCGACATTTTAAATGTAGGCCCCTTTTAGAAGTATACCTATAGTAAAATGTAAATATAAAATCATTTTTTTCACTTTAAAACCACTTTTTCCCCTTTTAAAAGTATGTCCATATTAGGCTCCAAAAATTTGGAGGCCCTCTGCCGCCGCACGGGTTGAACACTCTCAAGGCTGACTGCCCTAGGCATAAGGTAACAAAGTTATTATTAAAAAGGCATGTGCCTTACCAGTTGACCCACGCCGACAAATGCGACTGAACATTTCCCCAAGAAACTGAAAAGTGGCATCCGCATCAGTGCTTGCAGATATGGAGTGTCCACCATATGCCTTCGAGCTTCTCTCTTCAGCTCCAGCTAGCAGCTGAGTAGTGATATTCTTGAAGAAATAGCTGGTGATCTTTGTCAAGGATACACACACGTCAACAATCTAAGAACACTGGACTTATTGTTACTCAAAAATATCCTCATTAAGATGAGAATCGACCACAAATAATCAACTCTATTATGTTACATTGTTACTCAAAACTCAAAATATATATATAAATAAAAAATAAAAAAAATTCAAACCACCGATTTTATGCTTCAACATGTATGAGCTGAAGTAATAGTGAATTTCTAATTGGGATCAGAAAGGATACTGAGATGAAAGAGATTTTGGTGCTCCACGGCGAGATTTGTCAGGGACAGATGCAACAAGCTGTGCCACTCTAGAGACTGTCAGCTTAACTATAGATTGTGTGGTTTCTTCAGATTCGCTGTTAGCACTAAGATCTCGGATGATCTATAGAACACCGTCATTTTCTAACAAGCAGATTACGACTAATCTGCGGACATCAGAAGCAAAGTTGTAGACAACACTGAACAGAAATCATGTTCTGCTAAACGAAATTAGAAACCAAACCTAGTGCAATATCAGACAACATATCACCTTTCAGCATTTGATCTAACCTCCTTGGCATTGTGGTCTAGACAGGGGATAACCGCCTGAACAACCTCTGTAGAAAGACCCTTCGTGAAAAATACATCATAAACAAGACTCTGTGCTGTGATTGGCAAACGAGACAGCCAATTGGAAGCAACATCTGCAGCAAATGAAATACAGATGACATTTAATCATCGATATAGGTTAAACTGTTTTGGCAGTTAACAATATAAGCGAAGGCAAGCATTTTTAAAACGTTCCATCTACCACAATCGTACCATGAAACAAGAGCTACATAAGACTCACCACATAAAAGACATTACTAGAAATGCTATATTGGCAAATTGTGCAAACACAAAATCCTATTCCCTTTTTAAAGATATAAAAGAAAAAATTGAGACAGATGAAGCTAACTCATATGCAGTTTCACATGCAAACTTGTATTTTTCTGGCAATCCTTCTGTATCGGTTTCAGTGTTTGTCTCAGAATGAGTCAACACATATTGATCTAGGTTACTCAACCATGTATGCAGGCAATACTACTACCTGAAAATGCATATAATTTCCTACGTGAAAGACGCTTATCTATTGCCTCAAGCGTCAAAAGCACAAGTATTAGTTAGGTTACCTTTGTATTATGTAAATTAACCTTGACATAGAAACTGAATCATCAACTCAGTTATATTAGGAATTAGAAAACAAAAATATTATACCATAAATCAAAAAGCGAGCTAACGTTGGGAATGCTACCCCGCGATAGAATACTTGCCAAAGCGGTCTACTCCTCTCACTCTGAGAAGGAACTTGTTCTTTCTGAAGCTGGAAACATGAATTCAAAACCCGTAAATTCGAAAATCAACAAGAATACATTAAATTTGACTTCAATTCTTCCACCCTAGACTAGAATGATGATTGAACCTCCCAAATCCCAACAATCATCACCCTATACTCTATGTCTAATCTTACAAAGCTAGCTCCTTTTGGTTTCTTATAAACTGAATTCATAATTGAAAATAAGTAAAACAGAAGAGGAATTAATTACCTGGTCCCTATACTTGTCTGATACCACCCCTGCCAATTCAGTATTCAGTAAGCATTAGCAAACAAACAAACAATACATTGCATTTTCCCCAAATTCAATCAATTACTAACAGAAAACAAGAGACGAAGAATAAAATGAAGAAAGAGGATAAATGGAAAAGATGAGGAGTTAGTCCGAACCAGATAAAGAAGAGGTATCAATAGGGAAGAGGAGGGACGCTAGAGAGTGGAGAGATAAAACGACGTCGTCAACGCATTCAGCAGAATTATTGCCGGAAATGGTGTGGGACACCTTTTCTAGGACTTGCCTCTCCACTTCACTCCTCTTCTTCTTCTTTTCTTCCGCCATTTTTCCTCTCTCTTTTTTTTGTTACTCCCTGTGATTCCAGGGGGAGAGGAGGTTTTATAGTTACTGATTTTTTGAAGGCTCTCGTAATTACTTCCATGTTCCTGATCTTTTTTTAGAAAAAATTACGGAGTATGGAGTAACAAATTACCACCACATGTAACTTGTATTTTACCTATTACATCATGTATGTTCTTTTTTACTCCGTAGTCCGCACATTTTACCACCTGCCCCCTATTATTAAGGGTATGAGGTTGGAATAGTGTTACCAGATTCGCAGTTCGCGGGCACAATTTTAGTTCGTCCGCGGATTTATTCGCTAGAATTCGTGAACTAATTCACTATCACCAACGAACTGAGTTTTGAAATGGAAATTGCTCAATCAAGCATGAAAACAAAAGAAAATCAATCCGAAAAAAATACTGTACTATTACCTTGACTCCCTAAAAGGCAAAGACTTTAAACTGATGAATGAGCCCATGAAATGAACCAGAAGTTCGAGAAAAAAATTCAGAGTTTCGACTTTCGAACATCACGACACTTTTCAATTTTTTCGTGCATGTAGAGGAAGATGGGGAGGAGGATGATAAGCGAGGGGGAGAGGAAATAAAGATGATACAGTATCTTAGGAGGAGGAATAGGTTGATTTCAATTTTTTCATTTTTTTTTGTTCTCGAAGGAATAGGTTGATTAGGGGCTGTCACCAACTCTGTCCATAGAGTCGGAGGGTTAGGGTCATTTATTAGGTAGGACAAAGTCTTGTTTGTGATGGGAATATTCGCCATAAATGTATGACGGGTCAAGTATTTGGGAAAAAGACAAAAACAAAAAGCATAAAGAGGAGGTAAGGTGGGGTCTTATTCAAGATAAATGGGTATTACTTGACCCGTTATAAGTTTAAGACGGATAACCCGTCTTAAGAGAGACTTACTCATTAGGTATTGATAGTCATGGAGTACAATAGTCGGTATTACTCCCTTCGTTCGAATTCAAATTGTAGGTTTTTTTTACACTTGTTGAGACACGTTTTACACCGTCAATATCTTTCGTTTTACATTAATTAATAAACATTATAAAAATTGATATTCTTAATTTACTCATAAACGAATCAAACAAGATTAACTTTTACCAGTGTATTAGAAATTATGTCTCATATTAGTGTGAGACGGTTTTACCAGAGACTATTAATTATAATACTCTATATTAATTAAATTTTTGTATTAGTTCACTGGTATTAAATAGACACAATTAATATTTCGTAAATTTTATTAATTCGTATTAAGTTATAGTATTGTCTAAATTAATTCGTTTAAGTATAGGAACCAACCGAGTTCACTTTAGATATCGAATTTCGCACCGTAACTTCGAATTCGAATCACCTCGAATTTCAAACAATGTATCCTTGGTATTACTACTTGGAATCAAGAACCAAACCACAATGATATGGTGTTGAAACTTGATTCCCGATACCTAGTGTGTTTGGTTTATTTTTTCGTAATTGATAAATCATACCTAGCTTCTACTAGTTCATACCCAAATTTTCATTATTTTTCCCTTCATTACCCTTTCTCTCAAGAAAAACTCTCTTTTCTCATTCTCTCAAAACCTAACAAATTGATTCTCAAAAGCTAACTAAATTATTCGGTAGGTTTACGGTTACGGATCATAATTCACAAGTTAGACAAGTAACTTTTTTGTTTTTATTAATAACTTCACTTTTTAATATACTTGTTGGAAATTATCTTATTGATTAATTTTGTATTCAATTTCTTTTTGAAATCCTAATTTTGTAGTATTCAATTTCTAATTAAACCCTAATTAGATTAAGCCCTAACAAATCGTAATTCATATACAGTATGACACAATTAAATGTTTTTTTTTATTAATAATTACTTTTTAATATAGTTATATTATTGATTTTTTAGTTAAACCCTAATTAGGGTGGTTGGAGGTAAGGTGGTGGAAATGGTGGTTAGACAGTTGGAGGTAAGGTGGTGAAAATGATGGTTAGTTTACGACCGCCAACGATAGGTACTCAATTGATTGAGAAAAATTGAAAAAGAGATAAAGTAAAAATTATGGTGGTGAATTGATTGAAGAAAATGGAGATTGTGGTGGTCATTTGATGGAGGAAAAGAGAGAGGGGGAAAAGAGAAGGTGTGGGCGATGAATTGATTGAAAAAAATGAATAGGATAGTTTAGGAAACGTGGGTATGAAATAGAAAAAAAGTTGAATATGATTTAGCATGTTCCTATTTTTTTTAGTAATTGGGGTAAGCTAGGCTTAAAAAGTGACAATACCTCGTAATTTAATCATCTTATTTTAAATATAGGAGTACAAAATTTGGAGTATAATATTGACTATATTAATTTAGCACGAAATAATCATAAAATAAATTTCAATAAAAATCACGTTATTGTCAATATACAACCCCAAGTTACGTTAATAAAAAAAATTAATATTTTAAATCATTATTCTTAATAAAACATTTCGCTCATAATATTTCAACAAAAAAACTAACATCCTGGTCATTTCGTACTAAAGCCTAAGCCTTTAGGCTTTAGTATCACTCCCTCTTGGCCTCTTGTATTATATAGCCTCAATATTCCAGAACAGTTACTGAGTTGGATTAATTTAGTACAAAGAGAAATGACAATCCAAAACATGGACATACACAAAGTGATTCAGTGAACATATACACGAATGTCCAGATCAAGAAAAAAAAAGGGATCAGTTCTATTCTGAAGGCAATCAGTCTCCTTCACTCATGTTCCAAAACTCAACTTCTTCCTTCAGAACGCGTAAAAAGGTTGCTTCAGCTTCCACATCTTCTGATACCTGCGACAAACGTCTGTTGGCAATCTCTTTGAGGGAGTTACAGTACTGCCCAAACCCCTCATTCCCCCATCTCTCGCACGCTCCTCTAAGCTCTGCAGAAGTTTTGGCGTCATCTTCAAGGCAATGAGCAAAGCTCTGTTGGTACACAGCTTCTATTGTCCAAAAGGTCGTGATGGCTACCGCGTAACTCACATTTGGTTGCATCAGGCTTTCCAGAAAACTGACACACATCAAACCCATCATTACCTGAGCTTGTGAGTTATGAACCCTACATATACAAACAAACGAGAGAAAATGCATCCATCAGAAGCATGACTAAAGTCGTTACCTGCAGTAATTCTGGTTGGTCTTATGTGGAGTGATGCCAGTAAGCTGGACATCCCATTTTACAGCCTCTTCCTTGAACCACGCAATTTCATCATTCAGAGAAGCCATGCCAGCTAGAATAACATCCATATCATTATCATTATCATTATCCGACTCTTTGGAGCATTTTATCAGGACGCTCGCCACAAAAGGAATGAAATTCCTGACGAATAAGTAGTCTTGACCCTGAAATGTGGACACAGTTATGCATGCTTACGAATGCTAGAATCATACCGAGTACTTTCCAAAATGTAAACTAGGTCTAAAATTCGGATCCCCTCCCCTGCGTTGTACTTCCATAACCAATTATGGGCCCGAAAGAGAGCTCGGCCACACTCCACGAGGAGCTATATTGTTTTCTGCTCTCCCACAGCAAAGATAACAACAGACCATACGTACGCAGCCTTGCCATTGTGTTTTACCAATACAAAGAGGTTGTTTCCGAATGACCCAAAATGAAAATTGCCTCGAATCGAATGACTAGCAATTCATTTTTTTTATTAAAAAAAAACTGTAAGAACCAATATGGTGAGCCATTTTGCCATATGCGGTAAAAAAACTCTCATCCACGAATTCCAAAAGCAGTGTTTTTTTTGTTTCAAATCGAAGATATTGTATAAACGATCCATTGGGAAAAAAAGAGTCAATAACTTTCAGAACAATCAACAAAGAATTATCATTTGTGAAAGTTGATTGGGTCAAAAACATTTGACGGATCATAACCCGTAACACAAGTTTTGAAGATAACAATTTTGCATTGGAAACCGAAGATCACGATGAATTTGGGGGAAATGAATTCGGGGCAAATTTGACCAAAACGATGGGTACGTCATAGAAAATGAAAAACGCAGGTACGTTGTAGAATATCCTTGAGATAATCAAGGCGACGTAGATGACCGACCCTCTTCAACCAAATACAATCAGCCAATTTCATCAAAGAACACACATTTTTAATCTCATTTTCCAGTAATTACAAAATCCAATTGCAATGATCATGATGAGCAACAAAACCCCCGTTACTAATACTGTGCTGCATGCATTAAATCCATTAATTACACAAAGGAGTTAAAATTGCAATGCTTCAGTTTAATGTGAGGAGAGGAGAGGAGGGTAAAAATAGCAAAGTAGGGAGTAGATGGAGACAAACCAGCCAGCGCTTGAAAGAGGAGATTTGAAGTGAAGCATCGCGGATTTTGTGTATAAATGGATGTCGGGTTGCTCTGTAGTATTCACTTTCATGTTTTTCTACCCATCTTTCTATTTTCTTCATCCTCGCCAATTCTCCTTCCTTCCTAAAACCTTCTCAATTCTATCTTCTTATTATGTCATCAGAAATTGAGAATGCGATCAAAACTTAATTGAATAAATAAATATTAATATTAATATTAATAGTCGTGTAGTAGTAATTTATTTTTGTGACCGCTCTATCGTGTGTTGATGTTGCTCAAAGTAAGTGGGTTAAGTATCGTGATTTGTGTTCGATTGAATGTCTTAGATAGTATCTCGGCTACCTCCCTACTTGACATGATCGATGACTCGAGGAGGGAAAGCGAAAAAATAAAAATCCAATAGAAGTTACTTTTACTAGGAAATGAACTCCATTTATGGACTAAGGGAGAATAATATAGAGTTAGTTACTAAGTTGGTTATCAACCAACAACAACTTATTTAAAAGGGTTTATATGATACATACATATACACCCAGCTGATGTATTCGATACAAGATTAATACGGAGTACAATCTTAAGCATTATCTCTCAAATCGACTTCATATCAAGAAGTTGACACTCACAGTAGTATTCATATAATAGACTTCAATGCCGATGCTAGCCTCTAATTTCGGAGCCTATTAAGCCTTATCATGACTTGAACATAAAATTAATCAGCGATGTTGTCCACCACCTGAAACACAGCCAACCTGAACCTATGCTTCAACACCAAACTTCCTACAACTCCCCAAAATCCTGTTGCAAATCCTGAAAATATCACCAAATATAACAAAGGTTTCTCCTTCTTGCGACCCTCTTCCTCTTCGTCTTCCTCTTCTTGTTGAGGCTGCTGGTTTTGGACTCGGCTGCTCTTGCACTTATTTGGCAGAGGATCCCCACACAATCCGAGATTTCCCTTATAAATGGTTGCGTCATCAAGAGTTTGGAGTTGTCTTCCAGTTGGGATTTGTCCCTGGAGTTTGTTGTTTGACAAGTTGAGGCTGCTTAACGAAGTCAAGATAGCGAGACCTGATGGGATTGTGCCAGCGAGACTATTGTTAGACAGATCAAGGGATTCCAGCGACCTCATTTCACCAATGTTTTCTGGAATGTTCCCTGTCAGATGGTTGTAAGACAAATTGAGACCAACAAGGGCTGATAGTTTCGTGATCTCTTGAGGGATGGAGCCTGTCAACGCGTTACATGAAAGGTCCAGGTTCACGAAATACTTGAGTGTCGTTGTGTATTGCCGTTCGGCTCCTTTGAGAACCACCAGAGTGCTATCATCTTGGGTATCCGGATACGACGGGACAAAAGCAAGCCCGTCCATCTGGAGCAAGCCGCCAAAACAAGGTGGTATGCTTCCTGTCAAGTTGTTGAGGGAAAAATCAATGAATTGCAGTGTACGAATGGAGCACAATGTCGTTGGGATGACACCCACAAGTCGATTTCCTCTTAGCCTCAGAACTTGCAGTTTAGGAGGATGAGTTTTCCCTCCCCAATTACTTGGTATATTCCCTACTAGCTTATTATCACCAAGATCCATAATTTGCAGGTTCGAACTAGTAGTGATCAGGGTTGGAGGAACGGGGCCTTGAAAACAATTGCTGCTTAATTTCAGAAATATTAATCTCGAAAGAAGTCCAACAGATGAGGGAATCGTCCCTGAGAGATTGTTAGAAGATAAGTTGATATATACACCAGAGCTTCTAAACCACCCCAAAAGTCATGAATGGTGCCGGAAAACTTATTTCTCTGAAGATCTAGGAACCATAAGCAACCAAGTTGATATATGGGAGTTCCAATCGTATCATTCTTCTTATTTACGATGAGTGGCCCTGAAAGCAAGTTATACGAGAGATCAATGGCGATAAGCTGAGAGGAGGAGAAGTATGGGAGTGGACCTGTAAGTTGATTGTGCGCGATATATATCCCGCTCAGTACACTGCTTGGAAACAATGGAACTAGCTCTCCTGACAGATCATTATCCGAAAGGTCTAGTACCTTAAGCTTTGTTTGCTTACCAATCCACTGCGGGAACTGAGATTGGATTTTACAGGATGTCATGTGGAGCTCACTGAGTTGAAATGGCGGCGACCAGTTAGAACTAAT
Organism: Agrostemma githago; assembly: GCA_958450325.1. Classification (NCBI taxonomy): domain Eukaryota; kingdom Viridiplantae; phylum Streptophyta; class Magnoliopsida; order Caryophyllales; family Caryophyllaceae; genus Agrostemma; species Agrostemma githago. Next base: position 8,580,992 of record OY288254.1, on the reverse strand, counting down.
ATTCCACTCAACTACATTGAAGCTCAGGTCTAGATACTTCAACTGTGAGAGGTTATCTAAGTGGGGCTCGGATAATGGACCTTGAAGGAGGTTTGAGGAAAGATCAATGTGAACGAGGGAATTCCATCGTCCCATGCCTTGATGGAGCGTCCCATTGAAGGCGTTATGCGAGAGGTCTAACTCTTCTAAGTACTGCAAACTTCCTATTGATATCGGAATAGGACCGTCTATTCTATTGTGACTTACATCTAGAACACTCATATATTTGAAGTCCTCCAGCCACGAAGGCAGGGTGCCTCCGATCATGTTTCCTCCCAATCTGAAATACTCCAAATCATAAGTGACACATTCGGAGAAATAATTCTGGCTAGCTTCTTCTATCCTCCCTTGTATTGAATTAGACGAGAAATCAAGTGTAACGAGCTTGCAGAGGTTCCCTAATATACCCATGATTGTTCCTCCCTCAACGCGACTAAAAGAGTTGTAGCTAAGATCAAGATGTGTGAGTTGTCTCATATTTCCCATGGAGACCGGGATTGAGCCATTGAATTCGTTCTTTGAAAGGTCGAGGTATGTGAGGGAGGTGATGTTGGGAAAAACATGAGCGGGTAGTGGTCCCTGGAAAGAGTTAAACGAAATGTCAAGATGCTGAAGCCGTCTCATATTTCTCAACCACGATGGGATTGAGGCAGTGAAATAATTCTCGGAAAGGTCCAGGTAACGTAGAGAGGTCATGTTAGCCACAACACGAGGGATGATGAGTGATCCATTTAAGAAGTTAGTCGAGAGATCAAGGTGTTGAATGTTGGAAAGGCAAGTGGTGGCATTAGAGAAAAGGGTCAGTAATAGGGAATTATCAAGATCGCAACTAGGAAGAAGCAGGAGTCGCAAAGAAGGCGGCATGTTGAGTAGATGCCCATGCCAACTAGGTATAAGATGAGTGTTGCCCATGTTGAGATACTGTAGGCTTTCGAGTGTAGAAATCCAATGGAGATCAGTTGATAAGGAAGTGAAGTAATTATAGAAGAAAAAGGAAGAGAGATCAAGTGTTTGTAGTCGAGTAAGATTGTCGAGCTGGGGTGGCACAGTGCCAGTGAAGTTGGAATAGGAAAGATTCAGATACCTCATATACTTGAACCCCCCTATGAATGTCGGGATTCGACTAGCTTGAAAGTCGTTGCAGCTCAAATCCAAGTAGGTCAAGTGCCTGAGTTCAATCAGGGAAGTGTGTAGCCTTGGAGCAGTCAAGTAGGAGGAGTTGGTATGGTAGTAGAAAGGCTGGCAATAAGGGTGGGAGAGGTCGAGGGTGTGGATGAATGAAGTAACATTGTTACAGCCCACTCCTTCCCATTCACAGCAGTCCTCGCCCATCCAAGATGACAGCCTATGACTACTGTTTGTTGGGTCACCAAAGCTGTGTTTGAAGTTGAGCAGCGCCTCTCGTTCCGCCTGGTGGCAGCCCACTGCAAGGGCCTGCTGTGCATTTAGTGCACTCAATTGAAAGAGCATCAGCAAGAAAAGAAACATGGTTATGGTTATAACACTTGTTGTTGTCAACATTGTTTCATTCAAGAAAAGTAGAGTATATTTGATGGTGGGTAGTATAGTGAGTACATCAATAGACAGAGTGATCAGACTATAAATAAACTGCACAAGAATTTCTGAGATACAAAGTGGAGTATCAATTTGGCTTTTAGTTATGGAAACCGTCAAATAGTACTTTTTACCAAACATCTAGAACTTTGGTAATTTGAGTAGTTTGTACCATTGGCCATGAAAATACTCCATATTACGTACGTAGTACGAGTGCTACTGATTACTCCGTATTAGTTACCTATGTAAATGTGGAAGAAAGGTAATGTAATCCGTAATACTCGTACTACTAGATCATATTTCTTGTCTTAATTATGTATGGGGTATTTATCATTAATTAAGATATATTTCTCAAAAATTAATACCCCACAAAATATAAAACGACTCCTATAAAAGTAAGCAAATGAAGACGAAATATCAAAATATTCTCTCTGCCCTTTGGTTACTTATGTTTTATACACAAAGATTAAGGTGAAGAGAAATGAGTTTGCTTTTAATATCATTAAAGGATAAATAACAAAATAGGGTGTGAAAATATGCTAAAAATAAAAAGTACTACCTCTATCCATTTTTGATCTTCCTATTCTTCTTTTTAGATTATCCATTTTTAAACTTTCTACTTACAATATTTTTTCTTTTGGTTGATTTTTGTGGTCAATATAATTTATAACCGCACACTTCATTCCACCCTTAATTTTTGTGTTAACACCCCATGAAGTTTGGATGGAGAGAATATGAACCATTGACTGATATACCCATTAACCGGGAGAGATGGAGTATACTTTAGCCATCTCCCTCCATCCCTTCACTAGAATAAGTAGTGACCACTTTATTTCAGAAGTCTTCCACCATGCATGATCCTACTTGGACTTGTATCGTCCCACAAGTCCAAGACTCAAGATTTTCTCACACGTCCGTTTACCGCTTCCTTAGTTATGTCTACTCTTGTCTTCTTCAGCCAATAAGCGTTATTGTCAAAGTAACTTAATTATCACCCTTAATTATCACCCAAAATTACACCCAAGTGTTTGAAATTTTTTGTTTAAAAGAGAAAATTACTCGTACTTCTTTAGTTTGTTTAACCTTTGGACAATTGTGACTATTGTGAGATTAAATTCCATAGGTTTCAAATGTTGTAATTAAACCTCATAACTTTGAATAGAAGTGAAATTCGATTCAATTTTTATTCAGCATAAATTATATCATAAAATCATGTTATATATAAACTAATTGTACACTAAATAATTATTAATATTTTAAAAGTAATTAAATAATTTATTAACATAATTTTTAGAATTTTTTAATTAAATTAATATACTTAGTAATTCATATAATCTATGAGATTACTTTTACAAATTTTTGATTTTATGTAATACATTTAGATATTTTTTTTTTCTCCGAAAATATGTAAAAATTGTATACATTTTATAAATATATAATTATTTTCATCGTTTCGGGGAAAATGTATAAATAAATAGAATTTTTGTGTTTAAGGTGCAATTTTAATTGAAAAATAAAAAATGTTGATTGAATTTCATTTATACCCAAAGTTATAGGGCTTAATTAATACGGAGTATCATTGAAACTTAAAGGGGTTAAGGGGGTTAATTACCACTTTCGTGGTTTCTTTTAGATAGTTTTTCAATTATCTATTTCAGGTTGTCGGCATTTTAGTCAGGTCGTCAACGCTTTTTAATATGAAAAGACAACGCTCTTCCCTAATTAAATTCACTAACTTTGTTAATGAAATTAAAAAAAATAATTGTGTTAATGAAACTCGATAATGAAACAATTTCTTTTTTAAAACCGTCATTTTATTATGTTATAGATTATGTCATATTATATATCCTCCCCACCCACCACAACACTAATATTATTAATAATATTAAAAATTCATATATAACCGTCATTGTTAGGGGGACATAGGTGTACTAGTAGGCAATTTTAGGGGGTTTTAGAATCAGATATAGATAATATTTTAATAAAGATTATTAACAATTTTCAATTGCTTCCGTGGGAAAGAGTCTCATCTAAATTCTAGAGGTTGTGGGTTCGAGCCTTTCTGACGCAAAACTATCAATCTAATCACAATTATTGTTACGTTTTATTTTGTAATACCGCAAGCGTACGGGTATTGTAGCATACGGGTCTATCTCAGAGAGGAGGTGTTGATTGTATAACTAATTTTAACAAATTAAATGTAATAAATCGAGATGAATTCAATAATGGAAAGACCTAAGACAATGGTTTACCAATAACATGGATATCGATGCAATCAAAATGTAACACAACTTTGTCAAATTACCGTCTTGGGTAAGACTAGCATTCATATTTTAATCAATACTTTAAATTCTCTGTCGAGACATAAAAAGCCTATCTAGCATGTTATAAATCTTATTCTCATGGCACGAATAACAAAACTGGACGCATTAAGAATCGATACTAACATGTCCCAATTATTCCAATTCACTATTCTCATGTGAAAGTTCAAATATTGTTTCGGTTCTCTAAATTAAAACCCGACTCTCGTCGTAATTAAAATTGAGTAGAAATTAATTGACAAAGATATAAACTTTTAGGCATGATTCATATGAAAACATCCAACTCTCATTGTAATGATAATCTAGACTCAAACCTAGCCATTTAAACTAATCAATCAACTGTTAAGCACAACCGAAACAAACCCAATTCAATAATTCAACAAAGCGTGATTAAAATCAAAGCATCAACAACCCATATTATCGGCTCACCGAGCCCTAGATACATAAGCTAAAGGCCCGAATTCGGATTCGGGTTAATTGATTCCAATACCGGAACAGTTTCGATGTGGGATAATTTTAAGTTTGTACTCTTATTAATTAAGACCCTTTTTAAACTCAAAAGTTTTTTAAAAATAAGACTACAAATTCATGACCTCATCATAATTTTAAAAAACAATTATATAGAATTCCATCACAGTTTTTTTAGAAAAACAAAAGTTTTTTGTTGGTTGATATTTTAAAATAATGATGTCTAAGGAATTTTTTTTATTAGTCTTATTTATAATATAGAATTTCATCACCTTATTATAATTTTTTATTTAAGTGTATAGTCTTAACAGCTTTATTAAGACTAAAAAAATTTATGTTTGATGAAACTTTATAATTTTTCGAATGTGGGATAGTTTTACCTAAGTTTATAATCTTAATATATATTTTAAGAGTCAAAAGATTTTTGGTTAATATCTAAGAGCACATGATTACTACGGAGTACTCGTATTATTTATAATATAAAGTTTCATCACCTTATTATAATTTTTCGACGTGAGATTATTTTTACTTTAATAGTCTTATTAAGAGACTTTTTAAGACTTAAAAGTTTTTTTTTATTGATATTTAAGAACGAAGGATAATTTTTCAATGTGAAATTATTTATTTAAGTTTATAGCCAACCATCAACTCTTTTTAAGACTAAAAAAATACATCTTTACTCTTGTTTATAATATAGAATTTATCACCTCACTGTACCTTTTCAATGTGGGATATATTTCAAAATCTGTAAGTCTATATATTAAAAGTTTTTTTTAAGACTCAAGGTTTTTTGATCAATGTTTTTTTTAAGACTCAAAAGACTTTTGGTAGATATTGAAGAACGGATGATTACTCTTATTTATAATATAGAATTTCATCATCATATTATAATTTGTCGGTGTGGGATAATTTTACAACGGTTATATATAATAAATTCATCACATAATGTGAACAAATACTATGAAATTTATACTTTAATGAAAGCATTTTTTATCACGAATCTAATTATTTAATTCTTATAATTTATTTTACGATAATGTTTTTAAAAAGTGAACTCTAAAGATTTTTACCTAAGAATTGTAAAACATCACATTAATATAATAAATTAAATATATATTATATTAAATAAAAGATTCTCTAATTGATTTTTTTTTATTATCTATGATACTTTCCTAATTTGAAGTTTGATGAAACGGATCAATGAGATCGCTCGAAAAAAGCCTAAAATATACATATATATTGATTATATGTAGTATATTTAATGAATTACGATGTTTCATATGCTGTTTATAATAAGTTTATTTGTTTCTTACCCTCTCATCATTTGCTTCTTACATAATTGTTCATTTGGTTACATATCCTTTCAAAATTGTGGTGTCGAAGAGTGTGAGTGGAGCTTTATTTTGTGAGCCTGATTCGTAAGATGCGGTTGATTTGATGAGTGAGTGGTTTTAATTAATTATTTGATTGATTGATTAATCAATCGTACAAATGCATTGATTTACTTTAAACATCTTTCAATTTTCCCTTTTCGGTTTATTCATCAATAGGCAATATCGGAAATATAATCACACCAAAAATATTGAGTGATATCAAGAAAAGAACGCCTTATTTTGGTTCTCTACTATGATGAGGCCTCAGATGCAAATGTTACACTGAGTTCTTTAGCTGTTTCCTTTTCATCTGTCAGCCCCTTGAATTAATCATGTTTCTGTAGTTTAGAAAATATGCATTTTTGCCTGTTTCTTCCCTCTTTTGTCATGCAATTGAGGCATATAACTATTTGGATTGTGAAAGTTAATGACAATTTTCCCTTTTCAGTGTATTCATTAATCGACAATCATCAAATTTGTCATCATTTTTAAGTTTCATCAATGTTTACTCTGTAGGCCAAGTTGATTGTTAATTGATTAAGCTTTCCTTTTTGATGATTTTTCCTTTTTGTTGCAGGAATTGGTAAGGCGAAACTGTTAATCCATTATTTCCATGTGGTGCCCAAATACAAAGGTAAAATTATCATTCATATTCATTAAATTTACGATTATTTATTTTCGTTTATTCGAAAATGACTTCCATTGTTTCAAAGAATGAGATCTATGTATGAGTCATTTAAACCATATTTTTCGAAGCATGAGAAAATAATTTATCCGAATTTACTGGAATCGAGAACTTGAGTTGGAGAATTCGATTACAACTACAATTAATGAAAAAGTTAAGGATTTTAATATATTTCTGTAATTTTACTAATAACTGGTGGTCGTGAGTGTGAGTGGAGCTTTATTTTGTGAGCCTGATTCGTAAGATGCGGTTGATTTGATGAGTGAGTGGTTTTAATTAATTATTTGATTGATTGATTAATCAATCGTACAAATGCATTGATTTACTTTAAACATCTTTCAATTTTCCCTTTTCGGTTTATTCATCAATAGGCAATATCGGAAATATAATCACACCAAAAATATTGAGTGATATCAAGAAAAGAACGCCTTATTTTGGTTCTCTACTATGATGAGGCCTCAGATGCAAATGTTACACTGAGTTCTTTAGCTGTTTCCTTTTCATCTGTCAGCCCCTTGAATTAATCATGTTTCTGTAGTTTAGAAAATATGCATTTTTGCCTGTTTCTTCCCTCTTTTGTCATGCAATTGAGGCATATAACTATTTGGATTGTGAAAGTTAATGACAATTTTCCCTTTTCAGTGTATTCATTAATCGACAATCATCAAATTTGTCATCATTTTTAAGTTTCATCAATGTTTACTCTGTAGGCCAAGTTGATTGTTAATTGATTAAGCTTTCCTTTTTGATGATTTTTCCTTTTTGTTGCAGGAATTGGTAAGGCGAAACTGTTAATCCATTATTTCCATGTGGTGCCCAAATACAAAGGTAAAATTATCATTCATATTCATTAAATTTACGATTATTTATTTTCGTTTATTCGAAAATGACTTCCATTGTTTCAAAGAATGAGATCTATGTATGAGTCATTTAAACCATATTTTTCGAAGCATGAGAAAATAATTTATCCGAATTTACTGGAATCGAGAACTTGAGTTGGAGAATTCGATTACAACTACAATTAATGAAAAAGTTAAGGATTTTAATATATTTCTGTAATTTTACTAATAACTGGTGGTCGTGGCCCCCCCCCCCCAATGCATGGTATTAATGTGTAATTTCTTTTATTGCCTCCATTATTTTTGAATTCGATTCTTCTAATTTTTAATATTTGTTGAGAAAATCGTTATCTTTGGATTACGTACAGTTGTGAAGAGCGTATTGCTATCAATTCAAAATGCTGGAACTTTGTTAGATGAGTCTTTCACATTATTTTTTTACATTTCCTCTCTGTATATCAAACTTAATGTTGGTATCGGGATAGAGACAACGTCGAATTCTACTCACTTTTTATTTTTACCTTTAATTTAAGGATGTTGTATATGTTTTAGTTCATATGAAGACGATCGACGAGTAGAGCTCCTTGGTCTGCCATGGAGCCATTACTTTCATGCAACATGTATTGAGAACTCACCCAATACAAAGGTAACATGCCTCTTTGCAAGTACGGAGTATAACATTCTCCATGGGAGCGGAGAAATTTGAAGACGTTAATAACTCTTTACTTGCTTCTCTTTTTCTTTTCTTATTTGTATATAAATTGAAAGAGAGGGGGATAACATAATATCGCATCATAGCCTCCTTTTCAGGAGGTTCTTCTATCATGCCCCAGAACACTGAATTCAGTTAGCTACTTGAAATTACTGATGTAAGTAAATGACAATTGTTCATTTGTTTTCAGATGTAATTTAAAATCATAAATCCTGATGCTTCTTAGCTGGCTTCCTGCAAATTTTACTCAACCGAAGTCTAAAACTATTGTATTATTTAGGGTCATGGAATCCGACATCTTTTCCTCTCCCCTTTGCTGCACGATGGTGCATTTCACCTCATCATTAGTCTTGCCAATGTTATCAAGAATATTATGTGATATTTGGTTTGGTTTTTTTTTTTTTTTGGAGTGACACTATTTTGCTATCGAAGGGAATCATTAAGAAGATTAACAAATTCTCTAGAAATTTTCAATGGAATACTACGTAAGGGAACACTTGAATGATTAAAATGTGCAAGAAAGCAGTTTATATATGTTTCTTGGAGTGAATGAAGTTTTGGTGTAAAAGAAGCTAGACAACATTCTAAAAGTCGGAGAGGAATTCTTAAAGTGAGACGAGAATCTTCGAAATGACATGAACAAAGAATAGGCCGATATAATACGGAGTACAATATATTTTATAAATTTGTTCAAACCGAGGGTGTTGGTGTCTTTCATCAATTATGTTGGTCTGATAGCTTGGTTTTATTTTTGTTGTTATTGTTGTTGTGAATTGACACTTCAGGATGAAAAAAGACATTAAAAGTTGAAACACATAAGCATCTATTTTTTGGCAGAAGAGTTCTCCTGCAAGATGAAATTCTTAAGGTTGATAACACGTAGTACGGTAGTAGGAGAAGAAAAATACATTGGAAAATGCAATAGTTTAATAATGTTTTATCAACTAAACCTACCACTCGAATCGGATCAAATATGAGTCGGATTATACAGGTCACGCGCGATGTAGGGTTAGAACATAAATCATAAATATTCTCAACGCCTTAATTTTTTTTTACCAATTTATATATTTGGAATTTTTATTTGATGTTACTCCCTCCGCCCATTTTTTATCTTTTATATTCATTGCGAGAAATATTTTAATTAAAGACAAACAAATGAATGGAACGAGGGAGTAACTCATACTCCGTACTATATAGTATCATCATCATCATCATCATCATCATCATCATCATCATTATTATTATTAATTACGGTACTTACCATCAAACAGTCGTATTTACACGTAAACCAATATAATTGAGTGTTATTTGATACTCTCTCCGTTTCTATGATTTCTTCCACCTTAAAAGTGACACATTTCTTAAGAAAAACAATAAAATAAGTAAAAGTAGAGAGGAAGTAAAGTAAGTGGGCTACCTAGGTAAGAGAGAAGTGTGATAGAAAAAAAGAAAAGTGGAAGAAATCAAAGAAATGGTTGAAAAAGAAAATGTGGAAGATATCAAAGAAACAGAGGGAGTATAATTTTTACGTAATATAAATTGATACTCCGTATTACATTTCTATAGGAAGTATGAGTATATTGTTACTTAAATTTGTTACACGTATATGATAAACTTTGACTCAATGTATTGAATTTTTTTATCGTTATAATCACCATGTGTTAAAAATATGATTGAAAATATACTAAAAAATAATATATAAGAATTTTATTTCTTAAATTTTTAAAATAAAAAAATATTTCCTACAATACTATTTTTGACACACTATAATCTATTATCTCAACATTTTTAAAATTTAAAAATTTTGGGTCGGGTAACGAGTCGAGGAGGTTCTGGCCCAAAATATTTTGATCATTATCGGTTGGGTCATCTGGTCAGTTTTTGACTGGTCTAGCTACTATTAATGTTGTTTATAAAAAAAATCAATATTTGAAAGGGATTTTGGATAGTTTTATTTAAATTTCGTTATTGATTTCATTTATGTTGCTTCAATGTCACTTCAACTTTAAATTACTTTATTGATAACAAATTACTCCCTCCAATAATTAATGTTAGTCCTATTATGGAATGAAAAATGAAGATGGGAGATAAATTGATACAAGTGAGTCATAGTAGAAAATATTTAAAAAAATGAAGATGTGAGTCTAATATGAAAAGAATACATATGAGTGAACAATAAAAAAAGATCCAAAGTGAAAAATGCAACTAACATTAATAAATGAAAGGAGTATACTTCTATAACAAATCTTCGACAACACACCGGTAAAATGTTTGTTCAGTTTATATAGCAGTAATTCATTAATTATCCTCATGTTGATGTTGTTACAACTTACAACAGTGATAATAGTCCGTTAAGTTGGTTGTCAAATTTATTTAGAATTGTCGAGCACAATTCTTCTGTATGCATTATTTACGTAAATACAATAGATTGTATTTACTAAAACAAAGCATCTTTTTTTCCAACACTTTATTTATCTTTTTAACGTCATCCGTGCAATTTGTACGGGTCATAACTAGTTTTTTTAATTGCACATGCGAAAAGGGTAGGATTGAAAAAAATTGTGACAAAATGTGTACAACGAAATAAAATGCGGGTATGAAATAACAATTCCGTTTCTTTATTGAGGATGATTGTACGTGTGATACTCCGTACAAATTTACTTAAATTGGCCGACATGCAATTAAGTAGTTCGGGATATTTTTTATTGTTAGTATGTTAGAGATTTGTTTTCACTATAATTCGACCTTAACCATTACTAAAAGAGATTTACTAAAATTAGAAGAAATTTTAGTAAGTTATCATGAAGTAATTTATTACTGCTCTCTCCGTATTTATATGCTCGTCAACTTTGTTTAATATATAGATGAAATATTATATTGAAAGTAGGCGAACATATGGATACAGAGAAAGTACGGTACTTCTTGCCATAGTACTCATTTTTTTATGTACGAAAGAAGTTAGAGGACGTTTGGCTCATCAAATGAAAACGGAATGAAATCAACAAAAGAAAACAGAGGGAAAGAAATGAGATTACCCTACATTTAGGTTGTTGTTTGGTTTCAATGAAAGAGAATGAATTCACCCAACCCTAACTCGAACCTCAACATTAGCGGTGTGTCATCATATTATTTATACTTATATAAAATAAATTAATTAATATCTAAATTAAAAAAATAATAAAAAATAAATTTTGTAGTATCTTTTAATAAAAGAATACCTGTAATATAAGGAGTATTATTTTCACACTTTTTTAATTATAAATACGGTAAATATACGGAGTAATAATTAGTACAATACGATAAATTTTAAAAAATGGATTTTCTTTTTAATTGATAAATTAAGGCATCAAAAATTATTTTGACCAGACCCGAAAGTGTGGTGGTGTTCGTAATGGTGGTAGGTGGGCCTTGGTGGTGGTGGGTGGACTTTGGTGGTGGTGATGGTGGCGGTTGTTGGTGATGGTGATGACTAGCTTAGGTTGGTGAGTGGGGAAAGGGAATCCCATTACCTTGGGGCGGGGGTAAGAAGATAGATGAGTTTGGGGGAGAGAGAATGATACACAAACAAAGGGAATCATGAACTTTGATTTCCTTTCTCTTTCCTGCATACCTCAAACCAAACGGCCCCTTATATGCTACTCCCTCCGATTCTTTAAGATTTGTGAAAATTATTATAATTAAATGTTGCGAATAGTAGAATCGGAGGGTGTAGTGTTTAAGACAGATGTAGTACAGTTAGTGAATTGAGTTGGGATTAGTCTGTATAAGACCATAAGAGTGTGAACACGAAAAGGTAATTAGGATCTACTCCAGTTTTTACTAATGATTAAGATTCCATTTGGAGACGATTGAACGATCTACGTATAATCATGAAAAATAAAAGTAAAATACGGAGTAGAAAGATAAGAAAAATACAATATTGACATATTGTGTATAAAATAATTATGAACAATTAGTAGCATTACAATATAAAGAGAGGAGATTTAAATATGAGATCTATAATTGAGGGTATCTAATATTAAGCCGTGGGTAAAGATAAGTTTTTTTTTTTTGTCAACGAGTCACCTATAAATATTAGGTACTCTTGAGCGCCATAGAAGCTAGTCTATGTGCTCTAGAGTTTCTAGTCCTAGGGATAAACATGAAACTACAGCAATGGAAATAGGAACAATGGAACATTCACCCAAGTTGAGGAGAAAAGACAAAAATAAGGTTGGTGGGACCTTTGTCCTTTTACCCTTCAAATGGTATTTATTTGACCTGTCTTAAACTTGCGACGGATGTATACATCGCAAAAGAGACCAACTAGAGTAATTAAATGAGGAAATTGGATAGGAAGGAGTAGATTTGGGTGGGGATTAGAAAAGGCGGAAAGATGAGTAAATGCTTACGTGTAAAGAGCAGTAAAGTAAGGGAATGAAGGAGAGGAGTAATCCCTAGTACACATATATGCATGAGTCATACTCAAGTCATATCCATCCGGTTGGGAGTTGTTGTTGTTTCTGGAATCCTCCGGCCTCTCTCTTAATCTGCCTTGCTTATTTAATCACTTGATGCATGCATCTTCAACAACTGCGACTCTTCGTTCTCTCTTGCTATTCCCTTCGTCTTCTTCTCTCACTAATTACAGGTGCATCTTCCTTCCTTGGTTCATTTTCTTATTTCTTGTACGGCCGGGGTATGTTGAATTGGAGACGGGATTAGGGATTAAGATTATTAGATCATTCTTAATTAGCTTGTTTCTTTCCTTCAATTCCAATTCAATGTTAGTCGTCTATATATCTAATCTTCTTCTACTAATGCGGATGCATGAATGATGAATGATGAATGATGAATGATGAATGATGAATGATATGGCTAATGCTTTTCACTCAACCATGCATCTTTCTTTTTGATTACCTACACTAGTGGAGTAGTAGCTACTTGATCATTCATTACATTACATATATAGCTTTCGTTAATCATTCTATATACCCCACGTCTGCTATGTTAGTTTACCAAATTAATTATAGAAATTTGCATGTTTGGATTGGTCAGCAGGTAACTCAGGTGACAGTAAAAGTTTATGGCTATAGAGGTTTCACCAGACCTGCTTCGAGACTTGCTCATTTCAATTTCCGAATCCACCCCTGAAAACCTCCTTTCCAAGGAATCACTTGCGGACACCCTAGACCACAGATTTAACGCCACACTGCTGAGCAACAACAACAACCACAACCACGCCTCATCCCAAGCTAACGTCCCTTCCCCGTCCCCGTCCCCGTCCCCACAAGAGAGTAGCCTCTCGTCCTTTGCCATCCACCAGAAATGAAGTCCATTATTAAAGAGATGAACTCCGTATGTTTTAGTGATTCAGTGGTAGTGTATGTTCTGTAATTTGAGTGTATGAACTTCCTCTCTTTTAATGCTCATCTACCTAAAATGAAGCGTATTTGTATCTGTATCTGTATCACTCACTTGTGGCCTCTCACTTAACTCCACAATCATCTAACCCAGACTTGCGTCAACTTACATATCCATAATGCTTTACTGACACAAGTTAAGCACCTAGCTACGGGGTAAAATACTTTAGTCATTCTCGCAACTCAACAACTCAAAATCGATTGGTGTATTACTTAGGTTATAAACTTATGTCGGTTTAAATCTAAAATTCATGCAAAATAATGGACCGGAAATATCCTTAACAGCCCATGGATATGCGGTAAGAATACCAGAATAAAATGAGATGCTTCCCCGTAGATGGCTGGCTCAAATCTAGTGTTTTCCTTCATTTTTTTCCGCAAAGAACATTGGTGCTTCAAAGCACAGGGTTATCGTGGATTTGGCGAGTAATCTGAGTAATAATTTAGAGGCAGAGGAAGTCAATTGCATCTTTAGCAAACCTGAAATCTATGCCGCCTCGTTTATTTACACCATGATTCAATGACGACACATTACAGAAACACATACGGAGTATATCCCTTTCTTTCCAGAATGCATCGCTAGTGTAATTTTAAACCATGAAAAGGTATGGTGTAATTTTTAGTTGAGACTCGGAGATGACTCGTAAAAGGTGTGTGACACAGACATACGTTCAGTGGCAGATTCAGGAAGTTTATGAGGAGCTAAACTGGTGGGTAATTTCAGGGTTTCGGTTATAATGAAATCTTAGTTTCAACTACGGAGTATCTCATACCGTGTACGCATTTAGTATTTCTGTTTTAGTTATCCGGCACAACCGACAGGTGGAGGATTTCAAACGGTAGCATTTGATTAGACAGTAGACGTAGATGGCGAATTAAAGGCACAACAAATAAAGCTGCTGCCAAGATTTCCACGCATTTCATCCCGACACATATCATGTTTAGTTTAGTTTGGTAGAAGCAATGGCATTCCTGCCTACTGTCAGGTTGTGTTAAACTACTCCAGATCACCCTTTTTTTTTAGTTTTGTCTACGATAAAATCCGTAACATTCTTAGATCACAACATCAGATAAAGCATACGGAAGGCGTGTTCAACTTAATAGATATATATAGATGACAAACCAGCATAAAAGAACATTAAAAATACAAGTAACTTATCAATGTACTGTGTTGGTGGCTTGGTTCTCCTATACGGCCTCTCCATGTTAATGGTAAACCTGACATATGAGTCAACCGGTGGGGTTGGTTTGCTAAGGTCATTTACGGGTTTTTAAGAGTTCAGGTAAGGTTAGGTCGCTGAACTGTGTCGCTTGGTGTTTGTTGATTTCGGGTTAGGTCGCTGCACAAAAAGAACAGGTAAAACTCATCCCTGGAAGGTTAAGGTTAAGGTTAAACATGGTGAAATGGAAGTCAATCCAATGTCTATCTTCACCCGGAAGTTAAACTACTGTTCATAATGGAAGTTAAACAATGTCTAAACATGAACATGCTGGATTGGATTATTCATAAGAAGGACTGTTTTTCAATCAATTAAACCCGAAACGCAACTCGAAAACAGTAAAACAGTTAATAACAACTCAAAAACAGTAACTCGAATTGATTCATGGCAAACGATTAAACCCAATTCAAAGAAATTCGAAATTCCAACACACAGAAAACCCAATTTATAACACAGAAAATTCATGTCGATTGAGTAGGGAAGAAATCGATGTGATTTCAGAAGATGACCCCAATTAGGGAAGAGGGAGAAGGCGACATACTGAAGGAAGGAAGAAGCGACTGCCGGAGGATACCAATGGCGACGCAGCAGGATGACGGATTGATGACGGTCTTGAAGGATTGATGGAGGAAGCCAGGATTGAAGAATCGAAGGATCTAGGGTTTCATCTCGTAAGAAATTGATGGATTGAGTTACTGTATTGAATCGTAACAAAAATATGAAAATGAAGGATTGACGGAGTAACAGACTTTTTCGACAGTAACTCTCCTGTAAATCTGTATCACAGTAATTTAGTAACCACTCGTTACGTGAAATGTCTCACGATAAAATTAGCTACTTGAGCCAGGGATCTTGATTTGGCCCTTCAACGGATTTGCAGGAAGTCCAATGCTTTTCTCACGCGATCTACTTCCTGCACTCTCTAAAGCTCGCGAAGCTTGTAGAGACATCTCCGCATGAAGCTGGAGACATGCCATGGCCGTCTATATATATCATAAGCATTTCAGTTAAAAACATATGGAAAATGAAACAAACTTCATAAAGTTCCCCCAACATATCGACGAAATATCATAAACATAATTACCGTGCAGCACTCTCTATCTGTGTCGGATTCAGCTATCTGAAGCGCCCACGTACGGACCCATTCAAGGCCTCTAGAAACATCTTGATTTCCTTCAAGTAGGGCGGATGCTATAAACGAGGGGTGAAGTGCAGTTAGAGTGCATGATGCAGCAAAGAGGGCTGCTCTTCTAACATATGCTTCCTTATGGTGGCACACACCCCTGCATGTGAATACAACTATCATCATCATCATCACTAAATCACTAATCAATCATCAATAGAATCAAAGCTATGTGCCTCAAAGTTAGATCAGTTAAAACCGACCCGCTCAAATCAACCCAAATCAAACCGAACAAAACCTGCCCTGTATATGAAGGGGATATGTTCCTGGACAGAGACATCTCATTATCAAAGCTCCACCATTTCAGATATAAGTAGCAGAGTTAGTTACAGAAATATTGCTATATTAAATTGCCATAATCATTCCCTCTCTACTTCTAACGCTCCATCGCAACCTTCCTCAAAATGAATATAATAGAAGAGGGAGCTTTTTCTAAAGCTGAAAAAAGTTGGTGAAAACATTGAATACCTGGAGCTTAGCATGTCCAGAAATTGGGGAGACAAAGCAGATGCTTCTGGATGCAAAGCCATACATCTCATACAAACTCCAAGCATATAAATGAGTTTCCCCAGGACAATGAAATCCCTTCCAATCAAATCAACACCATGACTTTTCTTATCGAATCCTTGCATGGCAGGAAGCATAAATGCTGCTGCGTAAAGAGGAAACTTGTTGCAAGACAAGTTGACCTCAGTGGAACCCATTGCTAGTGCCCGACCCCACCGTCGTGTTTTCCCTTTCCTGGTTTGACCTGCTTTTAATGGAAGATCTCTCGCAAAACAGTATGTCATATTAAGTGGAGTCTTCGAATCTGGGTTCTCTTTCCAGGTCCCGGCTCCAGAAGGGCCTTCACTGCTAGGCAAAAACCAAGCATCAGGTTCTTCTGAGACTGATATTAGAGGTCTTAACGGCTTTTTCTGAACAATACTTTTAGTGTTAGCTAGCTCCTGAGCTGCTTCAGTCATGGCATCAAGTATCATAATCCGTTGGCTCACATCCAAATGAGGCGAGTATAGAAGCTTGTTTATAGCATTTAGAGATTCAAACGGACACATCACAAGCAAAGCAACCACCGCCTTCTGCCTCTTTTCTTCAGCTGACTCCTCCTCTCCTTCCACTGCTATATCAGCACAACGAGCTAGTATCAGTGTTCTAACTAGATCACTGGCGATATGCTTTAGTTCATCAGGTGATGCTCGCACAAGTTTTTCAGCAACATCCAGAGCTCTTTCAACCTGCATAGCATTAAAGGGTAGCTTTATTCACTTGTGAAACCCTTCAAACATGTCCCCAAGGGAATTTACAACAGGCAACAAATTTGGGAGTTGCAGGAGAAATGCTTTATCAAGAGAGTTATGTACTTGCATCAACTTGAAAGAATGTTGGGGTGTCCATTACATCACAAATAGGACATTGTGAAGCAGAAATATATCATTGTTCAAGTTCTTACTTTTAAGGGTAAGTTGATGAAAAATCCCTTATAAGATTAAAATTTTGAAAGCAATTACCTTATAAAAAAGAATTAAGAACTTATAATCATTAAAACCATATATGTTCAAAAGTCGACACCATTTTTGTGTTTCTGCCAAAAAACAAGAGAGAATAGGGGGAATTCTTAGGCCAGTCCTAAAGTAAGGCAGTTTCCCAAAGACCCGTAGTTTGTATACCGGGTTTAGACTGTGACAGACACTCATACACCTATACGTTATCCACTTGTCATAGACAAAGGTTAAGAAGTACCACTAAATGCTCAAATAAAATAATGATTCAAGAGAGATACAGTAAGATGAGGAGGGATTCATACCCCATCAGGGTCATCTGTTTTACGAAGTGCTCCAACAATATCCACCAACTGCGAAATTTTCTTCTTTAGATCAGTGTCATCATCGGTCAAGTCATAAGGCTGTAAAGATGACTCACTGGATCCTTCAGAATCTTCACTTGAGTAGTCATCCCCCTCTTCTTCACTAAAAAGCAACTCATCATTCAATGTGACCCGATCAACCTCATCATCAATATACTTGGATTTTGCAGATCTTTTCTTTGTGTGTTTCAGTGTGTTTTCTTTTATCCTGTTATCTCCATCTCCTGGTTGTAATTTTTGCTCCAAAGTAAAAGACGGGATGGCAATCTCTTGAATCTCGGAGTTTTGATTAGTCATATTTGAGGTGGCCAGACCAAACTCCCAGTCCACATTTTCCTCTGTGAAGCTATCATCAAGGTAAAGAGGATGCTTTGGGTCAATTACCTTAGAAAAAACAAGTGCAATACTGCACGCCATTTTTCTGATCAAATCATCAGGGTTTTCCAGTCTACCTGTCAAAAGAACGGGATGCATGTTATAATCCGCTTATTTAGTTGAATATAGATGTGCCTAGTAAATTTTCATTTGGGGTTGAAGATAGTACAGCTAACTCCTTCAAGAAGTGAGCGCATAACATCCGTGGTTGAATCCAGCTCTTCTCTCGACATAGTTTCCAGCATAATGCCTGTTGCTGCTGTTACATCTGAATCTCAAGTCATGGGGCCAAACAAACTGCCAAACAATAAGCTGAAGAGAGAAGTACGGGTATAAAATCAAGTATAGCACTCAAACACCTAACATTCTATTTTTACTTTTTTTTGTTGTGTGCATGGAACTCAAACACTCAAAGACCCAAATTATACCTACAGAACTGCCGGACAAAATTCTTAAAGAGAAACAAAGAACTAAAGTAAAACTGAAGGATACAAACTTGTTGCTCTAAAGGAGCTGATTGGATAAATTCATGTTTGGACCACACCACAATCACACGTTGGATAGTCTCCAAAAGCAATTTCGTGTTTTCACTTTTCTTCAGCTTATCATCATCAGGAGGGCAACTAAAAACAGAAAACTGAAGTATCCATCTCAAACAACAGAGAGGAAATACTTTCAAGAGTATGAATTTCTCGACAAACATAGACCTGTGAAAAAAAAAGATAGAATATCCTTGGTAAAGCAACTCAGTGTCAATTTTATCTAATTTTAACAGCAGCAAACTCTCACCTAACTGCCGTTTGCGATTTGAATGAGCGTTGAAACAAAATCCATAAGATCCAATATGCTTCTACGGCATTTGCACGTTCAGCCACAAGTTGACGTAAGATCTGTTCGGCTAACCTTTCCACGGTATATGCATCATTGATGATTTCTATCATCAGAAACCAGAATTTTAAACTGGAGTCTAACATGAAATCATCCTTGATATTTGTATTTGTATGTGGCAAAATAAAGCCCCGTACACGTCTAAGAATATGAGGTATTAATTCACTTAGTAGCAAATCTGCAGTAAGGATGCAAATCAGCATAAATCACTGGCCTTCTTGAATAGAAGGTACACAACATCTAGGCTACAGCATTATGCATAGCTACTTCATTTAAGTAGCCACATTTAAGAGAGTGAAGCAGTGAGATACAGGCTGAAAGAAAGATACCATGTTGCACTCTGGTTTCTCATACCCTCGATATGTAACCCAAGTTCACAACACCGACATTAACCATGATGGAAATTGCATTGAGATGGTACTGATCGAATGACTAATACTTCACAATAAAAAGAAGCCAACTAACCAACCATAAGGAAACTTTTTGCTTTATTCTATCATAGGGTATGACAAAAAGAAAAGGTGAGTTTTTGGCTCTGTAGGATATCAGAACATCATCATCCATGCTCAAAACCATAAGCAAGAAAGACACCAGAAAACTTACTAGAATAAGAGAGGAGAATAAAAGAGTAACAGGACACATGAAAATCACTAATGGATATGGACAGATACTTATTCTAGTGCTGGGGTGAGGTACAAGGATCAAGTAACACAGTCATATGTTAACATTAATTCTTGACAAAGTCCAACTGTTACAATCAGCAATACACTTATGTTGGCACAAGCAGGCTGACATTCGAGGGCTCCGTGCGACATTTTAAATGTAGGCCCCTTTTAGAAGTATACCTATAGTAAAATGTAAATATAAAATCATTTTTTTCACTTTAAAACCACTTTTTCCCCTTTTAAAAGTATGTCCATATTAGGCTCCAAAAATTTGGAGGCCCTCTGCCGCCGCACGGGTTGAACACTCTCAAGGCTGACTGCCCTAGGCATAAGGTAACAAAGTTATTATTAAAAAGGCATGTGCCTTACCAGTTGACCCACGCCGACAAATGCGACTGAACATTTCCCCAAGAAACTGAAAAGTGGCATCCGCATCAGTGCTTACAGATATGGAGTGTCCACCATATGCCTTCGAGCTTCTCTCTTCAGCTCCAGCTAGCAGCTGAGTAGTGATATTCTTGAAGAAATAGCTGGTGATCTTTGTCAAGGATACACACACGTCAACAATCTAAGAACACTGGACTTATTGTTACTCAAAAATATCCTCATTAAGATGAGAATCGACCACAAATAATCAACTCTATTATGTTACATTGTTACTCAAAACTCAAAATATATATATAAATAAAAAATAAAAAAAATTCAAACCACCGATTTTATGCTTCAACATGTATGAGCTGAAGTAATAGTGAATTTCTAATTGGGATCAGAAAGGATACTGAGATGAAAGAGATTTTGGTGCTCCACGGCGAGATTTGTCAGGGAAGCTGTGCCACTCTAGAGACTGTCAGCTTAACTATAGATTGTGTGGTTTCTTCAGATTCGCTGTTAGCACTAAGATCTCGGATGATCTGTAGAACACCGTCATTTTCTAACAAGCAGATTACGACTAATCTGCGGACATCAGAAGCAAAGTTGTAGACAACACTGAACAGAAATCATGTTCTGCTAAACGAAATTAGAAACCAAACCTAGTGCAATATCAGACAACATATCACCTTTCAGCATTTGATCTAACCTCCTTGGCATTGTGGTCTAGACAGGGGATAACCGCCTGAACAACCTCTGTAGAAAGACCCTTCGTGAAAAATACATCATAAACAAGACTCTGTGCTGTGATTGGCAAACGAGACAGCCAATTGGAAGCAACATCTGCACGAAATGAAATACAGATGACATTTAATCATCGATATAGGTTAAACTGTTTTGGCAGTTAACAATATAAGCGAAGGCAAGCATTTTTAAAACGTTCCATCTACCACAATCGTACCATGAAACAAGAGCTACATAAGACTCACCACATAAAAGACATTACTAGAAATGCTATATTGGCAAATTGTGCAAACACAAAATCCTATTCCCTTTTTAAAGATATAAAAGAAAAAATTGGGACAGATGAAGCTAACTCATATGCAGTTTCACATGCAAACTTGTATTTTTCTGGCAATCCTTCTGTATCGGTTTCAGTGTTTGTCTCAGAATGAGTCAACACATATTGATCTTGGTTACTCAACCATGTATGCAGGCAATACTACTACCTGAAAATGCATATAATTTCCTACGTGAAAGACGCTTATCTATTGCCTCAAGCGTCAAAAGCACAAGTATTAGTTAGGTTACCTTTGTATTATGTAAATTAACCTTGACATAGAAACTGAATCATCAACTCAGTTATATTAGGAATTAGAAAACAAAAATATTATACCATAAATCAAAAAGCGAGCTAACGTTGGGAATGCTACCCCGCGATAGAATACTTGCCAAAGCGGTCTACTCCTCTCACTCTGAGAAGGAACTTGTTCTTTCTGAAGCTGGAAACATGAATTCAAAACCCGTAAATTCGAAAATCAACAAGAATACATTAAATTTGACTTCAATTCTTCCACCCTAGACTAGAATGATGATTGAACCTCCCAAGTCCCAACAATCATCACCCTATACTCTATGTCTAATCTTACAAAGTTAGCTCCTTTTGGTTTCTTATAAACTGAATTCATAATTGAAAATAAGTAAAACAGAAGAGGAATGAATTACCTGGTCCCTATACTTGTCTGATACCACCCCTGCCAATTCAGTATTCAGTAAGCATTAGCAAACAAACAAACAATACATTGCATTTTCCCCAAATTCAATCAATTACTAACAGAAAACAAGAGACGAAGAATAAAATGAAGAAAGGGGATAAATGGAAAAGATGAGGAGTTAGTCCGAACCAGATAAAGAAGAGGTATCAATAGGGAAGAGGAGGGACGCTAGAGAGTGGAGAGATAAAACGACGTCGTCAACGCATTCAGCAGAATTAATGCCGGAAATGGTGTGGGACACCTTTTCTAGGACTTGCCTCTCCACTTCACTCCTCTTCTTCTTCTTTTCTTCCGCCATTTTTCCTCTCTCTTTTTTTTGTTACTCCCTGTGATTCCAGGGGGAGAGGAGGTTTTATAGTTACTGATTTTTTGAAGGCTCTCGTAATTACTTCCATGTTCCTGATCTTTTTTTAGAAAAAATTACGGAGTATGGAGTAACAAATTACCACCACATGTAACTTGTATTTTACCTATTACATCATGTATGTTCTTTTTTACTCCGTAGTCCGCACATTTTACCACCTGCCCCCTATTATTAAGGGTATGAGGTTGGAATAGTGTTACCAGATTCGCAGTTCGCGGGCACAATTTTAGTTCGTCCGCGGATTTATTCGCTAGAATTCGTGAACTAATTCACTATCACCAACGAACTGAGTTTTGAAATGGAAATTGCTCAATCAAGCATGAAAACAAAAGAAAATCAATCCGAAAAAAATACTGTACTATTACCTTGACTCCCTAAAAGGCAAAGACTTTAAACTGATGAATGAGCCCATGAAATGAACCAGAAGTTCGAGAAAAAAATTCAGAGTTTCGACTTTCGAACATCACAACACTTTTCAATTTTTTCGTGCATGTAGAGGAAGATGGGGAGGAGGATGATAAGCGAGGGGGAGAGGAAATAAAGATGATACAGTATCTTAGGAGGAGGAATAGGTTGATTTCAATTTTTTCATTTTTTTTTTGTTCTCGAAGGAATAGGTTGATTAGGGGCTGTCACCAACTCTGTCCATAGAGTCGGAGGGTTAGGGTCATTTATTAGGTAGGACAAAGTCTTGTTTGTGATGGGAATATTCGTCATAAATGTATGACGGGTCAAGTATTTGGGAAAAAGACAAAAACAAAAAGCATAAAGAGGAGGTAAGGTGGGGTCTTATTCAAGATAAATGGGTATTACTTGACCCGTTATAAGTTTAAGACGGATAACCCGTCTTAAGAGAGACTTACTCATTAGGTATTGATAGTCATGGAGTACAATAGTCGGTATTACTCCCTTCGTTCGAATTCAAATTGTAGGTTTTTTTTACACTTGTTGAGACACGTTTTACACCGTCAATATCTTTCGTTTTACATTAATTAATAAACATTATAAAAATTGATATTCTTAATTTACTCATAAACGAATCAAACAAGATTAACTTTTACCAGTGTATTAGAAATTATGTCTCATATTAGTGTGAGACGGTTTTACCAGAGACTATTAATTATAATACTCTATATTAATTAAATTTTTGTATTAGTTCACTGGTATTAAATAGACACAATTAATATTTCGTAAATTTTATTAATTCGTATTAAGTTATAGTATTGTCTAAATTAATTCGTTTAAGTATAGGAACCAACCGAGTTCACTTTAGATATCGAATTTCGCACCGTAACTTCGAATTCGAATCACCTCGAATTTCAAACAATGTATCCTTGGTATTACTACTTGGAATCAAGAACCAAACCACAATGATATGGTGTTGAAACTTGATTCCCGATACCTAGTGTACTAATGCGGATGCATGAATGATGAATGATGAATGATGAATGATATGGCTAATGCTTTTCACTCAACCATGCATCTTTCTTTTTGATTACCTACACTAGTGGAGTAGTAGCTACTTGATCATTCATTACATTACATATATAGCTTTCATTGATCATTCTATATACCCCACGTCTGCTATGTTAGTTTACCAAATTAATTATAGAAATTTGCATGTTTGGATTGGTCAGAAGGTGACACTACTAAAAGTTTATGGCTATAGAGGTTTCACCAGACCTGCTTCGAGACTTGCTCATTTCAATTTCCGAATCCACCCCTGAAAACCTCCTTTCCAAGGAATCACTTGCGGACACCCTAGACCACAGATTTAACGCCACACTGCTGAGCAACAACAACAACCACAACCACGCCTCATCCCAAGCTAACGTCCCTTCTCCGTCCCCGTCCCCGTCCCCACAAGAGAGTAGCCTCTCGTCCTTTGCCATCCACCAGAAATGAAGTCCATTATTAAAGAGATGAACTCCGTATGTTTTAGTGATTCAGTGGTAGTGTATGTTCTGTAATTTGAGTGTATGAACTTCCTCTCTTTTAATGCTCATCTACCTAAAATGAAGCGTATTTGTATCTGTATCTGTATCACTCACTTGTGGCCTCTCACTTAACTCCACAATCATCTAACCCAGACTTGCGTCAACTTACATATCCATAATGCTTTACTGACACAAGTTAAGCACCTAGCTACGGGGTAAAATACTTTACTCATTCTCGCAACTCAACAACTCAAAATCGATTGGTGTATTACTTAGGTTATAAACTTATGTCGGTTTAAATCTAAAATTCATGCAAAATAATGGACCGGAAATATCCTTAACAGCCCATGGATATGCGGTAAGAATACCAGAATAAAATGAGATGCTTCCCCGTAGATGGCTGGCTCAAATCTAGTGTTTTCCTTCATTTTTTTCCGCAAAGAACATTGGTGCTTCAAAGCACAGGGTTATCGTGGATTTGGCGAGTAATCTGAGTAATAATTTAGAGGCAGAGGAAGTCAATTGCATCTTTAGCAAACCTGAAATCTATGCCGCCTCGTTTATTTACACCATGATTCAATGACGACACATTACAGAAACACATACGGAGTATATCCCTTTCTTTCCAGAATGCATCGCTAGTGTAATTTTAAACCATGAAAAGGTATGGTGTAATTTTTAGTTGAGACTCGGAGATGACTCGTAAAAGGTGTGTGACACAGACATACGTTCAGTGGCAGATTCAGGAAGTTTATGAGGAGCTAAACTGGTGGGTAATTTCAGGGTTTCGGTTATAATGAAATCTTAGTTTCAACTACGGAGTATCTCATACCGTGTACGCATTTAGTATTTCTGTTTTAGTTATCCGGCACAACCGACAGGTGGAGGATTTCAAACGGTAGCATTTGATTAGACAGTAGACGTAGATGGCGAATTAAAGGCACAACAAATAAAGCTGCTGCCAAGATTTCCACGCATTTCATCCCGACACATATCATGTTTAGTTTAGTTTGGTAGAAGCAATGGCATTCCTGCCTACTGTCAGGTTGTGTTAAACTACTCCAGATCACCCTTTTTTTTTAGTTTTGTCTACGATAAAATCCGTAACATTCTTAGATCACAACATCAGATAAAGCATACGGAAGGCGTGTTCAACTTAATAGATATATATAGATGACAAACCAGCATAAAAGAACATTAAAAATACAAGTAACTTATCAATGTACTGTGTTGGTGGCTTGGTTCTCCTATACGGCCTCTCCATGTTAATGGTAAACCTGACATATGAGTCAACCGGTGGGGTTGGTTTGCTAAGGTCATTTACGGGTTTTTAAGAGTTCAGGTAAGGTTAGGTCGCTGAACTGTGTCGCTTGGTGTTTGTTGATTTCGGGTTAGGTCGCTGCACAAAAAGAACAGGTAAAACTCATCCCTGGAAGGTTAAGGTTAAGGTTAAACATGGTGAAATGGAAGTCAATCCAATGTCTATCTTCACCCGGAAGTTAAACTACTGTTCATAATGGAAGTTAAACAATGTCTAAACATGAACATGCTGGATTGGATTATTCATAAGAAGGACTGTTTTTCAATCAATTAAACCCGAAACGCAACTCGAAAACAGTAAAACAGTTAATAACAACTCAAAAACAGTAACTCGAATTGATTCATGGCAAACGATTAAACCCAATTCAAAGAAATTCGAAATTCCAACACACAGAAAACCCAATTTATAACACAGAAAATTCATGTCGATTGAGTAGGGAAGAAATCGATGTGATTTCAGAAGATGACCCCAATTAGGGAAGAGGGAGAAGGCGACATACTGAAGGAAGGAAGAAGCGACTGCCGGAGGATACCAATGGCGACGCAGCAGGATGACGGATTGATGACGGTCTTGAAGGATTGATGGAGGAAGCCAGGATTGAAGAATCGAAGGATCTAGGGTTTCATCTCGTAAGAAATTGATGGATTGAGTTACTGTATTGAATCGTAACAAAAATATGAAAATGAAGGATTGACGGAGTAACAGACTTTTTCGACAGTAACTCTCCTGTAAATCTGTATCACAGTAATTTAGTAACCACTCGTTACGTGAAATGTCTCACGATAAAATTAGCTACTTGAGCCAGGGATCTTGATTTGGCCCTTCAACGGATTTGCAGGAAGTCCAATGCTTTTCTCACGCGATCTACTTCCTGCACTCTCTAAAGCTCGCGAAGCTTGTAGAGACATCTCCGCATGAAGCTGGAGACATGCCATGGCCGTCTATATATATCATAAGCATTTCAGTTAAAAACATATGGAAAATGAAACAAACTTCATAAAGTTCCCCCAACATATCGACGAAATATCATAAACATAATTACCGTGCAGCACTCTCTATCTGTGTCGGATTCAGCTATCTGAAGCGCCCACGTACGGACCCATTCAAGGCCTCTAGAAACATCTTGATTTCCTTCAAGTAGGGCGGATGCTATAAACGAGGGGTGAAGTGCAGTTAGAGTGCATGATGCAGCAAAGAGGGCTGCTCTTCTAACATATGCTTCCTTATGGTGGCACACACCCCTGCATGTGAATACAACTATCATCATCATCATCACTAAATCACTAATCAATCATCAATAGAATCAAAGCTATGTGCCTCAAAGTTAGATCAGTTAAAACCGACCCGCTCAAATCAACCCAAATCAAACCGAACAAAACCTGCCCCGTATATGAAGGGGATATGTTCCTGGACAGAGACATCTCATTATCAAAGCTCCACCATTTCAGATATAAGTAGCAGAGTTAGTTACAGAGATATTGCTATATTAAATTGCCATAATCATTCCCTCTCTACTTCTAACGCACCATCGCAACCTTCCTCAAAATGAATATAATAGAAGAGGGAGCTTTTTCTAAAGCTGAAAAAAGTTGGTGAAAACATTGAATACCTGGAGCTTAGCATGTCCAGAAGTTGGGGAGACAAAGCAGATGCTTCTGGATGCAAAGCCATACATCTCATACAAACTCCAAGCATATAAATGAGTTTCCCCAGGACAATGAAATCCCTTCCAATCAAATCAACACCATGACTTTTCTTATCGAATCCTTGCATGGCAGGAAGCATAAATGCTGCTGCGTAAAGAGGAAACTTGTTGCAGGACAAGTCGACCTCAGTGGAACCCATTGCCGGTGTCCGACCCCACCGTCATGTTTTCCCTTTCCTGGTTTGACCTGATTTTAATGGAAGATCTCTCGCAAAACAGTATGTCATATTAAGTGGAGTCTTCGAATCTGGGTTCTCTTTCCAGGTCCCGGCTCCAGCAGGGCCTTCACTGCTAGGCAAAAACCAAGCATCAGGTTCTTCTGAGACTGATATTAGAGGTCTTAACGGCTTTTTCTGAACAATACTTTTAGTATTAGCTAGCTCCTGAGCTGCTTCAGTCATGGCATCAAGCATCATAATCCGTTGGCTCACATCCAAGTTCTTTTCTTCACCTGATGAGGCGAGTATAGAAGCTTGTTTATAGCATTTAGAGATTCAAACGGACACATCACAAGCAAAGCAACCACCGCCTTCTGCCTCTTTTCTTCAGCTGACTCCTCCTCTCCTTCCACTGCTATATCAGCACAACGAGCTAGTATCAGTGTTCTAACTAGATCACTGGCGATATGCTTTAATTCATCAGGTGATGCTCGCACAAGTTTTTCAGCAACATCCAGAGCTCTTTCAACCTGCATAGCATTAAAGGGTAGCTTTATTCACTTTTGAAACCCTTCAAACATGTCCCCAAGGGAATTTACAACAGGCAACAAATTTGGGAGTTGTAGGAGAAATGCTTTATCAAGAGAGTATGTACTTGCATCAACTTGAAAGAATGTTGGGGTGTGCATTGCATCACAAATAGGAGATTGTGAAGCATAAATATATCATTGTTCAAGTTCTTACTTTTAAGGTAAGTTGATGAAAAATCCCTTATAAGATTAAAATTTTGAAAGCTATTACCTTATAAAAAAGAATTAAGAAGTTATAATCATTAAAACCATATATGTTCAAAAGTCGACACCATTTTTGTGTTTCTGCCAAAAACAAGAGAGAATAGGATGAATTCTTAGGTCAGTCCTAAAGTAAGGCAGTTTCCCAAAGACCCGTAGTTTGTATACTGGGGTTAGACTGTGACAGACACTCATACACCTATACGTTATCCACTTGTCATAGACAGAGTATTGTCTGATGGGGTATGAAAGAGGCATCAATAAGGTGATGTTTTATACTTTAATGGGCACAAGGGAGCAGAATATCGTCCTAAAGCATGACTAAAGTCCAAACCCGTGAGGTCAAGTCTTGAGCAAAAGGGAAAAACTATAGTCCATTGGGCATCTTCACCGGAGAGGTCGAACTTCAAATAGATATATCTAGAGTTCTAAACCTCTGATTGAAGCAATTCTAGTTGGAGGTTAAAGCGTATCTTCTTAGCTTTCAAACGGCATATCACACGCCCCAATCGGAGATCAAACGAGAGAGTTATGAGCCTCTGAAGTCACTGAGTGAAGTTTCACCCGATGAGATCTGACCGGGAGAAATTTCACCCTACGAGATTTTTCATCGGGCGAAACCTTATCCGATGAGATTTTGACCGGGCTAAACTTCGCCCGATGGTGTTTCCTCCCCAGATTGCCATTTCGGACAAAAAATGTCATCGCGCGAAACTTCACCCCACAAGGTGAAACTTCGCCCGACGGTACTTCGGCCATATTGGAGAGAATCCGCAAGGCAAAACTTCACCCTATGAAGATCATCCAAAGGGCAAAGTTTCATTTCAAAGGGCAAAGTTTCATTTCAAGGGCAAAGATTAGAATTGGACTTTGGTTTAGTGATCCATTAAGCTACTACTATATATATAGTTAACCTTGGTAGGTGCACAATACCATACTTTAGATCATCTTTTCATTAGAGTAGAGTAGAAAGCCATTAGATAGAAGTTACATAGTTTTTATCAATCTTCATCTTTTTTTATCTAGCTTTAGATTTAAGCTTTTGTAAGTAATTCTAGTTTTAATCTTGAAGTTCTTGGAAGATCATCAAGAGATTGGTGACAAATCCATTGTCTTCTTCATCAAGGCTTCTTCTTATCTTTTGCAATCTTCATCTTCTTTATTGTTATCTTTCTCTATTGTTGGTATATTTCTCTTTCTCTTCCTTTTCTTTAGATTAGATTCAATATTGCTCTTTCGTTATTGCACCATTTTCATTGATATTACTTGCGTTGTTTTTAGATCGCCTTCTAGTTTCTTTTGTTGATCGTAATTTTCTTCATTGTCTAGGTTTTTTCCTCTAGATTTTGTCTCTATGCATGTTTTTGTTATGATCTCCATTGTTATTGCTTTTGTAGTTTTCTTCATGAATTGTGAGTAGTTTACTTGTTAGAGAGTTAAGGTAGGAAGATCTTAGGTGATACGAATTAAGGAATTGTGGTTTGGTTGCATGCTTGTTGATTTATCATGTTTGAGGTTATTGTGTCTTTGTTGACTTAATCCGGCCGGCTAGATCGACCTTGACTCACTCCTATCAATATGGGAAAATTTGGGGTAGGAGTTACCTTGACTTGAGACTTACCCTTTTTCGCCGCGAAAGCGGGATCTAGATATGTTGGGCGAAGAAATCGAAAGGTGTCATTCTCCCTCTATTGACTTTGTGACCGAATCATAATTCCGAGACTCATAGAATCCGACTACCGATTTCTGACTCTCCCTAACACCTTTCCTCTATTTGATTTTTCTTAGCTATTCTAGTTTAGTTCGTGACCAACCTCAAAATTAAACCTCCCTTTAGATCCCAATCAATAGACTGGACCTAGACTCGACTTCCCATGTGTTCCGTCCCTGTGGATCGATCCCAACTTACCGCTACTACGTAGTAGTTAGTTGGAGTTATAAATTTTGTTTGATCGCATTAGATAGACGACAATTTGACCCGTATCAGGATGACATACATGTGGCAATGAAATATGATAGTTGGTTTCTGTTTTATTATAATATATGATTGATTTTTTTGTTGTTTTGGGTGACCAGTTGGTGAACCATAAGATCATTGCTGGAAACCAGAGGATTGCTTAAGGAGATCATTGAGAAGAAGGGTGAAGAAGGCAGCAACAAAGTTGAAGTTGTTGATTGGGAGGATGTCTTCCTTCTTACTGATGATGTTAAACAATGACCTTCCACTACTATTTAAGGATCTTTCTTAAGCATAATATACATACTTTTTTTATCACATACTTAATTATTACTTTCATGGTAATAATGGAAGCATAATTATTTCATGTTATATGTATTGTATACTTTCACTGTTAAACCAATTTATTTTTCAAATGATGCGTTAATACTTACTTGCATAGATCATCAGTCAAGCAAACTTCTGTCACTCTTTTACAATTCATTATTCCGCGTCAAGATTTTCGTTTACTTCGACTTAGTCACACGTAATGTTTCTAACCACAACAACTGCAATTAAACTTGGTGTATTAGTTGTGTTTTACATTGGTCAGTTTTTGTTTTTCTGCGCATACCCATTGTTACACTAAAAGGACTAATATGTTCGCACCAATTAACATGTGTCTATATGATCACACTATTTCGTATAAATTTTTCTCTATAGTTCATTAACACCTACTTTGTCATTTGTGCATTACGGAAAAAAGTCGTGTGCTGTAGTAGGTTAGCCCAATTAGTTAATTCTTGGGAAAAAAAATTGTGTTGGATGATGATATTGGGTGAGCCCATATAAAAGCGTTGTATTCAATCATTTTAGCCTGCAACCGAAATTGTTATGGGTTAGCCCACATATTTGTTAAGTCGTTTAATGCATGTTAAACTAATAACGTCGAAGTTATTTTAGCATGTGAGTTCGTTTTAGTCTAATAAAACGATAAAAATAAATAAAAAGCTACAAACACGAGAAAACAAGTTAGTAACGATGAATAAATCGAATAAAGACATAAATAAATAAAATGCATGATTTTTAGAAAAGATTTATGACACGTGATTGATTAGCACGTGTTGACCGAGGTCGAAAAAAGTATTTTATTGAAATATGTCGCGAAGATCGCATTTTAATATAAGGTTCGAGAAGAATTAAAAATAGAAAAGCGAAGAAACGAAAAAAAAAGACTCGGCCGAGCAGGCTGTGGCGCGAGTCGCCTGATACGGCGCGCGACTCGCGTGACAGCCTGTCCGGGTTTTTTTTATTTTGTTCGAAAAAATCGTTAATTTTTATAAATCGCGTACAAATATGGATTAATTTATACTCGACTTATATTTTCGATATTCGTCGTATTCGATTATTGATTATGAAATCAATATCGAATAGTTAGAATGATTTTAGAAAAAGTTTTGAGGAAAAAAAAAGAAAAAAAGTTAGTTTTGAACGAAAACGTAAAAAAAGAATTTTGAACGAAAAATATGTTAAATCTCTCCGCGTGTAAAATCATCGATTTTTGTAAATAAAAAAGGTTAATGACTTTGTTAGCATCAACGAGAATAAAATTTAATTTAGTTCTTGTAGATACGATATACGATTAGAGAATCGATATCATATTTTTAGAACGTTGTAAAAAGTTTTGTTATCGAAAATAAATAAAAATATGATGCGATGAACGACCCATATTAAAATACGAAGCGACCGACGAAAACAAAATAAAATAAAAAAAATAAAAAAAGGACGAAAAAGAAGAGAAAAAGACGTGAGATAGGGAAGAGAAAAGAGAAGAGTCGGGTTTGATTTACACCCTCAACCTACATGCTTTGTGTTCTCGGAATAAGGCTCGTCGGGCGGTAGTCTAGACTTGGGAGCGTCGAGATGATGTGGGTGAGTTAAGGTGTCGGTATTTTGAGTGTTTTTGTGTGTGTGTCGAGGGGGGTTTGGTCGGGTAGGATGGGACGAATTTGTCGGGTCTCGGACAAACTTCGGGAATGTATGTGTTTTCCGGTTTTTTGTGGAATTACGTCAGGATTTTGGATGTCGTTTGATTGCTGAAAATTTGTGGTTTGATCGATATTTTTTGTATTAATCAATTGTGTTTTTTGTGTTGAACGGGATGTCCTATTTATAGGAATCGAGGTGGTCTTGCTTGTGTGACAAGAAACACCGGTTTGGATAGGAAATACGAGAGTTCGTAAGGAAATAAACTTCTCGTTTCTTGGTGGGAAAGCCAAAAACTCGGCTGGTGGTGGGTATTTGGCCGAGTACTCGGCTGTTTTGGCCGAGTATTCGAGGCTTGGTCGTTGTCTGATTCGGTTTCCGGATAGAATTCCTACTTGAGATCGAATTCTATCCTTAAACGGATTTGTTTAATATTATTCGAAGCTGATTTTTTTGGTGTTTGAGTCCGAATCAGCCCTGTAGTGTCACGGCCAGCTCGTGTGACTCGGGAAAAAATATCTTTGACCGGTTTTGACCCGGTCGCTAAAAGACGGTTTTACCCCTGGTGCCGGAATCGACCCAAATTAGCCTTATTTGACTCGAAACGACCCACTGGGCCTGAATTTGAGGTCCGTTTTGTGAGATTTGTACTTCTTAATAAGCCTAAACCAAATGTCCATGATTTCGAGCCCATATCCGAGTCCATTAAAGCATGTTTGCGTCCTATCATCATTGGGTGTTTGGTGGGACCTACTATAGACACCTGGCGGTCAAAATGTGGGTGTCTACAGAGCCCCCACTCTGACTGAGGCTTGGACAAGGCGAAAGTCAGAGTAGCTACCAGGCCAATCAAGGATTAAAACCTAGCAGCTTCCGGTCGGGTCGTTTAGAGTCCATTAGACTTGCGTAGGTGGGGCTCGCCAGCCATAAGATAGAAATCATACCTTGGAATTGCGTGGGAGTTTGCCTTGAAGGCTATGGGTGTACCGCTTACTGATACGTCCCATCTTTGAATTGTGGATGTACCTTTTACTGATGCATCCGATTCCTCAGTGAAAATGTTGCTTGAATTTTCACTGAGAACTTTGATAATCCTCCGGGAGTCTTGGGACACCTTGGAGGCTATGGGTGTACCGTTTACTGATACGTCCCATCTTTGAATTGTGGATGTACCTTTTACTGATGCATCCGATTCCTCAGCGAAAATGTTGCTTGAATTTTCACTGAGAACTTTGATAATTTTCTGGGAGTCTTGGGATACCTGTCTGTTTTGCATGCAACATACAGATAAAACATTGACTCGTGATGGGGAAGAAAAAAATGATTTTTTGATTGATTTTTGGAAAAAGATTTTTTTTGTCGGAAAAAAAAAATTAAAAAAACCGATTTTTTTTTTTGAAAATGGCGGAATTTTGAAAAAATTATGAAGGAAAAGGAATGCTTGGGATAAATCGATTCCTGATCAGATTCTGACACGTATTCCTAAATTTCCTGATTAGGCCTGTATGCCGACAGACTCGACTCCGGACGCGAGAGGACGAGTTGACAGATACGACTTGGACTCTCTAAGGGTTAGACCGTGACTCGGTAGGGGATGGGCCACCTAAGATGACAAGACTCTTAAGTTGCGCTATTCCGTAGCCTAGGCGAGTGGCAACATGGTCGAATCCTCAGAGTGAGATTGTTTCCATATGACAGGGCTTTGTGGTAGCAATGCCGTAGACTGATGTTTTTCTGAATTTTTTCCTGGTTTCGGGGCATGTTCCCAAAGTAGGTGTTGTCTCGAGTCTCTGACGGATTCTTGTCTTCGACTGAGCCGAGTACTAGGACACACTATAGAAAGGAGGCTAGTTTTTTTTGAATTTATCTGGATTTTGTGAGTGGATGGAGGTTTTCTGCCTAAGAGAAGCCCCCAGGATGACAAAGCTAAACTGTTGAGAACATGACAGTTTCGTGACCGGAATAATGGCGCTTTTTTGAATTTGTGGGTGTGAATGGTTGTGCCTCTGTTGAAAGGCTGCCTACGTATTCACGTGTAGTGAAATCAAACCAAGTCGTAGTTCGGTGTCGAAAAATGTATTATGGTGCCTAGTTTATTAGGGCTTTATGTGTAACTAGCCATAGCAATGGTGTAGGCTAGGTGCATTCCCAATGATGTCTTGACCAAAGGGCTAGAATAGCTAGGATGTTGATCCTGTGACTGTGAGCATTTTCCGGGGTAGCCCCCAGGGGTGGTGTGAACTA
Source organism: Agrostemma githago (assembly GCA_958450325.1). NCBI lineage: Eukaryota > Viridiplantae > Streptophyta > Magnoliopsida > Caryophyllales > Caryophyllaceae > Agrostemma > Agrostemma githago. Next base: position 8,546,818 of record OY288254.1, on the reverse strand, counting down.
TTTGGGCATGTTCTATGCTGACCGCAAGTTGAATTCCCGTGTTTGGGGTTGGTAACTGGTTTAGATGTTTTTGGAAATGCGGTGCTAGGAAGTGGCTTTGATGATTCGAAATCTGGAGCTCGATTTTGTGGAGCTAAGGCTTCGAGGGTAAGGTATTGTAATGTGGTAGGAAATGGGGAAGTCGAGTAAAAGTGACTCGAACTTTGATCGGGCAGGTTTGATAATGCGGGATCTGGTTTCCATGTCTGGCCCTAATGGTTAGGGTATCCTATGGAGCTTGAATCCTCAAAATTCTAGGCTGTCTCTAGCCTAGGTCTCAAGAAGGTCTTGAGGGTTGTAATGTGGGAAGGCTAAATGTGGTGCTAGCTGACCAGCTTGATTGTTTCTCCCTATTTGATGGTATGAGTTTGATCTTGAGTTGACCGTTGACCACGGTCAGGGGTATTTGAATTTTTTTTTTGGCTGACCTCTTAGCCCCGGTCATGGGTTCTTTGAATTTTGGTTGACCTCTCAGCCCCGGCCATGGGTTCTTTGAATGTTGGTTGACCTCTCAGCCCCGGTCATGGGTTTCTTCATTTGAGTTGACCGTGTTTGGTCGAGGGATGTTGATAATTCTTTTTTTATCATGGCCAGCTTTTTTTGTTTTGGCCTTTTGCTTTTTCTCTTGGACTTCTGATTTTTTTTTTGTCCAGCTTTTTTTTTGTCGGTCAGACTAACACCTAAGGTAAGGATTGGTTAGTCTTACTGGATGGGTGTTTATTTTGGGAAATGGGCTTGCCTCCCGTCTTGAACCCAAACTAGGAGACTACCTAGATTTGTCATAGGATTCGATACCGCTCCTGCTACGGGTGGTTATGTGGCTTTCTATGTCAGACATGGAACAGGTAAAAGGAAAACACGGGTCAATTTCCTGCAGTCATTATAGATGTGCCTGTAATAGTCACGTGCATGTGCTCACAGTGTATGATGATGTTTATCATGTTCTCGGAAACACATAAGGAAATATATGAGAAAATAGAAATGCTGATTTTATTGAAATGTGAAAAGATGACTCTGACTTTGAAAGAAAATAGTGATCCTAGACTCGGACTCGGACTAGGACTTAAACTAAATCTAGACTCTTGGATGATGTTGTCATTTGTCGTCGCACCAGATCCCGTTTATTTGCGGGACAAACGAGGAAGTGAGATGTGAACAGTCCATGACCTCCCCGGAGAAAATGGCGTGAGTGGCCAACGGGTTATCCTTGTTGTTGGGCTTGCCGCCAGGTAGGGGGATCTTTCCACTCTCGATGAGATCTTGGATGAGATGTTTTAGCTTCCAACATTTCTCGGTATCGTGTCCCTTACCCTGATGGTATTGACAGTAGGCCTGGATGTTGTAGGACCTGGGGCGACGCTCGACTGGGAGTTCAGGTGTTGGGCCTATCGGGGTGATCAGGCCTTTTGATGAGAGCCTTTGTAAGGCGTTTGCATAGGTGGTACCTATGTCGGTGAACACTCGGAGTGGCGCATTCCTTTTGGACGGGTTATCAAGTAGATTTACCTCGTCAAAAATGCTATCAGCAGATGTGGGCTTGCTTGTTGATGAGCTAGCCCCCTGGTATCCCTTGGTGGAGGCCTTAGTAAGGCTTTCCACCCTTAGGTCATCTTCGATTCTCGTTCCCATTTCAGTTAGGACCGCGAAGCTAGGTATGATGGCGTACCGGAGGTGGACCCGATAGGCTGGCAGGAGATTCTTGACGAATGCTTCAACTAGGACCTTTTCACTGGGCTTATCGACCAGTTTGACGCTCTCAGCCCTCCAACGTTGAAGGTATTTCGTAAACCCTTCCTTTGGCTCTTGGGCCATTACCTCTAGGGTGCGCATCGTGGTTTGGATCTCCGCATTGTCGGCGTAGTTACGGGCGAATTCCGTTGCTACGTTGTCCCAAGTTTTGTATTTCTTGGGATCGAGCTTGTAGAACCAAGCCTTCGGGTGCTTCTCTAGCGAGGAGGCAAACAGATGCTTGAACATGTCCGATTTCACTCCTTTTAGTGCCATAAACTCTTTGAAGGCCCGGATATGTAATACCGGGTCTTCAGTTCCGTCGAACATCGGGAGGCCCGTCAGGTTGAGATTGGCGGGTAATTGGTCGATCAGAGGGGAATAAGTTCGGGCATTCTCCGTATGGATCGAGTTGTGGGTCGATTGATGGACCTGTTCTTGCAGTTTGAGGACTGCGCTAGTCAATTGAGCTAAAGGCCCATGAGCTTCACCTCCATCTTTGGGCTCGCCCTGTTCGATGGCGCTAACCCGGGTAACAATGGCGATCTGATCCCCCATAATCTGGTTGAGTTGTTCTTGGATCTTGGCCAATGAGGTGTTCAATGCGTCGATAGCGTCCTTAGTCATTGTTCGGGTGTGAGGTGGCCTGTCTGTAAGAACACCGTGTAATCAGAATCGGACCCAGATCGAAGAGTGCATCCCGAGCAAGAAGGAAAAAAACGGCTAGACTTGGAAACGGACTAAAAACCGACTTCTAGACGGGTGACTTACGGATAGCAGGCTTTCTTTAGGATTTGGCGAAGTGGGCCTAGTCCCGTGAAGAAAGACCTACGTGTGAACTATTCCCCAGACTTTGGATCCTAAAGTGTAAGTGGGCTTCCCTTCGTAGGAGTCTGTCCTACGCAGGTGGGCCGTGCCTTGACTAATAAGGCGGACTGGGATGGGGTGGAAACCCGTGATGTAAGATCGACGGAATTTCGACGCTATGGACTCTAACGACTTATGACAAGACCCGACACTGCCAAATACGGGAAGTCCTAAGAAGATAGCTTTGAAAAGAAGATTTGAATTTGGAAAACCGAGCAAAGTCGGGTTGGACGGCCCAATTTTTTTTGAAAATAGGAAAAAAGTAATGGGGCCGAGATTCTCGAAATTTTGAAAGGGTTCGGACAGCATACCGGCTAGAAAATAGGCTATTTTGAGTCAAAATCATAAGTCCTAAATTCGGTTGCTTTCCGGGTTTTGAAAAATGGATGATTTGAAAAAGACTCGAGTTTTTTTGAAAAAGACGGTTTTTGAAAAGACGAGACACGGACCAAGTAGCATGTAGTCACGGAACAGTATAACGACGCCATGTATGCTCCTAGTCTAAGTCTCGGTCGGTCAAATAGGGTCTATACCAACAACGATGGCTTTCTCGTACGGAGGACGGACTCCCTAAGCCGAGTGGGTCTTAGGACATGCCGCAAAGCCTAAACGAGTTCCACCATCGATGTCTTTAGCGCGTCCTAGTAGGAACGCACCGTGGTATAGTGGGACGTCGGTCACAAGTAACCGACCCGGGAAAGAATGGGTTATGCATGAACCATTGAACTAAAACGTGTACATTACTATTCGAACGATTTCTTTTCGAGTCTCACCCTAGGGATGCCGATGGTAAGTGACTCATCAGTTAATCCCCAGCGGAGTCGCCAAATTGTGGACATGACATAGGTCCACCCCGACGCGGCCACGCGCGGGTTTGGGGAGGCGAATGAATCTCCATATGAGATGGTCAAATTGAAATTTAAATCAAAGTAGGAGTCGCCACCGAATTTTGTGGTTATTCGGAACCATTCGAGCCCACTCTATGTCGTAGTGGGCCGTATACAAAATACGGCCCATTTCCGATGTGAGATTTTATTGGGCTCGTCCCTTTGCATATCGATACCGATGCCGACTAGGCGGTTAATCGTATATTGAATGACTGTCGTTGCCAATGGATTCGGACATCCGGAAACCATGGTTCTGAGTAAGGGGTGAGGGTACGTGTTGAGAAGTTCACTAAGAACACCCAACCCCGCCCGCACTTAGCGGCCTTTACTAAGATATCGTTCGTTTTTTATGTACACGGGTTAGTTCGACGGTTGAATGATATGCAAACATTATTTTCCTAAGCATGTGAGAAAAATAAAGTGGGTTGCTAAGTCGTTTAATGGATGTTAAACTAATAACGTCGAAGTTATTTTAGCATGTGAGTTCGTTTTAGTCTAATAAAACGATAAAAATAAATAAAAAGCTACAAACACGAGAAAACGAGTTAGTAACGATGAATAAATCGAATAAAGACATAAATAAATAAAATGCATGATTTTTAGAAAAGATTTATGACACGTGATTGATTAGCACGTGTTGACCGAGGTCGAAAAAAGTATTTTATTGAAATATGTCGCGAAGATCGCATTTTAATATAAGGTTCGAGAAGAATTAAAAATAGAAAAGCGAAGAAACGAAAAAAAAAAGACTCGGCCGAGCAGGCTGTGGCGCGAGTCGCCTGATACGGCGCGCGACTCGCGTGACAGCCTGTCCGGGTTTTTTTTATTTTGTTCGAAAAAATCGTTAATTTTTATAAATCGCGTACAAATATGGATTAATTTATACTCGACTTATATTTTCGATATTCGTCGTATTCGATTATTGATTATGAAATCAATATCGAATAGTTAGAATGATTTTAGAAAAAGTTTTGAGGAAAAAAAAAGAAAAAAAGTTAGTTTTGAACGAAAACGTAAAAAAAGAATTTTGAACGAAAAATATGTTAAATCTCTCCGCGTGTAAAATCATCGATTTTTGTAAATAAAAAAGGTTAATGACTTTGTTAGCATCAACGAGAATAAAATTTAATTTAGTTCTTGTAGATACGATATACGATTAGAGAATCGATATCATATTTTTAGAACGTTGTAAAAAGTTTTGTTATCGAAAATAAATAAAAATATGATGCGATGAACGACCCATATTAAAATACGAAGCGACCGACGAAAACAAAATAAAATAAAAAAAATAAAAAAAGGACGAAAAAGAAGAGAAAAAGACGTGAGATAGGGAAGAGAAAAGAGAAGAGTCGGGTTTGATTTACACCCTCAACCTACATGCTTTGTGTTCTCGGAATAAGGCTCGTCGGGCGGTAGTCTAGACTTGGGAGCGTCGAGATGATGTGGGTGAGTTAAGGTGTCGGTATTTTGAGTGTTTTTGTGTGTGTGTCGAGGGGGGTTTGGTCGGGTAGGATGGGACGGATTTGTCGGGTCTCGGACAAACTTCGGGAATGTATGTGTTTTCCGGTTTTTTGTGGAAGTACGTCAGGATTTTGGATGTCGTTTGATTGCTGAAAATTTGTGGTTTGATCGATATTTTTTGTATTAATCAATTGTGTTTTTTGTGTTGAACGGGATGTCCTATTTATAGGAATCGAGGTGGTCTTGCTTGTGTGACAAGAAACACCGGTTTGGATAGGAAATACGAGAGTTCGTAAGGAAATAAACTTCTCGTTTCTTGGTGGGAAAGCCAAAAACTCGGCTGGTGGTGGGTATTTGGCCGAGTACTCGGCTGTTTTGGCCGAGTATTCGAGGCTTGGTCGTTGTCTGATTCGGTTTCCGGATAGAATTCCTACTTGAGATCGAATTCTATCCTTAAACGGATTTGTTTAATATTATTCGAAGCTGATTTTTTTGGTGTTTGAGTCCGAATCAGCCGTGTAGTGTCACGGCCAGCTCGTGTGACTCGGGAAAAAATATCTTTGACCGGGTTTGACCCGGTCGCTAAAAGACGGTTTTACCCCTGGTGCCGGAATCGACCCAAATTAGCCTTATTTGACTCGAAACGACCCACTGGGTCTGAATTTGAGGTCCGTTTTGTGAGATTTGTACTTCTTAATAAGCCTAAACCAAATGTCCATGATTTCGAGCCCATATCCGAGTCCATTAAAGCATGTTTGCGTCCTATCATCATTGGGTGTTTGGTGGGACCTACTATAGACACCTGGCGGTCAAAATGTGGGTGTCTACATTATTATTATTATTATTATTATTATTATTATTATTATTATTATTATTATTATTATTATTATAGGAATAATCATAAATAAAAATGCATCCCATCCAACCTAGTATTCTTTGTCTTTGTCCCTCGGAAGTGTTCTTCGTTGATCTCGTCAATACCGCTCCTACCCTTGTCGTTGTTTCGAAATTGCCGACCGTACTAAATCTCCACCTCGTCCCATCATCGCCTTCTCCGTGTCCGTCTCAGGTTCGCCCCAGCAACCACCCGTGCCCCACGGGCCGGATGATCTGACTCTGCCGGCTACGACCCGCATGACCAACCAGCCGACACTGGATCGAAGAGCCCGGTCGAGTGTTTTATGTTTCGGTTTAGTCATTTTTTTTCCTTTTATTTTATACTGTTGAGCTTTGCTCCAATTTGTGGTGTTTTACGGGTTGTCACGCTCCCGTACACCATTTTTTTTCTTCTTTCATTTATTATTAGGGAAATTTCCCATGGTACCCCCGAACTATGTCACATTACACATGGTACACCCGCTTTTAAGTTTGTGCCCATGAAACCCTTAAGTATTATAGTTTGCTTCCTAATTTGTCCTTACAGCAACTTCCGTCATAACGCCGTCTCATTAGCAACTAATGACTGCCACACTGAAGCACTAATCACTGACACCTTACCCAGTCACTCATTCACTCAAACATTAATCACAAATTCTAACCTTTTCACCTTCATCTTTCATCTTCTTCAGTTAACGAAAAAAAATGGCAAAATCGAACTTCATCCCCGTAACCTAGCTCGATCATCCTTCAACATCAACCTAATCCAATAAGCAAGTTCTATCCCAAGTGATTAAAATCGTTTCTTCCAATAAGAAAGGTAAATACTACTAACTCTATATTTTTCGTATTTCTGTGATTAAAGCTTCGTACATCTTCTTCTATGCTATTAGGTGATTGTACTATGGTTTATATTCGTACATCTTATAGGTTTAGTCTATAAATTTTGATTTCGAATTCTGATAAAATTAGGGTTTCTGATTATATGTTTCAATTAGGGTTTTCTTTTCCCTAAAAAATTTCAATTCTCAATCTAATGCTATGTTCTAGTGTTACTAGATTGAATGTTAATCTAATATTGTTCATTAAAATGGGTTTATGTTCAATTAGGGTTTATACAAAATTAGGGTTTATACTCTGCTCTATATGATACTGGATATGATACTCTGTTCTATACAAAATTAGGGTTTAGGTTCAATTACGAATTTTTCTGAAATTTTATTGGTTTGCATTCAAATACTCCGTATTTTTTTTAGTTGTCAATTTTCCTATATACATCATGATTATTGAATATTTCTGTTGAGTTATATATTTCAATTGTGTTATATTTCAATGTGTTATGTTCTTATTATCGTTGTGTTCACTTAATTCTCATTTATTGTTGATGTTTGTGTACATACAGAATGTCGGCTAAAATATGGATTGAATTTCAATATGACGGGAAGTGTTTCGATTATCCTGTGTACGACGTCGATTTAATGCAATTACTGGACATAATTGGCGACCTTGATGAGGTGTCTTCGAAGCAAAATGTTCTTATACCCGAGTGATGCGCGTATTTTATATACATTTTTTATACCTTTTATACGTGCATTCTCGTGTTTATTGAATAGTGAAAACTATTATTTTGTCCCGAATTGGCTACTTTGTGGTTGTATTGTCATTTTGCAGAAACGGAAGACAAAGGAGCTAAAACGAACCAAAACCGGGCTAAAGCGAAGCTGGAAGGAGATGTTCGCTGAACTGGATGATAGTCGACCGACTATTAAGATAGTCGGCCGACCATGACGATAGTCGACCGACTATTACTATAGTCGGCCGACTATTCTGGAGCTGCAGAGATCAAGTTTATGAATCGTTAGTCGACCGACTATTACAATAGTCGGCCGACTATTTCCTGGGCCGCAGACAGATTTCCTATTCAGCAAGTTATTTCCTAAACCGTTTTAACTCATCCTAAGCTGTATAAATATGGCTTTTCAGCCACTTTTAGGGTTTAACAATTCCCACTACTCTTTAGACTTCTTCTCTACTTTTATTCTCTCTAGTTTTAATTTCTTCCTTTAAACTCGGTTATTGTAAGAACTTTTGGATTCGAATCGCCTTCATTACTTCGGTAATTTAATCTAATCTTTCTTCCTTCTTCTTCGTTCTTTATTCATCTTCTTCATACTTAATTATTCTTAATCTTTGTTTTATGTTTGTCGTAATTTAATTTTATTATTATTCATCATGTTTAATCTAGTAAAATCTTTTATTAATCTTGTTGTTCTTAATTTAATCATGAGTAGCTAATTTCCTTCGCTAGGATTTAGGGGATCTGCGAATTGAATGTGGTTGTTAAATAATTTATAGATCTGTCAATGATATTGTGTCTGAGTTGTCAATTGTAGCATATAATCGCGATTAGTCAGTTAATGCGCATGATTGATTAATTGAATTCGGTAAACTTGAACCTAAGATCGGAAGCCTGGTAAAAGTTAGACCTGCTACAACACATTAGTTTGCCCTAATAACATCGGAAGCCGTTAGACGCATGCTAGGGTGAATAGCGGACCGGAAGGACCTTTTCAATACCCCTTAGACCAATATCTGCGACAGACCTGTGACTTAGACTGTGACCATATGAGACTCGTAGTGAACCGACAATCCTAGTTTTCTCTCCATATATCTATTTGTCTTAATTCATCTTATTTAATTTAGTTATTCTTCTCCTTTAATTTTCTTTTCCTTCACTACTTTAGTTTAGTTAACCACAATCAAAAACCCCCGACTTGTTACGTAGATAGACTTTAATTACGAGTAGAATTTATTTGTCTCTCTGTGAAATCGATCCCGACTTCCCTAGCTATATTTTTAGTTGGACCGTAGTTGGTTATTTTTTATAGGTATACGACTAGCTTATCAAATTTTGGCGCCGTTGCCGGGGAGACGGTTAATTTTACTTGTCTTTTTAGTTTATCTTTTGTCTCAGGGAACTTTCGTTCCTTGAGACGGTTCTCATATCTTCCTTCTTAGTTCTGTGTATGCCCAGGTCTAACAGGTCCGAGATTCATCCTTTTGATCCCGAACCCGAGAAGACCCTACGAGCTAGACGGAGTTTTTGGAGGGAAATACGTCAAGCGAAGAAATCTAACCCGCCTGACCTACTTTTCGCTAATCTGGAAGCGGAATATTCGTCCCACGAAGAGGACAACTCCAGCACTAAATCAGACGACGAGTCAGATATCTCAATTCCGATCATGCCACCGAAACTTTCCACTCACTCCGAGCCGACTCAGGCCAACATCCCAAAAGGATGGAAGCTACCTACTCCTACCATTGGCTCCTTCGAGATTCGTCCCGCTTATATCAATTTAGTGGAGCGAAATACCTTCTCGGGCAATAAAAACGAAGACCCCGGACAGCATATGGAAATATTTACTGATTATTGTTGTTCGATTCCAATTGCTCCCGGGGTAACACAGGAACAAGTAATGGAGGCCTTATTTCCATTTTCACTTGCAGGTCCAGCCCGTAGATGGTATCGAGACTTGGATAAGGCAGCAGCAAACATTAATGACTGGAACTCGTTGGCGCTTGCTTTTTATAAGCATTACTACCCTCCTCAGCGCACTAATCAGATACGGAGTCAGATAACCAGTTTTAAGCAAGGACCATTGGAAGATCTTAACGAAACATGGACTAGATTTAAGGATCTAGTCCGTTCTATTCCTCACCACGGATTTGAACCATGGTTTTTATGTAATCAATTTTATAATGGTTTATTTGATGATAATCGTGCTATTCTTGATGGTGCAGCTAACGGACGTTTCCAAAACAACGTTGATGATGACAAGGGTTGGAAATTGATCGAGGAGATGGCCACGCATCGAGCCGAATATGGAAATCCGAGGGGTAGTGTTCGGGTAGCCGCAGCGGAAACCAGTGAGATTATGGCTCAATTTGATCATCTTCATGCCCGTCTCGATAAAATTCAGAATCCACCTCATAGGAACGAGTCGAATCAGCAAACTGTCCATGCCATGATCAAACAGGAGGCAATGTGCGAGCGATGTGGTATCGAAGGCCATAGCGCGGGGGAATGTATGACCGGGATGGAACAACTTCTAGCTTTTCAACACTTCAAGCAAGGTATCCCTATTCTAATTATTACAATGAGAGGACTAGGGAGCATCCGAACTTCAGTTGGACGAGTCAGAATGTGTTGAACCCAGTTCCTCAGCCGAAGCAACAAACTTATGTTCCGCCTCATCGCGGACAACAACAAAGCTTCCAAAAGCCTCTAGCTCTTCCACCGCCGACTCAACCTCTTGCTATTCTTCCTCCACCGCCCGCGACTCCGGCTCCAGTTCCTAGCGAATATCAGGAATTGAAGAGTATGATGCAATCTCTTATGATCCAGATGCAGAAAAGTGACCAATCCAAAGATGCACAGATCAAGATGTTGGAGACGCAGGTGGCGCAACTTGCCACAAATCAGTCTGCTAGGCAACCGGGCACACTACCGTCACAACCGGAAAAACCGCATGATACGGCCAACGCGATTCAACTTCGTAGCGGCCTTACTTATGACGAGCCCAAGATGCCTAGTTACCATAATTCTGTTATTGTGGATGATGTAATTGAGGATGTAATAGATGATGATGTATCGTTAAAAACTGCTGAAACTGCTGTGAATGACGAACTGGTCAATAATAGTCGACCGACTATCCCAGATAGTCGGCCGACTATCGTTGACAGATTAACAGAAAATGTAGGTGAGGAGGAAAATAGTCGACCGACTATCCTTGATAGTCGACCGACTATTAATATTAGTCGACCGACTATCTCTGATAGTCGGCCGACTATTCCAGAGGTTAGATCCAGATCCGAGACGGTTGCTGCTGATAAGCCGACTGATGCTGAAGTGGAAACGGGTGTTCTACGAAATAAAGCTGCTGAACAGGTCAAAATTCAAGTTCCTTTTCCTAGCCGGTTGAAGAATAAGAAGATCGAGAACCAGTTCAGTAAGTTTATGGAGGTCGTCAAAAATCTCCAGGTAACCGTTCCCTTCACGGAATTAATTACCCAGGTACCTTCTTACGCAAAATTTATGAAAGATATTCTGACCCGTAAGAGGAACTTTAATGAACATGAGACTATTGCTTTTACTGCTGAGTGTAGCGCTTTAATTCAAAGTAAGTCTCCACCCAAACTGAAAGACCCGGGTAGTTTTTCCATACCATGCACCATAGGCACCCATGTAATCGATAAAGCTTTATGTGATTTGGGTGCAAGTGTCAGTGTCATGCCCTATTCAGTTTGCGAGAAACTGAATATGGGTCAGCTTAAAGTCACAAGTGTGACTCTTCAGATGGCTGATAGGTCAGTCAAACGTCCCCTAGGAGTTTTAGAGGATGTCCCTGTTAGGATAGGTAAATTCTGTATACCTGTCGATTTCATTGTTTTAGATATGGCTGAGGATACCCAAATTCCTATAATTTTAGGTAGGCCGTTTCTACATACTGCAGGGGCTATTATAGATGTCAAGCACGGACGCTTGACTCTAGAGGTGGGGGACGATAAAGTGACCTTTAATTTGGCCAATACATTAGCTAAGCCTATGATCGAGGATACTTGTTATGCACTAGATATCATTGATGAAGTTATTCTTGATGTTTGTACGGGCTCCCTGAGTAGGGACCCGCTCGAGGCTTTGACATGTTTAGACACTTGTGCAGGTGATAAGACTAACGATGATGCTGTGTGGGATATTTTAGGAGATACACAGAAACTGATGAGCATCGACGGAGAAGTGGTAAATAGGTTGGTAGATACTTCTTATGCTGTAGAGGTAACCAAACCCGACCTGAAACCTCTTCCGTCTCATCTTAAGTATGTATTTCTAGACGATTCTGAGTCTTATCCCGTCATCGTAAGTAATAAGTTAGATGAAAACCAACTTTCTGCCTTGTTGGTCGTTCTTAAAAAGAACAAGAATGCATTAGGTTACAGTCTAGATGACCTTAAGGGAATTAGTCCCGATATTTGCATGCATCGAATTGAATTAGAAGAGGATCGCCGACCTGTTAGACAGGGTCAACGTAAGTTGAACCCGAAAATGCAGAAAGTGGTAATGAAAGAAGTGATGAAGTTGTTAGATGCATGTATAATTTATTCTGTCGGTCACTCTAAATGGGTGAGTCCTGTTCAGGTCGTCCCGAAGAAAGGCGGGACGACCGTGGTTAAAAACGATAAACATGAATTAATACCTACTAGAATTGTAACGGGTTGGTGAATGTGCATAGACTATAGAGAATTAAATGCCGCCACAAAAAAAAGATCACTTTCCTCTTCCGTTTGTCGATCAAATGGTAGAAAGGTTAGCCTCACATAAGTTTTTCTGTTATTTAGATGGCTATTCAGGGTTCTTTCAGATCCCGATCCATCCTGATGCTCAGGAAAAGACTACCTTTACTTGTCCCCATGGTGTTTTTGCTTATCGCAGGATGCCCTTCGGGTTGTGTAATGCCCCTGCCACCTTTCAAAGGTGTATGATGGGGATATTTTCCGAGTATATCGAGTCTATTATGGAGGTATTTATGGATGATTTCAGTGTCTACGGTAGTAGTTTCACTGATTGTTTGACTAACCTTGATAAAGTGATGCAGCGATGTATTGAGGTCAATCTAGTGCTGAACTGGGAGAAGTGCCATTTTATGGTTAACGAGGGAGTTGTCCTTGGGCACTTAGTTTCAGATCGAGGCATCCAAGTAGACAAAGCAAAGGTGCAAGTGGTCGAGCAATTGCCTCCTCCCGTTAACGTGAAGGGGGTTAGGAGTTTTCTTGGACACGCCGGATTTTATCGCCGGTTTATCAAAGATTTCTCTAAAATTCCTAAACCACTTACACAATTGCTCCTTAAGGATGCCCCATTCGTTTTTTCTTATGAATGTTTATCTGCTTTTAACAGGTTGAAGCAGGCTTTGGTTACAGCACCTATTATTCAAGCCCCGGATTGGGAGTTACCGTTTGAAGTTATGTGCGATGCTAGTGATTATGCGGTCGGAGCGGTGCTGGGTCAAAGGAAGGAAAAAGCAGTGAATGCCATCTATTATGCGAGCCGAACTCTGGATGAGGCTCAGGTGAAGTATACTACGACGGAGAAGGAGCTTCTAGCTGTGGTTTATGCATTAGAGAAATTTCGATCCTATTTAATAGGATCGAAAGTCATAATTTATACGAACCATGCGGCTTTGAAGTACCTCCTCGCGAAGCAGGAAGCCAAACCGAGATTGCTACGATGGATCCTTCTACTTCAGGAATTCGACTTGGAGATAAAGGACAAGAAGGGCACTGAAAATTCTGTGGCGGACCACCTTTCTAGATTTCCATTGCAGGACGGAGGCGATACTTTACCGATAGATGATTCTTTTCCTGATGATATTTTGATGGCTATTGGTATAATGGATACTCCGTGGTATGCTGACTATGCTAATTTTCTTGTAGGTAAAATAATGCCGCCTGATTTGTCATATCAACAAAAGAAGCGATTCTTACATGATGTTCGGCAATATTTTTGGGACGATCCATATCTTTTCAAAGAGTGTGCCGACGGAATTTTTAGGCGATGCATACCGCAATGGGAAACCAAAGCCATCTTGGAAGCCTGTCATTCCTCGTCTTATGGTGGTCACCACGGTCCCGCTAGGACCGTGGCTAAGGTACTTCAATCAGGTTTTTATTGGCCATCTTTGTTTTCTGATGCCAAGTCATTTGTTTCAGGATGTGATGCTTGTCAGAGGACGGGAAACATCTCCCGGAGGCATGAGATGCCTTAGGTCGGTATTTTGGAGGTAGAGATTTTCGATGTTTGGGGCATCGACTATCAAGGCCCCTTCCCGACAAGTCGAGGTAATAGGTACATTTTAGTAGCTGTGGACTACGTATCTAAATGGGTAGAAGTCGTTGCCTCGGTCCATTGTGACGCTAAGACCGACATCCAACTTTTCAAGAAGATTATATTCCCACGTTTTGGCGTCCCCCGAGTCGTCATTAGTGATGGAGGTATGCACTTTAAGGAAAAACAACTTATTGCCTTATTATCTAAATATGGTGTTATGCATCGTAGAGGTTTGCGGTATCACCCCCAAACTAGTGGACAGGTTGAAGTTTCCAACCGGGAGCTTAAGGATATTTTGGCAAAAGTTGTCTCGAAGTCAAGAAAAGATTGGAGCCTGAAACTAGATGACACTTTATGGGCATATAGGACCGCCTATAAGACACCGATTGGTACATCGCCTTATCGGTTGGTTTATGGGAAGTCCTGTCACTTACCCGTAGAGTTGGAACATAAAGCTTGGTGGGCCGTTAAAGAACTAAATTTTGACCCGAAATTGTGTGGCGAAAATCGACTTCTACAGCTAGATGAGCTCGAGGAGTTCAGGATGAATGCCTACAATAGTGCCCGTATCTACAAAGAAAAGACAAAAAGGTGGCACGATAAGCGTATCATTCCGAGAGAATTTAAAGCGGGCGAAAAGGTATTATTGTTTAATTCTCGTCTTCGTCTTTTTCCTGGAAAATTAAAATCTAGATGGTCCGGCCCCTATACTGTAATTTCGGTTTCAAAATTTGGGTCGGTCGAGCTTGAAAATTCTTCAACGGGAAATCGCTTTAAAGTCAATGGTCACCAAATAAAGCACTACCACGAGAAAAGTGAGACAGGAGGGGAAGTCGAGGTTTTGTACCTCGAAACAGTCACCAACTGAGCAAGTGACTACGGTCGTGCGGGACCTTAAACCAGCGCTGACCGGGAGGCAACCCGGGTTGTAAAACATTTGTACCTGCATTTAGTTAGTTAGAGCATATTTAATTTTCTGCATTATAGATTTTGTGAGGGTGAGAACGAGGGTCTAAAGGTTTAAATTGAGTTTTGCAGAGAACAGGCTGCTGACGGAAAACTAGAACTGGTCAACAATAGTCGACCGACTATTTTTTTAGTCGGCCGACTATTTGAATAGTCGGACGACTATTTCTATAGTCGGCCGACTATTCCGACAGTTATCGCGCACTTTGGATGAATATCTCCGTTGGATAAGTCTTATTTCCCTCTTTACTCCACTTCATCAGTCATTTTTTTTGAAAAAATTTTTTACTCCTAAACCCTATTTTCTCTCTTACTCCTCCCACATAACCCCATCCTCAACATTCATCCTATTCATTCAAATCTTCATCTTCAACCTCCCTACCCATCTTCTTCTCTCCATCTCTTTTTCTTCTTTAATCTTTTCATCCTTGCTAGTTTCTTGTCCTTTTGAAGTTGCAACTACTTTCCAACCATTCAAGTAAGTTTTTCTCAGATTTGCCTCAATTTTTTTAGTCTAACTTTTTCTCGGTCTGCTGTACGCCGTCCGCCGGAGTCGCCGACCATCAGAATAGTCGGGCGACTATTCTGATAGTCGGACGACTATTCCGATAGTCGGACGACTATTGTGTTTATCGGGCGATTCTGTTTCGCGATTGCTGGGTTTCTGCCGAGGTTGTTCCGACTCCTTGAATTTCAGATTTTCGATTTAGTTTGTCTCAGATTTATGCTATTACTCATTTTGTTTACCCAAATTTGTTGATTTCATCCACATTATAATGTTTTTACCCAAATTTCAGTTTTGAAATTAGGGTTTTGATTTCAATTGATTTGGGATTTTTTTTGTGTGAGTAGTACAGTAGTCTGATTTTTGCTATTTCAGGTCGAAATGGATGCAAAAAGACAACGCCGGGGGAGCACAAGACGTCGGACCGACATTAGCCGGGAGTCAGCGCCAACTCAGGATCTCGTTCCATTTCCCGAGGAAGGCATACCGGAATACCCAAACATTCAGTTTGCCTCAGCTGATCAGAGAGAGCGTTTTATCCGGTTGGCAGCTCTTAAGGTAACCCCGACACGGTTCCTAGACCGTGAGCTCTTGGGCAGGTTAGGCATTTATCAGCCTGTTATTGACTTACTTAATGGCACTGGTATGAGTGGGCTAATTTATATGCTAGAATTCACATATAAGGGTCCTACTCTTGAGTTTTTTAGTAGTTTCAATTTTTTTAGTGACATGAACTGGGACACACCTTGCATTTTTTTTAGACTCTTTAACACGAGTTTTTCTAGGACCGTTCGCGAGTTCGGTCAGCTTTTAGGTGTTACTAGCGAAGGGGATTCAATTCATCCCCCTCGCCGTCTAGCCAATGAAATCTGGTCTTGCATTACTGATCGTAATACGGGTCGTAAGCGGGGCAACGAAGTCCATCACCCGGCCATTCGATACTGGCTTCGTTTGATAGGGTGCACCATTTACGGACGTACTGAGCCGAACAATGTTAATGCTGATGAGTTAGAGAGTCTAGCGGGCTATCTAAACATCGATAGCGAGCGACCATATGTCATGAATGTGGCCGCCCTTGTTGCCCACCATTTCCAACATATCGGAAATGGGCTTATTTCTGTCATTCATTGTGGAGGTCTCGTTTCCCACATCGGTCGTAGGCTATTTCCGGACTTCCCGTACGAGGAGGAACCTATAGGACACGATCTTCCGTCTGCCGAGCGACTTGAAAGTCGCCTTTTGAACTTTTATGTCCTTAGGAGTCTTCATTGGCTAGGTCCTGATTTGCGTTGGCGCATAACTAAGGATGAATCGGTTATCCTCCCTTACAATCTACCACCTCTTACCCCCTTCCCCTATCTCCCCTTTGGTCATGAACGGGACCCTCCACCGTATCCCTCCTATTTGCTACCACTTAGGAGGGATCTTCAGACCCCGACACACTTCGCACCCGAGACGGGTGGACCGTCTCGACCTCCTCGACAATCTCGAGGGGGTGGCCGATCGACTAGCCATGCATCACATACACCATCGTTTGCGGCTGGACCTTCGGTCCCACCACGGCCTCCTTATGCATATCCATATACTGATTATTCTGATGTGCCTGCATTTCCTGCCCACTTTGTGCCTCCTCCGCCATATGTTACACCTGCGGTCCTCGACCAAGCGGCGGTACCTGGAATGCTTAATGAGTTGTGCCACCGGATGGCAGCGGTACAGCTAAATCAGGCACTTGCCGACTTTCCATGTTACGACAATGGAGTGCGGATCGGCCTGATCTCTCCTACAGGTTGGCATCCGACTTACTAAACCTACCCCGAGGGAGGCTATGGTAACACTGCCGGGAATGAGCAGAGAAATGACGATGATGGAGATGACGATGGTGGAAGTGGTGATCAGGAGGAGAGCGGTGACGAGAACTCCGATTAGGACGGTTTGGGGAGGTCTCCATTTGTATATATCTTGTAAGTAGTTCTTCTTTTTCTTTTTGCACTTCCATCGTTTAGCATTCCTTCCCCGTATTTATTGTTGCCTCTTACTGTTTGTTGTACACAATGAGGGCATTGTGCGATTTGGTTTGGGGAGGGTATGCATCTGTCTGTTTTCATCCATCTGCATATTTCTTGCATTTCCGCATGCATTTAAAAAAAAAAAAAATCAAAAATATGTATTTGCATTTAGTCGAGTCTTAGTTGAGTCGGAATGCTATGTAGCGATGATGATATTGCTTTTATGTCTTCATTTAGTTGCTTATGCTAGTGCGCCGTTAGAATTTTTGTATATAATTACATGTGACATTCTTGCACCTTTGGTTAACGGTACTGAACGAATAAACTTGACTCATTGTTGGCAAACTACTCAGATTTGTAAGGAATTAGAGCCTTAAACTGATGACATTCATGATCAGTTTCATTTAGGTTGAGAGTAGTACTCCTTATGAGGCATGTAATATCAAACTGCATAAGCATGACATTCGTCTCTTAGGTACCTGTACGTTTTTGACTCGTGGTTTTGACATGTGCGAAAAAGGCAAATCCTTTCTTTTAATTAATTCCCATGAGCCTCACATAGCCAAATTGACCTGTTTGACCCGTTTATTAACTACATGCCATAACTTGCCTACCCTAGTCAAGCTAGTAGATGAATTGGACGGAATTGTTTTTTTTTCGGGTTAATTTTGGTACCATGATAGTGGAAAAGAAAAAGGAAAATTGAAAAAAAATGAATGAAAAGAAAAAATCAATGAGAAAAAAAAAATCTCGAATGAAAAAGGAAAAAAAAAAAGAGAAAGGAAAGAAGAAGAAAAGAAAAAAATGAAGTGAAACTAGAAGAAAAATGTGTTTTTGCTATGAGAAAAGAATTGATCTCTCTAATTTCATAGTTATTGGTGAGAAGCGGTTTTTATAAGGCGCTTGTTATTATGCCTAATTTCTTCGACTAGAGTTTGGGGAGAACGGAATGAATTTCATGTTGGTTGTAGTTGTACTAGCTTGGCTTTTACCTCCACATATCCATATCGTTTTGCCCCTTCTTACCCGATTAACCTCACTTTATACCATATGTAAGTCCTTGGCACGTGTCTTTTCCCGATAGAATGCGTATGTACGGTTATTAGAGATTGATTTCATGTTAGATTGCATGCATGTTCTTGTAGGTCGCAGTTTAGGTGAGTGCTTTGTCTTTCCGTTTTTACATAAACTCACAATATCACCCGATTTGTGTGATGAGCGTTCCGTGAGAGTCCGACATAGACGAGTCTTGCAAGGTTGAAGGTTCAGTACTGTTGTCATTGATCAAGCTTGTTGTATGTGGTTGTTTACATTTATTTTAATTGTCGCGCATTGGTTTGGGTGACTTTGGAGCATATTCCGCTATGAGCTATATACATTCCATTAGGATTGAGTTGTCGTTTTGTGCTTGCTTGAGGACAAGCAAGGGTTTGGTTTGGGGAGATTTTATGCGCGTATTTTATATACATTTTTTATACCTTTTATACGTGCATTCTCGTGTTTATTGAATAGTGAAAACTATTATTTTGTCCCGAATTGGCTACTTTGTGGTTGTATTGTCATTTTGTAGAAACGGAAGACAAAGGAGCTAAAACGAACCAAAACCGGGCTAAAGCGAAGCTGGAAGGAGATGTTCGCTGAACTGGATGATAGTCGACCGACTATTAAGATAGTCGGCCGACCATGACAATAGTCGACCGACTATTACTATAGTCGGCCGACTATTCTGGAGCTGCAGAGATCAAGTTTATGAATCGTTAGTCGACCGACTATTACAATAGTCGGCCGACTATTTCCTGGGCCGCAGACAGATTTCCTATTCAGCAAGTTATTTCCTAAACCGTTTTAACTCATCCTAAGCTGTATAAATAGGGCTTTTCAGCCACTTTTAGGGTTTAACAATTCCCACTACTCTTTAGACTTCTTCTCTACTTTTATTCTCTCTAGTTTTAATTTCTTCCTTTAAACTCGGTTATTGTAAGAACTTTTGGATTCGAATCGCCTTCATTACTTCGGTAATTTAATCTAATCTTTCTTCCTTCTTCTTCGTTCTTTATTCATCTTCTTCATACTTAATTATTCTTAATCTTTGTTTTATGTTTGTCGTAATTTAATTTTATTATTATTCATCATGTTTAATCTAGTAAAATCTTTTATTAATCTTGTTGTTCTTAATTTAATCATGAGTAGCTAATTTCCTTCGCTAGGATTTAGGGGATCTGCGAATTGAATGTGGTTGTTAAATAATTTATAGATCTGTCAATGATATTGTGTCTGAGTTGTCAATTGTAGCATATAATCGCGATTAGTCAGTTAATGCGCATGATTGATTAATTGAATTCGGTAAACTTGAACCTAAGATCGGAAGCCTGTAAAAGTTAGACCTGCTACAACACATTAGTTTGCCCTAATAAGATCGGAAGCCGTTAGACGCATGCTGGGGTGAATAGCGGACCGGAAGGACCTTTTCAATACCCCTTAGACCAATATCTGCGACAGACCTGTGACTTAGACCGTGACCATATGAGACTCGTAGTGAACCGACAATCCTAGTTTTCTCTCCATATATCTATTTGTCTTAATTCATCTTATTTAATTTAGTTATTCTTCTCCTTTAATTTTCTTTTCCTTCACTACTTTAGTTTAGTTAACCACAATCAAAAACCCCCGACTTGTTACGTAGATAGACTTTAATTACGAGTAGAATTTATTTGTCTCCCTGTGAAATCGATCCCGACTTCCCTAGCTATATTTTTAGTTGGACCGTAGTTGGTTATTTTTGATAGGTATACGACTAGCTTATCACCGAGGTTTATAATCTGTACTATAAAGGTGCAAGGGGTAAGAAGATGTACATAAAGAGTGACGAAGATCTGATGGGTATGTTTGCATATTTTGATGGTCTAGAAACCATTAAGGTTTGGCTGGAGAGGACAAACAAACCCATTAAACTGTTCCAAATGGCTGCTCAACTAAAGAAATCATGGCTAGAGGAAGAAGAGAACAGAAAAAGGCAAGAAGGGGAAAGGAGAAGGCAAGAAGAAGAACAAGCAAAAATGGACAGGGAGGCTGAACATATTGCACCATTGAGTATTGAAGTGCCTGTGTTTGACATAGACACTAATGAGACACAATGGGTGAGAACCTACAACTCACAAGAGTGTCCAGAGGATACAGTGGTGGAGGAGGAGCAGCAGGCTTATGAGCCTCCAAAACACCAAAGTGAGCAACCTGAAGAGCAACCAACTGGGGAAAATGAAGTGCCTACTGAACAGCAGAATGAGCAGGCTACTGAGATCCCTGAAGAAGAGTTCGAACAACCCACTGATCCACTTTGTGGACAACCCAATAAGCAGCCAACTTCAGAACCTGATCAGCAGGCTACTGACGAGGATGATCAGCAGGCTAATGAAGAAGCTGAACCACCCTCCCAACCCAATGAGGAGACAGTACAACAACCCTCTCAAAAAACCTCACAAATGCGCTCACAATGTCCCACTTCTGACATATTTTCAACACAGTCTTCTGAAACTGTTGCACACCGAACAAGAGCAACCCAAAATCAGTCCACTGACCCACTATCCCAGAAAAAACTTCCGAAATCCACTGCTAGGAGAAAGGGAGTCTATGTTCCCAAGATGTACAAGAATATGGGGGTTGAAGGGGATGTTGGTGTGGAGAGGCCTAAAAGAAACCTAAAAACACATGTTGTTGAGACTCTTGACAGTGAGGAGGTGGAGGAAGAGAGCACGGATGAGGATTTTCTTTGCAGTGGGGAGGAGGACAGTAATGATGATGAAGATGTGTCCATGGATGGTTCTGACAGTGAGAAGGATGAGGATGACAGTGATGGAACTCATCCATTTGATGTTGAAGCAAATCTGGGTGAGGAGGGATGCGATGACAGTGCACAACAAATGAAGAAGATGTACAAGAATGGGAAAATGTATACACCTAAGCGTTGGGGTGAGATTGTACTCAAACCATGGTTGTTGTTCACGTCGAAGGCAGACTTCTTACTTGTCCTAGCTGACTACTGTGTGCAAGAGGGGTTTAGTGTGCTTGTTCTCAAATCTGAGAAGACGAGGTACAGAGCAGAGTGTAGTGGTAAGGACTGCACTTGGACAATTCATGCATCGTGTTTGCCCGATGAGGTTACGTGGGCTATTAAGACAATTTCAGGGGTTCATAAGGAATGTTTGAATGTGAGAAAAAATCCCATGGCCACCGTACCTTGGATGGCTAAAAAATTGGAGATAGAGTTGATGGCACAACCTAATATGCCTGTGAAGTCTATGGTTCAGTTGTTAATGGACAAATACGGCATTGAGGCGTGTAAGAGGACGATGTACAAGGTCAGAATTGCTGTGAAAGATCTAGTAACCGGAGGTGACGAGGAGAGCTACAATCGTTTGGCAGCGTATGGTGAAATGATTAAGTCCACGAACCCAGATTCTTGGACTTTAATAACTTGGAATAATCCTTCTACTGGTTCAGAAGTCCACTTTAAAGCGATGTTTGTGAGTTTTAAAGCATGGGTAATTGGGTTTCTCAAAGGCTGCAGACCAATCATCGGGGTTGACGGCTGTCACCTCAAGGGAAGACACAAGGGGATATTGCTATCGGCTTTGTCATTGGATGCAAACAATAACCTCTTCCTGATAGGTTATGCTATAGTGGCGAAGGAGAGCACCGAAACATGGACCTACTTTTTTAGGAACCTCAGAACCGCTTTCCAGAAATATGGTTGTACGAAATGGGATTGGACTTTCATTAGCGATCGAATGAAGGGGGTAGAGGCAACACTAGACAAAGAGTTCCCACAATCAGTTAAGAGGATATGTGCGCAGCATCTGTACATGAACTTCAAGCAGAAATGGGGCGGGCCAGCTTTTCACGACTTATTTTGGAAGGCAGCAAACTCTACTTCTCTCCACATGCACAATAAAGCTCTCGATGAGATAGGTAAGCTATCAACAGCAGCCGTCGGGTACCTTTTACAGGTTCCTCAACAATGGGCTAAATACCAATTTGACACTGAAGTAGCATGTGACCATAACACCTCTAATTTTGTGGAGTCTTTTAATGCTTTGATTAATGATTTGAGGGAGAAAGACGTGCTGACTTTAATGGAAGGTATTAGGACATATTTCATGGACAAGTTTGCTGAGAGGATTGATTTGGCTGAAAGATTGCAGGATGATGATGTTACACCGTACGTTAAGGAGGTCGTAGAGGCTAACTGTGTACAAAGTAGAACGTGTTTGGTGATCAATGCAGGAGGTGGGGAATTTGAGGTCTATGACGGTTATCGCAGTTTTCCTGTGGATATTCTCAATGGAACTTGTTTGTGTGGTGGTTGGCAGATAACCGGTATTCCATGTAAGCATGCTTGTAGAGCTATATACAAGAACAATGAAGAACCAGTGCATTATGTGAATGGATTCTTTAGTGGGCAATGTTACAAGCTGACATATGGAGACCGTATGCACCCTATGCCTGATAAAGAAGCTTGGCCAACATTTGATTTTCCTAAAGTCTTATCACCTATACCAGAGAGAAGCATAGGGAGACCGGCTCGACAAAGAAAAAGGAAGGCGGATGAGCCTAAGAAGGGAAAGCGAACAACTTTCGTGACATGCTCGATATGCAAGACGGTTGGGCATAATTCAAGGAGCTGCAAAGGTGGGCCAACTGCAAGGGAAAGACAAGCTTCTCAAGGTGGTGGTCGGAATAAGAAGGCAAGAACCGATGGAGCATCAACGAGCAACACAAGGGCTAATGGAGCCTCAACAACCAACACTTAGGTAAGTCCCTTCTAATTTTGAATGTTAAATTTGTCATGTTATTTACGGCTGAATGTTATATGGACAGAATATCATTAGTTTCGTATCTTCTTTCAATTTCAGAGTCAAGCTAAGGAAAGGAAGGAGAAGACCTATTATCTTTTGTGTATGGTTTAGCTAGGGGTATATATTTTGCACAGGTCTCTTATTATACCACCAATCCACCATACTTGGTCTTAGAATATGAATAATCTCGTATGTGGTACGTATATTTTGCACAGGTGTTTCTCCTATATTTTGGATAAGTTGGTACGTAAACTATCTTTTGGTGATTTGCATATCACACAAACAATTATTCCGCCGATGTTGTTCACTTTTTAGTTCGTTTGTTTAACGAACATATCAATGTGATGGTGGGAATATATTAGTAGTAATCTTATTTCATTGCATTAGACTTGTTTTCCGTACATATCACATTTTGTTCATAACAACATAAAGTAGACTAAAGTACATGACCGAACCAATTATGATGCTTAGATTTAGCAACTTCGACATAGAATCAATCTTTCTATTGATGTCACAAATTATTTCCATTTGTTTCTTCATCTTTTTCTTCAAATCTTGTTGAATGGACACTTGATCAACTACATCCATTGTGTTGGTATTTGTAACTTCTTCCGTTCTTCCTTTGCACCATTGAAACCACCCACATTCATCACATTTATAGTATAGCTTAAATGGATTTGCAGCGGTTGATCCGGATGCTCGAATATTTGCTCTTCTATTGCATCTTACGCATGTTTTGTTTTCCACTAGAACTCCTCTTAGAGTTGAACTTGAATGTGAAATCGACATTGTGGGAACTTTGATTTGTGTGGATTTTTTTGTTCGTATTCTGTCAAAATAGAAAGGGGGTATGCATTTATAAGCATTTGTGTAAGGCTAGTTCAATAATCTAGCCGTTACTTTGCTTCAAATAGTTGCCCCAATGCTTTTAGGGGTACCATGTGAACAAAAATGTAACTTTAGGGGTACCATGGGAACAACCAACAAACTTTAGGGGTACCATGGGAACGTCATTCTTTATGCTAAGGATTCTGAAAAGTAGCCGTTGAGGGACGTAATTAATTTTCCCTCCCAAAATTAATTACATCTTAATGACGCAGCTCTTAAGCATAATTCACGGCGTGATGACAGAAAATGGGATGTGGGCAAATTGGGAACTAAACTATAAAACTCAAGGTTACCATGGGAACAAACTTAAAAGCGGGTGTACCATGTGTAATGTGACATAGTTTGGGGGTACCATGGGACTTTTCCCTTATTATTATTATTATTATTTTTTTATGAATTGGAAAATTTTGTTGATGAATCAAAGAACAGTTTACAAAAAATTGGTGGGTAGCCGAGACACAATCTGGGCCTCCACCCCCTTAGCTATAGCAAAGCTAAGTCTGGTAAAAATAAAAGAAGCAGCGCGTGCTCCGGCATCCTGTGCTATCGAAAAAATTGGTGGGTAGCTAAGTCTTATTATTATTATTATTATTATTATTATTTTATACTGTTGAGCTTTGCTCCAGTTTGTGGTGCCTTACGGGTTGCCACGCGCCCGTACACCGTTTTCTATTTTAGAGTGTCACGACCTGCCGCTTCGGCCTCGTGCACCATTAGTTTTGTTAGTTTTCTTTTTTAATTTTGTTATCGGCATTCGCGTAATTTCGAGACATACGTTCAAGGCACATAGTTGCGATTCCGGCTTCAAAAGGTCGACTTGGTTCATCTTCAGCGGCATCTGATCTATAATTATTTGTTGGTCCAGTCAAAGCGTCCGTAAACTACCGTTTTGACTGAGGGGGCGTGTTAGTGAAGACATTCATTAGCATATCATAGTATAGCATTAGTGCATAACTTTACATCTTCCCGTCATTAGTATGACTTATGTAGGTTCATCGAATCTTGTGGTAAGGATTCGGTATTTATACCGGGTTTTGTAATTGGAATAAGATGAGCACTCTACATTTCTAAAAATATGTAGTCATATTTGCCCTCTCATTTATCTATCTTCCTCTTTTTTTGAGTCACTCATTGTTCCTTTCTTATCTTCCACCCAAAAAAGAAAGGGGAAGAACATAGCAACTCAGATGGAGTATATGAGGGTAATAGCAATGAGGGGTTATAAGAAGTTTCATATACAATAAGGAACTTCTTACCCATTGTTGTAACCATAAAGAGCTCCTTATTAAGGAGTTGGTTTCTTAAATTAGAAACTAGTTTCATAAGTTGGAGGAGAGAGAAAAAAATAGTGTGTGAAGATGAAACCATTAGGGGATTGAGGGTGTATTACTGTAATGCACTCCCTAGTAAAAGAGGAAATTTTGTTTTAAGAATGAAACTTCAACCATTGAGGTAAAAAATAGAAGTTCCATATGTAGAAAAATATGTTGAGATGGCAATAAAAAATATGGCATGAAGTTCCTACCATTGCTAATGCCCTTATATTGCCAAACGTACGAAAGTTGATTATGTGTACAAACTCACCTTTGATCACATTGTTTAGTATAACTATATGAAAGACATACTGTAACAACCCGGATTTTTGATGACTTAAAATTTATAGATAATACAGAAAATTATCTAAGTCATTTAATTATACAATATCAGAGTATAGTAAAAATCCGGATCACTACGGATCCTTAAAAGTAACGACTATTAACAACATAGTCGTGATTTACTAGTACAACATATAAACCGTATTTTATACAATATTTTATTAAGTCTCTCACTCGATCATTTCTCATCGCCTCATACCTGCAAAAATATATAAAACAGAGACCGCTGAGCGGGACAGCAACCAAACCGTTCATTTAACATCACTTCATACACATAAAACAATCATGTGAATAACCAATGATATGCTTATAAAAACATTAAAGGATATCACATAACAGATGGTCTCCTTTATTCCAATTAACTAACAGGTGAGGTAATGAAAACGATAAATTTTTAGAAGATGGGACATTGGCAGCCATTTGATTTTAAATCATTTTTCAAATGAGTATATAAGACATACGAGTCGTGGCTCCTAGTATCACCGCTACACCCTATTGGCTTGCATCTCACCAATAGAAGTAACCGTGTTATCGACTCGTAGACCGAACTGATCTTATGAGGTTTGCATCTCACCCATAAGGCTCAATTGGGTCGAACTTCAATTATATTATATGTTTATTCAGACGGGGCTCTGGGCAAAATGAAAGCTGATGATTACATTCTCTGCATCACCAAGAGGGAACCCGCAGTTTTTAGAATCTTGTTCTGCCCCCATAACCTAGGTAGTAATACTGATCAAGTACTTGTCTATACGTGCGCACATACCCTACGCAGACTCTTGAACCGCAACTCTCACTGTCGTAGGACGACTACCTTAAACACTAGGTCGACTCTCAGCCGCAGCTTTTGAGTCTGCTTTTCATTACAAGTGCAGTCGAAACACCACGAGTGGTAGAATCCAACACAAGCTATTCGTTCCAGACTCGCATCGTAAACTTTATATAAAAGTTGTCCGTGAACAATTAGTATTTTATTTGGTGACCTTAATAATTTGTCGGACTCATTTTAAATATTCACTTTCCCAAATTCTAACGTTCGGTGAGACAATGTTACACTTTAATCCTCAAGTGTCACCCGAAACATCATATCTCAAATATTGTATATGGAGTATCCTTTGTTTTTAAAATTAAAATCTCTCTTTAAATAAGGTTTTATATTAATTTTAAAACTTAAGATATATAAAAATATATTTAAAAATTTTAACATTTTTGGAAAATACAATTTAAATCATACTTAGTCGATTTAAAAATTTTGACGTGAAATTTCTTTTAATAATCATGATCGTCGTATAAAAGTTTTTGAATAATTTATGTTCGTTTATTATAGAAAACGTAATTAAGTTTATAAAATATAAGTGGAGTAAAATTTTATTCGTAAATAAACAATGAAAGCATTAAAACGAATTTAGACGTAAACAGGTTATAAGGAAGTAAAATTAACAAGAGGATCAATTAATAGGAAATAGAATTTATAAGTACAAGAACATAAATAACACGTAAAATACAATTAACATTAATTTAACACATCATACGTAAATTTTACTCTCTTTAGGTTCTTTTAATCATTTAATCAGTTTCTTAGATAAACAGAAATGTAAATGTGATAAATAAATTTAACAAGTGGTAATTTAGTCAAGTTAAATGTAGTCGTAAACTAAATGTATAACATGAATAAAATATCACATAACATTTATATATATATATATATATATATATATATATAAAAGTAATTTAGTCATACAAATAAGCCTAAATATTTAAATAAGCAACTTATTAAAGTTAGTAACACGATATACCTATATATATAAAGTGTTGTTAAAAGAAAAGTTTTGTTACCTTAATAGCTACTATTTATTAATTATATTAAAATTAAAGATTGTCGGGGTCGATGATGTCGTCGAAGTTTGGAATATCGTCTCCTCCTTCTTCTAGAATAATACGTTTACCCACACAAAAGATAAAAAATTAGTTAGATTCTGACCTTACTAAAATAATAATAAGTAAAATAATAAGTACCGTAACTAAAATAGACTAATAAGATGAAAGGTTTGAGAAGTCGTAAATACTTACGGACTTAACGTAAATGCGTAAGGTTGATAGTACGTTGATAGTTATGTAAAAAATTTGGTGGACTGCTATTTATAGTAAGAAAAAAAAGATAACCTTTCACTCTATTCTTAGACTAGGCTAGATGCCTCATACTTCTACACACGTGCATGCATTACATGCATGTAACTACATGCACACGTAAATTTTTGTTTGTCTCAAATAATTCATTTCGATCCATATCTCAGACAAACAAACGTCTTTTATTCTTAAAAAGTTGAAATATAAGATTAAGGAATTAAATTAATGGAACCCGTAAAATTTATTTTTAAAAATTTTGTAAGACGTAAGTACGTTCTGTAGTCTTGTTTACGATCTCGTGTAACAGATTTTAAAACGTTATATAAAAATTTCGATAAATTATTTTCAAATTTTTGTGAGACGAGAAAATGTCAGAATGACAGGTTACTGTTAAAATATTTTTGAGTCTTAAACTTTGTTTAACAAAAGATAAAAATTTTGAATACGTTTATTAAACACGGAGTGTTACAGTCTTCCCTCCTTAAAAAACATCCGTCCTCGAAATTCTGGTATAACTTAAGGGTTCGACTTAGGTTTAATATTCTACCTGAATCAAAAAGTTGTGGGTGTTTCTCTTGCATTGAGGCCTCAGTTTCCCACGTGGCTTGCTCATACTTTTGACCTCTCCACAATACTTTGACAAGGGGTATTACCTTCCTTCTTAAGGTACATACTTCCCTTTCTAGGATTCGAACCGGCCTCTCCGAATAAACAAGGTTTGGTTCTAAGGATATCGCATCTGGTGTAGTAATGTGTGATGGATCATTTCTATATCTCCTTAATTGGGATACATGGAATACATTATGAACTTTCTCTAGGTCAATGGGTAAATCCAATCGATATGCTACTTGACCTATTCGATCCAAAATCTCATAAGGTCTGATATACTTAGGACTCAATTTTCCTTTAACTCTGAATCTTCTCACTCCTTTAATTGGTGCAACTTTTAGGAATACTTTATCTCCAACATCAAATTCAATTGGTCGTCTATGCGTATTGGCATAAGCTTTCTGTCTATCCTGTGCCGCTAGAAGTTTCACTCGAATTATTTTAATCTGTTGAATCTGGCCTTGGATGAACTGAGGTCCCAAACCGACATTGTCACTAAGGTCATCCCAACATACTGGGCTTCTACACCTTTTTCCATACAATGCTTCAAAAGGAGCACATCCCAAACTAGCATGGTAACTATTATTGTATGAAAATTCTATTAACGAAAGGTTCTTCTCCCAACTTCCTGGAAATTCTAGGGTACATGCTCGTAACATATCCTCAAGGGTTTGGATAGTCCTTTCCGTTTGACCATCAGTTGCTGGGTGAAAAGCTGTGCTCATTCTAATCTTACTACCCAATAGTTGTTGCAATATGTCCCAAAAATTCGACACAAATCTCGGGTCTCGATCTGAAATAATTTCCTCGGGTACTCCATGAAGTCTAACTATTTCGGCTGTGTAGGCCTCAGCTAATTGTTCTAATCTCCAAGTTTCTTTCATAGGTACAAAATGTGCGACTTTTGTCAATCTATCCACGATTACCCAAATAGCGTCTTTCTGGCCCTGTGTCCTAGGTAATCCCATAACAAAATCCATAGAAATCGAACTCCACTTTTCCCTAGGTATATCAAGAGGTTGTAACAGGCCTCCTGGTCTTTGGTGTTCAATCTTCACCTTCTGACAAATGATACATTTGGCTACAAACTCAGCTACATCTCGTTTCATGCCTGACCACCAAAATCGTTGTTTCACATCTTTATACATCTTATCTGATCCTGGGTGCATAGAATACTTAGAACTATGAGCTTCGCTCAGAATCTTATTCCTCAAAATATCATGATCGGGTACACACCACCTACCCTTAAGTCTCAAGCTTCCATCTTGATGAATAGTGAAATCCTGTTTTCCACTCGTCTGAACTTCTTCTCGCAATTTCATTAGTTCAGGATCTTCCAATTGAACGGTTCTTATTTCATGAAACAGATCAGGTTCAACTACCATATTAAATAATGTCGTATCTTCATGCTTTACCATTTCTATGTCAAGTTTCTCCAAATCATGAATCAACGTACTCATCGAATGACTTTTCTTTCTGCTCAAGGCGTCAGCCACCACATTGGCTTTTCCCTCATGATATAACAGTTCAATGTTGTATTCCTTAATCAGTTCTAACCATCTCCGTTGTCTCATGTTCAACTCCTTCTGAGTGAATATATACTTAATACTCTATGATCGGTGTAAAATTTACAACTAACTCCTTACAAATAATGTCTCCAAATCTTCAAAGCGAAGACAACGACGGCTAATTCTAAATCATGAGTTGGGTAATTCCTTTCATGAATTTTCAATTGTCTCGAGGCATAAGCTATAACTTTTCTTTTCTGCATTAGTACGCATCCTAAACCGTTAAGTGATGCGTCACTTTAAACCTCATATTCCTCTCCATCAGTTGGTAACGTCAAAATCGGTGCCGAAATCAATCTTTCCTTAAGATCCTGAAATGCTTTCTCGCATTCCTTGGTCCAAATATACTTTGACTCTTTCTAAAGTAATTTTGTCATGGGTCTTGATATCTTTGAAAATTCAGGTACAAATCTCCTATAATTACCCGAAAGTCCTAGAAAACTTCTTACTTCAGTCACACTCTTAGGTGCCTGCCACTCCTTGACAGCCTCAATCTTAGCGGGGTCTACTTGAATTCCTTCCTTACAGATAATATGTCCCAAAAATGCAACTTCATGTAACCAAAATTCACACTTGGACAATTTAGCGTACCACTTGTGATTCCTCAAAATATTCAAAATAGTACGTAGGTGTTTTTCATGCTCGACAGAGTCCTTAGAATACACCAAAATGTCATCGATAAATACTACCACGCAAGTATCCAGATATTCGTGGAATGTTCTATTCATCTAATCCATAAAGACTGCTGGTGCATTGGTTAACCTAAAAGGCATAACTCGGAATTCATAATGACCATAACGAGTTCTAAAAGCAGTTTTCTGAACATCCTCCTCTCTTACCGAAATCTGATGATAACCTGACCTTAAGTCAATCTTAGAAAATATACCAGCCCCTTTAAGTTGGCCAAACAAATCGTCTATCCTCGGAAGTGGATAACGGTTCTTAATGGTTACCTTATTTAACTCTCTGTAGTCAATACAGAGTCTCATACTACCATCTTTCTTCTTAAAAAAAAGTACATGTGCTCCCCAAGGTGATGTGCTTGGTCTAATGAATCCTTTTTCTAACATTTCTTACAATTGCTTTTTCAATTCTTGAAGTTCCATAGGAGCCATCCTATAAGGTGATTTAGAGATAGGGGTTGTTCCTGGTGCGAGATCAATGGTAAATTCCACGTCTCTCAAGGGTGGTATTCCAGGTAATTCTTCAGGAAACACATCCGGGAACTCTCTCACAATAGGTATGTCACTAATTTCCATCTTGTCCTCATTCTTAGTGATGTTACAAAGGTAAACTTGACATCCTTTTCGATATAAACTCATTAGTTTCATCGCTGATACTAGCTTAGTCTTTTGATTCGATCTTAAGCCTCTATAGGATACCCGATCTCCAAGTGGGCTCCTCAAAGTTATTTTTTGATCCCTACACTCAAATTGGGCATGATACTTACCTAACCAATCCATCCCAAGAATAACATCAAAATTAAGGAGGTTAAAACTTATCAAGTTAGCTAAGAAGGTAGACTCCAAAATGATAATAGGCACATCCTCAAATAATACGTTATAACTCACAACTTGACCGTTAAGTAAAGATATTGATGCATCCACACTTACAGGGTTGGATTAGTTCGCTCGGGTAGCAAAAGAGGGTGATACATGGGATAAAGATGCCCCCGTGTCAAATAACATGTGTGCCAAACATGAGTTAATGGAAAACATACCAGAGACAACATCAAAATCCTCAAACTCCTCTGCGTCCATCTCTGTCAAGGCATAGACCTTTCCCTGAATTCTTGCATAAGGCGGTCCTTGATTCGCATTGGTTCCTGGTTTCTTTGGACACTGAAATGACTTGTGTCCTTCCACTTTATAGTAGAAGCATGTGATAGGTTGGCCATTACATTGTTTGTTAGGGTGAGCTGGACGTTTACACAGAAAACAAGTGGCAGTATCTTTTGCTTGCGGTTGGTTTGTGAAAGAGGCATTGTTGGCTCGGTTAGTATTCTGGTAGTTAGGTTTCTGATAGTTGTTCTTATACACCGGTTTTCTGAAGTTATTCTGGTTAGAATTATTTCTATTGAAAAAGGGTTTCTGAATGAAACTGGACGATGATACAGTTGGGATAAAGGGTTTCTTCTTTTTTCTATCAGCTTGGATCACATTGTTCACAATTAAGGCTTTCTCATAAGCTTTTTGGAAAGTATCAAAGTCAAGTCCTGACATGATTTTTCCCAACTCGGTTTCCATTCCCCGAACATATAGGGCAATTCTAGAGGGTCATTCGGTACTAGTCTCTTAGCAAATTTGGACAACTCCTCATACTTCTTAGTATAATCATGTAAGGTCATATATCCCATTTCTAACTGGTTAAACTCTTGCTCCTTCTGCCATCTCATTGCGGCAGGGTAAAACTTATCCTCAATTCTTCCCCTAAAGTCTTTCCAATCAGCTCCGGGTGTGGCTATATGTCCTTCCTTAGCAATCCTGCACCAACTATTGGCTTCCTCTTTCAAAAGGTAGGGTGCTACCTCCACCATTTCCTCAACAGGTGTGTGGCTAAGTTTCAAAAGTTTTTCCATCTCTTCTAACCATTCGAATAGGTCTGTAGGATTGTCTGATCCAGAATAGGTAGAAGGTCGGTGTTTAGAGAATTTTTCAAAAGCTGATGGATGGTTACGATTTGGGTTCTGATGGTTATCATTCATAGCTTGGGTTAAAAGGGCTTGGGTTGCGGCTAACTGACCGGCCATCCCGGTGATAACGTCTTCAAAGTGTTGACGTCTTGTTTCTTCTAGATTGTTTCCGTTTCTCGTCATCTGTGATTTTCGTTAATGTGCAAAGGTTACAAAAATCAAGGATTACACACAATGCTACTTAGTTAGGTACTAAATTATATATATAACATATTTCAGAAAGTTTTACAGCATTTTACAAAAGTAGTTTACATCCTTTATTCATATGATTACGGAATAACACTAAAATTTGTTAGATCTTACAAGCTTTCTATTTAGACCCTTAGCAAAATAGTACAAGGCTATTTTGAGCTCGTCCCACTTAATATAAAATCCTTCAGGTGGGCATTTCTCTTGCCACCAATCTTTGTATTTCTCTCCAAGAAAATCTACGGCAAAGAGGGTTTTCCATTCATCCAGTACTCTAGCATAACGAAATCCGGTCTCGATATTTCTGCACCGACATCCGTGCTCTACTATTGTTCCTACAAAGTATTCTGGTTCATATCTCTTAAAACTGACGTTTGCGTCTATTAGCTGTTCCTTTTTACTGACCTTGGTCCATGCCTTACAACGCACTCAATAATAATATTATTATAAGAAGAATAAGGACCCAAATATGATTCTCCTCCTTAACCCTTTGCCTTGATGTTTCTCTTAAGATGGAATAAGAAACTTTGAATAAGCCCTTTAATTGTCTGCCACTTTTACAGAGTATTGTTTTGATAGATAGATGAACGTACACTGTCCTTGTATAAATACAAGTTGACAGTTAAACAATTCATGAAGAGTCATACCACTTCGTGATAACTTTTCATGACAATCAGTAATTTTAAAGGGTCTAATTCATATAATTAGGGTAAGGTGGGAGGGAATAGTAATTCCCGAACTTTAATTACGTTAACCAAAACCGAACCATCACAGTGTCGACTTTATATTAAAGTTCCGTTAAACGTGAACTCGTTATTTACAAACCCGAAAGACACATGGCCATAAGAATATAAATATTCTAGCATTCTCCCACTTGGCCTTAGTGTCACTTAAAGGATCAATAATTATAATGTTCACCTTAAATTGAGCTCATTAAACTTTCTATAAAACTTTAATAGATTTAGAATCAACTGAATCATGGCGGTCACACATCATTCTGCGACATGATCCCTTCCATGTATCACAAATCAATTCTAACTCTTAACTAGCTCTAATTTGAGAAAATACAATAATTCTCAAAATGATTACATGTAATCTCCAATCATAAATGTATACATATATCATAATGATCACATGTACTTTATAGAGAAACATAACAATAAATGATATCAAAATGTCATAAACATAATATGAGCACATTACTTTTACATTAGCAAGGCTTTATCTACAACACCCATGCGTTCTACATGGCCAATAAACGCTTTAGGTGGTAATCCCTTAGTTAACGGATCGGCTACCATTACATTCGTCCTAATATGCTCAATTGACACTCTACTTTTCTGCACATCCTCTTTAACTGATAAGTATTTCAACTCAATATGCTTTGCACCCTTAAGTATTTATCATTTTTAGCGAAGAATACGGCTGCTTCATTATCACAATAAATTCTCAACGGCTTGGCTATACTATCGATGATTCCAAGTCCCGAGATAAAGTTCCGCATCCACAATGCATGAATAGTGGCTTCAATGCATGCAACAAATTCAGCTTCCATGGTGGAGGTAGCAAAGATAGATTATTTTCCACATTTCCATGATACTGCTCCCTCAGCTAAAAGGAAGACATAACCAAATATTGATTTCCTAGTATCTTTACATCCGGCATGGTCTGAATCTGAATATCCAATAACCTCTAGATCATTATCGAATCTCCTAAATGTAAGCATGAACTCCCTGGTTCCTTGCAAGTTCCTGAGCACTTTCTTTGCAGCTTTCCAATGGTCCATCCCGGGATCACTTTGATATCGACCCAATATTCCAACAGCAAAGCTGATGTCTGGTCGAGTACATGTTTGAACATAGTTCAAGCTCCCAACCACTGATGCATAAGGAATTCTTTCCATTTCTTTTCGTTCTAGCTCATTCTAGGGACATTGCATTTTACTGAACTTATCCCCTTTCTGTATAGAAACGATTTCGGGCGAGCAACTCTCCATTCTGTATCTCTCTAAAATTGTATTGATGTAAGTTTTCTGAGACAGTCCTAACAATCCTTGTGACCCATCACGGATTATTTCAATCCCAATGACATAGGATGCCTCACCCATATCTTTCATCTCAAAATTTTTAGAGAGGTACTTCTTTACATCATGTAACATACCCATATTATTCGCAGCAAGCAAAATATCGTCAACATACAGAACTAAAATTACAAACTTACTCCCACTGATCTTCATATAGATACACCGATCAACGATGACCTCTGTGAAACCATATGATGTGATAGTATCATTAAACTTTAAGTATCACTGTCGGGAAGCTTGTTTTAGTCCATATATCGACTTTCTCAGCCTACAAACCTTGTCCTCATTACCTGGAGCTAAAAAGCCCTCAGGTTGTTTCATATATACTTCCTCCTGAAGTTCACCATTTAGAAAAGCGGTTTTCACATCCATTTGGTGAAGCTCGAGATTATAATGAGCCACCATCGCCAACACAATTCTTAAGGAATCCTTCTTAGATACTGGAGAGAAGGTTTCTTTATAGTCAATGCCGTCTTTCTGAGTAAAACTTTTGGCGACAAGTCGGGCTTTGTATCTTTCTATGTTCCCTTTAGAGTCCTTTTTGATCTTATAGACCCATTTCGACCCAATGGTCTTGGACCCTTCAGGTAACACAACTAAATCCCATACTTTATTATCATCCATTGATTTCATCTCTTCTTTCATAGCAATTAACCACTTTTCAGAATTGTTACTTTCTATGGCTTTTCGGAATGAAATGGGATCCTCACTAATGCTTAAGTCACATTCACTTTCCACATGATAACACACATAATCATCTGAAATAGAAGGTCTTTTTTCTCTTACAGACCGCCTTGGTTGTTCATGTGGTGTATCATTTCCTCCTTGAATTGTGACTTCTGATTCATTGTTATTGTCATTTTGTGGGTGTTGGACATCATTATGTTGCTCCATTGTGTCATTTGACTGTATAGATTGATGCGCGCGGATTGTTGCCTATCCTACGCGGTCAAACAATATTTATAACCCCGGAATACTACTACGTAGTAGTAGTGGTAAGTCAGGGATCGATCCATAGGGACGGTCGAGAGGGGTAGTTGTTCAAGTCAAAGTCTATGAGTAATTGGGTCGAGAAGGGAGGTTTGGTTGAGTCGGGTTACTAAATGAGCTTATGTGATTAAGGTGGGAAACTATTGATGGGAAAGGCGTTAGGGAGAGTCGGGGGATCGGAAATAAAGACAAGAATCTAATAATGCAAGAGTCATCACAAGGTGTATAAGGGAGGTTCCACCTTTCGGTATCCCTACCAACCAAGTCTAAGCCCGCTTTCGCAACGAATGGACTACGGTCTCTAGACGGAATTACCCAAACCGCGAGTTTCCCCATATTGGTCCGGGTGAGTCAAGTCAACCTAAGTGATCAAGCTAGGTCAAATATAACACAACAATCCCATAAAGACAATATCACCCTCAAATGCAATAATCTCACAAAGATTAAATCTTTATCTATAAATCGTCCTCCCCTAACCCCCTAACAAAAAGATCAACTCACTAATCATGGTGGTTAACAACAAAGCATTCATTAAGAAGAAAATAATTAAAGCATGCATAAAATCTAACAATAATAAAAGACACTAACAAATTATATTAATGGAGAAAAGGGAGAGGAGAGAATTTTACCCACAATGGAGAAAATCAAAGAGGAAGAAGAAGATTAATAATAATAATAAAGATTGAGTCTTGAGAGAAATACACAAGAATTTGTCACTAATCCATGCATAAATCTTCAATCTTCAACAAGAGAAATAAAAATCTTCAAGAAATAAGACAAGGGTTTTGTCACATAAACCCTTGTGAAACCCTTGAATCTTCAATAATAACATCAATTCTTCAATAAAGATTGCAACTTTACTATTAATAATGAAGTAATTGTATTAGTGTTTGATAGATCTACTAATTATTTTAGAGAATTTTCTAAGGAAGCTTTTACTACAACTACTATTACTACTACAATGGAGGTTTTCTATCCTACTCCTAAGAGGCACTTCAAAGGCTCACTTAAGGCACACTTTGGCTCAAAACCCTAGGAGGGATATATATAGAGTTGCTTAATGGGTTGCACAAACTTCAAGGCCCAAATCCGATTTCTCTTCATTTAAGCTAGACCTTCACCCTTTCATCTTCATGGGGTGAAATTTTGCCCCGCGGCTCGACGTAATAATCCCACCGGGTGAAATTTCACCCGGTGAGATTTTCTTCGGTTTTTGCGTTTTCGATCCGTCTTCACCATCGGGCGAAATTTCACCCGGTGGGCAAAATTTCGCCCGGTCAAGTTGCCCGGTCATGTTGCCGTGAAAATCTTCGGGGATGAAAAGAAATGTCGTCGGGCGAAACTTTACCCGGTGGTCCATTGACTCTTTTTCGGTCTCTTTCTTCGTCGATCAATTGGATTACTTGAACTTTCAGTTGTGTGCTTTGCTCTTGGACCGTATCTCTCTCTTGCTCGTAGAAGCTCAAACACGTTTTTGGTCGAAAATCCTATCAAAATAGACAGAAAACTACCAAAAACACGTAAAATGGAAAAGAAAGACACTAATGTGAGAATTACGCAAAATACGGCGATAATCGCACTCAAGTCTCACAAAACGGAGGAAAAACGGGTCTAAATGGGAGGAAAAACGGTCCAAATTTGGCACACAACAATTCCCCCACACTAAACCGTTGCTCGTCCTCGAGCAAAGACCCAAAAAGAAATTAACTACTACTGTAAGCTAGACTATGTTAAGCCGATACGAGGCAATTAACAGGCCCGCTCCGTCCCTTCAACTCACATCGAGATACCCATGAGGTAGAGTACCTCCATGCAAGGCAAGTTGGGGCTTGCTCAAAATTGGGGTTGCGACTAACACACACACAAACACATAACAAAGAAGACACACATAAAAAGATAGTCGCAACCAAAGAGAAAATAAATCATCAATCCCTCATCGAAACGGCGGAGAAAGCACCGATTCGAGCTTAAAACAAGCTAGAACACTACCAAGCTAGTAACTCAAACTGACGTGGACAAGATCCTAATAGGATGACAATCAAACAATAAAAACATTGAAAATTTACCAAGGTCCTTCTAATTCCACTAAAGATGCCTACAACGGGACGATAGATGGAGTGGATAAGTGAGAACCATGGAGTTAGTAAGCATTGTAACGTAGGTAAGTGTTATGCCGTCTCCTAAGCTAAGCCTAGAGGGTCGTTCCAAACTCGAGAAAGCCAATTAGACCAAAAAGGATGGATAAGTGTTTGCAAAATGGTAAGGATTGCCAAATTACCGCTATTTTCCTTCCTCGGGACTTGGTCCTCTAGTAGGCATTTCACGGCAACAAGACAACCAAGGGATTATTTGGTTTGGGAACGATTTTTGATTTTCTTTTTGAAATTTTGATTTTCTTTTCTTTCCCCATTATTTCGATCGAGGGCTTTTTTTTTTCAATGATTGATTTTTCAATGCCCTTTCTTCTTCATTTTTCCCTTTTTCTTTCTTTGAATAACCCATTTTTGGCTAGATGATTCATTTGAGGATCAAGGTAAAGCACATTTTTGCAAGCTTATTTGTGGAGATGGATGTATGGTAGAGAAATAGGCTAGTCGGGTGTGCACCCCCTTCGAACCCATAAAAGGATGAAAATTTTGGACTAAAAGGTGGCTTCTCAAGTAAGGTCACCCAAGAGAATGGGGAACGGTAACCAAGGTCTTATCACTCCATGGGTGGTCAAAGTGGTCAAATGCAAATCCCGGTGTAGACTCCTAGTAGAAAAGATGGACTCGTGGTAAAAATCCAATGCAAAAATTGGTTCAAGGTCATTCTAGTAGAATTAAGTCCAAAAATCAAAAAGAGTTACTAACAAGAGAGTAATAAACACTCGGCCTAAACTCAAAATCGGGTTTTCGAAAACTTTACCTAGACAAGCTATACACAAAAATAAAAAGAACACAAAGATGACAAAAATACGAGAAAACAACACAAATACACAAGTAAGCCAAGCACTCCAAAATCCATTAAGTCAACACAATCCACAACCACCAATTCCAAAATGTTCACCAAGTGAACCTCTAAATAGCTTATATGCCCAAACTCCATGCATAAGAGAAAGGGATAAAACGAAGGTAGAAAATATTACCGCGCGGTCTTCATTTCATTTCCGCTACCTTACGTGTCCATGCTAAATGGTTGGCAGTGTACCTATAAGAAGGAGAATGGAAGACAATACAAGTGACACAAAAACGAAAATAAGAGAACTAAAGAGAAAAAAACAAAAATTTTTGGATTTTTGGGTTTTTTAAGGAAAAATGAAAGAGAAAAAAGAAGAAATCGGATGGTAGATCTCTCCCCTACACTAAAACTGTGCATTGTCCCCAATGCACGAATAGAGGAAGAATCGAAAGAGAAGAAAAAGAGAAAAGAATGGAAAATCTTTTTGAATTTTTGTGATTTTTCAAATGTTTTTGGATTCTTGATGATTTTTCAAATGTTTTTGGATTTTTGGTGATTTTTAAATATTTTTGTATTTTTTTCAAAATTATGAGAATAAAGAGTGGAAAATCTTTTTGGATTTTTTAGAAAAGAAGTGAAAATGAAAAATAAAGAAAAAGAAGTGAAAAGAAAAGGAAAAGGAAAAGAAAAGGATAACGATAAGAGAAGAATGAGGACGTAAGTGTAATCACGTCACCTCGCCCGGATTCCGCACAAATCGGGAAAATTAAAAGAAGATTTTTGGATTTTTCAAATGGTCTTGGTGCGATCAATTCACCAAAGACCGGGAGCAATAATCAGGTCCTTCTTCTCTAAGGCACCTGCAATAAACCTCACGTGTGTAACGATCCAAGTAGGATCACGGAGGGGCTTACAATTCCTCAAATCAATGAAAATAAACCAACAACATAATTATCAATTGCCAAAAATTGGCGCTGCAAGGACTGACAAAGACAGAGATAACTGAGACAAGAGAACAAACAACTGACGACGGACAATGACAACTAACAACTAACGCCCTCACACTAACACTAAAAACACTCGACCACTCACATAGGACCTGGGGGACGAGGTGGTGGTGGGTAGTAAGACCCGGGCGGAGGCATACCGAAAAATCTATCAAAATAATGTTGTTGCTGTTGCAACATCCTTTGGTTCTCCTCTGCCACCAACCTCGCTGCTTGGGCATCCCTAGCAGCCTCCCTAGCCATCTCAAAACTGGTCCGGGCGTACTCAAAACCTTCCCTAGAGTACGTGTATAATTGATGCGTAGTATCGCGCGCATCCCGGGCCACATTGTAGGCATCCTGGGCCAGGTTAAGTGAGGTAGTCGAGTTCTCCCAAGTCTGACGTGTTCGGTTATAGACTTCCCCCCATTGGTTGTAAAAGTCCTCTGATCCAAAGAACGAGGAGTGTCGCGGAGGACTCATGTTGACGTCCTCCTGAAAACCTGGGGTAGACTGGGTGAACGTGGAGTGTCGGTGTGGTGTAAAGTCTGAAAAGTCGGGGGTGAAAAATTGTGAGGTCTGGGGTTCGGGTTGGTGGGAGGAAGAGGGTCCATGTGATGATGATGGTAAAGTCCTATAACCCTCATCCCGAGAGGTTCCAACCTCCGGTTCCTCCTCCGACACATCTACAACCTCTATATCATCGTCGCCAAAGTCTAAAGGTCCCTCGGGGTATTCAATCTGATAAAACTTACCTCGGGTACCACCCCGAACATACTCCCCGGACCTCTTCAGCATGCCGAAGTTCTCTACAATATCTAGCCTAACCCAATCGGGGTTAGGCATGGCAATGGCGCGCAGCTCAGTAATCTTATACAGAAACAAACTGTTATAATCCCCTTTCTGGGGCCACACAAGAAAAGGACAATAGACTTCATCTATGAAAATTCCCGCTCCATCAACTGGTGACAAATCGCTAAAATCGACTTTCAAGGCTCTAGCTAGCATCTTAACAACACCGCCACAAGAGATTCTCTTGCGGCTACCCTTCGCAATCTGAGCGAAATGAGTAGCTAAAGCCTCAGACATATCGATCGACGGGCCTCTCTCCGAAACTGCATCCTCTAAAAGCTGAACAGCTAAAGCACTACAGTTGTGATGCGTATCATAGCTCGACAAGAATGAGTTGGCTATAATACGCGCCACATACCGGAGGATGGGGTTTCGGATAGAGAAAGAACGCATCTTTCCTCCCTTGAAAGGCCTTTGGCGGGCTATTTTAAACCAAAATTGATCTCGACCGTATTTATCGTCCCGAGTCTGACCCGCCCTAGGCTTTCCAAGGACTGAAGAAGGTAAACCAAGCAGTGCACCGAAGTCTTTCAAATTGAGGACGTACGAAGTTTCTCGCAACTGAAAAGAGACAGTGGTATTATCATCACCACTTAACTCGAAAGTTGCGAAAAACTCGCACGTCAATTTTTGAAAAGTATTCTCCTCGGAGGCATAAAAATTAATGAGACCGAGACTTCGGCACATTGCTCGTACCTGCGGTTCTATACCCATACGCTCAAGTACATCTCGAGCCGCCCAACGAGTTGGCTCGAGAAGACAGACCCATAATTTTTTTACATTTATCAACATGAGCTTTTTTAGCGAAATAGAGACCAGACAAAGATTCACGGAAATTACGACGAATTTTCGGGTAACATACCTCGAGCGGAACAGGTTGTTCGCTCGGAACGGATGCTTGTGTTTGAACGGGCATCGGGACAGATTCGTCCCGAGCCTCGGCCGGTTGCTCCTCCGATCTTGAGGATGATGTTGACCCCGAATTACGATTAAGCATTGATGAAATTCTTTTTCTTGCCATTTGCTTCACCCTCTTCATCCTTGATGCTTCAATTGATGTTTATGTGTTGACGGTCTCGATTTGGGGTTTGTCGGAATCGGAATAATTTCTCAAAACAAACTCCAAGAATGTGTTAGGAATGTGATGAGGATGAAGAATATTTATAATTTGATTGAAATTTAATGGAAGAATGAAGGGATTAGAGATGGTTTAAGGTGGTGGATTTGGGGTTTGTTTGGGTTTTTGGGGTTTTTGTTGAGGAGAGAGATAGGAAAATTGAATAATGAAGATGGGAAGGGTGGGTTTGGCTGGGTATAGGACGCGGGGTGAGGTTTCGCCCGGTGGGTCACCATCGGGCGAAATTTCGCCCGACGGTCTTCGGGTCGAATTTCGGCATTTCCGCGCAGCTCCACCACCGAGCGAAATTTCGCCCGGTCGGATTTCCGTCAAATTCCAAGTCGCAAAATATTTTCACCGCAGGGCAAAATTTCGCCCGGTGAGATTCCACCGGGTGAAGTTTTGCCCGACGGATTTCCGTCAATTCCTATAGTTCGAGCAAAGTCGCCACCGGGTGAAATTTCACCCGG
Organism: Agrostemma githago; assembly: GCA_958450325.1. Taxonomy (NCBI): domain Eukaryota; kingdom Viridiplantae; phylum Streptophyta; class Magnoliopsida; order Caryophyllales; family Caryophyllaceae; genus Agrostemma; species Agrostemma githago. The sequence goes on along the minus strand of OY288254.1, from coordinate 8,504,577 downwards.
TAAAATAATTCACTTCAAAACGGGACCTTGCTACGAAAATTTCCTTTGACTTGGCCCAAAACATCCTTAAATCTTCAAATAAACCAATCTTCTCAATCCGAATCGTTTATAATCGTTCAAAGCGCAACCCCAAAAATTCCGAGAGAAATCTTCATGATTCCTGCAAGTACCAAAGAGAAAACAAACTCCCAAAAGAAAAATCTAAAATCTATTGTTCGAAGAAGATAAAAAGAGACGAGAATATACAAATATTTAAAAGGGTGGTTATTAGGACACCACCAAACCGAATTGAATGTTTGAGATTAGCCGGGGTTGCTTGAAAAGCAACCCGAAGGGTCTTGATCATTAGCTTCAAATTTCACACTACCGATCTTGAGCTTTTCTTTGAATTCCGGCATACCCATAAGTTGTGCTACCTCGAGAAGCATTGCGAATTCGTCGGGAATGTCTTCGTCGGAGGTTGCACCAAGTATAAATAGGGCACCGTCATCTTCTTCATCATCGTACTCAAGATCTTCGGTAGAAGGTTCTTCATTTGATGGGAACTCCACCATTTGGTTCCAAAACTCCAAATTAGGAGGATCTTCGGGAAGGAATGTGGGAAGCACAAATTGAACCATTTCATTAGCGACATTGAAAGACAAACGCCCTCGCTTCACATCGATAATCACCCCACCGGTAGCTAAGAAAGGTCATCCCAAAAGGATAGGATTCCACTCCTCGATTGGCATATCCAAAATGACGAAGTCGGTGGGGATATACAAATTCCCCAAATTAACCATGAGGTTACGGGCTAATCCATAGGGCTCCTTAGAGGTTCCATCGGCCATTTGCACATTCACGGGAAAGTGATCCATATCTTTAATGTAAATAGTACGAGCGATGGCCAAGGGTATTAAGCTAATGTCGGCACCAAGGTCACATAGGGCTCGATCTATCAAGACATGGTTGATTGAGCATGGAATGGCAAAACTACCCGGATCACCTAATTTGATAGGAATTGTGACTCTAGGGTTGATCCTTGGGGAAATGGGATCTCTTCCTCTCTCGGTGGGTTTCAAAATGATGTCTCAAATAAAATCGGACGGGGTAGGCATAGAAGGGCTTGTATCAATGTTCTCGATAAGGTCGGTGAAAGTTATCATGCCCAAAGCTTGATCATCAAATGAGATCGGTGGCTTATCATTCAAAGGAGGTACCTCAATCCTAGAGAGTAAGTTCGTCTCCTCAATTGGAATTTGTTCAATGACAAACGAAAGGTCTCCTACAAGGTACTTTGATGGATCTCTTGTTGGTTTCTCGGTTACATCCTTGACCACATTCTCATCGAATTCATAGATTGAGGGATGAGATGTAAGAGCTTGTGAGTCAAAAGATTTCACCGGTTCCTTTTTGCACATTACCTTAATGGCATTCACGGAAGCTTGGTTGAAAGAATCGGTCGGCTCTTGAGGTGATCGAGCTCGCGACATGGCTCGTGCCTCTAAAGCTTCAAGTCTAGCTCGGTTCGATGCATTTTCTCTCAACAAGAACTTGATAGTTTCTTGAATGTCATAGAAGGGTTGAGAGTTACCTTGAAAGTTCCTTGGAGGGCCTTGGTTAGGTGGTGGATAAGCTCCAAAAGGAGGACCTTGATTAAATGAAGGATGAGTTCCAAAGGGAGGTCCTTGATTGAATGGTGGATGATTTCCAAAAGAAGGACCTTGGTTAAATGGTGGATGATTTCCAAAGGGAGGTCCTTGATTGAATGGCGGATGAGTTCCATAAGGAGGACCATAGTTGGGTCTCGGTGGCCCTTGAGGATGGAAACAACCTTGATTCGTGTGAGGAGGCCTCGCTTGATGATGAGATTCATATGATTTGGGGTAAACCCTTTGATTGGGGGCTCTTAGAAAAGGATGTGATCCTTGAGTCGGCGTAGAATGAAATCCGGTCCCCGAATTAAGATTGCTCGGTTGAGGCTTTTCATATGTCTCTTGAGTGTTGGCTTGATGAACGCTCTCTTTTTTCACACAAAAGTTGGAGTCGTGGTTGTATCCTCCACAATGGTCACAAGGGATATCTACCCTATACGGCTTTGGAGGCGAGATGGATGTTCGCCTAGGTGTTGTGATTCTTCTTGGTGGGGTGATTCTTCTTGGTGGAGACCTCGTTTCGGGTTGGAAGGTGTCCCTAACAACCATAGCTTCAAATCTCTCAAAAATTTGAGCGAGTTGTGCTTCAAGAGAGATCTCCATGTCATTCGATGATTCCGAGTCTCCACTAGATTCACCCTCTTGCAATTCCTTAGCATACACGTCACTTTTGGATATCTTGTCGAGGAGCTCATGGGATTGATTCTCATTGAGTAGGAAAAAGTCGCCCTTTGCGGTAGCATTAAGAATGTCTCTAGCATCGGCGGATAAGGAGTAGAAAAATGTTTGAAGCAACAGCCAATGTGGGATACCGTGATGCGGGCACTTCATTTGTAGAGTTTGGAATCGATCCCAAGCCTCGCTTATACTTTCATTTTCGTCTTGTCGGAAGGTTTGAATCTCCATTCGGTAATGATTGGTCTTGGAAGGAGGATAGTATTTTTCCAGAAATGCATTAGCTAATTGATTCCAAGTTTGGAAGGTATCATCGTGGTGGCTTTGTAGCCATCTCCTCATCATCACGAAGAGTTTTGGGAAACAAAAGTCTATGGAATTGACATGAAGTAAGTCCATTTAACTTCATTCCAATTAGCTTCTCTTTAAACGTTGCTATGTGTTCTAGAGCATCTTCTTGTGGAAGCCCATGATAAGTGTCTTGTTGGACTATGGCAATTGAAGAAGTCTTGAGCTCAAAGTTATCGGGTATGGTTCCATATGCAACGGGAGAAGAAGTTTGTTCATGGGTGGGTTGAGAGTGAGATCTTAAGGTAGGCATGATTGTTTGTAGATGACTTTTGAAGAGAGAAGAGAGAAAGAGAATTTTGTGAGAGTTTTGAGAATGGTGGATGGGTTGAAAGTTTATGTAAGGTATGGATAAGGGTTCACTTTGGTTGGTTTGTGGTTCGAAATAATAATTTCGTCTTGCTTGCGCCGGTACGGAGTAAGCAACGGCAAATATGATCGTTCCTGAACACAACTCAATTCAAAGGTGAGACTCCTAGCACCGAGCGGTACTAGAGTAAAAAGAGAAGAAAACAATTACTCAAATACAATGACAAAAACACAACTAATTGATCACCGTCCCCGGCAACGGCGCCATTTTGATGCGCGCGGATTGTCGCCTATCCTACGCAGTCAAACAATATTTATAACCCCGGAATACTACTCATAGTAGTAGTGGTAAGTCAGGGATCGATCCACAGGGACGGTCGAGAGGGGTAGTTGTTCAAGTCAAAGTCTATGAGTAATTGGGTCGAGAAGGGGGGTTTGGTTGAGTCGGGTTACTAAATGAGCTTATGTGATTAAGGTGGGAAACTATTGATAGGAAAGGCGTTAGGGAGAGTCGGGGGATCGGAAATAAAGACAAGAATTTAATAATGCAAGAGTCATCACAAGGTGTATAAAGGAGGTTCCACCTTTCGGTATCCCTACCAACCAAGTCTAAGCCCGCTTTCGCGACGAATGGACTACAGTCTCTAGACGGAATTACCCAAACCCCGAGTTTCCCCATATTGGTCCGGGTGAGTCAAGTCAACCTAGGTGATCAAGCTAGGTCAAATATAACACAACAATCCCATAAAGACAATATCACCCTCAAATGCAATAATATCACAAAGATTAAATATTTATCTATAAACCGTCCTCCCCTAACCCCCTAACAAAAAGATCTACTCACTAATCATGGTGGTTAACAACAAAGCATTCATTAAGAAGAAAATAATTAAAGCATGCATAAAATCTAACAATAATAAAAGACACTAACAAATTATATTAATGGAGAAAACGGAGAAGAGAGAATTTTACCCACAATGGAGAAAATCAAAGAGGAAGAAGAAGATTAATAATAATAAAGATTGAGTCTTGAGAGAAATACACAAGAATTTGTCACTAATCCATGCATAAATCTTTAAGAAATAAGACAAGTGTTTTGTCACATAAACCCTTGTGAAACCCTTGAATCTCCAATAATAACACCAATTCTTCAATAAAGATTGCAACTTTACTATTAATAATGGAGTAATTGTATTAGTGTTTGATAGATCTACTAATTATTTTAGAGAATTTTCTAAGGAAGCTTTTACTACAACTACTATTACTACTACAATGAAGGTTTTCTATCCTACTCCTAAGAGGCACTTCAAAGGCTCACTTAAGGCACACTTTGGCTCAAAACCCTAGGAGGGATATATATAGAGTTGCTTAATGGGTTGCACAAACTTCAAGGCCCAAATCCGATTTCTCTTCATTTAAGCTAGACCTTCACCCTTTCATCTTCATGGGGTGAAATTTCGCCCCGCGGCTGGACGTAATAATCCCACCGGGTGAAATTTCACCCGGTGAGATTTTCTTCGGTTTTTGCGTTTTCAACCCGTCTTCACCATCGGACGAAATTTCACCCGGTGGGCGAAATTTCGCCCAGTCAAGTTGCCCGGTCATGTTGCCGTGAAAATCTTCGGGGATGAAAAGAAATGTCGTCGGGCGAAACTTTACCCGGTGGTCCATTGACTCTTTTTCGGTCTCTTTCTTCGTCGATCAATTGGATTACTTGAACTTTCAGTTGTGTGCTTTGCTCTTGGACCGTATCTCTCTCTTGCTCGTAGAAGCTCAGACACGTTTTTGGTCGAAAATCCTATCAAAATAGACAGAAAACTACCAAAAACACGTAAAATGGAAAAGAGAGACACTAATGTGAGAATTACGCAAAATACAGCGATAATAGCACTCAAGTCTCACAAAACGGAGGAAAAACGGGTCTAAATGGGAGGAAAAACGGTCCAAATTTGGCACACAACATAGATACAATGGGTACAACTACTTTAGGTGCAACTTCAGGAGAGTGAATTTCTTCCCGAATTTCATGAATATCCACATTTCGTGGTTTATCACTCCCACTAGTTTGACCATTCTCAATGAATCTAGCATTACCAGTCTCAACTATTCTCGTACTGTGGTTAGGACAGTAAAATACATACCCCTTTGACTTTTCTGGATAGCCAATGAAAAAATCACTGACCGTCCTAGAATTTAGCTTCTTTTCATGAGGGTTATACAACCTCACTTCAGCTTGACAACCCCATACTCTAAGATGTCTTAAGCTCGGTTTCCTTCCCGTCCACAGTTCATAAGGAGTCTTAGGAACTTACTTACTAGGAAGCCGATTTAAAACATAGGTTGCGGTTTTTAATGCATAGATCCATAAAGAAAGAGGTAAAGAACAATTACTTAACATGCCTCTAACCATTTCAATTAGAGTACGATTCCGCCTTTCAGCTACACCATTCTGCTGAGGTGTACCTGGCATAGTATATTAAGCACAAATGCCTCTATTTTCAAGAATTTTTGCAAACGGACCAGGACACTGACCATTTTCAGTGAACCTCCCATAATATTCACCACCTCTATCCGATCTCACAACTTTTACCTTCTTTTCTAGCTGCCTTTCTACCTCATTCAAGAATATCTCGAGAACATTCACAGAATGGGTCTTTTCATGCAGTAGATAAGTGTATCCATACCGTGAGTAGTCATCAGTAAAGGTGATAAAGTACTTTTCACCACTCCAAGAAGGAGCGTCAAAAGGTCCACAAATATCAATGTGTATAATTTCAAGTAGCTGAGAACTTCTCGTGGCTGGTTTCTTTACTGTGTGTTTAGTATGCTTACCCTTAATGCATTCTATACACACATCTAAGTCACTAAAATCTAATTGAGGAAGAATTTCATTCTTTACCAACCTCAATAACCTTTCTTTAGATATGTGACCTAGTCTTTGATGCCACAAGTAAGCTGAACTTTCATCTGATGCACTACGTTTAGTGCCTCTACTTTCAACATGATACAAAGATTCAGAAAAATTAACATCAAGATTAAACTTATAAAGAGAATCACATAAAGTACCACTACCACAATAGTAATCGTTCCGGTACAAAGTAAATAATCCAAATTCAAAGTTAATCTTAAAACCTACATCAAACAGCTTACTTAAAGATACAAGATTTCTAGCACATTCGGGTACATAAAGACAATTTATAAGATCTATTTGACAACCAGTGTCTAAGATCAAACGATAGGTCCCAATGCCCTCAATTCGTGCCTTCATCCTGTTTCCCATGGATAGATATTCATTTGGTCCTCTTATGGGCCGGATCGAACTGAATCCCTGTTTAATATGAGAAACGTGAGTAGTAGCACCAGAATCTAACCACCAGGTATTATTAGGCACTTCAATAAGGTTTGATTCAAAGCATACGGAACAATAATGCATACCTCTCTTTTCGAACCAATCTTTCATTTTAGAACATTCTTTCTTGAAATGTCCCTTTTTCTTACAAAAGCGACACTTCAAATCCTTTTTCATCTTACTTTCGGGTTCTTTAATGTAAGATTTGCCCTTGTTTTTGCCTTTCCAACCTGGTGTGCCCTTGCTGCTGCTGGCTTCTTCATGACCTACAAGATGGACAACTGGAGTTTTTGCCTTCTTTAATCTCCCTTCCTCCTGAATGAGCATAGCCTTTAACTCTTGAAGTTTTCATTTAACCGTTAATGTGTTATAGTTCACTTGAAACTGGCTAAACTCATTAGGTGGGGAGTTAATGACAAATTGCACCAAGAAGGAATCATTTACTTTCATCCCTAGCTTCTTTAACTTTGCTGCCAGATTTGACATTTCTGTCACTTGAGTGTGCATTGATTCTGAGCCGTGCAAGTCATATTTCTTAGTAGTCAGCTCACTCATAAGACTACCCGTTATTGACTTGTCTGCCAGCTCGGATTGGGGGCACTCCTTAATCTTTTTCATGAATTCCCTCGCTTTCTCTGTTTTAGGCATTGATGGCTTAATACTTTCAGCCATTGTCAATCTCATGAGGGTTAAGCTCAGCCTGTTGGAGCGTTCCCGTGACTCATACAAGGAATTTTCTTCCTTGGTGCTCTTGTTGGTTATGGCTGAGGGTTCCTCATCAGAAATTATGGCTAGGTCGAGTGCTATAATACCCAGTGTGAACCAGATTTCCTCGGACCATTCATCATAGTTAGCCCATTAAACTTAGTAACAGAGTTAGCGGATGCAGGTAAATTAGATGAGACTGCAAAATTTACACATGCTTAACCTATTAGTGCTTTGAAAACTTAATACAGATTCAGAAACATTACATACACATTTGAGTAACCTTTGGGCAATACTAAAATGTATATACTACAATTGATGTTGTAAATACTTTAATAGTCAATTATCAACATACCAAAATTTTAAATGAATGACATCTTTGGACATACATAACATTCAAATTTCGTACAAATAATAATTTTACCCTTTCATATTATTATTTATATTTCATGTTCCTCTTTTGGGTGGTCACATAAACATACATAATAAAATATAGGACTTTAATATATAGCATCTCTATAATATGGTCTAAAAACCATTTAAACTTTTCATATGTTTAAAGGTATCATAACAAGGTCACTTTGGTGACAAATATGTACATACAATATAAGTAAACATTTATCACATCATATCTTCCACTTGACAAACTTGATACAAAGTACTACGTATTTTATTATCATGATTTCAGACTTTAATGAACATCTCTTTTTAATAATGCATAATACTTCGTAAAAACAATCAGATGACCAACGGCCAAATAACCAAATTGGTAAAAAAAGTGGCTCAAAGGTGACGGATTGGTAAAAAAAGTATCGCCGGCGCCGAATAGGTAAAAAAAGTGGCACCCAAGTGACGAATTGGTAAAAAAATGTCGCCGGTGCCAAATAGGTAAAAAAAATGGTACCGAAGTGACGAATTGGCAAAAAAAATATAATCATGTTACAGATTTTTAAAAAAATAACCGATTCAAGAAATTGGTAAAAAAAATGTAATCGGTGTCAAATTGTACTGTTACGGATTAAAAAAAATTAATCGATGCGACACTATTTAGACATTAAAGTTAGTAAAATAAATTACCTATTGTTTTTGCTCGGTTTAGATTTTTTTTTTCAAAGTGTGCCGATATTATTGTCATATAGGTCCGTGTTTATGGTTCTTACGATACGGTGTAAAAAATCTATACATGTCAAAACTTATCCACGACTCATTTGACTCGAACCCGAAAAGACCCGTTAATGTAGGATCAAAATCCGACTCGATCCATATTGTAACCCGACTAATTTAAGAGATCTAATAAAATCTTCTAATCAAAAAAATTTCGTACGGTGAAAAAAAAAATTCGTCTGGATGACTCATTTGATTGTAATGTTGACTTATTTAGAATTGTATGAGCTATGATAATATGGAGTAGACGAAAATTTGTTTTTTTTTTTTCACCTTACGGGATTTTTTTTATGAGAAGATTTTATTAGATCTCTTAAATTAGTCAGGTTACAATATGGATCGAGTCGGATTTCGATCCTAGATTAATGAATCTTTTCGGGTTTGAGTCAAATGGGTCGTGGATCGAGTTTCAACATGTCTAGATTTTTTACACCGTATCGTAAGTACCGTAAACATGGATCTATGTGATAATATCAGCACACTTTAAAAAAATCTAAACCGACCCAAAACGCTTGGTAATTTATTTTACGAACATTATTTTCTAAATAGTGTCGCATCGATTAAATTTTTTTTAATCCGTAACAATTTGGCACCGATTACGTTTTTTTTATCAATTTCTTGCATCGGTTATTTTTTTTAAATCCGTAACACGATTATATTTTTTTACCAATTCGTCACTTCCGTACCACTTTTTTTACCTATTTGGCACCGGCGACATTTTTTTTACCAATTCGTCACTTGGGTGCGACTTTTTTTACCTCTTCGGCGCCGGCGATACTTTTTTTACCAATCCGTCACCTTTGAACCACTTTTTTTACCAATTTGGTTATTTGGCCGATGACCACATTATTGAGTCAAACTTTATACATTAATGCATGTTAATACACACTCTCAATTATAGTGATACTGGCTAGCATGACAATAAGCAAACAAACATTGATGTAGGATGCAACAAAATACTAAATGAAAAATAACATGCTTTATTTTAATGTTCTGCAAGACTAAAGTGGATAGCAAAAACACCAATTTATAGTGCATACGGAGTATAATTCCTTTACAGCGGAAGTGCAAAGCATTAAAGAAAAATATGAATCATCTAATTCCTTTACACCAATTATACTAGTCATATTGAATTTTTTTTTAATTAGATGCGTGCACAGAAGTGAATCATACTTGTAATGCATACACTAAATCCAACAAAAATTTGGTCATGTCTTGCTCCACTAAAAACATACAGAAGAACTTTCAAACAAAACAAATTCTTATTTTCATCATCATGCTTCATACACTAAAACAATTATTATCAGCATATCACTTTGCCGTAAATAGACGGACAAACCCAAAACTATTTTTCTCAAAAATCATACCGAGGCAAATTATACTGATATGAAAAACAGAAGCTAATTATTACTGGTAAATTAAACAAATCTATACTGCTCTGATACCAATTGAAAGACATACTTCATGATTTCGATTATGAAATCAGTTCCATGATCATTATAGATTCGATTTAATTCAACCCCAATACAATCACTGAACGGAAAAGGGGACTAACCTTGGTCCATGTCTTACGACGCACTCAATAATAATATTAATATAAGAAGAATAAGGACCCAATTAAATATGATTCTCCTCCTTAACCCTTTGCCTTGATGTTTCTCTTAAGATGGAATAAGAAACTTTGAATAAGCCCTTTAATTGTCTGTCACTTTTACAGAGTATTGTTTTGATAGATAGATGAACGTACACTGTCCTTGTATAAATACAAGTTGACAGTTAAACAATTCATGAAGAGTCATACATCTTCATGATAACTTTTCATGACAATCAGTAATTTTAAAGGGTCTAATTCGTATAATTAGGGTAAGGTGGGATGGAATAGTAATTTCCGAACTTTAATTACGTTAACCAAAACCGAACCATCACAGTGTCGACTTTACATTAAAGTTCCGTTAAACGTGAACTCGTTATTTACAAACCCGAAAGATACAAGGCCGTAAGAATATAAATATTCTAACACTATATTCATTGGTCTTCTAATACAAACATTTCAATGTATTATGTGTTGTTCAGACTTTCGTACACCTAATTAACACATACATTAACCTTCAGACTTTGAACGAATAATTTAAAATAAATCTTGACTTCAGTCCTTCTTCAATACCAATAAATGTGGACAACCCGTGAAATTTTTCACGAATATCACACTGATTTGTCATATAATTTCATGCTCTACCATTCTACTAACAATATACGGAGTATGAGCTTAATTTTGGGCTTAAACGGGATGAGTAAATGAGTGGGAAGTGGGCCAGGCTCAGTCAAAGTAACACGGATGATGAAGAGGAGCTAATTAATCCATCCCCAACGTCCCATAACTATAGGGCATGGGGAGGCATGTCAGATGGGGTTGACCCACCTAACGTACCGTACCCATGACAGAATGAATATGGGTCAAGGCCCAAGCGCATGGTTCAAACTGGACCGGACCCACTACAATATTGTTTGATCCGACGACTAAGCTTTGCCTCAAAATAAATCAAAACCGTCCATTGGCATTGGCATGGAAGGGTCACATTTTGTTTAATAATGATGGGAGTACTAATGTCTGTCCCATAAACAGTGGGACAATGCCCTCGAAAATTAAGCTGCCAATCTTGTCCAAATTCATGCATTTGGGATACCCATGTCTCATCCATTATTATTAATAAAGCCTTCATCATCTCCTTCAATATTACTCAATACTCATGCTTTTTGATTACCCAAGAACTAAATGCATGCATGCCCTTAATTATCTTCTTAATCTTCTCAAAAGATACCTTATTACTATGTTGTTAAATGTTAATCCTACAATTAAACCACTAATCAACATTTCAGTCAATTATGCATCTCTCCTATTCCATATACTCACCCCGTTCCATTCAATTATTTGTCTTTTATATTCATTGTGAGAAGTATTTTAATCAAAGGTAAACAATTGAATGGAACGGGGGAGTAATTAAATGTCTTACTAAGTTACCGGTTTATGGTTTTTATACCTTCATTTTTTCGATAGAAATGAACTGAACTGAAATGCGTTGAAGTGATTAAGAGAAAATGAACTTGATAATAGAATTATATTGTACTCTCAGCATTTTTTGAATTAGTCTCCTGAATTTACTTTTCCCTTCACAAAAAATGAAAAGTGGAGATAATGCAAGAATAGAATTAAAGTGAATGAATGATAGAATGGGTTTGGTACTAAATGTTGGTGAGACGATGCATGTCACGATTTAGCAGAGAGACAGACATTAATTATGTGTAGGCAGTGTAACAAGTTTTGTAATGTCGTCCAATGAGCGTACAGCGTGTGGCACACGACATCAATGATCATTCTCATGTCTAGACGACTAGACATCTGAATCTTCACATTATTTAATGTCATGGATCTCTACCTCTCTATATAACGGAATCCTACCCTAACAACAACTCCATCTACTACTCTTTCATCATTCACAACTCACAAAACACACACTTACCTACAAAACAATTCCATAACAATCTTCTATTCCAAAGGAGAAATAAATCATGGAATTGAACACTAAAGTGGTAGAAGAGCACCAAGATACCGAGTTGAGGTTAGGATTACCCGGCACACAAGGATCAAAATGTGCTAACAATAATAACAAGAGATCGTTCCTCGACCTCGACCTCGACATCAAAGAAGAGTCCACTTCCAATAGCGCACAAGATTGTGTTGCAAAACACACTCCTCCTCCTCCAAAGTACTTCTTTTATTCCATTATTATTACTTAGTCGATTTCATGATAAGTTCACAAATCCGGTTATATTAGTGATTTTTTTTTTTAAAAAAAAATGAGTGGATTGTTAAATTAATGGATGTTTTTTGTTTGTAAAATAGGGCACAAGTGGTTGGTTGGCCTCCGGTTCGATCGTACCGTAAAAATTGCATGGAATCAATAAAAAAGGAGGCGGAAAACGGAGGGATGTACGTGAAAGTAAGCATGGATGGAGCTCCTTATCTAAGGAAGATTGACATGAAGCTCTACACTTGCTATCCCCAACTCCTCAAGGCCTTGGAGCTCATGTTCAAAGTCCAAGTTGGTAAGCACATACATCTAACCAAAAAACAACTCATTTCATATTTTACATAACATATGATTTCGTGACTTTACGACTGCAGTCTTATGTGATCGAGTTTTATGGTTAATAAATAGGTGAATACTCGGAAAGAGAAGGGTATAAGACGACCGGGTCGGAATTGGTACCAACGTACGAAGACAAGGATGGAGATTGGATGATGGTAGGAGACGTGCCATGGGAAATGTTCATTAATTCATGCAAGAGGCTTAGAGTTATGAAGGGATCCGACGCTAAAGGACTAGGATGTGTCGCATAATCAATCAAATTATCAATATAATTAGTCTTGATTGTTTCATTTCTAATTACCCGTAATGACGATGTATATTTAAGAGATGATCAACTTTTTAGGTGTTCCGATCAATCTCATTTCAAACTCAATCAATCATGCACATATACATGTTTTAACGCAAAAAGCTCAAGAGATCATCAATATCATATGAATACTCTCGATTGCCCTTTTGTGTTATTAGTTCCACTATGTTTTGATTTTTTTGTTGGAATGTGAATTCATGGACATATTTTTACCATCAAGGGAAATCAATTGCATTTCTCTTTGTTAATCATTTTATATAAATATTATTTCGTACTCCGTACATTTTTTCCTATCGATTTAGTTCAACCTCTAACAGATTATAAGTGTGAATTCTAGTTAGATGTTAGTCGATAATCTAACAAGACCTAGCTACGAACAGTCTAACTAAATTATTATCTTCATATCCGTTATCATTTATCAAAGTGAGCGATCTCTGTTTCTTGATTACAGCAATCTGGAGTATATTGCTACGATGTCCTTCGGGCTACTTGGTATCATTTGTTTGTCGATTTAATCTTAGATCTAAGCAACAGAAGTAACATTGCGTAGAGAACGCGAAATATACAAGGACTCGTACAACTTAATCTGTCTCACTAGTTTTAGTACCTCACAAATAAACAACAACAACAACGCTAATATTTGGTAAGCAAGCCAATTAAGTTGTAAACATATTAATTGATGGAGCTAGTTAATCCATTGTAGTTAGGCCAGGCCACATGCGATTTAATAACTAATAATGCAAGTTGCAAAGTTTATTGAATAGATTAAGCAACGCTAATATTCCCTTAATCATGTCTTCAGATCACCAAATCACAGCTAATAATGATGGTGTGAGATGCTACTATACTAGCATAGTAGATTAGTAATAGTCGGCGGAATCTAACTAGTTGTAAAGGGTAATATTCACAATCCCAAATTTCAAAACATTGGTTAAGATTATTGACTTTTGCTATCCAAAAGCTCGTAAAAATGACACATTTTCAAATAAAGTAAACAAATATGATGAATTCGTTACCTAAAATTTTATTCTAGATTCGCTCTTATCTGTAGATGTATGTATGATGATTGATTGCACCGCCCAAGAACATGGATGGAATTAATATTATGGGCCGAGTGAGTTTGTAGGGCTCTCAGACTATAACAATGTAACCTACCAACATCACCACCCTTCGTATTTAATTTCAAATGTAATATTAATTCGATTTTTTGAACGTGTGTCCAGTATATTTTAATTAAAGAAGAAATTACGATAATATTATCCTGATTAGTTAAAATATCAACTCTTTATTATCATATTTAGATAACATAATATTGATTTATTCTTTAATTAACGTATTATCGTGTGTCTAGTGAACACACATTAGAAAATCCGTTATTAATTTGATTATAATTATTATGTTTATGTGGGGGAAACTAAATTGGGGCCATGTTGAAAATAATAAACACAAGTGGCGTAATTGAATAATTATGTTTATTCTGAATTGCGTAGATTAAGATCCGTGTCCATGATATGTATTCTTAGGGAACATTCACTATTCTTTATGATTTAAAGTTGTTCAAAAGCTTCAAACTTGATCATATAAAATGGGTTAGCCAGATATATACGTACTAGACTTTAATTATTTAGGCATCCACTATTTGTTTTAATTTCCCTTTTAAAAGATGCATTTATTCTATTGTTTAACAAAGTTGTAATGATGGATTGGTTGTTAGTATTTTAATTATATTAATTATTTCAACTTACCAACTAATGTCAAATGAATACACTCATCATTTTAAAATGTAAAAGATTATCATTTCACCTTTTGAGGTAACTAGAGGTGAAATCTGAAAAATAATGCAAACGGAAAAAAACATAAAATTAATTATTAAGGTCCAAATTAACGTAAAATCTGAAGAAACTCAGTAGCCATTATCCATTTTAGACATAGAAAAGTTGTCACAAAACATTAAATGAAGATGAAAGAAGTGTATCTTTATGTATAAAGTACTCCGTATATATGTAATGATCTGATAATTAACACTCTCATCTATTTCTAGCATGGAAGATATTCTTACGTACTTTTGACGAGCGTGGAATGAAGGGAATTTGAATTTTGATGGATAACCCAACAAGATTTTTGGATTGGATGAAGTTAAGGCAAAGTAAGTGGCTTGCTTTAACATGGATGGATCGGAATACCATAGTCCATAGTAACCCAGTACTCCATTGCATGCATGTGTTTTAATTTACGAGCTCTCTACCAAAGCAAAGAAGTCGTGCATATTCATCAAATACGGAGTAGCTAGAAAACAAGAGTAGTAGGACCATATCCACTCAAAATGGAAGGGACAAACTAAAAAACACACAAGTGCATTATGTTGGTTGTAGGGTATATTAGGATAGAGCAATTGCATGTGGAATGACAAAAATAAATAAAAACACCCAACCAATTCAATTCAACCTCCCACCTTACACACATTATTATTCATCATTCATCATTCATCAAATGGAATGGTTCTTACTACGTCTACGTTCTATACTCGATCACCTAACTTAACTATCTCAATCCGTCCATTCTTCACCACCTTACCTAAACTTCTCTGTCCTTAATTGGCTTGTTTCTATACTAAAGTAGAGTATGTCTTCCACATGTTCCCATATTTTGTAGGTACCTTACCTACACTTCGTGTACCATTCCTGGCCTTGTAATAACCGCGTTTTAACATACTCCATCATTATATTGCCTTCGAGATTTCTTGGACTTTTTCTTCTTCTTCTTCTTCCATTATTGTTTTCTTTTGGGCCCCAATGCCAACTTAGCTTCTCCAACCCATTTCCTAGAAATTAACATGATATTGGACTACCATATATTTTTGTTTCGTCTCATATCATATCATCTTAGCTTGTACATTCGTTCACATTTTTATTTTCCAATAGTTATGCCAACTGTTGCATGCATGCAATGATACTCGCTCCGTACAATATAACTGTGTAAGAGTATATAAATATTTCTGGACCTTCAACCATTGTCTTCAGATTTTTGTTGAATAGGTTCTATAACTTGGTATCAAAGCCATCCAAAGTGGAATATTTGACGTCAGGCATGAGGAGGCCCGAGTTGCATCCACACTTCAAGTCCACTGGACATTCGAAACAATTTTAAAATTATTACTACTCCATAGTCACTACATTCTCAGGGCTCGTTTGGTTCATCTGGGAAGTAACTTCCTGTAAGAAGTTGTATTTCCCAGGAATTTACTTCCCACGTTAACATCCCATGAATTTGCAAATATGTGTTTGGTTGCCATCCTGGAATTCACACTTCACGTGAATTGAATTCCCGTATATTGTTTGGTTGCACTCATCTAATTCCCATGATTTTGTTTATAAAGACTATTACGCCCTTAATTAATCAAGGTTCTAATTTGGCTACCGACCACGATATGCAGTCGTAACCAAATTACATCATCATCCTAAAAAAGAACAAAAATTATTCATAAAAATAAAATGAGTTACATTATTCTCACTGTTCCGCAAAAAAATATTGTTCAGAAAAAAAAAACCGTGTTCTAGTGAAAATTTGAAAAAACGACATTAGTAGTTCGGTTGATTGGAAATTAACAAGTCCCGCACATATGTGAATATAAAATCCTCGGAAGACTGAAAAAAAAATAGTAGCAATTTGTTTCGATGCAATTAGGGTAATAGAGTGAGAAATATGATGAATGCATGAGGGTAAAAAAGTCATTGACATAATTCGTGATGTGGGAAGTGTAACTCACCGAGGAGGGGGTCGGTGAGCAACTTCCCGCATCATTCAGGGAGTGCAACTGATGGTGGAAGTTTGAGTTACCCCATTTTTTCACTTTTGGGTAACCAAACAACTCCTTCAAAATCCATTTCATGGATTTTCTACCTCCCGGGAAGTTGAGGAGCAACCAAACAAGCCCTCACTATATGTATATATATGGGAATTTCGATTTCAATGGGAAATATTTCCAACACGTTATAATGAACCTATAAATTCTTGTACAAGCTTGTCTTGCATACATAAAGGAAGTTACAAATGACCGACCATCATTATATAGGCTATATTTTATACGATTACAAGCTAAGTTACATGAAGCCGCTTTACATAAGACTAATAATTGACTTATGAACTACTGAGTACTGGGAAATCGTTTTACACATGAGCATGTAGCTAAATAATTATGAAGTACGTTGTATCATATAGATGTGAGAATCCTGAAACGATCAGTAACCACTAACAATTTGGTTTTACCTTATACGGATGGGAGTAGAGTCAAAGCCTAATTTCATATTCAAACTAAACAAGGGCATGTGACTTAAAAGACAAGTAAGTAATGAAACGATCTTTTATGTCTTTCAATTAGACTACACATAATAGTATTAGTGCAAACGTACACTCTAAGGGGTCTACAATAACTCTACATGCAATGCAAATAATAACACAATCTCATTACTTCACTGTACATACTTCCATGTCTATATAACATGGAGTACTGCATACCAGACCATTTTCTTGTTCAACTTGTATCAACGTCGTCTAACACTTCATTCTCTATCCGAATACATTATTTTGACCGATCGACTACACTGTACAAGTTTTAAATCAACAAGTTATACGTACAATAGTAAGATTATAAATGGAATTGATCAGCAAACGAGAATCGCAGTATCATGAAGATACAGAGTTGAGATTAGGCTTGCCCGGTTCCGGTTGTTCTACCAAAAAAAGAGCTTTTGATGCTTGCCACGAGTCTGGTGCCGAAAATGACCTCCAACAAACTTCTCCACCAAAAAAGTATGTAAAGTTTTTGTCTGAAAATTTTGTATTCAATAGCTAGTTGTTGTTTACGTCAAGAAAAAATGTAGTCCGTATATTGTATTAATACGAAGTACTCCGTATAGTATAGTATAGTGCTGGTTACACGCACGGCGACGCAAAGGTATTGTTAACTAAGATGATATATGAATTATGATGATGATATGGTTATGGTGCAGGGTGCAAGCAATTGGATGGCCACCAATTCGATCATATCGGAAAAATTGCCTTGAAGCAACAACAGCAACAACAAGAATGTTGGTGAAGGTTAGCATGGATGGTGCTCCTTACCTAAGAAAGATTGATCTTAAGACATACAGAGGTTACGGTGAACTTATAAAGGCACTAGAAGACATGTTCACGTTGAAAGATGGTAAGTCGTCTCTAACCCGTCAAAAGTATTGCCAGGCGAGATTAAATTTTTTACGTACAATAATAATATTAAGTTGATAATTGAGACACAACCAACAGCTAACACTCATGTTCACACGTATACATACTCAGTAGTTGTTTAGGAACTGTTGAGAGATTAAGGTTTTTCACAACAATATTTTGAGAGGAAGAAATTCTTATATTACTTGCATAAACTGAAAATACACAGTACTTGGAAATAAATAGGACTCTGAAACTTGCTAACTGACTCTCCACTTTATGCACTAACATAGTGCCTAACAAGGTGGGATTTGACTCAAAAACAAATAACTGAAAGCTACAAACTGAATGGGAAAAACATGCTCCTAAGTTCTAGTTAACGACTAGTTTGAATAACTGACTTCAACACCTCCCCTTTATTCAAACTCTTTTACTCCTATCATCTCCATGAAGTGCTGATGCTTAGACTGAGGTAGACTTTTAGTGAATAGATCTGCGTGTTGATCATTTGTTCCACAGAACTGTACCTTCACTGTTCCTTCACTAACAAGGCCTCGAATAAAGTGATGTTGCACTTCTATGTGCTTGGTTCTAGGATGAAAGACAGGATTCTTTGTCATCGAAATAGCTGACTTGTTATCACACCATAGTACAGTAGTTTCCTCTTGAGGTTTTTCTAAATCAATCAGTAGTTTTCTTAACCACTTAGTCTGCCTTCCTGCTGCCCCAGCTGCAACGTATTCAGCCTCCGTTGAGGATAATGCAACCGTCTCTTGTTTCTTGGAACTCCAGGTTATAGCACCTGATCCAAGTGTGAATACAGACCCTGATGTGCTCTTCCTGTCATCCAAGGCGCCTGCCCAATCACTGTCTGTATACCCCTCTAATCTGAACTGTTTGGCTTTCTCATACCATACTCCGTGCTTTACAGTTCCAGCGACATACCTGAGAATCCTTTTAACTGCACCCATCTGCTGCTTGGTTGGTTCGTGCATGTATCTTGATACTATCCCCACTGCATACGCTATATCTGGCCTGGTATGAGTGAGATAGTTCAAGCCCCCGACTATACTCCTGTATAAGGTTTCATCTGCACCTCCTGTACCATCTATCTTCTGCAGCTTTTCCCCAGGGTTCATGGGCGTGATTGCTGGCTCACAATCCTCCATCTTGAATTTTTGAAGCAAGTCTTGAGCATACTTGCTTTGACACACAAAGATTCCTTCTTTTCTTTGCTTTACTTCCAGCCCCAAGAAGTATTGAAGCAACCCCAAATCGGTTATCTCAAATCTTTGCATCATGGATGTTCTAAACTCTTCCAATAGCTGTTGTGATGTGCTAAAGTAGATAATGTCATCCACATATAGACAAACCACAGTAAACCCCAAATCAGATTTCTTCTTGATGTACAAAGTTGGCTCATTTTCGCTTTTCTTGAAGCCATCTTTCTCAAAAAACTCATCAATCTTGCTATACCAGGCTCTCGGAGCCTGCTTCAAACCATAGAGAGCCTTGTTCAGCTTGTACACTTTGTTTTCTTCCCCCCTTTTTACAAACCCTAATGGCTGCTCCACATAAACTTCCTCCTTTAATTCTCCATTTAGAAAGGCCGATTTTACATCGAATTGATACACGGGAATCTGGAGTTGAGCTGCAATTGCCAGAACTATTCGAATCGTTTCAAATCTGGCCACGGGAGAATAAGTTTCTTCAAAGTCTATGCCTTCCATTTGAGCATATCCTTTGGCCACAAGCCTTGCCTTGTGTTTCTGTATACTGCCATCAGTATTAACCTTAGTTCTGAACACCCACTTGAGCCCTATAATATTCTTTTCTGCTGGTGGTTCTACAAGTTCCCATGTTTCATTTTTTAGGATAGCCTTCATCTCCTCTTCCATTGCAAGCTGCCATTGCTCTTGATTGACTGCTTCGACAAAGCTCGTGGGTTCTGATACTGTGAGAGCGAAGTCACAAGTCTCATAGATCTCTTCTAGTGACTTCATCTTCCTGGGTGGAGAGCTATCTTCTGATTCAGATGAAGAATCAGAACCCTGAGTTGCTGGCGTTACTGGTGGTGAGTTTACATCATTTTCCCTCTGCCCATGTTCTTCTTCTTCTGAGGTTTCAAAAGTTAAATTTCTTTGAGCCTCCTCACCCTTTGATTCTGACTTCCAATCCCAGACTTCTTCTTCATTAAACATTACATTTCTACTAACAATTATCTTGTCAGTTAGAGGATTATAGAACCTATAGGCCTTGGATTGCAATGAATAACCAATAAAAATACATTTTACTGATTTTTCATCCAACTTTGATCTTAGGTTGATTAGAACATAAGCTAAGCAACCAAACACTCTTAAGTGTTCTACCTCTGGTTTTCTACCTTTCCAAGCCTCATAGGGAGTCTTATTTTGGACTGCTCTAGTTGGTGAGATATTAAGAAGATAGACAGCAGTTGCAACAGCTTCACTCCACAGTTCGTTAGGTAGCCCTTTCCCCTTGAGCATACTCCTAGCCATTTCTACAACGGTTCTATTCTTTCTCTCTGCCACTCCATTTTGTTCTGGAGTATATGGAGCTGTTAACTCTCTTTTTATTCCCTGACGCTCACAGAAATCATTGAATTCCTGTGAAATAAACTCTCCCCCCTATCAGTTCTCAAAGCTCTTACTCTTTTCCCACTTTGGTTTTCAACCATTGCTTTGAATTTCCTAAAATTTTCGAATGTTTCAGACTTTTCTTGCTGAAAATACACCCAACTCATCCTACTGTAATCATCAGTAATGAGAAGAAAGCACCTACTGCCCCCTAAAGACTCAGTTTTCATAGGTCCACACAGGTCTGCGTGCAACAGTTGCAGACAATCACTCGCTCTCCA
The DNA here is from genome assembly GCA_958450325.1 of Agrostemma githago. Taxonomy (NCBI): domain Eukaryota; kingdom Viridiplantae; phylum Streptophyta; class Magnoliopsida; order Caryophyllales; family Caryophyllaceae; genus Agrostemma; species Agrostemma githago. The sequence continues at coordinate 8,483,858 of OY288254.1, read as the reverse complement.
AGTTTTCCTTGTTGGAAAAGAACTCCTAGAGTGTTTCCCATAAATACAACCCTCACATAATCCTAGTTCACCCATCCTAGGCAAACCAGTTACCATTTTCTTAGTGTTTAGTAACCTAAGCCCTTGAACATTTAAATGACCATATCTTAAATGCCACAATCTAGCCTTATCATCCTCTTTCACAACCAATGCTCTATTAGTGTTTTTGACCAAATCTAATGAGAACATCCTGTTTTTACTCATGGATGTTATTGCCACCATCTCATTTGATTTCTTATCTTTTATCACACATGAATCATTGTCAAACACTAGAGAATAACCAGAATTGAGTAATTGACCTACACTAAGCAAATTATACGCTAGAAATGGCACAAACTGCACATTGTATAATAGCTTAATGTTACCTTGCTCGGTTTTGATTGCCACTGTACCAGTGCCTTCAACATCTAGTTGCTTGTCATTGCCCAACCTGACTTTGCTTTTCTTTGTTTCATCTAGTTCTCTAAACATGGATTTGGTACTTGACATGTGGTTAGAACATCCACTGTCAATGTACCAAACTCCATTATCAACCATTTGAGAACCCTCTTTGGTGATGAACAGCTTCTCCTCTTCTTGCTCTGCCATATGTGCCTTTGAATTTTGATCTTGCTCGGCCTCATCTTTCTCTTTCTTCCAACACTGTGCAATTTTATGACCGAGTTTTGTGCAATAATAACATTTAACTGCACTTTTGCTGCTAGATGCAGATTAACCGGGTTCATCATTCCATTGATTTTTTCCATTTCTTCCTCCATGATTCCTGCCTCGTCCACCTCTTCCTCTATGACCACCCCTTCCTCGTCCTCTTCCTTGATACTGACCAGACCTCTCCTGAGTTGGTTCAGTTTTGACTTGGAAGGCTTTCTCTTCCTTTTTTTCAGAAGACCTGTTAAGCCTCTCTTCATGAGCCTGAAGAGAGCCCATCAATTCATCAAAGGTATATGTTGCCATATCCTTTGACTCTTCAATCGCCGCAACGACATGGTCATATTTCGGTGTCAGGCTTCTTAGTACCTTTCCTACAACTTGCTCGCTGTTCATCTTCTCTCCATAGGACTTCATTTGCTGCACAGTATTGGAAACTCTGGATAGGTACTCTTGCACCGACTCCTTATCCTTCATGAGAGTAGTTTCGAACTCTCTTCTTAGTGATTGCAGACGAACTGTAACCACTTTCTTATCTCCTAGGAACTCTTGCTTTAGAGTGTCCCATGCTTGTTTTGAACTGGTGGCTGAGGCGATTCGAGGAAATACCTCATCATCCAAAGTTTGCTGAATCATAAACAATGCTTTGGAGTCTTTCTTTCTCTTCTCCCTTAACTGCTGATCTGCTTCAGTAGTCGTGTTGTCTTCAAACCCATCTTCCACAAAGCTCCACAATTCCTGTGACTTAAACAGCGTCTGCATTTTCAGACTCCAAAAATGGTACTTAACACCATTGAACACAGGCAGTTGTGAGAAGGAGTTTGAACCATTGTTCTGCATTATGAACAAACTTTACCAACGTTCCTGAACCTTGAACCTGGACGCTCTGATACCAATTGTTGAGAGATTAAGGTTTTTCACAACAATATTTTGAGAGGAAGAAATTCTTATATTACTTGCATAAACTGAAAATACACAGTACTTGGAAATAAATAGGACTCTGAAACTTGCTAACTGACTCTCCACTTTATGCACTAACATAGTGCCTAACAAGGTGGGATTTGACTCAAAAACAAATAACTGAAAGCTACAAACTGAATGGGAAAAACATGCTCCTAAGTTCTAGTTAACGACTAGTTTGAATAACTGACTTCAACAGGAACTATCGATCATTTTAGACTTTAATAATAACAATGTTAAAGCTAAAGTTATATAATGTATGTCTACAACTTGTCTTAGCTTTACTAGTTAGTTGAAGGGTCCATTTGCATGCAAATTTAGTAATTACAGTACAATATACAATAATGTTATGTTATGGGATTTGCAGGCATATTAGTAGGAAAAAGAGAAAGAGAAAGTGATGAGGAGGAGGAGGATAGGTGGTCGTCGTCGTCAGGGTACGAACCAACGTACGAAGACAAAGATGGAGACTGGATGTTGGTGGGAGACGTTCCATGGCAGATGTTTGCTACAACTTGCAACAGGCTTCGAATTCGATCTACCACTCGATCAAAGGATTATCCCAAACTTAATTAAGACAGACATCCATGATCATTTCGATAAACTAGGAACGCAATAGTGTTAAAACTCGTGAGTAAGATCTGATCTTTATCATCTTTGAGAGTAAGGTTTTACCCGACTGGTTCAAATCTACTAGAATCCATATTAAACTGGATGATCTACACTGTATATATACTCTACTACACGAAAAGGAAAATTAATTAGTCCAAGAATATATATTTGTGATTTGCTTTTAAATATTTGCAGGGAGTTCTAGATAGGCAAACGATCAAATAGTAGGTGCTCCTATATACTCGTAGTTTAGTCTTTTTTGATGTAATGAGATTATTTCGCAGTTGAATAAGTAGAAATGAATATTTCCATCTATTCATCGTCGGTAATATTATTGATAATACTTAATACTGCATGCAAAATGTTTCATTCAATTTCTTTCTCTACTCTTCATGTTCAAACTTCAAACCCTACGTTCACTATATTTTTGTTCGTATAATAATAAGATGATACTGGATATGTCATAGACAGGGTCAGTCCCAGACTTTTAAAGGTCCTAGGCAAAATATTATAACGGAGTCCTCCAAAAATCTTCATAGTTGTTTTCATTATCTCATTGATATCATCTTAACACTTTTATTTGAACACTTTTATTTGGGTACATAAATTTTCATTAGTTACATGTTTAAGAACAAAGAAAGGATTTCTCGGAGACTTCCTTCGTGTCAAAAACAAATTATTACGAGTATGATATAATTCTAACACAGTTGTAACAATATTCAATGAATGAATCAAACTGGACTATCAAATGATATTTGGAGGTCATGTAGGAGTTAATTTCCTCTCCATTACTCCCTTCTCTCCATTGCTTTCCATTGATTTTGGGTGGTTTAGATTTGTTTCAAAACGATCCAACGGTGATCGGTTTTGATGAGGTGGAGTATGATTAATGATATTATATTGTTGTATTAGAGGCAATGGAAGGTAATGGAGAGAAAAAGTAATGGAGAGGATCCATTTCCGTCATGTAGTAGTTATTATTTGGAGGCCTTGTAGTAATTTCTAAAGTACTTCTCAGAGATTTATAGCAAGTATGAATGTATGATCAATTTGGGTCGTTCAATGAATATAAAGAAGCCCACTAGTCAATTATTCCGGGTATGGATCATCTCCATTGCCTTATCTCCATTACTTCCTCTCCATTACTTATTAACATTGTAAATGCTATTGGGAAACGATCCAACGGTTTCTACTTTTATCATCTGAAGTGTATCAAAAGTAATAGAAATTAGTATTTTAATACAATAGGAGAGGAAATGGAGAGAAAGTAATGAAGAGAAATTAATCTCAGTTATTCCTACCATCAACAAATTAATAACTACATACTGACCAAGGAAGAAAACTTGGTGGAGAGAAAGCACTGGAATGTGGCATGTAAGTATAAGTAATGCGTTGATTATTTTATTGAACTAACTCGGTATATATATATACCGAAGGTAATAACTAAATACACTAATGACGGAAATATATAAAACTAGACACTAATGACAGAATGTCACGAGACATTATCAATTTATCATTATTACTAACATGGCATAACAACTCATACTTATATTACCTACGAAAGATGTTTTCCTAAACGACTCAGGGACAAGAGCGGATTATTGTTCAACATCAACTACAAAGGCACGAAACAAGTGTCCAGGCACGCATATGCTCAATCTTAAAAGTGTCATCATTGACATAATCCTTCTTCTACTAAAAGGATAGGAGCTCTATCAAATTTTGCCACGTGGCGGCATCTCATCAATAGTTTTCCCGCCCACCAAAATATTCCAAAATTATACAATTAAACCTTCCAAAATTTTTCTCTAAACACTATCACTCAAATAAGGAAATAAATCAAACATTAAACTCAAACGTTATACTCCCTCCGGTTCTCTGGAATTGCAACATTTGCTTTATGCACAAGGAATAAGGTTGTGAGTGTGGGTGGTGGGTCTCACTAATAAAGTAAAACTTCTCCACTAACAAAAACATACCCAATATAGAAATGTGACAATTCTAGTGAAACTACCCTAAAAGGAATATGTTGCAATTCCGAAGAACCGGAGGGAGTAATATCTAAAGGGAGATGCTAAATCATACCCAACTTTTTACTGTTTCATACCCAGCTTTCCCAAACTACCCTCCTCATTTTTTCTCAATCAATTCATCATCACTTTCTTTTTTCCCTCTTTCTCTCATTTCCTCCATCAATTCACCACCAAGATCTGTCTTTTCCTCGATTAATTCACCCCCACAAGATCGTTAACCACCTATCGTCGTCGGTCTTATCTCTAACCACCATTTCTACCACCTTACCTCCAACCACTCCTAATTAGGGTTTAAATAGAAAAAAAAAATCTATAATATAACGTTCAATTCAATGACTATATTAAAAAGTAAATTATTAATAAAAACAATAAACTTAATTGTCTCAAATATAAATTATGATTTGTTATGGCTTAATTTAATCGGGGCTTAATTAGAAATTGAATAAGAAATTAGGGTTTCAAAAACAAATTGAATACAAAATTAATCAATAAAAACAAAGTTTATTAATAATAACAAAATTAGGTTTTATCGAATACAAAACTATTAATAAAAACAACAAAATTACTTGTCTTACGTGTAAATTGTGATCCATAATCGTAAAGTTAGGGAAGAATTAGTTAGTTTTTGAAGGATGGAGAAAAGAAGCAAAGTGTTGGTTTTGAGAGATGAGAAAAGGGTAGGGAATGGAAAAATAATGAAAAATTGGGTATGAATCAGTAAAACCTGGGTATGATTTAGCAATTACGTTATTTTTCCATTCCCTACCCTTTTCTCATCTCTCAAAACCAACACTTTGCTTCTTTTCTCCATCCTTCAACAACTAACTAATTCTTCCCTAACTTTACGATTATGGATCACAATTTACACGTAAGACAAGTAATTTTGTTGTTTTTATTAATAGTTTTGTATTCGATAAAACCTAATTTTGTTATTATTAATAAACTTTGTTTTTATTGATTAATTTTGTATTCAATTTGTTTTTGAAACCCTAATTTCTTATTCAATTTCTAATTAAGCCCCGATTAAATTAAGCCATAACAAATCATAATTTATATTTGAGACAATTAAGTTTATTGTTTTTATTAATAATTTACTTTTTAATATAGTCATTGAATTGAACGTTATATTATAGATTTTTTTTTTCTATTTAAACCCTAATTAGGAGTGGTTGGAGGTAAGGTGGTAGAAATGGTGGTTAGAGATAAGACCGACGACGATAGGTGGTTAACGATCTTGTGGGGGTGAATTAATCGAGGAAAAGACAGATCTTGGTGGTGAATTGATGGAGGAAATGAGAGAAAGAGGGAAAAAAGAAAGTGATGATGAATTGATTGAGAAAAAATGAGGAGGGTAGTTTGGGAAAGCTGGGTATGAAACAGTAAAAACTTGGGTATGATTTAGCATCTCCCAAAAATAATGAAAAATTGGGTATGAATCAGTAAAACCTGGGTATGATTTAGCAATTACGTATCTAAATTCAAGACAAAATAAATATTATGTAAAAATAAATAAAAAAAATAAAAAAATCAATAAGACAATAAATAATATTACTCCCTCCGTATCGATATGTTCGTCCACTTTTAATATAATACTCCACCCATATATTAAACTTTGTGGACGAACATATAGATACGGAGGGAGTATTATATATGGGCTATTAAAAAAATAGACATTTATGAGATATTTTTTTAAAACCAAATACAAGTGTTACAAACGATCGAGATCATATATTGACGTAAACAAATACTATAAAATATTTGATGATGAAAAAATATACAGAGTATGGAGTATAAAATATTTTCAATATTTGATTTTAATATATAAATAATTTTTTTTAATCTGATAATATTTGGAGTATTATTTTATCTTCTAATTTGTTGGAAAAAGTTTTAACTAATCCAAATATATAAAAAAGTTATTTTTATTTGAGAGACTTTGTTTCATGATAAGAAACTAAACTTTTAATTAATTAATCGGGTTAAAAAATATAAAATATTATCATTAGCTTTGTAACAGAAAAACATACCGTATTTATTTAAGTACTCCATATTAAATGAGATTACTTGATTAGGTTGATTATCTTTGAAACTTTAAATTATTTTCTAAAATTAAAAGTTAAAATTTAAAAATGTGGAGTACTAAATAAGTGATAAGTGATACAGTAACTAAATAAAAAACTAATATATTGCCAACTAGATGCGGAGTACTAAATAAGTGATACAGTAACTAAAAAAAATACTAGATATACCGCGCATTAGTGCGCGGGATCTACACTAGTTGGACGATTAAACCCTTAATTGACTGGTGAAGACGAAACAGATATAATCAGCATTGACAATAAATGGTAATACATCGGAGAGTGCGGTGGTCTGCGCCACAAGGGAGGACGAGGTGGAGGAGGACGTAATAATAGACATTGGAAAATCTCCCTACAAACTCACTTCTTCTGGGAGTGTTCAAAAGGTGCACCAAACTGGCAAATCCAACCGATCCGGATCATAATGTTTGGTCCGCGGGTCTTAAAAAACTTAGTTGTCGGTCCGCGGTCCGATCCGGTCCGATCTACACTAAAAAAATCAAATTTAGTGTATTTTTGCAATCCGATCAAAGTTACTTTGTTAATCGTTCGGTCCGCTGGTTGAATTTTTTGAATTGCCGGTCCGCGGGTCACTCCAATCCAAATTTGGAGCAGTGAACACCCCTACCTTCTTCAACTTTATCTTCTTAGAAAAAAATAAAAAGTAAGTCTAACGTTCTTATAATATTGATTAGCCTTTTGTAGGCTTTTGTTATACACCCTACACATAAATACCCTACACATAAATTAACTAAAGGTGTGATTGAATAAGATCCCTCACCAAATCAACGCAAAAGCTCTTCACTTTTCATTAGAGAACAAGGTTACCCAATTACAATCAACACCTCATTTGTTTAATCTTCTTCTCCATTATTTCAAAGTACTCGTACTACTATTACTATTATTCATTATTCCTCTAAAAGAAGAAGCTTCCAACATTGCTTTCCTAGAAGACCAACCTACCCCAACCCCAAATGACTCTAATATCATTTCCAACTTCCATAAACATGATCATACTATACACATTGTACTACAACACAAATTCTTGTTTGTGACGTGACGATCGTATCCGTCATAAATTTGTGACGAGTTAAGTATTAGGAATAAGACAAGAAACATGATGCCTAGTGGGTAAGATATGATTTATCATTATATACCCACATAGATAATACTTAATCCGTCGTAAGATTGTGACGGATATACCTGTCACAAGGGAGACCAACTGATACTACAAACATGTCCAAGAAGTTTAGGTCCCACTTTTACAATTAAGAGAGCATTAGTTGTCAACATCATGCCCCACTAATTAATCATCCCCACCATTTTGATTAGTTTTATACTATATGATGATGCCAAATCAAACACATTTGACATGCTTTAACCTCCTTTAGAGACTAGACCATCATAGGATTGATAGCTTAAGAAAAACGTGCAACTGCCCCTGACCCCAGCCCCCACCACCAAGACATGACGACCTTCCTACAGTCGGATTATGGTTGGGGGTTAGTCTCGGGCTTGACCATTGAGGGGTGATCAGGAGGTGGTGGAGGGTGAGACCGAAAGATGGCGGAGGCAAGTGATATGGGCATCATGCAAAGTGCCTTTGACTGAAGGAACTGCATAGCAGCCCCAATGTCCTGCTCAATCAGTTTAGCTACTTGTTGCTCTGTGCCATCATTTGACCATTTATCCCATGCCGCTTGTGTCCCTTCCACACCCTCACCCTATTCAACATAGCAACACAAACAAACCCGCCGATTTGAACCCCTTGATTAGTTAGAATGCATATACATAAACATCAAACGGAACAGATGACGTATGTTTGGGTGTTCAATTTGGTTTTCAGAACATGGCCGCATCCATTAGCAAGAGAGCCTCAAAATTCTTCTTAGACACTTGGAAGAGAATTATTTAAGTCGATTTAAATTACCTCAAAGGATGTTGGAGGCACATCGGCTACAAGCTGTGCCACGGCACCAGCTCCGCCCAATCTACTCATGCTTAAGACCTGATTCAAGCCATCGGAGTACTAAGATGCTAAAAACTTGCATTGTAAAAGGAGCAAATGGATAAACTTTTTGTTTACATTAATTAATAGCCACTTAACAATAGCATAAACACTGCAAAAGAGATCAGCAACTACTCCAAACTTGATTTTATACTTTAATCCGTTAAGAATTAATAAAAATTTGGAATGAGATCATGTAGTTCAACTGTGTTGGCGGCCTAGTAAGACTTTAAAAGAAGATAGGTACCTTGACTTGAAGCCTTAGAAATTTGACGTAATCAACAATTTCATCAAGCATTGCAGCTCTGTCTGTCTGTACAAGCACCAATGAAGAGCACTTGAGAACCAACATTATCTCATAAGTAGTAAAGCAGAATTAAGTAAACAAATCATTCTAATCAGTTAGAATAAAGTAAACGACACTTAGATACTCCATTTGATAGGTATGAGGCAACGAACACGTCACTGACCTTATTGCAGCTCGGAACCAGCTCCTGTAAAGCCTTCATCCTTTCTGCAATCCTTTCTCTACGTAACTAGAATTGAAAAAGGGGTCATTTTTATTAAATCCAGTTCATAGGTGAAACTGAAACCATTAATGAGAGGATCTCATGTATAGTATGGTCACTGTTTATTCAGATGACGAAAAGTAATAAATACTCCGTAACAAAACAAGCTGAGCCCGGGACTGAGGTGATAGACGTGAAGTTTACCCGTTCGGCGATACTGTGGGGGTCAGTGGCTTGACCACGCCTGGCTCGTACCCGAGGTCGGACTGCTGGAGGATGAGACATGGTTTGACCTGGTCCACATGCCCCATGACCCTGAAAACTCTGTTTAGGCCATTAAATTAAACATGATAAGTTCACTTTCACCATGAAAGAGTTTGGGTTTGTATGCGCAACACAACCTTGACATAAAGACCACACCACAATGCCGCACTACTACTAATGATCTTCTATATGAACAATTTGTTAATAAAGACTTCGTTCTTCTCCAGATGTCGCATGTCGCAACATAACATGTCGAATTTAATTGATGAATACAAAGCCAAGATGAAAACCCATTTCAGTATGACAAAAATTATGTTAAGTCAACCAACACCGCGTTGTTCTGTAATAGAAAAAAGGCTCTAAATGGAATATTTGACATTGCAGAAAATCGATTTAATCCTGTTACATCGTGTGATAATCAGCCCAAGATGGACTGTGTAGGCTTTATTTTTGGAGTTTGACATAAGAAATGCTTTCTGATATTCCAAACAACAGAATATGCTTCTTGGGATTTTGTTACTTTTGTTTTTGAATATTTTTACATGAGAGACGAGTTCTTTTATCCTATGCTGCTAATCATAGAGGAAAAGCCAATGTTCTGCTTCATGATGCTGTTAGAAATTCCACACCCTTTAATCACATCAAGGAAAAGAAAGACATTTATCGGAAAGAAATTACTAAGACGGCAAGATACATATAAATAAATTGATATTTTTATTAAGAATAAAGGCATAAGTACCAAGCATGCACAAGAAGTTTCATTACTACTGTATTAAAGAATCGGTATTTCATTAATGTATTATAATGATGCCACAAAAGTATGGATCGATACCCAAAAAGCCATTCTAGCGAGCCTGTGATTAAGCTAAGGTGAATTTCATATTCTTCGCATAACCCAATTTCTCCAACGTTAATGTCAACTCTTAGGATTATGATTAAGAAATGATCAAGACATTTTGCATATGTGGGCTCCAAGCACTTGTTTTGCTCATTGACAAGAGCGTCAAAGAGACAGTGGATGAGTATTAGGACACTTTACTCTCTCTCTCTCTCTCTCTCTTTTGGTTGATGACATCAATCACTAAAAAAAACATTGGAATAGACTATGGGGTCCCTAACTACAACGAGCCATCATGTAGTATGCTCGTGTGGATGCAACGACTCCTAGAAGAGACATCATAGAAATAAATATCGTCTTCATTCATCATGTTAGCTAGGACTGGTCATCACGAAATTATTGTTGTTGACAGCGGCTCAACATACCTTAAAGTAATGTTACTTAAGACACTCAACCAACACAGCACGAAACTTTTAACACCTTTTAGACCGCCATCATGATTTATTTCTAGCCGTGTCGAACTGTCTGACTCTTGAAGTTGGTCTGAGTGCTATAGCCGCGGTAACTCTGAAAAGTAAACCTTGTAAAAGTGGTGGGTGTATGTGTATGCTGCTGTCACAGCTCAGAAATGGATGAAGGCCATCATAGAGAGTTAGAGACTAGAGAGCAGAGGAATGGAGGATGACTCTCCTTTTTGCTAAGGTACAATTCAGTTCCAAAAATAATGCAGCATGCTCTAATCTCAAATAAAAGATGGGTGCCCTACTTGGACCTTTCAAATGTCAGTGTGTAAGGATTCAATCGTTATTTTATCACCACAATTAGATAAAGTGTCCCAATCATCCTTTTTTAAAAATTTTCTATTAAAATCAATGTATATATCCCTGAAATCCGTTGACAACAACAATTTGGTAAAGGGGTCGGATATAATATAAGTATATGCAAGTTGTAAATTACTAGTATTAAGTATTAACAAGAATCCATTTTCATCGGAAAACAAGGGAGCATGAATTAAGTAATCAAAATTTGATTAAGAAGGAATTAAGTTGATATGGAAAGATTAATACTAGCTAGTTTATTGTTTAGTCGATATGAAACGTTAGTATACAATAGTACCTATATTGTTCGTTCGATGATAAATCTATAGCGCATCAACCAAGACCAAATCACAATAAGCACATACACTATCACGAGTCACGACTCGAAACTTGTACTGATGATTTCATTATATATTCAGCTAAATATTACGGAGTACTCTGTATTCCGTATTAGAGTACTTTAACATACACATTTATTACTAAAAGGTGAACCGACCATTAGGGGGAAATGGTAGGAAAATGAACCTGATGAACGTGAATGGGAGGAGGAGCTCGGATGGAGTGAGATTGAAGCTGACCAAATGCTGGAAATAAGTTTGTCAAATGCAACTCGTTCTCCTGTCACAACAACAACGTCAGGGCCTTAGTCCAAAACAGATTTGGGGTCGGCTAACATGAGAACTCATTCATTCAATCATTCACATATCGGTTCAACTTCTTTGTATTGCCGTTCACGGAAGAGGAAAACAATTATGAACAAGTTGCAGACATAATATTTTTCTGAAACAAACAAAAAACACAAAGAAAAAGGCTTGTTCCATCACTTTATTGTTTACTTTCCGGACTACCAAACACAAGAAAAGACAGAAAAAGGAGTGTTACCCCTCCAATTCTTTCCAACATACATATACTAGCAGAGTAATTTTATATGAAAATTTCATGAACAACTATATTCAGGCTTTAACTTTAAGCTGGTATTATTAACTATGGTATGCCCTACACTAAAGATAGCTATAGTTTGAAGATTCCCAACATTATTTTCTTGTCAATGAGCAAGAGATTGTTCTACCTTGGTGACTTATTAATCTTTCATCATCGAAAATTAGTCACGGGTTTGTTTACACATCTTGTCACCGTCGCCACCCTGATGCAAATCAACTAAGCACCAAGGGGCATAAATACGCGTAATAAACAACAAAAATAGCTTAGTACTGGTAGTAGTACGATTGGGTACTCTGTAGTTAAATGTGAAAATGAGAGATGATGATGGAATGATACCCAAGAGCATAATATGAATATGTCCCACCACCATAAGCTGACCAGGCCAACACTGCAACCATACATGAATCATACACACACTTGCTTATTAACCCCAATCACTCTGATCTTTGCATGCATAACTACCCTCAACTCTCAACTTAATCTATTGCCTATACTCTTGATTATCCCTAGTAAATAACAATTGTCACTGTCTTGCATCATAAAGTGGAAGTTAGTTGAAATGGAAGTACTCAGTTCCGTCATCGGAAAAGTCTCCTTACTGCAATCTCGTACAAGAATTTTCCGTTGTTGCATGCACACTAGCACTCAAAATCCAGGAAAATTAGTTGAAATTGTCCCCAATATCCCTGAACACGATGCCTAGACATAAAACTATCTACAAAATGTTTGCTACCCATATTTTTATTTCTAGCTCCGTCATTATTGTCCATGTCCACGTCCACGTCCCTGTATAGGGGCGGCCATTTTTTTCTCTTTGATAAAATACTTCCCAAAGAGTATTTGAAATACTATCGTCATGCTCGAAAATCCCAAATTATTCGTGTTTCATGCCCTCTTTTTTCTCTCTCAAATCAACAAACACCAATGCTTGTGTAATTGTGTAAGACTAAATAAGACTAGTTACATAGGAAATAATCACTTGCCATTTTGATGTTCGTATAGGCTAACTTTACCGACTAAGGTAATTGACAATAAACACGACACATACAAGTGCGCAACCACGTTGCAGGTGAGAATCGAATATTCGAATTGGTCTCATCGTAGTAGTATTTGACGAAACAATAAACCACAACTCAGTTAGCCAACAAAAAACATTTGAAAGAAAGCTGCAAAAGGACAAACTCACTTACGGTGATTCTGGAGGAAGAAGAAGCAACAGCAACAGCAGCAGTTGAAGGAGTCCCATGATCCAAATTCAGACCCAAAGGCAGACCCAAACCCATGCACTGATCCCTAAACCCACCAACATTCACCCCACCATGACCCGACCCGTCACCCGGGCCCAACCCCAAGTATATGGACGACGCCGACCCATGATCACCACCACCATGACCCGACCCGCCTCCCACATACCCACCTCCACCCGAATTGTACCCGGATGGAACTGACAATATCTGCTCAAAGAACTCATCACCTAACCCTTCTCCTGCTTGATTATTCGCCATTTTTCACTCTAAAGTTTCAAACTTTATGCTATAATATTTGTGGGTATTGCTTTATTTGGACATATAGAGGTGGGTTTTACGTGGAAATTGGTGTTGGGAGTTTTTGGGTTTTGTATTTATGGAGAAGGGAGAAAACAGAGATATAGTATGTATAAATGGTGAGGGAATTAAGGAAGGAATTGAAATGAGGTTTGAGTGGGTTTTGTTGTATTTTTATATGAGTGAAGAAGGCAGAGGAGGAGGAGGAAGAGTAGAGGTCTTTCCTTGGTGTGACTTTTTACTAAAGTGGTCTTTCTGTGATTAGTACTTCTTCGTATTAGTATAAGTAGTAAAGCAAAAATGTGATTGAGACCTATAAGAATAATACTACTCTTAAAATAGATTCATCATTAATTGAACGGTTTGTGTGGGTGATTGTTTAAGTGATTTAGAGGTTAAATCGGGGTTTACGGTATAATTAGAGTTGATAATTAGGTTGTTGAACATGTGTAAAGATGGCAAAATTCACATCGTGTTCAGAGGCGGTTTTTTTTTGTTTTTCATCGTCGATGGTGCAATGAATCTATAGTTGACATTAAATCAAATGAAGAATTGCATCCGGACTTTGTGGGAATTCGGGTCTGTTCGAATCCATTGTATGCTTAGGTCTAACTAAACCCAAAGCAAACTTTCGGGCATGATCATTGAAGTTTGAAGTGAGATTCATCCGTTGGCCCTCATTCAGTTTAGTGAGTCTCATATGACAAAAGTTTGTTTCATAGAATGTCAAGAAATAGTCCTACCACCATATGTATACACACATCCAGCTTGTGAATGTGCATTATGAGGGTCAAATAAATAACCTTGATTTGCAATACCCACTAAATCTTATTTGGAGATGTTACGAAAAAACAAACACAATCTTTCATACCTCGAAAGTATCGAAGTATGTGTTTGACTTCAGTCCAACCTTCGGGTAGGGCATGATGAGTAGGATGACAGAATGCGCAATACTGGACACGGGCGTTTATAACAAAACCATCAACGTTGCTAACCTCCAAATATTGTCGACGCGTACAAACCGCAAAGTGACAAGAACCAGGTGTACTTATGCAGTTGCTATAAGAACGTTGAAAGAAACAAAGAAAGGCAAGACGATGAAGTCTGCCATGCATTGACGGAAATATATCTCCTACACCTGGGTGATCGAACCCTTTATTTATCATGCAAATAGAAGAGAACAAAGATCGTCGCTCCACCAATCTCCTATCCAAAGTTGCTAGTAAGCACCATCTTTTGAGGAGTCCAACCCACACCCGACAAAAAAATACATAGGTGCCTTACTAAGTCATTGTCGTTACTTTTAAGGACATGCAACAACAATTGACTAGTAAGGCGGAGAACCCAACCAGATATCTCAATAACGAGATTTATTAGGAAAGATATCATGAAACTAAAAGAGGAGAGGAAAATCATGGGGAAGTCGGAAAAACTGCGAAGGATCCAACCACTCTTCGAATACCTTTAACTCATCCCAACTGAAACTCTAACCACCATTATCAGCTGCGCTAGGGTTGGTGGGTCGAGTTCGGCAGGATCGGACCCGTACCCGTACCTCATAGGTTGAACTCGGAAGGGTCCAGAATTTTAAGACCCTTACCTTCACGGGTCAAATAATCAACAATTTAATTGCATAATTTGTTTTAATTTACATGACTTATAGCACACTACAAGAAATACTCCATGTAGCTACTACCAACGCACGACTGAGAAATTCAGTCGCTTATTTAGTGACTGAAAGTACGACGCGCGACGGATATTAGTCGCTAGACGAAGAGACGGATTTTGAAAAAAAAAATTCCTTAGCGACCGAAATCTGTCGCTAAAAAACTGGACGCGCGACCGATTTCTGTCGCTAAATCAGTGACTTAGAGACCGAAATCTATCGCTAAAAAACTGGACGCGCGACAGATTTCTGTCGCTAAAAAAATGGACGCGCGAAAGATTTCTGTCGCTAAAATTCGTGAATTTTTTTTAAATGAACCAACAACCCCCCCCCCCCCCCCTTCGACAAATCTCTCATTTCACTCCCTCTCTCTAAAATCCGTCTCCGTTCTCTCTAAAACTCGACCCTCCTCCTTTCCTCTTAATTTCTTCTTCAATTCTCTCACTTTCCTTAAGGTATGTTTATCTATCTATATTTAGTTTCGATTATTCGTTAATTTATGTTTTTATCGATTTAAATAATTTAGTTATTGGGTTGGATAGTTTTTTAGTTGTCGGAATATTTAGTGTAGTTAGAATGTTAATCGCCCAATAGGTTCCCCAATTTGAAATAGGTAGATTGTTAGTATAAAATTAGGGTTTATGATTGAGTATTTGAATGAATTGGGTTGTTTTGATGTGTTAGGAAATTGGAAGTGGAAATACAATTATGTTGATTTAGTGATGTAATTATGGATGGATTAGGTGCAAATAGTACTATGTTTAGGTGAATTGAGAATTTTACGAAATATGTGAGTAGTGTGTATATATTAGTAAATTATTTAAGAGGAAATAATTTGTATGTGGTTATTGTCTCAATTTTTTTAGATAAAAAAATGAAGCGACAGGAACGAAAATGGATGTATGAGGAAAGATTAGATAAGAGACGACGTCCTAGAACGGAATTTTTAGAGGGTGTTAATAGTTTTCTTGAGTTCGCTAAAACCCATCCCGAATACGCGTCAGAGGGTAGATTTAGGTGTCCTTGTTTGAAATGTAAGAACCTCAAATTCTTGGACGATATTCTGATTAAGGAACATATTATCTCAAATGGGTTTAGCCCAAATTATTAATATTGGATTTGTCATGGTGAGACGTCTGCTTTTAAGGAATCTGAGGTGGATCAGAATGAGGGCGGGGTGAGAGGAATGATTGTTGATGTGGTTGAGTGCAATTTGTTCAATGATGAGAGCATGTACACTAACGACGATGACCAACCAACCCCACAAGAGCCAAACCCACGAGCGAAAGCTTTTTTTTGATATGTTAGAGGCTGCGGAGAAGCCATTATATGGAGGGTGTGATGTGACATTGTTAGAAGTGGCGTTTATGGTAGTGACCCTTAAATGTGAGTATAACCTACCTTTTGGGTGCGTAGACGGTGTCGCTACATTGATTGAGAAACTCATCCCAAAAGACAACATTATGACCAAAACATTCTACAATACCAAAAAAATAGTTAAAGGTCTTGAACTTCCGCATCAAAAGATCGATGCTTGTCCCGATGGATGTATGCTTTTTTGGAAGGACGATGCCGTGCTTGAGGAATGTAAGATATGTGGGAAGGGTAGATACAAAAATGTAGATGGGAATATTGTTTTGAGGGGTAGGAAGGGAAAGAGTGTTGCGAGGCATAAAAAACCTATACCACTTAGTCGACTTACCTACTTTCCCATCGCCCCAAGACTTCAAAAATTATATGCAACCAGAACCATTGCCGAACAAATGAGGTGGCATAAGGAAGAAACTCGTGAGGAGGGGAAGATGTGCCATCCTAGTGACTGGGAGGAGTGGAAACGCTTTGATAGGATTTACCCTGAATTTGATGAGGATCCCCGTAACGTGAGACTTGGGTTGTGTACCGATGGGTTCGCCCCTTTCGGTCAGTTCGGTAAGTGATAAGTGTGTCTTGTAGTGCTTATTTGTTGTGTTTGGTCCCGGTTTCTCTTGTTGGAATCGCTCTTTGGAGCGGTTTCTAGGCTACTT
The DNA here is from genome assembly GCA_958450325.1 of Agrostemma githago. NCBI lineage: Eukaryota > Viridiplantae > Streptophyta > Magnoliopsida > Caryophyllales > Caryophyllaceae > Agrostemma > Agrostemma githago. Next base: position 8,466,872 of record OY288254.1, on the reverse strand, counting down.
ACGCTTCTTCTAGTTCATTTTAGGTTCCTAAGACCAATCTTGGAGAAGTGGAACGATTTTGTTTCGTTTCTGATACATATGGAGCCAATGAAGAGAAGCGACGATGATTCGGTGGCTTAGAATCGGTCCTGAGTCCCTTGGAGCCCATTCCCGAGCACCGAGAGTCGATAAGAAGCCTAGGAGGAGCAAGTAGGGGCCTACATGGCCGTGTCAGAAGCCTACATAGCCATGTAGTGAGTTGGGAAGCAAAGAAGAGAGGAAGCAAGCTACAGCAAGGCGTCATGGCCGTGACCCATGACCATCATGGCCATGACGGGGGTGCCTCATGGCCCTGATCCCCCTCATCATGGCCGTGAGCCCCCTGTTTCTCCTCGCACTTTGTCACTTCATTCCCCTTATTCTTAGAACCCTATAAATACCCCCCCTCTTGTAATCTTATGTTATGTTAGACCTTACCCACTAAACCCTAGCATACTTTAGCCTAGATTAGCCTAGATTAGTGTAGATTAGTCTTTAGTTAATCGTTAATCTTAGTTTAATCCTTGTACTAAGGGAACTCTTCAAGATTCAACCAAGATTGACAACCTTAGGAGATTGTTTTGGGTTTTTCTTATTAATTCAAGTTTCAATGTTTCCTCCTCTTGTTAGTAGGTATAATCTTCTTATTCTCTTTACTCTTAATCCTTGTTTAATCTTTCAAGTTTTAATCTTTGATTATTGTTCTTGTTCTTGCTAGTTTCATTATGAATGTTTTGTTGTTTGTGTTGATTTCTCTTGTTATGGTTAGGATTAGTTTCATTATGTGTGAGTAGACTTGTTGTGGGGTTAATAGGGGGATTAAGTGTTGCTTATGGATGATTAGGGTTTGATTGTGGGTAAAGGTGGATTCTTTGTTACTAGTCACATATTAAGAGCACCATGTGTTTGTTGAATTGCTTGTTAGAGTAGTAGTTGCAAATACTTCTCTTGCTTGTCTTCCTCTTCTCATTGTGTGATTGATTTGTGGTTGAATCCTTGTGTATTGGGTAACATCTTGCATGAGTATTCGGGTTTTGTCTTTGACACGAGAGTGCGGACATTGGCTTTGACGCGAGAGCGCGGACCAACCTTAGTATCTAGGTGAAACCTACACCCTCGATCTCCCAACTATCTTACTACACTTATGAACCCGACCTAACCCTGCTCTTTCCTTGTTTGATTTTTATAGTTCGTTAGATTCTTTAATCTTTAGTTGTTATCCCGAGCTTAGTCGTAGTCATAGTTTCATCCCCTTCTTATCGTTCTAGTTTAGCTTAGCTTGTTGACCTAGTCTTGTATTTGGGTGAAACTTGGTGTAAACCCTCTTTACCGTCCCCGTGGATTCGATCCGACTTACCCTATCTACGTGTTAGGTTTAGTTGGTTATTATTTGTTGGTGTGGATCCACGGCAAATCCCTCCCATCAGTAAGTCATACTCCTGCTGGCCTGTCATGGTCACACTGTACAACTTACCCCCATGGCTTTGTCTGAAACCACCGTTCATATTCCTTTCTCTCATTGTCGTTCCCGGCCCAAAAAATCCCAAAAACCACTTGGATGTTTACTTAAAACCAGTGATAGAGGAATTGAAACACTTGTGGGAAGTAGGGGTGGAGACATATGATGTGTCGTTGAAACAAAATTTCCAGCTTAGAGCATCGCTTTTGTGGACTATAAACGATTTTCCTGCATATGGTATGTTGAGTGGTTGGTCTACGGCGGGCCAAAAAGCGTGTCCTTGTTGCATGAGTGAAAGTAAAGCATTCTACCTAAGTAATTCAAGCAAAATTAGTTGGTTTGACTGTCATAGACAGTTTCTACCCGAGGGTCACATGTACAGGAAGAATAGGAGAGCTTTCAAGAAGGATGAGGTGGTGCTAGATGAGGCACCGATTCGTCTCCAAGGAGATGAGATTTGGGAGGTGATTTCAGAGTTCCCATCTACTGTTGACGGGACCGATCAAGAGTTCAAAGATCTTAAGAAATTAAAAAATGGTTGGTTTAAAAGAAGCATCTTCTTCGACCTTCCATATTGGAGTACTTTATTACTCCGACATAATCTGGACGTGATGCATATTGAGAAGAATTTCTTTGAGCAACTGATTCACACCGTCATGGATGTAGAAGGTAAGACATGTGACACCGTAGGATCCCGAAAAGATTTGAAAAAAAATTGTGACCGTCCGAAAATGCATATCAAGCGGGATGGGTCCAAGCCTAGGGCCTTGTTTAGCCTTGATAAGGCTCAGAGAAAGGCCGTGTTAGAGTGGGTAAGGAAACTGAAGTTCCCTAATGGGTATGCATCCGATTTTGGTCGGTGTGTGGACATTAAGAACCTGAAGCTCCAAGGCTTGAGGAGTCACGACTGCCACGTGTTCATGGAGCGGTTATTACATGTGGCGTTGAAGCACCTGCTACCGGAAAGTGTTTGGAATCCTATCACTGAGATATCTCAGTTTTTTCGAGATTTGTGTTCGTCGACAGTTACAAATGACGACATGACTCGTTTGGAAGATCAAATTCCTCAGATACTATGCAAACTTGAGATGATCTTCCCACTTTCCTTCTTTAACTCAATGGAGCATCTACCGGTCCGCTTGCCCTACGAAGCTAAAGTGGGAGGACCGGTACAGTTTAGATGGATGTACCCATTTGAGAGGTGAGAACTTTCAACTACTTACTTATTTTACCCACTAGCTAACGTTAGACACTATAATTTGATAATAACATAGTTGCTTGATGATTGTTATAGATTTCTCAACCATTTGAAGAAAAAAATTGGTAACAAGGCGAGGGTTGAGGGCTCCATATGTAATGCTTACTTAACAGAGAAGATAGCCAACTTCTGTTCTCTGTATTTCAAGAAAGAAGTGAACACCAAAGCCAAAAATCTAAACCTAGAAACACCCGAGACGACGATTGATCCCAACATACCAGACTTTTTTCAAAGTAAGGTAGGTGAGGGATCGTCATCAGCTGGCGGGTGGAGGACATTAGATGAGAAGGAGTACAATCGTGCTCACCTGTACTTGCTATCAAACTGCGAAGTTTTGGAGTCGTACGAGAAGAAATTTGTAACTGAATTTGTGGCTGCTAATCCACATTTACATGTTGATGACGTTTGGAATAAGCATGAGGAACAGTTTCCCAAATGACTTAAGGAGCATGTAATTTCAGAGAATATTCAGGATGATTTGGTTAGGAGTCTAGCATTAGGTCCTTTGTGGAATGTTAGAACTTGGAACCGGTATTCGTTTAATGGTTACAATTTCCATACATTTGCTCGTGGTAGCAGTAGGACTAGATGTAATTTCGGTGTGAGTGTGTCGTCACTTGAAGGTGAAGATTACTACGGGTCTATTGGAGGACATCTTCGAGCTGTGTTATGTTGGAAATGATCGTGGGTATAGAGTTGTGGTATTTAAATGCGAATGGAAGGACAACTCTGTGCAAGGTACTAGAGTACATGAAAGGTACAAACTAGTTGAAGTTAATCATACCAAAAAATGCTCCAAGTACGATCCGTTTATACTGAAATTAGTCGCTAGATGCGACTAACTGTGGCGACAGTCGCTTAGCGACTGTTAACAGTCGCGCGTCTCTTTTTAGCTACAGATGACGGTAGCTAAGCTTAGTCGCTCCAAACTTAAACTCTTGTAGTGAGCACTTCCAATACCAAAATAAAAAGAGACACTACTAAATGCATGCAATTATCATCCTGTTAGTAAATGAGGAATGTCTCATGACATTCCGTCATTAGTGTGTAGCTTTACATCTTCTCTTCATAAGTATTACTAATGTAGGTTCATCAAATCTAGTTGTAGTGTTTTGGTATTTATATCGAGTTTAGTAATTGAATAAGATGAGCACTTTACAATAATCTTACATGGTATTAAGACTATTAACCCATCAATCCCCTAGAAATTTCTTCCACTTGCCACAACCTCGTGCTTTTAACCGCCGGCCGGAGATGGTTTTCTTATTTTTCATCTTCGGCAGGGACTTAGTGTCCTCCATTTATGTTTTCTTATGTCATGTCTACGATTTTTCCCCTTCAATAATACTCCCATGGTGTGAAATCCTTCGTCCATCCTACCAATGCAACATTCTATCATCTCTCTCCATTCACCTTTATCCCATGTTATATTTGAATTTATTTAAGCATTAAAAATCTTCTAATTGTGGTATAAAGTTAGAAATTGAAGATTAGATTACACATCCATCGATGAAATTAATACATATATTAATATTTTATTGCCACTTTTAGTCTCTTAAATACATAGGGTTGTATTTATCAATCTCCTTTTTTATATTATGCTGTCGTCACGGTGTTGACGTGTTCCTAGTTGACTCGACCCCCGCCAATACCGCTTCTACCCTTGTCGTTGTTTCTTTGTCATCTTGTTTCGACAAGCGCCGCCGCACTAACCTTCCACTCCTCCCATCATTGCCTTCTCTAGTTCTTTGTGTCCATCTCAGGTTCGCCCCAGGAACCACCCCTACCCCACAGGCCGGATGGTCTGACTCTGCCGGCTAAGACCTGCATGGCCAACTAGCCCACATAGCAGGATCGAAGAGCACGGTCGGGTGTTTTATGTTTTGGTTTACTCTTTTTTTTTCTTTCATATTATACCATTAAATTTGCTCTAGGACTCACAGTTTGTGGTGTTTTACAGGTTGCCACGCTCCAGTATACCGTTGTTTTAGTGTCACGACCTGCCGCTTCGGCCTCGTGCTCCATACTTTTGTTCGTGTTTTTATTTTATTTTATTTTTATTTTCCGCATTTGGCATTCGGCATTCGGCATTCGGCATTTGGCAATCCGAGACATACGCAAGGCACATAGCTGTGGTTCCGACATCAAAAGGTGATAAAATATAAACGGATTTGTATTATTGTAACTTAGTCACTTTCTTTCTTGAATCTGAATACAAACAGTCGACCCATATTTATAGTATCATGAATATATCGTATCTAACTTAAACTAGAAAACTAAATCATATATTTCCTGTTTCCTAAACCATCACACAATATTGTTCTTATTGTGTGTTTCCTAATCTTTCACGCAATATTGTCCTATTGCGTATTTTCTAAACCTACTCGGATACCGTATTACGGTATCCTCCCTTACCTATACTCTATTATCCCCCTCAAACTCATGGTAATTTTTAAAATTTCCATGAGTTTGCACAAATCCAATATCTTCGATCTTTTGATATCTTCGAATGTGATGTCATGAAGATGGTCTTTGGACCGTTCCCGTTCCCCTTCAATTTTCGTCACCATTTATCTATGGTACGATAATACGATATTTTCTTATCGTAAATAAAAAAAACTGATATCTTCGATCTTCATTGCTCTCTTCTCCACGGTGGCATATAGACTCTTCCGGCTAAAATTCGAACGAGGTTTCCGACTCGTCGATGATTAAACGTCAAGTTTTCTACTTGACAATTTCAGACGGTAAACTTTCCGCCAATTTAAATTGCTTGAGAACCTTCTCGAACTCATAGTAGCAAATTCACAAACGCCATAGAAGAATTGTCAGCCTCACATCTGCGGGAGAATGAGGTATTGTGGAATACGAATTCAGAGGGGTAATAGGTTTTTTTTTATTATTATTTTAGGAAAACTACGAAAAAATTGTTTTTTTTTTGTGAATAACAACGAACAAATCCCGCCGGTGGGTGCCATATTTTCAACCCACCGGCAGGGCAGCGGAACGTTTATTTTGTTGTCCTCAAGAATCGAGAGGCTCTGATACCATGATAAAATATAAAAGGATTTGTATTAATATAACTTCTTAACTTTCTTTCTCAATTATGAATACAAACATAGACTCATATTTATAGTATCTGTATCTAACCTAAACTAGGAAACTAAATCATATCTCACACAATATTATTCTATTGCGTGTTTCCTAATCTTCACGCAATATTGTCCTATTGCGTGTTTCCTAATCTTCATGCAATATTGTCCTATTGCGTGTTTCCTAAACCTTCACGCAATATTGTCCTATTGCACGTTTCCTAAACATACTCGGATACCGTACTACGGTATCCTCTCTTACCTATACATAATAGAGTATAGGTAAGGGAGGATACCGTAGTACGGTATCCGAGTATGTTTAGGAAACACACAGTAAGACAATATTGTGTGCGTGAAGGATTAGGAAACACACAATAGAATAATATTGTGTGATAGTTTAGGAAACATGACAATATTCTGTCATTAAGATATGATTTACTTTCCTAATTTAAGTTAGATACGGTATATTCATGATATTATAAATATGGGTCGACGGTTTGTATTCAGATTGATAACTCGTGATTTTACTCGTTTTTATCCCATATTTCTACTCTTATTCGATCAATTTTATAACCCGATTTGTTAGTAATTAGTCATTTTGTGTTTAATTAGGTTATTAGTCGAGTCTTGTATAATTATTATCAAATCGTATTATTTCTCGGGATTTTGGTACTGTGCCTCGATATTTGATTTTGTAGGTACCGACCCGGGAAGAATCGAGACGATCAAGACGGGTCAAACCCGATTTTGACCTTGACCATTCTTCCCATTCACTCTCCTGCTCTCCTTCACTCACCATCATCATAATTCATCACCATTACTTCCTTCACCTCCATCTCCAATCAATCAATCACCACCAATTATTACTCCTCTCATCTCCACCGTCGTCGGCCACCGGAATCACAGCCGGCGACACCACCTTGCCACTCTCTGCCGCCATACTCCTCCTTCCTCTCCTCAATCACCACCACGACAACCACCTTGCTCCAATCCTCCTTCACCGGCGAACCACCACACCTCCATCGTGCCGGCATCACGCTCCTCCGGCGCAGCAGCCTCCGTCGTCCCTTCACTCTTCGCGCTCCACCACCGAGCCACCACCGCGCCCAGTAGCAGCCGTCGTGCTCCGCCGCCCTTTCTTCGTCATTTCCGACCAACTTCTCCGACGAACACCGCGCCTCCTCCGGCCAGCTAAGCTCCGGCGAATCGACGGCTAGCTACACCGAGCAGCCTCGATTGATTTAATTTGGGTGTTCTAATTTGGATAAGCAAATTACTCTTAAGCCCTTATTTCCCTTCTTTTTATTTCATTTAAGTGAAGGGTAAATGGGTCTTTCATTGTTTATTTTTGTTAGTATAAAACAGCAAGTAAGTTAGAACAAAAAAAAGTAGGCTGTTAGTTTGATTTTGGTGAAGAGGGTTTAGGAGTAGAACACGCAGCAGCCTCTTCCCCCTCTTAATTTTCTTGTTTCTTTTAATTTGTTTTAATTAATTTAATCCTTCCGTTCTTCAACTTCCGACTTCTTTAATTCCATCATTTTGGTATAATTCTTATCTCTTCTTCTTTATTATTTCATTTATGTTTAGATTTATGTTTAGTGTGTGTATATATATATATATATATATATATATATATATATATATATATATATATATATATATATATATATTAGTTAGTAATTAGTTTAAAGTTATAATCTTTATTGTTAATTATGTTTTGTAATGTTATTTCATAATTGTTTTGTTTGTTTATGTGTAGTTTATGTTAGTATTAATTAAAGTTTTCTTCTTTATCATTTCATTATGTTAAATGTTGGTTTAAGAGTAATTATTTGTGTGTCTTTTGTTGTGTTGATTATGGGTAGAGAGTAGTCTCTTTCTAGGGGACGATTTGACCCCGACATGTCTATATTGTTGGCTTGAAATTCCGTATTTGGTTTGTTTGGGATATACGGAGGAGGATAGTTTGGGATTCGGGAATCGACTCGTCTTTCTGGTTGTGTTTAAACCCTTGACCCTTGTCCAGCGACGGGAGTCGGTTAGGTCTAGGTAGTAAAATTCGCCCCTTGACTTGCCTTGCTCCGCCTAGTTGGACACAGGAGTGGGAATTAGGTAGGGTACCCTAACTATCGGTATAGAGTCTTCACCTTGGGAGAGGGGAGAGGAAGGAACAGGATTAGACACATACTTAGTGACCTAGGACCTTGGATTGGGTACCATGGGAGTGGGCTCACTCGATTGACCTAGGAATCCGACTCACGAGCCCGGGAGGGAAGTGATCGGATTTTACTTAGTTGGACTACGAACCCGGGAGGGAGGTAGTCAACCCTTAGAGGCGTTCCACTCATCCTAATATCCCTGGCAACCCATTGTCGGTATTTCTTACGCATGATTATGATATGTCGATGGTTAAGTCGGACCCTAGACCTTTAATTATTATTAGATCATCATTCTTATTATTTGTTTGTTTTTTATTTTACTTTTTGCATTTCTTAGTTAGCTTAATTAGTCTAATTTCACCCTTGATAATTGATTCGCGTAGCTAATTTGTAATCCTAGACCGAACTAGTACTCATTCCCGATCTCTCTGAGGATTCGACTCGACTTGCCCTTGCTATTCTAGTTTAGGTTAGTTTGTTTGTTTGATGATAGGATTCACGACAAATCCGGCTATCAAAATGGCGTCGTTGTCAGGGAGATCAACGGATTGATATTAGTTTAGTTTTAGATTTATTAGACTACGCATTGTTACTTGTTACATGGTCCTTGTGTGTTGTTTTGTCTCTTATCTTGTGACTTGTCCCTTGATTGTCACCTTTTGGTCCGATGGATGCGATTTTTGAATTCTCTCAATATGACAATGAACCATTTCATGAATACCTTTCTAGGTTTGAGCAATATGTTGAATATCTTGGTTCTTGTGGTTATTATTTCTCCGATTCGGATTTAGGCTATGTTGTTTATGAGGGTATGAGTTCGGAGACTCGTGAATGGGCTTGTTACATGAGTGAGGGTAGATCTTTGAATTTAGATGAATACTTGAGTTTTTTGAGGTACATGGCAACTAAATCCTTAGAAATCCAAACCTCAACCCTCGAGTCTAGCATGGAGACTATGATGGAGCAAATGTTAGAAAGCCAAAACCAATTTTTTGCCCTTCAAAAGCAAAGAAATGAGGATATTGATAACTTCTTGGCCCAATTACACTCCTCCGTGACCTCCTATTATAGTAAGGCTTAAAGCCAATTAGACACAATAGCCGAAAATTTGAGAATTTTGGAGAGTTATCGAGAGAATGAGGTAGCTTTTGTTTGTGATGATGATGAGAACGAAGTGATTGTTGATGACTCCCTTTCCCCAAATATTGATGTGAATGAATTTTCTATGCCTTTGTTGGGGAAAGATGACATGCTTATTGATGATAATTTTGTTGAGTCTTGTGAGCTTCCTCTTGATGTTAATATTCCTTCTCTTGGTGATTTGATTATGAATGACTCTTCTTGTTTGAAACATGCGGTGGTTTCCAAGTCATTTGATTAAAGTCTTGGGAATATAGCATGTGTTGATAATGATCTTGTTAAGGAGAGTCATCTTGATGAGTTTTATGTTGTTGATGACTCATGTGAAGAGGAGAAGGTAAGTGAGAGTGAATTTGATGATTTCTTCTCTATTGGAAGTGTGATCGATTTCTCCATGGTTAAGGCCTTTGTAAACCCCATTTTTGAGGATTTGGGTAATATATTTTTGATGGAGAATCCACTCTTTGAGAGCATGGTGGAGGAGGTTAGTGATGAAAATTTTGAGGCTTTGAGTGATGAAGAAAAGGGTGAGGACACTCTTAATGTAACCCTTGTTGAGAAATCTCTTGACAATGATTTTCTCAACTCTTGCATCCTTGAAGAACCATCCTCGTATGCCTATTTGAAAACCTCTATGCACTTTTCACCTTCTTTACCTTTCACTCCTTACACCTTCACTAGAGAACCCATGGTTGACAAAGAAGATAGATTTGAGCATGAAGGCATGGAAAAATTGTTTCATAATTATTATGCCTTTCTTGTTTATGCATTGCTTTGTCCATATATTATTGTCTTCTATTGTCATTTCTCGGACTTCTTTGCTAGGTTGTATGACCAACTTCTAAGAGCATTAAATTGCTCTTTTCTTGAAGTCTTGAAGAAGTCGAGCTAACGACTTTAAACAAAGCAAACCTTTGTATATATTTTTGTGTTCGTGTTTTTGTTTTTGTTTTTGGATGTAGGTACTTTTACAAGAGTTCAACTTGAAGGGATTAGGACAAGAAGCATGGAAAGATCATGATTCTTCGATAAAGAGCTTAATTGGTAATTTCTTGCCCTTCTTTCCCCTTCCCCTTGTTTGGAACATTGAGGACGATGTTCGATTTAAGTGTGGGGAGGCTTTTGGTCGGATTTGGATGAGTTGAAACTCTTGTGGTTAGTACCTTGGTGGTATTTTTTGTTGTAAATATTTGGTTTTTGTGGGAATGTAGCATTATGTTAGCTTGTTTTAATTGATTTTGTCGTCCATGTTTATTTCGTGTTTTCTTTTGAAAAATTTAGAAAATTCATAAAAATTTGAAAATTTTGAAAAATTCCTAAAAAGTGAAAAATTAGAAAATCCCAAAGCGTCGAGTTTTTTTTGCTTTCACTTGTCTTCTTTGATTTAGTTTCTTTTCTAGTTTCTAACTTTTGTGGAAATAATGAAATTTAGACATTGGATCGTTGCATATGAATGTTATGTATCAATTGGTTTCCTACTGTAAGTCGCTCGAGGGTGTGTACTTCATTCAATTCCACAGTCCACCTCCCGTGATGTGATTTGACCTTGAACTTGTCTAGGTGACTATAACCCGAGTGACACTATGTTTACGATCCATTTTCCACAAAAATATTCTACAAAATAAGAGTTAATTTTTCCTACCAATATCACAAAAATGGCTCAAATATAAAAAAGGAGCAACCAAGAAAAAATTCACAAAAACTCAAAAAGAAAGAATAAGGGGAGAAGAAAAAGAAAAGAATAGAAAAAGAAAGAAAAGAATAAGAAAAATGAGAAAATGAGAAAATGAGAAAAAAAAAATCAAATTCCTCCCCGAGTCGTATTTATTTATATCTATTTCACCATTTTGGACCGTTCTACTCCGTCACTTGGTTTATAGGACGATCCTAACCCTTTGTTTTTACAAGGGGTCAAGACATGTTTTTAGTCACTAATTTCATGAGAGTTCGCTTCTCATCTCCATCTCACGCCCTTGAAATAGCTTGGACCGAAACCGATTGATGTATAATGTGATTATGTGACCTTTTTAGTGTTTGATTATCATTGTTAGTGCTTAAGTTAGATTTTAGGATTGCGACTTTTGATATCGGATCTCGTGATTGTTTGTAAATATTTTGTGTAGTACGTATCTTTGTATATATTGTGTTTTCATTTTGTTTGTTTTTATTTATGGGTCTTAATTAGTCTTTGGAGCTTACTCGAGGACGAGTAAGAGTTAAGTGTGGGGAGTTTGATAACTCGTGATTTTACTCGTTTTTATCCCATATTTCTACTCTTATTCGATCAATTTTATAACCCGATTTGTTAGTAATTAGTCATTTTATGTTTAATTAGGTTATTAGTCGAGTCTTGTATAATTATTATCAAATCGTATTATTTCTCGGGATTTTGGTACTGTGCCTCGATATTTGATTTTGTAGGTACCGACCCGGGAAGAATCGAGACGATCAAGACGGGTCAAACCCGATTTTGACCTTGACCATTCTTCCCATTCACTCTCCTGCTCTCCTTCACTCACCATCATCATAATTCATCACCATTACTTCCTTCACCTCCATCTCCAATCAATCAATCACCACCAATTATTACTCCTCTCATCTCCACCGTCGTCGGCCACCGGAATCACAGCCGGCGACACCACCTCGCCACTCTCTGCCGCCATACTCCTCCTTCCTCTCCTCAATCACCACCACGACAACCACCTTGCTCCAATCCTCCTTCACCGGCGAACCACCACACCTCCATCGTGCCGGCATCACGCTCCTCCGGCGCAGCAGCCTCCGTCGTCCCTTCACTCTTCGCGCTCCACCACCGAGCCACCACCGCGCCCAGTAGCAGCCGCCGTGCTCCGCCGCCCTTTCTTCGTCATTTCCGACCAACTTCTCCGACGAACACCGCGCCTCCTCCGGCCAGCTAAGCTCCGGCGAATCGACGGCTAGCTACACCGAGCAGCCTCGATTGATTTAATTTGGGTGTTCTAATTTGGATAAGCAAATTACTCTTAAGCCCTTATTTCCCTTCTTTTTATTTCATTTAAGTGAAGGGTAAATGGGTCTTTCATTGTTTATTTTTGTTAGTATAAAACAGCAAGTAAGTTAGAACAAAAAAAAGTAGGCTGTTAGTTTGATTTTGGTGAAGAGGGTTTAGGAGTAGAACACGCAGCAGCCTCTTCCCCCTCTTAATTTTCTTGTTTCTTTTAATTTGTTTTAATTAATTTAATCCTTCCGTTCTTCAACTTCCGACTTCTTTAATTCCATCATTTTGGTATAATTCTTATCTCTTCTTCTTTATTATTTCATTTATGTTTAGATTTATGTTTAGTGTGTGTGTATATATATATATATATATATATATATATATATATATATATATATATATATATATATATTTAGTTAGTAATTAGTTTAAAGTTATAATCTTTATTGTTAATTATGTTTTGTAATGTTATTTCATAATTGTTTTGTTTGTTTATGTGTAGTTTATGTTAGTATTAATTAAAGTTTTCTTCTTTATCATTTCATTATGTTAAATGTTGGGTTAAGAGTAATTATTTGTGTGTCTTTTGTTGTGTTGATTATGGATAGAGAGTAGTCTCTTTCTAGGGGATGATTTGACCCCGACATGTCTATATTGTGGGCTTGAAATTCCGTATTTGGTTTGTTTGGGATATACGGAGGAGGATAGTTTGGGATTCGGGAATCGACTCGTCTTTTGGGTTGTGTTTAAACCCTTGACCCTTGTCCAGCGACGGGAGTCGGTTAGGTCTAGGTAGTAAAATTCGCCCCTTGACTTGCCTTGCCCCGCCTAATTGGACACGGGAGTGGGAATTAGGTAGGGTACCCTAACTATCGGTCTAGACTCTTCACCTTGGGAGAGGGGAGAGGAAGGAACGGGATTAGACGCGTACTTAGTGACCTAGGACCTTGGATTGGGTACCATGGGAGTGGGCTCACTCGATTGACCTAGGAATCCGACTCACGAGCCCGGGAGGGAAGTGATCGGATTTTACTTAGTTGGACTACGAACCCGGGAGGGAGGTAGTCGACCCTTAGAGGCGTTCCACTCATCCTAATATCCCTGGCAACCTATTGTCGGTATTTCTTACGCATGATTATGATATGTCGGTGGTTAAGTCGGACCCTAGACCTTTAATTATTATTAGATCATCATTCTTATTATTTGTTTGTTTTTTATTTTACTTTTGCATTTCTTAGTTAGCTTAATTAGTCTAATTTCACCCATGATAATTGATTCGCGTAGCTAATTTGTAATCCTAGACCGAACTAGTACTCATTCCCGATCTCTCTGAGGATTCGACCCGACTTGCCCTTACTATTCTAGTTTAGGTTAGTTGGTTTGTTTGATGATAGGATTCACGACAAATCCGGCTATCACAGATTTAAGAAGTTACTAAGTTACAATAATACAAACCCCTTAATATTTTATCATGGTATCAGAGTCTCTCGATTCTTGAGGACAACTAAATAAACGTTCCGCTGCCCTGCCGGTGGGTTAAAAATACGGCACCCACCGACAGGATTTGTTCATTGATATTCACACACAAAAAAAACTTTTTTTTACGTAGTTTTGTTAAAAATAAAAACTCCTATTTCCCCTCTGAATTTGTATTCCACAATACCTCATTCTTCCACAGATGTGAGGCTGACGATTCTATCTGTGGTGTTTGTGAATTTGCTATGAGTTCGAGAAGGTTCTCAAGCAATTTAAATTGGCGGAAAGTTTACCGTCTGAAATTTTCAAGTCAGAAAACTTGACGTTTAAATCATCGACGAGTCGGAAACCTCGTTCGAATTTCAGCCGGAAGAGTCTATATGCCACTGTGGAGAAGAGAGCAATGAAGATCGAAGATATCATTTTTTTTATTTACGATAAGAAAATATTGTATTATCGTACCATGGACAAATGGTGACGAAAATTGAAGGGGAACGGGAACGGTCCAAAGACCATCTTCATGACATCACCTTCGAAGATATCAAAAGATCGAAGAAATTGGATTTTTTTTAAATTTGTGCAAACTCATGGATATTTTAAAATTACCATGAGTTTGCGGGTGGATAATAGAGTATAGGTAAGGGAGGATACCGTAGTACGGTATCCGAGTATGTTTAGGAAACACGCAGTAAGACAATATTGTGTGCGTGAAGGATTAGAAAACACACGATAGAATAATATTGTGTGATGGTTTAGGAAACATGACAATATTGTGTCATTAAGATATGATTTACTTTCCTAATTTAAGTTAGATACGGTATATTCATGATATTATAAATATGGGTCGATGGTTTGTATTCAGATTTAAGAAGTTACTAAGTTACAATAATACAAACCCCTTAATATTGTATCAAAAGGTCAACATGGTTCATCTTCAGCGACATCTATAATTATCTTTTGTTCCACTCAAAGCGTCTGTTACCTACCGCTTTGACTGAGGGGTGTTAGTAAACGAGGAATATCTCATGATATTCCGTCGTCATTAATGTGTAACTTTACATCTTTCCATCATAAGTATTACCTACTAAGACCATCTCCAACAATGCTCATCTATCCTTCATCATCCTTCCATCTTTCTTATTTCTCACTCATCTACCTCACAACCAAACAAATACTCCTCCATCCATGCTCATATTTTCTTCATCATCATCTTACTCTCTTTCATCATTTATCTCTTTTACTTTTAATACTTCATTTTAACCCTACTCTTTTTATTTTATGAACAAAATTTGATAACTAATTTAATAAACAAAACCGAGTAGGTACAAATAGATTTAATTTTGATTTATACTCCATTAAATTTGATTGACAAAATAAAATAGAAAGAAGAAGATACAATTATACTACACGTATTATTATACAGAAAATACTACTCAATATTATACTCTATTTATAGAGAAAAATAATTTACACTTTTAGATTATTAGATATATTTTTTTTAAATAAAAAGAAAGTTGTTTTTATCAAAAAAACAAGATATATGTATATAAAGAAAGAAAGAAATAAAAAAGGATGAAAATTGGTGACCACTTGTCACATGCTAATTGGCTAATGAAGTTGAAAAAAATGGAAAAAGTAATGCAACAAAATCCAATGCTCAGCTCAACATTCATCTAAATCTTGATGAGCACCACGCTCGGCTATCTTGTGATGATACAACGGCATCATTGGAGGGGTTGCTGAAGGCATCATCATGTGTATGATGAGTTCATACATCATCGTTGGAGATGCTCTAATGTAGGTTCACTGAATCTTGTTATAGTGTTTCGATATTTATAATGAGTTTAATAATTAAATAAGATAGCACTTTACAATAATCTTACACATCCAACAATTGAGTACAAATGTTCATTCATTTTAATAAACTGGGGGTGTTTGGTTGGATGTTTAGGAGTGGATTGGAATAGATTAAATCTATTTCAATGTTTGGTTGGGCAATTTTGGGATGGAGTTGGAACTCCAAGGCGTTGTAAATCCACTCCAACTCCATCGAATCACAATCCCTCCCCTCACCCAAGATTCCAACTACATACTCATATTCATACATTACACTTCAATTACAATTCATTAAAGGATCAAACCAAACAACTGTTAATAAGCATGAGTTCTTATTCCATCTCACCCCTCTATTAGAATCCATTCCATTTGCTTGAACCAAACCCTAAACTAAATACCGAGTATTAGATGAAGCTTCCTGCCTTTCAAATTTCAATATCTTCCCTATCATGTCCTCGATTCCATTACGTTTTTTTAACGGGTACGAGGGTCGGCTCCGGTTCTCATAAGACCCGGATATGGAATATTTTTGAAGGACCCATACCCAGTCCATATCCTCATGGTCTAAAAAAATGAGACTCATATTCAACCCATAGTCATTCCTATTCTCAGCCCGGTTAAACCCATACAAGGTGGCCTAGACTGCTATGGAGTTCTGAGTTCTAACTTCCAAGAGAAACAAAAGTTAAAGATCAACGTAACACAACATAAGACATACTCGTAATAAAAACAAAAATGAAAGAATAGATAAACTTCTTGGCAGACAGATAACACAAACATCAACCTAGTGAGACAGAACCGACCACCTAACCCAAAAAACAGATCGAAATGAGTAGACCTGACAAAATTAATTTGATCGGAATGATCTAATCCAAATAAGTCAACTCGAACCCGACCCAACACTCAAACTGAAGATCCAAATTTAACATGTAACCCGAATTGACCCGCAAGTGGAACACCTATCAATAAGACAATAATGAATGTGAACTAGGAATGTTGTAACATTGTTGATGCTCCGACACCGACAATGGCAGTCCCTTTATTTTTGTGAACCAGAATGTCTGTAATATCATTGTTACATGAATGCAAACCCAAATCCTTGAGTCAACTTCAACAAATTCATGGCTTACTTTTCACAACAGGTCTCAGAAGAACTCCCGTCACTTTAGCCAAACTTATTCAACATTCTTTTGCTCTTAAACCCAACATAAACCCTAATTATGCCCAACACATCGTTACTTTTGAAACCAACAACAATCCATTTCTCTTTAATACTTTGATCAAATGTACCAAACCCAGGGACTCTATTCTTCTTTTTGCCAATTGGGTTCCAAATTCTTCCAATTTTTTCGATGATCATACCTTTATTTTCGCTCTCGGCGCATGCGCGCGTTCCGCTTCGTCGTCGGCACTGTACGAGGGAATGCAGATACATTGCAGTGGTATGAAATTGGGATTTATGTCGGATGTTATGGTATCCACAACTGCAGTGCATTTCTATGCCAAAAATGAGTGTATGGATTTTGCACACAAGCTGTTTGACGAAATGCCTGTGAGAAATACTGTCACCTGGAATGCGCTTATTACTGGGTATTCTTCGCAAGAAAGGAATTGCGGCGATAATTGTCAGAAAGCGTTGGTGTGTTTTAAGGATATGCTTAATTGTGGTGGTTTGGGTGTCAAACCAAGCGGTAGTACCATGGTTTGTGTCCTTTCGGCTGCTTCACAAGTCGGTTTGTTAGAGATTGGGAGCTGTGTTCATGGATATGTAGTGAAAACGACCCGTGACCCGGTTCATGATGTGTATGTTGGTACTTGTTTGGTGGACATGTACTCGAAATGTGGATGTCTTGAAATTGCACTGGATGTGTTTGCAATGATGAAAGATCGGAATGTGCTTACTTGGACCGCCATGGCGACAGGATTAGCATACCATGGAAGGGGAAAGGAGGCTATTGAGCTTCTTAATGAGATGAAGAGGTGTAATGTGATGCCAAATGTCGTCACTTTCACTAGTGTGCTTGCCGCTTGTTGTCACGCAGGACTTGTCCAAGAAGGGCTTCATATCTTCCACAAGATGCAGACTGAATTTGGTATAAGCCCAAATGTTAAACATTATGGGTGTATAACCGATCTTCTTGGTAAAGCAGGGCATTTGAGGGACGCTTATGATTTTATAGTCGGGATGCCAACAAAGGCCGATGGTGTCTTATTGAGGAGCCTCCTCGCCTCGTGTCGTCTTCATGGGGATGTTGAGATGGGTGAGAAAGTGGGAAGGATGCTTCTCCAATTTGAGTCAGATAATAACCATTACTCCAATCTAAGTGCTCCGGTTGAAGATTACATAGGTCTAGCCAATGTATATGCATTGGCTAACAGGTGGGACGATGTGAGAACGGTTAGGGGTGAGATGAGAACTATGGGTTTGGAAATCAAACCTGGGCGTAGCGCTGCTCACTAGATGCTTGGGTTTCAAATGGTTTGTTCTACAACCAAACTTGAGCTATTGGCAAACTTTATACTCCATGAGACTATCATACCTTGAAAACTAATTAGCTAACCACTTAACCCTATATGTAAATGACTGATACATGTACGGAGTACTATTTAGGTTGGTGTCCAATGTGAGATCGTCTCATACGAGATTCAGCACTTTCAAGTTCCAACTTAGGCTAATAGGCTGCTTCCTTCGGATACGTTCCAGTGCAATATTACCTCAGAAAGTGCTGTGCCGCAGCTTAAGATGGTGCAGGTGCAGCCTTGCTGATCACTCTGACAGATATACATGAAGCCCATGTGCATGGAAGAAAGTATGTAGGAAACTCAGCCCAAAATGACATACAGTAGTCAGTATCGCACATCCATTGAGGTTGGAAAGCCAGAAGCCAGGCAACTGCAGTTGGTAACTGCCTCTACAAGTCAATAGTTGGTAGGATGCTAAGCTAGATGTATGATGTAATGATAAAGTCCGTCTTTTATGATGTCCTCTAACTAGTGTGTAGCCTAGAGGATGGATATTGCCTCCATATATATATATGGAAGGATGTTGAATGTAAACATCATCGCAAGAATGACGAATGAACTGAATGCAACAATGATTCACCTAAGTCTCTATCCTTACTCATTTTGTGTAATTAATTGAAAAACTATATCATCATTGCATAAGTGAGATCAACATATAATGGTAACTGCAAATCCGTGGTACGTTTGGAGTTGCTTCACATGCTCACACAAGAGCGAAGCGAGTTTGTTCTGGACTCTTTGATTCAGGATATAAGATGGGAACATGAGCTTGCTAGATTGCTAACATTTGTATTATAGTAGTACTCTGTATGCATGGTTGCCCCGAATATAAGGTGAAGCAACAAGTTCAGCCAGTTTTTAAACGACAAGTGCGCTTTTCCCTCCTTTAATTTGCTCTATGATGAACCAGCAACCAACTCTGGTTTCAACTTCTAACTTCCAAGCCATCGAGATAGACGATTTCAATGCATGACCTTGAGAGAGGACGCTGGATTTGGGTTATGTTGGTTGTTGAGTGGAAAATGTTTGGTGTATCTTTCAAATACCATCCTCAATGTAATCACTTGAAGCTGTGTCATCTTATAGTAGTATTGTTTTGCAAGGGCAATAAAGACTCCATCAACTATGATTAAAGCCTTTCGTACTTTCTCAAAGACTTTAGCTGGTAAATCTAATGCGTACTACACTGGGATTAAAAGGCAGGGCAAGGACAAATCTCTGGAGATGTCATTAACTATCGTAGAGTTCCTCTTCAGCGAATGACAATCACTGTAGTTTGACCTCTGCTTCTTGTAATATGATCTCATATGGTTATGTTTGAGAATGTTCAAGCATGTTCTTTTTAGCCTGCCAGTAACTGGAACAAAAGGTGCATGGTGATTCTATTTCACCGAAAATTAACTTGAGACTGCACAAATATGTTACAGCGGCAGAAAAATGCCATTTGTTGATACTATTGACAATCAGTAATAAGACTTTACATGCAATGGAAGCACATCAACGAATTCAATTGGAAGAATATGGACGGTGAACCTAAATGCAGGTATACCGCATACTCAGTGTTCAGTACCACCATGAAGACTACCTTGATCCATTCCCCCACGAATTCGTTTCTGTAAATGCTCCAGGCTTGCAACTCTTTGCATGGAAGCCGTTCTCCCCATTTTGTTCACACCTGACGCATTGTCAATGGCGGGAATGTCTGATACTCTGCTGTCCACTCTTGAATTGGGGACAGGAATACGATTATGATTATCGGCAGGCTGGTAAAAGTGAGGTTGCTTAGGGTCATGTTGCACGGGCACAGCAGCATCAGTTGAATCAGTAGGGCTACCGTTGAAGGGTGTCATGCTCATAGTAGATATTTCGGACATGGCTTGAAGCAAAGGGTTCATCCCTGTCACTCTCTTCACCGTCTCCTCAGCCATTTTAACCTAAAGAAGGAGGAACCAAAGGAATAGATGTAAAGAAGAGTAGGAGTCCAGCTTCTAGCGAAGTAATCACTACCTCCAGACTATCCAAAATTTCTTGCTCCCATTTTACTCTGGTGGTCAACCAAAGTTAATTTTGAACATTAATTTCTTAAATATATGTAAATGGGCTGTTTTTGATTTATCAACACAGCTATAGTATATTCTGAGAAAATATCGGCTAAAGTCGACATTGTTTGACCATCAAAGTCAAATAGGAGCAACATAAATGGAATGGAGGGGGTATACATCAGTGAAGTTACCGAATTAGATGCATACTTTTGCCCTCAATGTCTCTACATCAGCTTTCAAAACCCTGTTGTCCACTGCAGCCTCGTTAAACTTTTGGCTGATGTCTGTGAGACGCTTCAACAGAGTGGAGTTTTCAACTTTCAGCTGAGAAACTTGGGTCTCAAGTTCAGTTAGATGTGCTTGCTTTCTCCTCCTTGATCGCCTAGCTGACTCTCTATTCGAAAGCATTCTGATTTCCAATACATTTTATTGGCAAAGTCAAAGAGTGAATATGTTAAACTATGGGGATATCATAAGCACACTTAATCAACAAGATAAATGCAAGTAAAATTTAAGGTACTGGTAGTCTGGTTGAAATTTAGAGGGTTGCGAACAATTTGGAGAGCGGCATTACTAGAAAATACGGAGTAGTAACCTAACTCACAATAGTTGAGTTTTATTTAATTTATATGTTGCTTCTACACCATACTTTCGGTCCATCTCACGACTCACGTAACTGACATGCACCCTGAGTCCTGACTCTTCATTTTAGGCTATAAAATAATTGTCTCGAAGAGAGTCACGTCACTTTAGGCTATAATGAAATTTCTAACCTCACCTTCTGACACGCTTTACATCAGTAGGATCCATGTTATCAGTTGTTTCATTTTCACCCTCTACCTCTTCATCATCTGACTGATCTGATGAATAACTTGTTGCCTGCTTTGCCTGAACAGCGGGCTTCTTCTGCATGACAGGGAGGGAAGGGATTCCAAGAGGACCTCCAGCGTTTTTATCTACGGAACCTAAAAGTTGATTTCATATTTCGTATAAGCAATTCATAAAAAAAAAGATGTTTTCCCCACCCCAATTTATACAAGATTACAAGTAATCCCGAAGAGGAAAGAAACAGGTGTAGATCTCACGCCATAATAGTCTCAGCAAAATGTTTGCATCATTATCAAGCAGGGAAATCGTCTCTAGATCTGACAAGATATGTACACTATTTTCCCTGCCGTAAAATTTGCATCATTATCAAGCTAGGAAATTGTCTCTAAATTTGACATGATATGTACACTTTTTGCTCACCGTAAATCCGTAATGTATAATTCATTACATTATGATTAACAAGTATTCATATTTGGATTGCACCAAAGCTGCAACTCCATGCTCAAAGATAAGGGCACAGAGCTGCTACTCTGCAAGGACGTGTTGGGAGACTTGAGAGTGTTGAGACTAGCTTGTTAGCTAAAACTGTCTTACAAATA
The DNA here is from genome assembly GCA_958450325.1 of Agrostemma githago. Classification (NCBI taxonomy): domain Eukaryota; kingdom Viridiplantae; phylum Streptophyta; class Magnoliopsida; order Caryophyllales; family Caryophyllaceae; genus Agrostemma; species Agrostemma githago. The sequence continues at coordinate 8,445,465 of OY288254.1, read as the reverse complement.
TCTTAGTTCATACTTCATAGTCATTGTTAGGAGTAAAATTCACACTCACAGCAGTTATTAAAAACATGTTTTATGAAGAAGCCATGAAAAGGTACATTTTCCATCTACATTTTGGCATTTCTAAAATATACTGTACATGTAAAATAAAGATGTAATTCAGTTACATACTCTTCAGTTTTAATTGAAAATATATATGATACTCAAGTAACTACATTAGTTAAAAAAAAAAGGTTCCATAAAATTGCATTTTCAGTACGAAAAAGCTACTTATAAATGTAGAAAAGTACACAGTCAAATAGTCGTCTTGGAGAGCACAGATTCAAACTAAATCATACGGAGTACTAGGTAAAAGAGTAAAGTCAACTCTAATCTATGCCGGCTCGTTGAACATGAATAAGCACATACCTTTACATGGAGGACGTGGCCCTGATTGTGGATCAGCGGAGCCTTGTGTTGCACTTTCTGCAACAGGAGTAGAACCCTGATTTATAACAAAGGGTGCCTAATGACATGAATCAGGAGTCAAATGAAGAACTAATGGAGTAGATATACACGACTTGTTAGAAAGAAAATATTAAGAAAAATCATAACAAGCCGTGCCTAGTGACATGAATGAGGAATGAAATTAAGAAACTACTGAGTATTACAAAAAAAAAGGATTTGATAAAGCATATAAACCATAACAAGCAGAAGAGCCAGAATTCAACCTAACAACATAAAACAATCATTGGTGAAAGAAAACGATATCAAAACATTAAGGTCCAACCCACTAGACCTGACTACTAACCACATTTCAAGTATGCACTGATTAGCAATAGCTCGTACATCATATCTAAGAGGCACACGCGTCTTTAAGCCACAGTAAAATACCAAAAAGCATGGTCACCCATTTTTCCACCTTTTCGATTAAACCGTTTAGCAGAAAATAACTCTGAAATGAATCATCAAATACAACTGCACAACAACACCAGATATCAGCTCCAAATGCATAAATATGATCCTCGCACTTGATAGACTACTTAACTCCCAAAAGCTTTGAAATATAATTAATTAGTCATCCTATGAAACCACATTATACGGTGAATGCCATAACAGTGAACCTTCCATTCAAATGATCATTTCAAATTCTATAACACCTACTTCTTGTACCAAATTGCAAAAAATAGCTTATGTCGAATGAAACTTCAGCATAACCTCAACATCAACTTTAGATGCATAAACCTGATTCCTCGGACACACAAGATAGATTCAATCCAAAAGTTTTTAACTTTGAATCAGATTTCAAAAATGACAGTCCAATCTAATCAAACCACAAGCGACGTGCACCTTAAGCTCTTGATAGATAAATATGAATTTCGCACCCTCAGAAAAAAGTTATTCAAAGGGCTACAAACAAAAATTTCAAGGAAACAAACTGTGGCCACCAATTCAAACAACAATATCACCACAAACAGAAACTTCAAATTAACAAGAATATTCTCACTGGAAAAAAAGTTGCCACCCAAAAATCATAAAACTTTTAACAATTCAGGGAAAAGTTAAAGATGCATAATAAAGTTAAAAACGCATAATAAAGCGATTCTACTGCCCCTAAAATCACTGTTTCAACCCAGAAAAATAAAAGAGACAATTGTGAACTTTAGGCAATGTTGTCTAAGCTTAGTTTCACTGAATTTGATTTTATCACAACTTAATCCTACTAATGTTATTTCTTAAGCTTCTTTTTGCTGGAATTATTCGAAAATGGTGAAATTGTTTCTTAAAACAAATACTCCATAATCAAACCTCAAATATGAGCTCCAATGTCAAAAAAAATGTCGAAAAAGAAAGGTTCACTAAAATCATTTACAAAAGTGACGATGAAATGAAACCAGTACATCCATACAATCACAAAAGCTTACTCGTATACTTCAGACTGATTCATTAACCGTATAAGTATAACAACTAATCGAGTAATACGTGAGGACTAGAATGTGCTCACGCAGTAGTGATTGCTTAAGACGGTCTCATCATCTTTCCATAAATAAACCGTCTTCCATGTGAAACCGTCTTTCTCTATAATTCGTGGTGTTTTCAGGTGTTAAGTACTAAAGCGTTTTCATGGAAAGAAAAAAGGAATTAATTAAAGACAGAGTAAGAAAAAAAGACCTTGGTCAAAGCGACAGCTGCACAAGCTAAATTAAGACGGCTCTTAAGAAAAGCCTGGTACTCCTCCGAATCAACATTGGGAGGATTCAACGACGTCGTTTCGGACGCTACTTTGACAACACCCCCCTTATCATCATCGTCGTCGTCCTTTACTTCTTCATGATTAGTAATGCAATGATCTTTGATCTCGACGACGTCGTCTTCAGGGATAGGTCTGACTGTATCGGAAGCTTCGAGGAGGAACCTCTGGAAGGCCCACTCGGATGCGCTGCGGTTCATGGTGGAGTCGCCGCCGTGGTGCGGCGGGGAGGGCGGCGGCGGCGACCAGAATTGGTCGGAAATGTCGCCTACTGAGAACACCCTGTCCATTGATTTTAGGAATTAGGTATTACGTGTGCTATGGTGGTGAGAGATTTAAGGGGGTTGGTGGGATTGGATTTGAGAGAAGAGACAATTGGAAGAAAATGGGGGGAAGAAGAAGAACCAATTGCAATTTTGCCAACTTGTACACTTGTGTCTTGTTTACCATGTGCAACTTTTTTTTCAAAAAAAAAAAAAAATACTCCTTAGAATTATTAAAAAAGTTGTCCAGAGAAACGATCTCTAGTTAAATTTTTTTGAAAGATTAATTATCTAATTACAAATGGAGGTAACATTAGTATCAAACTTATATTAGTATCAAACTTATATTAGATACGCTTGATATAAAAGAATATACAAATATAAAAGAGGTGCATTTTTTTTAATGAGTAGGTCGAAAGACGGTCTCTCATTAACTTTACCGAGAGACTAAGTACAAATAGAAGTAACAGTGGTACAAAACCTAACAGAAGTAGGTACGATTAACATAAAAGAATAAACAAATATAAAGAGGGTACGTTTGTTATAAAAACATGTACAAAACAAAGTTGTCATTTAAGGGTACAAATAGAACCTAAAGTGGTACTGAAGAGTAGTCTCTCAATAAGTTATTGAGAGACCGTCTCTCCCAAGAATTTGTGTTTTTTTTTTTATAAAAACAGATACAAAACAAAATTGTTATTTAAAGTAACATCTAATATTAAAATAGATTATGTTATTTAGATTTCGAGTCTGTCGCCCAAAGGGTTACTTATATATGATTTACAAGCCATTGCATACACCGAGAGTATACTCAGAACGCACCAAAAGGTAGCGGTTGTGGATTCCCTTGTCACCAAAAAAAATATATTAAAGCCGATACGAATAGCTCATACAATGATAATGAAAAGTGATCTATCAATAACTTGCTCTCTACATTTTGGGTTAATGAAATGACCTCTTTTAAAAGAGTATTCCATTTTTTTTAAATCATAAAAAAAATGTTTTATGAGGTATCAATTTACCTTCTTGTTTTATGTTTGATACTAAGCATGAAGGATTTGACATACTCACTATATTTGAATTTGACTTGTTTTATGTTCAAGATTAATACTCCCTCCTATTCAGAGTATTCCTCCCCAATTTTTTTTTGATAAAAATAAGGAGGGGGTAAAATAATAATAAAGGGTGGAGATAAAGTAAGAAAGATGAATAGAAAGTGGGGTATGAAGTGTAAAAGATGGGGTATAAAGTGAAAAGTGGTTGAGTTTAGGTGTGGAGGAAAAGAATAAAGAATTGAAGGAAGAATAAAGAATGATTAACATTATTTCCAAAAAAGAAAAGTGGGAAGAAAATCAAACTAAAATAAAAAAGGAAAGTGGGAGGAATACTCATAATAGGATGGAGTATTTTTTTTGAAATCTGTTTAAGATTGATACTTCTTTCATCCATTTAATTCTTTACACTTACTATAAATGGACAATCTAATCAATTTTTTACCTTCTCCTTGTGGCAAAACATTTTACTTTATAATCCTCATATCTTTACTCTATTGACACAAAATACTACTACTTTTTCCTTATTTTAAGTTTGGTAGACCCGTAAAACCATTTGATTTATCAATAGTACCCTTACTTTTACCACTTTTCTAAAAAATGATGAAATCCTCCATGTAAAGGATTTAATGAATGGGAGAGAGTATATTTCAACAAGAATTCACACAAAATTAAAATGGCAGTCTCTTATTAGTCTTATAGACAGTTTCATTATACAGTCGAATTAAAATCATATGTATGTTATTTTATGTGTAATCTTCGTTAATTTATGACAAAATATGATTGTTACTTGAGTGGCTAAAATTTGTAGCTAAATAGTGAAAGCGTTGAGCAAGACAATGATTTATTAGTTTGATTGTTTATGAACCATTTTCAACTCTTTGAAGTTTTTTATTTGAAAGCTTGTTTTTAGTGGAGCATTAGTGCAAATGAATATTTTTAGAATAAAATTCAACAATAGCAAGTTCATTTTTTTAAAAAATTGATTTATTACAGCATAAAACATGGTCCGCAAGTTTATTTGTGGATAAGATAGTGTGGATGGAATTTGAACATTTGCCAAAATCATGATTGGATGTAATGAAATACTCCGTACTATTTGGTTTTTGGAAGGCCTTTACAGTGTTGAATGTGGATAAGCTATAAAACACAGCCCACACATTCCATTCGCATTTGTTTTGTTACGGGCAGGCCTTCTCTTTGGGCCCCAATTAAAGGGACAATCCTCCTATTAAAAAGTGTTTTTCATAGGTCTACCTATACATGACTTGCACTTTTAGACCTTTTCTTGGCCCCTGTATAATTATCAAAATAAAATAAAAAATTTCCATTGTTGCTACTCTACTCATACAAAAAAATTGTGCTCTACCTATTTTGTTGGCTTGTCCATTCAATCCTTTACCTGGAAAGTTTCACCATTTTTAAGAAAAAATGGCAAAAATAAGGATATTATTGGTAAATCAAATGGTTTTATGGATCCATCAAACTTAAACTAAGGAAAAAAGTAGTGACTTTTGTGTAAATAGAGTAAAGATATGAGGATTATAAAGTAAAGATATGTCTGTGGACAAGTACAAAGTCTGGCGGGCTACCGCGACTAACATCTTCGGTCCTAGGATTGGGTCGGGCTGTTACATTTAATATACTCCCTCCGTTCAAATCCAAAGGTACGTTTGTTTTTTCATACTTGCCGAGACACGTTTTACACCGTCAATATCTTTTGTTTTACATTAAAAAAAATTATAAAAATTCGATACTCTTAATCTACTCACAAAGACAAATCATACAAGATCTCACGTGACTATATTTTCTTTTCTTTTATAGATTATTAAGAAGATTAACAATACTCTTTAATTGTGAATAGTGTCCGAAAGAGAAGTGTACCATTTGGATTTGAAAAAAAAAGGAGTACAATAACTAAGCCAAATACCCAAAAAGCGTTTGTTGCAATAAGGAATGGCCCAAGTATAATCCTAGTACTCCACTTACGATGGCCTTGCATTTGTTCTTAATTGGGCTCGCATGAGATCTTATAGGGAGTTCCGATTACATATGAGAGCCCGAGCAACTGGCCCAATTATGGGAGAAGAGTAGGTCTCTATATAATCCATTCGATTATTTGAAATTGTAACACTCTTTCAGATCTGTGAGGAGTATTTTAATCAAATATTAAAGTTCAAAAAATCGAAGGGATTAACATATAGACAAGTTTAAAAAAGAGAATGTGACTTTAAAAGTAGAATTTAAGGTAAGCCACGATATGATTTTATTATACGTATAGTCGTATACAATAAGGTAAATGATTTCAATTGTACGAACACAAAATCTTGGAAGAGACGGTTTCTCAATAACTTATTGAGAAACCATTCTTCACTATACAATACGACTATAAAAGTATCCGTATATGGGATACAATCTATCTATATATTCTATTAAAAGGGAAGCAAAGCAACCCTCATGCTTCATTCTTCCAATCCTCACTTCTTAAGGCACACACTTGGCATGATCTTATTGGACAACCCTTCAACTTCTTCCTCATTTACTACTTAGGATCCAAAGTGAAGAAAAGTGGTTAAATGCATAAGTTACACTACTTTCTCATTGATTACTTAGAATCCTAGGTTACCTATTAAGTGCATGAGTTATCAACCCTTCAACTTCTTCCTCAATTACTACTTAGAATCTTAGGTTACCTACTAAATGCATGAGTTATCAACCCTTCAACTTTTTCCTCAATTATTACTTAGAATCCTAGGTTAACCCTTCAACTTCTTACTCAATTACTACTTAGAATCCTAGGTTCCCTACTAAATGCATGAGTTATCAACCCTTCAACTTCTCCCTCAATTATTACTTAGAATCTTAGGTTAAGTAATAAATTCTGACCACCCTATAAATATTTTTCATGCCCACATTGTGGTATTCAACTGAGTGAGATACCATGATCAATTCCCACCTTATTACTGTTGAGAAATTAAATCGCCTGATCCGAAGATGTGTAGTTGTCGAGACAAGCATCGGAAACAACCTCCACCCACCTACGTTCTATTTGATACGCCTCCCACATCAACGATACTCGGGTGTAGTGAGCCTACGAAGCTATAAAGCCAGCCTCTGCCGCCTTAGAAGGGGCTTGATTATCTCACAAAAAAGAAACAACATTGCTATGCAAGGTGAGGAACTCATCAATTTCTTCCTCATTGATGATGTAGAATCCTATGTAAAGCAATCAAAGTTGGTTATTATTGCTTACAGCCTTTCAACTTCTTTCTCATTCATTAGCTAATATGGTGAAATTTAAGCTCTTTCAACTCCTTTCTCATTCATTAGGTAGAATCTAAGGTGAGAAACTCATCAACTTCTTCCTCATTGATGATGTGAAATCCTAGGTAAAGCAATGAAAGTCGGTTATTATTAAAATGTAAGCTCTTTAACTTCTTCCTCATTGATGATGTAAAATCCTAGGTGAAGTCATAAATTTCAGCCACCTCCCATCCTCTTCGTCTTCCTCCCTTATAATTCACCACATATAACAATGGGTACTTGCAATACTCAATTATAAGGTAACACACTTAGCATGATGTGATTTGGTAGAAATTGAAAAGGAGGGAGTTGAATACATAATCAAAGTCAAAGTCGGTTATTATTAGTTAGAACCCTTCAACTTCTTCATTTATTGTGTAGAATCCAAAGTGAAGAACTCATAAACTTCTTCCTCATTAGAACCCTTCAACTTCTTACTCATTCATTATGTAGAATCCAAAGTGAAGAACCCATCAACTTCTTTTTCATTGGTTATGTAAATCCAAAGTGAAGCAATAAATTTCAACCACCTCACATCCTTTTCATCTTCCTCCCTTATAATCCACCACCTATAACAATGGGTGCTTGCTTTTCCCATTACACCATCCAAGTGTACAACGAGATCGAGCTGATTCCCGCTGCCAAACGTCGTCTTACTGTTGCAGTTGGACGCAGACGACCCTGATTTTTTCCACCGCCCATACTAACTCGGTATGTGCGTGGCTATCAATTCGTTCCTGCTTTATTGGGTTCATGCTTGCATTAGACTCATCTTAATGCTACTCATTATTAGTAGGAGTCAATCAATACAACCTTATTCTCACACAATTGACATAGTATTGTTATTGTAATAATAAGTTGATCGATGAGTTGATGTAGTATCATATCAATAAGTCGATCATAGATTTAGAGGCATCTCTACATAAATCATAATCTAATACACAACTAATAATGGAAAATAATAGAAAAACATTGACACAGACAACAACAGATGTGAAACATCAAAATTAGAAACAAGCACAACAAAGGGCAAGAGCAATAATAGATTGTTAAGTGTGTTGGACTTTGTTTCCAGCTTGCTATATAGTGGTATTATGTATTAAAGCGCTAAAACTGCTATCCCACGTATATGTCACCTTTTGTCTATGATATAATAATACCTCACATTTTACCAAAAAAAGGGTAAGAACAACAAACTCAACAATGTAGACGCGAGAAAACAAAGGAGAAACTAGCACAAGATCGAACATTAAAATACGATATCGATCTCACTATTTGTATAATTTCACGTACAAAAAAAATCACGTGCAAAAGTTGAGAAAGCAAAAAATATAAAATAGGAGAAAAGAAAAATGTAGAGAGAGGGAGGATGTTAGAGCACTATCTTATCTATTTATTAATTTATTAAAATTCAAACAAATAATCATCATCCATCATTTATCTAAGGGCAATAACAGCAATAGTTGTAGTTCCATGCACCATATTTTCATTGTCATCAAGGTACATCTAACCATGTTTGAAACTTTCTATTTCACCGACCAATGGTAAAAGTTTCATATATTTATTGTAGATCCCTTTTTTTCTCTCAGTTCCATGTATGAAATCGATTCCTTACTTTAGAAACCGATTTCATATAAGAAACTTTATTCTCTAACTCAATGACATGAAACTCCTTATATGTATGTTATCAATTCTATTGCCCTAATACTATCTTATACTCCCTTTGTTCATAATCTTTTGCCCCATTTCATCATTATTTGTGAGGGTATTTTAACGAAACGGGGCAAAAGATAGTGAAAGGAGGGAGTAATAAAGTCATGTGTTCTGCTTTGTTTGGGCCAAGCAACTAAACCAACCGACAAATAAAATTAAGAAATGAGGAAGTCTGTTAAAAAACAAAGACAATCATTTAACAAAATTTTTAATTAAAAAAACTCAATCAATTAAGAAAGAAGAGAGAAAAGAGGAAAAACTTATCAACTCCACCTCGCTTCATCATCCTCTTCCATTCATCTTCCCCTTTCATAGTTCATAACTGTATTATCACCTACAACAATGCATTGGATACAAAAGTTATTATAGAGCATGAACCTCAATATGTCACCCAAGTGTACAACCAAAGCGACCCGATTAGACCTACAACCAAACCTCAATATGAGCCTCAGTGTACCACCCAAATAGAATTAGAGTTTCGCGATAAACATACCAATTAAAAAGGAGAAGAGAAGGCTAGACAAGAGGTAAGCGAACAATTATTATGTACATCAACTACGAGCACTTCATAATACATTGCTTTTATTTTAAGAACAAAACTAACAGACCCAATATATTATAAGTCTGAAGTGGTAGTAAAAGAAGCATCCGTAACAATAGAAACCATAGAAGAAAATAGGCCAAGATTAGATTTGAAAATCTCAACTAAAGACACGAGAAAAAACTAAGAAAGATCAAAGCCATAATTCAAGAGGATTACGTTCTCCAATAAAAGTTAAAAAACGAATTATTAGTTACGCATTACATCTTATAGCGTTATATCTCATTTTCGCCTATATTCACTTCCTTACGTTTTTACAAACACATTTTCAGTCTAATTCACCTTGTTACACTTGTGGTGACATGTTTGATGGATGTTTCGACACTTTTACTCCCCCTTTTTCCCCACCATTCATTTAACATACATGTCATATATATTTCTGTAACTTGAATCGTTCAATCTTTCTAACCCCCGTCTTATTCAGAATTTAGGAATGTCTGTGGAAGTAACTAAAATTACAAAGACATGAAATCAAAACAAAAAATGCATAAATTAATAATAAAATAAATATTGGACAATGAAGCAAAAAAACGGAATTGCGATTTACAAAGGCCATAAAACAATATATTCCCGTGCGGTGCACGGGTATGGCGACTAGTTTTTATAAAAACTTTATCGAATACGTATCAACCAAAATCAAAACCGGATATATTTACTTTTAGTAAAAATATAATTACAAAATCGCACCAAGTTGATGCATGAATGATGGTTCAGCTAACCGATTTTTTAATTTGCTTAAAATTACCTTATCCATCTTTTCTCTTTTAAAGCAGAAATATTTCCCCTTACCATATTCACCCACGTCATCCTGTCACATTGTATCCTACGTGGCTCCTAGCTGGTACACCAATGACAGTTTGCTTTTGATTAAAAAAAAACAATTATTATGTAGTGTATCACGTACATCATTAGTAGGTTACAGTTACAATTTATGTGAACTTCTTCCCACTACTTGAAGAAAAACTGACTTCAACGACTTATTAAACAAGGGGGCTACTTAACGTCGTTTGTCTATTATTTAGTATTTTCCATAATTTATGAGTAAATTATTGATTTGACCTTTTTAAATTTACTAACCTAATTTAACCTAACTATTCATTAACCTACATCATTCTAATTACAACTCTGACAACAACAATAACTTTACTCTTATTAATAAAACGGTTATATTTTGAATTCTCGATTATTCAACAATTAACCCGGACATGTCGAACGCGAAAAATAGTTTTTCCTTTTGATTTGAATTTACCCTATAACGAAAATAATTCGGATGACGACGTTATCGACGTTAGTATTTGTTTTTGTCATTGTGAACACACTTATGATTCGTATTATTTTTCGTATTAGACGTGACAATAGACTTCGGAATCCTTCGTCCGAGATTCAAAGAAATCGTGGAACGCACTTACGAATCCTATGCTTGTACCCGGAATGACCACTGAAATATATAAGACCTGGCGTGGGGACAGGCATAGAACACCCACGACTAGGCCCAGATCGAGTTTTAAAATTTCTAAATGCAGCCTTGGGGACAGGCTTAGAACACCCACGACTAAATAATAATAATAAAAATAAATAATAATAATAATAATAATAGATTAAGATTTTTAAAAAGTAAAAAAAAGTAATCATTTTAAATAATTGTACATTTTTGTAGACACCCGCATTTTGACTGCCAGGTGTCTATGACAGTTTCCAAAAAAACACCCGATGATGATCGGACGCTAACATGTTTCTACGCGCTCGGATATGGGCTCAAAATCATTAGTTGCTGGCTAATACACTTACGGAGTACAAATCTCACAAAAACAACCTCGAATCCAGGCCCAGTGGATCGTTTCTAGTCAAATAAGACTAATTTGGGCCGAAACCGACACCGGAAATAAAACCGACTTTTAGCGATTGGGTCAACCCCGCTCGAAGTCCTTCCGAGACACACAAAACAGCCATTCACAATCATCAAAAGTTCAAGTCAAACACAAAACCCATCAAACATTCGAAGTCAAGGTCCAAAAGACTGATCCACGCGACCCAGTTGGGCCACTCGATCGAGTGCCCGACCAACTCGATCGAGTGGGCCTATTTCAGGCCCGACTGCAGGCACAACGGGCCACTCGACCGAGTCAGCTGCCTACTCGTTCGAGTAACCCTAACCGGGGAACCCTAGCCTAGCCTATATAAACCCCCCCATACACACACAATTGACACCTTTTACACAACCCTAATCGGCTTTACACACAACTTCAAACCCTAATTACTACGACCCTAATTCTACCCTAAGCAATACACTAGCGAACCCTAAACCTAGTTTTAGGAATCGAACCCCTAACCACCATAACTCAACCTCCATAAACCTCGAAGCTTCCGTGTTAAAGCCACAACTACGAGCCTTATCCGAGACAAGAACATGTAGGTTGAGGGTGCAAAAACTCCGTTTCTTCTCTTCTCTCCCTCCTTCTCGTGTCGCGTCGTCGTCGTCTTCATATGGGTCGCGTCTTTTTATTTATTTTATCGTTATTATCGCATCCTAATATCACTAATATCGCTAGTATTAAAAAACATTAAAATACTTGTCGATTTGTGTCGAGCATGAGGGATGTCGGAATAAAAAAACCCGAATATACAAGTGTACCGCACACAGCGTTACCGATCGCTTATTCCAACACCCCAATTGCTTGATTATTGAAACAAGTTAACCTAAACAATAATTCGTTTATTTTCGTTTGTATCATTATTCAAATCGCATATTCGCATCGATTTTCAAAATAAGTATTTGTATTTTAATAAGGGTCGAAACCCGTTGACGCGGATCCGACATCACAATCTCTAGGGATCTATTTCGATGTCGGAGAAGCCGAGGGAATCAAGTCTTCTAATTCAAGTAAAGCGTCGATCTTAAATCACTTTAAACTAACCAAACGCGATTTTCGTTGTTGCTAAAATAATTGTCAAAACAATTCGTTAGAATTATGACATTATTAAACGCGGAGAAAATATGGTCATATCACGACAATCAATTTAAAACGACTTAAAACGATTTCGAGACCCACCAAAAATTTGCGAACGAATTATAATTCGTACAGGGGGCACTCGACCGAGTGCCTAGCCCACTCGGTCGAGTGGCACCCCAAAAATCGGATCAGAAGGTTTTCACGACCTCCACTCGGTCGAGTCTCACAGTGACTCGATCGAGTGACTGCGTACTCGACCGAGTTGGCCAATAACTCGGCCGAGTAAGGTCTAAAACGCAAAGCAGAAACCTCTTTTAGAGGTCTACTCGATCGAGTCTATCGACCACTCGATCGAGTGGCCTCATCACGACCAATACCGTGAGTCGTACATTCTTTTTTTCCAAATTCGATAGTATTTTACGACTTAGGTCAACACGTGCCTAATTAATCACGTGTATTACTATCTTTTCAAACCATGCATCATTTCACTACATCATTCAATTTTACTCAATAATTTGCAAACCGTTATTATCATCATCTCGTTACTAACCGTTTGTTCTTTTGTCAATTTAATTCTAGTTTATTTTATTGTACTAAAATGAACCCGCATGCTAAAATACATCTTCGACGTTAACTTTAGTTGCATTAAATTGACATAGAAACCCTTTTCAATTTCTCACATGCTTAGGGAAAATAATCTTTGCATATCATTTTCCCGTTCCACTAACGCGCGTATTAGAAAGTCACTCGAGATCTTAGTAGAGGCCGCTAAGTGCGGGCGGGGTTGAGTGTCCTTTATGGGCTTCCCAACACGTACCCTCACCCCTTACTCAGAACCTCGGTTTCCGGATGCCCGAAACCGTTGGCGCACGAGAGTCATTCAATACACGATATCCGATAATGTCGGTATCGGTATCAAATGCAAAGGGACGAGCCCAATAAACTCTGACATCGGAAATGGGCCGTATTTTGTATACGACCCACTACGACATAGAGTGGGCTCGAATGGTTCCGAATAACCACAAAATTCGGTGGCGACTCCACTTCGACCTAAATTTCAATTCGATCCATTCTCATATGGAGGTTCATTCGCCTACCCAAACCCGCGCGTGGCCGCGTCGTGGTGGACCTATGTCATGTCCACAATTTGGCGACTCCGCTGGGGATTAACTGATGCGTGACTTACCATCGGCATCCTCAGGGTGAGACTCGAATAGAAATCGTTTGACTAGTACAATACGCGTTTTAGTTCTACGGTTCATGCATAACCCATATTTTCTCGGGCCGGTACTCGCGACCGACGTCCCACTATACTGTTGATGTACTCCAATATGGATATGTCAAAAGGTGTCCATAGTCGATTCGAGTGGGTTTCGCGGCATGTTCCAAGATCAACTCGACTTAGGAAGTCCGTCCCGATCAACGTATAGACTATGTGCACTGGTATAGACCCTCCATAGACCGACCGAGACTTAGTGTAGAGCATACATGGCGTCGTTATAATGCTTGTGTGACTACATGCTACTTGGTTTCCGAGTCGTTTTCAAAAATCGTCAACTTTTCAAAAATACATCTTTTTCCTGATATCCAATTTCAAACCCGGGAATATACCGAATTTAGGACTTATGATTTTACTCAAAATAGCCTATTTTCTAGCCGGTATGCTGCCCAATTCAAAACTCGAAAATGTTTTCGAACTTACAAAACCCGTGACCCAATACCCTTTTCGAAAATTGGGCCCTCAACCGAGTTTTCTCGGACCTTTTTCAAAAAAAAACAATCCATTTTCCAAACCTTCCTTTTCTTAGGACTTCCCGTATTTAGCAGCGTCGGGTCGTGTCTTAAGTTGTCAAGGTACGTAGCGTCGAAACTCTGTCGATCTTACATCACGAGTTTCTCCCCTATCCCAGTCCGCCTTATTAGACTAAGGCAAGGCCCACCTACGTAGGACAAACCCTACAAAGGAGGGCCCGTTTACACAATCGAGTCAAAAGTCTGGGGATGTCTCACGTGGACCTTCCTTCGAACAGGACTAGGTCCATCCGCCGAATCCTAAGGAAGGCCCACATTTCACAAGTCACCCGTCTAGGTGTCTTTTCCGAGTCATTTCCCTTTTTAGTCTTGTTCAGGATGTACTTTCTATTCCGGGATTTTAGGCTAGTTTCTGATTACATGGTGTTCTTACAGACAGACCACCCGAAACAAGACGTCAACGCCAGATGGATCAACTCAAGGATACGTTGGCCAAGATCGAGACTCAACTGACCTCCATCCAGGCTAACCAAGCAACGTTAGCCACCCGACTGAGCGCCGTAGAGAAGACGGCACCTATTGAAGGATCCGAGCCCACCGGTCCCATAGCCGAGCTAATTAGTGTTGTTCGCAGGCTCGAGGAACAGGTCCACTTATCGACGAACAACTCGATCCACACCAAAAATGCTCGTACTTATTCACCTTTGAATGACGAGCTACCCACCAACCTCAACTTAACGGGAATTCCTATGTTTGAGGGTACTGAAGACCCGGTCCATCACATCCGGGCTTTCAAGGACTTCATGGCGGTCAAAGAGGTGAAGTCAACTATGTTCAAACACTTATTCCCTTCCTCCCCGGAGAAGCATCCTAAGGCCTGGTTTTACAGGCTCGATCCCAAGTAATACAAGACTTGGGACGATGTGGCGACCGAATTTGCCCGGAACTACGCCGATAAAACTGAAATCCAGACTACAATGCGTACTCTGGAAGTCATGGATCAAGAGCCCAAAGAAGGGTTCACCAAATATCTGCAAAGGTGCAGGGCCGAGAGTGTGAAGCTGGTCGACAAGCCCGGCGAGAAGGCCCTAGTGGAGGCTTTCGTCAAAAACCTCCCATCCTACCGGGTCCACCTCCGATATGCTATCATCCAAAACTTTATTGTCCTTACTGAAATGGGCACGAGGATCGAGAATGACTTAAGGTTGGAGAGACTGACTAAGGCCTCTGCCAAAGGGTATCAAGGGGCCAGTTCATCTACAAACAAGCCCACATCTGCAGCTGCAGCTCGCAGCATCTTCGATGAGGTAAATCTGCTCGACACCTCATCCAAAAAGAATACACCGAATCGGGTATTCATAGATATAGGGACCTATACTTATGCCTTACAAAGGCTATCTTCGAAGGGCCTGATCCAGCTGATAGGCCCAACCGCAGAGCCTTCATTAGAGAAGAGGCCCAAAACTTATAACGCCCAGGCTTACTGTCAGTATCATCGGGGCAACAGACATGATACTGAAAAATGTTAGAGACTAAAACATCTGATCCAAGATTTGATCGAGAGCGGGAAAATCCCGTTGCCCGGAGACAAGCCGAGCAACAAAGAAAATCCGTTCAGTGCCCATGCAATATTCACGGGAGAAGTAATCGATTGTTCTCACCTCATTTCCCCTTTTATCCCACAAATCAATGGGATATGGTTCGATGACGAGGATGATGTTTACCTGACCAAAGGGGAAGCTGTCCCCATTACCCTTGAAGAGGTCCGAAGGGCTAAGCCCAGAGCTTTAGCCACTAACCACCTCGCCGTTGCTGGGCGCGCCACTCCAACACCCGTCACTGAACCTGTCAGGACGAGATCTACCCTCGAAGAGCCAAGCAATGACACGGCTTTGGTCCAACAAATGAAGAGGGTTCGGGCTGACTTAATCATATGGCAACTACTAGTTAGCTCGCAAGCTCATCGGGAAGCACTGACTAAGGCTCTCGATGAAATCAAGGTCGACTCACAGGTTACCTCTTCTGAAATGGCAGCCACTATTATACTTTTCTCAAAGGCAAGTCAAAGGAAGAAGGCCCACTCATAACCTTCTCTGAAGCCGATCTGCCACCATTTGGGCCCAATCACAATCTGGCCCTATACATCACGGTCATCTGCAAGGGTAAGTACCTCCCGATGACCCTCATCGACGACGGATCAGCCGTGAACGTCCTACCTCTAAGGACCACTAGGGCCCTCGGCATCACTGATGCCGACTACCTTCCGACAACACAAACGATCTATGCTTTCGACGGAAGCTCAAAACTAGTCGCCGGGGCCGTTAAACTGAAAATCATAACGGGCCCAATCGAAAAAGAGTTGGTGATTGATGTCACCTCATCCTTTAACTTACTACTAGGAAGGCCTTGGATCCATACAGTCAAGGCCGTATCCTCTACCCTCCATCGAAAAGTCAAGATGCCACTTCAAGACGGCGTCATCACATTGGAGGCGACCCCCATGACCGTGGCTAGCTGTAACGCCACAAGCCGGGCCGAACCACGAGGATTCGATTTCGTGGGTATGATCGAAGAAGAATATCTCTTCAGGCCTTACTTCACTACTAGCATCAACACGATGCTACAAAATCTGGGTTACCTACCCAGAGCCACTTCAAGGCCGCACCTTCCGGCGGGGAAGGTTATCGAGGTCCTGGACAACGGGGAGTCTCGATTTGGTTTAGGATACACTATGAGCTCGGAAAATGTGGGTTGGGCCAATGCAATCAAGTTCGTCACGCCCGTGTTTGGGGCGATCCAATTGGGCCTCTACCAACCCACCATCACATATCCCGAGACCAAAACGACTCGGGAATGCAACTATATCCCCGATGATATATTCACCATTATCCAGACCGAGTCCAAGAAAGGTGAAAGCGACTCCGAGCCCGTACTGGGGCTCTTATTTGAAGAAGACAAGACCGTCCCCGCTCCAAAGGACGATTTGGTCAACTTTATCCTCCGCAGCGATCGGTTCGACCCAATCAAGCTAATCACCGAGGTCGATGCCAACACCGAGCCGATTGCCTGGAGGAAGACCGTCAAATGGATCGACAGTCAAGGACGGGTCTACAAGATGACCACCGGCGAGGGAGACATGCCGGATACTGAGTCCGAGTCTGAGTCCGAGTCGCAGTCGGAGTCTAAGTCCAGGGTTAGAGGGTCTGGTGCTAAAGTCGAGTCTGTAACCCCTTTTCCCTTAGCCACTTCCACTGAGGTCTCGGGGCCTGTCCCAAGACCTCTCTATCCCGCCACTGACCAATGATCAGATGGCAGCTCTATTCGAGCTATTTTCAAAATTTACCATTAATAATAATATCGAAAATCGTTCTGCTTACGACTTGTATTTCCAAAATTTTCTCAATTTCAAAAATCTTATATGCAATGACATTAAGAAACCCAACGAACAGGTACCTCTGCCTCCGCATTTGGTCGAGCAGCTCGAACAAAGGGAATCCCGAGATCCGGTGATCGAAGAAACCGAGTCCATCAACGTGGGAACCACTTTAGAGCCCCAGATGCTTAAGTTGGGCCTATCTTTAGATCCAGAGGAGAGAAAACAATTCACAGACCTTCTCCAAGAATTTAAAGACGTCTACGCATGGTCCTACAAGGACATGCTGGGGATAGATCGGGAAATAGCAGAACACCGAATACCCATCAAAGATGGGTGCAAACCGGTGAAACAGAAGCTTCAAAGGATGAAGCCTGAATGGTCTCTCAAAGTCAAAGAAGAGGTCGACAAGCAATTCAAAGCGGGTTTTATACAAGTGTCTGAATATCCAGACTGGATCGCAAACATCGTGCCGGTACCCAAGAAGGACGACAAGGTGCGGGTATGCGTGGACTTCCGGGACCTTAATAAGGCCAGCCCAAAAGATGATTTTCCGTTACCATACATCGACATACTGGTGGATAACACGGCCGATCATGCCCTTCTATCATTCATGGACGGATATGCAGGATACAATCAAATCAAGATGGCAGAAGAGGATATGAGTAAGACCACCTTCATCACACCTTGGGGTACTTACTGTTACACCGTCATGCCATTTGGGCTTATCAATGCCGGGGCCACTTATCAACGGACCGCCACCACCTTATTACACGACATGATGCATAAGGAAGTGGAGGTCTATGTGGACGATATGATCGTTAAGTCTAAAGACCGAAGCGGCCACATCTCGGCCCTAAGAAAGTTCTTTACCTAGCTACGAAAATACAACATGAGACTGAACCCCCAAAAATGCAGTTTCGAGGTAACGTCAGGCAAATTACTGGGCCATATCGTTAGCCAACGCGGCATCGAGATCGACCCAGCTAAAATCAAAGCCATCACCGAGATGCAGCCACTCAAGACCGAAAAGGAAATAAGGGGGTTTCTCGGGAAAGTCCAACACATCAGCCGGTTCATTTCAAAATTAACCATGGTATGTGAGCCCATTTTCAAAAAACTGAAGATCGGAGAACGGGTACTATGGGACGACAAGTGTCAAGCGGCTTTCGATAAGGTCAAGGAGATTCTGTCTGCTCCGCCGGTATTAATGCCACCTCAACCCGGTTTGCCTCTGTCGTTATACCTAACAACGACTGAGACGGCCATGGGGGCTATGCTGGCCCAGACAGTCGAATAAGAAGAACGGGCTATTTACTACATCAGTAAAAAGTTCCTCGAGTACGAGTGCAAGTACACGATGCTCGAGAAAACGTGCCTAGCTTTGGTCTGGGCCACTAAAAAGCTCAGACACTACATGCTTAGTCACGAGGTACATGTTTTATCCAAAATGGATCCTATCAAGCACCTATCCGAGAAGCCCATCCTTAACGGCAGGATGTCCAGGTGGACTTTAATGTTAGCTGAGTTCGATCTCAAGTTCGTGCCATTAAAAGCCATCAAGGGTCGGGTAGTGGCCGAGTTCCTCGTCGATAGCCCGATATATGAAGAAGGCCACACCGATACTTGGGCCTTTCCTGATGAAGACATATTCCATACCGATACCGAAACGTGGGACTTGTATTTCGATGGAGCATCCAACTTCCGAGGGTTTGGGGTCGGAATTCTACTAATTTCACCGCAAGGGGAACATACCCCGTTATCCATCAAATTGGACTTTGACGTGACCAACAACGCAGTCGAATACGAAGCATGCATTCACGGGTTGCAAGCCGCCGCTGATTTAAGGGTAACAAACCTCCGGGTCCACGGTGACTCATCACTAGTCATCAATCAAGCACTCCAGAAATGGAAAACTCGAAACGCTAATCTCGTGGCATACCAAGCACGAGTACGGGTTCTAGAGAAACGATTCCAGAAGGTAGAGTATATCTATCTGCCCCAGGAAGAAAATCAATTTGCAGATGCCCTTTCTAAATTAGCATCCCTGCTAAATATACCGGACCATCTTACCAGCATGCCGATTTGTGTTGAGAGACGGTCCGAGCCGGCTTATATCCATGCCATTCAAGATATTGAGATAACTGACCCAGAACCTTGGTATCAATCCGTCCTAACCTACTTGACAACGGGAGAATATCCCCCGGGAACTGAAAACCGGGCCAAGAAGGCCTTACGAAGATTGGCAACCCAATTTGTCCGCACAGACGATGGACAATTGTACAAAAAGACAGCACATGGGGCTCTCCTCCTGTGTATCGACAAAATGCAGGCCGAAAAGGTCATGGCCGAGGTCCACGACGGTGAAAACGGTCCGCATATGAACGCCCATATACTATCCCGAAAAATCATGAGGCTCAGGTATTACTGGAACACCATGGAAACAGACTGCCAGTTATATGTCAAACACTGCCATAACTGTCAGATCTTTGCCAACGTACAACATATGCCATCTTCCCTATTATATACCATGACATCACCATGACCATTTTCTACATGGGGTATTGACATAATTGGAAAGGTGCACCCTTCCGGGACGGGAGGTCATTGCTTCATTTTAGTGGCCATCGACTACTTCACCAAATGGGTCGAAGCCGAGTCATACCGTGTCTTGAACGCCAAGTACGTGGCCAAATTTATCCAAAATAAGATCATATGCCGATACGGGATCCCACACGAATTTATCAGCGATCACGGGACCCACTTTCAAGCTGAAACCGCTGCATTGCTGGCGAAATATAAAATTCAGAGGCATACATCTTTACCTTACCGACCCCAAACAAATGGAGCGGTAGAAGCGACCAATAAAACAATCGTCACCATACTTAAAAAGATGGCTGAGAATTACCGGGATTGGCCCGACAAAATACCCTTTGCCTTATGGGGGTATAGAACTTCAATTCGCACTACGACCGGAGCAACTCCATATTATCTGACATATGGAATGGAAGCAGTCCAACCGGTCGAGCTAGAGGTACCATCCCTCAGGATTTTACTTGAAAGCCAAGTACCTGAAGCAGATTGGGTCCAAGCCCGATACGATTCGCTAGTCCTTTTAGACGAACGGCGGTCCAGTGCCCTCAACAATATCCAGATATATTAGAAAAGGATCCAACGGGCTTTCAACAAAAGGGTCAGGCCCAGGAACATCAAGGAAGGAGATCTGGTCCTAAAATCGGTTCGTGCCTTACTACCGGTTGACCCAAGAGGAAAATTCAAACCCAATTGGGCTGGGCCATACTTGGTCAAAAAGGTCCTATCAGGAGGAGCAGTGATGCTGACGGACCTGGACGGCAACGAGTTCGTCAACCCGACCAACTTGGACCAGCTGAAGTGCTATTAGTCTATTACCCATAAACCCTTATCTCAATGTCATTCGCAAAAGTTTATAAAAATTTGTCTTTTTATAAATTTTCAAAATTTTAGACAAGTCAATGAGTTAGAATTAATTATTCTACCGTCGCACATCTCGAATTAATAATCTTGATGTATTTCGAAAATTGCAAAAAAAATCAATCAATCAAATCAAATTTTGAACTACGTTTGGTTTGATTCCGCAAATTATGGATACGTAGGCAGCCCCTTAAAAGGGTACAACCACTGCAATAACGAAAAGACGGGAACGGTTTTCATATAATACGTCTTTTATTAATATCTCGATAAACTCGGGAATTAAAAAAAAAACGCCAAACACGGCGGACAAAAAAAAACACAAAAAAAATCACACCAAAAAATAGTAGTTATACTCAAATAATAAAATAAGGAGACTAATATCCGGGCATCTTGCCCTTCCCCTTGTCCTTTGGGTCACGTGGGGCCCGAGGTCGCCGAGGGGGGATTAGCGTTCCCTAATCACAAGGGGAACCTCTTTAGCACGAATCCGTTTCTTTGACGACGGGTCTTCTATAACGGTCTTCGGTCCAAGTCGAGCCCGCACGTGCTCGGGTAGTCTATCCCGTGGGCCAAGTCGGTCCTGCACTGCTAGTCTTGGGCCTAGTCTCCTCTCCAAGTCCGTCTGGGCGCTCACTTTCCCCCGAGCACCTTTAGCACTAGACCCTTTAGCTTGAGTCTTAGCCTTCTTCTTTTGTCCTGACATTAGACGAACTAGGGTAGCCGGAGTGTCTCCTTCATCAAAGAACCCCCTGTTGTCTTTAGCTTGCTCGCTTCTCAACAGGTCGAAGGCTTCGTCAACCTTCAAAGCAGCTCGGGCCTTGGCATCACCTGCTTTGGTCCACTTCACGTATGAGTTTGAAACCCAAATCGAATGGCGAGATTTGGAAACGGGCCAAGTATGCTGGGTATACCATCTTTGTGCCCAAGTATCGCACATCACATCAGTCAGTTGGGTAGGGTCACTCATAACTGCTACAATTTCTGGTATCCGTTGAGCCCGTCCGTACTGCCTTAGTATGCGATCCAGGTAGAGATGAACCGTCTGCCTGAAAGACAAGATTACTTGGTAACGAGCTCTGTCCCTCGGGTCCAAGCCGGTCCAAACGTAGATGGGCCACCACGGCACTACCCATCGAATTAGCCGACCACCATGGATTGATAATACCTCGTCCCAGTATTTCTGACTAATTTGGCGAGAAAAATCGATGGCCCGTCTCCTCGTCATTAGTTGGTTATGGCGGTAATTGCTAGCATCAAGAGGAGGATCTATCACTGATAGCCTCTCATAAAGCTAAATCTGAAAAAGGAAACAAAAACATGAGATCCCAAGACGAAACAGGCGTCCGCCTGATGACACTCGATCGAGTGCCAGGGTGACTCGATCGAGTGCCCATTGCAGAAGCCAAAATCTCGAAAAAAATAATAAAAATCAAGAAATCGAAAAAAAAATCCGACATACTTGAAGCAAACGGGTGCTTCCGGTGAGACGAACAGACGAATCCCTCTTGCGATTGTCCAAACCTTGGATTATTTCGCCCGTAATCAACCAAGCCGGGCTGTGCTCCGTCTCCATTAAATCAACCACGGTTAATAGACGGATATGACCCATACATGATAATAAGTCCATGTGACCCTCAAAAACATAAACATGGAGCATGCAAAAAGAAAAGGCCCTACGGCTGTGAATTGATCTCACCCGAACGTCATGCGGGTTCATAAACTTCTCAGCCAAGTCAATCAAAGAAACTGTGTTGTCGTCTCCAGCCATACGGGATACCTCGTTATGAGAAAGCCCTAAAAATTCTCGAAACCTCCTCCTCAGGTCATAGATCGAGTATGGGACGGCGGGCCGAAGCATTGGGTTCCATCCTCCTACCGCAGCAATCTCCTCAGGTAAAGGGCAGACTTCGTCCCGAGGAAAGGCAAAGACATGATATATGTCATCCCAGTAAGACAAGCATGCATCCAAAAAGTAGCGATCAACTCGCATCTGACGGAAGGTGTAAAGCTGGGCAATACCCGTCTGGTTCAAGGCCACCCTATCGGCATCCCTAAATTGTCGGGACCATTCCTGCAGCATGACGCTCAACCTATCGATTCCCATGACTTAATTTCTTAAGAGGATAAAGAGACTTTCTTTTTGCCTGAAGGGAAATAAAGAGATTTTCTTTTAAGACGAGATTGATTTGTAATGGGAGTTATGAAGAAAACAAGGGCAAAGGAGGCTATATATAGCATTAGCCTTGCAAACCTCTTTCCATATCGCTTTTAGGAAAAGTTTCCTAATTCTAATCGGAATCAACCCTCAAGCCTAGTCCCGATACTAGCACGGAAATATTCATCCCGAACTTTCCTAATTTCTTTAGGAGTCAAAATATTTTCGAAAAATTTGCCAATTTCAAAATTTCAAAAATTCAAACTTTCAAAAATTCAAAGGGTCATTTTCCCCAGCACGAGTCATTTTACTACCTACGTGTTGCATGCATTTTATGTGACTTATACAGGTACGATTCAAGCAAAAACATGCAAGCCATTAAATCTCCCCAGCAGCATTTTCCCGGAATAGTACGGGATGGGCCCACACACAGGCGCACCCGGGACTTACACGACAAGTAAAAATTCCCCACGGAAATATTCTCATCAAGCTCAGGTATGATTTCTGTCCTATGGCTGGCGAGCCCTTCACGCAAGTCTAATGGACTATAAACGACCCGACCGGAAGTCTACCAGGTCTTAACGGGCTTGGTAGCTACTCTGACTTTCACCCTGTCCAAGCCTCAGTCAGAGTGGGGACTTTGTAGACACCCGCATTTTGACTGCCAGGTGTCTATGGCAGTTTTCAAAAAAACACCCGATTATGATCGGACGCTAACATGTTTCTACGCGCTCGGATATGGGCTCAAAATCATTAGTTGCTGGCTAATACACTTACGGAGTACAAATCTCACAAAAACAACCTCGAATCCAGGCCCAGTGGATCGTTTCTAGTCAAATAAGACTAATTTGGGCCGAAACCGACACCGGAAATAAAACCGACTTTTAGCGATTGGGTCAACCCCGGTCGAAGTCATTCCGATTCACACAAAACAGCCATTCACAATCATCAAAAGTCCAAGTCAAACACAAAACCCATCAAACATTCGAAGTCAAGGTCCAAAAGACTGACCCACGCGACCCAGTTGGGCCACTCGATCGAGTGCCCGACCAACTCGATCGAGTGGGCCTATTTCAGGCCCGACTGCAGGCAAAACGGGCCACTTGACCGAGTCAGCTGCCTACTCGGTCGAGTAACCCTAACCGGGGAACCCTAGCCTAGCCTATATAAACCCCCCCCCATACACACACAATTGACACCTTTTACACAACCCTAATCGACTTTACACACAACTTCAAACCCTAATTACTACGACCCTAATTCTACCCTAAGCAATACACTAGCGAACCCTAAACCTAGTTTTAGGAATCGAACCCCTAACCACCATAACTTAACCTCCATAAACCTCGAAACTCCCGTGTTAAAGCCACAACTACGAGCCTTATCCGAGACAAGAACATGTAGGTTGAGGGTGCAAAAACCTCATTTCTTCTCTTCTCTCCCTCTTTCTCATGTCGCGTCGTCGTCGTCTTCATATGGGTCGCGTCTTTTTATTTATTTTATCGTTTTTATTGCATCCTAATATCACTAATATCGCTAGTATTAAAAAACATTAAAATACTTGTCGATTTGTGTCGAGCATGAGGGATGTCGGAATAAGAAAACCCGAATATACAAGTGTACCGCACACAGCGTTGCCGGTCGCTTATTCCGACACCCCAATTGCTTGATTATTGAAACAAGTTAACCTAAACAATAATTCGTTTATTTTCGTTTGCATCATTATTCAAATCGCATATTTGCATCGATTTTCAAAATAAGTATTTGTATTTTAATAAGGGTCGAAACCCGTTGACGTGGATCCGACATCACAATCTCTAGGGATTTATTTCGATGTCGGAGAAGCCGAGGGAATCAAGTCTTCTAATTCAAGTAAAGCGTCGATCTTTAAGAATCACTTT
Organism: Agrostemma githago; assembly: GCA_958450325.1. Classification (NCBI taxonomy): domain Eukaryota; kingdom Viridiplantae; phylum Streptophyta; class Magnoliopsida; order Caryophyllales; family Caryophyllaceae; genus Agrostemma; species Agrostemma githago. Next base: position 8,420,721 of record OY288254.1, on the reverse strand, counting down.
AAACTAACCAAACGCGATTTTCGTTGATGCTAAAATAATTGTTAAAACAATTCGTTAGAGTTATGACATTATTAAACGCGGAGAAAATATGGTCATATCACGACAATCAATTTAAAACGACTTAAAACGATTTCGAGACCCACCAAAAATTTGCGAACGAATTATAATTCGTACAGGGGGCACTCGACCGAGTGCCTAGCCCACTCGGTCGAGTGGCACCCCAAAAATCGGATCAGAAGGTTTTCACGACCTCCACTCGGTCGAGTCTCACAGTGACTCGATCGAGTGGCTACGTACTCGACCGAGTTGGCCAATAACTCGGCCGAGTAAGGTCTAAAACGCAAAGCAGAAACCTCTTTTAGAGGTCTACTCGATCGAGTCTATCGACCACTCGATCGAGTGGCCTCATCACGACCAATACCGTGAGTCGTACATTCTTTTTTTCCAAATTCGATAGTATTTTACGACTTAGGTCAACACGTGCCTAATTAATCACGTGTATTACTATCTTTTCAAACCATGCATCATCTCACTACATCATTTAATTTTACTCAATAATTTGCAAACCATTATTATCATCATCTCGTTACTAACCGTTTGTTCTTTTGTCAATTTAATTCTAGTTTATTTTATTGTACTAAAATGAACCCGCATGCTAAAATACATCTTCGACGTTAACTTTAGTTGCATTAAATTGACATAGAAACCCTTTTCAATTTCTCACATGCTTAGGGAAAATAATCTTTGCATATCATTTTCCCGTTCCACTAACGCGCGTATTAGAAAGTCACTCGAGATCTTAGTAGAGGCCGCTAAGTGCGGGCGGGGTTGGGTGTTCTTTGTGGGCTTCCCAACACGTACCCTCACCCCTTACTCAGAACCTCGGTTTTCGGATGCTCGAAACCGTTGGCGCACGAGAGTCATTCAATACACGATATCCGATAATGTCGGTATCGGTATCAAATGCAAAGGGACGAGCCCAATAAACTCTGACATCGGAAATGGGCCGTATTTTGTATACGGCCTACTACGACATAGAGTGAGCTCGAATGGTTCCGAATAACCACAAAATTCCGTGGCGACTCCACTTCGACCTAAATTTCAATTCGATCCATTCTCATATGGAGGTTCATTCGCCTACCCAAACCCGCGCGTGGCCGCGTCGTGGTGGACCTATGTCATGTCCACAATTTTAAATTAATCGAAAATATATTAAAAATATAAATTTAATTTTTCAAGAAAATGAAAAATGCAAAATAAAAATAAAAATAAAAAGGTTTCCAAAATCAAGTTAACTAGACTAAGGTTAACAATTAACTAAAGATGCAAAATTACCAACTTAATCCTAGACTAACCACCTTAGGTTTGACACGTGGCACGATATGGTTCGCTGTAAATGAAAATTTCATACACCGCGTGGAAGTGTATTATCTTCCCCCTCATACACTAAGGCCATCCTCATCCAACCTCATCACCTAGGTCAACTTGGATGGGGTCATGCTAATTACTCCCTCCGTTCCAATCATTTCCATACATTTGGATATTATGCACTATTCATATATGAGAAGAATTATCGATATAACTTTTAATATATACGATAAAATATAGTCATGTGAGATATTGTTTAAATTGTCTAATCGAATACATCATGAATATCAAATTTTTATAATTTTTAGAAATATGTAGCTAAAGATATAGACAAAAGAAAACGTCCATCGGCAAGTGTGAAAAAGCAAACGTATGGAATTGATTGAAACGGAGGGAGTACAATACTCCCTCCGTTTCATTGAAAGCTTCCACTTTTCCTTTTTCGTAAATTTCTTTGATAGCTTCCACTTTCTTTTTTGGTATAACTTTTTCCCTCTTACCTAGGTGGCCCACCTACTTTACATCCTCTCTACTTTTGAATATTTTATTATTATCCTTAAAAAATGTACCCTTTTTTAAGTGGAATCTTTCAATGAAACGGAGGGAGTATTATGGATTACCTTGTGGTTGATTATCACGACGTTTTCCATTTGAGTGTCATCCCATGACACTCAAAGAAAAGGGAATGACTTCCTCTTTTTTGTACTTTTGGAAGCCCCCCTCACCAACCAAAATTAAAATATTTGTTATAAAAAATATAAGTAAATGTATTGGTAGTTGAAAAAAAGATAAGAGAGAAATATGTGGGATAGAAATGATTGAATTAATGACCTAGGTTATCATTTTCTGTATAAGAATGTATAAGATGGATGAGAGTCAACAAATTAATTAAAAATTTAAACACGGATGATCTCCATTGGATGAGAATGGACTAAGGATATGTCTAACATTTGCCGAATCGGACCTAATCCCCCAAGGCCCCAATGACTTGATTTGAGTGATTTTGTAAGTGATCGGAACCTCAGAAATGGTTGGAAATGTATAAATCAGAATTGGAAATAGCATAAACATAAATTTGAGTGGTGAGAGAAGAAGACACCAAGTCTGACAAACACAAAGCCCGCCTTGAGAAAAAAAACCAGGAAGGCGATAATAAATATTAGAGAGAGAAAAGGAGTGGCTCTGTCTGCGCCATACCACTCTTTTCCCATATAAATACACTCCCAAACTTATTCAAACCCTCCATTCTCTATTCCTCATTGGCCATTGCTCTCTACTATCCCCTCCCATCCCTCTTATATCATCAAACCCCCCAATTAATTCTTCCCCCCTTTCTGCTCATTAGGTAACGTGTTTTCTGCCTTTTCATATTTCATTTCTGGGTTTTCATGTGAATTTTCGCCAAAGATTCAAGCTTTAGGGTTGTTCTTACATGTTAACCAATTTTTCTGTTGAATTTGAACTGGGTCCGTTACAATTTTGGGTTGTTAATGTTGTTAAATTGTGTTTTTGATGGAATAATATTGTGTTTTTGATGGTATTTTGATTTTGGTTGTGGTGGGGGTGGATCTGAAGCCGTAAATTTGAGAAATTAGTATGCTAACAATCTTCACAAACATTGTTGTAAAGGTGAAATCTTTATGTTTTGGTTGGAAATGTTAGATTCCTTTTTACTCTTATGAATTGGAATATCGTAATTTATTTTTATGAATTAGTTTAATCTGTGTAGTTTTTTTAAAATTGGGAAATGGGGTTTTTTTGTTATGTTTCAAAATTCGTAATCATGTGGGGTTTTCGGTTATTATAATGAATGAATAGTAGTAGCATTTGTATATAGTAATAGATGTGTACATATGCTGTCATGGTTGCTTCATCTGTCTGCCTATGTTATTCTGTCTCCACCGACATTCCGAAAGTTTAACTCTTTTTTCTTGTTCTGCATTCATATGAAGACTATCAACCTGAATGTTTTAATTGAATTCGTGTCCCGAGACCATTTCATGTGAAGATTTGTGAGAAAGTGATTTCTGAATTATGTATTTCGGTTAAATTTGTCATGTATAGAATGGGTAGCAATGATGGACATGGCTATGGTGCTTACACTTACGACAAACTCGAGAGGGAGCTGTACTGGCCATCGGAAAAGTTAAGGATTTCGATCACCGGGGCTGGTGGTTTCATTGGGTCCCACATTGCTCGGCGTCTGAAAAGTGAAGGGCACTATGTTATTGCTTCGGACTGGAAGAAGAACGAGCATATGACTGAGGACATGTTCTGTGATGAGTTCCACCTTGTCGATTTGAGGGTGATGGAGAATTGCTTGAAGGTTACAAAGGATGTTGATCACGTGTTTAACCTTGCTGCTGATATGGGTGGCATGGGTTTTATTCAGTCTAATCATTCTGTTATCATGTATAACAACACAATGATCAGTTTTAACATGCTCGAGGCCGCCAGGATTAGCGGTGTTAAAAGGTTTGTTGTTCTTTCATGTTGTCACCATTAAAGTCACATGTAATGTATCATAGCTTTTTATGTCGATTACCAGGAGAAAGTTGATTGATTGGATTCATCTCCGGTTGTATCTAGCTCATCGTGAATTTGGTTTCATTGTTCCTAGGTTCTTTTATGCCTCAAGTGCCTGCATTTACCCTGAATTTAAGCAGTTGGAGACTTCTAATGTCAGCCTTAAGGAGTCTGATGCATGGCCTGCGGAGGTGAGAGTTTCCTCTAAAACTTGTACGCCTATTTTTTTTTTGTGGGTTGAGTCTATTTTGATTCTGTTACCTTTTTTTAGCCACAAGATGCTTACGGCTTGGAAAAACTTGCCACTGAGGAGTTATGCAAGCATTACACCAAAGATTTTGGAATTGAATGTCGAATTGGAAGATTCCATAACATTTACGGTCCCTTCGGTACCTGGAAAGGTAACATATCACTTAACTGCCGCTATTTATGGTGCCTGAAGACTTTTCATAGTTTGGTGGTATAATGGAAACGGTTTCTACTCTTTTCACTAATTGGCGTTCCTCATAGCCAAGATGGAAACTTTTGACATGATTATTTTTATAAGTTTCCCTTGAAAAAAGTTTTATTTCATGTTTATTGTTCTGTTATGCTAAATACTTTCTGTCTCTAATTTTGTAGGTGGCAGGGAGAAAGCTCCAGCTGCATTCTGCAGAAAGGCTCTAACGTCAACTGATAAGTTTGAGATGTGGGGTGATGGGCTACAGACCCGGTCTTTCACCTTCATTGATGAATGTGTGGAAGGTGTGCTAAGGTGTGTGCTCTCTTAATAGTCCTAATACTCGAATCTTGCCCTGTTTTTTGTTTGTAACATTTCAGTGTCGTGGTTGTTCACATTTGGCTTAATGGCTATCAACCGATGCGTTTGTTTTTGTTCTTGGTCATAATCTTCCCCTTTTCTCTCGATTTGCATCTAGATTGACGAAGTCAGACTTCAAGGAGCCAGTTAACATTGGAAGTGATGAAATGGTTAGTATGAACGAGATGGCCGAGATTGTGTTGAGCTTTGATGAGAAGAAGCTTCCTATCCAGCACATACCTGGCCCCGAAGGTGTACGTGGCCGTAACTCCGACAATACTCTCATCAAAGAAAAACTTGGCTGGGCTCCGACCATGAGATTGAAGGTAATGAGCTGTATTTTCTCCTTGCAAAAATTGGGAGCCTTGTGATGAGGCTATAATTTTAGTTTGGGCAAAGGCTAATTCTGTCATTGGATTCTGTGTGTTTGTAGGATGGACTAAGGATCACATACTTCTGGATCAAGGATCAGATTGAGAAAGAGAAGACCCGAGGTGTGGATCTGTCAGTTTATGGGTCGTCGAAGGTGGTGAGCACCCAAGCTCCAGTTCAGCTAGGTTCCCTACGCGCTGCTGACGGAAAGGAATGACGCGATTGAAGTTTTGGGTTATGGTGTGGGCGGGCCTTTGTTTTAGGGGTAGACCTACAATGCTTTCATTGAAACCAGAGTCATTTTTTTAGTACCGTACCGTATTTATTATAGTACTGCTTAGTTATGTTCTTAGACAGAAACATGCCCTTGTTCTGGCATATATTTATACATTCACATGCTTCATGCTTGTGCAATCTAGCTTCGGTTATGTCATACAGTATATGTAATTCATTACTCTGTTGAGTCTAAATAATTTCAGATTTTGTTTTAATTATAAGGGTTTTGCAAGTACACGCTATATATAACATGACGTGGAAAAATTAATTGATTTTACCCTAATGACACGACCCGAAGAACCTGACTCATAGCTACGCCCAACCCTAATCCTGAAATGATTATTGCCAGTTTGCCACCCGATGATGCCTAATCTCGGCTCCATCCTCTCACATATAATAAGTGGGGACTCCAATAGTAATAGGTGTACTGTGTACCCATGACCCCGAGTATCATTATAACATAGAAAAGAACGTCGTAAGAGGAAGGAAATTGAGTCTTAATGGTACGAGGACGAGTAAGCAAAAACCACTTGTAAAGTCTTAATGGTAGACGGACAGAGTGCCCTATTTGATACGAGGACGATTAAGCATTAAGCAGAAGACTATGGCCTGGGATGGGGTTATTGGTAAGTCTGGAAGCCCATGCCCATGCCCATGCCCATGTTGGTACCACAAGTTGTAGTGGTACAAGCTACAAGTTGTGAATCGTAAGAGGAGAATATTCCATGCACGTCCACTTCGTGCAAGAAACAAGATACCTTAAGGATAGATAGATCGAGCTGGATTTTTTGAAAAGCTACCCATTTTGTAGAAACAAGATACACTAAGAGAATTCCAAAGGTATGTAATTATGTATGTATGTAATTGGTTGGCTTTGGAATGGTGTACGTATGTATGTACTACTTGTGACTTGTGACTCATCTGAGTTTTTGTGGAGACAGAAGCTCCAAAAGTAGCACCCACTCTACAAGTCTAGGACCTCTAACGTAGATAGCCATCTCTATCACCAAGTCACCATACCTGCTACGGACTACATGCATGCCTATCTCTCAAGTTGTTAAAAGAATTTCTGTTTCCGTCTAGATCATTTGAAAATAATATAAAACACAACAAATGAACAAGACGGAGGGAGTATAAAAAATGGTTCACGTCATCATATAGATACGTTCCATGCAGTGGCGGACCTGGGATTTTTTCGCTAGGGGGGCACTATTTTTTTTCGACATTTTTGTATTTTAAAACTATTTTTACGATTTTTTTTCTATATAATAATGAACAATGAGACTTGTCAAAAAATGCTTATATATGTTTTAAATCATATTTTTATCACACGATTATTAAAATCGTTACCAAATTAAATAAACTAATTACATTATATAGGAAAAAATTAAGACAAATATTTGCAACGTGTCGTGAATAATAATTTTCATTAAGTTAAGTATGAGTTTGTAAAGTTGGTTATAGGATCAACCTTATGTTCAATGCCTCAACGGACTTGGGTTCGACTCCTTTATCTAACATTATCTTTTGAATTAGCTACAAAGCTTAATTATTCAAAAAATGCAACAAATGGGATTCGAACCCCTGTCTTCTGGGGGAAAGTCAGGTACCTAAACCACTACTCCATCACTAACATAATGATAATTAGTCTTATTAAAACTCAATTATTTCTAAATGGACCGGGGGGGCCTTTGACCCCCCGGGCCCCCCCTAGGTCCGCCCATGGTTCCATGTAAAATCGCTGACTCATTGAGCTGCTATTGCCAACAACGTTATAACATGACTCCATGTTAAAGGGTAAAAATGTTGGCTAGGAAAAGTCGCTTACTAAGAAAGCGACACAGAAGAAAAAGTCGCTATCCAAAAGGGCTACTTGCAGTTTTAAATTTTAAAAAAAATCACAAATGCGCTTGTGAAGTTGTGAGACCTCCAATGTCTAAGTAAGTTGCTTGTTGCCTTAAGAAAACTTTTCTCGTGAGAAGAAAGGTGACTTTGTTCTAAAGAGACTGACTAGTAAAAGATTGATTACCCTTTCACGTAGGAGAGGGGAAGGAAAGAACCTTACATTTTCCTGGACACGTGGCAGTGCCTCGTCTGAGCGGACGCAACACTAGCGATCTCTCATAGGGTGGAGGGAACCCGGTGTTGGTGATTTGAGTTAATTACCGTTCATTTGGTGTAGTCGGGGTTTAGTTACAAAGAAGGGTAAACTCGGTTTAGCTATATGACGAGTCCGGAGTGCGGAGTGCACGCTTGTCTAAGTCTAAAACGAGCTTACGGTTTGTATAAATGATCAAGTGAATGTTTTTGTACGTTTCCGTTTTATGCCCGTATGACATTTCATTCGGTGTTCGGAACCCCGTGTAATCGAGGTGAGTTGATTATCCATACGGTTACTCGTAGTATCATTACCAACCGTCGGGCTTGACGTGTGATACTATGGATAATAGTAAACTGCGTTTGATGTGTTGGCGTGGACATGCTTTGCATGCATGCATGCAAGTGGTTATGAAGGGGTTATGCATTTGATAGACTACACTGATTATTGGAAAATATACAAAAAGGAGGAGTGTGGGCAGAGTGGCTTTCTCTGTTTTTCTAGACGCACTTCTTTTTCTTCTCTGTTTAGAAAACATTCAATCTCCATTGGTTCTTGCTCAAAAATTCTAGTGTCGGAATAAGAGTGTACTCTTGTAGTCTTATCCCACAAGAAAATCGTGTAACCCGGGACACTTTAGAGTCGATTATTCTTGAAAGAAAGTGATTCCGTTCACGATTCTACAAGATATCCAAGCAATAATTGTACTTTTTCGTTGTTGTAATTTTAATAGTTTGTATTTGTAACTATTGTAATATTCGATATTGTTGTATCCCGGTGCATTATACAACAATCTTCAAGAATAGTTCCACAATGTCGAATGTGAAAGAGATGACAACGAAAATCGGAAAATTGGACAAGTTTGAGGGTGTCGATTTCCGTCGATGGCAAAAGAAGATGCATTTTCTCTTGACTGCTTTGGAGGTGGTATATGTTCTTAGCACACCGATACCGGAAGTGTTGGATGATGGTCCAATCGATCAACTTCGGAAGAGGAACAAATGGGAGAATGATGACTACATTTGTCGAGGGCACATTCTAAATGGTATGTCGGATTCTCTATTTGATATCTATCAAAATGTTGAGTCGGCCAAAGATTTATGGGATCAATTAGAATCTAAATATATGGAGGAGGATGCTTCGAGTAAAAGGTTTTTGGTTAGTAATTTTATGAATTACAAAATGGTAGATTCTAGGCCGGTAATGGAACAATATAACGAGTTATTGCGTTTATTGGGTCAATTTGCTCAACATAAGATGGAAATGGATGAGTCAATTTCGGTGTCAAGTATTATTGATAAATTACCACCTTTATGGAAAGATTGCAAACGGATGCTTAAGCATAAAAAGGAAGAGTTGAGTCTTGTTCAACTCGGTAGTCACTTGCGTATAGAGGAATCTCTAAGGGCGCAAGAGGATATTAAGGCCAAGGGTAAAATGGCTACGGATCCGTCTTCCATCAATGTGGTGGAGGGTGGTGAGGGTTCTTCTAATAAGAATAAGGGTAAAAAGAGGCCATATTCTAATGTTAGCGATGATACCAATTTAGTACCTAAGGGTGCTTGTTGGATTTGCGGTAAATATGGTCACTTCAAAGTGGATTGTACCGTGAAAAGGAACAAAAAAGCAACACCGAAAGGGCCTTCTGGGCAGCGGTCTAAGGACAAAGGGCAAGGGTCTAGGGACCAAGGGTCACCTAAACATCAAGGTCAGAATCTAACTTGTGGTTTTAATTCGGTTGAGAATTATGTATCATTGATTTCTGAGGCATTTTATATGCAGGATGACGATGTTGCATGGTGGATTGACTCGGGTGCTACCAAGCATGTGTGTAGAGACCGTCGATGGTTTGAAGATTACAAACCGGTGAAAGATGGGTCCATCTTATTTATGGGAAACGAGTCAAAGGCTGCCATTGTCGGTGTAGGAACCGCGGTGTTGAAGTTTAGTTCCGGGAAATTTATTACCTTAAAGCATGTATTACATGTGCCTTGTATTAGAAAGAATTTGGTATCCGGTAGTTTGCTTTCGAATGATGGATTTAAATTAGTATTTGAATGTGATAAATTTGTATTAAGTAAGCATGGATTGTTTATTGGATTTGGTTATTTATGTAATGGCATGTTCATGTTGAATTTGAATCATGATGATGTTGATTGTGCTATGGTTTGTAGTGATGTTAATACATCGGTTTTGTGGCATGCTAGATTAGGTCATGTTCATTTCAAAAGAATGATGTTAATGTCTAAAAATGAGTTGATTCCATCTTTTGACATAAATAATATGAATAAGTGTAACACTTGCATGTTGACTAAAATTGTTAGGCAACCTTTTCCTAGTGTTGAAAGATCGTCTTCGATTTTGGAACTTATTCATAGTGACCTATGTGATTTGTATGCTACACCATCTTTGGGTAATAAAAGATATGTAGTAACTCTTATAGATGATTGTACTCGTTTTTGTTATGTATTTTTGTTACACACTAAAGATGAGGCAATGGATATGTTTAATATCTATAAAAGTGAGGTTGAGCTTCAATTGTCTTCTAAGATTAAGATGCGTACCGATAGAGGTGGTGAATTTTATGATCCATCCTTTTTCGAATCATGTGGTATAATACATGAGGTAACGGCACCGTATACGCCACAGCAAAATGGCATTGCGGAGAGGAAAAACCGTACTCTTAAAGAGATGGTAAATTCCATGTTATCTTACTCGGGCTTGAGTGAGGTTTTTGGGGGGAAGCAATGTTGACGGCTTGTTACTTGCTTAATAGGATTCCGAGTAAACGGAATACTATAACTCCATACGAGCTTTGGAATCAAAGAAAACCAAACTTAAATTATTTACGAGTTTGGGGTTGTAGAGCGGTAGTAAGACTACCGACACCTAAGATTAAAACCTTAGGTGAAAGAGGCATTGATTGTATATTCATTGGATATGCTATGCATTCCAAGGCATATCGGTTTTACGTAATTGAACCGAATGATTCGGTGTCGGTTCATACCGTCATTGAGTCAAAAGACGCCATCTTTGACGAGTCTCGGTTTACATCAATGCAAAGGATAAAAGACATTACTCCTAGAAATACTGGAGTAGAGGTGATGGATAATGTGTCATCTCAAGATGAGCCTATTGTGCTTCGGAGAAGTAAAAGGGCTAGGAAAGAAAAATCTTTTGGACCCGACTTCCAAATTTATTTGGTGGAAGGGACAAGAGATGAGGTGGGATTCCAATATTCATATTGCTACAATGTGGATGAGGATCCTAGGACATATAAGGAGGCTATGAAGTCTCAAGATGTCTCATTTTGGAAAGAAGCCATCAATGATGAGATGGATTTCATTTTGGGGAATAACACGTGGATCCTCACGGATCTTCCACGTGGTTGCAAACCTCTGGGTAGCAAGTGGCTCTTCAAAAGAAAGATGAGAGTCGATGGGACAATCGACAGGTTTAAAGCCCGGTTGGTCATCCAAGGGTTCAGACAAAAGGAAGGTATTGATTATTTCGATACCTATGCTCCGGTTGTTAGAATCTCCACTATTAGGTTGTTGATTGCTCTAGCGGCAATTAATGATCTAGTTATCCATCAAATGGATGTCAAGATGACGTTCTTGAATGGAGATTTGGAAGAGGAAATTTATATGAGGCAACCAGAGGGTTTTATTATGCCGGGTAATGAGGATAAGGTTTGTAAGCTTGTTAAATCCTTGTACGAACTCAAACAAGCTCCTAAGCAATGGCATCAAAAATTTGATGAAGTTATCTTGTCAAATGGTTTTAAGCTTAAACAATGTGACAAGTGTGTATATAGCAAGTTTGATAAAACCGGTAATGGTGTAATCATTTGCTTGTATGTAGACGACAGGTTGATTTTTGGTACTAACCAAAATCAAGTTGACCTTTGTAAAGAGTTTTTGTCGTCTAGTTTTTCCATGAAAGAGATGGGGGAGGCGGATGTGATCCTTGGGATCAAGATAATTTGGAATAGCGATGGGATTTCATTAACACAATCACATTATATTGAGAATGTGTTGAAGAAATTTCATTGTGAGAATTGTATTCCGGCAAACACTCCCATGGAACCGGGTGAGAAACTCGAGCCTAATTCGGGTGAACCGGTATCACAACTTGAGTATGCTCGGGTCATAGACTGCTTGATGTATGCTATGACTAGTACTAGACCGGACATTGCGTTCGCGGTTGGAAAGCTTAGTAGATACACGAGTAACCCAAGTAGTCATCATTGGCGTGCGGTAAATCGTGTTCTAAGGTATCTTAAGTCCACTAAGGATTTTGGATTGACTTATGTAGGATATCCTTCGGTCTTAGAAGGGTACTCCGATGCAAGTTGGATAAACAATGTGGAGGATCGCTCCTCTACTAGTGGTTGGGTATTCTTGCTTGGAGGAAGTGCCATATCATGGGCCTCTAAAAAGCAAACATGTATATCTGGCTCGACCATGGAGTCGGAATTTATAGCCTTGGCTGCGGCCGAAAAAGAGGCGGAATGGCTTAGGAATTTGGCGTCATGGCCAAAACCGATGTCACCCATTTCTATCAATTGTGATAATTCAAGTACATTGGCTAAGGCATATAGTCAAGTGTAAAATGGTAAGTCGCGACATCTAGGCGTTAGACATAGCGCTGTACGTGAGCTGATCACTCATGGGGTGATTTCGGTGGTGTTTGTGAGATCTCAATATAATTTAGCCGATCATTTGACGAAAGGATTGGCTAGGGACTTGGTGTACAAGTCGGTTATCGGGATGGGTCTTAAACCCTATAAGTCTTTGGTGGTAGGATACCCAATTCCCCTCTAATATGACGTTGGAGGCAGAATTCAATGTGGAAGGCCTACTATCATTGACTTAAGCACGTAAAAATGTCCCGAAGGTATGTGCTATTAATCTGCATGATTAGGTTGAAGTGAAATCTTCTTAATGGATATTTGACAAAGTGCCAATGCAGGTGCACGATTAAATATTCACCTATGTGAGACATGAAGTTAGCCGCTTCAAAGAGGTTCGGGGTTGACTTCTCATATGTTTTCACGAACGGATATGGACACGAGGCTGTTAATTAGTGTCGGTTTTACTTATGGAGTTTTCAGCTTATGTGTATGATTATCTTCACGTATTCAATATGGGTAAAGGGGTTCAATGCTTAGTCACACCCCGATACACCGAATATCTGGAATGTGTAATTATACTAAGTGGTAATTCATTCTTCGTGATATTGCCATAATGCATCAGTTGGTTGTTTTCGGTTTTGCTAAACCAAGGATTACACTCAAATGGGGGAGGAATGTTGGTGATTTGAGTTAATTACCATTCATTTGGTGTAGTCGGGGTTTAGTTACAAAGAAGGGTAAACTCGGTTTAGCTATATGACGAGTCGGGAGTGCGGAGTGCACGCTTGTCTAAGTCTAAAACGAGCTTACGGTTTGTATAAATGATCAAGTGAATGTTTTTGTACGTTTCCGTTTTATGCCCGTATGACATTTCGTTCGGTGTTCGGAACCCCGTGTAATCGAGGTGGGTTGATTATCCATACGGTTACTCGTAGTATCATTACCAACCGTCGGGTTTGACGTGTGGTACTATGGATAATAGTAAACTGCGTTTGATGTGTTGGCGTGGACATGCTTTGCATGCATGCATGCAAGTGGTTATGAAGGGGTTATGCATTTGCCAGACTACACTTGATTATTGGAAAATATACAAAAAGGAGGAGTGTGGGGAGAGTGGCTTTCTCTGTTTTTCTAGACGCACTTCTTTTTCTTCTCTGTTCAGAAAACATTCAATCTCCATTGGTTCTTGCTCAAAAATTCTAGTGTCGGAATAAGAGTGTACTCTTGTAGTCTTATCCCACAAGAAAATCGTGTAACCCGGGACACTTTAGGGTCGATTATTCTTGAAGGAAAGTGATTCCGTTCACGATTCTACAAGATATCCAAGCAATAATTGTACTTTTTTGTTGTTGTAATTTTAATAGTTTGTATTTGTAACTATTGTAATATTCGATATTGTTGTATCCCGGTGCATTATACAACACCCGGATAGTGGCCGACCCATGAGTAGAGCTGGCAAACCGGGCCGTGCCTATCTTGGTGGCCCGGTCCGGCACAAAAATAAGCACGACCCGGTAATGACGCGGCGAAAAGCACCGGCACGGCACGACCGGTCCCAAGTCGGGCCACGGGGCCAATTTGAAGAAAAGTCCGTGCCTAGGCACGGCCCGACACGAGGCACGGTTGGGCCGGCACGACTCTAAATCTCAAAAAAATGAAAAATCCTAAAAATTTGGTCGGGCTCGACGGTCCGGCACGACCGGGCCCGGGCTAGGAACCGTGCCTCGGTGCATGTTCTCAGAGTCAGGCACGGCCCGACACGGCACGGTGGGGTCTACCAGGCACGACTGGGCCGGGTTGGACGGGCACGAAGCACGACTAGGCCGGCACAAAGCACGGTCCGGCACGTCCGAATTTCCAACTCTACCCATGAGATCTGTCTCGGGGGCCGAGGTGACCATAGGTCGAGCCGGCTGGGTAAGAGTTCCAGTGGGTCGGTGATCAATTGGCCCATGCTGGGATGGGCCGAGATGCGAGGCGGCCTTGGGGAGGCCGAGTAGTTGGTCTAATCAATTATTATTTTACTTTATTATAACGACAACTTTTATATATTATTATTATTATTATTATTATTATTATTATTATTATTATTATTATTATTATTATTATTATTATTATTATTATTATTATTTTTAAAAAAAACTATAACTTGTATTAAGATCGAAACAAATTACAAGAAGTTAGTGGGTAGCCGAGATATTATCTGGGCACCCACTCCCTTAGCAATAGAAATTATAATAATAATAATTATTATTATTATTAAAATCCGTTATTATTATTATTATTATTAATACGAGTAACTATTAATGACAATTTTAATCAATCAATCAATCAATATATATTAATAAAGCAGGAACTTTTCGAGTGATATGATTGGTCGAAATTTTTTAATATATATTTTTTAAGTTAATAAAGAATATAAAATTTTGTATATAAAAAAAATCCTACTTTACCTCGGACTCGATTTTTTTAAAATTTACATAAAAAAAAAATATGAATTTGTATAGAAAAAAAACAATCCTACTCCATTTAAGATTAAAAAAATAATCACTATATAAACCGTCGATTATCATCTCATAAGACAACAAAAGTTGGACGAAAAATTATAATAAGGTGATAAATCAATATATCAATATATATTAATAAAGCAGAGACTTTTCGAGCGATTTGATTGGTCCAAATTTTTTAATATATTTTTTTAAGTTAATAAATAATATAAAAATTTGTATATGAAAAAAAACCTCCTCCACCTAGGACTCGATATTTTTTTAATTTAAATAAAAAATATAGAAATTTGTATAGGAAACGCTTGGTCAGTTCAATTCTATTATATAAAGTAATCATCATATTTATATATCAATCAGAAAATCTTTTCAGTCTTAAAAGAAGTTCTTAAAATTATAAATTTAAGTTGAATTATCATATATCGAAAAATTATGATGAGCTCATGAAATTTTATACTATATCATAAATAAGAGAAATCATTCGTTTTAGATATTAATGAAAAATCTTTTGAGTCTAAGCTGTAAGTTGAAGAAAAATTATCCCACATTGAGAAATTATAACAAGATGAAGAAATTCTATATCATAAATAAAAGGAATCATTCATCCTTATATTATATAATTATATCAACCAAAAAATTCCTGGAAATAACAAAACGTACCTCATCAGTTTAATTATTATACTTCGTACAAGATACTTGAAAAGTCTTCTTATTTTTTTTAAATGTAATTAATTATTATAATTTATTACTAATAGCGTGATTCAAGATTTTTATTTGTTTAAGAAAGTAAGGTAATTTAAGAGATTTATATTTGACAATTTATAAAAAAAATCTCAAAGTGTTGCACAATCTTACGTGTACTTAGTTAATCATATGAATAATATTTTAATCCCCTATTAGATCAATTGTTTATACATTTATTGTGTAAGAAATAAACACATTTATTTATATTATCATGAAATTTAATTATTCATATCACCATATACACGCTACGTACAATATGTTTTTGAATTATGTATGTCAAATTGGGTCTCTTACTTTACATTGATACGTAAATATTATTTGTCATTTTATTTATTAGTTATTACATTTATAATAATAATAATAATAATAACTCGTAGATAATATTGTTGAATGCAAACCTTATAGAGTAACAAGTAAATATTCCATATAAATATAACTGAATATTGGTACGAATATATAGTTTAAAATTTACTTGTGTGCGAGATACTTTAATCAATCTTTCTAAGAATGCTAACTATAATGTACGCCTGTAATTTAATTTGATGTTTACCGTAAATATTACCTACCTAATAACGCATTCACGTATGTAGATAATTTACTATTATGCATACTAACCTAATGTCATTATCAATGCACTAAAAATCGGCCCGTGCGATGCACGGGCTTTCCATCTAGTATATATAATTAAAGGAAGCTTTTTTTCGAGAGAATCCAACTTTTATGAAATACTAAGAATTTAAATATTATCCATATTTATGAAGCCGAGATATATAATCAATCAATACATATAGTTTGCTTATTAGTATTTATGAACGGAATTGCTATTTCATACACGGACTTTACTACGTTGTACACATTTTGTCACATATTTTTCCGTATTTGCCCTTCTTTCTGAAAAAACTCTCTAATTTCTTTCTACTGCTACACCCAGAGAAATAAAGAAATCACATCATGATTATCGATCGCAATTATTCGACAAACAACAAATAATTTGGATTTCGCTAATTTCTAATTAATACTTTAATTTATATTGTTAATTATTTTGTTAATTCTTAACTATTTCTTTAATTATATTGTTAATTATCTCATTAATTAGGGTTTAGAAATTTTGATATTCCAATTAACGATGGTTCATTGGTTGCACGGTTGACGGATCTGTGAAAGGGTGGATGACGGTGGTGGTTGTGAGTGGCGGGTCGTTGAGCATGGTGGATGTGGTGTTGCGGGGTCATCAGGCGCGGTGGATATGTATTGTGCTGGTTGTGGGTTGTTGTTGGTGAGGGTGGTGGTGTAAGGGAGCGGAGATGACGGTTGAGGACGATGATGAGAGCGGCGGCTGATGGTAGTGGTGTAGGGGGCGGGTGGTGACTGGTGGTGGGAAGGGTTGGGTTGTGCATTTGGGGTTAGGGTTTTGTACAGTAATTTTTTTTAATGGATTTTCATGTCTTTCTCTCAAATTGAAGAAGGGAAGGTGAGAAGTGTGAAGGGTATAAGCGGAAATTGCGTGTATAACGTAGTAATTTGCGTGTATGAAATAGCACGTCCCTTTATGAAACACTCAAACAATTATAAATTTGATTTCATAACTTTTTAATATTAATATTTATTATTTATTCACCATCTAAATAATAATATTAGAAGCTCTAAAAATTTAAAAGGTAAAATTTTGAATTTTTAAAATAATTATTAATAAAATAAAATTATTATCTTAATATAAGTACATACATATATTCAGTTTGGAGTATATTTTATTAAGATAAAATTATGCTATACATAAGTGGATATATTTTATTAAGATAAAATTATCATAATAGAATTATATTTATATTTTTGATAAAATAAGTGTGAGAAATTACAATTTTATGTAAAAAAACATTACATTTCCTTTAACAAATTAAATGCGTTGAAATTGAATCAATCAATCAGTAAATCATCACTATACATAATTAATACATTTTTCGAGCAATGTTGATAATCTCCAACAGTTTTAGGATTCTTAAATATAAACTTAAATTATTTATCATATACGAGTGTAAAAAGTTTGAACACTACAAATTTGATTAAATTATTTTAACTAATTCAAAAATTTAATGACGTTAAAACAATTAAATAGAATAATTGATTAAATATTAAAAAATAAAATGAATATAATTGAAGTTTTATCGAGTGACAGGTAGTCTCAAACTTTTTTAAACTACATAATTAACTTTATAATTAAATTTAATTGAAGTTTATTTAAATAACTTTATACTTGTCGGGTGAGAATACAGGTCAGTTCAAATATGAGTCGGATTATACGGATCACGAGACGGGTTATGGTTAGAATACAGGTGAATAATAGTTTCAAACGTCGAATTTTTTTTACCCTTTTTTAAGTAAAAATTAATATTTTGATATTAACTTTTTATTTATTTTAATAATATTATTTTATAGACCTTGATTATAATATTTATATTTCAATGAATTTTTAAAACTATTTTAATAATTATTTTATTATCAAAAGATAAAAAATGTTGTATTAAATAGAATATTAGTCTATATTTTCAATTTAAAATATCGAGTCACGAATCAAGATTTAGAGGTCATGAACTTGATCTACCAATAAACGGGTTGAACGGGTTGTATTTACAAGTCAGGTCAAGTTTAATAGTAACGTTACTATTTAACACGATAATACAACTTTAGTCTCCTAGCAAGCATATTAAATTGAATATTAGTTTATTTCTGTAATTTAAAATATCGAGTCACATGTTAAGATTTGTAGAGGTCTTGAATCTTGACCTACCAATAAACGGGTTGGGCAAGTCGGGTTTACAAGTCAGGTCAAGTTTTGTCAAGTTTAATAGTAACGTACTAACATTACTATTTAATGTGATAATACAACTTTAGTCTCCTAGCAAGTCTTTCTTGTGATGGACATATCCGTCACAAGTTTGTGACGCGACAATCACTACCCATGCATGTGGGTAGATAAGACAAAACAGGTAGCCATTTCCTAGACCTTTTGCTTTTGTTTTATCTACCCCACATAGGTAATATTTGACCCGTTGCAAGCTAACAGAGTAATGTACTTCTTATTTTCATCAACGTTCTACCCATTTGATTATTTTATACCACCTAAATTAAGAGAGTAGAGTTTTAGCAAAATCTAGCCATATGAATATGCTGGTTTGAGTTGGGCTTTTAGACTAACGCTTTGTAGTCTCTTTTTTTCCAACGGGTTGAATAAGTCGGTTCAGGTCCAAAATTAACAGGTCATTTAGAGTGTGTTTGGAAAGATTGATTTGGAAGGAAAATGAGGGAAGTAAAAGTGAGCGAAGCAAATTCATTTGTTTGGTTAGCGAAATGAGACGGAGGAATTTGTAGGTGAAAGTAAAATGAATTCCTCTATTTCTCTCCTCCAAAGCAAAATATTTCCCTTCAAAATTAAATAATCATATGCGGGTTCGGACCGAACATGGGACGACCTAAGTGTAAACTTCTGACCCACAGACAAGTGGGTTTGGAACATGTTCGCGAGCCGGACAAGACGGGTCAATCGGACGGTACGACCCATGATCAGCTCTATACAAAATAGACAAAATTTGGAGGAAAAATGTATCATCTTCATTCTTCCTCCCCTTCTCGGCCTTTCCCCTTCTCTCTTTCCTTTTTCACTCCCTTAGGTTTATCTCTCATTTTATTATCCAACCACACTCTTAAGATTCGGGAAAGAAAAATAGGTTCATGACTCTAAAAATAATAAATAAGGTGGGGCGGGTTTGTGGGTCAGGACGAATTTTGAGCGAGGCGATACCATACATACAATATATTCAATGCAAAAAATCAAATGGTTAGAAAGTAAAAGATATAGATAAACTCAATATTCATTTTATATGAATTGTCACAGACATATTAATATTGCTGACGGACACAGGTGCTGGTATTTTGACGATCGTCATTTGTTTCACCTAGATAACTAGTGTAGGCACTAGACTTGTTGGATAGGTCATGCCAAATACGGATCATGGGTCGGGTTATGGTTAGAATACGAGTCATAAATAGTTCGAACGCCAAATGTTGGATTTATATGTTTATGCTCCTAATCGATCCGTATTCAGGGTCAGCCCAAAGATTGTTCATTTCGATTCTAGGTATCGTCGAACTGAGGTTCAAGTAAGTGCAATGCCTCAATATGTATTGACTGACCAATTTTACCAAAGTAACATAATATTAGCACTACGCTGTTAGTAGATTGTAATAACATGGTTGAGTATCAAATTAAATTAGCAAAATTAAAAAGGTTAATTAGTTGATCATAACACAATTATATTATAATGTTATTGTTGCACCCGTGCATCGCACGGACATCAAAACTAGTTAAATTATTAATTTCATCTCTTATAAGTTCAATTCACCTCAAGTCCTACAAGTTCAGCTCATCTTATATAAACTCAACTCAATCTCGTTTCAACCAAAAAAACACAAATTCCACAATAAGCTTATAATACGGACAGAAAGCAACTCCTTTATTTGCGTCAAGTTATGGATCGTTGACTGCATGGATTGTTTACCTGGCCTCCCATTCACACACCCAGAGGCGGATACAGGAATGAAATGTATCTGGGACTAAATTTACGAACGATCAAAACATCTCAATAAAAAAAGTTCAGCCCGCGAGGTAGTATCCTAGTAAATATTGATGTTTAATTTCAAGGCCGACACAAAAAATATAATCTAAATTGATATAAATAAAAATTATAACCAAATGACTAAGAATAGAAAATATAGGAGGTCTCGTTTGAGACAATCTCACAGTACGATTATTGTGAGACTATCTCACATGAAAATTTGGGTAGAAAATAAGTGTAACTTAATGTATGCTGTAATTTTTTCAATCAACTTTTTCATATTAATGTGTACATAATAAGTTAACTTTATTTAAAAAATATATTTTTCTTTATTATAAAATATTAAAATGATTTGTCATATGAAAGTAATATTTTTAGGATGGACATTAAAAATTTTAAATATAAGAAAAGCATAAACCTTTATTTGTTCATTGATAAAATTGGAATGAGAAACTGCAAAGGCTAGGGCCGGTAACAAAAAAATATTGAAAATGGACTTTCGTTGGATTCAAACCCATGTCCTCCCTGTATGGTGAAACAAACAACCAAATGAGCTACAATGTCCTCATGTAAGAAACTGCATTAAAATCATATTTGGCATAACTACTCGGGCGGACAATGCTACATACTTTCTTTCCGGTAAATAAGAGGAACTATAATTTTGATCTCAAAATAGAAAGAATGTACTCTTAAAAGAAAGAGAGCTACGAGGAGGGTCAATCATATCTAGTGCGGATGCTCTAAGTGATATGTTATAAAAAGAACTTTAGACAAATAAGCTAATGAATATAAGGGATAAGCTGTTCTATTCAAATGAAAGATAGGCCTTTTCATAAACATAGAATGCAGTGGGAATTGTTTGAGAAAGCCACCTAATTCTTATGCCAAAAACGGTACAGAGAATTTAGAGAAGGACAAAAGATTACAGGTTTCTGCATGACCATTCAATGAGAATTCTAAAGCTTAGATAGGAAAGGTGACCTAGCATTAGTACTATTATTTAGCTGGCTGCTGTACTATCCTTAGAATTAAAGGCTGTCATTCCTTGGATCATGTGCCTGCAACGGTCCATTCTTGAGAGGGTAGCCATGGTTTGGATTCTTCTTTTGACGGCTGATGATTAGTCTTGATGAGGTGTCCATCTCACATGTTTTACCATATCTTCCCTTCTTGGCCGCGTGACTGGCATACTCCTGCAATTGTTTGATTGCATTCTGTTCTGTGGCAGCATTCTTGCTACTGTCAACACCCTTGACAGTACCCTTGGCCTTAATAGCATCCGTTCTTGCATCAATTCCCTCCTCTTCAAAGGATCCTTGACCCCAAGGATCAAAGGATGGATAAGCCTGCTATAAATCAAACATGAATTCCCATGTAGCATCTTCAATAGCAGAGTTTTTCCACTTAACTAACACCTTAGTAGCTGATATTCTTCCCCTCTTTACAGTTTTCTTAGCCATGATCAATTCTGGCTCATCTGGCGGTGGATCATCATTGGGTATGATAGAGGGTTCAGGAGGATTCCCATGACATTTCTTGAGAAGGGACACATGAAAGGTGTGGTGAATTTTTGATGTTTGAGGTAGATCTAGCTTGTATGCCATGGGTCCAATCTTCTTGAGCACCTTATAAGGACCATAATATTTCTTAGATAGTTTCTGATTTGGCCTTCTGGACACAGTGGTTTGCCTGTACGGTTGAAGTTTTAGGAACACATATTCTCCTTCCTCAAAGGATCTTTCGCTTCTCTTCTTATCAGCTTGTTATTTCATTCTATTATGAGGTCTAGCCAAATTGGCCCTTATAATCTGAAGAGCTTCTTCACGTTCTTGTAGGGTTCTGTCTACTGCTTCAATCTTACTCTCTCCAGGGAAGTAAGGGAGGTGTACTGGAGGGGGTTGACCATAGAGCACCTCGTAAGGGGAGCATTTCAGGGAGTTATGGTAGGAGGTATTATACCAAAATTCGGCAATAGGTAGCCATTTGCACCAGTCAGTAGGGGTTTCGTTACAGAAACACCTTAAATATGTCTCCAAGCATCTGTTTAAAACTTCAGTTTGTCCATCCGACTGAGGATGGTAAGCCGAACTGAGATTAAGAGCTACCCCATGTATAGTGAACAACTCTTCCCAGAACTTGCTTATAAAAATAGGATCTTTGTCCGAGACAATCTGTTCTGGCATCCCATGCAGTTTGTATATATTATCTAGATAAGCTTGTGCTACTTCCGTAGCCGTGTAAGGATGTTTAAGGGGAATGAAATGGCTTGACTTGCTCAACCTATCCACAACCACTAGGATGGAGTTATTCCTCATGGAATTAGGGAGTCCATCAATGAAATCCATACTCACTTCAGTCCAGATTGAAGAAGGGATGGGAAGGGGCTGTAACTTTCCTGGGTAGGCAGCCTGATCATACTTGCATTGTTGGCAAGTACTGCACTTCTTAATATATTCATGAATATAAAACCTCATGTTCTTCCATTAAAATTTTTGCTTAAGCCTTTGATAAGTAGCCTCGATTCCTGAGTGACCGGCTTGAGGGGTATCATGCATCAAGGAAATTAATTGTTCTTGTAATTCGGTAGAGTTATTACCCACCACTAACCTTCATTTTCTTTTCAATTGGCCTTTCTTCCAGGTGTAGTGTTTATGGGACTTTGAATTCTCCTGTAGTTCTTTGATTAAGGTTACCAACTGCTCATTTTCCTGCCACTCTTTCTGCACCTTAGAGTAAAGATCAGTGCTGAAGGTGTTAATGAACAACTGATATAACTCTGAACTATGCATCCTGGAGAGTGCATCTGCTACCACATTCTCCTTTCCTTTCTTGTATTCGATCACATAATCATACCCCAATAACTTAGCCAGCCATTTATGTTGTAAAGGGTTCGAGATTCTCTGTTCAAGTAGGCGTTTTAAACTTTGGTGACCCGTTTTGATGATGAACTGTTTGTCCCTTAAATACTGACCCCATTTGGTTACAGCTTGTATGATAGCCAACAATTCTTTTTCGTAGACTGATAGTGCTTGATTCTTTGATGAAAGGGCTTTGCTGATGAAGGCAATAGGATGATGATCTTGCATCAATACATCTCTAATTCCTTCCCCCAATGCATCTGTTTCCACTACAAATGGTCTGCCAGAATCAGGGAGTGCTAACACAGGTGCTGTAGTCATTACTTTTTTGAGTTCCTCAAAGGCTTTGTTGGCCTCAGAATTCCATTTGAAGGCATCCTTCTTGAGTAGATTGGTCAGGGGTCTACTTATTGCTCCATAGCCCTTGATGAATCTTCTATAATAACCCGTGAGCCCTAGGAATCCCCTCAATTGCTTAATTGTTCTTGGTGTGGGCCAATTAGCCACGGCTGCTACCTTTGAGGGTTCGGTGGAAACGCCTTCTGCGGATATAACATGACCTAGATATTCTAGCCTCTTAGCCCCAAAACAACATTTACTCAGCTTAGCAAACAATTGGTGATTGGACATAGTTTGCAGTACTTGCTGCACATGTTGTAAGTGATCATTCCAATTGGTACTGTATACCAATATATCATCAAAGAATACTAGGACAAACTTCCTCAAGAAAGGTTGGAAAACCCTATTCATCAGGCTCTGAAATGTAGAGGGTGCATTGGTTAACCCGAATGGCATAACTAGGTACTCGAAATGACCATGGTGGGTCTTGAATGCTGTCTTATACACATCTTCAGGTGCCATCCTGATCTGATGGAAACCAGACCTGAGATCAAGCTTAGTGTAGTACTGGGAACCATGCAACTCATCCAACAACTCTTCAATTAAAGGAATGGAAAACTTATCCTTTACTGTCTGCTTGTTTAATGCTCTATAATCTACACACATTCTCCAACTTCCATCTTTCTTCTTTACTAGCACCACAGGAGAAGCATATGGGCTGGTGCTCTGTCTAATAACACCTTCTCCAAGGAGTTCTTGGGTCATTGACTCAATTACATCCTTCTGGACCATAGGATATCTGTATGGCCTGACATTCATGGGTTCCGAGCCAGTTTTCAGTGCAATTTTGTGGTTGAACCCGTCCCTCAAGGGTGGTAAACCTTCAGGCTCCTTAAAGATTCGAGAGTATTGTGCAAGCAACTCCTTAATATCCTTCTGCTCACAGTCCTCTCTTGACAGTTGCAGGGCAAAAAATTCCACATTTTCTCCATCTTGCTGCTGTAATATGGCTACTTGACCTCCTTCTTCAAATGTTTTTCCCACCTTCTTCAGCAGTTTTACATTGGTTGGTTGAGCTCCTTTAAGAACGAGCTTCCTTCCCTCAAAGGTGAACTACATAGTCAGTTCTCTAAAGTTCCAAGTGATTGGTCCCAAGGTTTTCAACCATTGGATACCTAGGACAGCATCGCAGCTTCCCAATGGTATCACATAAAATTCTGCCACAAATTCAGTGCCTCTTATTTTCCATCTGAGTTGAGGTATTTTTTGAGAACACATCAACTTACCTCCATTGGCTATTGAAATGTTGAAACTGCTCATAGATTCGATAGCTAATCCAAGTTTCTTAGCTAGGGTAACATCCATAAAATTATGTGTGCTGCCTGAATCCACCAAAATATTTAGGGTTCTTTTGCCTATAACCCCTGGAATCCTCATGGTTTGGCAGTGAGGTTTACTGGGAAGAGCATTGACAGAAATTTGGGCCATCTGCTGATGAACTCATTTTGTATACATATTTAACCCCAACTTTTCCTTTATTTTGGTTCATTTTATGTATCCTAGGAGTTGTTTTTCTAGCTTTTCATCCTTTTTTGTTATGCCGGGTATTTTGTTTACGTTTTGTAGGAAACGAGACAAATAAAGGCGATTGAGCTATATTTTGGGCAATGACGAGAGTCGAGCGATGAGATCTACAAGAAAGAAGTGATAAAAGTTAGAGAATACTAAGTGAATACTTGAGGAAGGACGTGAAGTGAAGAAACTATAAGAAACGACAAAGAAATAAGTTGGAAAGCTCAAACAAATGCAAATCGAGAAGAAAGAACGATCGCTAAAACAAGGGTCAACTTCAAACGTGCATATCTTGAGTTATACAACTTCGATTGAGCTGATTTTTGTGGCCCTAGAAATCTATTTCTCTTAGCTTTCCAACGGTATATCACACGTCCAATTCCGATAAGTAACGAAGAAACAGCAAGCATTTCAAATTCATCGCGCAGTGCAGAGGAACCCGAACCGCTCGGGATGAACCCAAACCGCTCGGGACGGACCCAAACCGGTCGGGACAGACCTGAACCGACCGGTTTGAGGCTTTTTCTCGGGATTTCTATTCATGGACTCCTTCACTTACCATAACTCCTATTTTACGGGATATTATTTCCTAATTAGTTTTAGGAAAGTATGAGTAATTAAACTCCTTATCATTATTAGTATATATACCCTCCTTAGGGTTAGATTTAAGAGGACTTTCACACTTTCTCATTGAGTAGTTTAGTTTACACTTTTCATTCATTAGTTTAGTTTACACTTTCATATTCATTAGTTGAGTTTAGACTTTTTTATTAGCATTAGAATTCTTCTAGTTTGTAGTCATACTTTTAGATCATTAATCTTTCAGCTCTACGTAATTTGTATTTTTCTCTTTTCTCTTTATTTTCATATTGATTTCGATTATGCTTAATTCTTTTGTTGTTTAATCTTTCGTCATGAGTAGCTAATTTATTTATCTAGGGTTGAAGGGGATCTATGTTAATTGAATTGGAGATGTTGGTTTAATTAATTGTTTGATTGATCATTCATATGTTATTGCCTTACTACTTGTCTTGTATTATTGTTTGATTAGTTTGAGACGTTGAACTAGTCGAATGTTTAGGAACCTGAACCTAAGACCGAAAGCCTGGTAAGGGAAGATTTACAAGTAAGTGGGTAGGATAATCTGGTAAGTTGCGAGAGCCCGTCAGAATCTATCCTAAGGTTGACATAAGATCCGAGAGGCCGTGTCTTTGCCCTAAATAACTGTGATTGATTGATTGAATGATTAATTAACTTTACCCAATTTAATTACATAGTGAACCGTAAGACCCTAGATCCTTTTAATATTGTTAGAACCTCGTTATTTTACATAATCGCATTAGTTTGGATCAAAATCAAATAAACCGGATTTAAATAGTTTAGAATCGATTATTAGATAATTAGCGATTTTCATCCGTCTCTCTGTGGATTCGACCCTTACTTACTGCTAGCTACCTGTTAGTTGTTCGTTAGGATTATTTTGATTAAGGTGATACGACTTTAGCCTTATCATCTGCCCTGAGCATTCATCCTTCTCTTCCCCTTCAGACTCCTCCTCCTCCTTACTCTCCTCTTCCTCAGTTTCCTCCAAAATGAATAACTGTCTTTTGTTTTTACACACATGCTGCGATGTAAACTTTTCATCACAGTAAAAACACAACCCTTTTGCCTTTTTCTCCTCCATTTCAGCATTGAAGGGTTTGAATCTGGATGTTTGTTTTTGTAGGGGTGTAGAGGGTGTAAATACTCCTTTTTGTGATGATTAGGGTGTTTTATGCGGCTAGTTATTGATGTTGTTTCTTGGGGTGGGTAACAAGGGTGTTTTTGGTGAGTTTTTGTGTGATTTGAATTGCAGACCCAAGGAGGTCCCCTGTAACTTTGCCAAACCGTAGGCATCTGCAATTGTTTTTTGTTTCAACATTCTAACCATGACTGCAATATTCTCATCCAAACCAGGCAGGAAGCAACTCAAAGCATACTCAGATTGTAAGTTCAGTTTGCTAATTAGTACATCAAATTCGTCATGATAATTTTGCACAGTACTGGTTTGTTTAAGACTTAACAACTCGGACATGGGATCCTCGTGGATGTTCCTAAACCTGGCCTTAATGGCTAACTCATACTCAGGCCATTTAAGGGTAGTGTTCTTATCTCTGTTCTTAACGAAGGCTTGATGCCAAGCCAACGCCTTAGCCTCTAAATGCATGGCTGCATAAGTGACTTTCGTTGTTTCATCCACATTAGTCACAGAAAAAATTGCAGGCATTTAAACAACCAATCCTCTATATTTTCACCATCAAAGGTAGGAAATTTAATGGTTGGGGCCCTTACCATATTGTTGTGTGTACCACCCATTCTTCCTAGATTTAGGCTTAGATTGGCAATGGTCTGAATCAATACCTTGATAACACGCAAATTTAGACCGTTTTACCCTCTATTTTCACTCGTATTTGACTCGATTTTGTGTGTTTTAACGTCAATATAACTCAATTTTGACTAAATTTCGTATTTTCTATTTTGAATTTGGTTTTTTCGTATTTATCGTCTTTTTCGTAGAATTTCGTACTGCTTTTGTGTGTTTTTGTCTTTTAGGTACGTGTTCATGAATAAAGAGGCGAATTGAAGCTAGAGGAGCAAGTCGAGAGATCAAGTCAAACTCCAAGTCCAAACCCAAGAGGTGAAACCTTGAGCGAAAAGGAAAAACAATAGTCCATTGGGCATCTTCACCAGAGGGGTCGAACTTCAAAAGAATATATCTAGAGTTATAGACCTCGGACCGAAGCGATTTCAGTTGGAGGTGAAAGTTTATCTTCTTAGCTTTCCAACGACATATCACACGCTCCAATCGGAGTTCAAACGAGAGAGATATGGCCCTCTGAAGTCACAGGGCGAAATTTCACCCGATGAGATTTGACCGGGCGAAATTTCGTCCGACGGTGTTCCTCGCCAGATTGCCATTTCGGACAAAAAAGTTCACCGGGCGAAATTTCACCCGATGAAATGACCGGGAGAAAATGACCGGGCGAAATTTCGCCCACCGGGTGAAATTTCGCCCGATGGAGAAATTTCGCCCGATGGAGAAAAGCGCCAAAAACCACAAAATAAGAAGAAAATTTCACCGGGTGAAATTTCACCCGGTGGGATTAGTTCGTTAAGCCGCAGGGCGAAATTTCACCGGATGGGAATGATAGGGTGAAGTTTAGGTGATGGGCATTTGGGCTACCACTTTATTGGACCTTGGGTTTAGATTAGGGTTTTGGAGATTCCTCTTTTCTCTCCTCTCTATATATATGTAACCCCTCATTTTTTAGGAGGGGGAACATTACAACACACTACCACAACACTACCTAAGCTATTAGTAGTAGATTAGTAGAATATTATTAGTAGATTATTATTAGTTTATTAGTAGATTAATTATTAGGGAGATTTTTGGAGGGTGACAATCCAAAAATCTCCACTTATTCTAGATCTAATTAATTAGTGTAAAGACTCCATCTTTAGTATAATCAAGTTTTTATTGAAGTTCTTTTGAAGATTTTCAAGGGGTTAGTGACAAATCCATTGTTATCTTCATCAAGCTTCTTCTTTTATTATTATTATTATTATTATTATTATTATTATTATTATTATCGTTTTCCTCCGTAATCGGTATATTTCTCTTCATCTCCCTAATCTCTAGATTTAATTATTATTCATGATTTAGTTGTTTTCTTCTTAGTTATTACTTTAGTAGTTTCCATTATGAATTTTGAATAGATCTCTTGTTAGGGGTTAAGGGAGAAAGATTTTGGGTAATTTGAATTGAGGGATGTTGGTGGGTTGTTTGCATGTTGATTTATCAAGTTTGAGTTTTTGTGTCTTTGTTGACTTAGAGCGTACGGCTAAATCGAGCTTGACTCTGATAACTCGTGATTTTACTCGTTTTTACCCCATATTTCTACTCTTATTCGATCAATTTTATAACCCGATTTGTTAGTAATTAGTCATTTTTACGTTTAATTAGATTATTAGTCGAGTTTTGTAAATTAGTGTCAAATTATGTTATTTCTCGGGAATTTGGTACTGTGCCTCGATATTTGATTTTGTAGGTACCGACCCGGGAAGAATCGAGAAGATCAAGACGGGTCAAACCCGATTTTGACCTTGACCATTCTCCCCCTTCACTCTCCTGCTCTCCTTCACTCACCAACAATCCATCATCACCGTCCATCACTTCATCATCATCATCAATCACCAATTTTCCCCTCCAATTCAATCAACACCTCCATTCAATTCAATCCATCACCATCAATCAAATCCATCACATAATTCACCATCAATCACATTAATCCACCATTAAAACTCCACTCAATCCATTATCATACCTCCATCCCAATTTAATTTCATCTTCTTCCCTCCAATCCAATCCAAACATCATCTCCATTAATCTTCAATCACCGGCAGCCACCGACTTCAATCACGCCATCTCGCCGGACCACCACCCTCAGCCCAGAAACCGAACGACCTCAGGCGAGCACCGCGCGCACCACCACCGAGCCACCATTGCTCCGTGCACCTCGCGTCTCCAACTCCTCTCGACCTCCGCCGCCGTTCAACCACCACCGAGAAGTCATTGCCGGCCAACTACTCCGTCGATGCTTCGTTGTCCGAACTCCGGCGACCCGAACTCAACCCACCATGCTCTCTCGATTTCTCTAGATTGATTTGATTTGGGTAGTGTCTTGTTTTGAGAAGCAATTGACCACTTAGCCCTTGCCTTTCACTCTTTAATATTCATTTAAGTGAGGTTACTTTGGTCTTTCTACACTTTGTATTGGGCAATATAAAAACCCAACTTTCTAATGAAAGAGGGGAAGCTGTTAGTTTTGATTTTTGTAATAGAGGGTTTTAGAGTAGAAGTTAAACGCAGCAACCCAACTCTCTCTATTTTTCATTTCTTCTTAATTTTAATTAAGTTTCTTTTAATTAGTTTTATGATTTAATCATTCCGTTCTTCAACTTCCGACTTCTTTAAATTCCATCTTTTTGGTATAATTCTTATCTCTTATCTTTTATTGTTTTATTTATATATTTAGTTTTATGTTTATGATACATTTAGTTATTAATTAGTTTAAAGTTACGATCTTTATCGATTAATTGTGTTTAGTTTTATGATTCTATCTTTGTCTTGTTGGTTTTGTGAGTAGATATTATGTTTAGAGTAATTAGTAGAATTAGTATTTTATTTTGTTAGTCAAGTTCTTGTCTTTATTATTTTATTATGCTTTGTGTTATGACTAGAATAATAATTAGTGTGTTTTGTGTTATGTTAGTTATTATTAGTGAGTAGTGTCTTTTCTAGGGAACGATTTGACCCCGACATGTCTATATTGTGGGCTTGAAATTCCGTATTTGGTTTGTTTGGGATATACGGAGGAGGATAGTTTGGGATTCGGGAATCGACTTATCATCGGGTTGTGTTTGAACCCTTGACCCTTGTCCACCGACGGGAGTCGGTTAGGTCTAGGTAGTAAAACTCGCCCCTTGACTTGCCTTGCCCCGCCTAGTTGAACACGGGAGTGAGAATTAGGTAGGGTACCCTAATTATTGGTCTAGACTCTTCACCTTGGGAGAGGGGAGAGAAAGGAACGGGATTAGACGCGCACTTAGTGACCTAGGACCTTGGATTGGGTACCACGGGAGTGGACTCACTCGATTGACCTAGGAATCCAACTCACGAGCCCGGGAGGGAAGTGATCGGATTTTACTTAATTGGACTACGAACCCGGGAGGGAGGTAGTCGACCCTTAGAGGCGTTCCACTCATCCTAATATCCCTAGCAACTCATTATCGGTGTTTCTTACTCATAATTATGATATGTCGGTGGTTAAGTCGGACCCTAGACCTTTCTTTATTATTAGATCACCATTCTTATTACTCGTTAGTTTTATTATTAGTTCGCTTATGTTTTAATTAGTTATCTTAGTTAGTATAATCTCACCCTTGATAATTGATTCGCGTAGCTAATTTGTAATTCGAGACCGAACTAGTACTCATTCCCGATCTCTCTGAGGATTCGACCCGACTTGCCCTTGCTATTCTAGTTTAGGTTAGTTGGTTTGTTTGATGGTAGGATTGGCGACAAATCTCGACCATCAGACTCATTTCTACCAATATGGGGAAACTCGGGGTAGAAATTGCTTTAACTTGAGACTTACCCTTTCGCCGCGAAAGCGGGTATAGGTGGGTTGGATAGCGAAGAAACCGAAAGGTGGCATTCTTCCTTATCGACGTTGTGACTAAAACTCGATTCCGAGACTCATAAAACCCAATTTCCGATTCCCGACTCCCCCTAACACCTTTTCCTTATTAGACTAGCTTCTCGTAGTCATAGCTTTTTAGTGCAGACTTAACCCGAAAAATCCCAAAAATAGACCCCGAACGTCCAAACGTACTTAGACTTTGACTCGACCGACTTTACTTAGCCCGTCCCTGTGGATCGATCCCCGACTTACCTCTACTACGTAGTAGTTAGTTGGAGTTTATAAATTTTGTTTGATCGTGTTAGATAGGCGACAATCTGACGCGCATCACACCTCCATCTGTTTCTTTAGCTCCTTAACTTCTTCATTGATGTCAGGGGTTGCCATATTTTTGATGTTTTTGAGTTTTGTTTTGGAAATTCTAGATTTCTTAGTGTAAATAAGGAAGGTAGAGTTATAAATTTGTGAGTTTTTCTTGGGATTTTTTCTTAAATTTTCTCGAATTTTGAGAGTATAAATAATTTTTGCACAGGTCAAGAGGAAATTATGGCTCTGATACCAAATGATATGTTATAAAAAGAACTTTAGAAAAATAAGCTAATGAATATAAGGGATAAAAGCTGTTCTATTCAAATGAAAGATAGGCCTTTTCATAAACATAGAATGCAGTGGGAATTGTTTGAGAAAGCCACATGATTCTTATGCCAAAAACGGTACAGAGAATTTAGAGAAGGACAAAAGATTACAGGTTTTTGCATTACCATTCAATGAGAATTCTAAAGCTTAAATAGGAAAGGTGACCTAGCATTAGTACTATTATTTAGCTGGCTGTTGTACTATCCTTAAAATTAAAGGTTGTCATTCCTTGGATCATGTGCCTGCAACGGTCCATTCTTGAGAGGGTAGCCATGCTTTGGATTCTTCTTTTGACGGCTGATGATTAGTCTTGATGAGGTGTCCATCTCACATGTTTTACCATATCTTCCCTTCTTGGCCACGTGACTGGCATACTCCTGCAATTGTTTGATTGCATTCTGTTCTGTGGCAGCATTCTTGCAACTGTCAACACCCTTGACAGTACCCTTGGCCTTAATAGCATCCGCTCTTGCATCACTAAGGCGGCTCTAGTCCTACGTACATAGGGTGTGTTTGATAATAATTATCCCACGTCGCCAATCTAGTGACTCAGTTTATGGGGTGTTTGGTTTGGCCTTCTCGTTTTTTGTTGTCTCCATTGAATGGAGCTTTGTTTTCTCCGTCAGCAGCAACACTAATACCCTATCTCACAACCAGTTTCACAACACAACAATCAACTCTCCTCTTTCCGAAGTTGAGCTTTGTTTTCTCCGTCAGCAACACTATATATACCCTATCTCACAGCCAGTTTCACAACACAACAATCAACTCTCCTTTTTCCAAAGTTACTTGACAACGCTCTTGGTGGTGTTCAATTTGACTTTGTCACGCCACAACGACAGTTAGGCTCGTTCTTTCTTATACTAGTCTATTGCTAACATGGTGTTAACAAGCCGAAGCGAGTACGAGCTTGGCCTTGCTCAGCTTGTGCTCGTTAAGAAAATTTTAAACTTAAGTTGATTTCCAGCTTACCCGAACTTAAACAATTAAGCTCGTAAGCTTAATTGTGAGGAGTATTTTAATCAAAGG
This sequence comes from Agrostemma githago, assembly GCA_958450325.1. NCBI lineage: Eukaryota > Viridiplantae > Streptophyta > Magnoliopsida > Caryophyllales > Caryophyllaceae > Agrostemma > Agrostemma githago. Next base: position 8,388,112 of record OY288254.1, on the reverse strand, counting down.
ACAACAAGTGACCGAGATGGAAAGAGTATAACTTGGAATTCAAAACATATACCAAATGTATTAGGCAAATGAATAAGAAAATTTTTATATGGGGAGAAAACTATCGTATATAATTATTATTAATATTTTTTTGAGTAGGAAAAAAATATTAATTAATCACATTAGTTCGAGCTGCTCACGAGCTCTCTTCGAGCCGAGTCAATGATTATCCGACTTGACTCGTTAAGTTGTCTAGTCGAGCCAAACTTGTTCGCGAGCTATCTCGTGTCATTATCACCGCCAGTCCTACCCAAGGGATGGAAGTCCTCTCACATCATTTTTTTTATATTGGTAGTATTTCTCTTACCTCTATATATAGTCTATTTTTATTTTATTATTTTATTTTTTTGGTTCAACGAAGAGCGCACTTAGTCGCATTACAATATAGGGGGAGGGGATTCGAACCTGAGACCTACTGTCCCAGAGCACCTAATCCTAACTACTAGGCCAAGACATCTTCGGTCTAGTCCTAACCTCTAGGCAGGGGCGGATGGGCCATAGGCTGTGTGGGCTATAGCCCAAGTAGAATTTTAATAATTATAAATTTTATGTAAGAAAGTAAGCATAGATGGTTGGTTGCACAGGTGGTAAGGTGGGTTGTTGATGGTTGTGTTGGTCCCTGGTTCAAAGCCCGTGAACTGCTGTTTGTGTTTTTAGATTGCTTATTCATTAATTGTGCTCTAAATGTTCATTAATTACAGTTTTGTTTTCAATGTCATTAATTGATCTAAAATAGATAAGTAACTGTAGAAAATGTATCAAAAAATTGACACTACAATTTTATTTTCAAAAAAAAAGTATTATATGTAGTACCTCTTCATTTGTTGTCCTTTTATATTCATTAAGAGAAATATTTTAATAAAAAAACAACAAATGGACGAGACGGAAAGAGTATTAAAATATAATTTGTTTTTCAGTTTAAATTATGCAAAAAGTTTCTTAAAAGAAAGAGACCATGTCAATTTAGATTGTACTCATAAAACAACTAATTAAATGATTAAATATTGATTAATGTACTTCGTAACTAACTCTTACTCCGTATACGAAAGGTCTTACATTAATATTGTGAGAGTGTCTCATTTGAGAATTTGTATTTACTTTAATTTTATACTAATAAATTCTTTTTAGTAGAATTAAGGGTCTTTCATCCTTATATTGTACTCCGTATTTAAAGGATTTTACGGAATACTTTCTCCGATCCCATCCATTCAATTCTTTACATAGACCCACCATTTATCCTCACAAAAACGTCCGTCATGTAAAGAATTGAATGTATGAGAGGGAGTATATGGGTGTGGATTTTGCAATATTTAGATTATTTTTAGAAGTTAGTGATATAAATTTCAGAAAATTATCTCGTAAAAAATCGGCTTCACACCTAACCATGACAAATTTGTCGACATCAATTTAGCCCTAGATAGTTTCGATTCCTAGATCCGCCCCTGCCTCTAGGCCAAGACATCTTCGCTCTAGTCTATTTTTATTTCATGTACGTGATCAAACGTGGATTGTTGTTTAAGAAATGAAATCTTGACTATGAATAGAAAATGAATAAATAGAGATTATCCTAATTGCTCCTGACCTGCGACCTGCCTTTAATTTGTACTTACAGCTTATTTACTAGTGTTTCATAACCCTGATACATTCATCATCTTCATTCCGCCAAAAGACATTCAAAAAAATGGCGGCAGGACTTGTGATTCCAGCCGTCAAGTTGGGTAACCAAGGTCTTAAGGTTCTATCTCCGTTGCTCACTCTTTCCGCCTCGTTCGTTTATTTTTTGACGTTATTTTCCTAAAGAGTCGATGACGATGTTGGATTATTTGATCCAAAAATATTAGTCAACGTATGGTTAGAATCCTAGTTTATAGGAAACTAACATTTCAGTAATAATTTCGATCAAATAATCCAACGTGACGTGACCACTTGATCCAAAATGTATACTTCTGGACATGCCGCCTTTTTTTTCGAAGTTTCACATGCTGGAAACTTGTCTCGAGTTTTTTGCAAATCAACATTTACCTTTATTTTATACTTGGTCTGATTCAGAAAGATCTTTCTTTAATCAAAGGGGAAGATGTTTGTGAATCGGAGAGAGTAATCTTGATGGAAGACATTTTCCGTAGGACTAGTTGTTAAGTCAGCCCTCATTTTCATTTTCCGCTTACAAATTCTACTACAGACGATGATCCTTGTAGTTTAATAATTACTCGTACGTATTATTGGAAGTTGTGATTGATTCAGGTGTCAAAGTTGGGGTTTGGATGCATGAGCTTGTCTGGGGTGTACAACCATCCTCTTCCTGAAGCTGTAGCAATTTCAGTTATTACGTTGGCGTTTACGAAAGGGATAACATTTTTTGATACGGCTGACGTCTATGGACCTACAAATGAATTTATACTCGGTAAGGTAATACTCATAATACTCGTACTTGTAGTCGTAGTCGTAGTAATAATATAATGCTACCTGCATCATCATCATCTTTATTATTATTACTACTTCCTCGATCAGATCATCATTGTATCACTGATTATCGACAAGCTAAGTATCCTGAACAGCTACGACATGGTGTTTGGCTGAAGATATAAGTAACTAATAAGTAAGTATTCCCTTATGGAGTAATTTACAGGCGTTGAAAGAGTTGGGAAGTAGAGACAAAATCCAAGTAGCAACGAAATGTGGTATCGTAAGTTTAGGATCCGGAAAGATAGGTGCCAAAGGCAGTCCGGACTACGTGCGCTCATGCTGTCAAGCCAGTTTGACTCGTCTTCGTGTCGACTATATTGATTTGTATTACCTTCACCGAATTGACACTTCAATACCCATAGAGGACACTGTACGTCCATCCCTCCCTAATTAATTGACTAATTAAATGGATCGTCGTCTTCTTCTTCTTCTTCTTCTTCTTCTGGATTACTGTTGTACAGATGGGAGAGCTGAAGAAACTAGTGGAGGAAGGAAAAATCAGATATGTGGGATTATCAGAAGCTAGCCCTGACACCATAAGAAGGGTGCATGCCGTTCATCCTCTCACTGCTGTGCAAATGGAGTGGTCTCTCTGGACTCGTGATATTGAACAAGAGATAGTCCCACTATGCAGGTACACACATACATACATACATACATACATACATACATACATACATACATACATACATACATACATACAATTCGGCCGGTTTAACCTTCTTGTTAATGTAGTCTATCTTGCAGAGAGCTGGGAATCAGTGTAGTCACATACAGTCCTCTTGGTAGTGGATTTTTTGGAGGCAAAGGTGTTGTGGAGGCATTGCCTCAATCCAGTTTCTTGGTACTTGTTGGATTTTTATCATTTTTATTATTAGTGTTAATGAAGTACTATTATTATTAGTGTTCTTAGTACCCACTTTGACAACAATACTGTTTATTTTTGTAGGCATTCCACCCTCGATTCAGAGGTGAAAATTTGGAGAAGAACAAGATAATATATGGTAGGTTGGAGAAACTGTCAGAGAAGCATGGATGCACCCCGGTTCAGTTGGCTCTCTCATGGGTTCTGCATCAAGGTGATGATGTTGTACCCATTCCTGGTGAGTCCCTCCTCTCATCTTCAATCACCTCATTTCTGCTCATTATCTCAACTTAAGAAAATTGTCTGTTTTAGAGTTATAGCGACATAGCTTCACCGAGGATTGTCCGGTTCCTGGTTACTGGTGGACTTTGTCAGCTCACGGTTATTAATTAGGCTTATCCATGTCGTTTAAGAACACAGAGTTTTGCACATTGAGCATGTTCCGGATGATGAAAATCGCTTCAAGAAGTGGATATATAGTTGTACTTGCAGACTCGAGCAATATAATTAGCTCCAAAATACTGAAACCGTAGTTCAATATGTATGTATGTATGCAGGGACAACCCAGAAGAAGAATTTGGAGGCCAACCTAGGTGCCTTGAAAGTGAAGCTTAGCCAGGAGGAGTTGGAAGAAATCTGTGAAGCGGTGCCCAGCTCTGAAATTGCAGGCGACAGGTTTTACGAAAACTTGATCAGTGGAACCTGGAAGTTTGCAGATACACCACCCAAGGGCAGCAAAGCCCTGCATTCATAGGACTCACCAGAAGAAGCCAGCGGGATTCGAATAAAACATCATCAATATCTCTACTACTTGCAGCAGTCCTTCCTTTTGCTACTTCAGTACATAATTCAGTGTAATCAGTGTATAATTTAAGTGACTCAAACTACCAGGGTAATGTGTATTGAATTATTCCCATTCGTCTCATATTGAATATAGAATTGAATAAGTTTGATGATGGGTCTCATGCTATGCAGTATGCATGTATCCTTGCGCTCAAGACGGAAATCTGGTATTCTCAATGGTTCCGGTCTAGACTGTAGACTCCATTGGTTTCAAAAAAAAAAAAAAAACAGGAGACCAAGACAAGGAAATAAACCCAGCAAAAATACGATAAGTTGAATTTGAAAATGCGCATGACGAGGAGGGGATCGAACATAAGACTTGACAGACTTATGGTTGAGGTTGATGAAAATATAGGAATAGAGTCAAAACGTGGGGGGGTTGGTTGGTTGGTTGGTTGGTGAATGGTGATCCCGCCCTTTAAACGTTATACTCCAATAGTAAACAGTCAACACCAACACATCTCTCTCTTTCTCTCTCTTAAACAAAGGACATTGAAAAAGATAATGGGAGGAATAGTGATGCCCACAGTCAAATTGGGTACCCAAGGTCTTGAGGTATGTAATCTTCAATCCCCATTTTTGTCTGCATTCTTCTTTATTCATCCTTCTCTTATAGGAGTATCTCACTGTATCTATGATTCTGATCCTGGGTTTTTTTTTCAAAACTATGATCCTGGCTGCCTGCCTGCCTGCCTGTTTCCATTCATTCCTCTGCAAGTTCACATCTTTTGATATTAGATTTCCTAAAGTGCTCTGCTTTTGCTTCATTTATTCCATCTTACAGTACAATCAGATGATATTATGAGAGGTTACATTTGTGTACTTTTAGGGTTCTATATAATGTAAAAGTAAACAAATCACTGAGACGAAAGGATGAATACTTTCTTGGAACACAATCAAAATGGATGCCATTGACTTATAAGGACGCTAACGAATGCACGAAAACTAGATGTTTGGTGGTGGAGCTCGATTAGGGTAGAATTATTGTTCAGACTCACATTAGTCTTAAACTCTGTCACCTTAGACTATAGATGACATACTTTTCGTGGATGGAATCTTCATCTTCGAAGATGCATTTAAGACAAGCAGACAAGACTGTAATTGATAAAACATTGTAGCAGCAACTTCTTTATTATGATGATACAACATGTGTAATCAGAAGTGTTTGTAGGAGTTGATAACCGCTCATTGAGTTATTATTTTAGTTGTAGTGTGGCATATATACTTTCAGGTTTCAAAGTTGGGGTTTGGATGCATGAGCTTGTCTGGAGTCTACAATGCTCCTCTTTCGGAAGCTGAAGCAATATCTGTTATTACATTTGCATTTGATAAAGGGGTAACTTTTTTTGATACCGCTGATGTATATGGGGCAAAAATGAATGAAGTTATAGTCGGTAAGGTACGTGATGCTGCATTACTTCCTGCTATTGATATCATCATGTTCATCACATAATCTTAAATAGCCACATGCTCATCCATTTCCGATGGATTCAAATAGATAAAGTCATAGTCTTTTGGTTTTGGGATACGACAGACTACATCAAAATGTCTCATAATCATCCCACATTCCGACTCTCTATGCTGGATTAATTTGGATAAAAATTTAGCATGTTGGCTCTGAGTTTATCCCTCAAAGAACTGGAGACATGGTTGCCTTAGTAGTTGTGACTTGTGACTTGTAGCACTGATTATCCAGAAGGTTTTTTAACATGCTTTTCTTGGCTGAAAACCTAGTTGACACTTAAATGAATTCCCTTTCGCAGGCGCTGAAAGAGTTACCAAGAGACAAAATTCAACTAGCAACAAAATGTGGTATTGCAAGCTTAGGATCTGGAAACATGGCTGTGAAAGGCACTCCAGACTACGTGCGCTCATGCTGTGAAGCCAGTTTGAGTCGTCTTGGTGTTGACTACATTGATTTGTATTACCAGCACCGAATTGATACTTCAATACCCATAGAGGAAACAGTATGTCATCGACTCCTATATTGATTTCTTACAAGTTCGGAAGCCTTTTGTTTTCGTACACTTCTGTAGTGTCTTCTTCTTAAGTATACTGAAATGCGCATTATTGAACAGATGGGAGAACTCAAGAAACTGGTGGAAGAAGGAAAAGTCAAATACGTCGGATTATCAGAAGCTAGCCCTGACACCATAAGAAGGGCGCATGCAGTTCATCCTCTTACTGCTGTGCAAATGGAGTGGTCTCTCTGGACTCGTGATATTGAAGAAGAGATAGTCCCACTCTGCAGGTATTTTCAGATTACATATTTATCCTTCCTGTGAAATTTTACGGTGTTATTTATTGCTTCTTTTCTCATGGTGGCCGTTAGAACACTCAATTTGTACTTATATTAACTGAGCTGTTTGCTCCGTGTGCAAATGTGTCAAAGTTTAGTTTCTGTATATATCGTCACACCAAACCCCTTATTTACTAGAATTGAATGTCTGTTGGTTAATTTGCTTCTTTCTTCTATGTTGTACAGAGAGCTGGGCATCAGTATAGTTACATACAGCCCTCTTGGTCGTGGATTTTTTGGTGGCAAAGGTGTTGTGGGGGCATTGCCCGAAACCAGTTTTTTGGTATGTAAAAAGGAAACATTTCATTCAACCAATGGTTTTAAGGTTACTGAGGGAGGCAAGAGGCGGAAAGACATGGGGGATGGGGGAATTCGGAATTATATATCCAAAGTAATTCAATTGGACTTGTATTGTTTCCTTTTTTCAGGCATCACACCCTCGGTTTAGAGGTGAGAATTTGGAGAAGAACAAGATAATGTACGGTAGGTTGGAGAAACTGTCAGAGAAGCATGGATGCACTCCGGTTCAGTTGGCTCTGTCATGGGTTCTGCATCAAGGTGATGATGTTGTGCCCATTCCTGGTGAGTCCTCTTATCTTGCGATATTTTGTGGCCCTTTCTCTCTAATTTCGACCCGATAAAGAATGGGATTACTTAACTTCATGGTTAGTAAGATCTAAAAAGTCTTCAATCTCATCTTCCCGGCTGTTTGGCTACAGTTTGAGTAAAGGCAATCCATAACAACAGTTAGTAAACAACACATGATCGATCAATCATGTTCGACCCCTTAGTCAACAATATTCACCAAGTTGGACTCTTTTGAGCAAAACCTTGCAGTAAATAGGACAGTCATTTGGTACTTGATGGAACAAGTGTGTCGTGTAATACAATTTTACAAACCATGTTTAACCCAAAGCCATGAATATAATTGTAGAACTTTTGCCGCATAAAATGAAGTCCGAAAAAGTACCTTGTCTGGGGATGAATGCTGTAAGCTCGAGGATATTAGGGTGTCTAAACTCTAATGTATACACTTTTGTCCTTGTTTAAGAACATAGAGTTTAGCATATAGAGCCTGTTTTGGATATTGAAAACCGCTTGAAGAAGTGAACATCCTAAATGCAAATACATGCTCATGAATCATATAATCTTGCTTGTAGACTTTTAACAATTTAGGTCCAACCATGGTGAAATGCAGGGACAACCCAGAAGAAGAATTTGGAAGCTAACCTAGGTGCCTTGAAAGTGAAACTTACTCAGGAGGACTTGAAAGAAATCTGTGATGCGGTGCCCATCTCTGAGATTGCGGGCGACAGGACTTACGAAAGCATGATCAATGCAACCTGGAAGTTTGCAAATACACCACCAAATGGTAACAAAGCCCCAAGTTCATAGGGGTCGATATGCATTCTCTTCATCAGAATTCAGAAGCAGCCTAGATTTGAAAGTTTAAGGTTGCCTTATTTGTGCTACTTCAATGTAGTCAGTCTGTGTGACATGCAATGATGCAAGTTCTTATTGTAGGACCATTAATTAATCTCTATTCTCTCATACAACATTAACTGATGCAAGATTTCTTACAATAAAATTGGCATAATATGGTTTCGCTTGTATTAGACTTTTTATACATGGTGATGTTCGCTGGCTTCGGAAGTGCTGCTGATGAACAGATACAAGCCAGGACTGTTTATTGAGTAGAAATAGCAAAAGCAAACTCGATTTCTGACCCAACAGAATACTCTTAAAACACAATCCAAGTTATGGCCACATACCGGAAATGCATAATCGAATCTGTAGTCAGCCTGAAACTTACTAGTCGCCATTCTCATCAACACAAGGTAACCGGAAACTGGCCACTCCGATGTGGTCATAAATAAAGCATGATGACTAATTTATAGATTAGTTAAAAGTCATGCATGTAACAAAATACATTTAAAAAGGAAACCAAAAATCCCAACAGTTTCCATGCAAAGAAATAAATTGTCTTAACAAGCACCCAAGAAGTGTGAAGCAATAATTTGCAACAAAGGAACTCTAATGGCGCTCGGAAAATTTACGGAAAAAAATGGGCAGCAACATACTGCAACTATTCTGTGCGCGGTTACAAACAACCATCACTAAGTACATCAGTATGTGATGATAGATCACAGGTTGGAGATGATTAATCAACTATTTGGTGGTGTGCAGTTAAACCACCAACTATCCTCAAGTGTGCCATTGATCAAAATATGTCCCTATCTATATCGAGTTTATCAGCCCAGGATTCAAGTTGACTGGCCACACATTCCGAGCCTGTCGATCCGTATGAGCAGAAATGTTTGACGGAGTTCTCAACCCCGAGATAATCATACACGTCTTCGTCAAATACGGGACTTATTCCCTTGAGCTCGTCAAGCGTTAGGTCTTGAAGCGTGCAACTCTTTGAGACGCACAATGCAACTGCTCGTCCCACAATGTCATGACCCGTTCTGAAAGGTACTCCCTGTATGAATGCGCCAAGTATATTAGAGCTTCGCATAACTCAAAATCTAGTTTTGCAAGCAAACCTCTAATGAAGTGTAAGAAAAAGTAAACACGAAACAAGATACAGCATGATGCCTAGAAATGATTTATAGAATGGAGAAGTGTCACCTTCTTGACAAGATAATCTGCAACTGTTGTTGCATCAAGATGACCAGCTGGCAAAGATTTCTGTATTTTGTGTTTATTAAAGGTAACATTTTGTGCAAACTCGGAGGTCACTTCGAGCATCCCTATAACAGCCTTCACACTGTCAAATACAGGCTCCTTATCTTCCTGTTCAGAGTGATGAATAAAACGTGTTCATTGGGAAAACAGCAAGCACGAGACGAGAAAAACAATGAGGAAGTCCCTTGCATATGACAATACGATAGCCCTTGATAAGATAAATAGGGTGATCAGTTTGTACCTGTAGGTCGCGGTTATAAGCCTGCGGAAGTCCCTTGCATATGACAAGGAGAGTAACCAGGTTTCCTACAACTCTTCCAGATTTTCCACGGACAAGTTCCATGGGATCTGGGTTTTTCTTCTGCGGCATGATACTACTTCCAGTAGAAACTGAATCACTAGGGGTCATAAAACCAAATTCCTCACTGGCCCACAACACCCATTCCTCACCAAGTCGAGAAAGATGAATGGCTGTGATTGAATTAGCAGACAGCAACTCCAAAACGAAGTCTCGATCTGAAACTGCATCAATGCTTTTTTTTTTATATATAAACACATGAAATCAGTCACCATAGATGGCAGAACATGTATATTTAAGCACTCAAGCAATTATAATTCATTTGAGTCCTAATTCACACTGGTAATATAATGAGTCCACTAGCTAGCTGGTCTAGTCATTGGGTAGCGGTACGTGAGTCACGGCCTGGTTTGTAATCTGTTAGAAACAAGCTGCCTTTGTTTAAACCTTCAACACACCCCACAAAAAGGCTCTGCAATCATTAACCTCATTATTTGCCTGGTTGAGCAAAAACAGCAGGTTCAAAGACAGTTTTTTGATCAGATACACCCCCTGGAGTAGCTATCAGTAACCTTAACACTCATATAACTTGGCAAGCATGGACAATTGGACACCAACAATATTTGATTGGTCTCACTCTATCAATAAAAATCATATAACAAGTTTCAGTAGTCATAGCTTTTATGTCTCTAAAATCTAAACTGACGGAAAAGTATTCTAACATAATAACTCCATATAGAATGATTTACTGAATCAGAACATATGCTTAATCTCATAAGCAAGGAGAGACATTATTGTGAGAGAACAGTGCAAGGTGAGAAAAAAGAGAAAACGGTGATGCAATGAGAAAAGCTTTCTAAACTGTAATGAGAAAGATCAAAATAAGGATTGAGGAAAGAGTGAAAGACACTGCAAAACGGAACAGATTAATGGTTTACAGCAGCTTTTAAAGATTTCTTGTTGGCTAACAGCATCTTCGTATTCAATCTTGGTCTGGGACTTGATCGCAATTCTCAAATTAAGTCATTGTGGCTATATTAAGTCTTTGGTGACATCAATGCACCAAATAGTCCAATACCCCTTCCACCGGCTTTAAAATTTAGTCATACCTTTTCAAATTTTCTATAACTCAATCCCCATACATTGACACAGCCCAGATTTAATACTATGATAGGCTACAAGTCTGACAAAAGTATATTTGAACAATGAGTTCTTCTGGAACTATTCAAGTGTTAGTAAATGATGATAGCCATTTCAATAGGTATAGATTTAACTAATCTAAGTATCTAACTAATGTGTGCCACAAAACATAATTTCCAGCCAAAATCCAGTTCTCAAAAATTGTATATTTGTATCAAAATCTCAGAAATACCTGTTTCTTAGTGGGCCAGTGAAACCTAAGGCATCAGATGTCATGAACCTATCGATCGGAAGGCCAGTACCAGCCAACGCACATGCACCAAGAGGGCAGTAATTCAATCGAGCTCTGCAGTCTATCAATCGACCAGCATCACGTTCAAGCTATAGATAAACAGCAGTAAATTTTCATCAAAATTCTATTTTCATTTTTTCGAAAAACAAGAAAGCACACAAGAACCTATAAAGTAGCTAGTCTTGTCTTATACTCCGTAATAAGATCAAATTGATAATCAATATGGATTGTCCTAATATTTTCTATCAAATTGTCCTTAAGAGAAATTGTTCAAATACCAACCCTGCAAAATTTCTTTGAATAAACGTTAAGTAAAAAAGTCAATGCTGACCTGTTCAACATATGCTAGAAGTAGATGTGCCAACAAAACAGGTTGCGCTCTTTGCAAATGCGTGTAGCCAGGAACTATTAAGTCTTCATTCTTCAAGGCCAAACTCACCAGTGAAACCTGAAGGTTACATAGCATAAAATTTCAATAATGTTGAAAACGGTGGCAAATGGATATTTGGACATTAAAAAAGTTCAATGCAAGTATTACAGAGTATATGATATGAGTAGTCAATATTTCGATAACAATTAGATTTATCAATATGCAAGTTAAATATAGGGTTTTTCTATTCTGTTTTCTACCATGTACTCCTCCTATTTTCTAAACCCCACTAATACTCCTGTAGATGATTAACTTCATGAAACCTGACCAAATCACAATTATCCATCCAATGCTCTGTTAATTAGATGACATGACAATGACTAGGCTGTGACATGACTAGTTTTGACGACCTTGACCGATTTTCCCTCCACTTTTCCCTCCATTTCATTAATTTCCTCCATTTTTCCACTTTTATACATCAACTACTTATTTTTTTTACCTTATCGATTTCTCTCCACTTTCTCTTCAGCTTATTCTTTTGTTTAAAATAATGATATTTTTACTGATTTCTAAAGAATTAATTCAATTACATTAACAAACAAAGCATTGATGTTACATGATCATGAAGTTTAAAGACAAATAAAAAAGAAAAGTGAAATAATTATGATAAAATGAAGAAAAAGTCATAACTTATGCCAGGAATATTAGAATTGGAGAGAGCGTAGGAGACGGAGATGGAGATTAGTTAGAGTTTTTGCGTACGATAATTGTGATTAGGTCACGTTTAATGAAATTAATCAACTCCAGGGTATAAATGAGGGTTTAGAAAATAGGAGGGGTACGTGATAGAAAACGGAAAAACATGAGGGTCCAGCGTAGAAAAACCCTTAAATATACGTCAAAATGATGACACGAGTGCTATGGGAATTTCTCTGTATATGCAAGTAAACTTTTCATTCCAAAGGCTGATTCATTTTCGCAGCTACAGAATTACAAGTGGAGCCAAGTAATATGTAAAGGGCTAGCACTGCAGATAAAGAAAAAACGACGGCATTCAATCGAAACAATGCTACTAAGTAGAGGTTAATAGGACTCGGAGTCAAGAGTGTCAGCACATCTGTATTGTTTAGAAATTCCATGTTCTTGCCCGAATGGAGTGTCAAAGAGTCATGCCATGTCATGGTAAACAAACGACACGCATCCAAAGTAGCACACAACTTGAGATAGTTGAAAAAAACAGTGGACAGGGAGAAAACCTGGAGCCTTTTGATTTTGCTGAGAATGGTATCAATAGCATCTCGACACCACAGACGAAAATCTGTACAAACTTGATCATTTCGGCTTCGTGCCGTGTGAAGTTTCTTTGCAGGTTCACCAATGAGATCCGTAAGTGCCGCTTCAATGTTCATATGAACATCTTCTCTATCACTCCTCCACACAAACTTCCCCGCCTCTATTTGCTTCTCTATCTCAGCAAGACCTCCAAGTATAGTATCTCTATCTTCTATACTAATCAGTTCCTACAAGACAACATTTCCCATCAATTACATTTCTCGACTAGCTTGAAACTCAATTAAAACAAGCGCTATAATCACCAAATGGAATGCTTTATAGGTAAGCACAGTAAGTTGGCTAGCTAGCTTCCACACACTTATGATTCAACTAAGAGATGGGTCTTAGACTCTTACACATATTATGAAAGATTAAAACTTTGGTATATGTACCAAAAATTAGCCACAAATGTATTCATATCATGCTTTCGATGCGATATCATCCGGACTCAATTATCATTTTGGGTCATCCGAAAACTACTTGTTTGTGCCATTAACACAGGATTAAGGCTGCGTACATCCGACTCCACAATTTTCTGGTGAGACAGAGCACCAATTAAGTACCAATCTAACCGTCATACTCTACAAAAAGTGAAAATGCAGGAAATACCCATCATCATCATCATCATTCATATACACAAGTTTCAGCAATGAAGAATAATGAGAAGCAATTAGAGTTGAATAAAAGGTACGGAGTAGAACCTTGTGAGCAAGCATGGAAGCATGAGCACAACTACCCATGATATCATGCTTGTAAAGGGCTTTATCGAAGGAGATTGACTCAGTGAATTTCTCAACAACTTCAGTGACACTCTCTTCGAACCTTCCTCCCCACAATTTGGCCTCTTTACCCTTCTCCACGCTGCTCATTGTAGGGCTAGATAAGGCACATCTTAGTGGTTTAAGGGACGTTTTCTTGTGAAATTGAGGAGTTTTGTGAGTTTGAGAGATTGATAGTTGGGGGTTTGAAGGTGATCTCGGGTAACTGGGTATTGATGTTTGATGAAGCTGTGAAGTATAAGCTGCCATTGATGGAACTCGAAGAGTGAGCGTTTATTGAGGAAAAAACCCTAAATTATTAGTGGAGTGGAGTGGAGTGAAGTGAAGTAGAGCAGTGCGGTACTGCGGTGCCTTCTGTGGAGGTGATATGTGTTTATCCGTTACAAACATGTGACGGGTTAAATAATACTCCGTACTCAATTTGAGTAGTAAGATAAATTTATGCGCTATTTTTAAACCTTGTATTTTACTCCATGTTTCATTGATATCTTCCACATTTTTCTTTTTTTTGATTTCTTCCACTTTTCTTTTTTTCTATCACACTTCTCTCCACTTAAAAGAAATCAATGAAACAGAGGGAGTATAACCAAGCGGTACTATTAACCCGTGATCGATTTGTGACGGATGTTTTTGATATCACCATGTTTTTTCAACTTCTTTTCAACTAAATTTCGATCATTTCAGTTCAGTAACACTTTGTTTCAGTAACACTTTGTTTCACTAACACTTTAGTTCAAATCAATTCAGTTCAACATATTTTTGGCAAAAAGAATCGAGCCTGATGGGAGTCGACCAAGTACCACGGGTCGTCCCCAGGGTGAATTCGGTCTCATCCGTCAGCCCTCCCTGCGAGGGACTACGAAGAGTCCCTAAGGGCTTGCGCCTTCCGAGCAGGGCCTTCCGCCAGCCGAGCAGGGCCTCCAGGTTCTCCTCATGCTTTCTTCCAGGGCGCCCTAACCCCCGGCACGGGCAGGGGAGTCCGAGGACCCATCCGTCATTTCGCCTCAGGTAATGGAAAGTGGGTGGACGAGGGGAAGCCACGTGTTGTCCTCTCGTCCACGCATTCTCCTTCTCTTCTCTTCCCCCCCTCTCTCTCATGTGGGAAGGTATAAATACCCACCCATTTCCCACATAGAGGGGGTTGGATTTTCTCTCTCTAGACCCTTACTCCTAAAAACCGCCACCTAGTTCCTCACGAGCTAGGTTCGTCAAGGCATTCACGGACTGACTTAGGCATCGGAGAGGGTTCCCTCGGACAACCTCCGAGGCCCTGTGCGTTGCTTGTGCAGGGAGCAAACTCACTTCGCCGGGAAGGTCCGACTATAGGAAAAGGGGAAGGAGAGATCAAGGGAAACCAAGCAAAGCGATATCTGAGCACTAAAGACCCGAATTCGCAATTCGGGTTGATTGATTCCTTAACCGGAACAATTTGGCGCCGTCTGTGGGGAAGATCTAGGTTGTGCTCACGAGATTACCCACAAAATCAACCATTCCAAAAACACAAATTAACCATCCACAATCGAATATGCCAGAGATTTTCGACACCAGTTCGGTGGCAAACCCACCCAAAGCCCCCCAGTATGGCATGCCGCCCGAAATGACGCCTGCTGCCACAATTCCGGGTGTGGGGCGGGCCAGCCTGCAGGGGGCAACGGGCCAGGGAGCAGCTACCATGGCTGGGCAGGGGAGCCAATCGAGACCAGTCTTAAACCTCACCTCTGCCCAGATGGTACAGACTGCAGCTTTCTTCTCAGCCATGCTGGACCAGGAATTTACCCCTGATGACCTGATAGGCAGGGTCGCGACGACCCCCAGGTTGCTCCACTTTGAAAGTGGAGAGGGAACCGGGGGCACGAAGCGAACCGCCGTCAGAAACGCTCAGAAAAAAGCCAGAAGGACAGCTCATGGTTATGCACAAGTGCAAAGGCGAATTTCAGAAGCCCGTCAGGAGCCGCCTGCACGGCAGGAAGTGGCTGGTCCGGAGGGCGCATTCTCCGTCCATACTACAGAATCCACCGCTGCTCATGAAAGAAGAGGCCTATCCCAAGACCTGAGGGACCGCATGAGGCACAAAGAGCCAGTATCCAAGCGCTTGGGAGAGAAGCAAGATGTATTCTCCAGGTTGACGCCAGCTGCGGGATTGCAGCCACCCCCTGGGCTGTCCCAAGGCCTGCAATCCAGGCTCAACAACGGCCAACCCATGAAGCCCAGGTACCGTCAGGGTGATAACCTCGAGTCCGCCCAGAAGAAGCGCTCGCGGTATCACTCCCCCTCTCAAGGCGACGAGGCGATCAGCAGGCCGAGGCCCCCACCAAGGCACCGTTCCCCTGAGGGCAGGCGACCGACCCCTGATAAATGGGATGACTACGGTCGCTACTCAGATGCGGGCAGGTAAAAAATGGTGGGTAGGCCAACTAAAACCCCGCTTCACCCTGAAGTCCAGGCGTACCCGATCCCGAAGATTAAAATGCCAACTGTAAAGTTCGACGGAACTACAGACCCGGAAGATCACCTGGCTGCGTACGAAAGCCACATGGGCATGTACGACGCCGACGACGCAGTCTGGTGTAAGATCTTCCCCACCACCCTGGTAGGCCTAGCCTAGGGTTGGTTCAGGGACCTCCCGCAAGGATCAATCTCCTTCTTCATCGAGCTGGCGGAGATGTTCTTAGACCAGTATGCCGGAAACAAACGACGACGTCTCACCCGCTTTGACCTGATGACCCTCAGGCAGAAGAAGGGCGAAACTGTCAGGGAATATCTGAAAAGGTTCGATTTGTCGTTCCAGCAGGTGAAGGAAATTGACGACCCAACAGCGGCATATGCACTAACCAATTCCCTGCTACCCGGCGAAATGAAGAACCAGATGATCAGGGTCCAACCGGAGACCCTGGCCAAGGCCAGAAAAATCGCAGAGGGGTTTATGTTGCAGGAGGAATTCCACAGCCTGCCGGAGACCCCTGCAGGCCCCACGAGGCAGCAAGGGGGACCGCAGGGTGGACGCGGAAGAAGCGACTCCGGAAGACATAGAGCCGAGGAAGGGGATACCCCCAAAAAGGAGCGCACTGCTTATCAGCCCAGATTCGACAGTTACACAGCCCTTAATAAGTCCAGGGCAGAAATCTTCGAGCTGGAAAAAGAAACCGCGAAGTGGAATCGCCCGAGCAAGCCGCGCAGTCCAAGAGGGGACCCCAAGAAATTCTGCACTTTTCACGACTGCGTAGGCCACACCACCGAGGAATGTCGTCATCTGAAAGACGAGATCGAAAAGTTGATCAGGAACGGCTGGTTGGCCAACTATGCAGCCAGGAACAAGTCCCAGAAGGAGACGCCTGAAAAGCCCGAGGGCTCGGTACAGAATCGCCTGGTAATCCATGTGATATCAGGAGATGCAGAAGGTCCAATCAGTCGAAGGGGGCAGAAAAGTCAGCTTCGTGAGCTAAGAAACCAAATCTGCTACGCTGAAAGAGCAGGAAGCCCAAAGGGAGTAACGCTGAGCATTACCCCAGAGGATACAGGGCGGGTGGTATACCCCCACAGTGATCCATTGGTACTATCCTTGGTAATTAGCAACCACATTGTCCGGAGATGCATGGTAGACACGGGCGCCTACACGAATCTGCTGTACAAAGACGCCTTCGACAAAATGGGTCTGGAGAAATGGCACCTACGACCCGCCCCAGGGTTATTATATGGGTTCAGCGGAGCGGGCGTCTTGCCCGTAGGAATCATAGACCTGCCGGTGACGTTCGGGGAAGGAGCTACTGCCAGGAATATCAGGGCGTCATTTGTTGTGGTAGACGCGAAGTCTGCCTACAACACCCTGATCGGCAGAGTCACTCTGGATGAGATTGAAGCAGCCATATCAATCCGGGCTCTCACCATAGCCTATGTCACTGACTTCGGCCTAGAAGGCAAAATACGCGGGGACCAAGAGTCGGCCAGGCAGTGCTACTCCGTGGCCCTGCAGGCTCATGAGAGCGAAAGAAAAGGGAAAAGAAAAGCCGACAGCTCCCCCAGCAGAGAGGGCGAGATCCCAGCCGGTAACCAGACGTCAAACCACCTGGAACCTGGGGGAGAAAGCATGCTGGTGGACCTGGAGCCGGGGAGACAAGTCCTTGTAGGGGCTGACCTGGAAGAGTTCTACCAGGCTGAGCTGGTCGAGCTACTGAGGGAGAACAAGGATGTATTCGCCTACTCGGCATATGAAATGCCAGGGGTCGATCCAGCGTGTATCGTTCACAAGCTGAACGTAAACGCGGACGCCCGCCCTGTAAAGCAGAAAAAGCGGAACATGTCCGCAGAAAAAGATTTGGCAATCAAGGAAGAAATCGAAAAACTTTTGAAGGCAGACTTTGTAGAAGTTTGTGACTACCCTGAGTGGCTGGCGAATGTGGTCATGGTCAAGAAATCGTCAGGCGCGTGGAGGATGTGCGTGGATTTTACGAACCTCAACAAGGCCTGCCCAAAAGACTGCTACCCACTCCCCAGAATCGATCAACTGGTGGACGCCACCAGTGGGTATACTATGCTAAGCTTCCTGGATGCCTTCTCAGGATATCATCAGGTGTACTTGTGGCAGCCGGACAGAGTCAAGTGCGCATTTATCACCAGCTCAGGCACCTACATGTACAAGATGATGCCATTCGGGCTGAAAAACGCAGGGGCCACGTACCAGCGCCTGGTCGACAAGGTGTTCGAAAATCAGAAAGGCAGAAACATAGAAGCCTATGTCGATGACGCCATTGTAAAGAGTAAGGGAGACAAGGAACACTTGGAAGACCTGCGGGAGACCTTTTCCTCCCTGCGCGCCTACAAAATGAAGCTCAATCCGAAGAAATGCACGTTTGGGGTGCGCTCTGGAAAATTCTTGGGTTTCTTGGTAAGTTCCCGAGGGATAGACGCCAATCCCGAGAAAGTTCAGGCTGTTCTAGACCTCCCCGAGCCAAAGACCATCAGGGACATCCAACGTCTAACAGGTCGCATGGCCGCCCTGGCACGGTTCATTGCCAGGTCAGCAGACAAGTCAACCCCGTTTTTCAAGGTGCTGAAAGGCAATAAACAGTTCAAATGGGAAGACGAGCAGAAAGAAGCGTTCGGACAATTAAAGGAACACTTAAAGAAACTCCCCACCCTGGCAAGACCGGTGGCAGGAGAGAAGCTTTTTCTTTACATCGCTGTAACCAACGCGACAGTCAGCGCAGTCATCCTAAGGGAAGAAGCAGGCGCTCAACAGCCCATATACTTCGTAAGCCACGCCCTGGGGACAGCAGAGAAGAACTACCCCATGGTCGAGAAGGCGGCCTACGCGGTTGTTATAGCAGCCAGGAAATTGAGGCCATACTTCGACGCACACCCTGTCGTGGTGCTAACAGACCAGCCCCTGGAAAAGGTGTTAGAAAAATTTGAGAAATCAGGCAGATTGCTGAAGTGGGCCATCGAGTTGAGTGGACTGGGGATAACATACCAGTCAAGAACGGCCATCAAGGCCCAAGCATTGGCCGACTTTCTGGCAGAATGCTCCCACCCCGAAGACGATAGCCCAACCTCTGGCGAATGGGTCGTATACACCGATGGATCCTCAACGGCTAACGGAGCAGGGGCGGGGATAGTGTTGACCAGTCCGGAAGGGACCGATTTTGAGCATGCTCTCAGATTTGTCTTCCCCGCCTCGAATAATGAAGCCGAGTATGAAGCAGTACTTGCAGGCATCAACCTGGCCAAGGCTGCAGGCGCAGAACGGGTCGTTCTGGCCACAGACTCCCAGCTCATCGCCAACCAAATTAATGGAGAGTACGAAGCTAGGGACCAAACAATGGCCGCGTACCTGGAGGTGGTAAAAAGGGAACTATCAGGTTTAAAGTCATACGAAATCAGACAGATCCCACGATCCCAGAATCACAGAGCGGATGCCCTGTCAAAGCTAGCCAGCTCCAGCCTGCAGGATATAAGAAGGTCAGTATGGGTGGACGTCGTCCAAGAGAAATCTACCGCCCCCTGTCCAACCGTTGGTGCGGTAGAGGAAGCAGGGCCTGAAGACTGGAGGACCCCCATCATCCTGTTCAAAAAACACGGAGTCCTACCGACCGACCCTGCACAGGAAAGAAAAACGCTAGCAAGGGCAGCATGGTTCGTCATGATAGGCGAAGACCTGTACAAAAAATCTTTCTCGTCCCCCCTGCTCAGGTGCCTGGGGGCAGAACAGGCGGCGGAGGTGCTGGACGACATCCACTCCGGGATATGTGGCCATCACATAGGAGGGAAGTCACTAGCACACAAGGCCTTGAGGGCCGGATACTATTGGCCGACCCTGCTGGCCGACGCAAAGGACTTAACCCAGAAGTGCAGAAAATGTCAGCTTTTCGCCCCCTCTATCCATGTCCCGGCTCAGGAGCTCAGGCCGATCCTGTCCCCCATCCCCTTCGCTCACTGGGGGATGGACATACTGGGCCCCTTCGCGGTAGCCACCGGGGGCAGAAAATTCTTGATCGTAGCCATTGATTACTTTACCAAATGGGTGGAAGCTGAGGCAGTGCCTAACATCATCGAGCCTGCGGTCAGGAAAGTGATTTGGCGGAACATTATCACCCGGTTTGGCTTGCCAAAAATGTTAGTGTTTGACCATGGAAGACAATTCGATAATGACCCCCTGAGATTATGGTTGGAAGGTCACGGCGTTGCGGTTGCTTATTCTGCCGTCTGCCACCCTCAAACCAACGGGCAGGCAGAGGCAGCCAACAAGCAAATTTTGAATGGCCTAAAGAAAATGGTGGATGACCTCAAGGGCAGGTGGGCCGACGAACTCCCCAGCATACTCTGGTCTATCCGGACCACCCGGAAGGAGTCTACGGGCCAGACCCCGTTCGGCCTGGTGTATGGTGCAGAGGCCTTGCTACCAGTTGAGGCCAGGATCCCCTCCCTGCGCTCCTTACAATACGACCAGGCTGAGAATGAAGTAGCAATGGCAGAGGCCTTGGATCTGGTTAGTGAGCTGAGAGAAGAAGCCGGCACCAATATCGTCGCCTACCAGCAACGAATGAGGAAGGCATACAACAAAAGAGTGCATCCGCGAAATTTTCAGATGGGTGATCTAGTCCTCAGAAAGACACAGGCCGTGGGAAGATCAAGAGAGCACGGCAAACTTAGTGCTAATTGGGAGGGTCCATACCAGGTAACTCAAATCTTAGGGCCAGGCACGTATAAAATCGCCAATCTAGAGGGCCAAGAGTTGAGTGCTCACTGGAACGCAGACACCTTGAAGAAATATTATGTTTAAAGCAGAATCTTAAAGTAGTCTTCGTTTCTTTAAAATTGGCGGAGAACGGTCAAAGAATGTCGACGGCTCCGACCACCCTTGTGATAGATTTTTACGAAGAAATGAAAAGATCCTCAAAGTCTATACTCGTTGCCTGTTCAAACTCGCGTTTTCACACACAAACGAGCAGGGGGCAATAGGGGGAGGCCCCCCTGTTGCCAGAACTAAGGAAAATAGCCCCCCCCAACAAAAATTCAAACGCCTCCCTGCAGGCAGGGGGCAGGCCCCCTGGGCTCTGTCCAAGAGCCAGGAACAGGCCAAACGAACAAGGACTGGGGGCAAGCCCCCCAACCTTGTATAAAAAACGCATAATGCCACCTGCCAGCCTCTGGGCAGGCAGGGGGCAGGCCCCCTGGACTCTGACCAAGAGCCAGGAACAGGCCAAACGAACAAGGACTGGGGGCAAGCCCCCCAACCTTGTATAAAAAACGCATAATGCCACCTGCCAGCCTCTGGGCAGGCAGGGGGCAGGCCCCCTGGACTCTGACCAAGAGCCAGGAACAGGCCAAACGAACAAGGACTGGGGGCAAGCCCCCCAACCTTGTATAAAAAACGCATAATGCCACCCTGCCAGCCTCTGGGCAGGCAGGGGGCAGGCCCCCTGGACTCTGACCAAGAGCCAGGAACATGCCAAACGAACAAGGACTGGTGGCAAGCCCCCCAACCTTGTATAAAAAACGCATAATGCCGCCCTGCCAGCCTCTGGGCAGGCAGGGGGCAGGCCCCCTGGACTCTGTCCAAGAGCCAGGAACAGGCCAAACGAACAAGGATTGGGGGCAAGCCCCCCCCAACCCTGTATAAAATCTCAGCCAAACTCTGGAAAACAAAGAAAGTAAAAGAAAAGGCGAACATTCAAGGATTAATCCAAGAAAAAGTAGAACGGTTTTAACAAAAGCCCAAAATAAAGATCCGGAAATGTCAAAGCATTACAAACAAAACTGGCCATTCTAAGGCTCAGCACAAAAATTATCAACAAAAAGTAAAGGTCTAGGCATCAGGCGCACCATGGTCAGGACCGGCAGGCTCCTTGGGGGTTCCAGCTGCCAAAGCTTCATTCTTGGCAGCATAAAGGTTCCGAAATGCGTCCTCGTCAAAGACAGGAAACATTTCCCTGATTACCTCCATAACAAGCTCCAAGGAGGAAGTAGCCCCATTTTCAAAACTCAAGTCCGAGGCAGCTTCAGCTTCCTTCAGGATGGCACCTTTCTCATCTTGCCACCTAGCCTGAGCCAGTTTGAAGTCTGAGCTGGTTTTGGACAGTTCTTCCTCCAGATCAGCTGCTTTCTTCTTGAGATGCTCCATCTCAGCCAGGGACTTTTCAGCATGTTCCACTGCCAGGCGGCTCTCCCTCAATTCCACCTCGAGCTTGGATGCCTCCCTCACAGCCTGCTCCCCCTGAAGCCTCCAGTGATTGGCCTGCCCCTTCACTTCCTCCAGCTCGCTCTCTTGTTTGGACAGCTGGTCCTTCAGGCCCCCAATCAGGGTCACGTCCCTTTCAACCACGGCCAGGCGATCAGGGGGAGGGGCCCCAGGGGTGATAGTCAGCTCCTCGTCACTTAGGCGACTGAGGGCCGCCAGCTCGGCAGAAGCCTGTAACACCCTGGAAGTACGCTGTATATACTGGATCACCTGGTGAGAAGTGCTGGTTACCGACTTAATGAGGCGATCTGCCAAAACAGTACTAGAGTCCGCAAGCAAGCCTGATACGTCAACACAGTCGCCCGCAGCATAGTGGAGCTCTGCATTTCCCTCCAGAAGAGAAGTGCCCGGGACGTCGTGAGCAGGGCGCTTCGCCTCCGGAGTCTCCACATCGGCCTCTAAGTCAACCATGGGCACAGCCCCCGGAGTTTCCCTACTCCTCTTTCTCCTACGAACCAGGGGAACGCTCTCTCCAGTTTGTTCAGACTCCGCAGGGTGAGACCCCGGGGAAGCATGTGCCCTAGCAGGGGAATCATCCTGGCGGCAAGCATGGGAGGGGGTCGCCACAGAAGTAACTTCAGCCTCCCCGCCCTGAGCATTGGGAGAGGGAGCTGCCGGTTTCAGCTGTGGAGGGAAGGGGAGCCGTCGACCAGAAGCGAGCTCCTTCACAAACCTCATCAAGTTCTTCTCTCCTTTCTTGAAGTTGGAAGGAAGAAGGGGGACTTTCCGAGTGACAAAGAACTCCTCAGTCAGACCAAGCCTCCTCACCTGCTTCCTGGTCCAAAGGCGAGAAGCATCACCTGCAAGACAGGTAAAAAGGGCCAGCTAAGAAAACGGATGAAAACCTCAGAAAAAATCACCAGGCCAATTCAAGCCCCTGAACTACCTTCAAGGCCGGGAATCAGACCCAGCGGAAGCAGATATTCATCCGTAGTGATAAGGTCTGCATGAGGAAGCCAGAAAGCAGGCACATTGGGAGGAGCCCCCTCAGTAACCTTAAATTTCTTAATCAGTTCTTCATCTGCCTGACTCAGCTTCACCTTCAAGTCTTTTCCCCCAACACCCGGGTGATATTCCTCACGGGTCTCCAGGCGGGTATGTACGTGGTTCCTAAAATGCCTAGGGATCCGCCACCCTGAAGCACTATGTACGTACAAGAAATTATCTTTCCAGTCTTTCAGGCTGTTTAAGGCCGGCCAGACCAGAGCGTGTTTTTTCGACTTCAGGATGGACCAGTACCCAGGGGAGTCATCCCCCCTTGATGAGGATACCATTTGCAGCCAAGCCATGGCACGAAAGGCATCAATGGAAGGCCCCTCCCCATGGAAGAGGCAGGTCCAGGTGTAAGCCACCAGGGTCCTGATTGCTGAGGCGGTCAATTGGGCAATGGCCACATTCATCCTCTGGAAAGCCTCCTCCAAGAAAGGGTGAAGAGGGAATCGTAGGCCAAATTCCAAACTTTTGTGGTAGACAGCCACACAGCCGTCAGGAGGGCAACACACCGTATCTTTTTCCCCTGGGACTATAACGGTGTACCCCTCCCCGAAATTGTAAAACTTTTCAATTTCCCCGGCAGCATTACTCTCCAGGATTAGGTCTCGGTTTTTGGTCTCAGGATAGGTTCTCAAAGGAACCAGGTATTTGTGTTTATCCAAGAAGTATTTTCTTCCCTTTTCCCTGGGAGCAAGGCCGGCAACGGTGGAAGGGTCAATCTCCAACGCACCATCGTCGGAATCGACGACGTCAAAGGACGCGGGTTCGGGTGAGTTTGCACCCCCATCTTCCTCGGGGCGGTTTTCCTCGCCGGGCCTGACCCCAGAGGAAGAGGCCAAGTCAGATCTCCCCCCTCTTCTGTCCTCCGTCCCCCCAGACGACGGACTAAAGGTAAGAGCGCGGGCACGAGACATTCTATTTCTCGAAAGAATATGAGGAAAAGGAAGAAAAACTAAGAGTTGGAATCAAGATTCTAACCTAGAAAGATGATCGTCGCCGAGAGAGGTCCGGAGTTAGACGCCCTTCGAAATCTTGAAAGAAGTTCGCAGCAGCAAAGAGAGTGAAGAAGTGGAGGTTCGAATTTTGAAAAACGCTAAAAAGAGAATTAGGGGAAGAAAATGGGCTTATATAGGTCTGGGCAGTCGAAGGGTCGCCTCTCTCTGCAAAGCTCACCCCGCAAGTCATCCCCCACGTGTCACAGCTCTAAGAACTAGTCTCCTCATCCCAAGAAAGCCTCGAGAAGGCAAAAAGACGCCAGGAACATTCATTCCCTCGATGACGTCACTCTCCCTCCAGATAATAATGATAAAAACAAAAAGCAAATAATAGCAAATAATAAAAGTGCCACATGTGAACCGAGTCGCCTGATCTTTTCATTAAAATTAAAGAAAACCCGAAAAAATGGGCAAGTTACATAGCATGCAGGTCAGGAATACAAAAGGAGCCCCTATTTCCGGCTCATTATGCCTGCACCCCTCAGGCAGGCCTAGCCATCGTCAGAGCCCGGGGAGTAGTCCCCAGGGCTGTCACGCCCTCCAATGTCGGAACCCCAGTCCCAATCGTCGGAATCTTTGAAGGGATCTGCCGAATCATCATCATCCCCACGACCAGAGGAGTAGCCCTGGCCGTCACTGTCGCCGGACTCCCGGCTGCTGACATCCCAGTCCCTACCATAAGGGACTGTCTCGGTATCGTCACAGGAGCCGCAGCCAACCTTCTTCGCCAAGGGAGAAGAAGGGCCCGACTCAGAAGAAGACAGACTCGAGCAATCGGGGTCGAATTGCTCGGGGTGCAGCCATGGAAAGCATTCATGACACCCCCTGTCGAAGCAACCCCCACCCTGGGGGCAGCGCCTGAACCTTGGAGCAGCTAGAGGAGCCCTCTGTGGACGTTTGCCCGCTTTGATAAGAGCCCTCCTGAGCTTTCGGGGATGTCGGACGCGGGATCGCCGGCTACGACGCAAAATTAGAAAAGACGCCCGGGAGTACCTAAGCTTCCAACGCCCCGCAAAGCGGCGGCTCACTACGCGAGCTCCACGGCAGAAAAGCACTCTAGTAATCCAAGACATTTTCTCTGAAGGAAGAAGAGAAGGTTGAAGATGGGTTGTGAAAACAGCAAGGAAACCGCAATTTATACGGAGGGTAGCCAAAGCATTAAATGGCGCCACAACCACTTTGATAGGGGGAGCGGCCAATCAGCGCACCCGCACACTGCCCAAAAATCCGCTGGGAATAGAAAGCAATCATCACTAAAAGAATATTCCAACCTCGGGAACAAGCAGTGCATTAAATGCCCGAGTTCAAGAGTCAACTGCACCCCATCTCAAGAGACGCCTGCCAAGAGGAAGGCCCCGCCTCCCTCTGGCCGGCGTGGGCCAATTGATGGGAGTCGACCAAGTACCACGGGTCGTCCCCAGGGTGAATTCGGTCTCATCCGTCAGCCCTCCCTGCGAGGGACTACGAAGAGTCCCTAAGGGCTTGCGCCTTCCGAGCAGGGCCTTCCGCCAGCCGAGCAGGGCCTCCAGGTTCTCCTCATGCTTTCTTCCAGGGCGCCCTAACCCCCGGCACGGGCAGGGGAGTCCGAGGACCAATCCGTCATTTCGCCTCAGGTAATGGAAAGTGGGTGGACGAGGGGAAGCCACGTGTTGTCCTCTCGTCCACGCATTCTCCTTCTCTTCTCTTCCCCCCCCTCTCTCTCATGTGGGAAGGTATAAATACCCACCCATTTCCCACATAGAGGGGGTTGGATTTTCTCTCTCTAGACCCTTACTCCTAAAAACCGCCACCTAGTTCCTCACGAGCTAGGTTCGTCAAGGCATTCACGGACTGACTTAGGCATCGGAGAGGGTTCCCTCGGACAACCTCCGAGGCCCTGTGCGTTGCTTGTGCAGGGAGCAAACTCACTTCGCCGGGAAGGTCCGACTATAGGAAAAGGGGAAGGAGAGATCAAGGGAAACCAAGCAAAGCGATATCTGAGCACTAAAGACCCGAATTCGCAATTCGGGTTGATTGATTCCTTAACCGGAACAGGGCCTAAGACAATTATTGTCAGAATTTCGATCCGATTTTACTATTTTAACGGTTTTACGATTGAAGAAGGCCTTACCGATCCGATCAAGCATGTTTTTAGAACCTTAAGATTCTACCTATTTGAAAAATTATCACTTTCGCTTCTCGTCGTCGGCGATTTACTTAAAATTGTCGACAATTTTACACAATTTACCTATTTTACCCTTTACTCCATTTTTCTTCTTTAACTAAACAAAACAAAAATTACTTTAAAACAAAAACGATCAACCCAACAAAACGAAACAAAAACAAAACGAAAACATCAAAACAAAACAAAACAAGTTACAGCATCTCTATCCGATCAAAATAAAAACGATCAATCAGAAAACTCAACTTTTGAAGATTCCCCAAATTCTCAGGAATTACACCAGTCAAGTTATTTGAAGTCAAATCCAAATACTCCAGATTCCCACAATTAGAAATCTCAATTGGAATACCCCGAAAATCATGTTACTACTGAAATCAATGGAGTTCACATAAGACAATCGACTAATTTCAGAACCTACAGCACCGAAAATCCCAAACCCGAAAAAATTAAGTTGAAAGACTACACCTGGGCATAGACGTTGAAACACGAAGACTACACCTGGGCGTAGACTTTAAATCTCGAAGTCTACGCCTGAGCTTAGACTTTAAATCTCGAAGTCTACGCCTGGGCATAGACGTTAAAACTCGAAGTCTACGCCTGGGCATAGACGTTAAAACTCGAAGTCTACGCCTGGGCATAGACTTTAAGCCTCGAAGTCTACGCCTGGGCATAGACGTTAAAACTCGAAGTCTACGTTTGGGTATTATATTTTTATTTTACAGAATAGGGCTTGATGTTACAAAATAAATCTATACCCTAATAACTTAAGTTAATATGGAACTGAATCTTTTAAATAAAAAATCACCCAATTCACCCGCCAACAATGAGGTGGTGCCTTCTTAATCCACTATTTGGAAATCAAGTTCTCTGGGGTAATTTTACAAAGTAGACACAATAAAAAATAACTTCAAAGAATTGCATCAATGAGTTTCGAACCCAAAACCTTTAACCCAAATTCCAACACCTTAAACACTACACCACTCCAATATTCATTGTTAAAATTGTATAAAAACAATACATAAACTGTTTTAGACTCGAGAGAATTGCAAAGTTATTAATTCACGCTTCCCTATCATTCACACTTGAGACCTATACTGCTTCCCTATATCTAATTAATTGAAAATCTAAATTCACAAGTTATTTGTTGAATAAATCATTGAAGAATTACGCACATTGAGTGAGGAGTTGTACAAGGATTCCGCCCTTATCATGCAACTAGGGCGGCTAAGAGGGGGTTCAGGGTAAGCGGCGTAATTGGGTCTCCAAATACTTGATTCACACAAGATACGAAAGACGCCTTAATTATACAATGGAGCATGATCAACTTTCTTACTCTTCGTGTTAATGGTCTCCAAATATGTCGTCCATTATTTAAAAAAAATCTTTTTCAGGTAATTCACGGTAAAACTTTTCATAAAACAAGTCGTCTCTAAACTATTGATTCTACATAAAGTATACTTTTTCGCTTTTTCAAGTCAAATTTGTGCCCATGGACCCACATGGGTTCTTAAACGTAGATACTGATAATACCGTAAAAATATTATTTCTCTAAATTTAATAATTTCACAAATGTATCACACAATAACGTCTTTCTGTTATACTGCTTACTAATTTTTTTCGATAGGTTCTGATGTCAAAAAAAGCGCCTCACCCCCGTGAATTTTCACGAGTTAGTACACTAGTGGTGTTATAAATTGAGAGAGAAAAGAAAACTAGAGAAAAGATAAAAGGAGAAAGATGAGATCGAGTTGTATTTTTCATCTCATCTAGAGGGATATATACAGTACAATGGTAACGATAAAAAATTTTACTTGGAGGTGATGTATAAACTAATATTTTTTTCGTCTCAATCATTTGCCTGTTGGTGATTTGAGTTAATCACGTTTCATTTGATGTAGTCGGGGTTTAGTTACAAAGAAGGGTGAACTCAGTTTAGCTATATGACGAGTCGAGAGTGCAGGGTGCACGCTTGTCTAAGCTAAAATTGAGCTTACGATTTGTACTAATGATCAAGTGTATGTGTTTACTTGTTTCCGTCAATATTTGTGCTCGGGTTGTACGGAAACCCAAGAATACGGGTGTAGAACCGGGTGTGTGCTCCCTAGCAATCTGTTGTATCTTTGGTTCTATCTATACCAACCGTCTCATGTATTATCATTTGACGTGGATTGATTCTAATGAATTGGTGTTGCCTATGGGAGACATGCACATGCACACATATTGAGTTGGTTATTTTCATGCACAAGAAAATGTTTTACGTGGCATTGTTTGATTAGTAAGAACATTGTACACTAGAGAAAGCAAAAGGATTAGAAACTCCATCTCCTCTTTTGATTGCTCTCGGGTTTTCTTTGTAAAAGATAAAATATTCAATCTCCATAAGTTTTTGCTCAAAATTATAGTGTCGGAATAAGAGTGTGCTCTTTTAATCTTATCCCACAAGAAAATCGTGTAACCCGGGACACTTTAGGGTCGATTATTCTTGAAGGAAAGTGATTCCGTTCACAATTCTACGAGATATCCAAGCAATTGTATTTTTTTGGTGTTATAATTTTAATAGTTTAGTATTTGTAACTATTGTAATTTTCGATATTGTTGTATCCCGGTGTATTCCAAAATAATCTTCAAGAATAATCCCTACAATGTCGAATGTGAAAGAGATGACAACGAAAATCGGGAAATTGGACAAGTTTGAGGGTGTCGATTTCCGTCGATGGCAAAAGAAGATGCATTTTCTCTTGACTGCTTTGGAGGTGGTATATGTTCTTAGCACACCGATACCGGAAGTGGCGGATAATGGTCCAATCGATCAACTTCGGAAGAGGAACAAATGGGAGAATGATGACTACATATGTCGTGGGCATATTCTAAATGGTATGTCGGATTCTCTATTTGATATCTATCAAAATGTTGAGTCGGCCAAAGATTTATGGAATCAATTAGAATCTAAATATATGGAGGAGGATGCTTCGAGTAAAATGTTTTTGGTTAGTAATTTTATGAATTACAAAATGGTAGATTCTAGGCCGGTAATGGAACAATATAACGAGTTATTGCGTTTATTGGGTCAATTTGCTCAACATAAGATGGAAATGGATGAGTCTATTTCGATGTCAAGTATCATAGATAAATTACCACCTTTATGGAAAGATTGCAAACGGATGCTTAAGCATAAAAAGGAAGAGTTGAGTCTTGTTCAACTCGGTAGTCACTTGCGTATAGAGGAATCTCTAAGGGCGCAAGAGGATACTAATGTAACACCCCGTTATATTCCGAGTCAATTATAAAGCTTGACTTTTCTACTTTTATTTAAATCGGTTTTTAAGTTGGAAAAATATTTTCTATGTCGTTATAAATATTAAAGTATTTTGGGCCTTTATAAAGTAAAGCGTTTTAAGTTTATTTATAAACTTGATTGATTTCGGGTTGGACTTTGAGTCGAACACAAATAATATTTAAAAAGAAAAAAAAAATCCTAAGTCCTTTTGTTTAACCCCCCACATTCCTTTCAATCACCCCCACCACACCCTTTAAACCCTTCTTCATCCTTTCTCTTTATTTGCCGCACAGAGCACAGTCCCTCCTTGCAATGTTTTCGAGCCCGACGATCACCTGATTGTCGTCAACAACCTCCGGCCTGTCGCCACTTGTTTTTTTTACTCTTTCTGTTTTACATCATCTAACTTGTAAGTTTTCTTAACCATTGTCTTTCGTTTGTAAATTAGTGGATCAATTATGAAGTACGTCTGAGAGTTTTGACCCTTTTGGTTTTGTTTTCTTGGTTAAAAACGTTTTCTCAACATAATTTAATAATTTTCTGATTAATTAGAGTTGGGTTATGGTTGCACGGTTTGAGTATTAATTGTTTTATCAGTTGATATTATTACCGTTTTGGGGTCGTGGCGTGATTATCTAATTCATCGAGTGTTCGAGCATTGTACTAGTTACCACGAAGGATTAGGATGGTGGTATTATGTATGCTGACAGCTATTATGTATGGTTTCTTATAATTTGGCCTGATTGATCTACCGCAAGTGGGTTGAATTGTGATTAGTTGGAACTTTGGTGTATATCACTTAATTTAATTAACCTTGGTTCAGTTTTTGTTAAACCATCCACAAGATTGGTGTAAGCTGGGTACTAGGGGACTCTTTATGTTGATTGGATTTGTCTATTGATAAGATGTTGGGGTCAATGAATTAGAATAAAGATGATAAAGATTGACAGTAAAGTGAGAACCCAGAATATGGTCAATCAAGTTAGAGATTTTGGTGTTTTGAGTGAACTTTAAGATAGTTTATATAACTATATAAGTGTATAAGTTGATATGGTTATTTTGTCAAACTATATGGTAATCGGAAAATTATATTATGTAGCTTGTGGGTTCGAGGAGAAGAATTATTGAGTTAATACTAGCTGAGTTTGGACCGTCTTGAGAGGTAAGGACGTTTTATCCTTTTCACATTTAAGTAAAGAGCATGTTCGGTTTAAATTATATTTTTGAAGCGGTTTTGTAAATTATTTTGTCAATGGTGAATTTTTATGATACTCATAATATTTTGGATATTGAACTTGTGACACGAGTCACACATTGGTATTGTTTTGGTAAAATTTTTGGAGATTATAACAGACTCTGGGAGCTTTGTTGGTCTAGTTGGTTTAAGGTGCGTTTACGACGTTCCTGGGACTTCGTCCCGAAACTGAACTCTTGGCCCGAGTTATATTTGAGTGGGGTAACCGGCCCCCACTTGCTAGGTAGTTAGACTTTCTCCTTTTGCAGCATCATCCTACTGACTGTCCAAATGCGAGAGGTGCGCACTATATAAGTCGAACTAAGCACAGGTGATACCTCTAGACCGTGCAAGGGTAGGACCTTGGCACAAGTGGTGAAAAATATATTTTGTTTGGTTTTGATTTCAACTACTAGGTTTTTAAAGTATTGTGGTTTGGTTTCGAGACACTGGATTTTAACTCTGGATTCAGTTTACTACAAATTATAATTATTGTGTACGTTTTCATTATATTATATTTTTACTCAGCTTTGCTGACGTTCTTTTATTTTGGGTTGTTCCCCCGCTGGAACCTGTACCTATTCGTTATTTTGGGTACATTTGATAGGTACATTTGATATGCTGCATGGGTGCATTCTGGGTTCGGGTTTTGCTGAGCGAGGAAGTATTTTAATTATTTAACTTTGGCTCCGAGCTATTTATATTTATTATATTGGATCTGTTGGTTTGAGATTGTTTTAAATCGTTTTGGATTTTGTAAAACTTAAGTCTTCCACTACAACGTTTTCATTTAATTAATTATCGAAAATCTATTTCGTTTCAATTATTTCTATCAAACTTCTTTTTCAGTTGAGTTATATCATTTTATTTACCTTGCACTTGGCTTTGTGAGCTAAGTGCGGAGTTACAGCTTTGAGTTTTCCTATTTCACTTAACTATTTTGGTCGCGAAAATTTAGGGCTGTTACAGTTGGTATCAGAGCTACTTATGAGGAGACTCCTGTTAAAGTGCGAAAAACCCGTAGAAATGAAATAAGAATGGTCAAAGTGTTGTGGAATAAAAACAATGTGGAGGAGGCTACTTGAGATATGAGTTAAATACCCTCATCTTTTGGCTATGGTTATGTTCGTGCTTCGTGGACGAAGCTTAATTTTAAGGGGGATAGAAATGTACATGACTACTTTGCCTTTTGTGATAAATTAACCTTGCTATTGTATGGTTTCATGTTATTCATCATTTATTGATATATGTGGTTTGTTTGTGCTCAACGCACATATTGGGGGTTTTGTACTCAACGTACATGTTGGTGGTTTGGTTGTGCTAAACGCACTTGATTGATTGATTGACTTTGTACATTTCGCATTTGTAAAAAAAAAAAAGGCTGAACTTGTGAATTTTAAAATTTCAAAATAATTTAAATATTTTTGTCCGACATGCTCTTAACTTGGCAAGTGATACTTTTGCCTTAGAGAAGTATGAGAATTTTGGTGATTTCGAACTTTGCTAATATCTTGTGGATTTAGGTGGTGATGAAGCTGTGTGTGTTACTTTGGGATTTGAGGAATTAATTGCTATTAGATTTTTGAGGAATTAGGTGATTTTAAATTTTGAGTAATTTAGAAATTTGAGATAATTCGAGGAATTAGGTGATTTTGTAATTTTTGGAAAATTTAAAAATGGGAGATATCTTTAAGGTTGTGTATTTAATTTGACGAATTTTGGATATATGGAGTAAACGGTTTATTTTGGAAATATATGGAAAACTTTGTCGGATTTTGGATGTACGGAGTGAAACGAGTCATTTTGGACATTTGTGAGTAACGTGAGACTTTATTTTCGAGGATGAGTTTAAACTTCGAGGACGAAGTTTTGTCTTAAGGAGAGAAATCTGTAACACCCCGTTATATTCCGAGTCAATTATAAAGCTTGACTTTTCTACTTTTATTTAAATCGGTTTTTAAGTTAGAAAAATATTTTCTATGTCGTTATAAATATTAAAGTATTTTGGGCCTTTATAAAGTAAAGCGTTTTAAGTTTATTTATAAACTTGATTGATTTCGGGTTGGACTTTGAGTCGAACACAAATAATATTTAAAAAGAAGAAAAAAAAGAAATCCTAAGTCCTTTTGTTTAACCCCCCACATTCCTTTCAATCACCCCCACCACACCCTTTAAACCCTTCTTCATCCTTTCTCTTTATTTGCCGCACAGAGCACAGTCCCTCCTTGCAATGTTTTCGAGCCCGACGATCACCTGATTGTCGTCAACAACCTCCGGCTTGTCGCCACTTGTTTTTTTTACTCTTTCTGTTTTACATCATCTAACTTGTAAGTTTTCTTAACCATTGTCTTTCGTTTGTAAATTAGTGGATCAATTATGAAGCACGTCTGAATATTTTGAGTTTCGACCCTTTTGGTTTTGTTTTCTTGGTTAAAAACGTTTTCTCAACATAATTTAATAATTTTCTGAGTAATTAGAGTTGGGTTATGGTTGGACGGTTTGAGTATTAATTGTTTTATCAGTTGATATTATTACCGTTTTGGGGTCGTGGCGTGATTATCTAATTCATCGAGTGTTCGAGCATTGTACTAGCTACCACGAAGGATTAGGATGGTGGTATTATGTATGCTGACAGCTATTATGTATGGTTTCTTATAATTTGGCCTGATTGATCTACCGCAAGTGGGTTGAATTGTGATTAGTTGGAACTTTGGTGTATATCACTTAATTTAATTAACCTTGGTTCAGTTTTTGTTAAACCATCCACAAGATTGGTGTAAGCTGGGTACTAGGGGACTCTTTATGTTGATTGGATTTGTCTATTGATAAGATGTTGGGGTCAATGAATTAGAATAAAGATGATAAAGATTGACAGTAAAGTGAGAACCCAGAATATGGTCAATCAAGTTGGAGATTTTGGTGTTTTGAGTGAACTTTAAGATAGTTTATATAACTATATAAGTGTATAAGTTGATATGGTTATTTTGTCAAACTATATGGTAATCGGAAAATTATATTATGTAGCTTGTGGGTTCGAGGAGAAGAATTATTGGGTTAATACTAGCTGAGTTTGGACCGTCTTGAGAGGTAAGGACGTTTTATCCTTTTCACATTTAAGTAAAGAGCATGTTCGGTTTAAATTATATTTTTGAAGCGGTTTTGTAATTTATTTTGTCAATGGTGAATTTTTATGATACTCATAATATTTTGGATATTGAACTTGTGACACGAGTCACACATTGGTATTGTTTTGGTAAAATTTTTGGAGATTATAACAGACTCTGGGAGCTCTGTTGGTCTAGTTGGTTTAAGGTGCGTTTACGACGTTCCTGGGACTTCGTCCCGAAACTGAACTCTTGGCCCGAGTTATATTTGAGTGGGGTAACCGGCCCCCACTTGCTAGGTAGTTAGACTTTCTCCTTTTGCAGCATCATCCTACTGACTGTCCAAATGCGAGAGGTGCGCACTATATAAGTCGAACTAAGCACAGGTGATACCTCTAGACCGTGCAAGGGTAGGACCTTGGCACAAGTGGTGAAAAATATATTTTGTTTGGTTTTGATTTCAACTACGAGGTTTTTAAAGTATTGTGGTTTGGTTTCGAGACACTGGATTTTAACTCTGGATTCAGTTTACTACAAATTATAATTATTGTGTACGTTTTCATTATATTATATTTTTACTCAGCTTTGCTGACGTTCTTTTATTTTGGGTTGTTCCCCCGCTGGAACCTGTACCTATTCGTTATTTTGGGTACATTTGATAGGTACATTTGATATGCTGCATGGGTGCATTCTGGGTTCGGGTTTTGCTGAGCGAGGAAGTATTTTAATTATTTAACTTTGGCTCCGAGCTATTTATATTTATTATATTGGATCTGTTGGTTTGAGATTGTTTTAAATCGTTTTGGATTTTGTAAAACTTAAGTCTTCCACTACAACGTTTTCATTTAATTAATTATCGAAAATCTATTTCGTTTCAATTATTTCTATCAAACTTCTTTTTCAGTTGAGTTATATCATTTTATTTACCTTGCACTTGGCTTTGTGAGCTAAGTGCGGAGTTACAGCTTTGAGTTTTCCTATTTCACTTAACTATTTTGGTCGCGAAAATTTAGGGCTGTTACAGTTGGTATCAGAGCTACTTATGAGGAGACTCCTGTTAAAGTGCGAAAAACCCGTAGAAATGAAATAAGAATGGTCAAAGTGTTGTGGAATAAAAACAATGTGGAGGAGGCTACTTGAGATATGAGTTAAATACCCTCATCTTTTGGCTATGGTTATGTTCGTGCTTCGTGGACGAAGCTTAATTTTAAGGGGGATAGAAATGTACATGACTACTTTGCCTTTTGTGATAAATTAACCTTGCTATTGTATGGTTTCATGTTATTCATCATTTATTGATATATGTGGTTTGTTTGTGCTCAACGCACATATTGGGGGTTTTGTACTCAACGTACATGTTGGTGGTTTGGTTGTGCTAAACGCACTTGATTGATTGATTGACTTTGTACATTTCGCATTTGTAAAAAAAAAAAGGCTGAACTTGTGAATTTTAAAATTTCAAAATAATTTAAATATTTTTGTCCGACATGCTCTTAACTTGGCAAGTGATACTTTTGCCTTAGAGAAGTATGAGAATTTTGGTGATTTCGAACTTTGCTAATATCTTGTGGATTTAGGTGGTGATGAAGCTGTGTGTGTTACTTTGGGATTTGAGGAATTAATTGCTATTAGATTTTTGAGGAATTAGGTGATTTTAAATTTTGAGTAATTTAGAAATTTGAGATAATTCGAGGAATTAGGTGATTTTGTAATTTTTGGAGAATTTAAAAATGGGAGATATCTTTAAGGTTGTGTATTTAATTTGACGAATTTTGGATATATGGAGTAAACGGTTTATTTTGGAAATATATGGAAAACTTTGTCGGATTTTGGATGTACGGAGTGAAACGAGTCATTTTGGACATTTGTGAGTAACGTGAGACTTTATTTTCGAGGATGAGTTTAAACTTCGAGGACGAAGTTTTGTCTTAAGGAGAGAAATCTGTAACACCCCGTTATATTCCGAGTCAATTATAAAGCTTGACTTTTCTACTTTTATTTAAATCGGTTTTTAAGTTAGAAAAATATTTTCTATGTCGTTATAAATATTAAAGTATTTTGGGCCTTTATAAAGTAAATCGTTTTAAGTTTATTTATAAACTTGATTGATTTCGGGTTGGACTTTGAGTCGAACACAAATAATATTTAAAAAGAAAAAAAAAATCCTAAGTCCTTTTGTTTAACCCCCCACATTCCTTTCAATCACCCCCACCACACCCTTTAAACCCTTCTTCATCCTTTCTCTTTATTTGCCGCACAGAGCACAGTCCCTCCTTGCAATGTTTTCGAGCCCGACGATCACCTGATTGTCGTCAACAACCTCCGGCCTGTCGCCACTTGTTTTTTTTACTCTTTCTGTTTTACATCATCTAACTTGTAAGTTTTCTTAACCATTGTCTTTCGTTTGTAAATTAGTGGATCAATTATGAAGTACGTCTGAGAGTTTCGACCCTTTTGGTTTTGTTTTCTTGGTTAAAAACGTTTTCTCAACATAATTTAATAATTTTCTGATTAATTAGAGTTGGGTTATGGTTGCACGGTTTGAGTATTAATTGTTTTATCAGTTGATATTATTACCGTTTTGGGGTCGTGGCGTGATTATCTAATTCATCGAGTGTTCGAGCATTGTACTAGTTACCACGAAGGATTAGGATGGTGTATTATGTATGCTGACAGCTATTATGTATGGTTTCTTATAATTTGGCCTGATTGATCTACTGCAAGTGGGTTGAATTGTGATTAGTTGGAACTTTGGTGTATATCACTTAATTTAATTAACCTTGGTTCAGTTTTTGTTAAACCATCCACAAGATTGGTGTAAGCTGGGTACTAGGGGACTCTTTATGTTGATTGGATTTGTCTTATTGATAAGATGTTGGGGTCAATGAATTAGAACAAAGATGATAAAGATTGACAGTAAAGTGAGAACCCAGAATATGGTCAATCAAGTTGGAGATTTTGGTGTTTTGAGTGAACTTTAAGATAGTTTATATAACTATATAAGTGTATAAGTTGATATGGTTATTTTGTCAAACTATATGGTAATCGGAAAATTATATTATGTAGCTTGTGGGTTCGAGGAGAAGAATTATTGGGTTAATACTAGCTGAGTTTGGACCGTCTTGAGAGGTAAGGACGTTTTATCCTTTTCACATTTAAGTAAAGAGCATGTTCGGTTTAAATTATATTTTTGAAGCGGTTTTGTAAATTATTTTGTCAATGGTGAATTTTTATGATACTCATAATATTTTGGATATTGAACTTGTGACACGAGTCACACATTGGTATTGTTTTGGTAAAATTTTTGGAGATTATAACAGACTCTGGGAGCTCTGTTGGTCTAGTTGGTTTAAGGTGCGTTTACGACGTTCCTGGGACTTCGTCCCGAAACTGAACTCTTGGCCCGAGTTATATTTGAGTGGGGTAACCGGCCCCCACTTGCTAGGTAGTTAGACTTTCTCCTTTTGCAGCATCATCCTACTGACTGTCCAAATGCGAGAGGTGCGCACTATATAAGTCGAACTAAGCACAGGTGATACCTCTAGACCGTGCAAGGGTAGGACCTTGGCACAAGTGGTGAAAAATATATTTTGTTTGGTTTTGATTTCAACTATAGGTTTTTAAAGTATTGCGGTTTGGTTTCGAGACACTGGATTTTAACTCTGGATTCAGTTTACTACAAATTATAATTATTGTGTACGTTTTCATTATATTATATTTTTACTCAGCTTTGCTGACGTCCTTTTGTTTTGGGTTGTTCCCCCGCTGGAACCTGTACCTATCCGTTATTTTGGGTACATTTGATAGGTACATTTGATATGCTGCATGGGTACATTCTGGGTTCGGGTTTTGCTGAGCGAGGAAGGATTTTAATTATTTAACTTTGGCTCCGAGCTATTTATATTTATTATATTGGATCTGTTGGTTTGAGATTGTTTTAAATCGTTTTGGATTTTGTAAAACTTAAGTCTTCCGCTGCAACGTTTTCATTTAATTAATTATCGAAATTCTATTTCGTTTCAATTATTTCTATCAAACTTCTTTTTCAGTTGAGTTATATCATTTTATTTACCTTGCACTTGGCTTTGTGAGCTAAGTGCGGAGTTACAGCTTTGAGTTTTCCTATTTCACTTTACTATTTTGGTCGCGAAAATTTAGGGCTGTTACAACTAAGGCCAAGGGTAAAATGGCTACGGATCCGTCTTCCATCAATGTGGTGGAGGGTGGTGAGGGTTCTTCTAATAAGAATAAGGGTAAGAAGAGGCCACATTCTAGTGTTAGCGATGATACCAATTTAGTACCTAAGGGTGCTTGTTGGATTTGCGGTAAATATGGTCACTTCAAAGTGGATTGTACCGTGAAAAGGAACAAAAAAGCAACACCGAAAGGGTCTTCTGGGCAGCGGTCTAAGGACAAAGGGCAAGGATCTAAGGACCAAGGGCCACCTAAACATCAAGGTCAGAATTTATCTTGTGATTTTAATTCGGTTGAGAATTACGTATCATTGATTTCTGAGGCATTTTATATGCAGGATGACGATGTTGCATGGTGGATTCACTCGGGTGCTACCAAACATGTTTGTAGAGACCGTCGATGGTTTGAAGATTACAAACCGGTGAAAGATGGGTCCATCTTATTTATGGGAAACGAGTCAAAGGCTGCCATTGTCGGTGTAGGAACCGTGGTGTTGAAGTTTAGTTCCGGAAAATTTATTACCTTAAAACATGTATTACATGTGCCTTGTATTAGAAAGAATTTGGTATCCGGTAGTTTGCTTTCGAATGATGGATTTAAATTAGTATTTGAATGTGATAAATTTGTATTAAGTAAGCATGGATTGTTTATTGGATTTGGTTATTTATGTAATGGCATGTTCATGTTAAATTTGAATCATGATGATGTTGATCGTGCTATGGTTTGTAGTGATGTTAATACATCGGTTTTGTGGCCTGCTAGATTAGGTCATGTTCATTTCAAAAGAATGATGTTAATGTCTAAAAATGAGTTGATTCCATCTTTTGACATAAATAATATGAATAAGTGTAACACTTGCATGTTGACTAAAATTGTTAGGCAACCTTTTCTTAGTGTTGAAAGATCGACTTCGGTTTTGGAACTTATTCATAGTGACCTATGTGATTTGTATGCTACACCGTCTTTGGGTAATAAAAGATATGTAGTAACTTTTATAGATGATTGTACTCGTTTTTGTTATGTATTTTTGTTGCACACTAAAGATGAGGCAATGGATATGTTTAATATCTATAAAAGTGAAGTTGAGCTTCAATTGTCTTCTAAGATTAAGAAGATGCGTACCGATAGAGGTGGTGCATTTTATGATCCATCCTTTTTCGAATCATGTGGTATAATACATGAGGTAACGGCACCGTATACGCCACAGCAAAATGGAATTGCGGAGAGGAAAAACCGTACTCTTAAAGAGATGGTAAATTCCATGTTATCTTACTCGATCGGGCTTGAGTGAGGGTTTTTGGGGGGAAGCAATGTTGACGGCTTGTTACTTGCTTAATAGGATTCTGAGTAAACGGAATACTATAACTCCATATGAGCTTTGGAATCAAAGAAAACCAAACTTAAATTATTTACGAGTTTGAGGTTGTAGAGCGGTAGTAAGACTACCGGCACCTAAGATTAAAACCTTAGGTGAAAGAGGCATTGATTGTATATTCATTGGATATGCTATGCATTCCAAGGCATACCGGTTCTACGTCATTGAACCGAATGATTCGGTGTCGGTTCATACTGTCATTGAGTCAAGAGACGCCATCTTTGATGAGTCTCGGTTTACATCAATGCAAAGGACAAAAGACATTACTCCTAGAAATATTGGAGTAGAGGTGACAGATAATGTGTCATCTCAAGATCAGCCTATTGTGCTTCGGAGAAGTAAAAGAGCTAGGAAAGAAAAATCTTTTGGACCCGACTTCCAAATTTATTTGGTCGAAGGGACGAGAGACGAGGTGGGATTCCAATATTCATATTGCTACAATGTGGATGAGGCTAGGACTTATAAGGAGGCTATGAAGTCTCAAGATGTATCATTTTGAAAAGAAGCCATCAATGATGAGATGGATTCCATTATGGGGAATAACACGTGGATCCTCACGGATCTTCTACGTGGTTGCAAACCTTTGGGTTGCAAGTGGCTCTTCAAAAGAAAGATGAGAGTTGATGGGACAATCGACAAGTATAAAGATCGGTTGGTCATCCAAGGGTTCAGACAAAAGGAAGGTATTGATTATTTCGATACCTATGCTCCGGTTGCTAGAATCTCCACTATTAGGTTGTCGATTGCTCTAGCGACAATTAATGATCTAGTTATCCATCAAATGGATGTCAAGAGGGCGTTCTTGAATGGAGATTTGGAAGAGGAAATTTATATGAGGCAACCAGAGGGTTTTATTATGCAGGGTAATGAGCATAAGGTTTGTAAGCTTGTTACATCCTTGTACGGACTCAAACAAGCTCCTAAGCAATGGCATCAAAAATTTGATGAAGTTATCTTGTCAAATGGTTTTAAGCTTAACCAATGTGACAAGTGTGTATATAGCAAGTTTGATAAAACCGGTAATGGTGTAATCATTTGCTTGTATGTAGACGACATGTTGATTTTTGGTACTAACAAAAATCAAGTTGACCTTTGTAAAGAGTTTTTGTCGTCTAGTTTTTCCATGAAAGACATGGGGGAGGCGGATGTGATCCTTGGGATCAAGATAATTCGGAATAACGATGGGATTTCATTAACACAATCACATTATATTGAGAATGTGTTGAAGAAATTTCATTGTGAAAATGGTATTCCGGCAAACACTCCCATGGAACCGGGTGAGAAACTCGAGCCTAATTCGGGTGAACCGGTATCATAACTTGAGTATGCTTGGGTCATAGGCTGCTTGATGTATGCTATGACTAGTACTAGACCGGACATTGCGTTCGCGGTTGGAAAGCTTAGTACATACACGAGTAACCCAAGTAGTCATCATTGGCGTGCGGTAAATCGTGTTCTAAGGTATCTTAAGTCCACTAAGGATTTTGGATTGACTTATGTGGGATATCCTTCGGTCTTAGAAGGGTACTCCGATGCAAGTTGGATAAACAATGTGGAGGATCACTCTTCTACTAGTGGTTGGGTGTTCTTGCTTGGAGGAGGTGCCATATACTTTTGAAGATTCCCCAAAATTCTTAGGAATTACACCAGTCAAGTTATTTGAAGTCAAATCCAAATACTCCAGATTCCTACAATTAGAAATCTCAATTGGAATACCCCGGAAATCATGTTACTAATGAAATCAATGGAGTTCACATAATACAATCTACTAATTTCAGAACCTAAAGCAACGGAAATCCCAAACCCGGAAATATTAAGTTGAAAGACTACGCCTGGGCATAGACGTTGAAACACGAAGACTACGCCTGGGCGTAGACTTTAAATCTCGAAGTCTACGCCTGGGCATAGACTTTAAATCTCGAAGTCTACGCCTGGGCATAGACGTTAAAACTCGAAGTCTACGCCTGGGCATAAACTTTAAGCCTCGAAGTCTACGCCTGGGCATAGACGTTAAAACTCGAAGTCTACGTCTGGGTATTATATTTTTATTTTACAGAATAGGGCTTGATGTTACAAAATAAATCTATACCCTAATAACTTAAGTTAATATGGAATTGAATCTTTTAAATAAAAAATCACCCAATTCACCCGCCAACAATGAGGTGGCGCCTTCTTAATCCACTATTGGAAATCAAGTTCTCTGGGGTAATTTTACAAAGCAGACACAATAAAAAATCACTTCAAAGAATTGCATCAATGAGTTTCGAACCCAAAACCTTCAACCCAAATTCTAACACCTTAAACACTACACCACTCCAATATTCATTGTTAAAATTGTATAAAAACAATACATAAACTGTTTTAGACTCGAGAGAATTGCAAAGTTATTAATTCACGCTTCCCTATCATTCACACTTGAGACCTATACTGCTTCCCTATATCTAATTAATTGAAAATCTAAATTCACAAGTTATTTGTTGAATAAATCATTAAAGAATTACGCACATTGAGTGAGGAGTTGTACAAGGATTCCGCCCTTATCATGCAACTAGGGCGGCTAAGAGGGGGTTCAGGGTAAGCGGCGTAATTGGGTCTCCAAATACTTGATTCACACAAGATACGAAAGACACCTTAATTATACAATGGAGCATGATCAGCTTTCTTACTCTTCGTGTTAATGGTCTCCAAATATGTCGTTCAGTATTTAAAAAAAATCATTTTCAGATAATTCACGGTAAAACTTTTCATAAAACAAGTCGTCTCTAAACTATTGATTCTACATAAAGTATACTTTTTCGTTTTTTCAAGTCAAATTTGTGCCCACGGACCCGCATGAGTTCTTAAACGTAGATACTGATAATACCGTAAAAATATTATTTCTCTAAAGTCAATAATTTCACAAATGTATCACACAATAACGTCTTTCTGTTATACTGCTTATTAATTTTTTTCGATAGGTTCTGATGTCAAAAAAAGCGTCTCACCCCTGTGAATTTTCACGGGTTAGTACACTAGTGGTGTTATAAATTGAGAGAGAAAGGAAAACTAGAGAAAAGATAAAAGGAGAAAGATGAGATCGAGTTGTATTTTTCATCTCATCT
Organism: Agrostemma githago; assembly: GCA_958450325.1. Classification (NCBI taxonomy): domain Eukaryota; kingdom Viridiplantae; phylum Streptophyta; class Magnoliopsida; order Caryophyllales; family Caryophyllaceae; genus Agrostemma; species Agrostemma githago. The sequence continues at coordinate 8,345,533 of OY288254.1, read as the reverse complement.
AGAGGGATATATACAGTACAATGGTAACGATAAAAAAAGTTTACTTGGAGGTGATGTATAATCTAATATTTTTTTCGTCTCAATCATTTGCCGTCCTTTGATTAAAAATATTTCTCACAAATAATATAAAAGAACGACAAATTAAATAACCGAGATAGACGTAGTACAAATTGTATTTTGTAGGTAAACTTCCTCTCTTTACTCAGAGTACGAGCTCTTATGGTTAGTTAAGTGTGGAACTGTGGATCCACACTTGCATAACACTATATTCTACGTGCAACCTAAATTTGAGCGCAAGAGTTTCATCAAAAACAAATCCAGCTAAAACAATCAACCTAAAAGGGGTTAATTATTACGTAAACCGCCTCTTTTGCTTAGACTACATGCTGTTCTACTCACAATGCATGATTTTGCTGACTTAGTGACTTCTCTTCAACTTGATCCAACATTTTCTATACACTTCGTTCATTCTACGTACAATCAAAATTTAAGCGCAAATTTTTTATCAAAAACAACCGATTCATCTGAAACATGGCGTACGATGTCGTACATATTTTACTATTTTTCATCTTAGTCCGTGTTTTAGCATGACACCCCTTATAGGCAAACCGGGTGTAACCAGGGCCGTTCCTGACTAACTGGAAGCTCTAGGCAAAATCGTTAAACTTGGCCCCTTCATAACGAAATTGAAAATTGGTGGCGCACACTTGATTTTTTCGGCGAAAATCAAAACTATAGTTTAAAATTTGTTTTTTTTGCGGAATACTATTTTTTATATTGAGTACAATATACCGTACATTTGTATTAATTCCTAAGGTTAAATCAATATATCTCTGTATTGGACTTAATATATTTTTATACCGCGATTAATATATTATTATATTATGCTTAATAAATTATTAGTACACTACACTGCATCCACTTTTAAATGATTGTTCCATTTGGGTAATATATGCGGGAAGTATTACATTGAAATGAGGCAATCATTTAACATCGAAGGGGTAACAAACTTTACAATTGCTCAGTTTTTTTTTAAAGTTTTTCATCTGTCAATATAAATTTAATACATATAGAAATTTTTTATATCCGCCTCTTGTTTTCATCTATTAATTGAGTCTCCTCAATTTATTAGGTAGTTTACACGTTTAAACTATATGCGGAGTATATATTACAATACTACTTCGAAATAGTCCATTTCGTAATCCAAATTAAGTGATTAATCTTGACTTTTTGATATTGGTCCAGGACTCGAAATAATCATGTTACAGTGTGTTATGCCCTTTAGCGTGTATAAAGTCTCCCAAGTATTGAAGGGAAAAAGAGAAAAAAAGCTCAAAAATGGATATTTCCTGCGAAATGGCGGCCCAATACTTCAACAACACTTGTCTTCAGAGGGAGCTACAATCGAGACATCACCCAGGATTTTCAATTTAAGAGAGTTGGCGGATGCGACGGACAACTACGTCCAAAGTTGTGTTTTAGGCCAAGGTGGGGAAGCCATTGTCTACAAAGGCATGTTAGACGATGGGAGGGTGGTTGCCGTTAAAAAGTTGAAGCGGATCAATGAAAGACAACTTAACAGTTTCGTTAATGAGGTGCAACTTTTGTCGGAAATTAATCACCGAAATATTGTCAAGTTCATGGGATGTTGTCTGGAGACAGAAATTACATTGTTAGTGTACGAGTATGTACCTAACGGAACACTTCCCAAGCAACTTACTTCTCCGGACCAAGACTTCCAATGTACCTGGGACATGCAATTTCAAATTGCCATCGACATTGCAACGGCTTTGGCTTACATGCACTTGGCGTCCTTACAGCCCATGTTTCACCGAGATGTAAAGGCTAGCAACATCCTATTGGATAGCCAATACCGAGCAAAAATATCGAATTTTGGGTTATCTAGGGGGTCGAGATCGATCAGAGCCATGTCTCAACCCGTGTCGCCGGGACATTAGGGTATCTTGATCCAGAGTATTTCCAATCACGCCTTAATTAAACGAGTATATCTTTGCCGACTATCAGCAAAAATTGTCAAATAAATAAGAAAAAACAAAAGTTGTCACAATTATATTTTTTTTAAAAAAAATTTGCCACGATGTTTTTGAATTTATTAATATTTTTTGTAATAGAATTAATCTACAAAATACTCCGTATATATTCTATTTTAATGAAAATATGACATGTAAAATTTTGTTTAAGATTAAATAAATATTTTTCATAATTCGTATTTTTGTTTTGGATAAATTTTGCCCTAATTTAAAAGAAAATGAAACATTTTAGTGAACTTTTCCCACAAAGAAAACGTGGAACATATTGGGAGAGGGAGTACCAATGCCTTTTTTAGGCATAGGCATAAGACTGTAAGCATAAATATTTTTTTTAGACTGTCACGTGTCAAATAGGAGCTCTTTTAAGAATCTATGACATTTTATATTTAAGAATACATAGATTGCATCAAACCATGACATACTCTCTATACCTTTTATTAACGTAGTTGCTAAATCATACCCATCTTTTACTACTTCATACCCAAATTTTCATTTTTTTTACTTCGTTGCCTTTTCACTTACAAAATACTAATGCATATTATTTCTTTGTTTCGATACTTATTTTTCATTTTGTGTTACACTACTTTGTATAATGTCATTATTAAATCTACGCATACGGTCTATTACCCCTTTATCATATGCGTCCCAAATAATTATTTGGACTCACACAATATTTGATCATACAACCCAGTGATTTTATCACGGGTGTTGGACTAGTTATATATTTTAATCACCAAAACAAAATACATATATGAAAATGGGAAAGTGAATATAGTAATTTAACAAACAAAATATAGAGTTAGTAAAAACTAGGGAAATCTCATTTGTTGGAAAAAGTGAAAATAAATATCTTCATGATTTTCATGGGATTAAAAAAACTAGGTCCCATTTGTTGAAAGGATGTACATAAATCCATGTTTAGTGATACTTTTACAAAATATAAATATTAAGGTTATAAAAAATAAAAGACATATCATTGAAATTGGTGGAGGTATAAGTTTTGTAATTTAGTGACATTGTTGAATTGGTGAGATTGATGTGTATAATAATCGGTGTCGACCTACAATTTTGGACCCAATTATTGAAACTGAAATTAAATTCAAAGCGTTTACTATCCCTTTAGGTACGCAAAAATCGATCGACAGATATTTTCAAACCAACATATACAATGAATGAAAGACTTGGTCATGATTATCAAGAATGCGTGCACATTTTGAAACGGATAAACACGTGAATTTCACGGGTCACACACCTAGTCGAAGCTTAATAATCTTGGGTTGCTCCATCATAATACAATACCAATACGTAAGACATAAGAAAAGTAGAAACCTATTGGTCCACTCATATTCTTTCAATGGGCCGATTGTTTTTTTTTCGAAAAAAACTCATGTAAAGAGTTCATCCCAGCATTTAATCGTATACCCAAAATGGCAAATACAGGTTGTTTTGAATTGGACAAATAGTAATTTCAACCTAACACAAACATTTAACTCACCTAACATTAAAATCAATGGCATTAAACCAAAAATAGTAACTTCAATTTGTTTACGTTTTGAGCTCTTGTATAGTTGTATGCAGCATGGACCAACCACTCATATTCCTCATCTTCCTTTTCATTTGTTACTTTTTTGGCTAATTTCTCACCATGGTTTGAGAAAATGTTTCAATCTATTGATTAGGAGTTAAAACGTACGGAGTATGTATTATGACAAGAGATTAGATATTAGAATTTTCTCCACCTTTATTAACCTTGGATATTTTTAGTAGGGGTGAGCAAAACCGGATATCCGATCCGGTTTTGTAAACCGTATCGGATATCCGGTTTTAAAAACTAAAAATTTTCCGATCCGGTTTTTTCCGGATATCCGGTATCCGGTTTTATATTTTTCTTTTCTTTTTCTTTTTTTTTTAAAACAATTTTTTCATTTATAGGTAAGAGTAATTAATTGATTTTTAAGCAACGTTACGTTTTATATAAATTGATATAATAAAAATGCATAAAAAAACCTCAAAAAATGGTATATATGTCTTACGGTACCATTATTCTAACAAAATATTACGTTTCATTACATAATATCATAAATTTAGTAATAGTTTTGTTTTTTACCATTGAAAATAATTGGTGAGTTTTGAATTCTTTATTGTATAATTAATATTAGGATTATAAATTTCATAATTTTTATTGTTTTTAAAAAACCGGATCGGAAACCGGATATCCGGTTTCAATTTTCCCCGATACGTATCCGCTACGGTTTTAAAGAAAACCGTATCGTATATCCGGTTATTCGTATCGGATATCCGGAAATTCGTATAATTGAAAGCGTATACCGTATCGTATACGTATAATAAAACCGTATCGTATATTTTTGCTCACCCCTAATTTTTAGCACTCACCCACAATAATGTAGATTAATAATAGTCCACCCACATACAATGGGCCAAGCATTAATCGTACACCTAAATGGCAAATACAGGTTTGTTTTGAACTGAACCATGAACCTACATATGTTAAAGAGTTTCATTATAAAATAAGATTAACCAGTATATATCTTATGATAAATTGAAATTAGAATTCATAATTACCATACTTAGGTAATTATATTTATTAATCTTTGCATATAAAACTCTTAACATGTCCCCAAGGAACACATTTTAGAAAGAACCATAATTAATACAGTAATACTCCGGTAATGGTAGATTGGTAGTTCCCTTGCTTTTTGTTTAAGAAGAGATTCCAGACAGCACCAAAATAATCATTTCAACCTAACGCACCAACACTTACCTCACCTCACCTAAGACCATCATCATCCAAGGGTCACCTTAATGGAAGTCATCCCTGTTTTAGTGTTTTAATCAGTTTGTTGACCCTCACTAATACACTCCCATTCAGAAAACCATAACCTAGGTCATCAACCCAATCATTTTTTTACTTTTCAACTCAATCATCCCTTACTTTCTCTACCCCAATATCTCTCTCCTACTTTTTTTTTCCAACTACCATTATATTTACATATAATTACAAATATTTTAATACTAACATTATTATTTTTTAAAAATTGAGGAGGTTTATTAAAAACATACAATCGATTTTTTTTCAAAAACAAACTTACGATTACAATTAAATTATTACAACTGATAAACGGGTAGCGATTACAACGATATATGACATCTTTAAAATTAAATAAAGAAATACATTGATTAATAAAATACAACTTTAACGGAATGCATAACATTAAATAAAGAAAATAATTTAAATACTTCGGAACCATAAATAACATTAACGTAATTTAGTCGCGAAAGTTCATCCACATATGTTCAATGAGGTCATTTTTTAGGGCGACATGGGTTGGATTATCGCGAATGTTATCATAATTTTGCACGAACAGGTCTTGAGCTGATCTACGGCGATGCTGATATTCAAAAGGATTATCATTAGCTGATGTAGGATGATCTTCTTTGAACTTTCTGATTATATTTTCATAGTGGAGATATGTTTCTCGCTCATCTTCTACTATCATGTTATGCATAATGATACATGCAATAAGAACTTGCCCCATAATATCTTTGTTCAGAAGTAGACAAGGGCGCTTAATGAACGCAAATCAAGATTGTAGGACACCAAACGCACGCTCAACATCTTTTCGACAACTCTCTTGGCAAGCAGCAAATAATTTATGCTTCTGAATTTGGGAAACAGTAATTATTTTCACAAATGTCGCCCAACCAGGATATATACCATCAGCGAGATAATATCCCAAGTTATACTCTTTTTCGTTTACCATGAAACAAACCGGTGGGCTGATTCTTCTAAAATATCGTCAAAGATTGGAGAACGCTGAAGAACATTTATATCATTATGGGAATCCGGTGTGCCAAAGAACGCATGCCATATCCATAAATCATAAGATGCAACTGCCTCCAAAATAATTGTTGCCTTCGAGCTTCTCCCAGCATATTGTCCTGACCATTGCGTCGGACAATTTTTCCATTCCCAGTGCATACAGTCAATGCTACCTAACATGCCAGGAAATCCACGTGCCTAGCCAATATGAAGTAATCTTGCTAAATTGTCTGCAGTTGACCTGCGTAAATATTGAGTTCAAAATTTGAAATAACACCTCGAGCAAAGTGCCTAAGACTATCCCTTACGACGGTCTCACTCATACGCAAATATTCATCCACGGAATCCGCGGAAGAACCATACGCTAGGATTCTTATCGCAGCCGTACTTTTCAGCAAAGCTGAGTGTGGACATGACGTAGGTCCACCCCGACGCGGCCACGCGCGGGTTTGGGTAGGCGAATGAATCTCGTGGTGAGATAGTTCTCGGGTTCGAAATTTAAGTCAAAATGGAGTCGCCACCGAATTTTGTGGTTATTCGGAACCATTCGAGCCCACTCTATGTCGTCATGGGCTATACACAAAGTAAGCCCACTTCGATTTCAGAGTTTATGGGGCTCGTCCCTTTGCATTCTTATATCGATACCGTTTACACCGACTTTCGTATATAAAATGACTCTCGTGCGCCAAGGGTTTCGGGCATCCGAAAACCAAAGGTTCTGAGTAAGGGGTGAGGGTACGTGTTGGGAAGCCCACTAAGAACACCCAACCCCGCCCGCACATGGCGGCCTCTACTAAGACATCGTTCGTGTTCGTGTACGCGCGCTAGTAAAACGACTAAATGATATGCAAACAGCGTTTTCGGACTAAGCATGTGAATTATTGATTTGCTATGTCATTTAATGCATCTTGATTCACGTCAAAGTGATTTAGCATGTGATGTTCATTTAAGGCAATAAATGGCAAACATCAAGAATAGAAAACTCGTAAATAAATTACAAATTACACGGGCGGAATACAACCCGAAATTCACAATACTACGAGCAATAAAATAGAATAATTGAATTAAATAAGAAGAGCGATAAATAAATACACGACTCGACAAAGACCCGTATACAATAAATGCACACTAGATCGTGAATTAGTTAGACGGACGAACTTTAATTAATTACGCATTATATTGCATATTAATCAAAGGACGGAGGTTCGAGACCTAGGTGTGGTGCTAACCCGATCTCGAACCTCGATGCCTTGTCCCGACTTATCACCTCGAGAAATGGAGTCTAAATTAATTATGTGTCGGATACGACTAAAGAGTCGTCGACATAAAATTAATAGTGCGAGACCGTCGATCAAAATCGTTTTAGGTGTCGTGATATGCATGAGTTTTGAAAATTAGAATTACGTGATTGATTATGCACGTGTCGACTAAAAGTCGTAAAAAAATGACGAGGCTCAAATGTTGCATTGAAGCTTTCGAATTTCTGGGCTACAGGACCCACTCGATCGAGTCATGATCTGACTCGGTCGAGTGTGTCTTTAAAGTAGCTACTGTCCAGATTTTTGGGTGCTACTCGATCGAGTGGCCCATGGCACTCGAACGAGTGCCCCCTGTACGAGGCATGGCTCGTTTCATTTTTATTTGTTTGAATTCGATAATTGAACGAGTTAAATAAAAATATTGCATTATTTAAATTCAACTCGGTTCTCGATGTCATAAACGTGTATTATATGATTATGAGACCGTTATCGGGATTTTATGAAATATGCTATTATGTGATTGAAAAGTTTGATTAGTGACAAAATTGCATCCCTCTACGTCACGACATCGAAACTAATCCTTTCGGATTATGTGATGTCGGTTTTCGTGTCAACGGGTTCCGTGCTAATCATCGAAATGGGATCAAATACGTTCAACTAGGACCGATCACGATCACATCATGTCCTTGAGTACATTGGGGCGGCGCTCCTCGAAAAGGCGCCACCTCCGTCGTTACTCGTAAAGGAATTAGATGGACTTTAGGCGATCGTCATAGTCAAACGTATTCGAAACCGAGATTTTGATATTAGTATGTATATATACACGGTATAATAATGTTAGATGTTAGAATACGGAATTAAAGTGTTAGTATTCAAAAATAAAAGTTAGTGTTAGGATACATAAATAAAATGTTAGTATACAAAATAAATAAAAAGTTAGTATGCACAAAATTAAAGGTTAGTGTTAGCGGTTAGTAATAATAATAATAATAATAATAATAATAATAATAATAATAATAATAATAATAATAATAATAGTACATAATATATATACATAAAAAACGATAAAAAGAGAAGGGAGAAAAAGAAACGGGGTTTGATGACACCCTCAACCTACATGCTTAAATGGCCTCGGAAACGAACTCGTAGTAGCGGCGTGTGCGCGGGAGTGTCGAGATATGTAGGGTGAGTTAGGGTGTGTTTGGTTAGGGAGAGGATGCTCTCGGGTCTTCGACGAGTTTTGATCTCGAGTTTGATTGTATGTATGTGTGTGTAGAGAGGATGTGAGTGTATAGGTTGAATATAGTAGGAATGTAGGGTTGAATGTTGTGTAAGTGTGATGAAGAGATGGCTGAAATTATGATGTAAAAGTTGTATAATGTGATGGGTTGATGGGGTATTTATAGGAGAACCCCATGACCTAGGGTCACTCGATCGAGTGGCCCTAGTGCACTCGATCGAGTGCCCTTGCAAACGGGCCAAACCCGGTTTTTTGGCGCTCCACTCGATCGAGTGGATCAAGCAAATCGAGCTATTTTAGGAAGAGGTTGACTTTGTTGATTTGTTTGTTTTTATTTGAATTTAGACTTGGCGCCAGCTTCTAGAAGCTGAATTTGGCTGATTTTTGTGTCGGATTCATCTTTGACCGGGTTTTGACCCGGTCGCCAAAAGACGGTTTTATTTCCGGTGTCGGTTTTGGCCCAAATTAGTCATATTTTGCTCGGGACGACCCACTGGGCCTGGATTTGATATTGGTTTTGAGAGATTTGCACTCCGCTAAATGTCCATGTCGGATACTATTGATTCCGAGTCCGTATTCGAGCATATTAAGTCATGTTGACGTCCGATCATCATCGGGTGTTTCGTCGGGAACTGCTATAGACACTAGCAGGCAAAATGCGGGTGTCTACAGAGCCCCCACTCTGAGTGAGGCTTGGACAAGGCGAAAGTCAGAGTAGCTACCAGGCCAATCGAGGATTACGACCTGGCAGCCTTCCGGTCGGGTCGTTTGTAGTCCAGTAGACTTGCGTGAAGGGCTCGCCAGCCATAAGCAGAGGGTCATACCTGTCCTGATGATGATAGCTCCGCGGGGAGTCAGACTTGTAGCATAAGTCCTGGGCGTGCCTATATGTGGGCCCATCCCGTACCATTTCGTGGAAAATGCCGCCTCGGGCGTTCCGCTGGGGAAATATGTGAGCTGTACGGGCTTGCTTTTGAAGCCTTGAGTCGTACCTGAGCTGATGATGATGCTCCGTGGGGAGTAAAACTTGCCTTTCGGGGCGTAGGTGTACCCGTATGCCGACACATCACGTCTTGGATGTAGCATACCGGGGAAAAGTTGACTCCGTTGGGGAATTTAAGTAGTTTCGCGGGGACTTGCTTCTGAAGTCTGGAGTGTACCTGTATGCTGACACATAACAACTTGTATGTAACACATAGGCAAAACACTGACTCGTGCTGGGGAGTAAAGTAGCTGCGCGGGGACTTGCTTCTGAAGTCTTGGGTGTACCCGTATGCTGACACATGACAACTTGTATGTAGCATTTCAGGAGAAACACCGCCTTTGATGTTTCGTTGGGAAGCACTAGCTGGTACCTGAAATGTTAGATACATAGGCAGAAATAGCAGGCATAGTATATAGCAAGATAGCATACAGGAAATGCAGTTAGCATCTATAGACTGGCTTGCGCTTGGGAAAATGATTTTTGCTTTATTTTGAAATCGAAGTCCTGAAAGCAACTCACGTGCTAGGAGATAGGTTTTCAAAATTGAAAGGGGTAGAAATTTGCAGTTTAAATAGACCAAAATTTGACCTTGTCGAAAAGGATTTTATCAAATGGCTAAGTTTTGCAAATTTTAAAATGAGAATTTGAAGAGAGAGACATATCAACAGACTCGACTCTGGACGTGATCGGACGAGTTGACAGACACGACTGGACTCTCGAGGGGTTGGACCGTGACTCGGTTGGGGGTGGGCCACCTAAGATGACAAGACTCTTAAGTTGCGCTATTCCGTAGCCTAGGCGAGTGGCAACACAGTCGAACATCAAATTGGGAAGGATGTGTTATAGGGGAATTGCAGTAGTCTGTAATGAGACTGTTTCTGCATGACAGGTTTTAGTAGTAGTAATGCTGCAGCCTAGTGCTCTTTTGAATTTTGTTTGGTTTTGGGATGCATCCCCAAAGTAGTGTTCCTTCGAGTCCCTAACAGATTCTCGTCTTCGACTGAGCCGAGTACTAGGACACACTGTAGAAAGGTGGCTAGATTTTGAAAGTCTTTGGATTTTGTGAGTGGATGGAGAACTTCTGTCTAATAGGAGCCCCCGGGACGACAAAGCTAGCTGTTGAGAACATGACAGTGTCGTGACCGGAATGATGGTGCTTTTTGAATTTGTGTCAATGTGGGTGGTTGTGCCCTTGTTGAAAGGCTGCCTACGTATTCACGTGTAGTGAAATCAAACCAAGCCGTAGTTCAGTGGATTGGAAGATATGTTATGGTGCCTAGTTTATTAGGGCTTTATGTGTAACTAGCCACAACGATGGTGTAGGCTAGGTGTGTTCCTAATGATGTCTTGATCAAAAGGGTAGAACAGTTAGGATGTTGATCCTGTGACTGTGAGCGTTCTCCGGGGTAGCCCCCAGAGATGGTGTGAACTATTTGGGCATGTTTTGTGCCGACCGCAGGTTGAGTTCCCGTGTTTGGGGTTGGTAACTGGTTTGGATGTTTGAAATGTGGGGCTAGGTCGTAAATGACTTTGATGATTCGAAATCTGGAGCTCGATTATGTGGAGCTAAGGCTTCGAGGGTAAGGTATTGCAATGTGGTAGGAAAGGGGGAAGTCGAGTAAAAATGACTCGAACTTTGATCAGGATAAGTTTGATAATGTGGGATCTGATTTCCATGTCTGGCCCTAATGGTTAGGGTGTATCCTATGGAGCTAGAATCCTCAAAATTCCGGGCTGTCTCGTAGCCTAGGTCTCGGGAAGGTCTTGAGGGTTGTAATATGGGAAGGCTAAGTGTGGCGTCAACCGACCAGCTTGATTGCCTCTCCCTAATTTGATCAATAATTTTGAATTTACCGTATCCCGGTCAAGGGACTTTCACTTGAGTTGACCGTTGACCACGGTCATGGGTATTTGAATTTTTGTGTTTTTTTGTTTTTTTTTGGGTTAACCTCTTAGCCCCGGTCGTGGGATTCTTCATTTGAGTTGACCGTGCCCCGGTCAAGGGATTGACCGTATCTGGTCGAGGAATGTTGATCATGGCCAGCTCTTTTGTTTTGGGCCTTTTGCTTTTTTTCTTGGACTTTTGATTTTTTTTCCAACGGTAATCCCCTCCTATGGTGTTGTGGGTGGATATGGGGGTGGGCCCATCGGTTGGATTAGGCTTGTGGAGCTAAACCTTTGTAAGGTGTAAGCCTAGTTGGTGTTTGTGTGTGAGTGCAACTCGCGGTGGAGTACTCTACGGTAAGCATGGTGAGTTGGATCTCGGTATTGTCATCATAATTTCGAGCAGGCTTAGTGGGAGCATCGTCCCGAGTTGGGTATTTTTGGCATCAAGCCTATAGAGTCACGATGCTTCTTTTTTTTGCTTCTGGTCAGACTAAACGCCTAAGGTAGGGATTGGTTAGTCTTATTGGAGGGGTGTTTATTGTGGGAAATGGGCTTGCCTCCCGTCTTAAACCAAAACTAGGAGACTACCTAGATTTATCATAGGATTCGATACCGCTCCTGCTAAGGGTAGTTATGTGGCTGTCTATGCCAGACATGGAACAGGTAAAGGAAAACATGGGTCTCAGTTCCTGCAGTCATTATATATGTGCCTATAATAGTCACGTGCATGTGCTCACAGTGTATGATGGTGTTCATCATGTTCTCGGAAACACATAAGGGAAGTATATATGAGAAATTGAAAAAGCTGATTTTATTGGAATACGAAGAGAGGATAGAATACAGTTGACTCTGACTCTGACTTTGAAATGAGGAGATGGAGCATCCTAGACTCGGACTCAAATCAAATCTGGACTCCTGGATGAGGTTGTCAGTAGACTTCGGCTTCTAAGGACTCAAGTGGATGTCCAGTATAGCCTTCGGTAGAAGCTTCACCCAAATCTTCGTTATGTCGAAGATCGTCTTCAATCCTAGTGCCCATTTCGGTAAGCACAGCAAAGTTTGAGATGCCGGCATACCTAAGATGGACGCGGTAGGAGGGTAGGAGGTTGTTGATGAATGCATCCACTAGTGTCTTCTCGCTGGGCTTGTCTACCAGCTTAACACTCTCAGCCCGCCAACGTTGAAGGTATTTGGTGAAACCCTCTGTTGGATCTTGGGCCATGACTTCTAAAGTCCGCATGGTAGTCTGAAATTCAGCATTATCAGAATAGTTTTTAGCGAACTCGGTAGCCACATCTTCCCAAGTGGGGAATCTTTTTGCATTAAGCCTATAGAACTAGGCTTTTGGATATTTCCCGAGGGATGCGCCGAACAAATTGATGAACATGTCGGGTTTGACCCCCTTGATCGCCATAAATGCTTTGAAGGCTCGGAGGTGTACTAATGGATCCTCCGTCCCTTCGAATATGGGTAACCCCTCTAAGTTAAGATCTGTTGGTAGTTTCTCACTGATGGGTGTATAGTCTCTGGAGTTTTCAATATAAATGTTGTTCCCTCGGGAGGCATGGAACCGTTGTTCGAGCTCACGCACCGTGCTGATCAATTTGGCAAATGGCCCAGTATTGACCGATCCAGAGTCGAGGTCTTGCCGTTCGATGACAGTTAAACGAGCATTCATGGCCTCTTGGTTGGTTTTCAGGAACCCTATATGAGTTTCGGTTATGGCCTGCCTACTAACCATTGTTTCTAGCAAAGCCTTCAGTTCCTTAATGGTGTTTTCCATGTCCCTATTCCCGGTTGTGGATGCCATACTCTGCGAGAATACCCACGTAATTAGAAATGTTGCTTCGGAACTTGAATATGCCAAGGCATAGGAAATAGCGCGGGAGGAAAGACAACTCGGGTTTGACTCGGGTTAGACTCTCCTAAAAAAGTGTAGGGTGCGATTCTCGAAGCGACTGTGATTAATCACTCCGTAGGAGAATAGCCCCTAGGTGAGACTAAGGACTCTTATAGGACTCAGATGGTGTGGCATCTAAGTGACTCAAAAGTGGGGTACGTGAGACAACACGTGTAAGACATGACCCTTAGAGCAACCGTGATTGATCGCTCTCCTAAAGGGTAGCCCCCCGAGTGAGATTGTAGGTTTTGCTAAAACTCGAGTGTCGGACGAGTGACCCTTAGATGTAAGGATCACGAACCTTTAGCTACAGGGCTATGCCTTGTAAAAGGTCGACTCGACCTCGAGGAAAGGCAGGCGGGGTAAGGGAAGAAATTTGCGATGTAAGATCGGCAGAGTTTCGACGCTAGAGACCCTTGACTTGACTTGAATAAGGATGACCCTGTGATTAGGGTAGACCCTTAAGTTAAAGGACTTGAATTGGGATGACTCGACTAACGGATTGAAAGATGGGCGAAATTCCCTTAGGAAAGGTCGTGGGGGCCGTCCTGTCGGAGGAAAAATTGTGTGTAACTTTCTAGTTAGGACTCGAGTGTTTACGAACCTTCCATTTACGAGTGTATGACTCGTGTTGGTCGGTTGTGCCTTTAGAAAAAGGCGGACTAGGATGGGTAAGAAACCCGTGATGTAGGATCGACAGAGTTTCGACGCTATAGACCTTCGACAAATTATGAAAAGACCCCACACAGATTACGGTAGGTCCTATAATGCGGAAGGTTTTTGAAAAATGATTGTATTTTGAGAGGACGATCCTGAAATTGGTAGTGGACCAATAGGACCGGGCATTTTGAAATGTTGGAATGGTTGCGAGTAAATTCGCGTTTTGAAAAATTGGGAAACGGTCCTGTTTTTTGAAATTGGCAGCATGCCGACAAGACCGATTTTTTTTTGAAAAGTTGAATTTTTTGAGATTTTGAATATCGAAAATAAACTTTCGAAAATTTGAAAATCAAAAATAAGATCCCGAAGATTTGAAAATTGAAAACGGCATCTCGGAGATTTGAAAATCGAGAATGGAATCTCGAAGATTTGAAAATCGCGAATGGCATCACGAGGATTTGAAGATTGAAATATGTAAAGGGTGAATTTCCGATAGTTCGAAAATGGAAAGTGGAATTTCGAAAACCAAGATTAGGATTTTGAAGAAAAATTCAGAAAATCAAAACAGTGTCGGAAATTCGAGAGTTAAAACGGACAGCATGCCGACTACAGAAAAGGATATTTTGAGTCAAATCGTTGATCCTAAATTTCGGCGGCATTCCGAGTTTTGAAAATTGGATATTTTGAAAAGGTGAGTCCCGAAATGGGCAGCATTTCGGGTTTCTTCAAATTTGGGCGTTTTGGAAAGATGGGTCCCGAAATGGACAGTATTTCGGGTTTTTCGAAAAGTGGGTATTTTTTGAAAGATGCAATTTTTGAAATGATGTTTTTTTGAAAATTGACACGGAAACCAAGTAGCATGTAGTCAAACAAGCATTATAACGACGCTTATGTATGCTTTACACTAAGTCTCGGTCGGTCAAAATAGGGTCTATACCAACAACGATGGCTTTCTCGTGTGATGGACGGACTCCCTAAGCCGAGTTGGTCTTAGGACATGCCGCAAAACCGAGACGAGTTCCACCATCGATGTCTTTAGCGCACCCATGTAGGAATGCACCGTGGTATAGTGGGACGTCGGTCACAAGTAACCGGCCCGGGCAAATTTGGGTTATGCATGAATCATTAAACTAATGCGTGCACACTAATCTACGAACGATTTCTCTTCGAGTCTCACCCTAGGAACCCCGATGACATGTGGTACATCAGGTATCCCCAGCGGAGTCGCCAAATTGTGGACATGACGTAGGTCCACCCCGACGCGGCGAAGCGCGGGTTTGGGTAGGCGAATGAATCTCGTGGTAAGATTGTTCTCGGGTTCGAAATTTAAGTCAAAATGGAGTCGCCACCGAATTTTGTGGTTATTCGGAACCATACGAGCCCACTCTATGTCGTCATGGGCTACACACAAAGTAAGCCCACTTCGATTTCAGAGTTTATGGGGCTCGTCCCTTTGCATTGTTATACCGATACTGTTTACACCGGCTTTCGTATATAAAATGACTCTCGTGCGCCAAGGGTTTCGGGCATCCGGAAACCAAAGGTTCTGAGTAAGGGGTGAGGGTACGTGTTGGGAAGCCCACTAAGGACACCCAACCCCGCCCGCACATGGCGGCCTCTACTAAGACATCGTTCGTGTTCGTGTACGCGCGCTAGTAAAACGACTAAATGATATGCAAACAGCGTTTTCGGACTAAGCATGTGAATTATTGATTTGCTACGTCATTTAATGCATCTTGATTCACGTCAAAGTGATTTAGCATGTGTTGTTCATTTAAGGCAATAAATGGCAAACATCAAGAATAGAAAACTCGTAAATAAATTACAAATTACACGGGCGGAATACAACCCGAAATTCACAATACTACGAGCAATAAAATAGAATAATTGAATTAAATAAGAAGAGTGATAAATAAATACACGACTCGACAAAGACCCGTTGTGGACATGACGTAGGTCCACCCCGACGCGGCGAAGCGCGGGTTTGGGTAGGCGAATGAATCTCGTGGTAAGATTGTTCTCGGGTTCGAAATTTAAGTCAAAATGGAGTCGCCACCGAATTTTGTGGTTATTCGGAACCATACGAGCCCACTCTATGTCGTCATGGTCTACACACAAAGTAAGCCCACTTCGATTTCAGAGTTTATGGGGCTCGTCCCTTTGCATTGTTATACCGATACCGTTTACACCGGCTTTCGTATATAAAATGACTCTCGTGCGCCAAGGGTTTCGGACATCCGGAAACCAAAGGTTCTGAGTAAGGGGTGAGGGTACGTGTTGGGAAGCCCACTAAGGACACCCAACCCCGCCCGCACATGGCGGCCTCTACTAAGACATCGTTCATGTTCGTGTACGCGCGCTAGTAAAATGATTAAATGATATGCAAACAGCGTTTTCGGGCTAAGCATGTGAATAGTTTGTGAACTACGTCATTTAATGCATCTTGTTATTTGTCGAAGTGATTTAGCATGCGAGGTTCATTTATAAAGCGTAAAGCAAGTAAATAAATAAAGCTCGAAAGGAAATAAAATAACGTACAAGTTACACGGGCGGAAATACAACCCGGAATTCACAATACAACAATACGTATATAAAATAATAAACGGAATAAAAATAGCGCAATGAAAAGATAGAAACGGACCCGTATGTAAACTAAGACCGCGAAATATGTAGATGGACTAACCTCGATTAAATACACATTATGTCGCGTATTAAACGAAGGACGGAAACATGAGACTGTGGCATATTGCTAGCCCGATCTCATATCCCGTAGTCTTGTCCCGACTTATCACGTCAAAAGGTGGTCAAAGTCGTTCTACGTGTCGTGATGTGCATGGTTTTGAAAATAGGATAGTCACGTGATAGTCTTTGCACGTGATGACTAAAGTCGATAAAAAGGTCGGGGCTTGAATTGTGGGTCAAACCCCTCGGTTTTGTGGGTTACAGGACCCACTCGACCGAGTAGTGGTGTGACTCGGTCGAGTGCACGTTTAACGTGGCTACTGACCACTTTTTGGGGTGCTACTCGATCGAGTGGCCCATGGCACTCGATCGAGTGCCCCCTGTACGAAGCATGGCTCGTTTTGTTTTATGACTTGAAATCGATGAACGGTCGAACCAAATACAAATATCGCACGATTTGTATTTAATTCGGCCTCCGGTACTATGATCGTGTATGAACGATTATAATACCGCCACCGGAGTTTTAGGAAAACGTTTACGTTAGATTAGGAAATTTTGAATTGGTGACGAAATGTATCCCTCTACGTCACGACATCGGAACTAACCCTTTCGGGTTACGTGATGTCGGTTTTCGTGTCAACGGGTTTCGTACCAATTATGGAAAGGGAATTAAATCCGTTCAACTACGACCGATCACGGTCGCATCACGCCCTTGAGTACATTGGGGCGGGGCTCCTCGAAAGGGCTCCACCTCCGTCGTTGCTCGTAAAGGGATTAGACGGACCAAAAGTGATCATCGTAGTCCAACGTTTTAAAACCGATTTTTGATACTAGTTTACGTATACACGGTATTATTAATGTTAATGACGATAAAATGATACAAAAACGAAAATATGAAAGGTACAAAAAATGCTAGTGTTAGTGTTACTATGATTACAAAGATGATGCAAAAATACGATAAATAAAGCGAAAATGAGAGTAGAGATTAAGACGGGGTTTAGGACACCCTCAACATACATGCTTAGTAAGGACCTCGGAAATGGACTCGTGAATAGCGACACGGCTTGGGAGTATCGAGGATGTATGAGAGTTGTGGTGTGTATGGATGTGTATGTGTATGTGTCGGTTTATCGAGAGACGAGAGCTCGGTTTTTGTGTGTTTTCGGCTTAGGATCTCTAAGCCTTGGATGTGTAGGATGGTAGGGTTGAAGTAGGGTAAATGTAGCTGAAAAATGTAGGGTAAAAGTGAGTGAAAAGTTCTGAAATGCATGGGGGGGTGAAGCGGTATTTATAGACTTCACCCCTCGACATAGGGGCACTCGATCGAGTGGCCCTAATGCACTCGATCGAGTGCCTTCGCAAACGGGCCAAACCCGGGTTCAAGGCGCTCCACTCGATCGAGTGGGGTCAATCCACTCGATTGAGTGGGTCAAACGGGTGAGATAAAATAGGGAAGTTTTGACTTTGTAGTTGTGATTGATTTTTTTGAATTTTATTCTTTGCGCCAACTGAACTTAGCTGATTTATGAGACGGTTTCGTCTTTGACCGGGTTTTGACCCGGTCGCCAAAAGACGGGAATTATTTTTGGTGTCAGTTTTGGCCCAAATTAGTCCCATTTGACTCGGAACGACCCACTGGGCCTGGATTTGAGGTCTGTTTTGTGAGATTTTTACTCCGCTAAAAGTCCATGTCGGATATTATGAATTCCGAGTCCAAGTCCGAGTATACCAAGTCACGTTTGCGTCCGATCATCATCGGGTGTTTTTCGGAGACTACCATAGACACGTGGCAGTCAAAATGAGGGTGTCTACAGAGCCCCCACTCTGACTGAGGCTTGGACAAGGCGAAAGTCAGAGTAGCTACCAAGCCCGTTAAGACCTGGTAGACTTCCGGTCGGGTCGTTTATAGGCCGATGGACTTGCGTGAAGGGCTCGCCAGCCATAAGCAGAGGGTCATACCTGTCCTGATGATGATAGCTTCGCGGGGAGTCAGACTTGTAGCATAAGTCCTGGGCTCGCCTATATGTGGGCCCATCCTGAGCTGATGATGAGGCTCCGTGGGGAGTAAAGCCTGCCTTTTTTGGGGAGTAGGTGTACCCGTATGCCGACACATCGCACTTTGGATGTAGCACACCGGGGAAAAGCTGACTCCGTTGGGGAAATTAAATAGTTTCGCGGGGACTTGCTTCGGAAGTCCGGGGTGTACCTGTATGCTGACACATAACAACTTGTATGTAACACGTAGGTAAAATGTTGACTCTCGCTGGGAAGAAAAAGAATATTTGCATTTTCGAAGGGACGAAATTTTGCAAAGGATTTTTATCGCGAAGAAATTTTATCACAGAAAAAATTTGGAGACTCTTAGGGAAGCTCGGGACAGCTTGATTCCTATTCTGGGTTCAAGTTTGAAATCAGGCCTGCGCGCGCATGGGGCCCAGTTTGCTGAGGAGGCAGAGTAGTTAGGTTTCCAGTTAGGTTTTCCTATTATAAATATGAGAATCCCTGCTTCAACTTTTTACATCCCAACTCAAACTCTTCTTTCCCTTCTCAAAATCTTTTAGACTTTTAAGAAAGCTAGAAATTTCCGTCATGGGTATCGACCACTTGACTGCTATGCTGCTTGCTTGGTCCCAGTACTTTCGGGACGAAGAAAAGGTCCAGCTGACTCAGATGGGGATAGTCAATTTATTCCCTTTTCAGCGTCTGATAGTTGACTCGCATTTTCTGGATGCCTGTCTGTCGTTTTGGGACACCACTCATCACGTGTTTGCATTCCCGAGGGGCGAGATGTGTCCTTTGCCCGAGGAGATTGCGGCCATAGGCGGCTAGGGTCTTGCTGCTCAGCCAGCTATTCCTCCATTCTACCCGGGTCCAAGGAGGCGTTTGAGGGAATTCTTGGGTTTGTCTCATGCTGAGACAAACCGAATGGTGCAGGGAGATAACGTTTCCCTATTTGATTTGGCCGATAAGTTCATGAACCCTCGAGATGTAAGGGCCACCCCTGCTCATAGGCGTAGGGCATTCGCCTTTTGCATGCTGCACTGCTATGTCTTCGAAGGGTTGATGGAACTTGACTCATGCATGGGTCAAATTAGGCTGATCGAAGTGGTTGACCAGATGAAGACTGGTCATAGCCCTGCTTGGCTAGCCACTGGGGAGATCATCATGGGTCTGGATGCTAGACGACTCGACGGTTGATGGGGAGTACCCGTTTCCTGCAGGTATACCTCTCGATTTTTTTTTTTTTTTTTTTGTCACGCAAAATACCTGAAGTACGCAAGTCACTCGGTCGAGTGGACCTGTTACTCGATCGAGTGACACTCATATCGTGCTAATGCCTGCTTTCGGATGGTTAACTCGATCGAGTCATCTGATGTACTCGATCGAGTGGACCCTGGCGAACCATTCCGTTGCTTATAAAATTGGTGCATTCTTTTCAGATATGGCTGTCGGAGCGGTTATCGATCATAGAGACCCCTCCGAGCATTCCCAACTATCGGAGCAGTCAGATTAGCTCCCGAAGGCGGAAGATAAGCTCGAGTCATCGGATAGATCGAGCTTACTGGGACGAGGAGTTGGTGTTTCATGGGGGTCCCTTGATCAGGTGGACCGTTGCTTGGTGGTTTCTTTCGAAATTGACCGGACTGGCTAAGAGAGACCAAGCCCGGTACCTGACGATCCTGTCCTTAGACTGGACAGTTCACATTTATCCGGACCGTCTCCTAAGGCAGTTCGGTTCGTCTCAGCGCATCCCTGAGACTGAAGCCATTATCAGCGTCTCGCTCCAATTGACGGACGCTATGTGCGACACCTGGTTGCAACGATGGTTCACTCGTCCTACATGGACTATACCCAGCCCTTGCCAATCTGCTTGGGTGTCACGGGCTTATCAAAAATGGACTTCTGAGGAGTCCGAGGAAGCTCGAAAGGCCCTGAAGCTTGAGGAGGCCTTTGAATTGGTTCATCGCGAGTCGGCGAAGGACAACATGGACTTTTTCACCGGGGAATATATTCCTGAGGCTACAGTCCGGGGAGAATCGGGTCTTAAGTCACAAACTAAGACTCAATCTAAGGAAGTCGGTTCTAGCAGCACTCGAGGGCAGACCGACTTGGAACGACGACTTGGGCCGAGGTTGGCGGTCCGGGACCGACTTGGTCCGCGTGACCGGCTCCCTGAGCCCGTTAGGGCTCGACTTGGGCCTATTGATATGACAGAGGAGTCGGGCTCAAACAATCGAGCCCGAGCTAGAGAAGTTCCCGTGGTGATTCGGGAACGCTCCCCTCCGCGTCGTCGCCAGTGGACGGCTAAGGAGGCCAAGGACAAGGGGAAGGGCAAGATGCCCTGAATGCCGAGTCCTTTAGCTTTATTATTATTTAAGTATTATTATTATTTTTTTGTTGTGTGCCCTTTTTTTTGTATATATTTTTTTTGAATTCCTGCATTTTTGTAATCTTCCGAGTTTATCGGGATTTTTTTTGAATTAATAAAAGAAGTTTATTATTAAACCGCTCCTGTCTTTTCTTGATTGCATTGGTTGTACCCTTTTGAGGGGCTGCCTACGTATCCGCGATTAGCAGAATCAAACCAAACGTAGTTCAGGCATAGGAAATTTGCAATCTCGAATTACACCAAGACTTTTGGTTCAAGATGTTTATGACAGTAGAATAAGTAATTCTAGCTCATTGACTTGTTTTTTGTAAAAATAATTTTTATAAAATTTGCTAATGACATTGAGAAGAGGCTAGGGGTAGTAACGCTTCAGTTGGTCCAGGGTGGTGGGGTTGACAAATTCATTCCCGTCCAGGTCCGTCAGCATCACTGCTCCCCCTGATAGGATTTTCTTCACCAGATATGGACCAGCCCAATTGGGTTTGAATTTTCTCCTCGGGTCAACTGGTAGTAGAGCTCGAACAGACTTAAGGACTAGATCACCCTCCTTAATGTTCCTGGGCCTTACCCTCTTGTTGAAGGCCCGTTGGATCCTCTTCTGGTAGATTTGTATGTTATTGAGGGCACGAGACCGTCGTTCGTCTAGTAGAACCAACGAGTCATATCGTGCTCGAACCCAGTCAGCTTCGGGTACTTGGCTTTCTAGCAGAATTCTGAGGGACGGTACCTCCAGCTCGACTGGTTGGACTGCCTCCATCCCGTAGGTTAGGTAATATGGTGTCGCCCCGGTTGCGGTGCGAATTGACGTTCGATATCCCCATAGGGCAAAAGGTATTTTGTCGGGCCAGTCCCGGTAATTATCAGCCATCTTTTTGAGTATGGTGACAATTGTTTTGTTAGCCGCCTCTACTGCTCCATTTGTTTGGGGACGGTAAGGCGAGGAAGTATGCCTTTGGATTTTATATTTGGTCAGCATGGCCGCAGTCTCGGCTTGAAAGTGAGTCCCGTGATCACTGATAAATTCAGAGGGAATCCCATATCGACATATTATCTTGTTTTGGATGAACTTGGCGACATGCTTAGCATTGAGAATGCGATATGATTCAGCTTCGACCCATTTGGTGAAATAGTCGATAGCTACCAAAATAAAGCAATGCCCACCGGTACCCGAGGGATTTATTTTCCCGATTATGTCGATACCCCACGTTGAGAATGGCCAGGGTGACGTCATGGTATAAAGCAGTGATGACGGCATATGTTGCACATTGCCGAAGATTTGACAGTTATGACAATGTTTGACATACGACCGGCAATCGGCTTCCATGGTATTCCAATAGTAACCGAGCCTCATGATTTTCCGGACCAGCATGTGGGCATCCATGTGTGGGCCGTTCTCACCATCGTGTACTTCGGCCATAACCTTTTCAGCCTTATACTTGTCAACACAAAGTAGTAGAGCCCCCTGTGCCGTCTTTTTGTACAGTTGCCCGTCATCGGTGCGGATCAACTGGGTGGCTAGCCTCCGTAAGGCTTTCTTGGCTCGTCCTTCCGACCCGGGAGGATATTCTCCGTTTGTCAGGTATGTTAACACAGCCTGATACCATGGTCCAGGATCAGTTACTTCAATGTCTTCTATGTCGTGGATGTACGCCGGCTCGGAACGTCTTTCGACGCAAATTGGCATACTGGTCACGTGGTCGGGAATGTTCAGCAAAGGTGCCAATTTTGAGAGTGCATCTGCGAACTGATTTTCTTCCCGGGGCAGATATATATACTCTACCTTTTGGAATTGTTTCTCGAGATCCCTTACTCGTGCCTGGTAGGCCACGAGATTAGCATTTCGAGTCTTCCATTTTTGAAGTGCTTGGTTAATAACCAAGGATGAGTCACCATGTACCCGGAGATTTGTAATCCCCAGATTGGCGGCGGCTTGTAGCCCGTAAATGCATGCTTCGTACTCTGCTGCATTATTGGTAACGTCAAAGTCCAGCTTGATGGAGACGGGAGTATGTTCCCCTTTTGGTGAAATTAGGAGGATCCCGACTCCGAACCCTCGAAAATTAGATGCACCATCGAAGTATAAATCCCAAGTTTCAGCATCAGTATGGAAAATATCTTCGTCTGGGAAGGACCAGGTGTCGGTGTGTCCTTCTTCGGTTATCGGGCTATCGGCGAGAAATTCAGCTAATACTCGACCTTTGATAGCTTTTAATGGTACGAACTTTAGGTCGAACTCTGCCAGCATCAAAGTCCATCTAGAGATTCGGCCGTTGAGAACGGGCTTTTCGAAGATGTATTTGATTGGGTCCATTTTGGATAGCACATGGACCTCGTGACTGAGCATATAATGCCGAAGCTTCTTAGTGGCCCAGACTAGAGCCAAACACGTCTTTTCGAGCATGGTATATTTGCACTCATACTCTAAAAACTTCTTGCTGATGTAGTAAATGGCTCTTTCTTCAGAGTCAACTGTCTGAGCCAGCATAGCCCCCATGGCTGTCTCGGTCGTCGTTAGGTATAACGACAGAGGCAAACCGGGTTGAGGTGGCATTAAAACTGGCGGAGCAGACAGAATTTCCTTGATCTTGTCGAAAGCAGTTTGGCACTTGTCATCCCATAGTACCCGTTCTCCTACTTTCAATTTCTTGAAAATTGGTTCACACACCATGGTTAGTTTGGAAATGAACCGACTGATGTACTGGACTTTCTCGAGGAATCCCCTTATTTCTTTTTCGGTTTTAGGAGGTTGCATCTCGGTAATGGCTTTGATTTTAGCTGGGTCGACTTCGATACCTCGTTGGCTAACGATATGACCCAGTAATTTGCCTGATGTTACCCCGAAACTGCATTTTTGAGGGTTTAGCCTCATGTTGTATTTGCGTAGTCGGGTGAAAAATTTTCTTAGGGCGGTGATGTGACCGTCCCGTTCTTTGGATTTGACGATCATGTCGTCTACATAAACTTCTACCTCTTTATGCATCATGTCGTGTAATAAAGTGGTAGCAGTCCTTTGGTATGTGGCCCCGGCATTAATGAGACCGAAAGGCATGACGGTATAGCAGTAAGTACCCCAAGGTGTGGTGAAGGTAGTCTTACTCATGTCTTCTTCCGCCATCTTGATTTGATTATACCCGGCATACCCGTCCATGAATGACAGAAGGGCATGATCGGCCGTGTTATCCACCAGTATGTCGATGTGTGGTAACGGGAAATCATCTTTCGGGCTCGCCTTGTTAAGATCCCGAAAATCTACACATACCCGCACCTTACCGTCCTTTTTAGGAACCGGCACGATGTTTGCCACCCAGTCCGGATACTCGGACACTTGTATGAAGCCGGCTTTGAATTGTTTGTCGACTTCTTCTTTTACCTTGAGAGACCACTCGGGCCTCATCCGACGAAGCTTTTGTTTGACCGGTTTGCACCCGTCTTTGATTGGTATGTGGTGCTCGGCTATTTCTCGGTCTATCCCCGGCATGTCCTTGTAGGACCATGCGAAGACATCCTTGAACTCTTGGAGGAGGCTTACGAACTGTTGTTTCTCCTCGGGATCTAAGGATAACCCTATCTTAAGTGTCTGAGGCTCTAAGGTTGTTCCCACATTTATGGACTCGGTTTCTTCGATCACCGGGTTTCGGGACTCCCTTTGCTCTAGTTGCTCGATCAGATGCGGAGGTAAGGGTACCTGTTCGTCTGGTTTCTCAATGTCATAGCATAAAACATTTTTAAAAGCAGAATTTGAAAGAGACAAGTCGTAAGCAGAACGGTTGTTATTATTGATTGAAAATTTGGAGAACAGCTCAAAGAGAGCAGCCATCTGATCATTGGTCAGTGGCGGGATAGGTAGGGCACTCAGGACAGGCCCCGAAGTGCCAGCAGCAGGAATAATAAAAGGGAGAGGGGTTACAGGAGTGACTCTAGCACCGACTTCCCTAGACTCGATCTCAGACTCAGACTTAGACTCGGACTCAGACTCAGACTCGGACTCAGACTCAGGCATATCTCCCTCTCCGGTGACCAGCTTGTAGATCCTTCCCTGACTGTCAGTCCACTTGACAGTCTTCCTCCAGGCCCTGTTTCCCGTCTCGGAACCAACATCCGAGATCAGCTTGGTCGGGTCAAACCTTTTGCTGCGGAGGATCAGGTTGACCAGGTCTTCCTTTGGAGTTGGGGCTATGGTGTCTTCCCCAAATAGTAACCCTAGTGCGGGCTCAGCATCTTCAGCTCCATTGGATTGGATGAGGGCGAACACGTCATCCGGGATGTAGTTGCAGTCCCGGGCCAAGTGGGTCCCGAGCTGCATAGCATTGGGTTGGTATAGACCAACCTGGATAGCCCCAAACACCGGTGTGACAAAGTAGTCAGCCAACCGTGGGCTATAAGGGCTCAAGTAGATACCCTTAAGGATGTTGCAGGCCTTTTCGATCCCTGCTCGGACAACATTGTCGGGGGTGATGGCATAACCGAGACCAAAGTGAGATTCTTCGTCTTTGAGAACCTCAATGATCTTCCCAGCTGGAAGATCGGGTCGAGAGGTAGCCCCCGGAAAGTATCCTAGGTTTTGGAGCATCACGTCGATACTCGTAGTGAAGTAAGGCCTAAAGAGGTACTCCTCCTCGATCATCCCCACAAAATCGAACCCCCAGAGGTCCGTGCGTCCCGTGGCGTTACAGCTAGCCACAGTCATTGGTGTTGTCTCTAAAGTGATGACATCGTTAAGCAGAGGCATCTTGATCTTTCGGTGGAGGGTGGAGGACACCGCCTTGACCGCGTGGATCCAAGGCCTACCCAGGAGCAAGTTGAATGACGAGGTGACATCGATCACCTGGAACTCGAGCTCCTTTTCTATCGGACCGGTTATGATGGTCAGTTTCACGGCCCCAGCTACCGACTTCGGGCTCCCATCGAAAGCTTGGATGGTCTGAGCAGTCGGGATATAGTCAGCCTCGGTAATGCCGAGGGCTTTTGCAGTCCTTAGAGGAAGGACATTCACAGTGGACCCATCATCAACCAGGGTCATAGGGAGGTATTTTCCTCGGCAAACCACCGTAATGTAGAGGGCCAGATTGTGGTAGGCCCCGAATGGCGGTAGGTCGACTTCGGAGAAAATGATCGTCGGACCTCCTTCCTTAGCTTTGCCCTTTAGGTGGGGCAGGACCGTGGCTACCATCTCAGCAGGGGTAACCAAAGAGTCAACCTTAATTTGATCGAGAGCCTTTGTAAGTGCTTCCCGATGTTTCTTGAGAACTAACCAGGAGTTGCCATATAGTGAGGTCAACTCAGGCTTTCTTCAATTGTTTCACGAGAGCCGTCTCAGCAGTTGGCTCTTCAGGGGCGACTTCCGTAATGACGGTTGTCGGGATAGGGGCGTCCTTAGAGCTAGTGGCTTGGTAGGGACGACCAAGGTGGTTACTGGTTAGGACTCGGGATTTAGTCTTTCGAATCTCCTCGGCGGTGATGGGGACAACTTCCCCTTTTGCGAGGTAGACATCATCTTCGTCGTCGAACCAGATCCCGTTCACTTGCGGGATAAATGGAGAGATAAGGTGGGAGCAATCAATAACCTCCCCGGTAAAGATGGCGTGGGAGCTGAAAGGGTTCTCCTTGTTGTTGGGCTTATCTCCGGGTAGCGGGATTTTACCGCTTTCAATCAGGTCCTGAATCAGGTGCTTCAGCTTCCAGCACTTCTCGGTGTCATGCCCATTGCCTCGGTGGTACTGGCAATAGGCTTGGGCATTGTAGTTCTTGGAGCGTCGCTCAACCGGTACTTCAGGAGTTGGGCCTATCGGTTGGATTAGGCCTTTTGAGGATAGCCTTTGTAAGGCATAAGTATAGGTCGTGCCTATGTCAGTGAAAACCCGAGGTGGGGTGTTCTTCTTAGACGGGGCATCTAGTAGATTAATCGCGTCGAAAATGCTGCGGGTTGCAGCTTGAGGCTTGGTTGTGGAGGAAGAAGCCCCTTGGTAACCCTTAGCAGCGGCCTTAGTGAGGCCTTCCAGTCTTAAGTCATCTTCGATCCTCATACCCATTTCAGTAAGGGTGGTGAAATTGGGTATGACAGCATATCGGAGGTGAACCCGGTAAGATGGGAGGAGGTTCTTGACAAAAGCCTCCACCAAAGTCTTCTCACTGGGCTTATCGACCAGCTTTACACTCTCGGCCCTCCAGCGTTGAAGGTATTTGGTAAAACCTTCTTTCGGCTCCTGGGCCATAACCTCCAGAGATCTCATTGTGGTTTGGATCTCGGTGTTGTCAGCATAGTTCCGAGCGAACTCGGTGGCCACATCATCCCAAGTAGGGTATTTCTTTGGGTCTAGCCTGTAGTACCAGGCCCGAGGGTGCTTTTCAAGAGACGCAGCAAAGAGGTTCTTGAACATGGTAGAGTCCACCCCTTTGATGGCCATGAACTCCTTGAAGGCCCGTACATGTAGTAACGGGTCTTCAGTCCCTTCGAACATGGGCAAACCGGTGAGGTTCAGGTTTGCAGGCAGCTTGTCACTCAGTGGGTTATACTCCCGACTATTCTCCCGATGGATATTATTACTCCCAGTCAAGTGAACTTGTTCCTCTAGTCGACGTACTGAGCTAACTAGATCAGCCAGGGGCCTAATAGTCCCGGCATTTGGAGTCCTGTGCTCCACCGCAGCCAATCGAGTGACAATGGCAACTTGTCCAGCCCTCATTTCATTCAGTTGGGCGTCGATGTCGGCTTGTTTGTCGACCATGGCGTCCACAGAGGTTTTCAGATCAGCTAAAGTAGCTTCCATTCTGCGAGTGTGTCTGGTTGATGGTGGCCTGTCTGTAAGAACACCACGTAATCAGAAACCGAACCCAGTCTTGGAATCAAAGGAAAAAATACGTCCCGAGCGACCCAAAGGAAAGGATTGAATGGAAAAGACTCGAGAAAGACATCTAGACGGATGACTCGTGGGTGGTATGACTTCCTTAGGATTTCGGCTTTGTGGGCCTAGTCCCGTTCGAAGGAAGGTCCACGTGAGATTACTCCCCAGACTTTTGACTCGAGTGCATGGACGGACTTTCCTTTGTAGGGGTATGCCCTACGCGGGTTGGTCGTGCCTTGACAAATAAGGCGGACTCGGGAAAGGGGGGGGAAACTCGTGATATAAGATCGACGGAGTTTCGACGCTATAAACCCTCTACATACTATGCAAAGACCCGACACACGGATAGACGGTAGGTCCTATAATAAGGAAGGTTTATTTTAAGAAAGTTGAAAGTTGAGGTTTGAATGCAAAATGAACGAATTTCCGAGAGTTTTGAAAACTGAAAACGGAATTTCGAAAACCGAGATTAGAATTTTGAAAAGGAAAATTCCGAAAGTCAAGGTAGTGGGGGTGGAAATTCGAGAACTAAAACGGACAGCATGCCGACTACAGAAAAGGATATTTTGAGTCAAATCGTTGATCCTAAATTTCGGCGGCATTCCGAGTTTTGAAAATTGGATATTTTGAAGAGGTGAGTCCCGAAATGGGCAGTATTTCGGGTTTTTCAAAATTGGGCGTTTTAGAATGACAGGTCCCGAAATGGACAGTATTTCGGGTTTTTTCGAAAGGTGGGTATTTTTGGAAAGATGCAATTTTGAAATGACGGTTTTTTTTTTGAAAATTGACACGGAAACCAAGTAGCATGTAGTCAAACAAGCATTATAACGACGCTTATGTATGCTTTACACTAAGTCTCGGTCGGTCAAAATAGGGTCTATACCAACAACGATGGCTTTCTCGTGTGATGGACGGACTCCCTAAGCCGAGTTGGTCTTAGGACATGCCGCAAAACCGAGACGAGTTCCACCATCGATGTCTTTAGCGCACCCATGTAGGAATGCACCGTGGTATAGTGGGACGTCGGTCACAAGTAACCGGCCTGGGAAAATTTGGGTTATGCATGAATCATTAAACTAATGCGCGCACACTAATCTACGAACGATTTCTCTTCGAGTCTCACCCTAGGAACCCCGATGACATGTGGTACATCAGGTATCCCCAGCGGAGTCGCCAAATTGTGGACATGACGTAGGTCCACCCCGACGCGGCGAAGCGCGGGTTTGGGTAGGTGAATGAATCTCGTGGTAAGATTGTTCTCGGGTTCGAAATTTAAGTCAAAATGGAGTCGCCACCGAATTTTGTGGTTATTCGGAACCATACGAGCCCACTCTATGTCGTCATGGGCTACACACAAAGTAAGCCCACTTCGATTTCAGAGTTTATGGGGCTCGTCCCTTTGCATTGTTATACCGATACCGTTTACACCGGCTTTCGTATATAAAATGACTCTCGTGCGCCAAGGGTTTCGGACATCCGGAAACCAAAGGTTCTGAGTAAGGGGTGAGGGTACGTGTTGGGAAGCCCACTAAGGACACCCAACCCCGCCCGCACATGGCGGCCTCTACTAAGACATCGTTCGTGTTCGTGTACGCGCGCTAGTGAAATGATTAAATGATATGCAAACAGCGTTTTCGGGCTAAGCATGTGAATAGTTTGTGAACTACGTCATTTAATGCATCTTGTTATTTGTCGAAGTGATTTAGCATGCGAGGTTCATTTATAAAGCGTAAAGCAAGTAAATAAATAAAGCTCGAAAGGAAATAAAATAACGTACAAGTTACACGGGCGGAAATACAACCCGGAATTCACAATACAACAATACGTATATAAAATAATAAACGGAATAAAAATAGCGCAATGAAAAGATAGAAACGGACCCGTATGTAAACTAAGACCGCGAAATATGTAGATGGACTAACCTCGATTAAATACACATTATGTCGCGTATTAAACGAAGGACGGAAACATGAGACTGTGGCATATTGCTAGCCCGATCTCATATCCCGTAGTCTTGTCCCGACTTATCACGTCAAAAGGTGGTCAAAGTCGTTCTACGTGTCGTGATGTGCATGGTTTTGAAAATAGGATAGTCACGTGATAGTCTTTGCACGTGATGACTAAAGTCGATAAAAAGGTCGGGGCTTGAATTGTGGGTCAAACCCCTCGGTTTTGTGGGTTACAGGACCCACTCGACCGAGTAGTGGTGTGACTCGGTCGAGTGCACGTTTAACGTGGCTACTGACCACTTTTTGGGGTGCTACTCGATCGAGTGGCCCATGGCACTCGATCGAGTGCCCCCTGTACGAAGGATGGCTCGTTTTGTTTTATGACTTGAAATCGATGAACGGTCGAACCAAATACAAATATCGCACGATTTGTATTTAATTCGGCCTCCGGTACTATGATCGTGTATGAACGATTATAATACCGCCACCGGAGTTTTAGGAAAACGTTTACGTTAGATTAGGAAATTTTGAATTGGTGACGAAATGTATCCCTCTACGTCACGACATCGGAACTAACCCTTTCGGGTTACGTGATGTCGGTTTTCGTGTCAACGGGTTTCGTACCAATTATGGAAAGGGAATTAAATCCGTTCAACTACGACCGATCACGGTCGCATCACGCCCTTGAGTACATTGGGGCGGGGCTCCTCCAAAGGGCTCCACCTCCGTCGTTGCTCGTAAAGGGATTAGACGGACCAAAAGTGATCATCGTAGTCCAACGTTTTAAAACTGATTTTTGATACTAGTTTACGTATACACGGTATTATTAATGTTAATGACGATAAAATGATACAAAAACGAAAATATGAAAGGTACAAAAAATGCTAGTGTTAGTGTTACTATGATTACAAAGATGATGCAAAAATACGATAAATAAAGCGAAAATGAGAGTAGAGATTAAGACGGGGTTTAGGACACCCTCAACATACATGCTTAGTAAGGACCTCGGAAATGGACTCGTGAATAGCGGCACGGCTTGGGAGTATCGAGGATGTATGAGAGTTGTGGTGTGTATGGATGTGTATGTGTATGTGTCGGTTTATCGAGAGACGAGAGCTCGGTTTTTGTGTGTTTTCGGCTTAGGATCTCTAAGCCTTGGATGTGTAGGATGGTAGGGTTGAAGTAGGGTAAATGTAGCTGAAAAATGTAGGGTAAAAGTGAGTGAAAAGTTCTGAAATGCATGGGGGGGAGGGGGGGGGGAGGGTGAAGCGGTATTTATAGACTTCACCCCTCGACATAGGGGCACTCGATCGAGTGGCCCTAGTGCACTCGATCGAGTGCCTTCGCAAACGGGTCAAACCCGGGTTCAAGGCGCTCCACTCGATCGAGTGGGGTCAATCCACTCGATCGAGTGGGTCAAACGGGTGAGATAAAATAGGGAAGTTTTGACTTTGTAGTTGTGATTGATTTTTTTGAATTTTATTCTTTGCGCCAACTGAATTTAGCTGATTTATGAGACGGTTTCGTCTTTGACCGGGTTTTGACCCGGTCGCCAAAAGACGGGAATTATTTTTGGTGTCGGTTTTGGCCCAAATTAGTCCCATTTGACTCGGAACGACCCACTGGGCCTGGATTTGAGGTCTGTTTTGTGAGATTTTTACTCCGCTAAAAGTCCATGTCGGATATTATGAATTCCGAGTCCAAGTCCGAGTATACCAAGTCACGTTTGCGTCCGATCATCATCGGGTGTTTTTCGGAGACTACCATAGACACGTGGCAGTCAAAATGCGGGTGTCTACACCCGTATACAATAAATGCACACTAGATCGTGAATTAGTTAGACGGACGAACTTTAATTAATTACGCATTATATTGCATATTAATCAAAGGACGGAGGTTCGAGACCTAGGTGTGGTGCTAACCCGATCTCGAACCTCGATGCCTTGTCCCGACTTATCACCTCGAGAAATGGAGTCTAAATTAATTATGTGTCGGATACGACTAAAGAGTCGTCGACATAAAATTAATAGTGCGAGACCGTCGATCAAAATCGTTTTAGGTGTCGTGATATGCATGAGTTTTGAAAATTAGAATTACGTGATTGATTATGCACGTGTCGACTAAAAGTCGTAAAAAAATGACGAGGCTCAAATGTTGCATTGAAGCTTTCGAATTTCTGGGCTACAGGACCCACTCGATCGAGTCATGATCTGACTCGGTCGAGTGTGTCTTTAAAGTAGCTACTGTCCAGATTTTTGGGTGCTACTCGATCGAGTGGCCCATGGCACTCGAACGAGTGCCCCCTGTACGAGGCATGGCTCGTTTCATTTTTATTTGTTTGAATTCGATAATTGAACGAGTTAAATAAAAATATTGCATTATTTAAATTCAACTCGGTTCTCGATGTCATAAACGTGTATTATATGATTATGAGACCGTTATCGGGATTTTATGAAATATGCTATTATGTGATTGAAAAGTTTGATTAGTGACAAAATTGCATCCCTCTACGTCACGACATCGAAACTAATCCTTTCGGATTATGTGATGTCGGTTTTCGTGTCAACGGGTTCCGTGCTAATCATCGAAATGGGATCAAATACGTTCAACTAGGACCGATCACGATCACATCATGTCCTTGAGTACATTGGGGCGGCGCTCCTCGAAAAGGCGCCACCTCCGTCGTTACTCGTAAAGGAATTAGATGGACTTTAGGCGATCGTCATAGTCAAACGTATTCGAAACCGAGATTTTGATATTAGTATGTATATATACACGGTATAATAATGTTAGATGTTAGAATACGGAATTAAAGTGTTAGT
Source organism: Agrostemma githago (assembly GCA_958450325.1). Lineage (NCBI taxonomy): Eukaryota > Viridiplantae > Streptophyta > Magnoliopsida > Caryophyllales > Caryophyllaceae > Agrostemma > Agrostemma githago. The sequence goes on along the minus strand of OY288254.1, from coordinate 8,313,025 downwards.
ATTCAAAAATAAAAGTTAGTGTTAGGATACATAAATAAAATGTTAGTATACAAAATAAATAAAAAGTTAGTATGCACAAAATTAAAGGTTAGTGTTAGCGGTTAGTAATAATAATAATAATAATAATAATAATAATAATAATAATAATAATAATAATAATAATAATAATAATAATAGTACATAATATATATACATAAAAAACGATAAAAAGAGAAGGGAGAAAAAGAAACGGGGTTTGATGACACCCTCAACCTACATGCTTAAATGGCCTCGGAAACGAACTCGTAGTAGTGGCGTGTGCGCGGGAGTGTCGAGATATGTAGGGTGAGTTAGGGTGTGTTTGGTTAGGGAGAGGATGCTCTCGGGTCTTCGACGAGTTTTGATCTCGAGTTTGATTGTATGTATGTGTGTGTAGAGAGGATGTGAGTGTATAGGTTGAATATAGTAGGAATGTAGGGTTGAATGTTGTGTAAGTGTGATGAAGAGATGGCTGAAATTATGATGTAAAAGTTGTATAATGTGATGGGTTGATGGGGTATTTATAGGAGAACCCCATGACCTAGGGTCACTCGATCGAGTGGCCCTAGTGCACTCGATCGAGTGCCCTTGCAAACGGGCCAAACCCGGTTTTTTGGCGCTCCACTCGACCGAGTGGGTCTATCCACTCGATCGAGTGGATCAAGCAAATCGAGCTATTTTAGGAAGAGGTTGACTTTGTTGATTTGTTTGTTTTTATTTGAATTTAGACTTGGCGCCAGCTTCTAGAAGCTGAATTTGGCTGATTTTTGTGTCGGATTCATCTTTGACCGGGTTTTGACCCGGTCGCCAAAAGACGGTTTTATTTCCGGTGTCGGTTTTGGCCCAAATTAGTCTTATTTTGCTCGGGACGACCCACTGGGCCTGGATTTGAGATTGGTTTTGAGAGATTTGCACTCCGCTAAATGTCCACGTCGGATACTATTGATTCCGAGTCCGTATTCGAGCATATTAAGTCATGTTGACGTCCGATCATCATCGGGTGTTTTGTCGGGAACTGCTATAGACACTAGCAGGCAGAATGCGGGTGTCTACACTGAGAAACCAATCAAGTCTTCCATTACCGTCGACTCTTTGTTTGAAGTAGACATCACTGTCGGAAAGAGCGTTAATTATGCGCATGAATACGTGTTTACGCATTCGAAACCTACGGCAGAATAGCTCCTTATGATAAATCGGGTTCTGAAAATAGTCGTTCAGTAATTGCTGATGACCATCCTCACAATTCCTTTCAATATATCTCCTTGGTCGTCTAGGAGTACGAGTGAGTTGTGTATTAGATTGAATACGTTGGTTTATACGTTGACTTATGAGGTTGTTTAATTGCTCAGATTCTTCATCCACTTGAGATTCCCATTCATTATCTGAAATCTTATTTTGATTAACAACATCGTCATTTAAAGAATCTGAGCTAGAACTTGAAGTAGACATTTTTGTTTGTGATATACTATGTGATTATTATTTAGGAAGATTGAAAATGTTGTATTGGGTTTGATATCTATCATATGACTAATGATAGGTATATATAACCACCTTATTTTCTAACCCGATATCAAGGACTCATTTTAAATTTGTATCGCAACGGTCGTTTTTCAAAATTTGAATCTAACGAGCACAACTCCGACGACTCATTTTAAATTTGTATTGCAACGGTCGTTTTTCAAAATTTGAATCTAACGAACACAATTCCGACGACTCATTTTAAATTTGTATTGCAACAGTCGTTCTCAAAATTTGAATCTAACACTTTTTTTCTAACCCGTTTCAAAGGACTCATTTTAAATTTTTAGAGAACGGTTGTTTTCAAAATTTGAAATCCAACTACTATTTTTTACCCTCTTTCTCTATAAATAGAATGTGTAGAGCTAATTATTTTTCATTCCAAATTTTCATTTATTCCAACTCTCTCTAAAAATGTCTAGAGCCATGACCAATGTCGAATGTGTCAGAAACTACCAATTCAAAATCGATCAAATTATTTCTGAAACTTGTATGTTATTTGATCGTTTGACCAACATTATAGTACCTGCGACCATATGGCGTTTGATACGAAGGGAACCATCATTGTCTACTACAAATCGAATTCTTACCAGCTCTACTGTCCCCGTTTCATTTCCAGTTCCCTCTGAAGTTGTTTCAAACGGTATATGTTATAATTTTTTAATAACATATGTTTATTGTGATTTTGGCTCAACTATTTTTTATTGTCTACAGACACGGTACGTATTAAATACGATGAACTCGAACGTTTCAAGAGTGATGTGATTGAGCTATTCAAGCGACTTCAAACTGTTTTCCAATGGCGATTTGTGATTGAACTTTGTGGTGATGGAGGAAGGTTGTTACTTCCACAAGAAAAGCTGAATATGATCGATATATGTTGCGATTATATGGAAGAAATTTCACCAGTTGGCTGATGTCAATCCTACTGTTTATCATTTAATGTTTACTTTTAATGTTTAATGCCGGTTCTACGGAATATTAGTAATGGTTTAATGTTGTATTAGCGTATGATAATTTAAAATTGAAGTGCTTTTTTAATAAAGTGCATCACGTTCTCAAAATATGGTCGTCAGTTATTGTATATTATTTTAAGACGACACAAAAAATGAACTACAGTACATCAATAAAAAAAATTAAGACGCAATTAAAAATAAACTACCATAAAATATTTTTTAAGACGCAACGAAAAATGAACTACACTGCATAAAAATAGAATATTTCTTAAGACGCAATTAAAAATGAACTACACTACATAAAAATATAATACTCCTTAAGACACAATTGAAAATGGACTATACTACATAAAAATAAAAATGAACTACACTACATAAAAACAGAATATTTCTTAAGACGTAATTAAAGGATGAACATGACGACATACTCTCCCTAAAAATGAAAAATAGGAACTTCCAAAATTTAAATATCAGGGTAGTATTTTAATCTAAGTTTTTCATTCAATTCTTCATCCTTTGGACTTAAATGTTGTCTTGAAAGTAATGTATCCAAAATTTTCATCTCCACTTTGGTCTTCAGTCAGAAATTCGTACATTCCTCAATCTTCAAATCTGCGTCAATACGTCTTTGTCTAGCCTTCATTTGTAACTTTATATTATCCCCGTGCTTTTCAATACATGACTGATCATCTTCACTAAACATAGATTTTGCCATTTTTGATTTCCCATTACGCTTCTTTTTTGCCGCCTCCCGACCTTCTGGCCGTCTATTCACGTCATCATCGTAATTGACACTAGATGGAGTGGAGATACCAACATTAGTAGGAGTGGTATCAAAATCCGACCTCGATCTTTTGGAGCTGGAACTGCTTTTATTTGACATGTCACTAAAGTTGTTGTTTGGTAAGCTCCAATTTGAGTGCTTGCTCATAACGTTGTTGTAAACTTCAAAATATTCAAAATCGTTACCGTTGTTGCCTTTGCGAAATAATATTTGAGCCGCCTCAATATCATCTTCTATGTTGGTGCCACTCGCCGGTGGTCGATTAATAATTTTGCCGTAACAACTAACCCATTTGTTGAAAATGGTATTGAGCCGTTTAAAACGACCTTTTATAGCATCGCTACTCCTAATAGTTAGTTGAGTATTATTTTCGTTTTCGACCCTCGATTGTTGTAGACACCCACATTTGGCTGCTAGGTGTCTATAGCAAGTTTCCAAAAAAACACCGGATGATGATCGGACGCAAACGTGTTTCCACGCGCTCGGATGTGGGCTCAAAACCATTAGTTTTGGCTTGGGCTTTTTACGGAGTACAAATATCACAAAACCGACCTCAAATTCAAGCCCAGCGGGTCGTTTTCAATCACAAACATCATGTTGCAGGCCTTTTCGATCCCTGCTCGGACAACATTGTCGGGGGTGATGGCATAACCGAGACCAAAGTGAGATTCTTCGTCTTTGAGAACCTCAATGATCTTCCCAGCTGGAAGATCGGGTCGAGAGGTAGCCCCCGGAAAGTATCCTAGGTTTTGGAGCATCACGTCGATACTCGTAGTGAAGTAAGGCCTAAAGAGGTACTCCTCCTCGATCATCCCCACAAAATCGAACCCCCAGAGGTCCGTGCGTCCCGTGGCGTTACAGCTAGCCACAGTCATTGGTGTTGTCTCTAAAGTGATGACATCGTTAAGCAGAGGCATCTTGATCTTTCGGTGGAGGGTGGAGGACACCGCCTTGACCGCGTGGATCCAAGGCCTACCCAGGAGCAAGTTGAATGACGAGGTGACATCGATCACCTGGAACTCGAGCTCCTTTTCTATCGGACCGGTTATGATGGTCAGTTTCACGGCCCCAGCTACCGACTTCGGGCTCCCATCGAAAGCTTGGATGGTCTGAGCAGTCGGGATATAGTCAGCCTCGGTAATGCCGAGGGCTTTTGCAGTCCTTAGAGGAAGGACATTCACAGTGGACCCATCATCAACCAGGGTCATAGGGAGGTATTTTCCTCGGCAAACCACCGTAATGTAGAGGGCCAGATTGTGGTAGGCCCCGAATGGCGGTAGGTCGACTTCGGAGAAAATGATCGTCGGACCTCCTTCCTTAGCTTTGCCCTTTAGGTGGGGCAGGACCGTGGCTACCATCTCAGCAGGGGTAACCAAAGAGTCAACCTTAATTTGATCGAGAGCCTTTGTAAGTGCTTCCCGATGTTTCTTGAGAACTAACCAGGAGTTGCCATATAGTGAGGTCAACTCAGGCTTTCTTCAATTGTTTCACGAGAGCCGTCTCAGCAGTTGGCTCTTCAGGGGCGACTTCCGTAATGACGGTTGTCGGGATAGGGGCGTCCTTAGAGCTAGTGGCTTGGTAGGGACGACCAAGGTGGTTACTGGTTAGGACTCGGGATTTAGTCTTTCGAATCTCCTCGGCGGTGATGGGGACAACTTCCCCTTTTGCGAGGTAGACATCATCTTCGTCGTCGAACCAGATCCCGTTCACTTGCGGGATAAATGGAGAGATAAGGTGGGAGCAATCAATAACCTCCCCGGTAAAGATGGCGTGGGAGCTGAAAGGGTTCTCCTTGTTGTTGGGCTTATCTCCGGGTAGCGGGATTTTACCGCTTTCAATCAGGTCCTGAATCAGGTGCTTCAGCTTCCAGCACTTCTCGGTGTCATGCCCATTGCCTCGGTGGTACTGGCAATAGGCTTGGGCATTGTAGTTCTTGGAGCGTCGCTCAACCGGTACTTCAGGAGTTGGGCCTATCGGTTGGATTAGGCCTTTTGAGGATAGCCTTTGTAAGGCATAAGTATAGGTCGTGCCTATGTCAGTGAAAACCCGAGGTGGGGTGTTCTTCTTAGACGGGGCATCTAGTAGATTAATCGCGTCGAAAATGCTGCGGGTTGCAGCTTGAGGCTTGGTTGTGGAGGAAGAAGCCCCTTGGTAACCCTTAGCAGCGGCCTTAGTGAGGCCTTCCAGTCTTAAGTCATCTTCGATCCTCATACCCATTTCAGTAAGGGTGGTGAAATTGGGTATGACAGCATATCGGAGGTGAACCCGGTAAGATGGGAGGAGGTTCTTGACAAAAGCCTCCACCAAAGTCTTCTCACTGGGCTTATCGACCAGCTTTACACTCTCGGCCCTCCAGCGTTGAAGGTATTTGGTAAAACCTTCTTTCGGCTCCTGGGCCATAACCTCCAGAGATCTCATTGTGGTTTGGATCTCGGTGTTGTCAGCATAGTTCCGAGCGAACTCGGTGGCCACATCATCCCAAGTAGGGTATTTCTTTGGGTCTAGCCTGTAGTACCAGGCCCGAGGGTGCTTTTCAAGAGACGCAGCAAAGAGGTTCTTGAACATGGTAGAGTCCACCCCTTTGATGGCCATGAACTCCTTGAAGGCCCGTACATGTAGTAACGGGTCTTCAGTCCCTTCGAACATGGGCAAACCGGTGAGGTTCAGGTTTGCAGGCAGCTTGTCACTCAGTGGGTTATACTCCCGACTATTCTCCCGATGGATATTATTACTCCCAGTCAAGTGAACTTGTTCCTCTAGTCGACGTACTGAGCTAACTAGATCAGCCAGGGGCCTAATAGTCCCGGCATTTGGAGTCCTGTGCTCCACCGCAGCCAATCGAGTGACAATGGCAACTTGTCCAGCCCTCATTTCATTCAGTTGGGCGTCGATGTCGGCTTGTTTGTCGACCATGGCGTCCACAGAGGTTTTCAGATCAGCTAAAGTAGCTTCCATTCTGCGAGTGTGTCTGGTTGATGGTGGCCTGTCTGTAAGAACACCACGTAATCAGAAACCGAACCCAGTCTTGGAATCAAAGGAAAAAATACGTCCCGAGCGACCCAAAGGAAAGGATTGAATGGAAAAGACTCGAGAAAGACATCTAGACGGATGACTCGTGGGTGGTATGACTTCCTTAGGATTACGCATTCGAAACCTACGGCAGAATAGCTCCTTATGATAAATCGGGTTCTGAAAATAGTCGTTCAGTAATTGCTGATGACCATCCTCACAATTCCTTTCAATATATCTCCTTGGTCGTCTAGGAGTACGAGTGAGTTGTGTATTAGATTGAATACGTTGGTTTATACGTTGACTTATGAGGTTGTTTAATTGCTCAGATTCTTCATCCACTTGAGATTCCCATTCATTATCTGAAATCTTATTTTGATTAACAACATCGTCATTTAAAGAATCTGAGCTAGAACTTGAAGTAGACATTTTTGTTTGTGATATACTATGTGATTATTATTTAGGAAGATTGAAAATGTTGTATTGGGTTTGATATCTATCATATGACTAATGATAGGTATATATAACCACCTTATTTTCTAACCCGATATCAAGGACTCATTTTAAATTTGTATCGCAACGGTCGTTTTTCAAAATTTGAATCTAACGAGCACAACTCCGACGACTCATTTTAAATTTGTATTGCAACGGTCGTTTTTCAAAATTTGAATCTAACGAACACAATTCCGACGACTCATTTTAAATTTGTATTGCAACAGTCGTTCTCAAAATTTGAATCTAACACTTTTTTTCTAACCCGTTTCAAAGGACTCATTTTAAATTTTTAGAGAACGGTTGTTTTCAAAATTTGAAATCCAACTACTATTTTTTACCCTCTTTCTCTATAAATAGAATGTGTAGAGCTAATTATTTTTCATTCCAAATTTTCATTTATTCCAACTCTCTCTAAAAATGTCTAGAGCCATGACCAATGTCGAATGTGTCAGAAACTACCAATTCAAAATCGATCAAATTATTTCTGAAACTTGTATGTTATTTGATCGTTTGACCAACATTATAGTACCTGCGACCATATGGCGTTTGATACGAAGGGAACCATCATTGTCTACTACAAATCGAATTCTTACCAGCTCTACTGTCCCCGTTTCATTTCCAGTTCCCTCTGAAGTTGTTTCAAACGGTATATGTTATAATTTTTTAATAACATATGTTTATTGTGATTTTGGCTCAACTATTTTTTATTGTCTACAGACACGGTACGTATTAAATACGATGAACTCGAACGTTTCAAGAGTGATGTGATTGAGCTATTCAAGCGACTTCAAACTGTTTTCCAATGGCGATTTGTGATTGAACTTTGTGGTGATGGAGGAAGGTTGTTACTTCCACAAGAAAAGCTGAATATGATCGATATATGTTGCGATTATATGGAAGAAATTTCACCAGTTGGCTGATGTCAATCCTACTGTTTATCATTTAATGTTTACTTTTAATGTTTAATGCCGGTTCTACGGAATATTAGTAATGGTTTAATGTTGTATTAGCGTATGATAATTTAAAATTGAAGTGCTTTTTTAATAAAGTGCATCACGTTCTCAAAATATGGTCGTCAGTTATTGTATATTATTTTAAGACGACACAAAAAATGAACTACAGTACATCAATAAAAAAAATTAAGACGCAATTAAAAATAAACTACCATAAAATATTTTTTAAGACGCAACGAAAAATGAACTACACTGCATAAAAATAGAATATTTCTTAAGACGCAATTAAAAATGAACTACACTACATAAAAATATAATACTCCTTAAGACACAATTGAAAATGGACTATACTACATAAAAATAAAAATGAACTACACTACATAAAAACAGAATATTTCTTAAGACGTAATTAAAGGATGAACATGACGACATACTCTCCCTAAAAATGAAAAATAGGAACTTCCAAAATTTAAATATCAGGGTAGTATTTTAATCTAAGTTTTTCATTCAATTCTTCATCCTTTGGACTTAAATGTTGTCTTGAAAGTAATGTATCCAAAATTTTCATCTCCACTTTGGTCTTCAGTCAGAAATTCGTACATTCCTCAATCTTCAAATCTGCGTCAATACGTCTTTGTCTAGCCTTCATTTGTAACTTTATATTATCCCCGTGCTTTTCAATACATGACTGATCATCTTCACTAAACATAGATTTTGCCATTTTTGATTTCCCATTACGCTTCTTTTTTGCCGCCTCCCGACCTTCTGGCCGTCTATTCACGTCATCATCGTAATTGACACTAGATGGAGTGGAGATACCAACATTAGTAGGAGTGGTATCAAAATCCGACCTCGATCTTTTGGAGCTGGAACTGCTTTTATTTGACATGTCACTAAAGTTGTTGTTTGGTAAGCTCCAATTTGAGTGCTTGCTCATAACGTTGTTGTAAACTTCAAAATATTCAAAATCGTTACCGTTGTTGCCTTTGCGAAATAATATTTGAGCCGCCTCAATATCATCTTCTATGTTGGTGCCACTCGCCGGTGGTCGATTAATAATTTTGCCGTAACAACTAACCCATTTGTTGAAAATGGTATTGAGCCGTTTAAAACGACCTTTTATAGCATCGCTACTCCTAATAGTTAGTTGAGTATTATTTTCGTTTTCGACCCTCGATTGTTGTAGACACCCACATTTGGCTGCTAGGTGTCTATAGCAAGTTTCCAAAAAAACACCGGATGATGATCGGACGCAAACGTGTTTCCACGCGCTCGGATGTGGGCTCAAAACCATTAGTTTTGGCTTGGGCTTTTTACGGAGTACAAATATCACAAAACCGACCTCAAATTCAAGCCCAGCGGGTCGTTTTCAATCACAAACATCATGTTGCAGGCCTTTTCGATCCCTGCTCGGACAACATTGTCGGGGGTGATGGCATAACCGAGACCAAAGTGAGATTCTTCGTCTTTGAGAACCTCAATGATCTTCCCAGCTGGAAGATCGGGTCGAGAGGTAGCCCCCGGAAAGTATCCTAGGTTTTGGAGCATCACGTCGATACTCGTAGTGAAGTAAGGCCTAAAGAGGTACTCCTCCTCGATCATCCCCACAAAATCGAACCCCCAGAGGTCCGTGCGTCCCGTGGCGTTACAGCTAGCCACAGTCATTGGTGTTGTCTCTAAAGTGATGACATCGTTAAGCAGAGGCATCTTGATCTTTCGGTGGAGGGTGGAGGACACCGCCTTGACCGCGTGGATCCAAGGCCTACCCAGGAGCAAGTTGAATGACGAGGTGACATCGATCACCTGGAACTCGAGCTCCTTTTCTATCGGACCGGTTATGATGGTCAGTTTCACGGCCCCAGCTACCGACTTCGGGCTCCCATCGAAAGCTTGGATGGTCTGAGCAGTCGGGATATAGTCAGCCTCGGTAATGCCGAGGGCTTTTGCAGTCCTTAGAGGAAGGACATTCACAGTGGACCCATCATCAACCAGGGTCATAGGGAGGTATTTTCCTCGGCAAACCACCGTAATGTAGAGGGCCAGATTGTGGTAGGCCCCGAATGGCGGTAGGTCGACTTCGGAGAAAATGATCGTCGGACCTCCTTCCTTAGCTTTGCCCTTTAGGTGGGGCAGGACCGTGGCTACCATCTCAGCAGGGGTAACCAAAGAGTCAACCTTAATTTGATCGAGAGCCTTTGTAAGTGCTTCCCGATGTTTCTTGAGAACTAACCAGGAGTTGCCATATAGTGAGGTCAACTCAGGCTTTCTTCAATTGTTTCACGAGAGCCGTCTCAGCAGTTGGCTCTTCAGGGGCGACTTCCGTAATGACGGTTGTCGGGATAGGGGCGTCCTTAGAGCTAGTGGCTTGGTAGGGACGACCAAGGTGGTTACTGGTTAGGACTCGGGATTTAGTCTTTCGAATCTCCTCGGCGGTGATGGGGACAACTTCCCCTTTTGCGAGGTAGACATCATCTTCGTCGTCGAACCAGATCCCGTTCACTTGCGGGATAAATGGAGAGATAAGGTGGGAGCAATCAATAACCTCCCCGGTAAAGATGGCGTGGGAGCTGAAAGGGTTCTCCTTGTTGTTGGGCTTATCTCCGGGTAGCGGGATTTTACCGCTTTCAATCAGGTCCTGAATCAGGTGCTTCAGCTTCCAGCACTTCTCGGTGTCATGCCCATTGCCTCGGTGGTACTGGCAATAGGCTTGGGCATTGTAGTTCTTGGAGCGTCGCTCAACCGGTACTTCAGGAGTTGGGCCTATCGGTTGGATTAGGCCTTTTGAGGATAGCCTTTGTAAGGCATAAGTATAGGTCGTGCCTATGTCAGTGAAAACCCGAGGTGGGGTGTTCTTCTTAGACGGGGCATCTAGTAGATTAATCGCGTCGAAAATGCTGCGGGTTGCAGCTTGAGGCTTGGTTGTGGAGGAAGAAGCCCCTTGGTAACCCTTAGCAGCGGCCTTAGTGAGGCCTTCCAGTCTTAAGTCATCTTCGATCCTCATACCCATTTCAGTAAGGGTGGTGAAATTGGGTATGACAGCATATCGGAGGTGAACCCGGTAAGATGGGAGGAGGTTCTTGACAAAAGCCTCCACCAAAGTCTTCTCACTGGGCTTATCGACCAGCTTTACACTCTCGGCCCTCCAGCGTTGAAGGTATTTGGTAAAACCTTCTTTCGGCTCCTGGGCCATAACCTCCAGAGATCTCATTGTGGTTTGGATCTCGGTGTTGTCAGCATAGTTCCGAGCGAACTCGGTGGCCACATCATCCCAAGTAGGGTATTTCTTTGGGTCTAGCCTGTAGTACCAGGCCCGAGGGTGCTTTTCAAGAGACGCAGCAAAGAGGTTCTTGAACATGGTAGAGTCCACCCCTTTGATGGCCATGAACTCCTTGAAGGCCCGTACATGTAGTAACGGGTCTTCAGTCCCTTCGAACATGGGCAAACCGGTGAGGTTCAGGTTTGCAGGCAGCTTGTCACTCAGTGGGTTATACTCCCGACTATTCTCCCGATGGATATTATTACTCCCAGTCAAGTGAACTTGTTCCTCTAGTCGACGTACTGAGCTAACTAGATCAGCCAGGGGCCTAATAGTCCCGGCATTTGGAGTCCTGTGCTCCACCGCAGCCAATCGAGTGACAATGGCAACTTGTCCAGCCCTCATTTCATTCAGTTGGGCGTCGATGTCGGCTTGTTTGTCGACCATGGCGTCCACAGAGGTTTTCAGATCAGCTAAAGTAGCTTCCATTCTGCGAGTGTGTCTGGTTGATGGTGGCCTGTCTGTAAGAACACCACGTAATCAGAAACCGAACCCAGTCTTGGAATCAAAGGAAAAAATACGTCCCGAGCGACCCAAAGGAAAGGATTGAATGGAAAAGACTCGAGAAAGACATCTAGACGGATGACTCGTGGGTGGTATGACTTCCTTAGGATTACGCATTCGAAACCTACGGCAGAATAGCTCCTTATGATAAATCGGGTTCTGAAAATAGTCGTTCAGTAATTGCTGATGACCATCCTCACAATTCCTTTCAATATATCTCCTTGGTCGTCTAGGAGTACGAGTGAGTTGTGTATTAGATTGAATACGTTGGTTTATACGTTGACTTATGAGGTTGTTTAATTGCTCAGATTCTTCATCCACTTGAGATTCCCATTCATTATCTGAAATCTTATTTTGATTAACAACATCGTCATTTAAAGAATCTGAGCTAGAACTTGAAGTAGACATTTTTGTTTGTGATATACTATGTGATTATTATTTAGGAAGATTGAAAATGTTGTATTGGGTTTGATATCTATCATATGACTAATGATAGGTATATATAACCACCTTATTTTCTAACCCGATATCAAGGACTCATTTTAAATTTGTATCGCAACGGTCGTTTTTCAAAATTTGAATCTAACGAGCACAACTCCGACGACTCATTTTAAATTTGTATTGCAACGGTCGTTTTTCAAAATTTGAATCTAACGAACACAATTCCGACGACTCATTTTAAATTTGTATTGCAACAGTCGTTCTCAAAATTTGAATCTAACACTTTTTTTCTAACCCGTTTCAAAGGACTCATTTTAAATTTTTAGAGAACGGTTGTTTTCAAAATTTGAAATCCAACTACTATTTTTTACCCTCTTTCTCTATAAATAGAATGTGTAGAGCTAATTATTTTTCATTCCAAATTTTCATTTATTCCAACTCTCTCTAAAAATGTCTAGAGCCATGACCAATGTCGAATGTGTCAGAAACTACCAATTCAAAATCGATCAAATTATTTCTGAAACTTGTATGTTATTTGATCGTTTGACCAACATTATAGTACCTGCGACCATATGGCGTTTGATACGAAGGGAACCATCATTGTCTACTACAAATCGAATTCTTACCAGCTCTACTGTCCCCGTTTCATTTCCAGTTCCCTCTGAAGTTGTTTCAAACGGTATATGTTATAATTTTTTAATAACATATGTTTATTGTGATTTTGGCTCAACTATTTTTTATTGTCTACAGACACGGTACGTATTAAATACGATGAACTCGAACGTTTCAAGAGTGATGTGATTGAGCTATTCAAGCGACTTCAAACTGTTTTCCAATGGCGATTTGTGATTGAACTTTGTGGTGATGGAGGAAGGTTGTTACTTCCACAAGAAAAGCTGAATATGATCGATATATGTTGCGATTATATGGAAGAAATTTCACCAGTTGGCTGATGTCAATCCTACTGTTTATCATTTAATGTTTACTTTTAATGTTTAATGCCGGTTCTACGGAATATTAGTAATGGTTTAATGTTGTATTAGCGTATGATAATTTAAAATTGAAGTGCTTTTTTAATAAAGTGCATCACGTTCTCAAAATATGGTCGTCAGTTATTGTATATTATTTTAAGACGACACAAAAAATGAACTACAGTACATCAATAAAAAAAATTAAGACGCAATTAAAAATAAACTACCATAAAATATTTTTTAAGACGCAACGAAAAATGAACTACACTGCATAAAAATAGAATATTTCTTAAGACGCAATTAAAAATGAACTACACTACATAAAAATATAATACTCCTTAAGACACAATTGAAAATGGACTATACTACATAAAAATAAAAATGAACTACACTACATAAAAACAGAATATTTCTTAAGACGTAATTAAAGGATGAACATGACGACATACTCTCCCTAAAAATGAAAAATAGGAACTTCCAAAATTTAAATATCAGGGTAGTATTTTAATCTAAGTTTTTCATTCAATTCTTCATCCTTTGGACTTAAATGTTGTCTTGAAAGTAATGTATCCAAAATTTTCATCTCCACTTTGGTCTTCAGTCAGAAATTCGTACATTCCTCAATCTTCAAATCTGCGTCAATACGTCTTTGTCTAGCCTTCATTTGTAACTTTATATTATCCCCGTGCTTTTCAATACATGACTGATCATCTTCACTAAACATAGATTTTGCCATTTTTGATTTCCCATTACGCTTCTTTTTTGCCGCCTCCCGACCTTCTGGCCGTCTATTCACGTCATCATCGTAATTGACACTAGATGGAGTGGAGATACCAACATTAGTAGGAGTGGTATCAAAATCCGACCTCGATCTTTTGGAGCTGGAACTGCTTTTATTTGACATGTCACTAAAGTTGTTGTTTGGTAAGCTCCAATTTGAGTGCTTGCTCATAACGTTGTTGTAAACTTCAAAATATTCAAAATCGTTACCGTTGTTGCCTTTGCGAAATAATATTTGAGCCGCCTCAATATCATCTTCTATGTTGGTGCCACTCGCCGGTGGTCGATTAATAATTTTGCCGTAACAACTAACCCATTTGTTGAAAATGGTATTGAGCCGTTTAAAACGACCTTTTATAGCATCGCTACTCCTAATAGTTAGTTGAGTATTATTTTCGTTTTCGACCCTCGATTGTTGTAGACACCCACATTTGGCTGCTAGGTGTCTATAGCAAGTTTCCAAAAAAACACCGGATGATGATCGGACGCAAACGTGTTTCCACGCGCTCGGATGTGGGCTCAAAACCATTAGTTTTGGCTTGGGCTTTTTACGGAGTACAAATATCACAAAACCGACCTCAAATTCAAGCCCAGCGGGTCGTTTTCAATCAAATAAGACTAATTTGGGTCAAAACCGACACCGAAAATAAAACCAACTTTTAGCGATTGGGTCAAACCCCGGTCAAAGCCGTTTCCGAGACACAAAAATAGTCGTACAAACATCAAAAGTCCAACCCAAATACAAGGCCTACAAAAAATACCCAATCCAAAGTCCAAAAACCTGGACCCTTCGCTCCAGCTGACCCACTCGATCGAGTTTCAGCCCACTCGATCGAGTGAGCCCTCAAACAGGCCCGTCTGCGGCTACTTTGGGCCACTCGACCGAGTCAGCAGATTACTCGGTCGAGTAACCTTAGACAGGGAGATGGAGCATTGCCTATATATACACCCCTTTTGCATGCATGCAAACAACTTTTACAACCCCATAATTTTACATTACCGAAAAAAACCCTACACATCCTTACAACCCTAAACCCTAGCATCTAGGAATCAAACCCTAAACCGCCATAACTCCGTCTACATCTCGATACTCCCGTGCAAGCCACAATTAACGAGTCCCGTCCGAGAACAAGAAACATGTAGGTTGAGGGTGCCCAATCCCGATTTCTCCTTTCTCCTCCTTTCTTCTTCCCGCGTCGTCCGTCTCGTCGTCTTCGTCTTGTTTTTCGTTTTTTTATTTTTTTTTATCGCGTTTCTAATATCAATATTATTACTAGTATAAAACATTAAAATACTCGCTAATTCGTGTCGAATATGAGGGATGACGGAATAAGAAAACACGAATAAAAGGGTGTTTCACCCGACGTGGCCGGTCGCTTATCCCGACACCCCGGATGTTTGATTGTTGAAGCGAGTCAACGTCAACAAAATCGTTTTTTTATTCTTGTCGCGTCGTTATCATCAATACCGCATACATCGATTTCCAAAAAAATTATTTGTCGAAACCCGTTGACGCGGATCCGACATCACATAATCCGCAAGGATTTATTACGATGTCGGGATGCCGAGGGAATCAAATCAAGTCTTTTTAATTCAAGTAGTTGTAAAGAGTCATTCTTTAGATTCGATACCAATTCAATAATTGGATGTCGTATCTAAACGAATTAGTCAACAAATCTAGCTAATACGAATTCGTTGAAGCTAAAATAGATGTCACATAATTCGAAAGAATTAATTACGACACTATAAGCGCGGAGATAATCTATTTCGTGTTAGTCGATTTAAAACGACTTACAAACGTATTTTTTTAGATTTCGCTCTAAATATTCGATATCGATTCAATAATCGAATATCGGATATGACGAGTATCAAAGTCCGAATCGAGTATAAATCTTATAATATTTATGCCCGACTCAACAAAATTATCGAGTTTCCTAAATCAAGAAAAAGCAATTTCAACATCAATAATAAATTGCAAAGCGAACCCTAGTTCGTACAGGGGGCACTCGATCGAGTGGCACCCCAAAAATCGAGGCAGAAGGTTTTTTTAACCACCACTCGGTCAAGTCTCGCAATGACTCGATCGAGTGGCGGCTCACTCGGCCGAGTTCTTCAATAACTTGATCGAGTGACATCTAAAAAATGGGACATAAACTTTTTCCGAGGACCACTCGGTCGAGTCCTTCAATGACTCGATCGAGTGGCCTTATCACGTCAAAACCGTGAGTCCTACAATGTTTTCAAGTCTCGATAATACATTTTTCTATGACTTAGGTCAACACGTGTCAAGTCAATCACATGTCGTACTACTTTTCCAAAACCATGCATCATGATTACAATATTGTATAGCATTCTACATTATTTGCAAACCGTTATTATCATCATTACCGTTACTAACAAGTTTGTTCCTTTTTTTTGTCGATTTATTTTCGTTGTTTATTTTATTGTACTAAAATGAACCTCGCATGCTAAATATAACTTTGACGTTAGTATTAGATGCATTAAATTGAGATAGCAACCTATTCAATTATTCGCATGTTTAGTTAAAACGTTGTTGGCATATCGTCCATCGTATTACTAACGCATGTATTCGAGAGTCAAACGATATCTTAGTAGAGGCCGCTAATGTGCGGGCGGGGTTGGGTGTTCTTTGTGAACTTCCCAACACGTACCCTTACCCCTTACTCAGAACCTCGGTTTCCGGATGTCCAAAACCGTTGACGCACGAGAGTCATTCAATATACGGTATCGATAATGTCGGTATCGGTATCGGTATCAAATGCAAAGGGACGAGCCCAATAAACTCTGACATCCGAATGGGCCATACTTTGTGTATGGCTCACTAAGATATAGAGTGGGTTCGAACGGGCCCGAACTCCCACAAAGTTCGGTGGCGACTCCACTTCGATTTAAATTTTAATTCGACCCATCTCATATGGAGATTCATTCGCCTCCCCAAACCCGCGCGTGGCCGCGTCGGGGTGGACCTATGTCATGTCCACAATTTGGCGACTCCGCTGGGGATTAACTGATGCGTGACTTACCATCGGCATCCTCAGGGTGAGACTCGAATAGAAATTGTTTGACTAGTACATTACGCATTTTAGTTTTACGGTTCATGCATAACCCTATATTTTCCCGGGTCGGTACTGGTGACCGACGTCCCACTATACCGTGATGTACTCCAATATGGATATGTCAAAGGTGTCCATAGTCGATTCGTATGGGTTTCGCGGCATGTTCTAAGCTCAACTCGACTTAGGAAGTCCGTCTCGATTCTCGGATAGGCTATGTGCACTGGTATAGACCCTTTATAGACCGACCGAGACTTAATGTAGAACATACATAGTGTCGTTATAATGCTTGCGTGACTATGTGCTACTTGGTTTCTAAGGTCGTTTTTCAAAAACAGTCATTTTCAAAAATTGCATCTTTTTTCAAAATATCCAATTTCAAAACCCGGGACATATACCGAGTTTAGGACTTATGATTTTACTCAAAATAGCCTATTTCTAGCCGGTATTTTGCCCATTTCAAAACTTGAAAATATTTTCGAACTTTCAAAATTGTGGCCCGATACACTTTTCCGATTTTCGAAAAAAATTGGGCCTTCTACCGAGTTTTTTGGATTTTTTTCAAAATCCTTTTCAAAACCTTCCTCTTCTTAGGACTTCCCGTATTTAGCAGTGTCGGGTCGTGTCATAAGTCGTCGAAGTCTATAGCGTCGAAACTCTGTTGATCTTACATCACGAGTTTCCTCCCCGGTCCGCCTTATTTGACTAAGACATGGTCCACCTACGTCGGACATACTCCTAAAAAGGAGGGGCCGTTTTCACGCTAGAGTCCAAAGTCTGGGGATGTCTCACGTGGACCTTCATTCGAACAGGACCCGGCCCACATTGCCGGATCCTAAGGGAGGCCCACCTTTCACAAGTCACCCGTCTAGGTGTCTTTTCCGAGTCATTTCCTTTTCAGTCTTGCTCGGGATGTACTTTTTATTCCAGGATTTGGGCTAGTTTCTGATTACGCGGTATTCTTACAGACAGGCCACTCATAACCAGACGCCAACGCAAGATGCAGGAAACCTTTGACGAGCTGAAAGCCGCGCTGGTTAAGATGGAAACTCAATTGACGGCCATCAGGACCGACCAAACCACCCTTGCCACCCGTTTGAGCGCCGTGGAGAAAGGGACTCCCACAGCTGGATCCGAGCCCACTGGGCCCATAGCTGAACTAATCAGCGTTGTTCGCAAGCTTGAAGAACAGGTCTACTTGTCAACAAGCAACTCGATCCATATGGAGAATGCTCGCTCCTACTCGCCTCTGAATGACGAGTTACCCGCCAGACTCAACCTCACGGGAATACCGATGTTTGAGGGTACTGATGATCCGGTCCACCACATCCGGGCTTTCAAAGAATTTGTGGTTGTCAAGGGGGTGAGGTCCACCATGTTTAAGCACTTGTTCGCTTCCTCCCTCGAGAAGCATCCCAAAGCCTGGTACTACAGGCTCGATTCCAAGAAGTACAAGACTTGGGACGATGTGGCCACTGAACTTGCTCGAAATTATACTGATAATACTGAGATCCAGACTACGATGCATACTCTGGAAGTCATGGCCCAAGAGCCCAAAGAAGGGTTCACCAAATTAAATACCTTCAAAGGTGGAGGGCCGAGAGTGTGAAGCTGATTGATAATCCCAGCGAGAAAGTACTGGTGGAGGCCTTTGTCAAGAACCTCCTCCCTTCCTGCCGGGTCCATCTCCGGTATGCTGTCATTCCCAACTTTGCCACTCTAACCGAAATGGGCACAAGGATCGAGGATGATTTAAGGTTAGAGAGCCTGACTAAGGCCTCTACCAATGGATATCAAGAGGCCAGTTCATCTGTGAGCAAGCCTACACCTGCAGCTGCAACCCGCAGCATCTTCGATGAGGTGAATCTACTGGATACCTCATCCAAAAAGAATACTCCAACTCGGGTATTCACGGATATAGGGACTATCTATACCTACGCCTTACAGAGGCTATCCTCAAAGGGCCTAATCCAACCGATAGGCCCAACTCCAGAAGTTCCAGTGGAGAAAAGGTCCAAAAGCTATAATGCCCAGGCCTACTGCCAATATCATCGAGGTAATGGGCACGACACCTGCTGGAAATTGAAGCACCTGATCCAAGATCTGATCGAAAGCGGGAAGATACCATTGCCCGGGGACAAACCGAGCAATAAAGAGAACCCGTTCAGTGCTCATGCTATATTCACTGGAGAGGTAATCGACTGTTCACACCTCATTTCCCCCTATATCCCACAAATTAACGGGATATGGTTCGATGATGAGGAAGATGTTTACCTAGCTAAAGGGGAAGTTGTCCCCATCACCTGTGAAGAGGTTCGAAAGGCTAAGTCTAAAACCTTAGCCACCAACCACCTCGCCACCACCAGGCGTCCTACCCCAACGACCGTCACTAAACCTGCCAGGACGGAACCTACTCTTGAAGAACCAACGAACGACACGGCCTTGGTCCAACAATTGAAGAGGGTTCGAGCCGATCTAACCATCTGGCAACTTCTGGTTAGCTCACAAGAACATCGGGAAGCACTGACTAAGGCTCTCGATCAAATTACGGTCGACTCACAGGTTACCCCCGCTAAAATGGTAGCCACTATTATGCCCTATCTCAAGGGCAAGTCCAAGGAAGAAGGCCCACTCATCACCTTCTCCGAGTCTGATCTTCCACCGTTCGGGGCCGCCCATGACTTGGCCCTGTACATCACGGTCATTTGCCGAGGGAAATACCTCCCAATGACCCTAATAGACGACGGATCCGCCATGAACGTCCTTCCTTTAAGGACCGCTAAGGCCCTCGGCATCACCGAGGCCGACTACCTCCCGACGGCGCAAACTATCCAGGCTTTTGACGGAAGCCCAAAACCGGTTGCCGGGGCCGTTAAACTGACAATAATAACAGGCCCAATTGAGAAAGAACTGGAATTTCAGGTGATTGATGTCACCTCATCCTTTAACTTGCTGCTCGGAAGGCCTTGGATCCATGCAGTCAAGGCCGTGTCTTCTACCCTTCATAGGAAGTTTAAAATGCCTCTTCAAGACGGTATCATCACACTGGAGGCAACCCCCATGACCGTGGCTAGCTACAATGCCACAGGCCGGGTTGAACCACGAGGATTCGACTTCGTGGGAATGATAGAAGGGGAATATCTCTTCAAACCCTACTTCACTACTAGCATCGATATGATGCTACAAAACTTGGGCTATCTACCGGGGGCTACCTCGAGACCATATCTTCCAACTGGGAAGATAATCGAAGTGCTAAACGATGGAGAATCGCGATCCGGTCTAGGGTATATTGCAACCCTCGAAAACATGGTCCGGGCCGGTCTCCAAGAGGCCCAAAACATCATCAAGGGTACCTACTTGGGCCCTTATAGCCCAAAATTAACTGACTACTTTGTCACTCCGGTATTCGGGGCTATTCAAGTGGGCCTCTACCAACCCACTATCACATATCCCGAGACCAAAATGGCTCAGGAATGCAATTTCATCCCCGATGACATATTTGCCCTCTTCCAGACGGAACCAAGGAGGGCACCGACAATTCCGAGCCCGTGCTGGGGCTCCTATTCGGAGAAGACAAGGCCATCCCTGCTCCCAAAGAAGATCTGGTCAACCTAATCCTCCGCAGTAACCGGTTTGACCCGACTAAGTTGATTTCTGAAGTTGGTGCAGACACCGGTAAGAGGGCCTGGAGGAAGACCATCAAGTGAACCGACAGCCAGAGTCGAGTCTACAAGCAAACCACCGGCGAAGGAGACATGCCGGATACCGAGTCCGAGTCGGAGTCAGAGTCAGAGTCGGAGTCAGAGTCCGAGTCTAGGGGGTCTGGTGCTAGAGTCCGGTCTGTAACCCCTATCCCTTTAGTCACTTCCATTGGAGTCTCAGAGCCTATCCCGAGAGCACTCCCTATCCCGTCTCTGACCAACGATCAGATGACCGCTCTCTTCGAGCTGTTTTCCAAATTTACTATTAATAATAACGAAAACCGTTCCGCTTACGACTTGTCTTCTTTCCAAAATTCTTTCAATTTCAAAAATTTTATATGCAATGACATTGAGAAACCCGACGAATAGGTACCTCTGCCTCCGCATCTGATCGAGCAACTCGAACAAAGGGAATCCCGAGATCTGGTAATTGAAGAAACCGAGTCCATCAATGTGGGTACCCCTTTAGAGCCCCAGATGCTTAAGTTGGGCCTATCCTTAGATCCCGAGGAGAGAAAAAAATTCACAGACCTCCTCCAAGAGTTCAAGGACGTCTTCGCATGGTCCTACAAGGACATGCCGGGGATAGATCGGGAAATAGGTGAACACCGTATACCCATCAAAGATGGGTGCAAGCCGGTAAAACAGAAACTCCGAAGAATGAGGCCCGAATGGTCTCTCAAAGTCAAAGAAGAAGTTGACAAGCAATTCAAAGCAGACTTTATACAAGTGTCTGAATATCCAGAATGGGTTGCAAACATCGTGCCGGTACCGAAAAAGGACGGTAAGGTGCGGGTATGTGTGGACTTCCGGGACCTTAATAAGGCCAGCTCAAAAGATGATTTTCCGTTACCACACATCGACATACTGGTGGATAACACGACTGATCATGCCCTTCTATCATTCATGGACGGGTATGCCGGATACAATCAAATCAAGATGGCGGAAGAAGATATGAGTAAGACCACCTTCATTACACCTTGGGGTACTTACTGTTACACCGTTATGTCGTTTGGGCTCATCAACGTCGGGGCCACTTACCAACAAACCGCCACGACCCTATTGCATGACATGATGCAGAAAGAAGTGGAGGTTTACGTGGACGACATGATCGTCAAGTCCAAAGATCGAAGCGGGCAAATCTCGGCCCTAAGAAAATTCTTCACCCGATTGCGTAAGTACAATATGAGGCTAAACCCTCAAAAGTGCAGTTTCGGGGTAACATTGGGCAAATTAATGGGCCATATCGTTAGCCAACGCGACATCGAGGTCGACCCAGCTAAAATCAAAGCCATTACCGAGATGCAGTCACCTAAGACCGAAAAAGAGATAAGGGGGTTTTTCAGGAAAGTCCAATACATCAGCCGGTTCATTTCAAAGCTAACCATGGTATGCGAGCCCATTTTCAAGAAACTGAAGATAGGAGAACGGGAACTATGGGACGATAAATGTCAAACGACTTTCAATAAAATCAGGAGATTCTGTCTGCTCCACCGGTATTAATGTCACCTCAACACGGCCTGCCTTTGTCGTTATACCTAACAACAACCGAGACAGCCATGGGGGCTATGCTGGCCCAGACAGTCGATTCAGAAGAACGGGCTATTTACTACATCAGTAAGAAGTTCCTGGAATACGAGTGTAAGTACACAATGCTCGAAAAGACGTGCCTAGCGTTGGTTTGGGCCACTAAAAAGCTCCGACACTATATGCTTAGTCACGAGGTACATGTTCTATCCAAAATGGATCCTATCAAGTACTTATTCGAGAAGCCCATCCTTAACGGTCGGATGTCCAGATGGACTTTGATGCTAGCAGAATTTGACCTTAAGTTCGTACCGTTAAAAGCCATCAAAGGTCGGGTAGTAGCAGAGTTCCTTGCTGATAGTCCGGTATCTAAAGAGGGACACCGATACTTGGGCCTTCCCAGACGAAGACATATTCCATACCGACACAAAAACATGGGATTTATATTTTGACGGGGCGTCCAACTTCTGAGGATTTGGGGTCGGGATTCTGTTAATCTCGCCACAAGGGGAACATACCCCATTATCCATTAAACTAGACTTTCACGTGACTAACAACGCATCCGAATATGAAGCATGCATTCACAGATTGCAAGCCGCTGCTGATTTAGGAGTAACGAACCTCCGGGTCCACGGTGACTCATCGCTAGTCCTCAATCAAGCGCTTCAAAAATGGAAAACTCGAAATGCCAATCTCGTGGCTTACCAAGCACGAGTAAGGGTTCTAGAGAAACAATTCCAAAAGGTAGAATACATCTATCTACCTCGGGAAGAAAATCAATTCGCAGATGCACTTTCCAAATTAGCATCTTTATTGAATATCCCGGAGCACCTAACCAGCATGCCGATTTGCGTCGAAAGGCGGTCCGAGCCGGCATATATCCACGCCATCCAGGACATCGAAATAATTGATCCGAAACCTTGGTATCAGGCCGTTCTAACATACTTAACAACGGAAGAATATCCTCCGGGAGCTGAAAACCGGGCCAAGAAAGCCCTACGAAGATTGACCACCCAGTTTGTTCGTACGGACGACGGACAGTTATACAAAAAGACGGCACAGGGGGCTCTTTTTCTATGTGTCGACAAAATACAGGCCGAAAAGATCATGGTCGAGGTACACGATGGTAAAAATGGCCCGCATATGAATGCCCATAAGCTAGCCCGAAAAATCATGAGGCTCGGATACTATTGGAACAGCATGGAGACCGAATGTCAGTTATATGTCAAACACTGCCATAACTCTCAGATTTTCGCCAATGTGCAGCATATGCCATCATCCCTACTATACACCATGACATCGCCATGACCGTTCTCAACGTGGGGTATTGATATAATTGGCAAAGTACACCCTTCCGGGACAGGAGGTCACTGTTTCATTTTGGTAGCTATCGACTATTTCACCAAATGGGTCGAAGCCGAATCATATCAGATCTTGAACGCCAATCATGTTGCCAAATTTATCCAAAACAAGATCATATGCCGATACGGGATCCCGCACGAGTTTATCAGTGATCACGGGACCCATTTCCAAGCTGAAACCGCTGCGTTGCTGGCGAAATATAAAATCCAAAGGCACACATCTTCACCCTACCGTCCCCAAACAAATGGAGCGGTAGAGGCGGCCAATAAAACAATTGTCACCATACATAAAAAGATGGCTGAGAATTACCGGGACTGGCCCGATAAAACAATTGTCACCATACGTCAATTCGCATCGCAACCGGAGCAACACCATATTATTTGACATATGGAATGGAAGTGGTCCAACCGGTCGAGCTAGAAGTGTCATCCCTCCAGATTTTACTTGAAAGTCAGGTGCTGGAAGCAGATTGGGTCCAAGCCCGATATGATTCGCTAGTTCTTTTGGACGAAAGGCGGTGCCGGGCCCTCAACAACATTCAAATATACCAAAAGAGGATACAATGGGCCTTCAACAAAAGGGTTAGGCCCAGAAACATCAAAGAAGGGGATCTGGTTCTAAAATCTGTTCGTGCATTACTACCAATTGACCCAAGAGGAAAATTCAAACCCAATTGGGCTGGGCCATATTTAGTAAAAAAAGGTCCTATCAGGAGGAGCGGTGATGCTGACAGACTTGAACGGGAACGAATTTGTCAACCCAACCAACTTGGACCAGTTGAAGCGCTACTACCCATAAACCCTATCTCAATGTCATTTGCACAAAAAAAAATTATAAAAATTTGTCGTTTTATAAATTTTCGAAATTATAGGCAAGTCAATAAGTTAGGATTACTTATCCTACCGTCGCACATCTTGAACTAATAGTCTTGATGTATTTCGAAAAATTGCAAAAAATCTATGTTTGAACTACGTTTGGTTTGATTCCGCTAATTGTGGATACGTAGGCAACCTCTCAAAAGGGTACAACCACTGCAATAACGGAAAAGACGGGAACGGTATTCACTAATATGTCTTTTATTAAAACCCGATAAACTTGGGAATTCCAAAATTACATCAAAAAAAAAACGGCAAACACACACCACAAAAAAATAGTAATAATATTTAAATAACAAAATTAAGGGGACTACTGTTCGTGCATCTTAGCTTGCCCTTTCCCTTATCCTTTGGGTCACGTGGAGTCCGAGGTCGCCGGGGCGGGGACGAGCGTTCCCGAATCACGAGAGGAACCTCCTTAGCTCTAACCCGTTTCTTTGACAATGGGTCTTCTGCCATTGTCACCGGTCCAAGTCGAGCCCGTACGTGCTCAGGTAGCCTGTCTCGCGGGCCAAGTCGGTCCTGCACTGCCAGTCTTGGGCCAAGTCTCCTTTCCAAGTCAGTCTGGGGGCTCACTTTCCCCCGCGCACCTCTAGCACTAGACCCTTCAGCTTGAATCCTAGACCTTCCTCTTTGACCTGACATAAGACGGACCAATGTAGCAGGAGTATTGCCTTCATAAAAAAAGCCTCTATTATCTTTAACTTGCTCCCTTCGTAGCAGGTCAAAAGCTTCATCAACCTTTAGAGCAGCTCAGGCTTTGGCATTATCTGCTTTAGTCCACCCCACATAAGCATCTGAAACCCAGATTGAATGAAGAGATTTGGGGATGGGCCAAGTGTGCTGGGTCTACCATCTTTGCATCCAAGTATCGCACATCACATCAGTTAGTTGGGTAGACTCACTCACAATTGCTTCAACCTCCGGGATCCTCTGGGACCAACCATACTGCCTTAGTATGCGGTCAGGGTAAAGATGGATCGTTTGCCTGAAAGATAAGATCACCTGGTAACGAGCTTTGTCCCTTGGAGCCAAGCCCGTCCAAATATAAATGGGCCACCATGGCACTACTCATCGGATCAACGGACCGCTATGAAAAGATAACACTTCATCCCAGTACTTCTCAGTAATCTGGCGAGAAAAATCGATAGCCCGTCTCCTTGTTATCACCTGGTTCGGACGGTATCTACTCGATTCAAGAGGAGGATCTATGATTGATAGCCTCTCGTATAGTCAAATATGAGAAAAGAAACAAAATATGAGTTCTCGAGGCAAAATAGGTGTCCGCCTAAGGGCACTCGATCGAGTGCCTAGAGGTCACTTGATCGAGTGGCACCTCTGAAATCGAAACAGGAGCTTTTTACGAGGGCACTCGATCGAGTGCCATGGTGACTCGATCGAGTGCCAGGGTGACTCGATCGAGTGCCAGGGTGACTCGATCGAGTGCCCACTGTAGTAGAGAAATCGCGAAAAAAAAAATCAAAAAATGAGAAATCGGAAAAAATCAGAAAAATCCGAAATACCTGCAGCAAACGCGTGCTCCCGGTCAGACGGACTGACGAATCCCTCTTGCGATTATCCAGGCCTTGGATAATTTCTCCCGTAATCAACCAGGCTGGACTATGCTCCGTCTCCATCAGGTCAACCACAGTAAAAAGACGGACATCACCCATGCACGACAATAAATCCATGTGACCCTCAAAAGCGTAGACATGGAGCATACAAAAAGGGAAAGCCCTACGGCTATGAATCGGTCTGACCCGGACGTCATGCGGGTTGATAAATTTCTCGGCCAAATCGATCAAGGAGATAGTATCATCTTCAGCCATGCGAGATACTTCATTGTGGGAAAGTCCTAAAATTCTCGAAGCTTCCTCCTCGTGTCATAAACCGAGAACGGGACAACAGGACGGAGTATCTGGTTCCATCTTCCCACAGCAGCAATCTCCTCGGGTAAAGGACAGATTTCGCCCCGAGGAAAGGCAAAAAGATGATATGTGTCGTCCCAATACGACAAACAGGCATCGACAAAATAGCGGTCAACCTGCATCTGACGGAACGTATACAACTGAGTAATACCCGTCTGGTTCAGAGCCACCCTATATGTGTCCCTAAAGCGTCGAGACCATTCTTGCAGCATCGCGGTCAATCGCTCGATTCCCATGACTAAAATTCTTGAAAGGAATAAAGAGTTTTCTTTTTGAGGAGAAGAGAATTATGAGGAAGTTGTGAAAAAAATTGAAGCAAGGGAGGGGTATATATAGCATCAAGGCCTACAACCCTCTTTCCATATCTTCTTTACACAAAGTTTCCTAAATTCTAACAGGCTTAAACATACCGGCCTAGTATCAGATTCCTCAGTATTAGCACGAAAACTAGTCATCCCGAGCGTTCCTAGTTTTCATGGAGTCAAAAATTTTCAAAAAATTCAAGATTTTAAAAAATTCGAAAAATGCAATTTTTATTCCCCAGAGCGAGTCATATTTTTACCTACGTGTTGCATGCGAAACTTTATGTGACTTATACAGGTACGACTCAAGGCTTCAGAAACAAGCCCGCACAGTCCACACACCTCCCCAACGAAAAGCCCAAGGCGGCATTTTCCCGAAATAGCACGGGATGGGCCCATTTACAGGCACGCCCAGGACCTATACAACAAGTCCAAATTCCCCACGGATTACCATCATCAGCTCAGGTATGACTTCTATCTTATGGCTGGTGAGCCCTTCACGCAAGTCCAATGGACTATAAGCGACCCGACCGGAAGTCTACCAGGTCTTAATCCTCGATTGGCCTGGTAGCTACTCTGATTTTCGCCCTGTCCAAGCCTCAGTCAGAGTGGGGGCTCTGTAGACACCCACATTTGGCTGCTAGGTGTCTATAGCAAGTTTCCAAAAAAAACACCCGATGATGATCGGACGCAACCGTGTTTCCACGCACTCGGATGTGGGCTCAAAACCATTAGTTTTGGCTTGGGCTTTTTACGGAGTACAAATCTCACAAAACCGACCTCAAATTCAGGCTCAGCGGGTCGTTTCCAATCAAATAAGACTAATTTGGGTCAAAACCGACACCGGAAATAAAACCGACTTTTAGCGATTGGGTCAAACCCCGATTAAAGCCGTTTCCGAGACACAAAAATAGTCGTACAAACATTAAAATTCCAACCCAAATACAAGGCCTACAAAAAATACCCAATCCAAAGTCCAAAAACCCGGACCCTTCGCTCCAGATGACCCACTCGATCGAGTGTCAGCCCACTCGATCGAGTGGGCCCTCAAACAGGCCCGTCTGCGGCTACTTTGGGCCACTCGACCGAGTCAGCAGGTTACTCGGTGGAGTAACCCTAGACGGGGAGATGGAGCATTGCCTATATATACACCCCTTTTGCATGCATGCAAACAACTTTTACAACCCCATAATTTTACATTACCGAAAAAAACCCTACACATCCTTACAAGTTACAACCCTAAACCCTAGCATCTAGGAATCAAACCCTAAACCGCCATAACTCCGTCTACATCTCGATACTCCCATGCAAGCCACAATTAACGAGTCCCGTCCGAGAACAAGAAACATGTAGGCTGAGGGTGCACAATCCTGATTTCTCCTTTCTCCTCCTTTCTTCTTCCCGCGTCGTCCGTCTCGTTGTCGTCGTCTTGTTTTTCGTTTTTTTATTTTTGTTGTCGCGTTTCTAATATCAATATTATTACTAGTATAAAATATTAAAATACTCGCTAATTCGTGTCGAATATGAGGGATGACGGAATAAGAAAATACGAATGCAAGGGTGGGTTTCACCCGACGCGGCCGGTCGCTTATCCCGACACCCCGGATGTTTGATTGTTGAAGCGAGTCAACGTCAACAAAATCGTTTTTTTTTATTTTTGTCGCGTCGTTATCATCAATACCGCATACATCGATTTCCAAAACAACTATTTGTCGAAACCCGTTGACACGGATCTGACATCACACAATCCGGAAGGATTTATTACGATGTTGGGATGCCGAGGGAATCAAATCAAGTCTTTTTAATTCAAGTAGTCGCAAAGAGTCATTCTTTAGATTCGATACCAATTCAATAATTGGATGTCGTATCTAAACGAATTAGTCAACTAATCTAGCTAATACGAATTCGTTGAAGCTAAAATAAATGTCACATAATTCGAAAGAATTAATTACGACACTATAAGCGCGGAGATAATCTATTTCGTGTTAGTCGATTTAAAACGACTTACAAACGTATTTTTTTAGATTTCGCTCTAAATATTCGATATCGATTCAATAATCGAATATCGGATATGACGAGTATCAAAGTCCGAATCGAGTATAAATCTTATAATATTTATGCCCGACTCAACAAAATTATCGAGTTTCCTAAATCAAGAAAAAGCAATTTCAAGATCAATAATAAATTGCAAAGCGAACCCTAGTTCGTACAGGGGGCACTCGATCGAGTGCCTAGCCCACTCGGTCGAGTGGCACCCCAAAAATCGAGGCGGAAGGTTCTTTTAACCACCACTCGGTCGAGTCTCGCAATGACTCGATCGAGTGGCGGCTCACTCGGCCGAGTTCTTCAATAACTCGATCGAGTGACATCAAAAAAACGGGACATAAACTTTTTCTGAGGACCACTCGATCGAGTCCTTCAATGACTCGATCGAGTCCGTCAAAACCGTGAGTCCTACAATGTTTTCTAGTTTCGATAATACCTTTTTTTTATGACTTAGGTCCACACGTGTCAAGTCAATCACGTGTCGTACTACTTTTCCAAAACCATGCATCATGATTACATTATTCTATTGCATTCTACATTCTTTGCAAACCGTTATTATCATCATTACCGTTACTAACAAGTTTGTTCCTTTTTTTTTTGTCTATTTATTTTCGTTGTTTATTTTATTGTACTAAAATGAACCTCGCATGCTAAATATAACTTTGACATTAGTATTAGATGCATTAAATTGACATAGCAACCCATTCATTTATTCGCATGTTTAGTTAAAACGTTGTTTGCATATCGTCCATCGTATTACTAACGCGTGTATTCGAGAGTCAAACAATATCTTAGTAGAGGCCGCTAATGTGCGGGCGGGGTTGGGTGTTCTTTGTGAACTTTCCAACACGTACCCTCACCCTTTACTCAGAACCTCGGTTTCCAGATGTTCGAAACCGTTGGCGCACGAGAGTCATTCAATATACGGTATCCGATAATGTCGGTATCGGTATCAAATGCAACGGGACGAGCCCAATAAACTCTGACATCCGAATGGACCATACTTTGTGTATGGCCCACTAAGATATAGAGTGGGTTCGAACGGGCCCGAACTCTCACAAAGTTCAGTGGCGACTCCACTTCGATTTAAATTTCAATTCGACCCATCTCATATGGAGATTCATTCGCCTCCCCAAACCCGCGCGTCGTCGCGTTGGGGTGGACCTATGTCATGTCCACAATTGTTCATATAACTCATTTTTTTCCACATTGTTGACGTGTTTTGATTTTTGCCAACAATTGGATCTTCGCTAGCCAGACACCAACTCGACATAAGCGCAACGTCTTTCTTCTCATTCCAATTTGATTTTTCAATGGGGTTCGATTTGGGTTGTTTTTT
Source organism: Agrostemma githago (assembly GCA_958450325.1). Lineage (NCBI taxonomy): Eukaryota > Viridiplantae > Streptophyta > Magnoliopsida > Caryophyllales > Caryophyllaceae > Agrostemma > Agrostemma githago. The sequence continues at coordinate 8,283,126 of OY288254.1, read as the reverse complement.
TTGGACCCTTGCACGTGTTTTGTTAAAAGAAATTGGAATATCGTCAACAAAAGCTTGAGTTGAAAACAGAGACAATGACATTGAGTCATCAAATTGATCAATATTTCCATAATTTTGCCTTTCGGAAATTAAATCCGTAAAAGAAGGAATATAATTTTGACTATTTAGATTTTAAATAAAAATCGTGAATATCTTCGTACGATGTGTAATCATCGCCATCAAAATTTGGGGAAACAGAATTATTTAAATCCATATTATAAGTTGAATTTTATTTTTGAGGTACAGGAGAATATGAGATTATTTGAATAAGGTTATGAGTAATATTTTTTTGTAGGAGTGTATGATTATTTATAGAGGAAAATAAATAGTTAGTAAAAAAAGAGTTGTAAAATTTTAACGTTGGAAATGAGAGACGTTGGAAAAGAGACGTTGTAAAAAAAAGAGTCATTGAAATGACAAAAGTGAGGAGTGAGAGAACAATCCTGACAAAAGGTGAGAAAGAATCCTGCCAAAAGGTGCAGGTGGAAGAAAGGGGAGAGAGAGAAAGTGAGGGTCATGAATTTTTTTGAAATGTCATCGAATGACTTTCAATACAAGAAGGTCACACTAAATCACTAATTAATGGAAGAAGTCACCCTAATTTTGCAATTATGACGACCTCATCCTCCATGACCCAATGGATGAGGATGGTCTAAAGGCCACTCACCTCACCCAGTAATTAATATGAGGATGCAACTCATAGGCCACTCATCTCACCTCATCAAAAGGCAAATTCAATTGATTTCAAGTTAAAAATAGCAACTTCATTTCTCATATTCTAATCTATATATAAAGTTACAAAGGTTATTTGAGTATTTAATTTTTTGTCACGTGGCAGATATTAAATGCTCCAACAACCCTTTATTTATTTAAGTTATTATTATTATTATTTATAATTTCTTTCTTTTTGTCAAGTTTAGTCATATTAATTTTTTTTCCCTCTTATATATGTGTCATCAAGTTTTGGCTTTATACAATGGCAAATTTATTCTTTTCTCCCTTAATTATAGATGTGTTATACAGTTTCGGTTTTATATAATTATTAAATTTAGATGTTTTATATTTAACGTTTTTATTTTTACAATTTCTTGCATTCTACTCTAATTTATTCTTATTTACATTTTGTTTTCTTACTTATATATGTGCTATTTTTTTTAATAATTATAGATATGTTATAAAGTTTTAGTTTTGTTATTAAATTTATAGATAATCATATAAGTGAGCATCACATACTTTTTGGTTGGCCTTGGTAATTGGTTATATATAGTACTGAATTTTTTAATAATTTGCAATTTTAGTTTGTGGGGGTAATTTTTTTTGGCAACTTTTTTTTTGGTTTGTTGTTTTATTTTTACTGCATTTACAATCTGTTACATTATATGTGATATTAAGTCTTCTATTTATTAAATGTGTAATTAATTATATGAGCAATTGATCGAAAACTTTTCGGTTACCCTAATTTAATTAATTAATTGTTATAATAATCAAATAGAAAATAATATTCATTCGTAAAGAATGAAAGATTTCAAATTTCATTGCGTTTAAGTTACTCCATTTTTTTACTTTGTTTTTATACTTTTCGACAAATATGATTCATTTTATTATCTCTATATATATAGTTGAAAGTTTTATTTGAACATTAATTGTTTTTTGCCACGTGACGTATATTTAATGTCTAAACAACCTTTTTATATTAAAGTTTTTGTTTTTACAATTTATGCCTTCTGATCAAATTTATTCTTATTAAATTATTTTAAAATTATTTATATATGTGTAATAAAGTTTTAGTTTTATACAAGATCAAATTTATTCTTATTAAATTTTGTTTTCTTAATTATATATGTGTTTTAAAATTTTAGTTTTATATAATTATTAAATTTAAATGTTTACACAACCCTTTTATATTTAATGTTTTTGTTTTTACAATTTCTTGTCTTTTGCTCAAATTTATTCTTAGTACATTTTGTTTTCTTGATTATATATATGTTATAAAGTTTTAGTTTTATTATTAAACTAGATGTAAAGCCTGTGCGATGCACGAGCCACTTTTTAGTGACCTTGATAAGGATACTATGAAATTGTACAAAATGTTGAGAGTCAGTCGAGGTTAAGAGTATGCCTAATAGTAAAGAAATATTATCCATATACCTAAATGTGTTTCAAGGAAATCAGATATAATATATACGATAAAGATCAAATTAAATTGTAGACATTATATAAGGTGCGTGGTAATTAGAATAAAAGACTAATTAAAGTTCCTCGCACATAAATATACGTAGATATAAATATTCACTGGGTAAAATGGGAACATATTACCCCGTCAACAACGATGAAATATGTAATAAAAAACAAATTTATCATCATCAACGCACAAGTTATTATAATGAAAGTTGAGCTTAAAGTAAGTATGCATACCTTTCCTTTTCGTGTTCATTTTCGGCCATTGAAAAAAAATATTAAATTTTCCGAAAATTCATCTTTCATTTCTTTTTCATTTTGTCTTATAGAAGATATGAAAAAAAATGTTTTTATTGTTATTTTGGCTTTCACGATGACTGCAACGGACCTAATAAAACCCTAGAAAGTTACAACAAGTCACTATGACCTGTAATATCAAGTCATAATTTCATACATAACAAAACGAGATTAATGAATGCATAGTTCATATTAAAATGAGATTACGTATAGTTTGAATTATTTTAAGAAGCACACACATAGTTGGTATTATTCTCATGAAATAATTTATAACAGTACAATTATAAATGCATTTGAAATGATAGTAAAATTCAAAATTACGACTTCATATTTATAATTGTAGTCTTGTAGATACTCTGTTCACCACATTAAAGTCTTAAGACCATGCGATGTGGTTGATAATCTTACTTTCTTAAATTTTTTGTTGATATCTATGGACGAACAATTACTCTTATTTATAATATAGTATTCCATCACCTTCTTATAATTTTCTTCTTATAATTTTTCGATGTGGGCTAATTTTTTGGTTGATATCTAAGGACGAACGATTACTCTTATTTATCATAATAAAATAAAGAAAAAGAAAATATATCTACCTGTATTAGGATAATAATAATAAGAATAATAATTTTCTTTTTATTATTAATTATTTTAAAATTTTAATTTTATATTTTTAGAATTTATAAAGAATTGGAGTATAAGATTTTTGGTTTATAGTCTTAAAAATTCTTTTAAAATTCATTTTATAAATCAAAAGATTTTTTTTTATTAATATTTAATAACGAATTATTACTCCTATTTATATAATAGAAATCTATGACCTCATTATAATTTTTCAATGTGAGATAATTTTATTTAACTTTATAGTCTAAAGAGATTTTTTAAGACTCAAAAGATTTTTGGTTTATATCTAAAAAATGAATGATTATTACTCTTATTTATATAATAAAATTCTATCACATTATATTATAGTTTTTCAATGTGAAGTAATTTAACTTAAGTTTATATTCATAAGATCGTTTTTTTAAGAATCAAAAGATTTTTAGTTGATATCTAAGAATGAATGATTGCTCTTATTTATAATACAGAATTTCAGTACCCATCATAATTTTTTGACGTGGATAATTTTTACTTAACTTTATAATCTTAGGAATTTTTTTTAAGATTCAAAAGATTGTTTGTTAATATCTAAAAACAAATTATTACTCTTATTTATAATGAAGTAATATAGAATTCATCGCCTTATTATAATTTTTCGATGAGAGGAATTTTTTACTTAAGTTAACAATAAGGTGATAATCGTCGGTTTATATATTGATAATTTTTTAATATTAAATGGAATATGATTGTTTTTTTCTATACATGAATTATTATAATTTTTCGATGAGAGGATTTTTTTACTTAGGTTTATAATCTTATGAGGTCCAACTTTTGTTGTCTTATGAAGTGATAATTGTCGGTTTATATAGTGATAATTTTTTAATCTTAAATGGAGTAGGATTGTTTTTTTCTATACAAATTCATATGTTTTTTTTATCTAGATTTCAAAAAAAATCGAGTCTGAGTTGGAGTAGGATTTTTTTTCATATACAAATTTTCATATTCTTTATTAACATAAAAAATATATTAAAAAATTTCGACCAATCACATCGCTCGAAAAGTTCCTGCTTTATTAATATATACTAGATGTAAAGCCCGTGCGATGCACGGGCCACTTTTTAGTGACGTTGATAAGGATACCAAGTTGAATGATTGCATAAATTTGTGAAACTGTACAACAGTAGTTGTTAAGAGTATGCCTAATAGTAAAGAAATATTATCCATATACCTAAATGTGTTTCAAAGAATCAGAGATAATATATACGATAAAGATCAAATTAAATTATAGACATTATATATGGTGCGTTGTAATTAGAATAAAAGACTAATTAAAGTTCCTCGCACATAAATATACGTAGATATAAATAATCACTGGGTAAAATGAGAACATATTACAGGCAACAACGATGAAACATAAGATAAAAAACAAATTTATCATCATCAACGCACAAGTTATTATAATGAATGTTGAGCTTAAAGTAACGATGCATACCTTTGCTTATTTATAACAGTACAATTATAAATGCATTTGAAATGATAGTAAAGTTCAAAATTACGACTTCATATTTATAATTGTAGTCTTGTAGATATTCTGTTCACCACGTTAGAGTCTTAAGACGGTTGATAATCTTACTTTCTTAAAATTTTTATTGATATCTATGGACGAACAATTACTCTTATTTATAATATAGTATTTCATCACCTTCTTATAATTTTTTTCTTATATGGGTTAATTTTTTGATTGATATCTAAGGACGAACAATTACTCTTATTTATCATAATAAAATAAAATAAAAGAAAATATATCTACCCGTATTAGGATAATAATAATAATAATAATAATAATAATAATAATTTTATTTTTATTATTAATTATTTTAAAATTTTAATTTTATATTTTTAGAATTTCTAAAGAATTGGAGTAAGATTTTTGGTTTGTAGTCTTAAAAAATCTTTTTAAATTCATTTTATGACTCAAAAGTTTTTTTATTAATATTTAATAACGAATTATTACTCTTATTTATATAATAGAAATCTATGACCTCGTTATAATTTTTCGATGTGAGATAATTTTATTTAACTTTATAGTCTAAAGAGATTTTGTAAGACTCGAATGATTTTTGGTTAATATCTAAAAATGAATGGTTATTACTCTTATTTATATAATAAAATTCTATCACATTATATTATAATTTTTCTATGTGAGACGATTTAACTTAAGTTTATATTCATAAGATCGTTTTTTTTAAGACTCAAAAGATTTTTAGTTGATATCTAAGAACGAATGATTGCTCTTATTTATAATACAGAATTTCATTACCCATCATAATTTTTCGATGTGGATAATTTTTACTTAACTTTATAATTTTAGGAAATTTTTTTAAGATTCAAAAGATTGTTTGTTAATATCTAAAAACAAATTATGAGGTGATAATCATCGGTTTATATAGTGATAATTTTTTAATCTTAAATGGAGTAGGATTATTTTTTTTCTATACAAATTCATATGTTTTTTATCTAAATTTCAAAAAAATCGAGTCTAAGTTGGGGTAGGATTTTTTTTCATATACAAATTTTTATATTCTTTATTAACATAAAAAATATATTAAAAAATCGACCAATCACATCGCTCGAAAAGTTCCTCCTTTATTAATATATATTGACTAGTTGGAAAGCCCGTACGATGAACGAGTCGATTTTTAGTGACATCGATAGTAACACTTAGTTGGATGGATACATAAATTAGTGAGACTATACAACATTAGAAGGTAAGTGAAGATAAGATTATGTCTAATAGTAGTGAATTTGTTTTTTTTTTGGGGGGGAAAAGTGGAGCTTATATTAAATCAATTTCCGCTAATGCGAGGATCGCATCCGGAAAAACAGAAACAGATAACAACTCCTCTCCACTTCTCGAGCACAATCGAGCAGTGTGATGTGCTACACATTACCGGCTCTCTTAACGTGAGACCATTGACAATGAACAAAAGACGAGGAAAGAGCTAACATATCCTCAATAGCAAGACCCAGCTGGTTCCTCGCACACCTCCCCTTACTCACCAAGTCCACCACCACCTTTGCATCACTCTCGAAAAAGACGTTCGCGTATCGAAATCTGCATGCAAATTCCATCGCCCACAGTATAGCCTGTGCCTCCGCCTCAGTTGGGTCCCCCACCATAGTGAAACGACGGCTTCCCAACAACACCACGGACCCGCTCTCATCTCTCCCCACCACACCGATTCCAGCCTCGCCATTACCAAATACACCAGCATCCGAATTAAGCTTAATAAAACCACGCGGAGGGCGAAGCCACTTAGAGTTGGAGGCCGGCGCACTCGATTGAGAATGAATCGACAGCATTCTGCCATACCTAGCATGCTCTTCAATTGTCTTGATCATCCCCGTAATAATAACGGTGGGCGTCGGAGGAGAATCCTCGAAGGACCAAAGGTTACGGATGTACCATAAAGCCCAGATCATGGCCAAGAAACGCCCCTGCTCCTCCCCCGTGACCCTGCTCAAGCACCAAACTAGCCATCGAGAGAAGGAGGACGAAGGAGCCGCACGAATCAGTAGCCCAAACTCACTGGAATCCCAGATTTCCCGCGCCCACCCACACTCCAATATAGCGTGGCAGACTGATTCCGGGGCTTCGTTGCACAGACTACACATCGGGTCAGGGATACAGTGTCGGAGAGCCAGATTAACGCGGACACTCAGAGTTCCGGAGCAGGCCCTCCATAAAAGGTGCTGAATTTTCGGGATCGTTTTCAGACCCCAAATCATCTTCCACACCCCATCCTCCTCGTCAACTCCCTCCCTCGGATTTACTGGCGAAACAGAGGTTTTGCTAAACCAATACCCTGCCCTTACAGTGTAAACTCCGTCCCTATTTGGCCACCAGAAAAGCTGGTCCTCGGTAAGCCTGTGGCTCAGCGGGATAGAGAGGATCGCTCTAGCTTCCACCGGGTTAAAGACTTGTTGTACCAGGTCAGCATTCCACCTCGCCGTCGCCGGATCAATGAGGTCAGCAACTTTCATACCCGAGTCAAAATCCAAGTTCGGGGAGGGAAAACAAGCTCTATCATTCAAGCGAAACCAAGGAAAATCCCAAATCCCTATTGACAGGCCGTTTCCAACCCTCCATTGCAAGCCATCCAGGATAATTGGTTTAGCATTCCAGATACTCCGCCAAACAAAACTCGGATCGTGACCCCGCCCGGCCTCAAGAACCGAGGTCCTAGGGAAATACCGTGCCTGAAAAACCCGTGCTACCAGCGTACTCGGCCTCGACAGAAAACGCCAGACTTGTTTAGCAAGCAAAGCCTGATTGAAGACACGAAGGTCCCTAAAACCCATCCCACCGATACTTTTGGGCTGACACATCTTCTCCCAAGACCATCAATGGAGTTTCCGTTTGAGGTCCGATGAGCCCTACCAGAATTTCGCTATAATGCTGTGGATCTCACTAATAATCCCTTCTGGGATAGCGAACAAGCTCATCATATATGTCGGAATGGCCTGTGCTAGGGCTTTAATCACAATCTCCTTCCCAGGTTTCGACAGTAACTTCTCCTTCCATCCCTGCAGCTTCTTCCAGACACGATCTTTAAGGCCCGTAAACAGGACTTTTTTCGACTTTCCCACAATGGTTGGTAGCCCCAAATATTTCTCGTGTCTCTCCACCTCCCGTACCCCGAGCAAATTCTTAAACAAAACTCGTTTTTCGACCGACACCTTCTTGCTAAACACAATTTCAGATTTAGAATAATTAATTTTCTGTCCCGATGCTCTTTCATACTGGCTAATAATATTAGCTAAAGTTGAGCATTCCCGTTCGTTTGCCCTAGCAAAAAGAATACTGTCGTCAGCGAAGAAAAGATGAGAAATTCTCGGGGCACTGCGGCACACCCGAACGCCATGTACCCTCCTTTCCTCCGTAGCTCGTCTGATCATGTTAGAGAACGCATCTGCACAGAAAAGGAAAAGATACGGAGAAATCGGGTCACCCTGCCTCAGACCTCGAGTCGGTTTAACAGCCCCAAGCGCCTTCCCGTTCACCCGAAACGTGTGTGAGACCGAACCCACACAATCCAACACGCGTTCACTCCATCTGGGCGAGAAACCCATTTGGCTCATAACTCCCGCGAGGAAATTCCACTCCACCCGGTCATAGGCTTTGCTCATGTCGAGTTTAAGCGCAATCGACCCATCTCGTCCCTCTCCACCTCGTTTCATAGAATGAAAAGTTTCGAAAGCGATTAACGCATTATCCGTTATTAGCCGACCAGGAGTAAAAGCACTCTGATTTTCCGAAATAATGCTATCCAGACATGGTTTCAGCCGATTTGCGAGAGTTTTGGAAATTACCTTGTATAGAACATTACACAGGCTTATCGGTCTGAATTCCGTGAGTTTCCGTGGATCAGTACACTTTGGTATTAAAACCACCACTGTAGCATTCACCTCCTCAAGACTCACATGGCCAGCCCACCAACCCCGAACAAACTCACAAACATCGCCACCCACCACGTCCCAATATTTCTGGAAAAAAAGGGCACTCATCCCGTCAGGACCGGGAGCTTTATTCGGGTGCATTTGGAATAGCGCATCACGAACCTCCGTGTCAGAAATCGGTGCCTCCAACCTGTTATTTACCTCCATCGATACGACCCTATTAACACAGCTCAGAGCCTCCGCCATCTCCGTGGGGTTTGACGTCGAAAAAAGCCCCGAAAAGTAATCGTTGATCACCTGCTGGATTTCGGACTCACTGGTCTTCCAATTTCCTTCCTCATCCTCCAGACCCACGATCGTATTGCGGCGTCTTCGTTGTTTTGCTTTTTGGTGAAAATACGCCGTATTACGATCTCCGTCCCTCAACTCATTGGTTTTTAGTGAAGTATATATGCGGTGAATCTCAAATCAAATTATAAACATTATGATGCATTGTAGTTAGAAAGACTAATTAAAGTAACTCACATATACAAATTGTACATAGATATAAATATTATTTGTCTTATTTATGATATAGAATTTCATTTCCTCATTATAATTTTTCGATGTGGGATAGATCTATTTAACTTTATAGTCTTAAAACTATTTTTAGAACTCAAAAGATTTAAGGTTTATATCTAAAGACGAATGATTACTCTTAATTATATAATAAAATTTCATCAACTTATTACTCCCGAGTTCCTATATTTTTCCCTATTTCTTTTTGGACTGAGATTGATCTTCTTCCTTATTTTCATTTATGGAAAACTTTTCCGCACAACTTTATCATCTTTAATTAATATAAAATCTCTCTCATACTTTTCTAATCCACTTTTTCTCTTTACTTTTATTTGTATAATAAAATTTATCACCATATAATTACTTGATGTGGATAATTTTATTTCAATTTATAGTCTTCAGAGCTGTTATAAAATTTAAAAAAAAAATTGGTTAATATATAAAAAAATATAATAATTTCTATTACCCATAATTTTTCGGTTGATAGCTAAAGATGAACGATTACTCTTTATTATACTACGTATAATAGAATTTCATCATCTTATCACAGAGTATATTTTTTCGATGTGGGATAATTTTACTCATACTTAAGTTTATTGTCTTAAGAGCATTTTTAGTATATAATAGAATTTCATCATCTCATTATAATTTTTCGATGTGCGATAATTTTTTTTAAAAGAATGTGGAGTAATTTTAATTAAGCTTATAGTCTTAAGAACATTTTTAAGACTCAAATTTTTTAGCCGATTTCCAAGGACGAATGATTATTATTTATAATATAAATATTCATCACCTCATCATAAATTTCAATTTCTTGATGTGGGATAACATTATTTAATTTTATAGTTTGAAGAGCTCTTTAAGACCCGTAATTTTTGGTTGATATTTTAAGGATGAATGATTACTCTTATTTATATTGTAATATAATCTATCAACTTATTATTATTATTTTTCATTGTGGCATAATTTTTTACTTAAATTTATAGTCTTGAGCATTTTGAATTACTCTCAATTATTATAATTTTTCAGTGTGAGATAACTTTAATTAAGTTTATGATAATTTTAAGAGCATTTTTAAGATTCAATTTTTTTTTATGTCAAGGACGAATGATTACTATTTATAGTATAGAATAGAATTTCATCACCTCATTACTCTGATTTATATAAACATAAAATTTGAAGTCTAAATTACACCATGGAATTAATACATGTATTGAAAAATTATTTTCTCTTATGGTGTGTTCAATAAAGCCCTTAGGGTTGTATAACTGTATTTATCATTTTCCTATTTATATTATAATATTCCATCACACTATTAGATGTGAAACAATTTTATTTAAATTTATAGATTTAAGAACTTTCTTACCAAAAAGAGCTCCTTTTAAGGTTCGGAATTATTTATTTGATATCAATCAAGGTACAAAAGATTATTGTTATTTATAATATAAAATTCTATCAGCTTACTTAAATTTTAGATTTGGGATAATTTTACCTTTTTTATTTGTAATATATTCATCACTTGTAGCAAATAAATGAAATTTATGTTAATAAATGCATTTTCTATCACGATATTGTCAAATTTACGATAATATTTATAGACTCAAATTTTTTTTGATTGATACTTAAGAACCAATAATGACTCTTATTTATAATTATAGATACACATTACGTTATTATAATTTTTTTTGATGACTTTTATATTATATATATTATATGTATGTAATATTGAATGTCTACATTATTTCTTCAATGTAGGACAAACAAAATTACGATAACTTTTTTGTGAAACGGAATATAATGATTTTTACGTGAAACTATAATTTCTCACAAATTATTTTATTAAAAATGTAAGTCTAATTCTATTAGGATAATTTTATCATAATAAATTATATATGTACTTATATTGGGATAATAATTTATTTATTTTATTAATTAGTGTTTAAAAAATAAAACAAAAATTAATTTTATATGCTTAGAGTTTCTAATATTTTTAGAGAGTAAATTTGTTTTAATGTATATGTGCAATTTATGCTCAAATCCATATGTTTATATTAAAATTAGAATACTTTAAATACTTAAATACAATCCTATGGGTTGTATTTAACATTAGTAAAAACATTTTTATTTTGTGAAATCTTATTTATATTTCAATCTCTTTATTTCATGTATACTCAATTCAATTTTGTAAGAAATGAATTACATTGTTATTTGTTGATTCCATTTTTAATTCTAATTTTATCTTTTGCATTTGTTTTTGCTTAGAGAACTTGTGCGAAACCAATAATCAAGTATGAAATTTCTCATTTTTCAGGTATAGTAATCTTATTTCAATAAGAGTGAAATTTTATTTATGTTCAAAGTTGAAGTAATTTACAAAATATGCATGATTGAGAAGAGGTTGCAATATTTTTTTTTTTTGCCAACCATGACAGAAGATGTGCTACAAGAGCCTGAGTCTCATGTGAGCTAGATCATGGGCCTCCGTGTTATATTCCCTAGAAACAAAAGATAAAGATAAACAATGAAAGAAAGACGAGATAGAAAACAAGTTATCTATAAGTCTGTAAACATGTGGAGAAGGGTCTGATGCCTCGCCGATTTGGGTGACCAGCTGTTGGAAGTCAGAGAAGAAAGCAACATGAAGGAATCCCTTGTCCAGGGCTCATTTAGAAGCAGCCAGAAGGGCTTGAGCTTCAGCTTGAAGAGGAGAAGCCGCTCGTAACTGAAGAAAGTTGCTTCCCATACATTCACCCGAAGATGAACGGGCCATCCAGCCACCCCCAGCATTGTCACAGCTTTTCCAGGCAGCGTCCACATAAATTCGAACTTGGGAGCAGTTGCTGGAATCCCCAAAGATTAGAAAAGGATGACCCTGTGTAATCCCCAATAAATTCTAACGCAATACAGTGGCGGAAACATTGTAGATTTGGGATTAAAACCACATAGATGTTCTAAATTTTACAAAAGGAACGGTCAGTCAATACAAATGCCACTTTTCACAAAAGGGCTAAAAAGAAAAAAAATCTCCAAATGGGTTAAACAATCCAAAAATTAATATAAATGAAGTAGAGTAGGATCCATGCTACTCGCTAGCTCACACCCAAAACTCAGCAGCAAAATACCTATCATGTTATAAACATAACAACCACAATTAAGTGGGGAGTAACGACGACGTTCTCCTAGCCATATTACATGAAATTAAAGCATAATTACTATTATATCAAAATAGTTCAAAATGGAAAATGTTTAAAAAGATATAGTAAAATAATTTAAAATTATTGCCAACCTGCAATGTCAATATCAACCAATAATAATAACGGTGTTATGGATATGAATCAGTACAACAGAATAGACTTTCACTAGAAGAATAATAAACTAGCTTCGAGAACTTAGTTCAAACAAATTAAACTTCGGTCTCTAACTAGGCTACTCAACCATAATAGGACGGCAACTTATCAATGCGAGGTCCTAGCTTAAGTAAATATGCACACCCCTCCTGGAACACCAAATGTGCCCAGTTCAACCCGACGGCGTCTTACATGCGAGGTACGAGCTTAAGGTCAAAATGAACATACACTTCTGGACAAGAACATACCCAGTTCAACAACCAATGCATCCCGCTCGGATACACTAGTCTTATAGCTGATGGTAAAACGTATACTATAGACTGTATTACTCTACCCGTACACTTCTCTTATTCCATAACTCCAAAACAAAGCCATTATCGAAATTCAATAGGATTATAGTTTATTCTTCAAAGAGAAGTCTTTATAAAAAATATAAACTTTCTTAAAATAATAACTTCCAAAAGTAGGTAATATTATATAAATAGAAATCGATTAAAATAGGAGTTATATAAAATAGTTAATATTAGGTCTCCAGACGTAAACATTATATTTATTATATAAATGTATAATTCATGATTAAAAGTCAACTAAAGTCAAAATCATAATTATTTATCAAAAGGTTGAAGTTTAAGTAATTAAAAGTATTTAAATAACAAATTGACATATTTTCCAGATTTGCACCGTCTTACTGTGAAATTCGTAATTAAATCATTAAAAATCAAAACAACGTAAAACTAGTGAGGTTGAAAACTTTAAAAACTTAGATACAACTTTTATTTATGGAGAAAATCCAAATTCCAAATAAAATATGGGTTTTTATTCGTATATTTAAAAACTGTCATAATTGGACTCCCGTTTGTATTTATTTAATAAAACACATTTAAAAATTTATTTTAAAGAAATTCCAATTGGAAACCTTAATTAGACCCTTCATAGTTTCTGTAAGTAAATTACCAAAATTAAATAAAAATTTTAACATATGTTTCAATTTAGATCTTATCACAACTGATAGAAACGCGGATTAATTTGACACCTGTTCATAAACAATTTATTCTGACCGAACCACTTGGAATTATTTTACGAAATTAAATAGGAATAAATTAGACTTAAAATAAATAGTAGTCTCTTTTTAAAGTTTTCGGAAATAAAGTTTTAAAAATATATTATTATTTCGCACAAAAACACTATCAGATTCTGAAACATGCTGTAACTTTATTAAAAACAATAAAACTTTCAATTTGATAATTCATACTTAAAAATCACGAAAACTATAAAATAAATTTATTAGGGGTATGTTTTAGTCTCGGCCTTATAATAATTTTTAATATTATTCACAAATCTCATAAAAACAATTTAAAATAACGAAATATGTGAAAATTTACGATTTTAAAGATTTTGTTATAAAAAAAAAGAGACATACATATATTGTCTAATAGAAATCTAATTTCTATACATGCAACTACAACAATAATACCACATAATACCGAGTAACGTGTCAATGTTACCTTAATCGAGATCCGAATCAATTAAATAATCATCTTCATCGGATCTAGCACGATAGCCTACGAAATAATTAAACATATGGTATTAAAACCACATCATAAGTGAATAGAAAGGAGAAAACGAGATGAAGAACGAATAAGAGTAATTAAATTACCCTCGAGATCGGAAAGAATTAGAGACGAATTATGATCAGATTGATGAACAAAAGGAGGAAGTTTAAAGTAAAACATAGAGGAGAAAAAGAAACTTGTGTGGTGAATAAAATAGACTAGAATGAAAGAGAGTATATATAAAGAGAAATTAGAAAGCTAAAAAGATAGAAATAATTAAGTCACCAGGACTCTTAACTCAACTAGGAAACGAGAAAGTTGAGATGGAAAGAACAAGCAACGAATTGATGTGATAAGTTTCCGATTAAAATAAATACGAGGATAAGATTTAAAATAAATAGGATAAAAATGATATGTAGTGTTGATAAAAAGGTATCCGAAAATATTTCTCAAGTCGATAAAAGAAGGTTCGTAAAAAAAATATAAGCATCTACGAGGAAATTGGATTAAAACGCGTTAGAAAATAATTATTTATGAAATCGCGTAGTAAAATAATTAAACGGCCATTTTTCGAAAATAAAATATTTTTTGAGCTAGAAATTAATTACAAATGTAATCGAGCATTTTTAGAAAAATAAATAGTTCAAACTTGATTTTAAAACAATTGTTCATAGAAAATATGTTTTCTCAAAAATAATTAAACATACATGCGATGAAAAGAATTAAATGCGTTTTCGAATGAAAAATAGAATAATTTAAATCCTTTTACGAAAATAAATAATTTTAGGCTTGATAATGAAAGAGACCTCGAAATGGGAAAAATGTAATGACAAAATAACACAGAGTTACGATATAATCGTAACGGAACGGATAGCAAAATTAGGAAATTTGCGGGTGTTACACCCTGCTTAATCCATGAGAGAGAATTGGGTTCACTTGGATAAACTTGAACCCAAAGCTTTAAATCACCATCATCCCTAGCTGAATCAGAAAGTCTAAATTGTGAATTGAGGAGGGCCATCGAAGCCTTCACATTGGGGTGAATTCCTTGAAACTTAGCGTAGTTTATTGTAAGGCAGATGGCCCAGAGAACGCTTACAAAGAGGATCACGTTGCACTGGCCATTGTCAAGGTTCAAGAGATAATTAATCCAGTCCACTACCAGACCTTGAAATCAATGTGTGAGTTAGTAGTTGCCCTAATACCCAGGTCACATCCATTCCAAAGCCTATTGGACAATGGACATTCTCTAAGAAGATGTCCAAGGGTTTCAGGTGTCCCATTATCATTGCATAAGAAGCAATTAGCAGCCGTACACAAATTCCTTCTAAGGAATTCAGCACCAATGGGTAGGGCGTCATTCAAAATTTTCCAAAGAAAAGTTTTCAGCTTACCAGAGACTCTGAGCTTCCAAAGTTTCTTCCCGCAGAAGCTTTTAAGCTTATCATTTAGAACCTGATGGGAAACTTGATCAAGGTAGAGCGAGTCAAAGGCCAAGCGATAGCCGCTTTTAGAAGTGTAGGCCCCAGAGGGAGTAAGGGCCCAATAGAAATGGTCAGCACAATCACTATGAGGCAGCTGACTACAAAGAATTAAATCAAATTGTCATCATGGAACTGATGAAGCTTTGGAATATTCCAGTTCCCCTGGGGGTTCAAGAATCCATCAAGGTTGGACAGATACGCTAAGTTCCGTGCCCCTCTCCCTTTTTCACGATTGGTTTCCTGCCAAGCACCCACTTTGCTTTCCCAATATCAATAGTACGTGGACGACCAGGCAGCCATGCGACTCCATTGTTAATAAGATTAAGGCCCCAATGGATTCCCTTCCAACCCCAAGAGCTGCCTCCATATTGATAGCCAGGTGCACGATCAAGATTATGGGCCTGGCAGTTGTATTTGACTGTCATAATCTTCCCAATAACTGAGCATGATTGCTGTAATATTTTCCATCCAATCTTTCCCAAAAGGGCATGATTCATGCAATGAACGTGTCTAATTCCTAAACCTCCATCAGCTTTAGGGAGAGAAAGGTAAATCGTACTTTTCCAATGAATGGTCTTACTTTTCCTAATGTCTGCCCACAAAAAATGAGCAAAGAGTTTGTGAATCCTATTTGCTACACTTACCGGTATTTTGAATACCGATAAGAGATGAACAGAGAGGGAGGCCAGGACAGAGGAAATGAGGGTAAGACGACCAGCAAGCGAGAGCAACGTCCCATTCCAGGAAGAGATACGCTTTACAACTTTATCATAGATCTCACTGAAGAATTCCTTGCTGTTACGGTTTATATCTAGTGGAACTCCAAGATACTTTCCAACCGTAGATTGAGAGGATACCCCAAATGATTGAAAGCAGAATTGGGCCAGAGCAAGAGTAGTGTTCGGGCTGAAGATAAGCGACGATTTCCCATAGTTTATAGCTTGATCGGAAGCTTCACAATACTCAAGAGTAGTGTACTTCATATTTTCAATACTTGTCTTATGTCCTTCCGTGAAGAAAATGGCATTGTCAGCAAAAAGAAGATGGGAGACCGGAGGCGCTAACCGAGCAATTCTGATGCGGCGAATAACACGCATATCTTGCAATTTTCTTAGATTGGATGAAAGTACCTCCGTGCACAAAACAAAAAAGAAAAGGGGAGAGATGATCTCCTTGCCTTAGGCCTCTATTGGGGATGATGTTATTTCATAACAATAATACCAATTATGGGGGTGCTTCTTATATTAATACCAACTATACGTAATCCCATTTTAATATGAACTATCTCCACATTAATCTCTCTTTAGAACAAGTTACCGGCTACCTGATGAGCCGGTTCCCTTTTCCTTTTAATTTCTTTTTGAATTAAAGTCCCCCTCCCACCATACTCCGTACACTTCCTCTCTCGTTACTACGTACTCTTCTCTCGCCATTGTTGAACTCGACATCTCCTCTCGCCATTGCTTTTCTTAATTTTTTTGAAATTGTGGTAAATAAATTAGAGCATCTGACGTTTGCAAAAAAAATCTGACATTTGAAGGATACGAATTAGAGGAGGATCCAGATGAATAACCACATCTCATTGTATCAATGAGGGTTTTGAAGATTGATAATGGAGGGTGACTTTTAATTTGATGATTATAAAGGGGAAGAAGAAGAAGAGGCGCACCAAAACCTAGCAGGTCACAATTACCGGTTTTACAGGTAAAAAAAGGCATTGGTTATAAAGAGAGATTAATGAGAGGATAGTTCATATTAAAACGGGATTACGTATAGTTTGTATTAATATAAGAAGCACCCCCATAGTTGGTATTATTGTTATGAAATAACTCTTCCATTAATGAGAAGATCGTACGACACCGTTGAAACACAGTTGATGATAAGGTCAATCATGCGCGCTGGGAAGCCCATAGATTCCATCATCAGCCTTAAAAAGTTCCAGCTGACCCTATCAAAGGCTTTGCTGAAGTCGACCTTGAGGGCAATTTTGCTTTTACCCCCAGATATACTACATTTTTTAATATGGTGCATCAATTCATGAGCAATAAGAATATTATCATTGATGGACCGACCCGGAACAAAGGCATTTTGGTATTCTCCCACCAGCTTACCGAGCACCCTTTTGATTCGATTAGCAATGCACTTAGTTGTAATTCTCATAATCACGTTGCAAAGGCTGATCGGTCTGAGTTGATCCGGTCTCTCAGGGCTTGCGACCTTTGGGATGAGAGTAATAAAGGTACGATTCATTTCTTTAAGGACCTTCCCAGAATTGAGTGTGGAGCATACCGCATTTGTGAGATCATCTTTGACAAGAGACCAATACTTCTGGAAGAAGATAGCCGGGAATCCATCAGGTCCAGGCAATTTCATACTTCCCATCTGGAAGACCGCAGCTCGAACTTCCTGAGAGCTAAAGGCCTTATTGAGATGATCACAATCCGGCTAACTCAATCTTGTAACATTATTATC
Source organism: Agrostemma githago (assembly GCA_958450325.1). NCBI lineage: Eukaryota > Viridiplantae > Streptophyta > Magnoliopsida > Caryophyllales > Caryophyllaceae > Agrostemma > Agrostemma githago. Next base: position 8,265,138 of record OY288254.1, on the reverse strand, counting down.
AAATAGAAAACCAAAGTTAGCCTTGTACTCATCAAAAGGAACATTAATAATGTCATCATGTGGTCCACTTTGATAAACAGCCTAGAAATGGGCCATGATGATATCGCAAATTTTATTATTGTCCGTCCACCAAAAACCATTTTCATCCCTGAGACATGTGATAAAATTTCTTGCCGTTCTTCCTTTAACACAATTGAAGAAATATCTCGAGCAAGTATCTCCTTCCGTGGCCCATTTTATTTTAGCACGCTGTTTCCAGAAGATGTTCATGGCAGATGCAAACTCCTTTAGCTCAGCATGAGCCAAATCATACATTTCCTCCGATCCACCGGAGAGAATAGAGTTTGTACCTTCTTCAAGTCGGGAATCAAAATCTATCCATTTTTTGTTCCACGCTTCACATTTATCAAGAGCCCATTTTTTTTACTACAGCCCTAATTCTCCCAAGTTTGCGCATGAAGCAGAAAGCTGGTGAACCCTGAGACTTCATAATAGATTTCCAGTCGGAGTGAATCAAATTCTTACAATCGTCAAAATCAAGACACCAAGCATCAACTTTGTAGGGTTTACAAGATTTGTCCTGAACCAAATTAAGATTAAGCTCAATCATTGCATGATCCGGAAGTTGAATTAGGAAGTGAGTGACTCCCGTATTCGGAAAGAGGTCAAACCAATTAGCTGAGGCATAAGCCTTATCCAGTCTCTCGTAAACCCTCTTTTTACCTTTTCTATTGTTACACCATGTGAACTGTTGTCCCTTGAAGGGGACATCAAGAAGTTTGTAATCAATCTTCCATTCAACAAAGTTATCAAATCCGTCTACACGCCTTTTGCTAAAGCTTTGTTTATCTTCAATAGAATCTACTTGATTGAAGTCACCAATCAATAATAAAGGTAGTTCAAATGAGTCAAGCCATCTTCCTAATTGGTCCCAAACTTCTTGCCTTTTGTCCACACATGGATGACCATAAACACAACTCAAGTACCAATCTGAGTCACCCAAGGTGACTTTTAGTATTACGAAATGATTAGTGGAGTACAAAGGAACAAAAACAGCGGTGGGTTTCCATCCAAGCCAAAGACCACCACTAAGACCGACTGCGTCCACACCTATTCCAGATTGAAACCCTAAGGATTGACTTATAATTGAAGCTGCTTGCACTGTACATGTTGTCTCCATCAAAAAGACGAAGTCATACTTATTATTATTACCTACTACCGCTCTAAGTTTTCCGATCGTAGGGGCAAGCGGATCATTTAAACCCCGACAATTCCAACAGAGACCTTTCATGGTATCAAGTGAAGGCAGCACCACTACAACCAACCCCGCCATCAACATCTCCAATTGTACAATCATACAAACACAAACCGACCCAACCATCTCTAACAACGGACTAATCCCCAACTGGTTTAAGCCGCCACCATACACGGAAGAGAAAGAAAACAGCCTGTAGTCACCGCCCAAATCAAACACAAGAGACTTAAGGAGAAGTAAGTTCCCGGATAAAGACCCATGGACTGGTCGTCAGCCAACCAAGAAACAAGACTCAAGACCCAACCTACCCAAAACCGAAATGGTGGAGATAAAAAGATTTGGAAAAGGAAAATTAAACCAAAGAGAGAAGGAAAAAAAAGAGGGAGAGACAAGTAAGTCCAAAGAATGGAAGCCCGAGGAGACAAACCTAGCAACAGAGCCGATTGGTGGGGGAGGGGGCGAGGGGATGGGGAACACCAATACGACTCAAAAGAAGCTTGAAACCCAAGACCCGACAACGAAAGGAGAAACGAATCCGGGAGATGGGGAGAGGGGGCGAGGGGAAGGGGAAACATCTCCGTGAGTCCGAAATCGACGCTTCCCGGAGTACGGGTAACACGGGACCAAAATCAAATATTTTTATGACTCATTTTCTTATGTTTTTTTCTTACACGGGACCTAAACCCAAATGCAATGCAGTGGACGAAGTCCATCAAACAATTGCATACTCTTTTTCTTATGCTTTTTCTTGTTTTTGTTTAGAAAATTCAACATTTTGATTGGGAAAATTCAAAGGTTAAAGACACTAAGAATGAGAGAAACACTAGTTAAAGACAAGGTTTTGATAGGATTAGAGAAAAGAGATAAAGATTGATTGGAACTCCACAAACCATTCCAAGATGGCGACAATCCTGGAACGAAACTGCATCCACCCAGGAACAACAAACTGAAAAAATAGTAGCAAGCTCCGACAAAGCCATCCAACTCCGGTCACACCAAGGATGAACAAGACCGGAACAACTGCAGGCCCCAAAATTCCGTACTAATTGGGCGAAATAAACCAAAAAAGGGATTAAGGCATTGATTGAAATAAAGGGTCGCCGGAGATCAGTCGACGAAGACCAACCTCCGACAACATGGTGGGTCGGGCAGCGGAGGTGGGAGGAGAGGAGGTGGTAGCATTATCAGATTAAATAATTAGGGTTTGAGAAAAGAGGAAAAGGGGAAAAAAGAGTACGTTTCTTGTCACTCCTATTTATGAGTTGGTTGCAATATTTTAAGTGTTAATCAAAGTTTATTGATTCTAATTTAGTTCTAATTTTACCTTTGCATTTTCTTTAGATAATTTATGGAAAACCAGTAGTCAACTCCGCAATTTCTCCTTTTCAGGTATAATATTATATTTTTATTTATCTTTATATTAATTGATTTTATAAATACAATTTACAGTTAACTTTAAATCACATTGACTTTCTGTTGACAAATGTGAACTTTTATTTATATTTAAAGTTGTAGTATTTTACAAAATATGATTGAGAAAAGTTTCAATATTTTGAGTGTTATTTAAAGTAAAATACCAATTACTAGCAATTATTTGGGGCAAACAAAACTCGATATTTCACTTAAAACATAAATTTATTGTCATTAGGAAAGCTTAATGGTTTTAAAAAAAAGAACCTTAATAATTTGGTTGGTTTACCTTATCATTTTCTTTCGTCTTGATAATAAATTAAAGTTAATATTAATCATTATATTATCCTACATTAAGAATTTCATATTATAACTAAAAAAATAATATATTATATTTTCATCTATTTCGTCTTAAAGATTAATCAAGGTTAATATTAAATAAACGTCATAGTGTAACTTAAAAAAGAATATATATGATAAAAAAACATTTGAGAGTTTGTATTCACATTTCGATTGCTTTATTTCATGAATAATATACTTCATGATACTTCGTATGAATTTGCATTGTTGTTTGCCGATTCTAATTTTAGTTCGAAATTTTATCTTCAGGATTTATAATAGTTATCGAAATTATGCGAAGCCAATGACTGCATGTCAAATCCATAATTTCTCATATTTTTCAAGTATAATATTATATTTTTATTGATCTTTATATTGATTATTATGTGTATAGACACATTTCAAGACAACATTAAACTTTTGTTTTTCTTATAAGAGTGAACCTTTAATTATATTCAAAGTGAAAGTAATATACAAAAAATGATTGAGAAGAAATTGCAATATTTAGAGTGTTAGATTAAAGCAACATTTTAAAGAGTACAAGTTATTTGTGTAATGTATTTACTATTTACTAAGTCTCAAGGTAATGAACATTATTATATATTTTAATCACCAAAACAAATACATATATGAAAATGGGGAAAGTGAATTTAGTAATTTAACAAAGTATAGAGTTAATATAAATTTTAAAAAAGTGAAAATGAATATCTCCATGATTTTCAAAGGATTAAAAAACTAGGTCCCATTGTGGACATGACATAGGTCCACCCCGACGCGGCCACGCACGGGTTTGGGGCGGCGAATGAATCTCATGGGAGATGGATCTCGAATTGAAAATTAAATGGAAGTTGGAGTCGCCACCGAACTTTGTGGGAGTTCGGGCCCGTTCGAACCCACTCTATATCTTAGTTGGCCGTGCACATAGTACGGTCCATTCCGATTTCAGAGTTTATGGGGTTCGTCCCTTTGCATTGCGATACCGATACCGACATTATCGGTAATTGTGTATTGAATGACTCTCATATGCCAACGGTTTCGGACATCCGGAAACCATGATTCTGAGTAAAGGGTGAGGGTACGTGTTGGGAAGTTCACAAAGAACACCCAACCCCGCCCGCACTTAGCGACCTTTACTAAGATATCGTTCGTTGTTCGTGTACGCGTGTTAGTTTGACGGTTGAATGATATGCAAACAAGGCGTTTTGACTCAAGTTGTGAATTATGTTTGACTACGTCGTTTTAATGCATCTAAACTAACGTTAAAGTTATTTTAGCATGCGATGTTCATTTTAGCACAATAAAACAAACAACGAAATAAAAATAAGTGCGATAACAGATTACAATATACGAGTGGCATACTGATGGGCGGGCGTCGCGACCCGCACGATCAAACAATATTTATAAACACCGACTAATTAACCTAACTAATGTAGTAGTGGTAGGTCGGGATCGATCCAAGGTACGGTCTACGTAAAGTCGGTCGAGTAAAAGTCTAAATACGTTTGGGTTCTAAGGGGGTTTGAGGTAATTAAACTAGACTAAGGTGGTCGGTCTAATAGCTAAAAAGAAAGTCAATATAGGAAAAGTGTTAGAGGAAGTCGGGGAATCGGAAACGGGGCACAAAAACAAGGAATCAAGTAAACAATACACAATTGATAAGGGATGGGTCACCTTTCGGTCTCTACACCCGACCTCACTAAGATTCGCTTTCGCGACGAAGAAGCTAGGTCACTAAGTTTGAATTACCCAAGCCCCGAGTTTCCCCATATTGACGAGGGTAAATACGAGTCAACTAAATTGATCAAGTAAAGTCAACAAGCATACAAGAATTCCAAAATAGACAAATCAACCCAAGTGCATTCAATCACAAGAATCCTTAATCTATGTTGCCCAAATCCATCCTCCCCTAACCCCTAACAAAGATCTACTCACTAATCATGACAAACAACAAAACATTAACTAAGGAGAAAATGACTACAACATGCATAATAACTAAATCTAAAGAAACTAACAACAAAATGATGAGGAAACTATGATCTAACAATTACCCACTAAACTATGGAAAGGACAAGATCTAACAAAATGAACTAAAGAATAATATAGAACAACATGAATAAAATCTAGAGAAACTAACAATACTAAGATGATCTAAACAAGATAATAATGAGAAAACTGCACTAAATCTAAACTAGAGATTAGAGAGTGGAAGAGAAATATACCAACTATGAAGATCTACAAGAAATAAGAAGATTGCATAAATAAAGGTTGAATTTTTTATGGAGAGAATGAAGAATTTGTCACTAATTCTTCAATAAACCCACAAATCTTCAAATAAAACTTGATATAATCTTCTACAAACTTGAGATCTAGAGAATTGTTGATGAAAACTATGTAGATCTACTACTAAATTACTACTAGAATTATAGAGAATTACTACTAGATTACTACTAGATTGTTCTACTAATGGCGGCCTACTAAAACTACCCTAACCTAAGGAAGCACACTTAAGGCACACCTTCAAATGTAACCCTAGGTTATCTATATATACTAATCCTTAATGGGTCACACAATCATCAAGCCCATAATCTAATCTTTGCCCATTAGTGAGACTTTGTCCTTTGAGATGAAACTTTTCCCAATGAGTCTTCATAGGGTGAAGTTTTGCCCTGCGGTTGACGAGCTGACACCACCGGGTGAAATTTCACCCGGTGAGATTTTCTTCTCATTTTGCGATTTTTGGCGCTTTTCTCCATCGGGCGAAATTTCGCCCGGTCGTTTCGCCCGGTCAACTCATAGGGTGAAATTTCACCCTATGAAATTTTTGTCCAAAATGGCAATCTGGGAAGGAACACCGTCGGGCGAAATTTCGCCCGATCAAATTCTCATCGGGTGAAATTTCGCCATGTGACTTCAGAGGGCCATAACTCTCTCGTTTGAACTCCGATTGGGGCGTGTGATATGTCGTTGGAAAGCTAAGAAGATAAGCTTTCACCTCCAACTAGAATCGCTTCGATTCGAGGTCTATAACTCTAGATTATAGCTGGTCATGGGACGTACCGCCCGATTGGCCCATCCCGTCCGGCCCGAATTTTTAGCGGGCTTGGACACAACATTTTTAAAAATATACAAAGGCCCGGTCCGCAAACCCGTCCCAAACCCGCTAACCTGTCCCGAACCCGCTTGTCCGTGGGCCAAAATTTCACAATTAGCCCGGCCCGTGTCCGGCCCGAACCCGCATATGATCACCTCTACTCTAGATATATTCATTTGAAGTTCGACCTCTCCGGTGAAGATGCCCAATGGACTTATAGTTTTTCCTTTTCGCTCAAGGTTTCACCTCTTGGGTTTGGACTTTGGATTTTGAGTTGTGTGCTTTACTTTTCGGACGGTTTCCCTCTCTTTCATGCTCATAGAAGCTCGGACACGTTTTTGGTCGAAAATCCTATCAAAATAGATAGAAAACTACCAAAAACACGTAAAATGCAAAACAGAGACGCTAATGCGAGAAATACTCAAAATGGGGCAATAATCGCACTTATTCCTCGCAAAACGGGGCAAAAATGGGTCTAAATGATGGGAAAAATGGTCCAAATTTGGCACACAACAATTCCCTCACACTAAACCGTTGCTCATCCTCGAGCAAAGACCCAAAAAGAAATTAGCTACTACTACTAAGCTAGACTACGCTAAGCCGATACGAGGCAATTAACGAGCTCGCTCCGTCCCTTCAACTCACATCGAAATACCCATGAGGTAGAGTACTCCCATGCAAGGCAAGTTGGATCTTGCTCAAAATGGTGGATGCGACTAAACACACGAAAACACATAACACGAAAGAATAGACGCATCCAAAGCAAAAATAAAACACCGAATCCCTCATTGAGACGGCGGAGAAAGCACCGATTTTAAACTTAAGACAAGCGAGAACACTACCAAGTTAGTCACCCAAATTGACATGGACAAAATCCTAATAGAATGACAATCAAACAATAAAAACATTGAAAATTTATCAAGGTCCTTCTAATTCCACTAGAGATGCCTACAACGGGACGATAAACGGAGTGGAAATGTGGGAACCATGGAGTTAGTAAGCACTGTAGGTAAGTGTTATCCCGTCTCCTAAGCTAAGCCTAGAGGGTCGTCTCAAACTCAAAAAAGCCAATTAGACCAAACAAAAAATGAACAAGTGTTTGCAAAATGGTAAGGATCGACTAATCACCGTTATTTTCCTTCCTCGGGACACGGTCCTCTAGTAGGCATTTCACGGCAAATAATCAACCAAGGGATTTGGGGTTTGGTAACGATTTTTGAGATTTTGAATTTCTTTTTGGTTTTCTTTCTTTCCCCATTAATTTTTTATTGAGAGCTTTTTTTTTAATGCCCTTCTTTTTCATTTTTCCCTTTTTCTTTTGAGTAGCCCATATTTGGCTAGATGGTTCATTTGAGATCAAGCATATTTTTGCAAACTTATTTGTGATAATGGGTGAGTGGTAGAGAAATAGGCTAGTCGGGTATTGCATCCCCTTCGAACCCACAAAAAGATGGAAATTTGGACTAAAAAGTGGCTTCTCAAATAAGGTCACCTAAGAGAACGGGAAACGATAACCAAGGCCTTATCACTCCATGGGTGGTCAAGGTGGTCAAATGCAAATCCTGATGTAGACTCCTAGTAGAAAAGATGGACTCATGGTAAAAATCCAATGCAAAAATTGGTTCAAGGTCATTCTACTAGAAATATGTCCAAAGATAAAAAAGGGTTACTAACAAGGGAGTAATAAACACTCGGCCTAGACTCAAAATCGGGTTTTCGAAAACTTTACCTAGACAAATTATACAAAAACAAAAGGAACACACGAAAAAGAAAAGGCAAATACAAGAAAACACGAGTAAAGTCATGCACTCCATACTCCATTGACATTCGATAACCAAAATCAACCACAACACCCAAAATGCTCATCTTCGAAAGCCTCCCAATAGCAACAACCTAACTTCTCTACAAAAGTAAAGAAGAAAGAAGGAAGGAAGTTACCAAGCGGGGTGCTTTCATAATCTCTTCAAATCGTGCTATCAAGGTGGTGGTTAACTGTAAGAATAGAGAATAGGACTATACAAGGGACACGAAAACATAACGAAACAAGAAAAGAAGAAGGGAAAAAAAAAGAAAAAAAAATATGTTTTTGGTTTTTCGGAATTTTTCAATTTTTATGGTTTTTGGAAAGATTTTTGAAAAACAAAAGGATAGTAGATCCTTCCCCCCACACTAAAACTGTGCATTGTCCTCAATGCACAAGTAGGGGAAAAGATCGAAAAAGATGGAAAAAGAAAAATAAGAAAAATCTTTTTGGATTTTTATAATTTTCAAATGTTTTTGGATTTTTCGAAATTTTTGAAGAAATAAAACAAACGAAAAGAAAACGATAAAAGGATGGCGGGCCTAGGTGCAATCAAATCACCTAGACCCTACCCAAGTGACAAAGAAAATGAGAATAAAATTAATTAAATTAAATTAAAAGAAAGGATGAAAAATGGGCGTAGGTGTAGTCACATCACCTAGCCCGGATTAAGAAAAATTTGAGAAAATGAGAAGAATTTGGATTTTCAAAAGGTCAACGGCGTAATCACATCGCCTAATGACCGGGAGCAATACCAAGGCCGATTTGGCCGCAACAATCGAACAATGGGACAACTTGCAAAGTTATGTTAGAGATAAAACAATCACAATGATCAAGGAATAAGAGGAACAAGAAATGGAATTAACCCAAGGACATGCAATTATAGATGATTAAAGACTCACCGACCCAACCTACACACAGATACACAACACACACACACACCACCGACTCCAGGAGAGGGTCTAATCTGAGTGATCGACCGACGCAAATGAAGCGCTAGAAGACCCATAGAAAAAGGGTATACCCTCGGAGGATGGCTCGGGAGAAAACTCCTCCGGACCGTCGCTAAGCGAGAGGGCAAAGTCGGATTCAATCTCACAAAGGTCATAGATCGTACGACCTTTGGGCAACGTGTAGTGCGCATACTCCCAAACTCCCCTTCCTCACGACTCAGTCTTGGTCAGTCGGAATTCACCGGGACTCAAGGGTAGGTCCCAATTGTGGTGAACAAGGATAGTGGTTCGGTGTGTGTTCGGAACTATTAAAGCTCTTCCACCGCTAATGTAGATGAGGCGCTGATGAGGTACATGAAAAATCCAAGTCGGAAAATAGGCCTCGTCAAGCCATAAGGAATCGTCTAGTGGGGTGAGGTGGTCGGTCGAATAACCCAATTTGTTCACAATTACTATCACAAGACCTCCACAATCTAAGGAGGGGTGTTGGGTAATAATGATACGGTGGAAGTGCAACGCCATGACAAGTTAGGTCTAAAGAGTTAGGGTTACCCAACAAAGAGTCACAAATCAATTGCAAGAGGAACTCGCAAGTAAGGTCTTTATAGGTGAAGGCCGTGAGGCTAAGGAGCTTGCTAGTTCCGGTCTTTGACGATAACTCTTTATTATCATCTACTATCCCTAGATTGGTCATTGTGTGGGGACAAGGCCGCCTAATGCTCTGAAAGATCTTTTCAGAGAAGGTCTGAGCTGAGAAGTATTAAGACAAGGCAAATTTGTAGGCTTAGAAAACTTAGAAGATGTAGAAGATCTAGAAGGTGTAGAAGTCGAAGTCATACCTTGTTTACGAGCGGCTCGCCTTGCTCTTGTCTCCATAATAATAGATTTGCAAGAATCCAAGAACTTTAGTTTCACCTCTTCAAGCACCCAAAATAACCACCCAAGATGGAGAGGAGGTATGAATTGAATGTGGTTGGGGTATGGAAGATGGTGTTTAATGAAATGAGGAGTGATAAGGTGAAATGAGAGTGAGGTGAAGGTGATATAAATAAAGGTAGTTGAGGAGGGAAATGAAAGTTTTTAAAGTAGATTGTAAATATTTGGTGTTTGTGTTTGGAGGGAAAGTTATGTGGGGTAAATTAAATGTGAGGGAGGGAATTTGAAAGTCTAATGAGTAAAAAGGTGTAGGGGATCCGGCCAAGCTCATGTCGCCGGGTGAAACTTCACCCGGTCAAGCACCATCGGGTGAAATTTCACCCGACGGTTTTTCGTCGTGAAAATCATTTTCTCCCAACTTTTTCCACCGGGTGAAATTTCACCCGGTGAAAATCTCACCAGGCAAAATTTCGCCCGGTGGTATCTTCGTCAATTATGGCAATTCTGGCAACTTTTCGTAGGGCGAAGTTTCGCCCGGTCGAGTTTCACCGGGCGAAGTTTCTCCCGGCGGTCTTCTTTTCTTCGTTTTTCCGCCTTGCCATTTCATGGCTCTTCAATAATCACCTAGAGATTCAAATATCGACTCGACTCACATTACAGAATCAATATCTCCCACAAACATGCTTGTAGTCTTCAAATGAGCTACATAACTTCTCCAAAAGCTTGATCTTCATCCAAATAATTGCTCCATGGCGAAATCCAAGTTCAACCATCTTTCTCAAGCTAACAAAGCTAAAAAAACACAAAGAAATATGATACATATATACAAAGTGGTTGTTGAGGATACCACCAAACCTCATCAAACGTGATACAAACTAAACCCGGGTCGCCATCATAGCGACCGATACATAGTTCACCTCCATCAAAACTTGCCCGTGGCTCGGACACACACATGATCCTTGATAATTTTTGGAGGATGGTTTTAACTTCTTATACTAGCCGGGATACTTCGTCCCATTTTAACTTTTGATTGCGAACTTCGACCTTTGCTTCAATGGGGCTTACACCCTCATTGCGCGTCATTAGCTCTCCATCTCTTGGTTCCATGTTCACAACACTTCTCGATTTCTTCTTTTTAGATTTCTTGATAGCTCCCCTACGGGAAGTTGGAAAAGTGTTGGAAGATGAACTTGTAGGCGGTTGCACGGTGGTCGAATCATTAAGCTTCACCTTTGTTTCAACATTATCGAGTAAATTACTCGACTTGGCTTCATTCTCCTTTTCTATCACAAGGGACTCGGCATCTAGAAGGTATTCAAACATTTCATTTCCGAAGACATCACTCACTATTGGGTTTTGTGACGTGATAGGTAATTTGAATTGCACGATCTCTTCACCGATATTAAACGAAAGGTTCCCCTTTTTAACATCTATGATTGCTCCGCCGGTGGCCAAAACGGGCCTACCTAGGATTATGGGGGCATGCTTGTTTACTTTCACGTCCATTACCACAAAGTCGGTAGGGATCGAGAGATTTTTAACTCGAACTAGCACGTCTTTAATCATACCAACCGGGGTCTTGATGGAACCGTCGGCTAGTCGAATTTTGATCGGTGTTTGATTCATGTTGCTAATATTGAGATCATTCACTATTGATAGAGGGATAATTCTCACGGCCATTCCAAGATCACATAGAACATAATCGATTTCAACATTCCCTATTGTGCAAGGTATTGAGAAACTCCCGGGATCACCCATTTTGGTGGGGATCTTGCTCGATTAGACCGAATTACACTCTTCGGTGAGTGCAACCACAATTGTATCCTCACATCGGCCAGCTATCTCGGTGAGAGGGGGAGTTACCTTATCCTTCTTTAGCAAGTCGGAGAATGAGGTGGACTTGAAGTCCTTCCTATTTATCGTAGCTCGAGATGGAAATGACAAAGGTGGCACATGTGGCTTAGAAGGTAGCATGCTTTTCTCTTTTTGAATTTCCTCTATCACATTACCCTTATCTCCCTTGATGTACTTATAAAGGTCCCTTATTTTGGGCTCGGTTACATCGGTTACACAAGGATCTTCCTCACAACAAGTTGTTCTTGGTGGGTAGGGGTGTAAACGAGCCGATCTGAGCTCGAGCTCGGGTGGGCTCGTGATCGGCTCGTAAATTTGAACTCGAGCTCGGGCTCGGCTCGAAGCTCGTCGAGCTCAAAAATTGAAGCTCGAGCTCGGCTCGTTAAAAGCTCGAGCTCGTATCAAGCTCGTTTACCTTTATATTTTTTCGGCGCTTTATAAATATATATAACTAAAAGTAACTTTTTTAAAAGACAAAAAAAATATTGTTACAAAATTATGAAGTATAATAATTATAAATATCAAATAAACATGTATTTTGAATTATTAGAATTTAAAATTTTTAAACTTATAATGTAAAAAACTAAAAAAACTAGCCCAAACGAGCTTCCGAGTCAAACCTTACTGAGCTCGAGCTCGGCTCGAATTTCAACAAGCTCGGCTCGAGCTCGAGCTTGAGCTCATTTTGACCGAGCTTAAACCGAGCTTTGACCGAGCCGATTCCGAGGGCTCTACGAGCCGGCTCTGATCGTTGACATCCCTATTGGTGGGTGTGTTTTCAACTTGCTAGAATGAGGGGCACTTTGATTTTCAACATGTTTGACCTTTGGTTTTTCCACTTGATTTAGACCCATGATTTTGTGAGGGTCTACTAGTTGTTTTCCTTCATTCCATGTGGCGGCATTGGCATATGCTTGATGTTGCGGGTAATTAGGATTTTGAGGTTGTCCGGGTAGTCCTTGTGGTGGAGGTACCGGAAAGGTAGGAGCCTTGGTGGCTTCTTGTGATTTTCTAGTTTTGAGTTCCTTTCTTATATCCGCAATCTCGGAAGCTAAGAATGTTATCACCTTTATCATGAATTGTATAGGATGCTCGCATTGTTCATTCCATTGACCTTGTTGGTAATCACCATGGAAAGGTGGAGGTTGGTTATATTCGGGATTGTATCCTTGGGAACTTTGATTGAAGTTGGGATGATACCCTTGGATATAATCCCCTTGATTGAAGCTTTGAATACCTTGATTATAACCTTGAAAACCGTGGCTATTCCCTTGATTGCGAAAATTACCTTCAAGATTTTGCTAATTATGGAATTCACCTTGGCCTTGGAAACTATTGCCTCCTTGATTGTTAAAATATTCCTTTTGAAGAGGCAAGTAGGGAGGAGACCTTTGAATGAAAGAACTTTGTTGATGGCGTGAATTCGATGGCATTTCTTGTTGTGCCCCTTGATACATTGGTCCCGGATTTTGCACACCATGATTTGCATAAGAGTTGTATTGTTGCACATGGTTCCTTGTTTCGGTATTGTATGTGTTTGGAAAAGGGTCATTTTGATGCATTGGATTGATATTTTGAAACACTTGGACTTCATTGCATTCTTGATAGGACATTCCTTTATAAGGACGACAATTGTTGGACGTATGACCATAGTTTCCACAACACTCACAAGGGATTTTTTGGTAGTGGAGGTCGTCTTGGTGGCCTTGATTGAACTCGGTTCACATTCCTTGAGTTAGAATTAGAAGTTATACCTTCAAACCTCTTGGTTAGTTCTTCCGATTTTAATTCGAGCTTTGATTCATTGTTCATGTAAGTGCTTTCCAAGGGTTGGGAATGTGAATCAAGAGGAGGTTTCTTGGAAGTTTCTAGGGGGTGGTGGTGAAATGGGAGGTGGAGAAGGTGGAGAAACTTTTTGTGGAGTGATAAGAGGTGATGTTGACGGGGAATTCTGTGGAGTGAAAGGTGTAAGTGGATTATTGGAAGGGGGATTTATGGTGATGAGTGATGTGAATGGATTTGGAAGGAATGGAAGGATATGATGTATGTTTGGTGGTGTGAGGTATGAATGTCGAATCACCTTTGTTGAGTTATTTCCCCGGAATCTCATAGCTTTAGAAAACATCTCTGGCTCGTGATCGAACCGAAACGTGATAACCTGTTCCTGGGCAAAGACTCAAGTAGAAGGTGAGTCTCCTAGCACCAAGTGGTACTAGGGTAGAGAGAAGCAAAACCAAAGACAAAAAGACAAAAACTCAATCAACTAATCGCCGTCCCCGGCAACGGCGCCATTTTGATGGGCGGGCGTCGCGACCCGCACGATCAAACAATATTTATAAACACCGACTAACCTAACTAATGTAGTAGTGGTAGGTCGGGATCGATCCAAGGGACGGTCTACGTAAAGTCGGTCGAGTAAAAGTCTAAATACGTTTGGGTTCTAGGGGGGTTTGAGGTAATTAAACTAGACTAAGATGGTCGGTCTAATAGCTAAAAAGAAAGTCAATATAGGAAAAGTGTTAGAGGAAGTCGGGGAATCGGAAACGGGACACAAAAACAAGGAATCAAGTAAACAATACACAATTGATAAGGGATGGGTCACCTTTCGGTCTCTACACCCGACCTCACTAAGACTCGCTTTCGCGACGAAGAAGCTAGGTCACTAAGTCTGAATTACCCAAGCCCCGAGTTTCCCCATATTGACGAGGGTGAATACGAGTCAACTAAATTGATCAAGTAAACTCAACAAGCATACACCAATTCCAAAATAGACAAATCAACCCAAGTGCATTCAATCACAAGAATCCTTAATCTATGTTGCCCAAATCCATCCTCCCCTAACCCCTAACAAAGATCTACTCACTAATCATGGCAAACAACAAAACATTAACTAAGGAGAAAATGACTACAACATGCATAATAACTAAATCTAAAGAAACTAACAACAAAATGATGAGGAAACTATGATCTAACAATTACCCACTAAACTATGGAAAGGACAAGATCTAACAAAATGAACTAAAGAATAATCTAGAACAACATGAATAAAATCTAGACAAACTAACAATACTAAGATGATCTAAACAAGATAATAATGAGACAACTGCACTAAATCTAAACTAGAGATTAGAGAGTGGAAGAGAAATATACCAACTATGAAGATCTACAAGAAATAAGAAGATTGCATAAATAAAAGTTGAATCTTTGATGGAGAGAATGAAGAACTTGTCACTAATTCTTCAATAAATCCACAAATCTTCAAATAAAACTTGATATAATCTTCTAAAAACTTGAGATCTAGAGAATTGTTGATGAAAACTATGTAGATCTACTACTAAATTACTACTAGAATTATAGAGAATTACTACTAGATTACTACTAGATTGTTCTACTAATGGAGGCCTACTAAAACTACCCTAACCTAAGGAGGCACACTTAAGGCACACCTTCAAATGTAACCCTAGGTTATCTATATATACTAATTAGAGCTGATCATGGGTCGTACCGTCCGAATAGCCCGACCCGTCCGGCCCGAAATTTTAGAGGGTTTGGACAGGAAATCTCGGCCCGAATTATTAAATGGGCCGGACAAGCCCGATCCGATATAACAAACGGGTCGGGCATGGACACTAATATTTTCAAACGGGCCAACCCGCCCGGCCCGCTAAATATATTATATACTCCGTACATTCTACAACTTATAATTATATAGGAAATGAAAAATGTATATTCATTATAATACAAAAGAAAATAATTAATCCATGCTCTAATCAAGACACATACACTTGATAATAATATGATATAGCGAAAATACCTTTGAATTTTCAAGAAAAAATTAGGCAACTCTCGCTATTATCAAATTCTCATAATAATCTAATAGTCTGATCTTATCGCCAATTTTTGTTCATTTATCAAATACTTTTTTTCTTGTATTTTGATATGTAAAAAACAATTCAACTATGTTGTACTCTTTTTAAATATTTACGTAATTACTGCCTATCTTTATTTGTTTGATAGTTTTTTCATTCACTCAATAATTGGCTCGATAGCCCGCGGGCCGCCCGATTTTGCATAAACGGGCGGGTAAAGGCAAGTAATCTAGGCCCGTTAGTTAGGCCCGACCCGCCCGCTTTGATGTTAAAGGGTAACTTTTTATCTTTTAGCCCAACCCGTGTCCGGCCCGAGCCCGCATTTGAGCAGCTCTAATACTAATCCTTAATGGGTCACACAATCATCAAGCTCATAATCTAATCCTTGCCCATTAGTGAGACTTTGTCCTTTGAGATGAAACTTTTCCCAATGAGTCTTCATAGGGTGAAGTTTTGCCCTGCGGTTGACGAGCTGACACCACCGGGTGAAATTTCACCCGGTGAGATTTTCTTCTCATTTTGCGATTTTTGGCGCTTTTCTCCATCTGGCGAAATTTCACCCGGTGGGCGAAATTTCGCCCGGTCGTTTCGCCCGGTCAACTCATAGGGTGAAATTTCACCCTATGAAATTTTTTTCCAAAATGGCAATCTGGGGAGGAACACCGTCGGGCAAAATTTCGCCCGGTCAAATTCTCATCGGGTGAAATTTCGCCCTGTGACTTCAGAGGGCCATAACTCTCACGTTTGAACTCCGATTGGGGCGTGTGATATGTCGTTGGAAAGCTAAGAAGATAAAGTTTTACCTCCAACTAGAATCGCTTCGATCCGAGGTCTAGAACTCTAGATATATTCATTTGAATTTCGACCTCTCCTGTGAAGATGCCCAATGGACTTATAGGTTTTCCTTTTCGCTCAAGGTTTCACCTCTTGGGTTTGGACTTTGGATTTTGAGTTGTGTGCTTTGCTTTTCGGACGGTTTCTCTCTCTTTCATGCTCATAGAAGCTCGGACATGTTTTTGGTCAAAAATCCTATCAAAATAGATAGAAAACTACCAAAAATACCTAAAATGCAAAACAGAGACGCTAATGCGAGAAATACTCAAAATGGGGCAATAATCGCACTTATTCCTCGCAAAACGGGGCAAAAACGGGTCTAAATGAGGGGGAAAACGGTCCAAATTTGGCACACAACACATACCACCCGGAAATACAATGCCACAAACGATACAATAATTGCGATAATAGCGAAGAGTACGAGTTAGAAGATGTAAACATGACACAAAACATGGTTTTGAAAAGGCAAACACGTGATAGACTTGACACGTGACGACCGAAGTCATTAAAATAATTTTATCGGGACTCGAAACATGCTGAAAGACTCGTTGTTTTGCTACATCAGGAGCCACTCGATCGAGTCATTGAGGGACTTGATCGAGTGGTTTCGAAAAAAAGTTCCTGCCCGGATTTTGGGATGTCACTCGATCGAGTGCCCCCTGTACGGACTGTTGTCCGGTTTGATTTTGATTTTGAAATTGCTTTCGGTTTTGAAAATCGATAATTTGATTAAGTTGCGTAAAAATACGATGCAATTTATACTCGACTTAAATATTGATACTCGTAATATTCGATGCTTGATTATGGAATCCATATCGAATGTTTAGAGTGGATTTTGAAAAAGTTGTTTAGAAAATCGTTTTGAATGTTGTTAAGACGAGATAATTCCTCCACGTTGTAATATCGTAATTAGTCTTTTCGGACCATGTGATCATTACTCGGCTTCAACGGGATTATGCTTAACATGATTTGATGATTGATACCTTTAGATCCGATATTCGACTATAGAGTCGATATCGAATCCTAGGGATGACGCTTTAATGAAAATAATACGATAATATCAATATTAGGAATGAGAAAAGAAATAAAAAAAGACGCGACGACGAACCGTAAATAGAAACGGACGGACGAGAGAGAGAGAGAGAGAGAGAGAGAGAGAGAGAGAGAAGGGAGAAGTCGGGATTTTGTAACACCCTCAACCTACATGCTTAACTATCTTGAAAACGGACTCGTAGTAGCGGCCTAGGCGCGGGAGCGTTAAGATGTATATAGGAGAGTTATGGTGTGTATGGTTAGGGAGGGGATTTGGCGAGTTTTGCTCTCAGGTTTGTATACGGTTTGCCTAAAATTGCCTAGAATTTTGGGTTGTGAATGGTCGAGAATCCTATAGGATTTCTAGAGGAAAGATCGGAATACAATATGCCTAGTATTGCTGGAATTCCGGGTTGTAACTTGTTGATAGGATGTTATGGATGTTGGATGTGTGAACGTTGTGAATAATTGATTATATTGTGTTGCGGGGGTGGGGTATTCATAGGATGAAATACCCGACTTGGGATAGGAGATAGATGGCTTACAAAGGAAGAAAACAACCGGTTGGGGTGAAGTGGGATTCCGTTTGTGGATAGGAAAGACTTGCTTGCATAGGAAGAAACACCCGGTTTTCAACTGGAACAAGGGTCACTCGATCGAGTAGTGCACAACACTCGATCGAGTGCCCGGTCTGATGCCAGATCTGGCGGTTTTCATGGGCTCACTCGACCGAGTGGCTGGTTCACTCGATCGAGTGGGTCTGAGCCGAGTAGAAGACAAGAAGTTAGCTACTATTTAGCGACTAAATGTTACCACGTCACACCATTTAGCGACTGAAATCAGTCGCTAAATAGAACATTTAGCTACTGATTTCAGTCGCTAAAGTACCTGAAATAGACCGGTTATAATTATTATTATTCTAGCCAAAATTTGCGCAATAAAACAAACCAACAACCACAATACATCCCAAACATCATTCCAAACGTTGTTCCAAACGTTACGCAAGCTTCACACTCCAAAATGGGCGACCAAGTACGCAAACGTCGTGAATACACTAAATTAAAAGTGTTGTTACAAACTGTTTTTTCAACAAGCATTCAGAAACTACAAACTGTTTTCAATTACTCACCTAACAGGGAAACTAGCTGACGCACCACTACCACCCCCATTGAAGGGGTCTCTAGGATCCGGGGGTCGGGGAATGGGGCCGGAGTTACAGTTATACTGCTTCATGCTCCTAAGGCGTTGTAGCTCTTGCAAAATTTGCAGGTTAACTGACTCCTGCATCTTCAACCTCTCATCATGTTCCTTCAGCTTCTCGGCCATAGCCTCCCCTCGCGCTCTTTCCTCCTGTAGTTCCGACCTCATCTCAGCCATTTCGGATGGCACACAGTCCGTCGAGGTCGCATGGGCCCCCCGACCATTGGGTGGTGTCCAGTACAGGGAATGAGCGTTCCCCGTACCGTACACCGCTCCCTTGCGGTATCCCTCCGCGACTCTGAACCAAATCGTGCTCAGGTCCACATCTTCATTCTCGGGCGCTCTAGTGGCATCCAAATACGACAGCTGAAAGAAATTGAAGTCATGATTAGGTGGGTTGTGTGAAGAAAAAAAAGTAACAAAATCTTATGTTTGAAACTTACCCAAGTGTCCATATCCTTCTTCGTGGCAAATGTTCGATCCTCAGTATCGTTCCCCTTGCTCTTCATGTCGAGAAATAGATGCACAGGCGGAGGGAATTCTCATGTTTTCTTCTTTACCTGTTGACAGTACATGTACATTTCTCATTTATATTTATAATGAAAACATTAAATAAGAATCCAAAATAAAAATCAAAGGTAAGGAAATACTAACACTCATGGCCAGCTGGTGCATCGACTGCGATCCACCATAGTGGGTGCGCTCCGCCACCACCTCGGGGTCTCCTTCCCGCCTCTTGTTCTTCTTCGCCTGGACGGATCTTTTAATGAACTTCGGGTCGGACCGGACTGTTCTGAACTGTTGGATGGCGTCACCTACAATTTATACACTTTGAGATCAATAAGTATTCATTCGATATATACAACTTTCTATTCAAGTACTAACACTAATTGAGTAATCGAACCTTTAAGGTGTTTCTGTAACTTTTCATCGCTTGCCATCTTATACATCATGTCTCTAAATCTGTCGACCGCGACATCAATGTATCGGTCTCTCACAGCCACCTCGAGACCCTCATTATAGAAGTGTTTCAACTGCAAGATCGTTTGTCGTCATTGTAATAGTAATCTGTAAACAGTAACAGATAATTAAAAAAAATCAGAAATTGGTGTACCTTGAAGTTGGCAAACCACTTCTCCCGTTGCCACACAGGCACCTTCATCCAACTCGTGCAGTAGGTAGTCAACTCCTTCATGAAGCTATCCGTCACACCAGTGATCACCGCACGAGTACGAAACCTACACCAAAGAGTGAAATAAGATGATGTCTCACCAAAAAAAGGAAATATAACGTCTCACCATGTCCTCTCCGGGCTAATAATCAGGCGCCCGTCGTCTGTATACTGAAGCTGTTGTTGCTGTTGTTCCGGTTGCCCATCGTCGTTCACCTCCGCCTCGTTCTCCGCCTCTTGATCCTCCTCCCGCGGGTTCTCCTCCTGGTCCTCCTGCTGCTGGGACCCCCTGTTGCTGTTGCTGCTGCTGCTCCCACTACCATAACGAAGTCTGCTGCCCAACGTCATATCTGCAGACATATAATAGTAGAAAGTTAGAAATTGACATCATAATAATGCAGATTACTATGTACAAATAATATAACTTACTAAAACTATACCCTACTAAAAATCATCGTCACTGTCGTTTATCTAATCTTTCCTCAAACATCCATTTTCGTTCCTATCGCTTCATTTTTTTATCTAAAAAAATTGAGACAATAACCACATACAAATTATTTCTTCTAAAGTAATTTACTAATATATACAGACTACTCACATATTTCGTAAAATTCACAATTCACCTAAACATAGTACTATTTGCTCCTAATCCATCCATAATTACATCACTAAATCGACATAATTGTATTTCCACTTTCAATTTCCTAACACATCAAAACAACCCAATTCATTCAAATACTCAATCATAAACCTTAATTTTATACTAACAATCTACCTATTTCAAATTGGGGAACCTATTGGGCGATTAACATTCTAACTACACTAAATATTCCGACAACTAAAAAACTATCCAACCCAATATCTAATTTATTTATATCTATAAAAACAGAAATTAACAAATAATCGAAACTAAATATAGATAGATAAACATACCTTAAGGAAAATGATAGAATTGAAGAAGGAATTAAGAGGAAAGGAAGAGGCTCGAGTTTTAGAGAGAAGGGAGACGGATTTTAGAGAGAGGGAGTGAAATGAGAGAATGAGACGGGGGAGGGGGGCTGTTGTTTGATTTAAAAAGATTTACGACTTTTAGCGACAGATATCTGTCGCGCGTCTTTTTTTTAGCTACAAATATCTGTCGCTAATATCCTCTTCTGCGACTGAAATTTGTCGCTAAGTAAACTGATTTAGCAACAGATATCTGTCGCGCGTCGAGTTTTTTAGCGACAGATTTCTGTCGCTAAGGAATTTTTTTTAAAAAAAAAATCCGTCTCCCCGTCCAGCGACTAACATCCGTCGCGCGTTGTACTTTCAGTCGCTAAATAAGCGACTGAATTTTTCAGTCGCGCGTTGGTAGTAGCTACATGGAGTATTTCTTGTAGTGCAATGACTCGGTCGAGTGGCCCATTATCACGTTAAACCGTGAGTCCTACAATCCATTCGAGTCTCATTAACCGTTTTTTGTGACTTAGGTCAACACGTGCCTAATTAATCACGTGAAACATCTTTTCAAAACCATGCATTAACACATTTGCATCATTCTATACAATTAAATATTTGCACAAACCGTTAATATCATTATACCTTTACTAACCGTTTGCTTTTCTTGTCAATTTTGGTTGTTTATTTTATCGTACTAAAATGAACCCACATGCTAAAATTCAACTTCAACGTTAGAATTAGTTGTTTTAAATCGACATAGAAACCCTTTCGATTTCATTCACATGCTTAGGGAAAACAACGTTTGCATAAGCATTTTTCACCGAATTACTAACGCGCGTATTAGAAAGTCATTCGAGATCTTAGTAGAGGCCGCTAAGTGCGGGCGGGGTTGGGTGTCCTTTGTGGGCTTCCCAACACGTACCCTCACCCCTTACTCAGAACCTCGGTTTC
Source organism: Agrostemma githago (assembly GCA_958450325.1). Taxonomy (NCBI): domain Eukaryota; kingdom Viridiplantae; phylum Streptophyta; class Magnoliopsida; order Caryophyllales; family Caryophyllaceae; genus Agrostemma; species Agrostemma githago. The sequence continues at coordinate 8,243,560 of OY288254.1, read as the reverse complement.
CGGATGCCCGAAACCGTTGGCGCACGAGAGTCATTCAATACACGATATCCGATAATGTCGGTATCGGAATCAAATGCAAAGGGACGAGCCCAATAAACTCTGACATCGGAAATGGGCCGTATTTTGTATGCGGCCCACTACGACATAGAGTGGGTTCGAACGGGCCCGAACTCCCACAAAGTTCGGTGGCGACTCCACTTCGATTTAAATTTCAATTCGATCCATTCTCATATGGAGATTCATTCGCCTACCCAAACCCGCGCGTGGCCGCGTCGGGGTAGACCTATGTCATGTCCTCAATTCGGCGACTCCGCTGGGGATTAACTGATGCGTGACTTACCATCGGCATCCTCAGGGTGAGACTCGAATAGAAATCGTTTGACAAATACAATACGCGTTTTAGTTTTACGGTTCATGCATAACCCATATTTTCCCGGGCCGGTACTCGCGACCGACGTCCCACTATACGGTTGATGTACTCCAATATGGATATGTCAAAAGGTGTCCATAGTCGATTCGAGTGGGTTTCGCGGCATGTTCTAAGATCAACTCGACTTAGGAAGTCTGTCCCGATCAACGTCTTGACGATGTGCACTGGTATAGACCCTCTATAGACCGACCGAGACTTAGTGTAAAGCATACATGGTGTCGTTATAATGTTTGACTACATGTTACTTGGTTTCCGTGTCGTTCTCAAAAAACATCATTGCAAAAATGCATCTTTTAAAAAATATTCAACTTTCAAAAGCTCGGAAAGCTGCCGAAATTTAGGACTTATGATTTGACTCAAAACAAGCCTATTTTCTAGCCGGCATGCCGCCCATTTCGAAATTCGAAATTCCGATCCACCATTCGATTTTCGAATTTTCAAAAATTCAATTTCAATTTTTAAATCTTCAAGATGCCGTTTTTGATTTTCAAATCTTCAGGATCTTATCTTCAATTTTCAAATCGTCGGAAATTCTTTTTTTCGACATTCAAATTTTCAATTTTCAAGATATCCAATTTCAAAACCCGGGACACATACCGAATTTAGGATTTATGATTTTACTCAAAATAGCCTATTTTCTAGCCGGTATGCTGCCCAATTCAAAACTCGAAAACATTTTCGAATTTTCAAAACCGAGGCCCGATACACTTTCCGATTTTCTCGAAAAATCGGGCCTCTCCCCCGAGTTATCTCGGAATTTGCTAAACAATCAATTTTCAAAACTTTATCTTCTTAGGACTTCCCGTATTTAGCAGTGTTGGGTCGTGTCTTAAGTCGTCGAAATCTTTAGCGTCGAAACTCCGTCGATCTTACATCACGAGTTTCTTCCCTATCCCAGTCCGCCTTATTAGACTAAGGCACGGCCCACCTACGTAGGACATACTCCTACAAGGGAGGGCCCATCTACACAATCTAGTCCAAAGTCTGAGAAATATCTCGCATGGACCTTCCTTCGAACAGGACTCGGCCCACATGCCGAATTCTAAGGGAGGCCAACCTTTCACAAGTCACCCGTCTAGGTGTCTTTTCCGAATCAACCTTTTACAAGGCATAGCCCTATAACAAAAGGTTCGTGGTCCTTACGTCTAAGGGTCACTCGTCAAACAATCGAGTCTTAACAAAACCTTTAATCCCACTCGGGGGCTACCCCTTAGCAGGGCGATCAATCACGGTTGCCCTAGGGGTCATGTCTTACACGTGTCTCACGTACCCCACTTTCGAGTCACTTAGATGTCACACCATCTGAGTCCTATGAAAGTCCTTAGTCTCACCTGGGGGGGCTATTCTCCGATGGAGCGATTAATCACAGTCACTCCGAGAATCGCACCCTACACATTTATCTTAGAGAGTCTAACCCGAGTCAAACCAAAGTCGTCTCTCCTCCCGCGCTATTTTCTATGCCTTGGTGTACTTGAGTTCCGAAGCAACTTTTCTGATTACGCGGTGTTCTTACAGAGAGGCCACCGCAAACCAGACACCAGAAAATGCAAGGAACTTTGGACGAACTGAAGGCCACGCTAGCCAAGATCGAGGCCCAATTAACGGCCATCAGGGCCGACCAAACAACCCTTGTCACCCGCCTAAGTGTCGTGGAGAAAGGGACCCCTGTTGCTGGATCTGAGCCCACTGGGCCCATAGCTGAACTAATCAGCGTTGTTCGCAAGCTCGAAGAACAGGTCCACTTGTCAACAAGCAACTCGATCCATACGAAGAATGCTCGTTCCTACTCGCCTCTGAATGACGAGCTACCTGCTAACCTCAACCTTACCGGCATACCGATTTTTGAGGGTACTGAAGACCCGGTTCATCACATTCGGGCTTTCAAAGAATTCATGGCTATCAAGGGGGTGAAATCCACCATGTTCAAGCACTTGTTCGCTTCCTCCCTTGAAAAGCATCCAAAAGCCTGGTACTACAGGCTCGATTCCAAGAAATACAAGACTTGGGACGATGTGGCTAATGAATTTGCTCGGAATTACGCTGATAATACCGAGATCCAGACTACAATGCGTACTCTGGAAGTAATGGCCCAAGAGCCCAAAGAAGGGTTCACCAAATATCTCCAAAGATGGCGGGCCGAAAGTGTGAAGTTGGTAGACAAGCCCAACGAGAAGATACTAGTGGAGGCATTCATCAACAACCTCCTACCTTCCTACCGCATCCATCTTAGGTATGTCGGCATTTCAAACTTTGCGGTACTTATCGAAATTGGCATTAGGATTGAAGACGATCTTCGACATAATAAAGATCTGGGTGAAGCTTCTACTGAAAGCTATACTGGACATCAACTCGAGTCCTTAGAAGCCGACGACTAATGACAACATCATCCGAGAGTCCGGATCTGATTTAAGTCCGAGTCTGAGTCCGAGTCTAGGATGTGCTATTTCTTCCAAAGTCAAAGTCAAAGTCAAAGTCAAAGTCAGAGTAAGTTGTATTCTCTCCTCTTTTTCAAAATTCAATAAAATCAGCTTTTCCATTTTTCATATATACTTTCCTTATGTGTTTCCGAGAACATGATGCTCATCGTCATACACTGTGAGCACATGCACGTGACTATTACAGGCACATCTATAATGACTGCAGGAAACCGAGCCCGTGTTTTCCTTTTACCTATTCCATGTCTGGTATAGAAAAGCCACATAACTACCCTTAGCATGAAGCATATCGAATCCTATGACAAATCTGGGTAGTCTCCTAGTTTGGGTTCAAGACGGGAGGCAAGCCCATTTCCCACAGTAAAACAGCCCTCCAATAAGACTGACCAATCCCTACCTTAGGTGTTAGTCTGACCAACAAAAATTCAAAAAACCCAGGACCGGGGCTAAGAGGTCAACCAAAATTCAAAAAAGCCATGACCGGGGCTAAGAGGTCAACCAAAATTCAAAAAACCCATGACCGGGACTAAGAGGTCAACCAAAATTCAAAAAACCCATGACCGAGGCTAAGAGGTCAACCAACATTCAAAAAAAACCCATTGACCGGGGCTAAGAGGTCAACCAACAAAAATTCAAAAAAACCCATGACCGGGGCTAAGAGGTCAACCAACAAATATTCAAGAACCCATGACCGTGGTGAAAACGGTCAAATTCAAAGTTATCAATACTCATACCATCCAATAGGGGAGTGACAATCAAGCTGGTCAGCTAACACCACACTCAGCCTTTCCACATTACAACCCTTAAGACCTCCTCGAGACCTAGGCTAGAGACAGCCCGGAATTTTGCGGATTCAAGCTCCATAGGATACCCCTAACCATTAGGGCCAGACATGGAAACCAAATCCCGCATTATCAAACCAGCCCAATCGAGCTCCGAGTCATCATTACTCGACTTCCCCCTTTCCCACCACATTGCAATACCTTACCCTCGAAGCCTTAGCTCCACAAAATCAAGCTCCAGATGTCAAAACATCAAAGCCACTTGTGACCCAGCACCACATTTCCAAAAACATCCAATCCAGTTACCAACCCTAAGCACGGGAACTCAACTTGTGGTCCGCATAGAACATGCCCGAACAGTTCACACCACCTCTGGGGGCTACCCCGGAGAACGCCCACTGTCACAGGATCAAGGTCCTAACCATTCTAGCCCTTTGATCAAGACATCATTGGGAATGCACCTAGCCTACACCGTTAATATGGCTAGTTACACACAAAGTCCTATTAGACTAGGCACCAAAATATATCTTCCGACACTGAACTACGGCATGGTTTGATTTCACTACACGTGAATACGTAGGCAGCCTTTCAACAGAGGCACAGCCCCCACATTGACACACATTCAGAAAGCACTATCATTCCGGTCACGACACCGTCATGTTCTCAACAGCTAGCTTTGTCATCCTGGGGGCTTCTTCTAGGCAGAAGTTCTCCATCCACTCACATAATCCAAATACTTTCAAAACCTAGCTTCCTTTCCACAGTGTGTCCTAGTACTCGGCTCAGTCGAAGACGAGAATCTGTCAGGACTCGGAGCAATACCCATTTTGGACTGTACCCTAAAATCAAAAATCCAGAAGGGCACCAGACTAAAACAGTCTCATTACAGACTACTGCAGTCCCCCAATGACAGATCGTTCCCATGTTGCCACTCGCCTAGGCTACGGAATAACGCAACTCAAGAGCCTTGTTAGGTGGCCCACCCCTTACCGAGTCACGGTCCAACCCCTCGAGAGTCCAGTCGTGTCTGTCAACTCGTCCGGTCACGTCCAGATTCGAGTCTGTCGGTAGGCCTCTCTCTTCAAATTCCACTTTGAAATTTGCAAAATTTAGCCATTTGAAAAAAAAGATCCTTTTCAACAAGGTCAGATTTCAGTCTATTTAAACTGCAAATTTCTTTTCTACTCCTTTCCATTTTGAAACCTAGCTCGTGAGTGCTTTCAGGATTTCAATTTCAAAAATTTCAAAAATTCAAAAATCATTTTCCTCAGCGCGAGTCATTTTACTACCCACGTGTTGCATGCAAATTTTATGTGACTTATACAGGTACGACTCAAGCAGGGACATGCAACCCACTGTATCTCCCCAACAGAAAGCCCAAGACGACATCTTCTCTCGAATCAACACGGTATGGGCCCATATACAGGCGCACCCGGGACTTATACGACAAGTCCAATTCCCCAGCAGATAGCCCGAGGCGGCATTTTCACCGGAATAGCACGGGATGGGCCCACACAAAGGCACACCCAGGACTTATGCGACAAGTCCGATTCCCCACGCACGGAGGTATTATCGTCAACTCAGGTATGACTTCTATCTTATGGCTGGCGACCCCTTTTACGCGAGTCTAATGGACTATAAACGACCCGACCGGAACGCTACCAGATCTTAATTGGTTTGGTAGCTACTCTGACTTTCACCTTGTCCAAGCCTCAGTCAGAGTGGGGGCTCTGTAGACACCCGCATTTTGACTGCCAGGTGTCTATGGCAGTTTCCAAAAAACACCCGATGATGATCGGACGCTAACGTGTTTCTACGCGCTCGGATATGGGCTCAAAACCATTAGTTGCTGGCTAATGCACCTACGGAGTACAAATCTCACAAAATCAACCTCAAATCCAGGCCCAGTGGGTCGTTTCCAATCAAATAAGGCTAATTTGGGCCGAAACCGACATCGGAAATAAAACCGGCTTTTAGCGATTGATCAACCCAGGTCAAAGTCGTTTCCGAGACATACAAAACAGCCATTCGAACATCAAAAGTCCAATTCAAACACAAAACCCATCAAGTATCCAAGGTCACGGTCCAAAACGAGGGACCGGCGCGACCCAGTTGGGCCACTTGATCGAGTGCTCCATCCACTCGATCGAGTGGGCCTGTTTCAGGCCCGACTGCAGGCACAACGGGCCACTCGACCGAGTTAGCTGGTTGCTCGGTCGAGTAACCCTAGCCGGGTGACTTAGGCTTTGCCTATATAAACACCTCATGCAACACACATTCAAGACAACTTTTTTCAAACCCTAATTCTACCTCTAATCAAACCCTAGCACTACACTAGCAAACCCTAAACCTAGCTTTAGGAATCGAAACCCTAACCACCATAACCCAACCTCCATAAACCTCGAAACTCCCGTGTTAAAGCCACGACTACGAGTCTTATCCGAGACAAGAACATGTAGGTTGAGGGTGCAAAACCCCTTTTCTTCTTCTCCTTACTCGCCTTTCTCGCGTCTTCTATCGTCATAAGGGTCTTTTTTTTATTTTCTTATCGTTATCATCGCATCATAATATCGATAATACCGTTAGTATTAAAACATTAAATACTTGTCGATTTGTGTCGAGTATGAGGGATGTCGGAATAAGGAAACCCGAATATACAAGTGTACCGCACACAGCGTTGCCGGTCGCTTATTCCGACACCCCAATTTCTTGATTATTGAAACAAGTTAACCTAAACAATAAATCGTTTATTTTCGTTTGCATCATTATTCAAGGTTCATAATTACATCAATTTTCAAAAACAAGCATTCTATTTAAAAAGGGTCGAAACCCGTTGACGCGGATCCGACATCACAATCTCTAGGGATTTATTTTGATGTCGGAGAAGCCGAGGAAATCAAGTCCTCTATTTCAAGCAAGGTGTCGATACGTTAGATTCGATACTAATTCCATAATTGGATGTCGAATCTAACGATCTAGTCAATTTAATTAACTAATGCGATTTATTTTCGTTGATGCTAAAATAATTGTCATACGATTCGTTAGAATCACGACATTATTAAACGCGGAGAAAATCTATTCATATCGCGATAGTTAATTTAAAACGACTTAAAGCAATTTTCTTTTATTTTCACTCTAGTATTCCATATCGATTCAATAATCGAATATGGGATACAACGAGTATTCAAAATTAGAATCGGGTATAAATTCAATAATATTTATGTCCGATTCAACAAAATCAATGATTTATAAAATCCGAGTCGAGCATAGATTGTACAATATTTATGTCCGATTCGGTAGAATCATCGAATCATCAAAAATCAAAAGCAATTTCAAAATCAATAATAGAATTGCTAGCGAACCTGGTTCGTACAGGTGCCACTCGACCGAGTGCCTCGGCCACTCGATCGAGTGACATCACAATTTACCGAGCAGAATGCTCTTTCGACCTCTACTCGGTCGAGTCTCATAGTGACTCGATCGAGTGGCGACGTACTCGACCGAGTTGGTCAATAACTCGGTCGAGTAGGGTCATGAAATCGGGGACAGAACACTTTTTAAGGATCCACTCGGTCGAGTCCCTCAATGACTCAGTCGAGTGGCCCTTTATCACGTCAAACCGTGAGTCCTACAATCCATTCGAGTCTCATTAACCGTTTTTTGTGACTTAGGTCAACACGTGCCTAATTAATCACGTGAAACGTCTTTTCAAAACCATGCATTAACACATTTGCATCATTCTATACAATTCAATATTTGCACAAACCGTTAATATCATCATACCGTTACTAACCGTTTGCTTTTCTTGTCAATTTTGGTTGTTTATTTTATCGTACTAAAATGAACCAACATGCTAAAATTCAACTTCAACGTTAGAATTAATTGCATTAAATCGACATAGAAACCCTTTCAATTTCATTCACATGCTTAGGGAAAACAACTTTTGCATAAGCATTTTTCACCGAATTACTAACGCGCGTATTAGAAAGTCATTCGAGATCTTAGTAGAGGCCGCTAAGTGCGGGCGGGGTTGGGTGTCCTTTGTGGGCTTCCCAACACGTACCTTCACCCCTTACTCAGAACCTCGGTTTCCGGATGCCCGAAACCGTTGGCGCACGAGAGTCATTCAATACACGATATCCGATAATGTCGGTATCGGTATCAAATGCAAAGGGACGAGCCCAATAAACTCTGACATCGGAAATGGGCCGTATTTTGTATGCGGCCCACTACGACATAGAGTGGATTCGAACGGGCCCGAACTCCCACAAAGTTCGGTGGCGACTCCACTTCGATTTAAATTTCAATTCGATTCATTCTCATATGGAGATTCATTCGCCTACCCAAACCCGCGCGTGGCCGCGTCGGGGTGGACCAATCTCATGTCCACAACTTTTACAAAAAAATATTAATGTTATTGATGAGGGTTGAGAGCCTGCGCCGGGTCGCCCGCCTGGCAGGCCCCGCGAAGACCCAACCCGGGAATCGAAGAGTCTGTCCAGCAGGCCGTCGAGGTAAGACGCCGGGACTTCCCTCTATGAATGTGACTCCGAGAAGGCCGCCTGTCCAGCAGGGTAAAGCGACCAGCTGGGGAGGGCCAGTGGACTCCTCTTAACCACCTGCCCCCAGGCGACCTCCCTCCCGAGCAGGGCAGGGGTTACCAGGGGCCCCTTCGTCTTTCTGCCTAAGGTAAAAGGGAATGAGTGGATGAAGCAGGTCCACGTGTAACCCTGACATCCACCCATTCTCCCGCTCTTTTTCCCCTCCAATTCCCTCTCTTGTGGGAAGGTATAAATACCCACCCATTTCCCACTTATAGAGGGTTGGATTTTCTCTCTCTAGACTCTTACTCCTAAAAACGCCGCCTAGTTCCTCACGAGCTAGGTTCATCAAGGCATTCACGGACTGACTTAGGCATCGGAGAGGGTTCCCTCGGACAACCTCCGAGGCCCTGTGCGCTACTTGTGCAGGGAGCAGGCTCGATCCGCCGGGGAGGTCCGATCATAGGAGAGGGGAAAGAAGAGATCAAAGGAAGTCAAGCAAGCGATATTTGAATACTAAGAGCCCGAATTCATATTCGGGTTAATTGATTCCTTGACCGGAACAATTTGGCGCCGTCTGTGGGGAACGATCTTGGTTGTGCTCACGAGATTACCCACATAAATCAACCATTCCAAAACACTAAATTAACAAATTAACCACTCAAAATTGAATATGCCGGAAATTTTCAACACTAGCTCGGTGGCAAATCCGCCCAAAGCCCCCCAATATGGCATGCCACTGGAAGTGACTCCCGCCGCCACGATTCCGGGTGTGGGGCGAGCCAGTCTCCAGGGGGCACCGGGTCAGGGGGCAGTTGCCATGGCAAAGCAGGGGGGCAACCCGAGGCCAGTTCTGAACCTCACCCTTGTTCAGATGGTACAGACTGCAGCGTTCTTCTCAGCTATGTTGGATCAGGAATTCACCCCGGACGATCTGGTAGGCAGGGTCGCCACGACCCCCCAGGTTGCTCCACTTTGAAAGTGGAGAAGGAACCGGGGGCACAAAGCGAACCGCCGTCAGAAACGTTCAGAAAAAGGCTAGGAGGACAGCTCAGGCGTACGCACAAGTGCAAAGGCGAATCTCATAGGCCCGTCAGGAGCCCCCTGCACAGCAGGAGGTAGCTGGTCCTGAGGGCGCATTCTCCATTCATACTACAGAGTCCACGGCCGCTCGTGAAAGAGGAGGCCTATCCCAAGACCTGAGGAATCGCATGAAGCACAAGGAGCCAGTGTCCAAACGCTTGGGAGAGAAACAAGATGTATTCTCCAGGCTGACACCGATTGAGGGATTGCGGCCTGCCCCCGGGCTATCCCAGAGCCTGCAATCCAGGTTCAACAACGGTCAGCCTATGAGGCCCAGGCACCGTCAGGGTGATAACCTTGAGCCCGCCCAGAAAAAGCGCTCACGGTATCACTCCCCTTCCCAGGGCGATGAGGCGATGAGCAGGCCGAGGCCCCCACCAAGACACCGCTCCCCTGAAAGTAGGCGACCGACCCCTGACAGAAGGGACAACTACGGTCACTATTCAGGCGCAAGCAGGTCAAAAATGGTGGGTAGGCCAACCAAGACCCCACTTCACCCTGAGGTTCAGGCGTATCCTATCCCGAAGATTAAGATGCCAACTGTAAAGTTCGACGGAACTACAGACCCGGAAGATCACCTGGCTGCGTACGAAAGTCACATGGGCATGTATGACGCCGACGACGCAATCTGGTGCAAGATCTTCCCCACCACCCTGGTAGGCCTAGCCCAGGGTTGGTTCAGGGACCTCCCGCAGGGGTCAATCTCTTTCTTCATCGAACTGGCAGAAATGTTCTTGGACCAGTATGCTGGAAACAAGCGACGACGTCTCACCCGCTTTGACCTGATGACCCTCAGGCAAAAGAAGGGCGAAACTGTCAGGTAATATCTAAAGAGGTTCGACTTATCGTTCCAGCAGGTGAAGGAAATTGACGACCCGACAGCAGCATATGCACTAACCAACTCCTTGCTACCCGGCGAGATGAAAAACCAAATGATCAGGGCCCAGCCTGAGACCCTGGCTAAAGCCAGAAAGATTGCAGAGGGGTTTATGCTGCAGGAAGAGTTCCACAGCCTGCCGGAGACCCCCGCAGGCCCCACGAGGCAGCAGGGGGGACCGCAGGGTGGACGCGGTAGAAACGAGTCCGGAAGACATAGAACTGAGGAAGGGGATACCCCTAAAAAGGAGCGCACTGTCTATCAGCCCAGGTTCGACAGTTACACAGCCCTTAACAAATCCAGGGCGGAAATCTTCGAGCTGGAGAAGGAAACTGCTAAATGGAATCGCCCGAGCAAACCGCGCAGTCCAAAAGGGGATCCCAAGAAATTCTGCACTTTCCACGACTGTGTAGGCCACACCACCAAAGAGTGCCGACACCTGAAAGACGAGATCGAGAAGCTGATCAGGAATGGCTGGTTAGCCAACTACGCAGCCAGAAATAAAACTCAGAAAGAGGCACCTGAAAAGCCCGAAGGCTCGGTACAGAACCGCCTGGTAATCCATGTGGTATCAGGAGATGCGGAAGGCGTAGTCAGCCGAAGGGGGCAGAAAAGGCAAATTCGTGAGCTAAGGAACCAGATCTGCTACGCTGAAAGAGTGGGAAGCCCGAAAGGAGTAACGCTGAGCATCACCCCCGCAGATGCATGGCGGGTGGTATACCCTCACAGCGATCCCCTGGTGCTATCATTGGTAATCAGCAACCACATTATTCGGAGGTGCATGGTGGATACCGGTGCCTACACGAATTTGCTGTACAAAGACGCCTTCGACAAAATGGGCCTGGAGAGAAGGCACCTACGACCTGCCCCTGGGTCATTATATGGGTTTAGCGGAGCAGGCGTACTGCCCATGGGGATCATAGACCTACCTGTGACATTTAGGGAGGGAGCTACTGCCAGAAATGTCAGGGCATCATTTGTTGTAGTGGATGCAAAGTCTGCCTACAACGCCCTGATCGGCAGAGCCACCCTGGACGAAATTGAAGCGGCCATATCAATCAGGGCTCTCACTATAGCCTATGTTACTGATTTTGGCCTAGAAGGGAAAGTGCGCGGAGACGAGGAGTCGGCCAGACAGTGCTACTCCGTGGCCCTGCAGGCTCACGAAAGCGAAAGAAAAGGAAAGAGAAAAGCCGATAGTTCCCCCAGCAGGGAAGGCGAGATTCCAGCCAGTAGTCAGGCGCCAAGCCACCTGGAACCTGGGGGAGAAAGCATGCTGGTGGACCTAGAGCCAGGGAGGCAAGTCCTTATAGGAGCCGACCTGGAAGAGTCCTACCAGGCTGAACTGGTCGAGCTACTGAAAGAAAACAAGGATGTCTTCACCTACTCGGCGGATGAGATGCTAGGGGTCGATCCAGCGTGTATCGTTCACAGGCTGAACGTAAGCGCAGACGCCCGCCCTGTGAAGCAGAAAAAGCGGAACATGTCCGCAGAAAAAGACTTAGCAATCAAGGAAGAGATTGAAAAACTTTTGAAGGCGGACTTTATAGAAGTTTGTGACTACCCTGAGTGGTTGGCGAATGTGGTCATGGTCAAAAAATCGTCAGGCGCGTGGAGGATGTGCGTGGACTTTACGAACCTCAACAAAGCCTGCCCGAAAGACTGCTACCCGCTCCCCAGAATCGACCAACTGGTGGACGCTACCAGTGGATATACTATGCTAAGCTTCCTGGACGCCTTCTCAGGGTATCATCAGGTGTACTTATGGCAGCCGGACAGAGTTAAGTGCGCATTCATCACGAGTTCAGGCACCTACATGTACAAGATGATGCCATTCGGGCTGAAAAACGCAGGGGACACGTACCAACGCCTGGTCGACAAGGTGTTCGAAAGTCAAAAAGGCAGGAACATAGAAGCCTATGTCGACGACGCCATTGTGAAGAGTAAAGGAGACAAAGAGCACCTGGCAGACCTGCGGGAGACCTTCTCCTCCCTGCGCGCCTACAAAATGAAGCTCAATCCAAAGAAGTGTACATTCGGGGTTCGCTCTGGAAAATTCTTGGGTTTCTTGGTCAGCTCTCGATGGATAGACGCTAACCCCGAGAAAGTTCAAGCTGTCCTAGACCTTCCTGAGCCAAAGACCATCAGGGACATCCAGCGTCTGACAGGCCGCATGGCTGCCCTGGCACGATTCATTGCCAAGTCAGCAGACAAATCAACCCCTTTCTTCAAAGTACTGAAAGGCAACAAGCAATTCAAATGGGAGGACGAGCAAAAAGAAGCATTCGGGCAGTTGAAGGAGCATTTAAAGAAACTCCCCACCCTGGCAAGGCCAGTAGCAGGGGAAAAACTTTTCCTCTACATCGCTGTAACCAATGTGACAGTCAGCGCGGTCATCTTAAGGGAGGAGGCAGGCGCTCAACAGCCCATATATTTTGTAAGTCACGCCCTGGGGGCAGCAGAGAAGAATTACCCTTTGGTTGAGAAAGCAGCCTACGCAGTCGTTATAGCGGCCAGAAAGTTGAGGCCATACTTCGACGCACACCCTGTCGTAGTGCTGACGGACCAACCCCTAGAGAAGGTGCTGGAAAAATTTGAAAAGTCAGGCAGACTGCTGAAGTGGGCTATCGAGTTGAGTGGACTAGGGATAACCTACCAGTCAAGAACAGCCATCAAGGCCCAGGCCCTGGCCGACTTTCTGGCAGAGTGTTCCCACTCTGAGGAGGATAGCCCAACTACCGGCGAATGGATCGTATACACCGATGGATCCTCCACGGCTAATGGAGCAGGGGCAGGAGTAGTGTTGACCAGTTCGGAGGGGTCCGACTTTGAGCATGCTCTCAGATTTGTCTTCCCCGCGTCGAACAACGAAGCAGAGTACGAAGCAGTACTTGCAGGCATCAACCTAGCCAGAGCTGCAGGCGCAGAGCGGATTGTTCTGGCAACAGACTCCCAGCTCATCGCCAACCAAATCAATGGAGAGTATGAGGCTAGGGACCAAACAATGGCTGCGTACCTAGAAATGGTGAAGAGTGAATTATCAGGCCTAAAATCATATGAAATCAGACAGATCCCTCGATCCCAGAACAATCGGGCAGACGCCCTGTCAAAGCTGGCCAGTTCCAGCCTGCAAGATATAAGAAGGTCGGTATGGGTGGACGTTGTCCAGGAAAAATCTATCGTCCTCTGTCAAGCCGTTGGTTCGGTGGAAGAAGCAGGGCCTGGGGATTGGAGGACCCCCATCCTCCTGTTCAATCTTACCGACTGACCCCGTTCAAAAAAGAAAAATGCCGGCAAGGGCTGCATGGTTCATCATAGTGGGAGAGGACTTGTACAAGAAATCTTTCTCGTCCCCTCTGCTCAGGTGCCTGGGGGCAGAGCAGGTGGCGGAGGTGTTGGATGACATCCACTCTGGGATATGTGGTCATCACATAGGAGGGAAGTCGCTGGCACACAAGGCCTTGAGAGCCGGATACTACTGGCCGACCCTGCTAGCCGACGCCAAAGACCTGACTCAAAGGTGCAGAAAACGCCAGCTTTTCGCCCCGTCCATCCACGCCCCGGCCCAAGAGCTTAGGCCAATCCTGTCTCCCATCCCTTTCGCTCAGTGAGGGATGGACATATTAGGACCCTTTGCGGTGGCCACCGGGGGGAGAAAATTCTTGATCGTCGCCATCGACTACTTCACCAAATGGGTAGAAGCTGAGGCAGTGCCTAACATCACCGAGCCTGCGGTCAGGAAGGTGATTTGGCGGAACATTATCACTAGGTTCGGCCTGCCGAAGATGCTGGTGTTTGACCATGGAAGGCAATTCGATAATGACCCCTGAGAATCTGGCTGGAAGGCCATGGCGTCGCAGTTGCCTACTCTGTCGTTTGTCACCCTCAGACCAACGGACAGGCAGAGGCGGCCAACAAGCAGATCCTGAATGGCCTTAAGAAAATGGTAGATGACCTCAAAGGCAGGTGGGCCGACGAGCTCCCCAGCATACTCTGGTCAATCCGGACCACCCGAAAGGAATCAACGGGCCAGACCCCGTTCGGCCTGGTTTACGGTGCAAAAGCTCTACTACCAATCGAAGCCAGGATCCCCTCCCTGCGCTCCCTACAATACGACCAGGCCGAGAATGAGGCAGCGATGGCTGAGGCCTTGGATCTGGTCAGTGAGGTAAGGGAGGAAGCCAGCGCCAATATTGTCGCCTACCAACAACGAATGAGGAAGGCATACAATAAGAGAGTACATCAGCGAAGTTTTCAGATGGGTGATCTAGTCCTCAGAAAAACACAGGCCGTGGGAAAATCAAGAGAACACGGCAAACTCAGCGCTAATGGGGAAGGTCCGTACCAGGTAACTCAAATCTTAGGGCCAGGCACGTATAAAATCGCCAATCTGGAGGGCCAAGAATTGAGTGCTCACTGGAACGCGGACACCCTGAAGAAATATTATGTTTAAGCAGAATCTTAAAATAGTCTTCGACTCTTAAAATTTGGCGGAGAACGGTCAAAGAATGTCGACGGCTCCGACCACCCATGTGTTAGACTTTTACAAAAGAAATTAAAGAACTTCAAGTCTATACTCGTTGCCTGTTCAAACTTGCGTTTTCACACACAAACGAGCAGGGGGCAATAGGGGGAGGCCCCCCTGTTGCCAGAACTGAGGAAAATGGCCCCCCAACAAAAAATTCAAAACGCCTCCCTGCTTACCTCTGGGCAGGCAGGGGGGCCCTGGACTTTGACCAAAAGCCAGGGACAGGCCAAACTAACAAGGACTGGGGGCATGCCCCCCAACCTTGTATAAAAAACGTCAAACGCCTCTCTGCTTACCTCTGGGCAGGCAGGGGGCAGGCCCCCTGGACTTTGACCAAAAGCCAGGAACAGGCCAAACTAACAAGGACTGGGGGCATGCCCCCCAACCTTGTATAAAAAACGTCAAACGCCTCCCTGCTTACCTCTGGGCAGGCAGGGAGCAGGCCCCCTGGACTTTGACCAAAAGCCAGGGACAGGCCAAACTAACAAGGACTGGGGGCATGCCCCCCACCCTTGTATAAATAACGCGAAATATCACCCTGCTTACCTCTGGGCAAGCAGGGGGCAAGCCATACCTTAAAAAACTCCAAACAAAAAATTCAAGCAGAAACAGGATGAAAACAAACGGAAAAATCCTTAGAAAAGGAAATAAAGTAGCAAGAGATACACCGAATAAAGGTTTTTCTAAGGTAATTACATCGAATACGGCAGCCGGCCACAAAAGGGCTCGGCGCGCAGAAAAGATAAGAAGTCAAAACATTAGCATGAGCGCGGCAGGGGACAGGCATGAGCCCTCTGAGGATGACTGCCTTCCATGTTAGACAGCAGGGGGAGCTTCTGGGCCAGATGTAGCAGCTCCTTCATCCATCCTGCGTATCTGGGCCTCGTCCTTGGCGGTATAAAGAGCCCGAAAAGCCTCTTCATCGAAGCCTGGGAACATCTCCCTGACAGCCTCCATGACCACCCCCAAGCAAGAGTTGGCACCATTGACGAAGCCTGCTGACACGGCAGTTTCCACCTCCTAGATTATCTCATCCTTCTCCTTCTGCCACTCCTCGGTCTTCGCCGCCAAGTCACCAAGGGCCGCCTGAAGAGCCGAATCTGCCTTGGAAAGACGCTCCCCTAGGTCGGCAGCTTTCCTCTTGGCTTGGTCCAGCTCGGCTAAAGCTTTTTTGGCCTGCTCCAACTCTGCAAAGGCCTGCTTGGCTCTCTTCGACTCCTCCTCCAAGCGGGACACCTCCCGGACCGCCCTCTCGCTTTGAGACCACCAGTGAGTCACCTGACTCCTGGCCTCCTCCAGCTCGCTCTCCCTTTTGGCCAGCTGATCCTTCAGGCCAGCAATAAGGGTGACGTCCTTTTCAATTGTAGCCAGACAGTCGGGGTTGGCCAGATCCTCGTCACTTAAGCGACTGAGGGCCGCCAGCTCAGCAGAGGCCTGAATAATTCTGGCAGTGCGCTGGATGTACGGGGTCACTTGGTGAGTAGCAGAGCGGACAGTCTTGAGGAGGTGATCCGCCAAAACCGCCCCAAAGTCAGAGAGTAAGGCAGAGACGTCCTGGCTATCGCCGGCGGCGTAATGGAACTCAGTATTCTCCTCAGAGAAAAGGGTACAAGGAACTCCCTGGGCAAAGCGTTTAGGGTCAGGCGTATCAGCCTCCAAATCCACCACATGATCTGCACTTGAAGTTCCCCTGCTCCTTTTTCTGATCAACCCCCTGGGAGTGCTCTCCCCAGTCTCTTCAGAGCCAGCAGCCTGCGCCCCCTGAGGAATCTGAACCCCTGCTGGAGGACCTCCCTGTTTGACGGTGGGGGAGGGAGTAACCTCAGGGGCAGTCGCCCTTTTTGCAGCCGGAGAAGGGGTGGCTGCAGAGACCGCCGTTTTGGCAGGAGTTGACTTAGGGGGAGCAGGGAGCCTCGGCCTGCTGAACGAAAGGCCCTTCAGATGCTTCATCAGGTTTTTCTCGCCCCTCTTGAAGTCAGGAGGAAGGGAGGGACGGCTTTGGATAACGTCGAGAGTCCCGGACAAACCCAAACGTCTCACCTCCCCTTTTGTCCAAAGGAAGGTGGCGAGGTCTGCAAAGCAAACGGATGACTGGTTAGAAAGGCCATTTAAAAAGTAAAAGGCGAGTAAGGAAAAATCATCAACACTCCTGAACTACCTTCGTCTAAGCCCGGATTCATGCCCACCCGGGTCAGGTACCTGTCAGTAGCAATGACCTCCGCATGGGGAAGCCATAATGAAGGACCATACACCCCATACTTATCAGTGTTGGCAGCAAATTGGTCCACCAAATCCTTGTCTTTCTCGCTCAACTTCACCTCCAGAGCCTTACCTCCCACGCCAGGGTGGTATTCTTCAGGAGTCTCAAGCCGGGTGTGAACGTGATTCCTGAAATGGCGGGGAATTTTCCACCCATGGGCGCTGTGCACATAGAGAAAATTGTTCTTCCAATCCCTCAGGCTGTCCATGGCAGGCCACACCAAAGTATGCCCTTTCTGTCTCAGAAGGGACCAATACCCAGGAGAGCCCTCACTCCCAGAAGAAACCATTTGTAGGCCGACCATAAATCTTAGGGCGTCAATAGAGGGTTCGGCGCGATGGAACAGGGAGGTCCACACGTATGAAATCAATGACCTGACAGCCATGGCTGTCAGCTGGGCAATGGCCACATTCATCCGCCTGAAAATCTCCTCTAGGGTAGGATGAAGAGGGAAACGAAGACCAAACTCCAAGCATTTGTGATAAACCGCGATGCACCCGTCGGGAGGACAGCACACGGTGTCTTTTTCGCTAGGGACGACAATTGTATATCCATCCCCGAAATTGTAGAGCCGCTCAATCGCGTTGGCGGCGTTCTTCGCGAGAATCAGATCCCGGTTTTTTGGGTCAGGGTAAGTACTCAGAGGAATGCGGTACTTGGCTTTGTCTAAGTAATAGGTCCTGCCCCTTTCCCGGGGAATAAGGGGACCAGAGGTCCTGGAGGGGTCGATCTCCATCGCCTCGTCATCCGAATCAATAACGTCGTAGGGGGCAGGTTCAGGGGAATTGCCGCCCCCACTGCCCGCCGGGTCCTCCTCCTCAACCATCCCAAGGCCAACCTCCCTAGAGGAGGAGGCAAGGTCCTCCCTACCCTTTTCCCGCTCCTCTTTCCCCAAGGGGTCGGTGAATGGTAGAATGCGCGGGCGAGTTCTAGACATAGCAGCCCTAAGAGGAAAGAAAGAGCAAGAAATCGAAAAGAAAGGGAGCAAGAGTTGGAAATTAAAAGTCTAACCTAGGGTCGCCCACCGAGGAAATGTAAGCTTGCAAGAGAAATCTCCCAGAAGAAACGGGGGTGCGAAGGAAAGCTCGAGTTATCACACCGAGAGATTTGCAGAAGAAAAGAAAGAAAGTGTGAAAAGAGAAAGAGAGGAGGAATGAGTGACAGATTGTTTTTATAGGAGGAAAGGTAGACGAAAAGTCGCCAAACCTCGAAGACCTGCCCAAGGGCTACTGTCCACGTGTCGAACTCTCGAAAGGCAGCCCCTTGTAGCTTCCCAAGGAAGACCTCGAGAAGACAAAAGGACGTCGGGGGATCGATCACATTGTGACGTCCTCCCTCCATCCAAATAATAATAACAAAAACAAATAATAACAAATAATAAAATGACACATATAAACGAAACTGCCTGATCTTTTCATTAAATCAAAAGAAAACCCAAAAAACGGGCAAGTTACATCGCCTACAAGCAAGAAATACAAAAAGAGCCCCTGTTTCTGGCTCACTATGCCTGCACCCCTCGGGCAGGCCTAATCGTCATCAAATCCTGGGGAGTAATCCCCAGGGCTATTGCACCCCCCTGCATCAGATCCCCAGTCCCAATCATCAGAGTCTTTGAAGGGATCCGCCGAGTCATCTGTAACAGCTCTAAATTTTCGCAACCAAAATAATAAACCAAAACGGAAAACTCAAAGCCGTTACTCCACACTTAGCTTATCGAGCCAAGTGCAAGGAAAATGATAAATAATAAATAAAAAAAATAGAAATTCGATAGCTAATTAAATGGAAACGTTGCAGCGGAAGTCTTAAGTCTTACAAAATCCAAAACGGTTTAAAACAGTAGCAAACCGATAAATCCAATAATAATGTAAATAGTTTGTAGTCAAAGTTAAATTATAAAAATTCTTCCTCGCTCAGCATAACCCGATACCAGAATGCACTCATGCAGCAATCAAGTGTACCTATCAGTTGTACCCAAAACACAAACAGGTACAGGTTCCAGCGGGGGAACAACCCAAAACAAAAGGACGTCAGCAAAGCTGAGTAAAAGGTATAATAATGTAATAATTCGTGAAATAATAATAATAATAATAATAATAATAATAAACTGAAATCAGAAATAAAACCATCGTTTAAATACCAGAATATCATAAAAATAATAGTCAAAGTCAAACCAACCAATATATATTTTTCGCAACCTGTGTGCTAAGGTCCTACCCTTGCACGGTCTAGAGGTATCCACCTGTGCTTAGCTAGACTCATAATAGTGCGCACCTCTCACATTTGGACAGCCAGTAGGATGAAACCGCCAAAGGAGAAAGTCTAACTCCCTAGCGAGTGAGGGCCAGACAATCCTCACTCAAAAATAATTTCGGGACAGAGTCCCAGGAACGTCTTAGACGCACCTTAAAACCGTCTAGACCAACAGAACTCCCAGAGTCTGTTATAAGTTACTAAAATTTTTACCAAAATAGTACCAATATGTGAGTCGTGTCACAAAGTTCAATATCCAAACATTACGAGTATTATAAAAATATTTATGATCGACAAAATAAGTTACAAAACCGTTATAAAAATATATTTTGATCCGAACATGCTCTTTACTTAAGAGTGAAAAGGGGTAAAACGTCCTTACCTCTCAAGATGGTCAAAACTCAGCAAATATTATTCCAATAATTCTTTCTTCTCGAACTCACAAGCTACAAATACGAGTAATATAAATGATTCAATAATTGACCAGATAACGTTAAGACGGCCCAAACTTACATACCAGCATAGTATTATAATTCATCTGAATTTTCATCCCATAAGTAACCCAACTAATTTATACTCTCTATATAACTATCTGAAATTACCCAAATGAACCCGTCTCAAGTCTAAAACTCCAAATATATAATTCTACTACTCTGTACCATCTCTATATCCATAGCTACGGAGAACTACACAATCTACTTTTCTTTACTTTCTAGCCCATCAGAAATTCCATATTATTCAAGTGTGGTTTTCTCCTTTAGCTTACAGGTATCATCTTCATCTTATCTTACATTACACACTTATCAATACTCCCTTCATTCTACACCTGCACTACTTCCATTTACATAGGACAAACTTAAACCCATAGAAAACATTCTAATCTGATTTAATCTCACAAGCTTCAGATCAATTGACTTGAATAATAACAGAGAGGCATAGCCGTACGGCCACAACGATACACCCGTATTTCGACGTTTTTGACTCGACCCACTTAGGATAGCTTATTCTTTAATACTATAGTCCAAAAACAATCATACTCTCCCACAATAAACTCAAAATCAATCAAATCCCAATTATCATCAAAATTACTTATATACACTCATTAATTTAATAACACTAAAATTAGTAAAGTGGAATACTTACAATTAATGTGATGTCGAAAGAGGAACAAGGTGAAAACGGATGACTCGAATGATGGTCGATTTGACGGAGGTTAAGAGGGACAGAGGGAGAACGGAGTTGTGGTAAGACGGCATACTGAATATAATGAAAGAGTGAATGAATGGTGGGGGGAAGGGTATTGATACGTATGATATAAATATAGTTTAGGTTTTTTTTTTTTTTTTAATAAATATTTGTGTTTGACACAAATACTAAACCCGATACGAAGTCGATTTATAAATAAAATTCCACCTTTTAAAAAAAATAGTCAAAACCGATTTGAAATAAGATGACCCAATATCCTTTAAATTTATAATGACATCGAAAATATTTTTTCCGACTTAAAAACCCGATTTAAATAAAATTGACAAGTAATGCCTTATAAATGACTCGGAAAATAACGGGGTGTTACAGACTTCCCTCCTTAAAACAAAACTTCGTCCTCGAAGTTCAAAATCCTCCTCACAATAAAGTCTGACATTTCTCATAAATATCCAATACATCCCTCAAATACATCCACAATAAACTGTTTACTCCAAAATCTGTCGAAACAAATACACAACCTTTAAGATATCTCACATTTCTAAATTCCTCAAATTCCAAAATCACCTAATTCCTCAGATTCCGAACTAACAAACTTCATAACCATCTAAATCCACAAGGTCACCTAATTCCACAAGGTAATGATAGGGTACGAAACCATCAAGATTCTCATATTCCTCAAAGACAAAAGTATCACTAAAAAGCTAGGAGCATGTCGGACAAAATAATTAAAATATTTCTAAAATTTGAGATTTCACAAGTTAAACCATTTTTTCCACAAGTACGAAATGCACAAAATCAATCAATCAACACGTGTGTTGAGCACAAACAACCAATAATATGTGCGTTGAGCACCAACAAACCACCAATATCCAAAATGTGTGCTGAGCACAAACAACCAATAATATATGTGTGCGTTGAACACAAACAAGGCATCAATATATGTGAACAATTCAATTTCGAGTGACAATAAATAATCAACGTCATTGTGCTAATTAAGCACCAACAATAACCAATATATCCATATTTGTAACCAATTAACAATGACTAACATGAAACCATACAAGAACAAGGTTAATCCAACACAAAAGCAAGATAGTCATGCATATTTCTATCCCCCTTAAAACAAAGCTTCGTCCACGAAGCACGAAAATCACCTTAGGTAAAAGGATAAGGGTATTTGACTCAACATCCAAAGTAGTCTCCTCTACATTGTTATTATTCCACAAAATTTTGACCATTCTTGTTTCACCTCTACGGGCTTTATGCACCTTATTATCAAAATTTGGACATCGATTCATAAGTCGTAGTCTCATCAAGCTCAATGTTCTCCTGGTCTAACAAATGTCATGGATCACTAATGTATTCCTTAGTTGGGAATCATGGAACATATTATGTACACATTCTATATCAGTTAATAAGTCAAGTCGGTAAGCCATCTCGCCAAAACGTTCCAAAATTTCATACGGACCCAAAATTTCATACGGACCAATACACTTTGGGTTCAATTTGCTCTCTTTACCAAACCTCAATACTCCCTTAGTAGGAGAAATATAAAAAGAACGTTGTCACAAACCTCAAATTCCACATGCCTACGAGTTTTATCTACATAGCTCTTCTAACGGTCTTGAGTCACTTTCATTTTGTCATGTATAATCTTAACATGCTCAACCATCTCAATTATAATCTCGTTCGCTAAACCACGGATTCTCTAATATCACATCCAACACAACGGACTCCTATACTTGCGTCCGTACAAAGCCTCAAATGGTGTCATCTGAATTGTAGCCTGATAAATGTTATTATAAGAGAACTCAATAAGATCTAACTTATCCTCCCAGTCTCCTTTAAGTTGTAGGGCAGTAACACGTCCTCAAATATTTGATTTTTTCTTTTTGTCTGACCATCAATAGCTGGATAAAATGATGCGCTCATCTTAAACTTCCTCAAAGCTATCTGAAATTTCTCCCAAAATAATTAAACAAAATTGTATCCCTATATGATAAAATATTCCTTGAAACTCCATAAAGTCTTACCACATAATGTATAAGCATCCACAAGTTCCTTCTATTCTCATGTATCTTTCATTGGAATAAATGTGCACTCTCAGGTAGCCTATTAATTATAACCCAAATCATATTATTACCTTTCTGTGACCTTAACAATCCAACTATAAAATCCATAAGAATTAAACTCCACTTCCACTCGGGAACTTCTAAAGGTTGTAACTTTCCTTGAGGTCTCCTATATTCACTATTAAACTTCTAAAATATCAAGTATCGAGCCACAAAATCTGAAATTTATTTCTTAATACTAGACCATCAAAATCCTAATTCCAAATCCGCATGCATTTCATCACCTCCCAAATAAAATAATACACCTTTTTCTTTAATTCCTTGTGGTTAGGTTCGCAAATTCTATCTCAACACTTAATAAATCGATTCTCATCGCGCTTGACAAAGCAGACTCATTCACCAACCAACTTATCCTAGAAAAATTTATCACCACCTTGTAACTCTCTAATAACTCTCATCAATTCTCTCTCAACAGATAACACACTAGACGGAGTTTCTAATTTTGCCATTTTGATCCCAAATATCAAAACTCTTCCAGACATCAGCCATCAGCCACCACATTGACATTTCCTACATGATACTGAATCTCGATCTTACAATTCTTAATCAAATCCAACCACCTCCTCTATCTCACGTTTAGCTCCTAAAGGGTAAATATATATATCTTAAACTTTTTGTTATCATAAAAACCTTAAAGGATATACCAAACAGATAATGTCTCCAAATTTTCAAGGTAACGACTACGGTTGCTAACTCTAAATCAAAAGTAGGGTAATTTTTCCATAAAAGTGCAACTGCCTAAACGCATAAGCAATCATTCTCTCAGTCTGCTGAAAAACATAACCTAATCCATTCTTAAAATGCATATGTAAAAACTCCATAATTTTCATTTCCACCCGGTAAGGTCAACCTCAAAGCAGTGGTCAAATTTTCCTTTAAAATTCGAAATGATTACTTACACCTCTCATCCCAATAAATTTTGTGACTTTCCTTATAAATGTGGTCATTAATCTGTCTATTATGGGGGATCCTTCACAAATCTCTTATAGTAACCAGCTAAATCCAAAAGCTATGGATTTTAGCCACAAATTTCAATCTAGATCACTCTTTAACAGCTTTAACCTTAGCAGGATCTACTAACACTCCATCCTTATATATATTATGCCCAAGACAAGTTACTTGCTTGATCCAGCCAAAACTCTCACACCTCGAAAATTTATCAATTACTATTTTTCTCTCAAGATGCCTAAGAAAATTCGTAAATATTCCTCATGCTCTTCTTCATTCTTTGAATAAATCACTATGTCATCAATGAATATCACAACAAATCTAAGTAAGTCCTCAAAGTTCAGTTCATCAAGTCCATAAAACACAGCAGGTGCACTAGTCAACCCAAAAGACATCACAATAAACTTATAATGACCATATCTAGTAGAAATTATAGTCTTAGGTATATCCTCAAACGATATAATCAATTAGTGGTTCCCAAATCCCAAGTCAATTTTAGGTAAGAGATTCATATTCTATAGTAATTTGATTCAATCCTCGATAATCAACGCACAACCTCAAAGTTTCATCCTTCTTTTTCCACAGATCAAATAGGGGCACCCCAACGCGACACTATGCCTAATTTATCCTTTTTCCATCAGTTCATCTAATTGTTTCTTAAGTTCTCGCCTTTATAACGGTGACATACGGTATTGTGATTCAGCCATTGGACTCGTCCCTGATACTAGATCGATCTTGAACTCAAATTCTCTAAATGTGAGGCATTTGCGGTATATCCCCAGGTAACACATTAACAAACTCACTCACTACAGAAATTTCACTCAAGTCAAGGTATTCAACCCTCAAAGTCGAGATATTCAACACTCAAATCCCTTATATGACACAAAATCATCTAGGCTCCTCTAGCTAAATAAACTATGTCCTATAAGATACTCTCAAATTTTTAGGTTCTCCAAAGAAAATTTTCCTATGTCCATAATCAATATTAGCCCGATGAAATTTTAGTCAATCCATTCTCAAAATCACATTAAAGTAAGATAATAGGAATTCTAACAAGTTTGCCTCAAAATCAAGATCACCAATAAACACTCACATCCTTATACATCCTTTTACGGTTTACTAAGTCCCAAATGACATGACAAAAATCAAAATAATTCACAATTTCACTAGGTTCTACGCTCCTTTAATCCACAAACATAGTCCACTAGAGTGAGATGCACCACAATCAACAAAACATGGGCTGAAATAGAGTTCACAAGAAAGTTACCCGAAACGATGTCTACATTCTCGATTGCCTCTCTATTCATGACATAATGCTTCCCAAATTCCAATAAATGATATCCCATTAAAATTAGGCATAACACGATTCTATACCAAATAATAACGTAAATAGAGCTCACCTCTATCACAATTCAACTAGGTAAGATTAATAGTACTAAAACATGGCAAATACAAATATAACATAATAATTCATGCTTATGCAATGCACCCAATCCACCCAACACTCAATTTTTATACAAAAGGCAAAGTTTTTTTTTTTTTTTTTTTAGAATAATTTCAAATATAAAGATGAATATTTTTTTTTAAACCATTTCAAATTTTGCAAAACATTTCGGAAAAACCTATTGCTCTGATACCAACTGTAACAGCTCTAAATTTTCGCAACCAAAATAATAAACCAAAACGGAAAACTCAAAGCCGTTACTCCACACTTAGCTTATCGAGCCAAGTGCAAGGAAAATGATAAATAATAAATTAAAAAAAAAATAGAAATTCGATAGCTAATTAAATGGAAACGTTGCAGCGGAAGTCTTAAGTCTTACAAAATCCAAAACGGTTTAAAACAGTAGCAAACCGATAAATCCAATAATAATGTAAATAGTTTGTAGTCAAAGTTAAATTATAAAAATTCTTCCTCGCTCAGCATAACCCGATACCAGAATGCACTCATGCAGCAATCAAGTGTACCTATCAGCTGTACCCAAAACACAAACAGGTACAGGTTCCAGCGGGGGAACAACCCAAAACAAAAGGACGTCAGCAAAGCTGAGTAAAAGGTATAATAATGTAATAATTCGTGAAATAATAATAATAATAATAATAATAATAAACTGAAATCAGAAATAAAACCATCGTTTAAATACCAGAATATCATAAAAATAATAGTCAAAGTCAAACCAACCAATATATATTTTTCGCAACCTGTGTGCTAAGGTCCTACCCTTGCACGGTCTAGAGGTATCCACCTGTGCTTAGCTAGACTCATAATAGTGCGCACCTCTCACATTTGGACAGCCAGTAGGATGAAACCGCCAAAGGAGAAAGTCTAACTCCCTAGCGAGTGAGGGCCAGACAATCCTCACTCAAAAATAATTCCGGGACAGAGTCCCAGGAACGTCTTAGACGCACCTTAAAACCGTCTAGACCAACAGAACTCCCAGAGTCTGTTATAAGTTACTAAAATTTTTACCAAAATAGTACCAATATGTGAGTCGTGTCACAAAGTTCAATATCCAAACATTACGAGTATTATAAAAATATTTATGATCGACAAAATAAGTTACAAAACCGTTATAAAAATATATTTTGATCCGAACATGCTCTTTACTTAAGAGTGAAAAGGGGTAAAACGTCCTTACCTCTCAAGATGGTCAAAACTCAGCAAATATTATTCCAATAATTCTTTCTTCTCGAACTCACAAGCTACAAATACGAGTAATATAAATGATTCAATAATTGACCAGATAACGTTAAGACGGCCCAAACTTACATACCAGCATAGTATTATAATTCATCTGAATTTTCATCCCATAAGTAACCCAACTAATTTATACTCTCTATATAACTATCTGAAATTACCCAAATGAACCCGTCTCAAGTCTAAAACTCCAAATATATAATTCTACTACTCTGTACCATCTCTATATCCATAGCTACGGAGAACTACACAATCTACTTTTCTTTACTTTCTAGCCCATCAGAAATTCCATATTATTCAAGTGTGGTTTTCTCCTTTAGCTTACAGGTATCATCTTCATCTTATCTTACATTACACACTTATCAATACTCCCTTCATTCTACACCTGCACTACTTCCATTTACATAGGACAAACTTAAACCCATAGAAAACATTCTAATCTGATTTAATCTCACAAGCTTCAGATCAATTGACTTGAATAATAACAGAGAGGCATAGCCGTACGGCCACAACGATACACCCGTATTTCGACCTTTTTGACTCGACCCACTTAGGATAGCTTATTCTTTAATACTATAGTCCAAAAACAATCATACTCTCCCACAATAAACTCAAAATCAATCAAATCCCAATTATCATCAAAATTACTTATATACACTCATTAATTTAATAACACTAAAATTAGTAAAGTGGAATACTTACAATTAATGTGATGTCGAAAGAGGAACAAGGTGAAAACGGATGACTCGAATGATGGTCGATTTGACGGAGGTTAAGAGGGACAGAGGGAGAACGGAGTTGTGGTAAGACGGCATACTGAATATAATGAAAGAGTGAATGAATGGTGGGGGGAAGGGTATTGATACGTATGATATAAATATAGTTTAGGTTTTTTTTTTTTTTTTAATAAATATTTGTGTTTGACACAAATACTAAACCCGATACGAAGTCGATTTATAAATAAAATTCCACCTTTTAAAAAAAATAGTCAAAACCGATTTGAAATAAGATGACCCAATATCCTTTAAATTTATAATGACATCGAAAATATTTTTTCCGACTTAAAAACCCGATTTAAATAAAATTGACAAGTAATGCCTTATAAATGACTCGGAAAATAACGGGGTGTTACATCATCATCATCCCCACGACCAGAGGAGTAACCCTGGCCGTCACTGTCGCCGGAATCCCGGGTGCTGACATCCCAGTCCCTACCATAAGGGACTGTCTCAGTATCATCACAGGAGCCGCAGCCCACTTTTCTCCTCAGGGGAGAAGAAGGGCCCGACTCAGGAGAAGAGGACAGCTCTGAACAGTCGGGGTCGAACTGCTCAGGGTGTAGCCATGGAAAACACTCATGGCACCCCCTGTCGAAACAACCCCCACCCTGGGGGCAGCGCCTGAACTTTGGAGCGGCTGGAGAAGCCCTCTGAGGGCGCTTGCCCGCTTTGACAAGAGCCCTCCTGAGCTTTCGGTGGCGTCGAGCGCGGGGTCACCGGCTACGGCGCAGGATGAGAAAAGACGCCCGGGGGTACCTTAGCTTCCAGCGCCCCCTAAAGCGACGGCTCACTACACGAGCCCCTTGGCAAAAAAGTACTTTGGTAATCCACGACATTGCCTTTGAAGGAAGAAGAAGAGAAGCTTGGAAATAGGTTGTGAAAGTGGCAAAGGAACCGCAATTTATACGAAAAAGGAGGCCAAAACATTAATTGGCGCCCCAACTACTTTGACAGGAGGCACGGCCAATCAGTGCACCAGCACGCTGCCCCAAAATCCAATGGGTCTGGAAAGCAATCATGACCAAAAGACAATTAAACTCTTGGCATGCCCAATACAGAAGAGTCTTCCCCCTCGAGAATACGCGAACGCATTAAATGCAAGGGTAAAAGCCACAAGTCAACTACTCACAATCAAGAGTCCACCTGCCAAGGGGAAGCCTTACTTCCCCCCTGCCGGTGAGGGCCAATTGATGAGGGTTGAGAGCCTGCGCCGGGTCGCCCGCCTGGCAGGCCCCGCGAAGACCCAACCCGGGAATCGAAGAGTCTGTCCAGCAGGCCGTCGAGGTAAGACGCCGGGACTTCCCTCTATGAATGTGACTCCGAGAAGGCCGCCTGTCCAGCAGGGTAAAGCGACCAGCTGGGGAGGGCCAGTGGACTCCTCTTAACCACCTGCCCCCAGGCGACCTCCCTCCCGAGCAGGGCAGGGGTTACCAGGGGCCCCTTCGTCTTTCTGCCTAAGGTAAAAGGGAATGAGTGGATGAAGCAGGTCCACGTGTAACCCTGACATCCACCCATTCTCCCGCTCTTTTTCCCCTCCAATTCCCTCTCTTGTGGGAAGGTATAAATACCCACCCATTTCCCACTTAGAGAGGGTTGGATTTTTTCTCTCTAGACTCTTACTCCTAAAAACGCCGCCTAGTTCCTCACGAGCTAGGTTCATCAAGGCATTCACGGACTGACTTAGGCATCGGAGAGGGTTCCCTCGGACAACCTCCGAGGCCCTGTGCGCTACTTGTGCAGGGAGCAGGCTCGATCCCCCGGGGAGGTCCGATCATAGGAGAGGGGAAAGGAGAGATCAAAGGAAGTCAAGCAAGCGATATCTGAATACTAAGAGCCCGAATTCATAGTCGCGTTAATTGATTCCTTGAGCGGAACAGTTATAATAAATAAAAGACATATCAGTGAAAT
Organism: Agrostemma githago; assembly: GCA_958450325.1. Lineage (NCBI taxonomy): Eukaryota > Viridiplantae > Streptophyta > Magnoliopsida > Caryophyllales > Caryophyllaceae > Agrostemma > Agrostemma githago. Next base: position 8,214,703 of record OY288254.1, on the reverse strand, counting down.
CGGGTTTCAAAAAAAAATAAAAATAATAAAAATAAAAGACCTATCATTGAAATTGGTCGATGTATAAGTTCTGTAGTATAGTAACATTGTTGAATTGGTGAGATTGATGTGTATAATAATCAGTGGCGATCTACAATTTTGGACCCAATTATTGAAATTGAAACTAAATTCAAAACGTTTACTATCCGCTTAGGTATGCAAAAATCGATCGACACATATTTTCGAACCAACATATACAATGAATGAAAGACTTGATCATGATTATCAAGAATCCGTGCACAAAGTTTTGAAACAGATAAACCCGTGAATTTCACGGGTCACATACCTAGTTGAGTAATAAGATGGTTACTCTATGGTTCACGTTAGATTGATAATGTAGATTGATATATGGATTAGTCCAACCGTCTTAACAACTAAATGATCCAATGAAGATAAGCCCAACCAATAGCCCATGCAAAAGTAGGCAGGAAAAATTCTAGATGTGTTATTCTGTTAGTGGAAAGGGAATGTTGTTCTACGATATGATCCCTTAACAAAAGAGCGCATACCTAATGGTAATAGCTCTAAATATGTAATATGGTGGATTTTCAAACTTAGGGAAAAAAAACAAGTTCTAACATTATTTAGATAGACTCTTCAAAGTGTACCCAATAACCCGCATGGGTAGAGCCTAGTAACTAAAATATGTGGCCACAAACCCCATGGGTCTCAGGTTCAAGCTCCTGCAAGAGCATTCTCAATGCGTTTGTATATGACATGACCAAAAACAAGACTTGACTAGTTTTATTTTTGAGGTTTAACTTTTATGTTAGAGCATAGATTACTTATATAAAAGAGATAAACGGATTGAAAATAGACATTGGGTGTGTTTGGTAAACGGTGGATCCGCCAAAAAAAAACATATTGGAAGAAAATAGCAGGTTTGACCACGAAATATGCCAATGATGGTGTTTGGTAAATGACATATTGTAATGGCATATTGGGGTCTAATATGCTGTTAGGAGCAGCATATTCAGTTAGCGGATTGGACTAATTTTTTTTAACCATTTTACCCCTTTTCAAATCAAACCTTACTTTTATTATTTTCAATTATTCCATGAATTCATCATTCTAAAATCCATCTTCCTTTTTCCTTTAAGTTTTTTTATTCATGAATTTGATATGCAATGAGTTCTTAGCTTGCACTAATTAATTTTGGTTATTTCAATTGAATCAATTTTCAATCTTTTATACAATTTCATGGAGCATTACTTTCAATTTAATGTTATCTATGTTTGATGAATTGAATTGCTTTGTCTCCGGTCGACACTTAAGAAATTCTAGAAATAATAATATTTGTTCAATAATGGCTAATGTAAGAAATCGACGATATTAATTATTAAATCTAATGGAAAAAAAAATGTCCTTTTTTGTCATTTTACAAAGCAATCAAACAATCTGTTAATATAAAACTGCTAATTACCAAACACTACTTAAAATATTCTGCTAATTAAATATGCTGGTCAAAATTGTCCATTGATTCTGCTAGTCAAATTTGCTTTCTAAATCTGCCTCTGCTATTATCAATCCGCTGTTTACCAAACAGGACCATTATATTTATTCTAGTATATAATAGATCAATTAGAGCAATTGCAATAGAAGAACTCAAAAATAAGTTCTTCCATTTCCACAGAATATATTGACAATCTCCATGTTTAAGAACTTTTAATTACAATGGAAGAACTTGTTATTTTGTTCTTAAATGTGACCCATTTTTATTTGTTTCCCAATCAAATTATTTTATTTTTCTTGAAAAATGCAAGAACTTGTTGAGTCTGAGTAAGAGTCTGAGTATGAGTAAGATGCTAAGTTTAAAGGGAGTCTGAGTATGAGTCTGAGTAAGAGTCTGAGACTCAGATTTGTTGAGTCTGAGACTCATACCTGGATAATGTGGTTGGTACGAGTTTGAGGCTCAGACAAATGGAAGATTAAAGGGGGTCTGAAGTTGAGTCTGAACAAAAGTCTGAGTCTGAGTCTGAACATTCATCCAATCTGTTACACTCCTCCAAATCTGGGCAGAGACTGGACAGGAAAAGAAAAGATGATGATGATCCTCTTGGTCAGCCATACAAAGGGCAGACCTATTTACCAAATGAAACCCTCTCTTAGAAAATTGATCCACAGTTGCAAGTTTATGCTGATATGCTAGAGACAACAGAATTTTATGGCTGGGGATAATACATGCTTGTGCCAGGATCTTCGTCCATCTGCAATTTTCCCAACCTAGGAACGTCTGATAGGCTTTAGCTAGCTGAAACTTGCCTCCTGACCAAGCCTTAATCCTCCCCTGAGCTTCATGTAAAGAGCCAGAAATGTTCACTAGTTTATCTCGTACTTCAATAATGTTTTTGATACCACTTGAGAAGTAGTCTTTAGCCTTAACAATCCAAATTGATTCTTTTTCAAAAACATAGGCTTGACACCATTTACACCAAATGTTCTTGGTGTTAACTGAGAAATGCCAAAACCATTTAGAAATGAGAGCTGCATTCCAGGCTTGCAAATTCTTAACATTAAATCCACCTGCATCCCAAGGGCAACATATATCCTTCCATTTCTTGAAAACAAGCTTCCTTTCATTCTCCTTTATCCCCCAGAAAAAATCTTTGCATACTTTGTTAATTTGGCAGACAATCCCCTTAGGCAGCAAAACCCCTGAGCACCAGTAATTCTCCATGCCAAAGATTACTGAATTAATCAGTTGAACCTTACCAGCATAGGAAAGAAAATGAGTGGACCAATGCAAAACATGATGTTGAACTTTGAGGATCAAGTCATCAAACATCTCAATAGTAAGTCTTCCTTCAGCTAATGGAATACCCAAATATCTAAAAGAAAACTTGCCAACAGAAAAACATGTAGCATTTGTAATAGCATTCTGAATAGAAGATGAACTCCCCCAAAATAAACATTGGTCTTATCTGCATTTGCATACAGACCAGAAAGAAGAGCAAAGGAGTCCAATGCTTTCTTAACAGCAAGAACAGAAGGGACATCCCCACGAACAAAAATCATCAAATCATCTGCAAATACTAGGTGAGTAAGATTGATTCTGCAGCATTTGGGATGAAAGGAAACCTGGTCTTGTTGGCATAACCTTCTAAGTGACTTAGACAGCACCTCGTTACTCATCACAAATAGATATGGTGATAGGGGATCACCCTGTCTAATCCCACTTTTCCCTTCAAGAAACCCAGATATCTCCCCATTAACTTTAAAGGCATACCAGGGAGAAGAAATGCACCCCATAATCCAACCAACAAAGACCTCAGGTAATCCATAACTATACAACATTTTCTTAACAAAATCCCAATTTAATGAATCAAAGGCTTTCCTGATATCCACCTTCACTAAGCACCTAGGGGTCAAATACTTTCTATTATAACCTTTAACTAGGGCCTGAGACAGCAAAACATTGTCAAAAATATTTCTCCCTTCTATGAAAGCTGCTTGCTCACTACCAATTAAACTTGGTAGGACCTTCTTAAGCCTATTAGCAATTATCTTAGAGACAGTTTTATAGAAAACTGTACAGCATGATATTGGTCTAAAGTCTGTTACTGATATTGCATTAGACATTTTAGGAATCAAGGAAATGATTGTAGTGTTAGCCTGCTTTGGCATGTTTTTGGAGTTGAAAAAGTTATTAATAGCTGCACAAAAGTCATGTTCAATAGTGGACCAAGAAGCTTGAAAGAAACCAGCAGCAAAGCCATCTAAACCAGGACTACTACCTGTATCCATAGAAAAAACTGCCCCTTTGATCTCATCTAACTGGATGGGTTTCAAAAGAGATTGGATCATCTCCATAGGTAAGAGAGCACTGGCATAGCTTCTTCAGAAAGATCATGAGTCCCTAACAAGGTAGAAAAATAGTCCTGAAATGCTCTAGAGACATTTTCCCTTCCTTGATGCACTCTACCTACATGATTTGTTATAGATCCTATTGCTTGTTGATGCTTTCTCTCTGCAATTTTTGCATGAAAATATTTGGATGAGCAATCAAACATCTGCAAATGCCTGACCTTTGCCTTTTGAAAGAGGAAACTAAGCTCAGTATTCTTTAAAGCGCTATAATCTTCCAGGAGTCTCTTCTCCTTAGCAATGAGCCCAATTGAATAAGGATTCTTTATTAATTCATCCTGGCATTGTACCAAGAGGTCTTTAGCCTCCTGAACCTGAGAAGAGATATTAAGGAAATGTTGCTTATGAAACTTCTTCAAGGCAATCTTGACTGCCTTAAGTTTCTGAAAAAATCTATAAATTGGAGAACCAAAAATGTGGCTTGACCAGGCTTTCTTAACAACCATATGATAATCAGCATGATCTGCCCAGCAATTGAGAAAAGGAGAGCCTTTTACAAGGCCTTTTCTCTAGAAAAGCAGTTACCACAAGAGGAGAATGATCAGACACCCCTGGCTCACAGCAAATAGCAGAAGATCGAAGAGGGAAATTCTGTCATCCAATCCTGGTTAACTAAGATTCTATCCAGTCTAGACCAAACTCTAGACTGTTGCTCCTGCTTATTTGTCCTAGTTAACTCACAACCCAGAACTATTGAGATCCTCAAGTTTGCAATTCAGAATACATTCATTAAGGTCCCACATGTCTTGTAAAGAGGGAGGATTAGGCCCAAGTCTTTCTTCAGATCTTCTAACAATATTAAAGTCTCCCATGAGAATCCATGGCATTATTATTATTATTATTATTATTATTATTATTATTATTATTATTATTATTATTATTATTTATTTATTTTAACGGAACTTGCATTAAACACCAGAACAAATTACAAGAAGTTAGAGGGAATCCATGGCATTATTATTATTATTATTATTATTATTATTATTATTATTATTATTATTATTATTATTATTATTATTATTATTATTATTATTATTATTATTATTAATTATTATTATTAATATTAATTATTATTAGTATTATTATTATTTATTAAATATTAAAATTAATGACATTTTATAAAAATTAATATTAATATAATAATAAAAATTAATATTGTTTTTATTGTTATTAATATTATTACTATTAAATATTAATATTGATTATTAATATTAATATATTATTATTATTATATTATTATTATTAATTAATATTAATATTATTAATATTTATTCTTACTATTATTACTATTGTTATCGTTATTGTTACAAATATTATTATAAGATATTTTTATTAATAATATTTTTATTAAAATTAATATAATGATAATAATAATAATAATAATAATAATAATAATAATAATAATAATTAATATTTTTGATACAATAATTAACATTATTATTTGTTGTTACAATAATAATTAATAATTTTTTTGTAACTAGTAAACTTGTTATTATTATTTTTTGTATTTCAGGCTACTTTAGTTCAATTTGTCTCAGCTCAGTTCAGTTCAGTTCAACTTATTTTACTTTAGCTCATTTCACTTTATTATAAAAGCACATGATCAAAATAATTTGTATTAGATGATATAGTCGTATAGATGATAAAAAGCAAATTCGTATAATAAATGATAAATAATACTGCACGTAGTAATAAAAACGGATAATGAATTGATTGTTATTCCCGACCAAACCAAACAAAACCTAGTTCGACCTGAAGATGACCAAACCGACCCGAACCAACGATCCGACCCGGAAGTGATCCGCATCTGACCCAGACCCGACAACTAGACATGACAAAACTGACTCGACCTGAAATGACCCAACCTTAATAAGCCAACTCGATCCCGATCTGATATCCAAACTAAAGATTCTAGGTGGATTCGTAACCTGAATTGACCCGAATAAACCCGAAATTGACCCGACTATTATTATAAAAAAAACGAGTCGATATCCCTAAAAAAATGAAAATAGCAAACCCGAAATGATCTGGCTCGACCCAAAGTCAAAGCGAAACTCAGCTAACCTAAACCCGACCCGATTGACTTGTTTGCCAGATTTATCGACAACCCACCCCGAATTCGACCCACCCGCCCGATTGCCACTTTTAATAATGACCACTTGGAAATAAATTTATTCGTATGTCACAATATTTATTTAACAATTAATTATTTAATTGTAATTATTCGAGTAATTAATCTAGTTATAAAATAAACGTAGATATTGAGGTAAATAAAAAAAATAAAATAAGTTAGGTAGAAAGTTGAAGTGAGATGATGTAAATAAAAAAAAAAGTAAGTAAAAAGTTGAAGTGAGATGAATAAAAAATAATATAAAATAAGGTATGTGAGGGGAGAAAGTATGAGATGAGTCTGTGATGAGTCTGTGGATAAAGGGTACTTTTGTAGTGAGTCTGAGTCTGAAGAATGAGAAGTGAGTGGAAAGTTGAGGTGGCCGAGTCTGAGGAAAAATGATGGGTCTGTGCCGTGGATAAACCAAATTCTTATTTTTACAAACTCAATATAACACAAAATAGAAAACTTTATAATATGGAGTTCTTGGTGACAAACCAAGAAAAAAAAAAACCACTATTATGATTGCTCTTATATGTATCTAAATGGATGTATAATACTCCGTATCTCATACAATAATACTCCGTACAAGCTAAGTCACTGAAAGAAGAGACATAATGTCTTTCCCAGCACTCTATAAACAAAAATTAATCAAACAAACGTGGGTACCCAGTTTTACACTAATTTAATTTTAACCCATAGTTTTGACTTCAAGATAAACTCATGACATGTATATATAGGATTAATTAATATGGATGTCAACCACGTAAGTTGATATATATAAGAGCGAACATCATTTAACTTGTAAAGCTACATTTTAAAATTCAAAACCGAGCCGGGCTGAGACTTGGACCACACTATATCCTCAGTACCATATGCATGCACAGCAGACGCAGTTGTTGCCCCATTTGAAATACTAGACCCACCTTGAGCACCTGATAACGGCATTGACTGTGTCTCCGGCGAGTCCGATTGACCGTGGAGTGGGGCCCCCTCACCATGGTTATATAAATGGCTTAGTTGGTGGAAATAAGGACATGTCCTTGAGTCCACAGACCTCTTCTTGTTCAAGTCCTTGGTTTTCCTGAAGTACTTGTTTATGTTCTCCCATTTCTCCTTACACCTCTTTGAGCTTCTCTTGTAACCTAACTCATCCATCCTTTGAGATATTCTCTCCCACAATGGTCCCTTTGAGATGCTTTCCTTATCATTGTTGTTGAAAAGGCTACACCTTATGTTGATCAATGCTAACACTTCATCTCTCGGCCATCTTCGACCGATATCATCCTTATTAACATTCTCAAGATTTGAGTCAATATGGTTGCCTGATGACTTAATAAAGTCTGTGACTTGATCAGCTGATGCAGCTGCATTAGTACTGGTATAATTGGAAGGGAAACGTTCATGGGTAGTAGTAGTAGTAGTAGTTGAAACTGAAGTTAGTCTAGTCGATAAATCATTTTCGATAGAAGTGATAGGATTAGGGTTTTTGGACAAGGAGGATAATGACATGGGTAATGTTAAATGATGATCCTCCAAGCTATTTAAACTTTGAGGAGTTACATTAACCTTTGATGTTGAAGTAGGTAAGTTGCATTTTTGTAGTGTCACCAAATTAGATTTAGAGTATTGGTGATCATGGGTTGTTGTTGTTGCACTAACAGAATCTTGACTCAAAATTGATGAAGTAGACAATAATGAGGTAGTATTTGGTACCTTCACAATAGCATTATTCCTATTCATCAAACTGTGTGAAGAAGATGATGATAACTTCTTCAGAAAACCAACTAGCACTGCTTCTCTATCACCAACTCTAGCCTTTTCATGTGCTCTAACCTCCAACTCTTTAGTAATCCTATCAACCTCTTGCTTCCTCCATGTCTCTTCCCTTGAATTCTTATCCTCATCTCTCTTCACCATATCTTCAAGTATCTTGCAATGAAACTCCTCTTGCCTAGCCATCAATTTCTTCACAATCTTCTCACAAAACCCTTTCAAAAACTCAAACTTCTTCTTTCTTTTCCTCTTCCTTCCCTCTTTACTACTTTCCTCAACCCTCTCACTATCATCATCATCAATACCGTCTTCATCTCGGACACCCGTCTCACCATTCCCTCCTAAGATCTCATGTCCCACCCTTTCACCCTCATTATTCTCGTCATTATCTTTCGCATCTTGACATAGATCATTATTATTAGGTTGATCATGAGTATCATGTAGATCTTGCTCTTCATTATGATCGTTATTCATCTTACTATGATGGCCATTATTAGTTGTATTAGAGTAAAGCTCCTCAAGCTCACCAAAAAGCCTGTAATTTTGGCTAATGACAGTAGTATTAGTATTAGTATTATTATTCTTGTTGTTGCTACAATTATGGCTAACAATGTTGTTAAAACTTCTAGTCTCCTCTTCAAACTTGTGTTTGCAATCCTCAGCACTCCTTTTGAATCCAACCTCTGCTAGCTTTCTGCTCCAACCAAAAACAATAATAAAAACATGGAACCATGCATCAACAATCTCATTTCTTCAATTCATTCATTACATTTCTGTCAGCATGCAGTGAATCAATTACTATCTACTATAGAAAATGACAGAAATTTAAAAAGTGATGCCACATGATTTGGCCTACTATTCTACATGATCTTAGACCAATATATAGGTCTACCTAAATTTTTTGACCAAATGTAGGCTAATCATTGGTGGTACCCCACACCTTTCATAATCCCTAATTTTATAACCTAATTTACGATCAGATATCCGTCGTAATCCGTCGTATTATTAAGGAAAAATTGACCGTCATAATGATCTAAGTATAGTAATTATGATTTCACATTGCAATTTAACATGAGAAATACGCCTTAATCTTTCCTTAATAAAGACCTTAACATATGTCCATTAGACACATTTTAGAAAAACTGGATCAAATAAAATAATCATACCAAATGCATAAAGGAAATACTAGTGTCGAGAAAATTTATTTTTATCTTTTCCACGATACTTACTCATTAGTATAACATTAAACGGATACATCTGTTTTTATGATAATTTTGGTTAATTACCTAGCATGAATGGTAAAATGTAAATTTGTTAGCACATTGATTCATTCATACCTAGAAACATTTTCCCAAGTTAATTGAAGAGGGAACCAAGGATTATCGGTGGCGGATCTGATATTAAGCAAGGCAAGAACCTCGTCATTCGACCATGGCGGTACCGCTACGGGTGGTTCTGGTAAGGCAGATGATGGTGGAAGAGTAGTTTGTTTAGCTTCATTTTGCTTGAGATGCAGTGGTGGAGTTTGTGGGTGATGAAGAAAATAAGAAGCATCAAAACTTGGGTGTTGGGGTTGAAAATTGGGATGGTGAAGAGAAAACGAGTGAGGCTGCGACGATGCACTAGTACTTGGAGGTGTAGTAGTAGTAGTTGTAGTTGTAGTTGTAGCTCTTGAAGTAGCTGCTAAAAATTGGTAGAATTGGTCAGGCATTTCATCAAACATCTTTTGTTCATTAGATTAGATAGTAACAACTGTGTAATTAAATGAGTGATCTTATGGGCAGAAGAAACATGTACATGCCCTAGGTAGCTAGATGAGGTTAATTGAAGGGCACATACATACATGTGAAAAAATGAGAAGAAAGATGGGGTGGGGGTGTCCTACAGTTGGAAGGAGTTGGTGTGGGGTTTTAAGTTAGATTAGGCAAAATCCTAATCCTAATAATAATAATAATAATAATAATGTAAGAATCCAATGCAAGAGGAAGAGGTAGAGGTTGATGGTGAGGGTGAGGGTGATGAATGGTGGTGAAATTGATAGAGCAGGGCACGTGAAGATATGCAGAGTATGGCAGTAATGGGACCTTTGTATTTATGTTGGATGTTTTTCGACATAGTACAAGACATGAGCCACCCATCATTTCGCTTCTTTTCCCAGCATTCAATTCCCTCCTATTTCTACTTCTCTCTAATATGGACCCTCCTCCTAAACTCCACACAACTTGTTTTTTCATGACTTAAAAGAAGTTTAATATCTTGATCATTTTTTTGTTCAAAGTGATTGCATTGAATTGAAATGAATTTTCAGAACAAGATTAAATTATACTGAACTTAATTAAATTGAGCTAAATAGAATGAGGATAAAATGAACGTGGCTTGAATTAAACTAAATGAAGCTAATTAAATAGAAATCAACTTAAAATAATTAATTAATCAATATATATATACTCCCTCCGTCCCAAAATGTTTGTCCCGTTTACTTTTGCACGATAACTAAGAAAATGGTGTGATGATTGAGTATATAGGCAATCATGACAACTTTATAGGGTGATGTGTGAGGTGGTGTGGGTTAATGAAATGGCAAAATGGTAAATACTTTGTCTTAGTAGGGACGAAATTGTAAAAAAGGATAGACTAAAAAGGACAGACTAAAAAGGAAAGTTGAGAAATGGGACAATCATTAAGAACCTACCCAAAAAGGAATACGAGACAATCTTAGTGGGACGGAGGGAGTATATATATATATATATATATATATATATATTAGGCTTTTTTTCAAGCGATCCGTAAATAAGATTAATTATTTGTTAGACTATATACTTAAGTAAAGTATTGCACATCGAAAAATTATACTCCCTCTCTTTTGAGTTTTAATAAACTTTTGAGACTATAACAAGACATTATGATGAGATGAGGAAATTCTATATTATAAATAATTATCACATATCGAAAAATTGTAATGAGATGATAGAATTCTACGTAATCAACAATCTTTTGAGACTTAAAAAACAGTTCTAAGAGTAAGACTACGACTATATAGTTAAAATTGGAATTCTATATATTATAAATAAGAGTAATTATTCCTCTATAAATAAAAGTTCTGAATTAGACTATATCTAAACTTAAAAAAACTTAAGTAAAATTATCCCACCGAAAAATTATAATAAGGTGAATTTTTTTATCATATAAATAAGACTAATCAGTCAATAAGATGAGCAAATTCGATTATATAAATAAAAAGTAATCGTCTATTCTTTGACTTAGATATAAAAAAAACTCTTTTAAGTCTTAAAAATAGCTCTTAAAACTATAAACTTAATTAAGTAAATTATATCACATCGAAAAATTATGATGAGGTGATGAAATTTTATATCATAAATGAGTAATCTTTCGGTTTTAAATATCAACCAACAATCTTTTGAGTCTTAAAAAGCTTTTAAAAAGACTACAAACCTAAAATTATCTCACATCGAAAAAATTAAAATAAGGTGATGATTTTATATTATAAATAAGAGTAATCGTGCGTTTTTCTGGGTCTTAAAAGCGGATCTTGAAACTATAAACCTTGAGTAAATTATCCTATATCGAAAAATTATGATGAGGCGATAGAATCTTATATTATAAATAAGATTAATCTTTCGTTTTTAGATATCAACCAAAAAATTCATTCGTTCTTAGATATCAATAGAAAAAACTTTTGAATCTTAAAAAATCTCTTAATAAGATAACGAACGTAAAATTATTTTCACATCGAAAAATTATAATAAGTTGATGAAATTTTATATTAAATAAAAGTTGTCATGTATTATTTTAAGTTTTAAAATAAGCTTTTAAGACTATAAACTTAGCTGAAATTAAGTTTGATTACTAATATCATGTGATCATCTTATTTATTGTATAATGATATAGATGAATTAAGTTTCTTATTTAACGAATATACCTCATCAATGTAATTAAGCCCATTAACCTGTGCAGCGCACGGGCTTTAATCTAGTTTTATTTATTCTGTACTTCTATAAATTTTTACTTTATACGAAGTACTTCCTCCCTTTCATTGATATCTTCCACCTTAAAATAATAGAGTAGTTTTTAAGAAAAACAATCAAATATACTCCCTCTAGGCCTCCATTTCAATTAAAGCTTTCACTTTTCTTTTTTTCGTAAATTTCTATGACAGCTTCCACTTTCTAATGGTTGAAAAACAATTGTGGAAGATATCAATGAAATATAGAGAACAATAATGTCTTTTAAGAAGGGTTTCTATCATTTTGAATATACCTCAACCTCTCGGTCAGAGTAAATTAACTCAACACTTGAGTTTAACCCTTCTTCTGAGGATTTCACGAATTTAATACTAGTAATTTTATAAATCGATGAGTGAGATAAATGACTTAGTAATTAACTAAGCATCCACGTACGAATGTAGATGCACAAAATATGTAATGGAGTAACAGATCCAAGTGCATGTGATTAGAATAGAACGAAGTAAGAATTTGGAGGTGACGAAATGGACACCTTACTTTTCATATACTTGTAATTTAAAACAGCAATGGCAGGGTGAACATGCATGCATGCTTTCGTTGCTCTGCTGCCATTTTCACTTATTTACAAATCATACTACATGCTACGTCCATTTTATCTTATTCTTTTTATAATGCCAAGGACACACGTTTTTGGACTTTGGCCTAAGTGAGTATGCTAGCTGCTGCCTCCTGCCTCCTGCCTCCTGCACTTGTTTCGATCTACCACATACTTGAAGTTGAAGTCGTTGAACCATTATATACTTTGAACCTACTACAACTTTGAGATTAATGGACAGATGGTGTTAAATGTACTCTTCATTATATATGTATATTCGTGTCTATATCATGTCGTCGACACTTGGAAATATCGAAGCCTTGAAGGCTAAGTACGCTTTGGGTTATGCCTAAGTATTTTTTCAGAGTTCTTATATTTCATAAATAGTCTCATAAGTGAAACAATTAATCCATCCATTTGCCCATAAGCATTCACCCAACAAACTCGAGTATCTTTGAACTAACTTTGGTTTCATCGGCTATTTATGGGCTCTCAATGGGATGATAATGTACATTTAGATTTTAGTCCAAGCATGTCCATTCCTCTTTTCATAACTTCTTTCAAAAGACTGGGCTGCATAAATCAAAATCTGAACAACTACCATAAATTTATTGTCTCAATGTATCGACATCTTACATAAATATACAAAGTAGGTATATAACATAACGACTTAATACATGATTCGAGGATCTTTTAAAGCATAAGTTGTTGACACACCACTTAATGACAATAACAATATATATAAATCCTAGCCCGTAATTTTTACTTCAAGATAAACCTATATATGTATATAGGATTAATTAATATGGATGTGATCAACCACGTAAGATGAGGTATGATAAGTTGATATTACATACGTACTTTTTAAAATTCAAAACCGAGCCGGGCTGAGACTTGGACCACACTACCCTCATTACCATGCACAGCAGACGTAGTTGTTGCACCATTTGAAGTGCTAGCTAGACCCACCTTGAGCACCTGATAACATCATTGACTGAGTCTCCGGGGAGTCGACCCGGTCTGATCGGTGGTCCGATTGACCATGAAGTGGGGCCCCTCGGTTATATAAATGGCTTAGTTGGTGGAAATAAGGACATGTCCTTGAGTCCATAGACCTCTTCTTGTTCAAGTCCTTGGTTTTCCTGAAGTACTTGTTTATGTTCTCCCATTTCTCTTTACACCTCTTTGAGCTTCTCTTGTAACCTAACTCATCCATCCTTTGAGATATTCTCTCCCACAATGGACCCTTTGAGATGCTTTCCTTATCATTGTTGTTGAAAAGGCTACACCTTATGTTGATCAATGCTAACACTTCATCTCTCGGCCATCTTCGACCCGTATCATTATCCTTAACATTTTCAAGATTTGAGTCGGTATGGTTGGCCGGTGACTTAATAAAGTACGTGACTTGATCAGCTGCATTAGTGCTGGTATGATTGGAAGGGAAACGTTCATGTTCATGGGTAGTAGTAGTTGAAACCGAAGTTAGTCTAGTCGATAAATCATTTTCGATAGAAGTGATAGGATTAGGGTTTTTGTCCAAGGAGGATGACATGGGTAATGCTAAATTCTTACCCTCCAAGCTATTTAGACTTTGAGGAGTTAATATAGTATCATCCTTTGACGATGGAGTAAGTAATAATAAGTTGTATTTTTGCAATATCACCAAGTTAGATTTAGAATTTTGATGATCATGGGTTGTTGTTGCACTAACAGAATCTTGACTCAAAATTGATGAAGTAGACAATAATGAAGTAGTGGTAGTAGTATTTGGTACCTTGATGACAACATTATTCCTACTCAAACTGTGTGGTGAGGAAGATGAAGATGATGATAACTTGTTCAAAAAAGCAAGTAGCATGGCTTGTCTATCATCAACTATAGCCTTTTGATGTGCCCTAACTTCCAACTCTTTAGTAATCCTATCAACCTCTTGCTTCCTCCATGCTTCTTCCCTTGAATTGTTCTTATCCTCATATCTCTTCACCATATCTTCAAGTATCTTACAATGAAACTCCTCTTGCTTAGCAATCATCTTGTTCACAATCTTCTCACAAAACCCTTTGAACAACTCAAATTTCTTCTCTCTTTTCCTCTTCCTTATTCCCTTCTTACAACTTTCCTCATCAATCTTCTCACCATCATCATTATCATCATCCATACCGTTATTCTCTCGTAAACCCGTCTCACCATTATTTCCTCTCGAGTTCTCTTCTTGCCTTTCACCCTCATTATTCTCCTTATTTGCATCTTGACATTCATCTGGCCGATCATGTAGCTGATGATGAGTAGGATTATCTTGCTCTTCATTACGATCATTACCATTAACATGATGATGAGATGATGTATTAGTTGTTGTAATGCTATAGAGCTCTTCAAGCTCACCAAAAAGCATGCTGTTATTCTTGTTGCTGCTACAATTATGGCTAACAATGCTGTTAAAACTTCTGGTCTCCTCCTCAAACTTATCTTTGCAATTCTCAGCACTCCTTTCGAATCCAACGTCTGCTAGCTTCCTGCTCCAACCCAACCAAAAAATCAATCATTTACCAATTTGTATACCATAAAAATTCAACCCCTGGCCTACGATAATAAAATAACAAGGCGAGAAAATAATACAGACACAAGACTTCCGTAATCATACGAGAGTTACGTATATACCTTGAGACATTATCCCAAGTGAATTCAGAGGCAGGGAAGCAAGGATGATCCATGGCAGATCTGATATTAAGCAAGGCAAGAACCTCGTCATTGGACCACGGCGTGACGGGTGGTTTCAGTAAACAAGATGCAAGAGTGGTTTCTTCCTTAGCTTCATTGATTCTTGTAAGTTGATGCAGTAATGGAATTTGTGGGTGATGAAGAAAATAAGAAGCATCAAAACTGCTGGGATGATGCTGCTGGTGGTGGTGGTGGTGGTGGTATGGGAAATTGGGATGGTGAAGAGGAAAAGAGTGAGCAAGTGATGCAGCACCAGCAGCAGCAGTAGTATTTGTAGTTGTTGTAGAAGTAGTAGCAGCTAGAAATTGATAGAATTGGTCAGGCATTTCATCAAACATCTTTTGTTCATTAGTAGTTGACAATCAATTTTTATAGCTACGTACGCTGGCTGTATAATGAGTAAGAAATCTTTTAATGTGGTGATATAACTCCAAACAGACAATTAAAAGCACATTATTACGTGGGAATGGAACGTAGGGGGTTGTGGGTCACTTAAGCGGGAAAGTGGTCATCGGTAGGACGCACTTGTGGCCTTGTGCTTGTGTTGTGGGTATAGACTACATAGGACAAACTTGTTATTCGGATCCGATCAATTCAAGCTGGTTCAAACACGGTACGACAAATTTCATGTTATCATTCTTAATCAGAAAATTTTGAACCGACTTCATTCAAATTTGGACTTGTTTTGAGTTTACTAGCTTGAGTCTAACTAGTACGAGTATAAAACTCGTGAAGGCATGGAGGGTTGTCTAATAGGGAGGGTGAGGTGTTTCGCAGAATTCGACCTCTAATTTTAAGGTTCTCGTAGTATACAGACATTAGTTGCAATATTTGACTTTAGCTCAATGTATAGATTATCACATTTACATTTTTTTAGGGACCCCGAGTGCCGAGTGTATATACAAAATTAATTTAGGGGTTTTCTACGTGTCATCCTCCAACAATTGAGTTTTCTATGTGATACTTTTTTTTTTACTAAAATACTTTGGTGGTACATATTATTGGATATGAGTTCGGAAATCGATAATTCTTTTTCCAAATTGAGTGTCTCTGTGAGATCTTCACTTCGACATTAAAACACTCATTTCCGAATTCGTAACTGGGAGTTAGGTTCAGTCAAAGTTTGTTGTTCGAAAAGTCTTCGAATAACAATAACTCCCAACTCGAAATTCAGAAAGCGATTTTTTACAAATTCACTGTCTATAGAGGATACCGTAGTATTACGGTATCATGATAAAGATGGGAAAGATTAGGAATAATATGTTAGGAAGATTACGGTATATTGTAATATACCGTAATCTGAATAATATCAAAAATTAGATTATTATCTACCATATTAGAAGATATTATTACCGTAATCTACAATATACCGTAATCTTCCTAACATATTATTCCTAATCTTTCTTATCTTTATCATGATACCGTAATACTACGGTATCCTCTATAATGTCTTTACGAATAAGTCATCCGATCCGGCATCTACAAACGATGTCAAATTGAACTGAATACAAATTTGTGAAAAATAAATAAAGAACATCATTGACAAAGATCACTATTAGAATAATGCGCTTCTGCATAACCTTCTATATATCGCTGTTTATTGACACAGTCTTTCGCGAAGGAATCTATAGATCTGATGAAATAACCTCCAAGATGATGAACTTTCTCTATTTTGATAAATAGTAGACCGAGATCTGACCTCAATGCCGTACGTAGGGATTCCATTGCTCCCATGATCTTGCACATAGTTCTTGAAATCTAAGAACTATACTAATGTAAAGAACTGAAACCTCGAAATAAAGGAAAAAAACCTTGAAAAAAAGGACGAAACAACTCTCATAAAAGAAAGACTTTTATTTAATAAGATTCGATAATTAGTAACTGAGACTTAAACAATTTTTGGGGCTTACCATCGATTAATCATCGATGGAGGCCCCAGATCAAGGAGGAAAAGTAGGGTTTTTTTTTTGGAGAAAGAGGAGGAAAAACTAGGGTTTTTTTTAGAGAGAGAGTAAATTTCCACGTACAATGTCTTTACAACTTATAATTACATTAAAGTTAAGAAAAAAGAAGATAATGGCACGTGCTAAAATAATAAAGCAATCATGTCGGACAAATTCTTATTTGTTATCGATCAAATAATATCCATTTAGATAGAGAAGGACAAATAATTTCTTACTCCCTAGACTTGTTCTTACTAATCATGTATCGATATTTGATTCGTCAGTCATCACTAAACGATGAAGATATATCCGTCACAACTTACAAGAGAAACTTACTAATCATCTTTATATCATGAGTTCATGACTCATGAGTATCACCCTATAAATACACTTTTAAAAGAAAAAACTAGATAATAACGTGCAAAAATGAAATGTATTCTTTGAATACGAACTGATGTAGTACTTTGTACTTCGTATAAAGATTTCAGATAGGATACCATTGTATCGGATCGAATCGTATAATCGAATTTTGTTTTTCAGTACAGTGAGAATCCAATGAAAGAAGGGTGTTGGTGATGAGTGATGAGTGATGAGTGATGAGTGATGAGTGATTGAATGGTGGTGAAATTAAGGGCAGGGATACAGCAGGGCACGTGAAGAAATGCAGAGTATGGGACCTTTTGTATTTATGTTACGTGTTTAACATAGTACCGACATTAGCCACCCATCTTTTTTGGCTGCTTTCCTCGCCTTCAATTTCTCATTTCTCACCTCTAGGATGCTCTATAACCAGCTTCAATACAAATTATCTTCGCTCCATCTTGTTTATTTGTTTGTATTTTAAATTTATTGTTAGAAATATTTTAATCAAAGGTACACAAATAAACAAGACGAAGGGAGTAAAAGTTTTACAAATCGGTGACTTTATAATACTCCGTTCTTGTAAGGCTTGTTATTTGTAAACTTAGATTAGATTATGTTTTGTTTAAACGATAATTGGTTAATGAGTACGTATGCCGAGAAATTGTCTCATACTGAATTACTGTACTAAATTAGTGGAATACTCTTTATGAGATACGGAGTATATCATTGAAAAAACATTAGCAAGTACTTCTAACATGACAAAGATATCTCGTTAACATTATCGAAATACAAAGTCTATTTAAAGTTTTTTGTGTTAGTTAATACTATAATAATTACCAAGAAGTAAATCAATTAGTACAAACTAGAGCGATTCATGTGCGGCCCAACCCGTTTGGCTTGCCCGCTGGGCCTACTTAGTAAACGGATTTGGTCAATATATTTAAAAAAATAAATGGACAACGAGCAAAGAAATTAAGCCCGCTAAATTAAATGGGCGGTGTTGAACTACTGAAAATTGTCCATAGGCGGCCCACTAGGCCCGCTAATTAGCCCATGATTTAATAAAAAAAGCAAACAAACTATTGCTTAAATTATTTAGAGGAATGTGATCTTTGAAAGTGATTGCAAAATCGTCATCGACCATCTACGGAATGCAAATACAGGAAGAAGCGACCTTTTTCTTATTTTGGATGAAATTTTGGAATTTGGTTGTAATTTTGATTGTATTCATTGGTCTTTTGTTCCGCGTCAGTGCAATCGTGCTGCTCATGAGCTCGCGTGTGTAATGTCTTTTTTTGTTGGAAGGCGCGTTTGGGAGAATTATGGTCCGATAAACGTGCAAGCTGTTATTTCTAATGATATGAATGCAATGATCTGATCCCGACTGTGGGGTTTTCAAAAAAAAAAAATTATTTAGAGAAATTCCCACTTGTACCTCTCTACTTTTCCATGTTCTCACTTGTACCCTCTTTTTCTGCAGAAAAAACTTTGACTGACAATAACTTTCAGTTACGGTTTTGGAAGATGGTAAATCATTTTTCCATATTGTATGTCTTTACGAAATCTTCAGTTCGGGAAAAAAAATTATCGTTTTTCGAACTTTTACCTGGGAGTTTTAGCCGGTCATGGTTTATTTCGTCAAAACACTTTGATCGATCATAATTCCCGATTACGAATTCAGAAAATAACGATTTTTTTTCAAACTGGAGATCTCGTAAAGACGTACAATATGGAAAAAAGATTTACTATTTTCCAACTTCGTATCTAAGATTTTTTGTCATTCAAAGTTTTTTCTCAAAAAAGGAGGGATACAAGTGAGAAAATGAAAAAGTAGAGGCTTGTGAGAATTTCCCAATTATTTATATTATGTCTTTCACTTTGACAAATTTGAAAATTATACTCTAAAATTGCACGGGTTAATAATACTGGTGTGGTAGATAAGACAATCCTATATACTTCGTATATGTTAAAAAAAACTAAAGTTGAAAATTAGGGAATATTCGAACATATGATTTAAATTATTTCATAACAATAATACCAACTATGGGGGTGCTTCTTATATTAATACCAACTATATTTCATAATTTGGGCTCGTTTGGTTGATGCAGGAAGTGCAAATTCAAGGGAAGTAGAAAATTATGGGAAATAAATTCTCTTTCCTAATTCACGAGAATTTCTAAAAAAATGTTTGGTTACCTATGCGGTAACTTAATTCACGGGAATTGCAAGTTAACAAGATGAGAGTTAGTGTTGTAGTTGTATTTTTGCAAAACAAGATGAAGGGAAGAGATTGCTTGCTTGCTTAATTGAAACTGAGAGATTACAATGCTTAAAAAGGAAACTGAACACAACCGCTAAGGCTATGTTCTTCATTAACCGACTCCTACTATCCATGATCAAGAACAAGTAGTTGATCATGGGTTTGCTTTGCCTTAGACTTAGGACTTGACCCTTAATGCTTTGCTTGATTACAGGAAATAAACCAACCGCCTCTAACTTCCTAGCTTGCAGCTGAAGTAACGTGATGATGTTTGAATTACAAATCAACACCACCCCTTAATTCAAACTCTTCATCCCTATGCACTCCAAGAAGAACTGATGCTTCGCTTGAGTTAAAGCTTTTGTAAACAAGTCTGCATTTTGACTGTTTGTCCCTCAGAATTTGAGCTTCACTTGCTCTTCATTCACTAGCTTTCTGATGTAGTGATGCTGGACCTCTATGTGTTTGGTTCTTGCGTGGAATGCAGGGTTCTTTGCCATTGCTATGGCTGACTTACTGTCACACCATAACTCTGTTGCTTCCTTTTGCTCACACTCTAGGTCTAGTAGCAGTTTCCTTAGCCATACAGCTTGTCTTCCTGCTGTACCTGCTGCTACATACTCAGCCTCGGATGATGACAATGCAACAGTCTCTTGTTTCTTTGAGCTCCATGTCACTGCCCCTGTTCCTAGACTGAATATCGACCTAGTTGTACTTCTTCTATCATCAATACATCCTGCCCAATCACTGTCAGTGAACCCGACCAGCTTAAATTCTTGTGCAGATGTATACCAGATGCCATAGTCTTTGGTTCCTGCAATATACTTCAAAATTCTCATGGCTGCCCCAAGCTGTTGTTTAGTTGGATCATGTAAGTATCTGGATACCACACCCACACAATAAGAGATGTCAGGTCTTGTGTGAGTGAGATAGTTCAGACCACCTACTAGACTCATGTACTTCTTTTCATTTGCTGGTGGTGTTCCATCATCCCTCTGCAATTTTTCATTTGCATTCATGGGAGTGATTGCAGCCTTGCTTTCTCCCACTTGAAATTTCTTGAGCAGATCTTGTGCATATTTCTTTTGACACAGAAAAATGCCTTCTTCCTTCTGCATTACTTCCAAACCCAGAAAGTACTGCAATTCACCCAAATCAGTCATCTCAAATTCTCCCATCTCAAATTCTCCCATCATAGCCTCCTTGAATTCGCTCAATAACTGTGGAGAGGAGCTGAAGTAGATGATGTCATCCACATACAGACATACTACCAGTATCCCTTGATCTCCAGCCTTCTTGACATACAAGGTGGGTTCATTTTCACTCCTTTTGAACCCATCTTTCTCAAAGAACCTATCAATTCTGCTATACCAGGCTCTTGGTGCCTGTTTCAAGCCATATAGTGCCTTCTTCAGCTTGTATACCTTTGATTCCTCCCCTTCTTTGAGAAAACCTTGTGGTTGATCAACAAAAACCTCTTCTAGCAGGTCTCCATTTAGGAACGCAGACTTGACATCAAACTGATACACAGTTAAATGTCATTGAGCAACTAAAGCAAGAACAACTCTCACAGTTTCGAACCTTGCTACTGGAGAGTAGGTTTCACCAAAATCAATCCCTTCTCTTTGAGCATAACCTTTTGCTACAAGACTGGCTTTATACTTCTGTATACTGCCATTGGTGTTGTACTTCGTTCTGTACACCCATTTTAGCCCAATTGCCTTCTTGCCCTTAGGAAGATCAACCAATTCCCAAATTTTGTTCTTCTGAATTGACATGATTTCATCCTCCATTGCTACCTGCCAAACTGACTCTAGCACAGCTTCATTATAACTTGATGGTTCTGTAGCCATCAAAGCAAAGTCACAAGCTTCATACACTTCTGCTAGTGACCTCATTCTCCTTGGAGTTGACTCATCTGATGAATCAGAAGAGTCAGAGCTGCTGCTATTGTTTGGTGTGAGAGGGGGTGATGTTGCCTGCTGCTCATTTTGTGGAACTGTGTCTTCAAATGTAAAGACTTTCTGATCATCACTTGACCAGTCCCAACTTGCTTCTTCATCAAAAATTACATTCCTGCTGATCATTATCTTTCTACTAACAGGATCAAACAACTTATAGGCCTTGGATTGTGAGGCATACCCAATGAATATGCACTTAACAGACTTGTTATCTAGCTTAGTTCTTAAATTAACCAAAGAATAAGAAACACAACCAAATACTCTTAGATGACTCACTCCTGGTCTACTTCCTCTCCAAACTTCATGTGGAGTTTGATTAATCAGTGCCCTTGTTGGAGAAATGTTGAGCAAATAAACTGCTGTTGCTACAGCTTCACCCCAAAGCTCATCAGGCAGTGCTTTTGCTCTAAGCATACTCCTAGCCATCTCTACAACTGTTCTATTCTTTCTCTCAGCCACACCATTCTGCTCAGGTGTGTAGGGGGCTGTGAATTCTCTCCTAATTCCTTGATTCTCACAAAACTCAATGAACTCTTTAGTGACAAACTCTCTTCCCCTATCTGTTATTAACACTTTAACCATTTTTCCACTTTCTTTTTCAACCAAGACCTTAAACTTCTTAAAAT
This sequence comes from Agrostemma githago, assembly GCA_958450325.1. NCBI lineage: Eukaryota > Viridiplantae > Streptophyta > Magnoliopsida > Caryophyllales > Caryophyllaceae > Agrostemma > Agrostemma githago. The sequence goes on along the minus strand of OY288254.1, from coordinate 8,192,462 downwards.
TATCAAATGATTTTGACTTGGTTTGCTGAAAATAGACCCAACTCTTCCTACTAAAGTCGTCTGTGATTAACAAGAAGTATCTACTTCCCCCTAATGACTCAGTCCTCATAGGACCACATAGGTCAGGATGTAGAAGTCCCAAACATTCACTAGCTCTCCAAGTTTTTTCATTTGGAAATGACCCTCTACTTTGCTTCCCATAAATACACCTCTCACAGACTTTTAAATCATTTATCTTAGGTAAGCCATCAACTAACCCTTTTGAGCTTAACATCCTAAGACTTTGTGCATTCAAATGCCCATATCTAAGATGCCATAACCTGGTATTCTCATCCCTAGCAACAAGTGCCCTTCCCACATTTTTTACCAGATCTATAGCAAACATTCTGTTTCTTCCCATGACTGTTTTTGCAACAATTTCATTTGTTTTCTTATCCTTAACCACACAGGACTCTTCATCAAATAACAAAGACAAACCACAGGATAACAATTGATCCACACTTAGCAAATTGTATGCAAGCGAAGGTACAAATTGTACATTGTGCAGAAGTTTGACATTACCTTGCTCAGTCTTAACTGCTATTGTTCCTATACCCTCAACTGTCAGCTGCTTGTCGTCTCCGAGCCTTACTTTGCCTTTTTTTGACTCATCCAGATCTTTGAACATGGCTTTTGTACTTGACATGTGGTTTGAACACCCACTGTCAATATACCATACTTCAGACGCCTCTTTTTGTGACTCTCCAGTTGTCATAAACAACTTTTCTTCCTGTTCTGCAAGAACTACTCTTTGATCACCTCTGGCTTCTGCTTGATCTTTCTCCTTTTTCCAACAATTCGCAGCCTTGTGCCCAGGTTTAGTGCAGTAATAACACTTGATAATGGACTTTGTTGCCTGAGTTTGCTGCTCCTGATTGTCATAACCTTGCCCAGACTGTCCAGAGGTCCTTCCTCCTCTGCCACGTCCTCTTCCTCTTGAACCACCTCTGCCTCTTCCTCCTCTTCCTCTTCCAGCAAACTGACTTGATTGATCTTTGTGTTGGTCATCCTTAACTTGGAAGGCTTTCTCCTCCTTCTTCTCAGAGGACCTATTCAATCTCTCCTCATGTGCTTGTAGTGACCCCATCAACTCATCAAACGTATAGGTCTCCATATCTTTGGATTCTTCTATGGCAGCCACAACGTGATCAAATTTGCTGGTCAGACTTCTTAAAACTTTTCCAACTACAAGTGAGTCAGATACCTTCTCACCATAAGCTTTCATCTGTTGCACTACTCCTGTTACTCTTGACAGAAAGTCTTGCACAGATTCCTTATCATTCATGAGGGATGTCTCGAAATCCCTTCTTAATGATTGAAGCCTAACTGTCACCACTTTCTTATCTCCTAAGTACTCGGATTTGAGTACATCCCAGGCTTTCTTTGAGGTTGTTGCAGAGGCAATACGAGGAAAGATCTCATCATCAAGGGCTTGTTGAATGATGAACAAAGCCTTTGAATCTTTCTTCCTCTTCTCTTTGAGCTGTTGATCAGGGTTATCAGGATTAGTGTCAACGAACCCATCTTCAACCAGCTCCCACAGTTCTTGAGACTTGAATAATGTCTTCATTTTCAGTTCCCAAAACTGATATTTTACTCCCTTAAACACTGGCAAATGTGTTACACTCGAACCACCTCCATTGCCATTACTCATGATGTTTTTCGCTTGGAATCGAACCTGGATTCAAGCTCTGATACCAAATGTTGTAGTTGTATGTTTGCAAAACAAGATGAAGGGAAGAGATTGCTTGCTTGCTTAATTGAAACTGAGAGATTACAATGCTTAAAAAGGAAACTGAACACAACCGCTAAGGCCATGTTCTTCATTAACCGACTCCTACTATCCATGATCAAGAACAAGTAGTTGATCATGGGTTTGCTTTGCCTTAGACTTAGGACTTGACCCTTAATGCTTTGCTTGAATACAGGAAGTAAACCAACCGCCTCTAACTTCCTAGCTTGCAGCTGAAGTAACGTGATGATGTTTGAATTACAATTCAACAGTTAGTGAGCAATCTCCTCCATTTGTGCAGGAAATCTTCAAATTTATTTTTGAAATAGGTACTTTTATTATATTACAAGCAATGCAACCAACCAATTCAAGTAGTTGGAAGACCAATCTATATTAACCTGAATAATGAAATGTAGTACTCGTAATATGGAGTACTATACTCCATATATATGGATTAAAAACCATTTAAACAGTAGCACTGTTATCGGAGCATGCATGTATGGAGTAGTTTGTAGAGTCGGTTTCGAGCAACAGATGATGATAGATGTCGTCCCGTAAGACAATACGGAGTCCGTGCTTAATTGGTATAGTACCAGGCCCGTCAGAAAGGGGGTCCATAAGGTGCCTAGCACCGGGGCCCAAAAGAGAAGGGGCCTTAAAATATATTTGTTTCAGCGCAATTTAAAGCAATAAATAGTGTTTGGCACAGTGGTTGTAGTGTTGCTATTTGGTGCGTGTGACCAGGGATCGATTCCTATACTGGGTTATTATTTTTTCATAGCAGCCATTTAGGTATGGGTATCACTGCATTAATGTCTCTACCTAATTTAAACACTAAACAATACTGTAATTTAATGGTTTCCAAAATCTCGATATAACAAAAATATTATTAATACAATTAATCATAATAACTTCCACAATTTAATTACTCCGTAGTCGTAATGTTTTAAATAGGATAAGCCAGTCATATACTCACATTCAAAATTATATTTTTTTTATATGATTTACCATATAATCATAGTATTTTTTTTTTATCTATTTATACTGAATATCATTACTTTTTAATAAATTTATCTTAGGCTGATCAATAATATCTTTTGATTTAATGTTGACCTATTACAAGTTTGTCACAAATATGTTTGTCGTAAATATGAATTTGAGATTTTTCTTAAGACCTTTTATTTTACGGGGCCTCATCTTAACATTTAGAACCGGGCCATTCAAATTTATTAGACGGCCCTGTATAGTACATTACATAGACTACTACTATACTACTACTATACCTGCTGGCCTGAAATTGATGCTGGCTCCGTATAGAGTAGGTGGGATCGATGAGTACATACATTTACATACACAACGACATTAACTACTCATGCTCATGCACGTCGTCACTGTAGCAATGTACCGGTGTACTGTATAATATCGATCCAGGCGTATAGAATTTGCATCTTGGATAATGGAGGTGCTGAGGAAATCGACACCTTACTATATATGGAGTATTGCAGTAGTAATGGCATCAATAACATGTATTCCTTGCTCTCCTGTTACTTTCACTTCTTGTTCATGCTTGATAATTTCCTACACATCCATTCATCGGTCTGCTTCTTTTACGAAGCACGTTTTTTCAATTTTGGCTTTAATTTGTTGAGTCTGCTACATACCCCTCTCACTTTTCTATCTATCAAATACCGAGTATGATTACTTCCTTCGTCTTATTCATTTATGTTTATATAAACGTTACCACGGAGTATATGTTATTTTAATTAGTGCTATAATAGAACCCAGAATTGTGATGTATGTTAGACAAAAACTTAGACATACAGCAATACAGCATACTGGCTATGCATGTCTCTATATAATTTCGTTGTCAACATTGAAACCTCATCACACTTCGAGTATGTAGGTGTATTGTTCCATAATAGCCTCGACTAAATATTTTTGTAAGATATACTATATGATTTAATTTGATTGTAGATAGTACAATTTAATTCAACCCTAACAATGAATGAACGAAATAAAGGATTAACCTTGATCCATGTCTTATAGACGCATCGCACTCAATAATAATAATAATAATAATAATAATAATAATAAGTATAAAGATGATTATCCCCTTAACTCTTTCCTTAATGTTCCTCGATTTGATGGAGAAAAGAACAACAATGCCTTTCACTTTTCTTTCTGTAGGAGTGTTGTTTCTTTTGTCAAGAGAAAAAGATAATGTAATTTCTTGATATGATATGTATATGAATATATACAGGACCAGGAGGTACGTATTTGATATCAAGTCAAACCGCTCACACCCTTTCGCGAAAAGCAACCTTTAATTACGAAATATTTGGTAAGGTCGGAGGGAATAGTAATTCCCGACATTAAGTACATTAACCGAAATCGTTCCATCACGGTGTCGTCTTTTACATAAAAGTCTCGTAATATTTAATATGAACCTACCACACGAATATTATTAAATATTCTAACAATTTTAATATTGTATATTTGTTGAATGGGATGAAGGTCAAAGTATCCGAGCTAAACCCTAAAAGATTTGTTTGGATAATAAGATAGGAGGGAAAGGAAGGTTGAGACCGTGTTTTTCAACATATTTTTAACTCACTTCAATTTACTCAAGGGTGGATCTCTCGTTAGCTGGGCCTATGTCAAGCCCCCCTCAACTTTGGACTGACTTCCCTGATGGCAGAGAGTATTGAGTATTGAAAAGTTAATTGGACATCTATAAAGTCCAACTTCATTGGAACACCTATCGACCAGGTGTTCCAATATATAAACGTGTCCATGGAACACTTATATGGACACTTCCCCCAATCAACGTGTCCGTATCGATCTGTAAAACCGTGTCCATTGTTTTTAAAATTTATTTGGACACGTGTCGGATATGATTTGTCCAAACTTGGTCGTGAGTTACTCTCTCCGTTTTATTCATTTATTTACCTTTGATTAAAATAATGCTCACATTAAATATAAAAACAAATGAACGAGACATATTAGTTGATGATCTTCCTAAAATTCTCCTAAAAACTATTGATGAAATTTGGCTCTTACATCCTCGCCTCGATACATAGACGTATAAACCCTAGACCCTAAACCTCCAACTTAGTTAAATTGTCATAACCTAAGTAGACCTGACAAAACTGACCCGACCCGCATGACCTGACCCGATCCCTGAAGTGAAGACCTAATTTGACCCGTAACCCAAATTTGACACGATCTAACCCGGAACTGACCTGAATGTTTTTATAGAAAACGACTCGATATCCCAAAAAACTGAAAATAATAAACTGGAAAATGACCTGGCTCGACTTGAAGGCAGACCGATTTTCTGCCACGAAAAATGGGCCGACCCGAATTTTACCCACCCAAACCCGACTCGGTTGACTCGTTTGCCATGTCTAAACCCAGACACCGTATTCATAGCCAAGCTACCGATTATTAATCATAAAGGTCATAGAACTAGGCAAACCGATCCCAAAAAAAGGTTAAATCACATAAGAGAAAGGGTGATGCAAATTTTGAAGATAGCAAGGAGTGAAGAACCCACCTAAATTAGTTGGTGACACTTGTGACGAATATATCCGTCTTAACCTTAAAACAAGTCAAATATAACTCAACTAGGAAGAAATTGTCAAATATTTTGCTATAACCTACAAATATGAGAGATCTTGTAAGACGATTACATTAATGACCTAATGTTGAGCACCTTATCCCAGTTTCTCCTATGTCAAAAAAATTGCTTTTTTTAAATTAACATTTTACTAGGTGGAAAGTCCGTGCGATGCACGGGCCGATTTTTAATGACACGAGATGTATGTATAAATTGGTGAGACTACGTACGCAACATGAAAAGTAAGTTAAAGATAAGAGTATGCCTAATAGTACAGAAATACTATCTGTAGAAAGATCGATAGAAATACTAACCCATTGTAGTTAGAAAGACTTGATCAAATTACCTCACACACAAATACATTTTCAAGTACATATTCGTACAAATATTTATTTCTTACATTTGTAGAAATAGAATTTCAAAAGATTTCTCAAGAACTCTATTTATAACTCAAAAGATTTCTGTTTTTATATCTAAAGACGAACGATTACTTTTATTTACATAATAGAATTTCATCAACTTCTCGATGTGGATCATATTACCTCAATCAATATATATATATATATATATATATATATATATATATATATATATATATATATATATATATATATATATATATATATATATATATATATATATATATATATAGGGAAGATCAAATAAGTAAGGGCATAAGTTCCATTCTCAGCCGTCAGATTAAATATAAATGGATGGCTGAGATTGAGTGATATATATAATTATTTAAAAAAAAATAAAAGCAATTGATTACCTCTTTACGTTTTCCATGCATACCTCTTTTTTCCCACTCTCTGTTTTCCCACCATAATTGATTACCTCTTTACGTTTTCCATTCAATTCTCTCAAACCCATCTCCAATTCTCTCAATTGATTACCTAACACTGCCCGCTCTTCAATCTCCGTCCCATCTCCAGTTCAATCTCCGTCTACTTGTTGCTCTTCAATCTATCATTGCTCTTCAATCTCCAGTTCAATCTCCGTCTACTTGTTGCTCTTCAATCTACTTGTTGCTCTTCAAACCCATCTCCAATTCTACTTGTTTTCTTCATTTCAGGTAAATATTATTGTTAATTTCTTCATTTCAGTTCTTCATTACACTTCTTTATCGAGTAACCCTAATTTCTGGTCTCCATTACACTATTTCATTTCAGTTTCAGTAATCCCTAATCTGTTTATCGAGTAACCCTAATTTCGCATAGGGTTTAGGGTTTACGATTCTTTATTCAACGATTGTTCGTAAATTCGTTTATCACTGCATATTTTCTGTGTATTGTTGTGGTTTATCATTGCATATTTTCTGTGTATTGTTGTGATTTTAATGTTGTGATTTTATTCAATCATAAAAATCAGGGGTTCTCTGTGTATTGTTGTAAGTTCGTTTATCATTGCATATTTTCTGTGTATTGTTGTGATTTTATTCAATCATAAAAATCAGGGGTTTTAGACATAGAATCGAACTTATACATAACAATTTGTGTGTATTGTTGTGGTTTTTGTTTATCGTTGCAGATTTCATATTAAAAAATCATATTGAATATTTATCGTTGCAGATTTCGTTTAATATTAAAGAAATTAGGGGTTTTTAGTCACATTGCAGATGTTATCGTGTTTGTCTTGTTTATCATTGCAGATTTTCTGGTTGATATGTCTTCTGGAGAACGTCAAATCGTTGAAGCTGCGAGCAATGAGCCATTAGACGAGGAGGAGGAGGAGGAGGATGCAAGCGTTCCTGTCAGATGTAGGGGACAGAGGCTCGCCAAGTTAATTTCCAATCTAAATGACAAGCAGAAACAGTCCGTACGCTCGATCGGGTTTGGTGGGCTGCTGGATTTCAAGATCAGTAAGTACCCTTTGCAGTACGTACTACTGTTTTTGAAAGCGTTTGATGACGGTTCCCATGTATTTCGTGCGTCGGAGGTCAAGGAATTCTGTATGACGAAACACGACGTCCACGATTGTTTTCTACTGCCACGCGGGCCGAATGAGGTGGAGTTGGCACCGACCGGACGTAAAAAACACTCCTCCGACGAGGAGTTCAAGGCATTGAAGGATTTTTGGAGGGCTCGGTACCATGTCGCTAACAACAGCAACCAAGTAAAATTAGGTGGTCTTTTCGACGAACTTATGGCCGATAAAGATGGGGGTGAATTATTCTGTAAGATGTTCGTCCTATTTGCAATGTCATCGTTCCTGTGCCCTACGTCAAACAACGGAATAGACCTGAAGCTGGTAAAAGCCGTGGACGACGTCTCAGGTATTAGCAAGTACGACTGGTGTTCGTACATTCTCAAAAATCTGGTCGATGCAGCTGCTGAGACGAGGAAAAGTCCGAAGCATTTGCGAGGTTGTGTTCCGTTCCTCATGATTACCTACCTCCAGAGGTTCGATTTCCGTGGAGAATCTTGCCCACATGATCTACCCTTAATTAAGCACTGGAACAACGAGAGTCTGGCAGCACGACTACATGGTGAGATGATGGCTGGTTCGTTGGGTAGACAGGTGTGGTCGAAAACGACCTATCCACGGTCTTATTCCGACGGAGTCGAAGTCAACACGGTGCTGCTTATCACCGGTCACGATGACCCGGGACGTACACCTACATGTTCCAATCACCGAAACAGCGGGAGGAAATTCATCGAGATAGAGCTTCCACATGGGCTCGAGGACGATAGCGAACTTGCCGCTCGGGCTGACGATGTAAGTAAATTTTTACAATCTGTCATATATTTAATCCTCAATCTGTCATTAACCTTTACGTTAATTATCTACTTTGACACTATTAAATCGCAATTTTTAATGTTATTACGTGTTCAGCTCTTTTTCTATGAAGTTTGACAGTACAAGAAATCTTAGATATGTTTGAGCATGAAACTTTAGTTCAATGGATTTGAAACTTCAGTGACCTGTCGCCGAACTTTAACACTACTAAATCCCAATTTCAATGTTATTAGGACGAGTTCAGCTCTTTTGGTAGGAAGTTTAGCAGTAGAATAATATTATATATGTATCAGCATGCAACTTTAGTACAATGGATATGAAACTTCAGTGGCCTGTCGTACAACTTTAACACAACTAAATCGCAATTTGAATGTTATTAGATCTTTGAGCATGCGACTTTAGTGATATGGATTTGACACTTCAACGGCTTGTCGCATGAAGTTCGGCAGTACAAGAAATCTTAGATATGTTTCACCATGAAACTTTAGTTCAATGGATTTGAAACTTCAGTGACCTGTCGCAGAACTTTAACACTACTAAATCCCATTTTCAATGTTATTAGAACGAGTCCAGCTCTTTTAGTAGGAAGTGTAGAAGAGTATTGTATATGTATCAGCATGCAACTTTAGTTCAATGGAGATGAAACTTCAGTGGCCTGTCGCAGAACTTTAGCACTACTGAATCGCAATTTCAATGTTATTTTCACGAATTCAAGTGTGAAAAGGAATCTTAGATATGTTTGAGCATGCAACTTTAGTGATATGGATTTGACACTTCAGTGGCCTGTCGCAGAACTTTTTTGTAGGAAGTTTAACAGTAGAAGAAATATTAAATACGTTTCAGCATGCAACTTTAGTTCAATGGATTTGAAACTTCAGTGGCCTGTCACAGAACATTAACACAATTATGCTGCAATTTCTATGTTATTTGAACGAATTCTATTATTTGCACGCTAATTATTTACTCATCCACTACGGTGAACAATAACGTTGCAGGACGTTCACCTGCTGCTCCTCAAAATGCAAAGGAATAAGGTTGCTTTTCCTGCTTGGTTTGGCGAAGCAGCTGGTGAAATTAAGGATCGGACCATGTCGTCTTCTCTCGGAACCGAAACAGATCACTGCCAATCATCCCAGGCGTTCTGGACTAGCGACGAACTCCATCGATATGTTGACCAGGTCTGCGAGTCAGCATTTCGTTTCCGAGATTCAACTGCCAATGTACCAGTGTACGCTGCAGCGGCTGGAAAGACTACAGCCGACATCACACCCATAGATGTGCAGGTAAGCGAGCAACCTGAAGTTCCATTAGAGCAGTCTGCTGGAACTATGCAGGTGGGCGCCGATGTGGGTTCCGACCAGGTGGACGTTGGCGGTGAGGAACAGCGACCTGAGGCATCATTGGCAGACTCCGCAGTGCAGTCTCACAAACAAGGTCAGCACAACGTACGAGGGTCGTCATCTAAGCGGCAGCGCTCCACAGAAAATCAGCCAGTAAATACTCCAGTGCAAGGTCCCGTTGCAAATTCAACACCGCGGGAAGCATCGTCATCATTGAGGAGCCGCATCCGTGGTCGGGGGGATGGTCTCGGGTGCACTTTGGATTTCGGGGACATTGACACTAGAGCGCTGACCGTGTCAAAAACATTCCGCAGCAACCAACAACTGTTAAGCAACCTCCCGAATTTACGGAAGCATGTATCGGACTATAGCCTGCTCGATGACTACGATTATCCTAACGAGTAAGCTTCCTTTTCAAATTACTGATTTCTTATTTGTTGCGACGTACCCACCCAGTGATAACCAGTTAATACGATCCTTTCGACCTAATTCAGTGAGCTGCTAGCATACTACGGGAAGGACGCAATGATAACTCGCTCCGACGTACTGACCATGCTCCCTGACACGGACATGTCTTCTTCCGTCCTAGAGTGCTGGTCGATATTCCTCACTCGTATTTCCGCTGTAGACCCAGGGGACGGCAATCTTCCAATAATGACGTTCATGGGGGTACGCCACTCGGTATGCACTAACCCCCACTCTTAATATTTCTACATTAGTTTTTCTTCGGAAGTACTCTGCATTACGCTTGAAACTTTAAATCAATTTTTTAAGAACTTCAATTCTCAAATTCCGAAACTTTAGACATTGTAGAAAATGTCGATAGAATTAATTTAAAACTTCAGCTAAGTCAGTTCAGAACTTCATAGAACAACAGTGAAAACTTCATCAGCAGACAGTGTCAAGTTGTTCATTATTTTGCTCTAAAACATCAACACATCGGTTTCGCAACTTCAACTCAGCTTCTAATTGACTTCAGCACATAGGGTACTATCATTTTCTAATCTTGGCTCAGTATTCCTACATGTTTTAATCTCCACAGGACGTTATAGAGAATCTTGTAGAGAATTGCGACGACCAAGCAACACCTTACCATGATCTCCAACAGAAGCTCTACAGATTTTGGGACGTATTCATCAAAGATTGCCGTCCAGCAGTCAATTTGCAGTCCGACCTTATTTTTGTGCCAGTCAAACTCAACCAACATTTTGTCTGTATTTGTCTCAACTTCAAGAGGAATACAATCGACGTGCTGGACCATTACCTACACCCTGATTTCCCGAACTCGGATGTTTACAAGGCCGCACAAATTATTGTAAGTACTACTCCTGCAAAACTTACTATATTGTACCAGATAATTACAAGCTTACGCAGCTCACTTCAACTTATTGCAGGCATCTGGAATGAGTAACTACATGGAAGTGAAGGGGGTTACCAAGGCCTTACAACTTCCTTTCTTTGAAATAAGGCAGGTGAAAACAGAGTGGCAGAGCAATGTCATCAATCAAAAGGAATCTGGATTGTTCACAATGATGCACATGCTACTGCATGAGGGTGAGGATGAGGTGCCACCCCGCGAGGATCTGCAGCGTAAAGTTGGTAGGCGATTCCTCATTGTGCAGCTCACTGCCACACTAATTCTCTCCGACTACAACAGAGAACGGAAAATAGTCCGCAAACAACTCGACAAGTTCAACGCGGAGAAAGAACACATTTGGGATATTTTGAAGGAGAAACGTAAGTCATCGAAGGTCTACACTAGTCGTAGGAGGTGAACAAACGATTCCCCGTGGTTACTGAACTTTTATGTTTTCGGCAAGAAGAACTTGTATCCGCTACAATGTAGTTAGCCTTAAACTCGGATTTCGTCATTGTCTTCTGTAAACAATCGTTCCGATTTTCATTTTACGCAATTTTTGAGGAACGTCATATCATTTTCTAACCATGTGCCATTTTCCTCCAAACTTCATAGCCTTGATCAATATTTATCTATTATTGTTTTTGAAACTTTAAGTCGACTGTAACATAACTTCAGCACATAACTTCCAAAACTTAAATAATTATTCGCTGCACATCATTTCACATTGACATTCCAAAGTTCTGTGACAGGCCACTGAAGTTTCAAGTTCATTGGATTAAAGTTGCATACTCAAACATATCTACGATTTCTTGTACTGTTCAACTTTTCACTTGAATTCGTTCTAACAACATTGACATTGCGATTTGGTAGTGCTAAAGTTCTGCGGCAGGCCGCTAAAGTTTCAAATCATAAGATGGTGGGATAAAATTTTATGTATTATAAATAAGAGTAATCATGCATCCGTCTATAAAAGTTCTTAATTAAACTATATCTAAACTTAATTAAAATTATCCCACATCGAAAAATTATAATAAAAGATGATCAAATTCGATTATATAAGTAAAGAGTAATCATCTATCATCTAACATAGATATAAAAACAAACTCTTTTAAGTCTTCAAAATAGCTCTTAAAATTATAAACTTAATTAAGTAATTAAATTATACCACATCGAAAAAGTATGATGAGGTGATGAAATTCTATATAGTGAGTATTCTTATGGTTTTAAATATCAACCAACAAATTTTGAGTCTTAAAAAGCTTTTTAAAAGGACTAGAAACCTAAATTATCCCACATCGAAAAAATTAAAATAAGGGGTTGATTCTATATTATAAATAAGAGTAATCGTGCGTTTTTCTGGGTCTTTAAAGCATATCTTAAAACTATAAACCTTGAGTAAATTATCCTATATCGAAAAATTATGATGAGGCGATAGAATCTTATATTATCAATCAAAAAAATTATTCGCATTTATTATTTTGAGTTTTAGAATAAGCTCTTAAGATTATAAACTTAGTTGAAATTAAGTTTGATTACGAATATTATGTGATCATCTTATTTATTATAATGATATAGATTGATAAGTTTCTTATTTAACGAATATACATCATCAATGTAATTAAGCCAATTAACCCAAAGCCAACTAACCCGTGCAACGCACGGGCTTTAATCTAGTTTATAATTACCTTAGGCTAAGAGTTGTTATAAGACTCAAAAGTTTTTTGATTATTATCTAAAAACAAACGATTTCTCTTATTTATGATATAAAATTTCTCACCTCACCATAGTTTTTCAATTTTGGATAATTCAACTTAAGAGTTATACTCCGTAGTACTCTTCAAAACTTTTTTTAGAACTCAATCAAAAGATTTCATGTTGAAATCTAAAGATGAATGAAAACTCTTAATTATAGACGGGGGAATATAATTTCATCACCTCATTATAATTTTTCGATGCGAAATAATTCTACTTAAGTTTATAGTAATCTTTAGAACTCAAAAGATTTCATATTATATCTAAAGACGAATTATCACTCTTAATTATATACTCAGTAATAGAATTCCATCAACTATTATTATTTTCCGATGCGAGATATTTCTACTTAAATTTATAGCCTTAAAAGCTGTTATAAGACTCAACAGAATTTTGGTTAATATCCGAAAATGAATGATTTCTCTTATTTAATTATGATATACTACGTAGAATTTATCATCTTATCATAATATTTCAAAGTGAGATACTTAAGTTTATAGTTTCAAAAACTCCTTTCAAACTCAAAGATTTTTGGTTGATATCTCAACTCGAATGATTTCTCTTATTTATGATGTAGAATTTCATCACCTCATCATAATATTTTCCGATGGAGGATAAATCTACTTACGTTTATAACGAGTGCTGTTTTTCGTCGTCGGCATTTCAGCCACGTCGTCGGTGCTTTTTAATGTAAAAGACGATCTTGCCCTTGCCTTAATTAGATTAGTTAACTAATGTTACGTAATTTTAGAAGTTAGATTAGTTATTGAAACTCGTTAATGAAGCGGTTTTTAATTTTTCAAACCGTTCCGTTATTATCTTGTCCTTATTATATATCCACTCAAACTCCACTCACCATATTTAATTTTATTTTCTCTCACTAAAAAAAATGTCTTTTCTTTAGAGAAACCCGACTTTTCTAGAAACCCGAATTTTCTAGAAATTAGGTTGTCGGTGGTTTTTAATGTGAAAAGACAACAACGTCCTTCCCTAATTACATTCACTAACTTTGTTAATGAAATTAAAAAGTTTAATCAGGTTAATGAAACTCGATAATAAAACGATTTTTTTTGGAAAACCGTCATTTTATTATGTTACGGAATATGTTATATTATATATCCTCCCTCACCCACAACAACACTAATATTATTAATAATATTAAAATTGTATTAATAGGCGATTTTAGGGGGTTTTAGAATCAAATATAGATAATATTTTACTAAGATTTATCGACAATGTTCAATTCGTTCGGTGGTAAAGAGGTTCATTTGTGTTTGAGAGGTTGTGGGTTTGAGCCTTGGTAATTACAATTTTTTGTTATTTTGCATCTGGGCCTGTTGGGCGCGGGTTTTTGGCGTCCAGGGGACCCCCCAAACGTGAGAATCCGGCGTCCAGGGGACCCCCAGACGCAAATTTCTTGCGTCCAGGGGACCCCCCAGACGCAAATTTCCGGCGTTCAGGGGACCCCTCAGACGCGAATTTCCGGCGTCACGGTCGATTTTCAGCGTCCCTAAACCCAAAAATCGCGCCCCCTTTCGCAAAAATCGATCCCAACGTCACCCAAACCGATACCAAAATCGAATATAGAAAACAATAACTACTCAAATCGGGTATTACACGTATTAATCAAGCACAAATTAGCTACGGGGAACCTAAACTATCAACCTAATACTAATTATAATCAAACTAATCGACCTAAAATAATCAAATACAAGCTAAACGGTAATACAAAATAGATAGATCTACTTACTTGAGTACGGATTTGGAGTGGGAAAAAACCGTTCAATAGTTCAAAAAACCGTAATTTCAAATTAGTCGGGAATATAATAGTTACGTTAATTAAGAAACTTAATTAAATTCATTAATAAATATTACAGAAGGGTAAAAGAGTTACGTTGAGACACGTGTCTCAAAAATCGTTCAAAAATACAAAAACCGTAATTTTAATTTACTCGGAAATATTAATTAGATTAATTAAGAAACTTAATTAATATCATAATTATGGAAGGGTAAAAGAGTAAATTCATGTATAAAGCGCCGACGACGTGGCTGAAATGTCGACGACGAAATGTAGTAGGGGTTTATAACCTAAAGAACGGTTTTTAGAACAATTTTTTTTTCTAATTGATATCTAAATACAAATGATTACTTTTATTTTATATAATAGAATTTCATGAATTTATTACGGAGTATTATAATTTTTCGATGTGGAATAATTTTACTTAAATATGTATTCTTAATAACTCTTTTTATGACTCTTTTTTGTTAATATCTAAAGACGAATTATTACTTTTATTTATATAATAAATTTTCATCGCCTCATTATAGTTTATCGATGTGAGATAATTTTAGTCTCACTTCCGTTTTTGACATTATTCACAAATAAAGAAATCTTCAATATTCTTGACAATCTATAATAGGGAATATAGTCACGAGTGATCTTGTGTGTTTAGTCGTTATGAGTATATATATATATATATATATATATATATATATATATATTAAATATCAAACTTTTATATTTTGTTGCTAATGTATATTTGATATTGATGGTGTAAAACGCGTCTCGACAAATGTGAAAAAGCAGATGGGAGCATGTAATAATTTCACCGTTTACATTACTTCTTGGATGTGGGAGAAAAACACATTAAGACTTAATCGGACATTTTTTCGAGCAAAAAATACAAAACTTATGAGACTCAATTTTTTAAAAAATTTACCTAAAGACCAATGATGCTTCTTATTTATTATAATCATGCCTCGTTATTATAATTTTTCAATGTGAGATAATTTTTACCGTTTTATATATATATGTAAACAACAAAATTATCGTAATTTTATATTTTTAGATTTTCTAATATTGATTATATGGTGAATAAATAAATACTCGTAAATATTTAAAAATTCGTCAAATAGAATTGACTACACCTTCCACGCAGTGTCTGTTAAATTTTTGTAGTATTTTGAGGTGATAATTGACTGTTTATATAGTGATAATTTTTTTAATCTTAGGTGTGGTAGGATTGTTTTTTCCTATACGAATCTAATATCGCTTAAATCTGATGTGGAATAGGATTAACTTATTCTATACAAATTCCTATATTCTTATTTAAATTAAAAAAATATATTAAAACTTTTAATTAAATAATTTTAAAAACTCCGACCAATCATATCGCTCGAAAACTTCCCGCTTTATTAATATATATTGATTTGACATTGTTAAGATTGTGAAACCACAAAATTCAAAAACATCCCTCTTCTTAGCAGCAAAAAAAACAAAAACATAACTGGTTTAAGTTTAAAATTTTAAAATATACGAGTACTTTTAAGACAATGTTTTCGAGACTCAGAAGTTTTTTAGTTAATAAATTCACTACTTACGTCTTAGAGATTACTTTGTACATATTTCTTTAATATGGGACAAACCAAATACTAAAAAATACGCACAAAGTATCTTTTTTTGAGTGAATAAAATGAAAAATTTATATTCTAATGAAATACCGATAATATTTTTTATCCGTATATCATATTTATAATTTTTTTTTTTTTAAAGATAATGATGTAAACCACCAAGGCCCAGAAAATTATAAAATATTCACGTTTTACGAATGCAAATATACAGAAAATAATATCTCCAAAAATTCAAATAAACAAATTACTCTAACTCCAATTCTGCTATCTACTGTCAAAAACTAGTGCATAAAATTTAAATATAGTAGTGTCAATCAGTAAATTAATTTATTAACCCAAGGTTATTGGCAATGAATAAAAGATGAATAGATGATACAAAGAAGTTAATGACTTAGCAATTAATATATACGGAGTATCAATTAATATATATCAGAAATCATATATCAGAAATCTAAAGAAATCCAAAATAAAATAAAATTGTGGAACAAATTATTATTCTTCCAATTTCAATTATATATCAGAAATCCAAAATAAAAATAAAAATTGTGGAACAGATTATAATGGGGAAGAATTAAGCAGAAAAACAGAGAAGAAAAATCGTCATCAGGTTATAGTTTTATCAATTATCAAATATGAGGTTTTCATATAATCGTCACGTTTTCCTTTTTAAAAAAATACAGATTGATAAATTTCAGAGTAGTATGTGATAGACAACATTCTAGATCATCAAATTATATAATATTCAGAAATCAGAATCGTATTTGATCATCAAACAGTATGAAACATAGTATATTTGATGAAATATAGAATAGTATAAGAAAATAATAATAACTACGGAGTAATGATATAGATTGGATAACAGAGTGTTAAATCAATGATGCCGAAAAAATGATGCCGAAAAAAATGTTGACGAAAATAACGAAAAAAAATGATGACTACGGAGTAATAACTACGGAGCAAGATAACAGAGTAATGATGACGAAAAAAATGCAGATTGTTAAAAAAAATTGCATACGGAGTAAATCAATGGGCGATAAAGTAGACTTACAGTAAAAACCGATAGAAATCAAAGATATAAGAATTAAAATATGAGATAATAATAATAATAATAATAATAATAATAATAATAATAATAATAATAATAAGTCCCACGTGTCCTTCGCAATCGACCCGATACGAACGATGAATATATTTTCGTAAGCGATTGTTGATTATAAAGACGATCGTGCTAATAACGTAATATAATTATATGATCTTGATAGAATAAGAGTATGATAGAAGTAGTGAAATAGGAAATTATATTATGATTAATGTTATCTTCACTACATAATATGATATATATTTATAGATATCGAAACATTGTTTCGTGAAGAGTCGTGTCGCTTGGAGGAGGTAGACATCCATATTATAACACGTATATCATTTTTATTATTTTTTTGGATCGTGCTTTTTTCCTAACGAGCGTTTATTCAATTCAAACGGCATTTTACCTATTTGCCCCCGTCATTTCCCAACACTCTCAAAAATGATGTTGACTTTCTCTCTAAAAAAATTTCAAATTTGACCTAATTGAATTTGACCCCCAACCCGCCGACCATCACTACCACCACCGTGACCACCGCCACCATCACCATCTAATTCGTTTCCTAAACCCTAATTTACTTAACCAATTACAATTAAACAATAATTAGAAAAAAAATGTAACTAAACCCTAATTTAATCCTTCAATTCCAATTAAATTTTGATTAGATAAAATAATTAATGTAACCAAACAATTGATTTAGGAAAAACGAGAATTAGTTTATCAGTAATTGAATTAGGGTTAATGATCGATCTCCTAATTTACTCTGCCAATTTCAATTAACAATAATTAGAAGAAAAAAAGTAACAAAACGCTAATTTAATCCTTCAATTTCCATTAAAGAGTAATTTGAAAAAGTAATTACCGTAACCAAACAAGTATTTAGGAAAAACGGTGATTACTCCATCACTAATTGAATCAGTACTCATTATCGAATTAGTACTCTTAATCGATTTGTAATTGTAGTTTGAATAGTTGTATGCAAATGAGGGAAAAATTGTTCTTGGTTGGCAGAACAATGAATTATGAGAACGGTAAATTTGGAAATATTAAGAAAAATACGTTAGGATTGAGTAAAGTTGCGTTAGGAAAAAATAATTTCGTTTTTTTTTTTTTTTTTTAAGATAATGAATAATGATGTAAACCACCAAGGCCCAGACCCAGGCCCGTTCACCGTTGTCAAAATAGTTGGCAACCTTATAGGAGCAAAATGGAGGCCCAAGAATAGAAAAAAGAGCAGTAGAAGTTAACCTAAATCAACACTTATTTTTAGGGTTTCAACCATTCCCATTCTTTCTTCTTCATTCACTCACTCAAACCAGAGCAGCAGCCAACGACTGAGCAGCAGTTCAACTTCAACTTCAACTTCAACAATGGCAGTCGGGTACTTGTCTCTTCTCTCTCTCAATCAGTCAGACACTTAAACCATCAATGCTAATTGTATTAATATGTTGGTGGTAAATTTCATTCAGGAAAAATAAGAGGATTTCCAAGGGAAAGAAGGGTGGAAAGAAGAAGACGTAAGTTAATTTGTTTACACATTTTTCTAGTTGTAGTATTTAAAATGGATTTGCAAGTATAATTTTGAAAGGTAATCGATGAAATGATTTGGTGATGGTGTGTAGTGTTGATCCATACACGAAGAAGGATTGGTATGACATCAAGGCACCATCCATCTTCTCTACCAAACAAGTTGGCAAGACCCTTGTTACTCGCACTCAGGGTACCAAGGTTTGTCATATTTATTACTCCTACTACTTGTTATTCGAATCACATGTAGTTTTGGATATTGGGTTATGATGATTATAACCTTTGTTAAGTGTAAAATAGTTTGAACTACCATGTTCTAATGTGCTCATTTGATTGATTGTGGGATGCTGTTGAAAATTATCGACTTTTGCCACCCTTCCGTCTACTGTCGTAATTATACTGTGTCAAGTGTTATTTTGTGAATGGTTCTTTTGTATCAGAAGAAGAAAGACCTGGTTACAGGTTTATGGTAGTATTGGGGTTTTGGTTTATTAAGGTCTGTGTTTACGTCTATGTGTAGATTGCTTCTGAGGGGTTGAAGCACAGAGTGTTTGAGGTCTCATTGGCTGATCTACAAGGTGATGAGGATCAATGCTTCAGGAAGATCAGGCTTAGAGCTGAGGATGTTCAGGGCCGTAATGTGCTTACCAACTTCTGGGTATGTGCTGCATTGTGGTCATCGTGTTCAATCTTTATATCCGCTTTCTTTATCTAGCGCAGTTGTGCGTCTAATGTGCACATTCTGCAAATGTTCCATGTCTTTATAAATTCAGTTGCTATGGTTTTCAAATGATTTGTGTAGAGATGGGTGTGCCTTTGTTACCTGAATCACATGCAGCAACCTAAACTTTGTTTGTGGTTTCTTTGTGAAATTGTAGGGTATGGATTTCACCACTGACAAGCTCAGGTCACTTGTTCGCAAGTGGCAAACACTCATTGAGGCTCATGTTGATGTCAAGACAACTGATAACTACACATTGAGATTGTTCTGCATTGCCTTTACTAAGAGACGTCCCAACCAAGTCAAGAGGACAACCTACGCTCAGTCCAGCCAGATCCGTCAGGTTGGCATAGGATTGATCACTGTTCCTTCTGTTGGATGCTGTTTTATTTTTTTTTTTTTTTTTATGTTAAGAGTTCTCTCCCTGAAATACATGAGTTTCTGAGCATGCTAATGTTTTGCATCGATCATTTTTATTATCCTTAGATCCGTCGCAAAATGCGTGAGATTATGGTGAACCAGGCCAGTTCATGTGACCTCAAGGAGTTGGTTGCCAAGTTTATACCCGAGTCCATTGGAAAGGAAATTGAGAAAGCAACAACCGGTATCTATCCACTTCAAAATGTTTACATTAGGAAGGTCAAGATATTGAAGGCTCCCAAGTTTGATTTGGGCAAATTGATGGAGGTATGATTATTTTATTTTTTGTTATTTTGTGAAAATCAACTCCTGCCCCTGTATCTGTTTTCTCTAATGCTTTATTCACTCGGTGACATTTAACATTTCTGATAATGTAGGTTCACGGTGACTACTCGGAAGATGTCGGAGTGAAGATGGAGAGAACGGCTGATGAGACCCCTGTCGAGGGAGCAGAAGCAGCTGAAGTTGTTGGTGCTGCCCCAGCTTAAGTTTCGGTAGTTGTTTTGTCTGTAGTGTTTAGTACACACCTTCACTTGAATTTTCGGATGAGGTAATAGCAGCGATTGAGAACTGTTAATTTTGCAGTTCTTGTTCGTTGGCTAGAGTTGTAAGAAAGATGATTTTGTTGAGAATGTTATCGTTTTTGTTTTCTTTTTTTTATCGTCACCAAATTAGTTGTAAGAATGTTCATTTTGATGAGAAACTTTTTTTTTTCCCACTGTTTTGGTCTTGTTTTTTTCAAGTCTAATTGCTGAGTGTTGATAACACTTATTTACTTGTATGAAGTAATATAATTGACGACGGTAGCCGTGTGGTGGAGGTGGCAGAGGGTATCTGTGCTAGTGAGCCGTGTGCATAGGTTATATAGCTGGGGCCGGGGTTGAATGCCACGGATAAAATTTTGGGAAGGAGAATGCACAGAATTGGAAGGGGGTTAGGGACTTAGGGAGAAGATGATGAGGGATAAGAAGTCGGTTTTAACTAAATTATCACGTGGAGACGAGTGAGGACGTAGCCATGGATGGCAAAGACAACGAGGGACATCCCTTTTTCGAGAGTAAGATGATGATAATTGACATACACTGAGGATAAATCCACGTGTATTTAGTAAAATGATCGACAAATACAATGTACTTCGGAGTATGCAATATACTTAAAACAATCAATAGAATAAATAGGCACGGTCCAAACATCCAAAAATAATAGTTCCAATAAAAGCATTGAAAGAAACCGTTTCAACGGAACCCAAGAGGTCAGGTAGAATCACGCAACTCATAGATACTTGGTATTATACCGAAGATGTCAATAGGTCTCAGGTTCGAATCTCCTCCCCAATATTGTAATGCGACTAAGTGCGCTCTTCAATGAACCAAAAAATAAAAAAATGGATACTTGGTATATCGAGGATGAAGCTGAGTATGTTCACTTACTTTCAGAAAGTGACGAATCTGCTACCTACAAAGCGGCTATTTTTAGTGCCAATTCCACAAGCCATGCGAGCCGAGATGGACTCCATGGGCGATTATCAGTATCATGTCTAGGACAGTTAAACAGAGAAAATGATTACCTTGCTTTTGTTTTAGGTTGAAACAATTATACTACGTTGGAAAAACTAATTAAACTACAATGGCTAATTGTAGAACCAGAAGTATAATCCATTTAGTGATTAACAAGATACTAGCCTAATTAATTACAAGGGAGCTTCATCGACAATAAGTTACATTCTGTAATTAACATATTTACCTACTACAGAGTACTGTATATTCTTACACACCTAGAGGAATCACGGAGGTTAAGATAAAGATAGCACATTAACATAATAGAACACCTAGTATTATACTCCGTACTTAGTATTTGTCCATCTACATTGCACTGAAGCCACTCGTGGACATCGTGGACATTGTTGATGTATCATGATGATGATGGTGCGCTGCTGCCATGTCGGCATGATGATGATGATGATGGTGCGCTGCTGTCATGTGGGAATGATCATGATGATGGGGGTGGTGGTGATTGTCGTTGTTTGTGTCTGAGCCTGTGTCTGCGTCTGCGCCTGTATCAGGGAGTTCTTGAGACTCAAGACGACCGAGATCAGGAACCCCATCAGATACAGAACGAGCGCACAGGCGTAATATGCCAGCCACAAAAACCAAGCCGAAGATGCTGAAAAATATGATGACGAACACTATTATAGTTTCCATTCCCCTTCTGCTCTTGTATGTATAATGTATGTATACTCCTGTGTTTAAACGTTAACAGCTGTGCTACTTATAGGGGCAAGCCAATTCTGAAAGCCCCTGTACTTTTATGCTTTCACTTGATTTTTCTCCCAAAACAATTTAATAAAGACGTGTTGAAACATTCCAACTTCTCTGTTGTCAAATCTATAAGACTCAACATGAATTTCCACGAAATATCTTGAAACCAATTCATTCGTGTCACGCCACACAGATTACCAAAAATAGCCCCTTGACCCATAAAAAACCAATACATGAACACAAGACCGATACAACAAGCAACAATAAAAGAAAAGTTTATTTCAGGATGTCCGAGCTTTAATTTGTGGGTTGTTAGCGACAGTAGAGAAGGACGGGATTGATCGGAGAATCAGTTTCCGGCAGCTCTTCCAACCAGGAGATGTTTCAAACTCGTACTGATCATCCGATGAACTTCTCTTGCCAGTAGGAGATGTAGACTTGATAACATTAGTATCAGGAAGCAGCAGGTCCTGATTATCACCCTTTGGAAACTCCCAAGCCTCATCATGCACCCGGTTCTGTATTGCTTTTCTCCGGCATTGCAGTAAGTGTAGCATCGTCTAGAAGACATGGCTGGAGGCATGGAGGTAACGGAAATGGCTTAAATTGAGAGAACAGCTGATGAGACCGTGCATGGCCGATGGAGCAGAAGCAGCTGAAGTTGTTGGTGCTGCCCTTCCTTAAGTTGTGCACAACTTCACTTGAATTTTTCGGATGAGGTAATAGCAGCTACTATTGAGAACTGTTAATTTTGCAGTTCTTGTTCGTTGACAGGCTAAAGTCGTATGCCTCAAATTACAATTTATAATCACTTAAATCTGAATACTAAAACAATAGTATAGGAGAAATAAGGGTCGAACCCACAAGGAATTGGTTTAACTATAACTGCGTACTAATGTAGAACGATAAATAACTAATTAATTAAACACTAAGAAAGGGGGGTTTTGAATGATTTTCTAACAACTAAAACTGATAAAGATTAAAACTTTAACTAAATCAGATGATTAAAAGGTCTCGGTCAAGAACAAATCCACAACTTAATCACAATTGATCATCGAAATCCGGTTCAAATTATTACTCTTGATTACTTTATCGTGAATCGTAGATTCTAATCCTCCTTATGAATAACTAATTAAAACGTATCCCGTTCTTAATTAGAACTAACTGTTAATCTATGATAATTGCTCCTAAGTCTTAATATCAACGAATCCCGTTCAATAATTAAGTCTTAGATGTTACTAAGGTCAAGTTAATCAACAAATCTTGTTCAATTAACAAAACTAACAATAGAACGATGAAATAGAAAACTAGTTGATCACTCTAGAAATCAATAACAACATTCATATAATTAAACTGAGCAATTAATCAATAATCAAGAATAAAAATAAGAACTTTCAAACTCACAACCGATAATTAAGCGCTTCAATGTCTTGAACCGAGAAGAAAATTAGTTACACATAAAACTAGGGTTCATCCCCTAATGAACGTACAACTCCAAAATAATATGAATAATAATATCCTCCTAAAACTAATACTAGTAATGACTATATAAATGTTGGGTTTGTTGATGATGACTAACCTATTTAATTTGTATTTTCTTAGTTTAACTTTTCAGGTTATGCTTAATTGAAAATTAGTTGATGAATGTTGAGATTGATCGTTTGAAGATCAAGACGAGAAGCCCAAAGAATCAAGAACGTCATAGAGTGTCACGATGTAAAGATAAGAGTCTTTTGATATATTGTAGTTAGTTCTAGTAACTAGTCAACCCAACTGTTTACAATAGTTTGGTTGACGGTTACTTCCGTTCGGCCCTCTTCAAAAGGAAAAGATTTCAAAACTTAAAGTTCTCATCTTTTTAAATCTTCTCAAAACTAATTTCTAAAGTGTAGTGTTGAGCAAGCAAGTGGTTTTTGTACTGTCAAAAACGATTTCCCAAATAAACCCCAAAAAGGTTGTAAAGCTTTTAACCAAACACCAAAAGTAGGCCTTCTCCCTCTCTCCTAAAGAAGGTGCCTCAAAAGTTGTGTTTGTCCTATTTTGCTTGGCTTCAACCTTGAGTCTTATCTTTCATTTTATTTGGAAAATCTTCACCTTGCTTTCCTTGTTTCACATCTTCAAGATTGCTCTTCTTGTGTCTCCTTGATTAACCAACTCTTTTGCTTCTTCCTAAAAGTGTTGACTTATTTTTGGAAGCTTCAATCTTGATTTTTGCTCCTCTATAAAAGGAGATGCTCCACTACACTTATTCTTCAAGACTTTTCAGCTCAAAATCTCTCTTTGCAAATTGTCTCTTAAAATTTCAAAACCTAGAAAACTCTTTGCAAAATATTTTTAAAGTCTTCAAAAATCACAGTCGAACGAACTGCTGCATTATGTCATGAGTGCTCTTGTCTAACTTAGTTAGATTGTAATAGTGTAACTTCCTTGTAAGTTAATTAGAGTCGTGACCGGAGTAGGTCATTGGAGAGTTAGGAGACGGAGTAGTCTTTCTAACTCGTAAGTCGTAACCGAAGTAGGTTATTGGTTCTTATTGTAAGGGTTTAAGTTTTCGGAGTAGATTACTTAACATTTATTAATAAGAAAAGCATTGGACGTAGGCCCTTAGAGTGTTGGCCGAACCAATTCAAAAACGAAATGTGTTCATGTTCTTCTCTTTACTTCCGCCGCATACAAAGTAGAACACATGTCGTTTAGCTTCGCTCTCATTTGTTCGTGGATTAATATTAGTTTAGTTGTGTTTTTCAAAGTACTTGCAATAGTCGATATACTGTAATATTTCTCTGTAACATTACCTTCGGTTAAGAGAAATAGAGGCAGTCAGACAACAGTCCACCATACTGTGACATTTGCTCTGTGGCCGTATCCATCCTTTGCCAAGGCAAATCTGTCACGGTCAGACTGTTTTGCATTTACTTATTTTCACTTCTTTACTTTTAAGTAGTCCACTTAGTTTAACTCTCTTTAATTAATAAAGTTTGAGTTAAAATTTTAAAAGGTACCTAATTCACCCCCTCCCCCTCTTAGGTACTTAGGATCCATAAACTCTTCAATTGGTATCAGAGCCTAGTACTCTTCAAAAGGCTAACCACCCTAGAGTTTGATCCTACAATATGGATTCTTCAAAACACTCCAAGATCCCGGTCTTTACCGGTGAGAATTTTGGATGATGGAAACTTAAAATGGAACACTATATCAAAAGTATTGACTATCAATGTTGGAAAATTATAAAAGATGGACCTATAGAGATTAAAGCTGTCGATGCCACGACCGGAAAAGTCACAATCAAAGATGAGTCTAAATATGATGAAAATGACTTTAAAATTGTCGAGAAAAATTCCAAAGCCATGTCTATCCTCCAAAGATGTGTCGGAGAGGAGGAAGTGAGTCGCATTAGTGGATGTCCTTCGGCTAAGGAAATTTGGGATTCCCTCGAGCTTGCTTATGAGGGAACGTCTCAAGTCAAAAAACACCGTATTGATCTTCTCATGCAACAATATGAGATGTTTCACATGTCGAAGGATGAATCCATTAATAGCTTGTCAAGTCGGTTTTCTTGCATCATTAATGAGCTTAAGAGTCTAGGAAGAGATTTCGAGTCGGAAGACATTATTCAAAAAATTCTTCGTAGTCTTACCGATAAATGGCAACCCAAGGTCACCGCCATAGAGGAAGCCAAAGACCTATCCAAATTGACCCTTCATGAACTAATGGGGTCACTAATGGCTCACGAACTAAACCTCGTGAAGCGTTCTAGTGACAATGCCAAGGGAAAGGGTCTTGCTCTAAAGTCCACCTCAAGTGATGAGGAAGAGGACGAAGAGGATGGGTTTGCCATGTTTACAAAGAACCTAGCCGGATTGGTTAATGGTCAAGGAAACCGTAAGTTCAACAACAACTCTTATAAAAAACGTTTTCCTAAAAAACGACCCAACTCAACTATAGGATGCTTTAAGTGTGGTGATAAAAATCATCAAATTAAGGAATGTCCTAAATGGGATGACATTAGGTCTAGGGAAAAACGTGACAAGGCTAAAAAGGAATATAAACACAAAGTCATGTCGGCTATTTGGGGTATGTCGGATTCCGAGGAAGAGGAAACCATAGAAGAGGAGTTAGAAGCTAAAATGTGTCTCACCAAAAATAATAACTCAAAAATTGAACACCTTAGGTGTCTCATGGCTAATCCCGACGACTCCGACTCCGATTCCGATAACGAGGTAATCAAACTTAAAGCCAAGGTCCGAACTTACTCTAAAGATAAAGTGTGTAAACTTCTTGATAGTCTATTTGATAGGTGTCGTAGCCAAACTAAAAGGTCATTGGCTATGCAAGAAGAAATAGAAGAAATAGCCATAGAAAACGTCCTTCTTAAAGAAACTCTCCATGCAACAGACAGTGTGACTGTGACTTCTGAAGTTAAAGAAGAGATTAAAAATCTGAAAAAGACTAATAAGAGTCTAATGAATGAACTTCAAAGTCTAAAAAGGGAAACCTCTAATTAATCTAGTAGTAATGAGTCTTCTAAAGTAATAGAGTTGTCCACTGAGAATGAGCATCTTAAGACTAATCTCAACGTCACTAAAAACGAGTTGAGAAAACTTCACGAAAAACTCATAACCATTGAAGCCTTGGAATCTAGTGCTAAATCTCCGAGAATGCTTCACTTGGAAGCATGTACTCACAATCTTGAATGTCAAGTTGAGCAAAAAGAGAAAATCATTGGTGAACTCAAAGTCAAAAATAACACTCTTGAGGAAAAATTCGAGAAAGTGTCTAAAGAAAATGAGTCGCTCACTTCGACCATTCAAACCACCATTAATGAGTTAATCAAGGCTAGGCGTGTGTATAGAACTTGGGAAGGAAGTCAAACCGTTTTAAACTTTCTTGCTAAACAAGATGATTTGTGTCGAAAAAAGGGTGGAAAAGGGTTTAAATGGAACAGACGTGAAGACTGTAACATTTACGACCCCGATCCCTCTAAAAGAGATTTTAGAAAACGAAAGTATGTTGCACTTCCCGAGTACATCATATGCTATCATTGTGGTAAAACCGGACACTACCACCACGATTGTAAGCTTAAGTATCATGGCCCAAAAAGGAACAATGGTCCGAAAAAGAACAATGGTCCGAAAAGGAACAATAGTCCGAAAAAGAACAATGGTCCGTTAAAGAACAAACAAGTGTGGGTTAGAAAAACCACAGTCAGTCCCACTGTTACTAAGGAGCTCAAACAAGTTTGGGTTCCTAAAACTAACCCTTGATTTGCTTGTAGGGCTTGGTGAGAGGCCGCCGCTATTGGTACCTAGACAGTGGATGCTCTCGTCACATGACGGGAGACAAGAGCCAATTCCTCTCACTTGAAGCATATAATGGTGGCACGGTAACCTTTGGAGACAACAAGAAAGGTGAAGTAATAGGTCTTGGAAAAGTTGGTAAGTCTTCATCGGTTTGTGTCGACAATGTGCGGCTTGTCAAAGGTTTGAAGCATAATCTCTTAAGCATCTCTCAATTATGTGATCGTGGTAATGTGGTAGAATTTAGTGCTAATTTTTGTCGTATAATTGATGCCGCATCTCATGAAGTTGTTCTTGAAGGTAGAAGAGTCAAAGATGTGTACTTAACCGACTTGAACACTTTAAATGGTCAAACTATGTCTTGCATGAGTGTTATAAAAAATGACCCTTGGTTGTGGCATAAAAGATTTGGGCATGTTAGCACTAAAACTCTAAATACTCTTAAAAGACTAGATCTAGTAGATGGTTTTCCTAACATGAAGTTTGAGTTTGATAAAGTATGTGAACAATGTGCAAAATGCAAACATGTTAGAAGCTCCTTTAAATCCAAAAGGGTTGTTAGTACGACTCGACCTCTACAATTGTTGCATATTGACTTATGTGGTCCTATGAGAGTGAGGAGTAGAGGTGGTAGTCGATATGTTTGTGTGATTGTTGATGACTACTCTAGATTTGTGTGGACTTTATTCTTAAGTTCCAAAGATGAAGCATTTGATGAATTTCTTATTTGGTTAAAAAGGATCCAAAACAAACTTGACCTAAAATTAGTGTCTATTAGAACCGATCATGGAACCGAATTTGAGAACTCATCTTTTGGTGCTTATTGTGATGAAAATGGAGTAGATCACAACTTTTCGGCCCCTAGAACCCCCCAACAAAATGGTGTAGTTGAAAGAATGAATAGAACCCTAGAAAGCATGGCTAGAACGATGCTTTTGTGTAGTAAGTTGCCTAGAAGCTTTTGGGCCGAGGCCGTGAGCACCGCGTGCTATATTCATAATCGAGTCATGATAAGAAGTATAATCAACAAAACACCATATGAATTGCTACGTGGAAGAAAACCTAATATTTCCTATTTTAGATGCTTTGGGAGCAAATATAATGCTTTGTGCACAATAATGGTAAAAATAATCTAGGAAAATTTGACCCACGTAGTGATGAGGCCGTGTTCTTGGGGTATTCTAGTCATAGTAAGGCTTACAAAGTTTATAATAAAAGAACTATGACTATGGAAGAAAGTGTGCATGTCATTTTTGATGAATCTAGCCTTCTTGAGCAGGTACAAAATGATGAGGAAGATGATGACTTTGAAATAGGACTCGTTCAAAATGAAAGCACACTTCAAGAAGGTGAAAATGGTGAAGCTGCTGAACCACAGTCTGACAGACTGTTGCATTCTGATGAGGGCACAAGTTCAGGGGGAACAAAAAACCCTCCTGATACTAATGTCTCCACTATTCAAGCAGCCTCTCATGGGAAAGGACCAGGAGAGTCCTCTACATCTGGCGTGGAGTCATCCTTCAGCCAAGATACCACAGTCGACGAGACTGTTGCAGTCGAGGAGGAAATTGAAGCTTTCACTCCAAAGAAATGGAAGCATCAAAGCTCACATCCTCTCTCAAATCTGACCAGTGACGTGAGATCCGGAGTTAGAACAAGATCCTCCTTCAACAACTTCTATGCATGCAATGCCTTTGTCTCTCAAATCGAACCTCCAAATATCACAGTCGCCTTGACTGATGCAGATTGGCTAATTTCCATGCAAGAAGAGAGCAATCAATTCAAAAGGAATGGGGTATGGCATCTTGTCCCTAGACCATCTAGTCGTACCGTCATTGGTACTAGGTGGGTCTTTTGCAATAAGCTAGACGATTCCGGTGAAATCGTAAGGAACAAGGCTAGACTAGTGGTGCAAGGTTACAATCAACAAGAAGGTATTGATTTTGACAAAACCTATGCACCGGTAGCTAGAGTTGAGGCAATTCGTCTCCTAATAGCTTTTGCGGCCCACAAAGGCATCAAGCTTTTTCAAATGGATGTTAAAACCGCTTTTCTAAATGGTTACCTTGAAGAAGATGTCTTTGTGGAGCAACCTCCGGGTTTTATAGACAATGATTATCTCGAACATGTTTTCAAACTCGACAAAGCACTTTATGGTTTAAAACAAGCCCCAAGGGCTTGGTATGGCCGCTTGTCGAAATTCTTGCTCGAAAATGGCTTTAAAAGAGGTTCGGTGGATAAGACATTGTTTATAAAGTCACAGTCAGATGGACTGTTGGTTGTCCAAGTGTATGTCGATGACATTATATTTGGAGCAACAAATGAACTCCTTAATCTTTATTTCTCTAATCTAAAGAAATCGGAGTTTGAGATGAGCATGATGGGTGAACTTGGATTCTTTCTTGGACTTCAAATCAAGCAATCGAAAGAAGGAATCATGATTCACCAACAAAAGTACATAAAGGAAATGCTAAAGAAATTCGGGATGACCAATGCCAAGCCTTTCTCTACACCCATGGTATCTTCGTCCAAAATGGACAAAGACGAGAATGGTAAGATTATTAGCGATTCGGTGTATAGAGGTATGATTGGCTCGTTACTCTACTTGACCGCTAGTAGACCCGATATACTATTTAGCGTTTGTTTATGTGCTAGGTTCCAAGCAAATCCGAAAGAATCACACTTCAAGGCCGTTAAAAGAATTCTTCGGTATTTGGTTGGAACTCAAGTACTCTACTTGTGGTATCCCTCACATAGTCCCTTTGATCTTATAGGATTTACCGATGCGGATTATGCCGGGTGCACGGTCGATAGGAAAAGCACTTCCGGTGTTGCCACCTTCTTGGGTCCGTGTCTCATCTCTTGGGGCTCTAAGAAGCAAAACACGGTTGCCCTATCAACGACCGAAAGTGAGTACGTTAGTGCCGCTCATTGTTGTTCTCAAGTCTTGTGGGTACGTCAACAACTTGTGGATTACGGTATGTTTTTCGACTCCATTCCCATTATGTGTGATAACACTAGTGCGATTAACATTTCCAAAAATCCAATTCAACATTCAAAAACTAAACACATAGATATCCGTCATCATTTTCTTAGAGATCACGTAGAAAAGGGTCATATTAAGCTACTTTTTTGCAATACCGAAGATCAAATAGCCGACATATTTACTAAACCGTTAGCAAGAGACCAATTCGAGAAATTTCGACTTGAACTTGGTTTGATTAATTGTTCGAATTAATTTTGTATGCTTACTTGCTTCCTCGTATGATTGGCTAGAAGAATCGTTCTCCCTCGTTTTAGTGGTATCATATTTTTTTATAAGTATGTGATTTATTTGTGCATAGTTGAAATGGTTGTTCTTGTGTCAGTGTTGAATACGATTACTACCCTTGAGTTTTCTTCTGTTATCCATAAAATAAATCCCTTCCACAAATTATCCACTGCAACCCTTTACCCAAAAAATTAAACCATTCACCCTTAGTTTTGATGGCTTCACGTGCCTTTCTTTTTCTTTACCCATGCAAACCTATCCATGCAAACCTATTTCCACAATTAAAACCTATTATTAACTCCCCTATTACTCTATCTCTTACCTATCCCTACCCCCTAGTTATCCCCTTTATTCATCCCCCTTCCCAATTACTGACTTTTGCCTTCCCAACTCATCTCCCATCACATCTCCTTTATTCATCCCCATCTTTATTCAATTTTCCCCTTCCCCAAGTCACCCTCTTTTCTTCCCAAGGTTATCATCATCATCACATTTCTCATTAATCCTCTCTCTTTTTGAATTTTGGCTGAATTTTTGGACTGTTTTGGATTACAAAAACAAAAAAAAAAACAATAAAATAAAAATAAAATAAATTTACTTTAGTTTTCTTCTTCCTCCCTCTTCTCCAATTCATTTTATTTACTTTCCTTTCTCTCTCAAAAAAAATCATAAACAAAAAAATGGTTAGAACCTCCCTCATACTTCTCTCCATTCTTATTTCTCCAATTACTAACCTTTTCTCTAACACTTGTTAGCACTAAAAAAAAAAAAAAAAGGAAATTAGTCTTACTTTTGTCTTATTTCTATTCAAATAATAATAATAATACTTCGTCGAGAATGTCTGACTTCGTTTTCTTAATTCTATTTTTCTCTATTTCCTTCCTCTCTTCTCTTTCCAAAAAAAAAAAAAATTGCTAACAAATGTCAGCGTCTTTTCTTCCTCTTTATCTCCACTCATCTTTTTACCTTTTTTTTTTGGTAAAGTGTAAGTATATTAAAAAATGGAGATAATTACAAGCAAATGACTACAACAGCGTTTGTAGCCATCTAGCGTCTTTTGCGCCAATGGGATATTTAATCTTACACAATACTCTATTTTTGACCTCATTTTTGATTAAATTAACAATATAAATGGGCTGCCGCGAAACACCATCAATTCTGCAAATATTCCGCTGCCGCCAGATATAATAGATAGTCGCATTAATCAAAACTCTTATGACATTGCATTGAAGCTTCGAACCTCGTACCTTGGTCGCCCACACGAGAGCCCGACTAGTCGGGATCCTCTTGTTCACCCACTCACCAAGCATCCCAATGATTCTAGCACTCCAAACACACCCAAAGAAAATATGTTCTAAACTCTCTTCGTCCTGCTCACAAATATAACATCGATCATTGTCCGCAACTCCAATTCATCGCAACTTTTTCTGCGTGTATAGAGCACCCCAAAATACAAGCCAAGAAATAAACCTGTGTTTCGGAACACTCCACGCACTCCACACAAGCCTTGCCCAAGGAACTTTCGGTTTCGGGTCCCTCAATTCCTGGTAAGCCTTCGAAATAGAGTAAGTAAGACATGAACCATGCCAAGTACCATCAGCATACATGTGTTTGATTCTCTCCTTAGCCTGACAAACCTTCTTCCAGGCCCAAGTAACATCAAAATTAGGTAGATAGTCTCGCCACACCTTACCTTTCAAATAGACACCATTAACCCACCTCACCCAGAGTCGGTCCGGTTGGTCAAACACCCAAGAAGCTAATTTCCCCACTGCCATCTCATTCCACAAATGCAAATCCCTCAGGCCCAGCCCACCTTCAGCATAAGGACAGCATATCCTATCCCAACTCACCATAGCCCGACTATTGCCTTCCACCCCACCCTCCCACAAGAAGTTGCGGGAGAGCGAAATAATACGAGCCATGACCGACTTCGGTATAATATAAACCATAGCCCACTAATTATGAAGCTAAGATAACACAGACTGGACTAAGGTCAATCTACCCGCATAAGACAGCTTACGGGCTCCAATGCTATTTATCCTCGATATGACACGATTCACTAAATTCTCACAATCAGCTTTCCCAAGGTATTTACATTGAATAGGTAATCCAAGATAACGGAAAGGAAACGTACCTTCCACACACCCTGAGAACTCCAAAATAGCCTCCTTCCTGTCACTATCGACACCTGCAAAATAAGCATGAGACTTGCCCACGCTAATATTCAGCCCCGAAGCTCTAGAAAACATTGCAAACGCGCGCCACATATATTCCATAGACTCCCAATCCCCTTTACAAAAGAGGAGCAAGTCATCCGCAAATAATAAGTGGGTGAGCTTCATCGGCCCACATTTCGGGCGATACCTGAAATTCCCCTCAATTTTAGCGTGATTCATAATCCGAGAGAAATATTCCATGCACACCGTAAAAATCAACGGAGACATGGGATCCCCCTGTCTCAAACCCCGTTTCCCCTTGAAAAATCCAAAACTATCGCCATTCGCACATATAGAGTAAGAAACAGTCTCAATGCACTCCATAATCAAGCCTCGGAAATGATCGGGAAAATCCAACGCCCGAAGCATTTGATCAACAAAACTCCATTCAACACTATCATAAGCCTTGTGAATATCTACCTTAAAAAGGCAGCGAGGAGACACGCGCCCCCTCTGATACAACCGAACTAAATCTTGGCAAATTAGAACGTTCTCCACAATACTCCGCCCCTCAATAAAACCTCCTTGGACAGGAGAAATTATGTGAGGAAGTACTTTAGCAAGTCTTGTACAAATGATTTTCGCAATACATTTATACAAAACATTGCAACACGCGATGGGCCTGAACTCCTTCACCGATTTAGGGCGAGGAACCTTCGGAATGAGCACAATATTGGCACAATTTAATTGTTTTAAGAGTTTACCTGAGGCAAAGACATCCTGGATAGCTTTCACGATATCATCTCCAACAATGTCCCACGAATCAATAAAAAATTGACTCGAGAACCCGTCCGGGCCAGGAGCTTTATTACGAGGAATACTGAACATAGCCCTCTTAATCTCCTCAGGTGAAACACTCTCCTCAAGCAACTGCTTATGAGCCTGTGAGCAAGTTTTACCCCGACGAACCAACCCGACCTTCACCGGTTCGACCTCATTCGACTCCCCAAGCAACGAGCTATAGAATCGAATAAAGGCGTCCTCAATCTCAACTTTGGTCTTGCACTCGAGCCCGTCAGCATCGACAATGCTGACAATGGTGTTATGCGCCCGCCTAGCTCGAAGAAGACCATGAAAGAATGCCGAATTGACATCCCCGTCTTCAATCCAGCGCTGCTTCGACTTCTGGTTCCAAAAATCGGACCGAGCGGCTTGCAGGACCCTCACTTGCTCATTCTTCACGCTCTCCTCATTCAACACATTAACCGAACTGTCAGTACGCACTCGAATCTGTAGCTCACACAGCTGAAGCTCAGCCTGCTTGCACCTGTTTTCAATATCGGCGAAACAGGACAAGTTCAGCAGCTTCAGCGGCCTCTTCAGTCCTCGCATCTTCATGACTACCCGGTACATCGCTGACCCGCGAATCGAGGTGTTCCACGCCGCAGCCACACAAGGCTTGAACTCCGACGATCTACTCCACATATTCATGTATTTGAAACTCCTATTCTTCCTCGTCGGCGGCTGATTCAATTGCAATATACAAGGGCAATGGTCAAAAGTTCCTTCCGGCAAAAAGTTGGCAAATCCATTAGGAAATAGATCCATCCACTCATCATTGACCATACAACGGTCAATACGACTAAAAACCCTCGTCTCAGCAACCTTGTGTTTGTTATTCCAAGTGAACCAAGACCCAACCGCCTTACAGTCACTTACACCACAATTAGCCACACAAGTTCGAAATTGGCACATCGCCTCTTCCGAATTCCCACCTCCAAGCCGCTCCCTAGGATCCAAAACACAATTAAAATCACCCATAATAACCCACGGCCCTCTATGGGCGTAAGACTCCAATCGATTCCAAAGATCCATCCTCTCCGAGTCCACATTAAAGGCATACACAAACGTAAGCCAATAATCCTTACCCGAATGCGTCGTCACTTTCACATGAATACTTTGACTACTATACTCCACAATCGTCAAATTCACCCTTTCGTGTTTCCACAAAAGCCAAACTCGATCACCTATATGACAATGACTATTCGTAGTAATACTCCACTCATAGAACATATTTTGGTGAACATTGGCATACACCTTATTCTTAATTTTGGTCTCAAGTAGCCCGACAACATCTACCTGCTGTTTCCTAATGAACTCACAAACTGCCCTTTGCTTATTTATATTACACATCCCCCTCACGTTCCAACATCCGATGTTATGTACCTCCATGAATAACCAGTTCCATCCCGACCCCATTATTTCCTTTCACCACTTCATCACGCGACACCCCCATGACAACATCCCTAAAAGCAATATCTTTATTCACGATCAAACTGTTCCTCGGACCCTTGGGACCAGGAACATCAGGCTTACCACGAGTTGATTGCATACCCCCACTTTTCGGTTTAGTCCCTAAAATGACCCCACCGGCCGAAACAGTAGCAGGCTGCCGAACCACTGCCCCCCCTTCGACCTTCTGATGTTTACCATCCTGCCTAGCCTTCCTCAGCTCATCCCTCCTACACTCCATCACATCGTGACCATAACCCCTGCATTTGGAACACCATGTTGGTTTCCATTCATATTTCACAAAGATTTCAACCAAATTCCCGCGTTCATCCATAAACTTAATGGATTGTTTAAACTTTTGTCCCACCTTTACCATAACCATCACTCTGGCATATCCTAGCCTAGTACGTTCCTCCGTCGCTAAATCAGACTTAACAAACGGTCCTACAAGGCCAGCCAATCGGGGCAAACAACGCCCCCAAAATTTCAAAGGCAAATCATGAAATTGCACCCAAATAGGCACTTCAGAGACATCCTCCTTATCAAGTTTTGCATCCGGGGTCCATTCCTTAACAATCAGGGGTTTATTGTCAAACATAAAACAACCATGATCAAGAATTTTTACCTTAGCATTTTTGTCCTTGAACCGGACTAGGAAAATTCCATTTGGAAGGAACGAGATTTTGTCAATGCCGTAATCCTTCCAAATTCTTCGTACGAACCCCTCAATCACCTCCCATGGCGGGTTAGCCCCTATAATGAAGCAATACACGGCCGTACTCCAATACTCAATTTCGTCATCAATGTCGTCCTCAGAAAACCTTAACAGCTCCTCTTCCTCCTCCACATCGACAATTTGCTTGCCATCCCGCTGTTTCCACCCGGACATCACGACGTCCGTCGTTTCCGGCACAAAGTCCGATTCAGCATCGTCGTCCGTAGCGTAATCCAAGCCAGGGATTGCATTCAGTGTCTCGGTCATCGACTTCGAAGCAGAATTCTCAGATTTCGAAAGATTTCCATCCAAATTTGAATTTTTGATCAGTTTACGTAGAGTTTCCTCCTTAGCCTTACGTGTAATCGGCTTCATCGCCTTGGGTCCTTTAGGAACAGAACTAGATTTTTTACGCATCGAAAGCAATCGAGATTAGCGCGGGACAGCCTTGTCAAAGTCGAGGCCTGTCCGCGCAAAGCAGCCGCCGGAAATCGTCACGCACTCGCCGGAAATCTCCAGAGCACAGGAAGGGTTTTGATTTTGCAGGTTATTATCCAAATCTTTTTACCTTTGTCTCTATCTATCATTTATTTATCTCCACTAAATATCTATCCATACTTCATTTTCCTACTATCTTCTTCTCTTATCAATCTCTATTATCCCCAAAAAAAAAAAAAAAATCCAAGCAGAGCCATATGCCTAATTATTGAAAAAAATACCATCTGTTTTTCATTGAAAATGTCACCACTAAGGGAATTGGTTACCGAAATGCAAGCGGATCTTCATGTTCTTAAATCTCTCCATGTCAATATGAGAGAAGCGGATGATGACTACTTTGTTGATGATGATGATTGACTCCTTTCACCACCCACTTCCTTCCATTAATAAACCTACTGTTTTCACAACCCCTTCCCCTTCATTTGTTTTAAGAACTCTTTGGTTTGTATCTTTGACACTATTTGCCCCTTGAACCTCTTTTGACTTTGCCCCTTTTGAACCTCTTTTACTTTGAACCTCTTTTGACTTTCCTTGATTCTTTGATGATGCCAAGAGGGGGAAAAGGTAAAGCATGCGTAGTTAGTCGTTCTTTTTAATCCTTCCTTGCTATTGTGTCTAAGTGATTATGTCTTCTAAATGGTTTAGGTATTGTTCTCCTTTTTCAAAGCTTAATCTCCCTTTCTTATGTGAAATCTAATTTGTGTGATGATTGTGATCGACTAACTTGTTGAGGGGGAACTTCAAAAATACTTATTTTTTATTAGGCTTGTCATCATCAAAGGGGGAATTTGTTGGGTTTGTTGATGATGACTAGCCTATTTAATTTGTGTTTTCTTAGTTTAACTTTTCAGGTTATGCTTAATTGAAAATTAGTTGATGAATGTTGAGATTGATCGTTTGAAGATCAAGACGAGAAGCCCAAAGAATCAAGAACGTCATAGAGTGTCACGATGTAAAGATAAGAGTCTTTTGATATATTGTAGTTAGTTCTAGTAACTAGTCAACCCAACTGTTTACAATAGTTTGGTTGACGGTTACTTCCGTTCGGCCCTCTTCAAAAGGAAAAGATTTCAAAACTTAAAGTTCTCATCTTTTTAAATCTTCTCAAAACTAATTTCTAAAGTGTAGTGTTGAGCAAGCAAGTGGTTTTTGTACTGTCAAAAACGATTTCCCAAATAAACCCCAAAAAGGTTGTAAAGCTTTTAACCAAACACCAAAAGTAGGCCTTCTCTCTCTCTCCTAAAGAAGGTGCCTCAAAAGTTGTGTTTGTCCTATTTTGCTTGGCTTCAACCTTGAGTCTTATCTTTCATTTTATTTGGAAAATCTTCACCTTGCTTTCCTTGTTTCACATCTTCAAGATTGCTCTTCTTGTGTCTCCTTGATTAACCAACTCTTTTGCTTCTTCCTAAAAGTGTTGACTTATTTTTGGAAGCTTCAATCTTGATTTTTGCTCCTCTATAAAAGGAGATGCTCCACTACACTTATTCTTCAAGACTTTTCAGCTTAAAATCTCTCTTTGCAAATTGTCTCTTAAAATTTCAAAACCTAGAAAACTCTTTGCAAAATATTTTTAAAGTCTTCAAAAATCACAGTCGAACGAACTGCTGCATTATGTC
This sequence comes from Agrostemma githago, assembly GCA_958450325.1. Lineage (NCBI taxonomy): Eukaryota > Viridiplantae > Streptophyta > Magnoliopsida > Caryophyllales > Caryophyllaceae > Agrostemma > Agrostemma githago. Next base: position 8,154,612 of record OY288254.1, on the reverse strand, counting down.
ATGAGTGCTCTTGTCTAAGTTAGTTAGATTGTAATAGTGTAACTTCCTTGTAAGTTAATTAGAGTCGTGACCGGAGTAGGTCATTGGAGAGTTAGGAGACGGAGTAGTCTTCCTAACTCGTAAGTCGTAACCGGAGTAGGTTATTGGTTCTTATTGTAAGGGTTTAAGTTTTCGGAGTAGATTACTTAACATTTATTAATAAGAAAAGCATTGAACGTAGGCCCTTAGAGTGTTGGCCGAACCAATTCAAAAACGAAATGTGTTCATGTTCTTCTCTTTACTTCCGCCGCATACAAAGTAGAACACATGTCGTTTAGCTTCGCTCTCATTTGTTCGTGGATTAATATTAGTTTAGTTGTGTTTTTCAAAGTACTTGCAATAGTCGATATACTGTAATATTTCTCTGTAACATTACCTTCGGTTAAGAGAAATAGAGGCAGTCAGACAACAGTCCACCATACTGTGACATTTGCTCTGTGGCCGTATCCTTTGCCAAGGCAAATCTGTCACGGTCAGACTGTTTTGCATTTACTTATTTTCACTTCTTTACTTTTAAGTAGTCCACTTAGTTTAATTCTCTTTAATTAATAAAGTTTGAGTTAAAATTTTAAAAGGTACCTAATTCACCCCCTCCCCCTCTTAGGTACTTAGGATCCATAAACTCTTCAATAAACTAGTAAAAATAGTAGCCTAATAATAATAGAAAAATCTAATAATTACCAAAAGCTACTAATAAAATAATAAAATATAATAATCCTAATAAATACTAAGTTGCCACGGAACCTAAAGTAACTTAAGTTCCGTCTTCAATTTCCGAGTAGCGCGAGTCTGTCGGTTCTTCGGCTTTGCTTGGGCTTTCCGCTTTCATGCTTCAGTTAAATCACATAATTATTCTCAATTACAATTAATATCGTAAAATGAGAATTCTACTCAATTAAGCCCAAAACTATTATCACATCACCAAATATACGCCTAAATCGACGCTTCTGACCCGTACTAAATATGGTCTATCAGCTAGACTTGTCAGAAAGATGATTTTCTTGAGAATGTCATCGTTCTATTTTATTGTCACCAAATTAGTTGTAAGAATGTTCATCTTGATGAGAAACTTTTTGTTTTCCACTGTTTTGGTCTTGTTTTTTCTAAGTCTAATTGAGGTGTTCTCTTGTGCAGCGGTGCTACTTGTTTTTTAAGGAGCAATTCTTTTATGAGACCGTCTCACACTTTCACGGTACATTATTGTCAGATACATTATTAATCTAAGATTAATCCTTCAGTATATATACTACGAGTAGTTCATTAAGGGTATCATCACTTGAACTTATTCTACATCTAATATTCGTCGTTTATCCTTTCTCGTCTACTAAGATTAATTTGAATCATTCTCCGCCTACCCCACATCTCCTTCCCCTTTCGTTCATATCCTTCCAATCGATCATACTTGTCATAATTGAGATCAAATATTTAGTGTGTTAAAACTGGAATAGATTATAAACTTATTGGTAAACTGGTAAAAATAAGCATCACAAAACTAAGGAAGCTCAAGATAGATGTGTTTTCACTCTTCTTTTTTATTCTGACCAACAACCACCATTGTTCATGGAGTGATGGAGCACCAAGTATTATACTACCGTACGTATTTGTCCATCCATCTACATTGAAAGATGATGATGATGGTGCACTGCTGCAACGTGGGCGTGATGATGATGGTGATGCGCTGCTGCATTGTGGGCATGATGATGACGATGAGGATGATGATGGTGGTGATGTGCTGCTGCCTTGTGATCATGGTGGTGGTGGTGGTGGTGATCGTCGTCCGTGCTTGCGTCTGTGTCTGTGTTGGGGACGGAGATCACTACAACCGGAGCAGGAAGTCCAGGAACCCTATCATATTCATATTCAGAAGGACCGCACAACCAGGGTATGCTAACCGCAAAAACCAAGCCCATGATCACCAAAACTATGATGATGACAAACATCACTGTAATCGGATCCATTCCTGATTCCCTTTCTGTGTATGCTTTATTACTTGTATGTATGATCCTGTGTATACAATTATAAATGGCCAAATCATTAATTCAACTTAAACGTTAATAGTAGAACCAACACGGACAAAGATATGTATTCGACATGTGACACAACGTTTTAAATTTTATTGGACACAAACATGACAGGAAAAAAAAAATCAATATATACAGATTTAATTAGACAAACAGTTTGAAAAATTTTATAACTGAAATATAGACTTGATTATTTAATTATTGTACAATAACAAAACAAATATTAAAGTTGTAGTCGGTCTAACTCTTAATAAGAGTTCGATCTTAGTTCGAGTCTACCAAATTAATTATTCAATTAATTCGACTTAATCAATCACAATTAATTGCTACAGTTAATAACAACTTAGACACAATATTGTTGATACATCTATAAACTAATTAGCAGTCTTATTCAATTCACGGATCACCTAAATCCTAAGAACGATAACAATAATAATAACTATCATAACTGAATTAAGATGAGCAGAATTATTAAGCATAAACGATTAAGGAGAATGAAGAATTAAATTACCGAGTTTGAGAAAGAGTAGAGAAGAATTCTGAAATTTAGATCTAAAAGGATTGAAGAATTAATGTAAAATCAAAAGTAGCAAAAGTTGAAGAGTTATAAAATTCTAGTCTAATATGGAGTAGTTTCTTAAGCACTAAGCTAAGACAAAAGCCCGGAGGTTCTATTAAACCCTAGACATCTAATTAGGAAGGCTTCTTGCGGTCTTCGTCCAGTGTCAAAAGTAGTCTATCAACAAAATAGAGTGGTCATTCGATCAAAAGTGACCCGTTTCCGCTCACAATCCACTTCAAACTCTGGTCATTACTTCGTTAGTTATTAGAATTGGGCCTAATGGTTGTCTCATTCTTTAATGAGAAAAGTATTTCAATGAAACGGAAATAAGGAGGCAGGGAGGATATTGTAAGTTGTAACACACCTAGAGGATCACGGAGGTTATTAGGTTAAGATAGCACATTATTAACATAGAAGTATAGAACACCAAGTATTATACTACAGCAGTATTTGTCCATCTACATTGCACTAAACCCACTAGTGGACATTGTTGATGCCTGATGATGATGATGGTGCGCTGCTGCCATGTGGGCATGATGATGTGCTGCTGCCATGTGAGCATGGTGGTGGTGATGGCCGCCATGGTGATTGCTGGCGTTGTCTGTGTCAGAACCGACACGACCGGGATTAGGAACCCCATCAGATACAGAACGAGCACACAACCTTACTATGCCACCCAAAAAAACCAAGCCGAAGATGACGAGAAATATTATGACAATTGACAAACACTATAATCGAATCCATTCATTCCACTTGATCTGCTTTATACTTGTATGTATTATCCTGTGTGTACAATTAATTATAGATGGCCAAATGAAATGAAGGCTCTCTCTTGATTTTCTGCTGTCAATCTACAAGACACAACATGGCTTTCCTCAAAATTTCATGAAACCAATTACAACAAGTAGCGATAAAACACAGTACAGTACAGTACAGTACAGTTTATTTCAGGATGTCGGAGCTTTGTGGGTTGTTAGTGACAGTAGAGATGGACGGGATTGATCGGAGAATCAATTTCCGACAGCTCTTCCAACCAGGAGACGTTTCAAACTCGTACTGATCATCATATGGAATTCTCTTATTGCCAGTAGGAGATGTAGACCTGATAGCATTTGCAGCATCATGAAGCAGCAGGTCATTATTATCACCCTTTAGAAACTCCCAGGCCTCATCATCCGGTTCTATATTGCCTTTCTCCGGCATTGCAGTATGTGTAGCATCGTCTTGAAGACATAGTTGGAGGCATGGAGACGGAGGTAGCGGAAATGGCTGCCTTAAAGTTCCCCTAATCAAAATCTTATTAATGCTAAACTAAAAGGATTCTTAACAGAATACTCCGTAATTAGTAGTACAGTGTTAGTAGTAGTATATACCTTTCATTATTGGAGGACTCTGGTGTTGTTGATTGATTCTCGTAACCCGTTTTTGAAATCTCATCATGTGAACTACGTAAGTTATTTAACTGACCTTCTTTCCGACCAAATGTATTCTTACAGCCCTCGCATCTGCAGCTCGGGCAGCATCCAACACCACTCTTGAAACATGAAAAATGATGTTGCATGTGGTTAGCTTGTAAAGAGCATAAGAAAATGCTGATCGAGGGGACTGTGCAGGGAACAAACCACGAACCTGAAAGCACTCGCAGTATTTCTTCAGGCAACTAGACTTCTTACAGTTGCATCCTGTTTTATGCCTGGCAGATGTCGGTGGTTTGTTCACCTCAACTACCTGTAGTGAGAAGTAACAAGCACTCCTTTCGCTTTAGAAAGATTTACCATTTTTGTAAAGTAACAACCGGAGCCAAAAAGGAAGCACAAGAGGAAATTGGGCTGGTGAAGTAATCGTACTTGGCTATTAGAAGTGCTGGCACACACGACGACTTTAGGAGAAAATGCAAGTGGGTTGCGAGATTGGATATGCTGACGAGTTTCAAGTACAGTATCCCTGTGATCTGGCTTATTGAAGCAATCCCGACAATTACAGGACTCCATGCAGTATAAGCCAGCCGCAAAACACTCACAGTAACTGCATCAAATAACGAGCGACAAAGAAGCCTGTTATATATCCTGGCATGTTGCTACAGATTCACTGTTAAATATGCATTGCCAATGTAACTTCATTCATTTCTACACCAAAAAAAAAAAAAAAAAAAAACAGGCAGTATCCGAAGTAATAAAATTGCTTAAAACTAGTGCTTATAAAGGTTGTAGCCTTGTAGTCATATGGCAGTCTGGGAACTCACAGCTTCAAGCATCTTGACCTCCTACAATTGCAGCGTTTGCAGGACTCGGTTTCTCCAACATCTTCATATTTCTTCCTGCAGAAAAAATGATTTAGAAAACGGAATTGATGAGAAGACTTCAAAGTGCAGTGCAGATATTTTCAGGAAAACAATTCAAATACCTCTTCTTTGTCGAAGAACTCTGAGGGGATCCAATACCATTACCAAAGGCAGACTCCTGATGCGCATTTCCATTCAGCTGGTAGGTATTGTCTTTTGGTACTTGAGAGGCTTTCTCCTCAAGTTCGAAACATGATGGATTGAGAGAACCGCAAGGTCTGCCAGTCAAATTTTCTGTCTTGATGACGATTTTATCTTTTCCACTTATAGTAGCCAGAGCATTTAAGTGCAAACCAATTCCAGGGAGCACTAAAGAAAACTTGCTACTCCCACTCCCAGTCGCAGGCTTGTTGTTAGACATGTTAGCGCTAGCCGCTGCTGCTGCAGTGGATATTGAAGAACCAAGCACCGCCAGTAGAATCAGACATACATGTCGTAAACTAGACAGCGCCTTCTCGCGGTTTTCTGCTGCTGAATAGAATACCACAATCAAAATGTTGGCAAACCGAATAAAACCCAAACATAACACCAAAGAAAAAAGTGCAGATAAAAATAATACATACCTGGCCTGAATATTGATCAGATTATATTATCATCAGCATTATTATTTATTTTGGGTTCAAAAGTTGCATTTATTTTGGTGTTATTTTTATTTTTGGGTGAGGATCAATTACAAAATCACGACCTTCTTAATTACGCGGGAAATTCTGGGTACACAATTAATGTAAGTGCGAAAAAAAGGGCAACGTGTTCATGCCACTTTGTATATTTAAGTATATTTTAATTAATTAATTAATAATTAATTAATTAATTGTGAATGACCGTATCTCGTGCACAGGTGTGTTAATTACAAGATATGCTTGCATTTGCATTGCTAGTTCGTCTGTCCGTATTATTCAATTTAAGAAAGATTACGAGTAATTCTCTGGATTACACTTTTTCAAAATGGAAGAAAATAAGTACTACTCGTAGTAGCATTTTCAATATGATATGAATATGGATGATCAACTTGACTTTGTTTCGAGCTTTACTAGATTTTTTAGCCTCAGCCGCGGATGTTAGATTTAATCCGACTCAAGATTGAAAATCCATACTCAATTAATTTGTATACCGAATAACGGAAGCGTATCTGAATCCATTAGAAAAGATAGGTGGACGGGAATCATCGAACTACAGTCTTCTAACAGACACTCATCTTTAGGGTAGAGGTCTCTCTACGGGATGTATAAGAAATCAGATTAATTAAAGTGTGCGGTCAGGACCATAACCTTGACTATATATGGAGGGTGATTAAAACCCTAATGACTTATATCAGTCGTCTTTAGTAGATACGTCCATCATGTATCACATAAAGCGCTAATGCGTATCTACACTGTTATAATGTCTGACCCATACCATAGAAGCTGAATATCTAGCTTGATTACGAGGCTTTAATAAAAGTAGCATGATTGCGTAATTTTGTCTAAGAGTTTAGAGTTTTGAAAATAGGATTATACACCTGGTTGTACAATGGCATTGTACAACCAAGGCAAAAGCATTGTTACTCTTTAATGTGATACTAAAGCTGCAATTCTTTTCTCTAAGAATGATATGCTTGCAGGCATATGATCATCGCGTGGTTCTTCGAGGAACAACACCATTAGAGCATAAGGACATACAACAATTTACGAATTAGGGTTTAGTTATTCTGAATAATGGTATAGATAGAGGGATGCTGTTTTATTTGGGATAAATTTCGAATTTGATTGAGAGCTTGGTGAGAGATTTGTGATGATTTTCAAATTTTGGTGAGGGAGTGAATTTTATTGATGGAAAGGGTGATAGATATGGTGACAGAAATGGTGATGGAATGCTGTACTTTTGCTCTGCTGCTGTCTGCTGCTTGTCATTCACGGACATATTCTCCCTTTTTTCTTTTTCTTTTTTTGATTAATCTAAGCCATCCATCCAAACCAAATCAAGGGCCAAAAACATAACTTCCCAATTTTCCACTTTTCACCAAACTCCCATGATCCCTTTTCAGGGGGGATCAAGGGAGTTAGCAACTCTCTAAGAGTTGCTTAGTGTTGATCCCCCATCCATTTAGCTTAATATGGACGGTGGATGTATGAGTTTAGATTGTATAAAAAAAAATGGGGCTGCGGGACTGACATGCTGCGGACAGCCATCAACCATCAGCCATCAACCCCATCACTAGTCAATAGACCCCTCACCCTGCACCCCAATTAATTTCCCTCCTCTCTATACTCCCGCCCAAAGCCTTACACTTCCCCATTCACCTATTTTCAATTCATTTCACTACCTAATCACTCACCGCTCTCTTCCTCTCTCTAAAAAAAACCCATCTCCACCTCCATCTCCATCTCCTCTCCATTTCCGCAGCTTCTCCATCTCCGTTAATGCCTAAAATTCCGGTGGTGCTACAAAGGTATGTTGAATGTTCGATTTTCGACCTCCGATTTTCCTTTTGTTCAACCCTTTTTTATTCCTTTTTCACGAACCCTAAAAAGTGGTCAAGAACTCCGGCATGCATGAACCATAAAAAATGGTGAAAGAGCATTTTTCCAACACGATAACCCTAATTTTGAGTTGAAGTTGTAGTTGTACAGTAGTTGTAGTTATAGAGTCGACGATGAAGTTTTTTTTCTCTGACAACTAATATTCACACAGTTTTTATTCTTGATTAATCGTTATTCCTCTAGTTATAACCATAATTTTGAGTTGAAGGGGTCGTAGTTGTACAGTAGTTGTATTTATAGAGCCAAAGATGAAGTCTTTATTTCTTTGTTGAAGTTCATGTTGAAGTTCCCATAGTCGTCATTGTAAGTATGCATGTGCCATCGATTAGACAGTTTTTTGTTGAAGTTTTGCATGCTTCCATGTTGAAGCTTACGTTAAAGCAGTCTTATAGTCAAAGACTTGGTGTTTGGGAAGAAATAAAATTAACATTTTGAATAGTCATACAGAGTTGGTTGTACAGTCATACAGAGTTGCTTGTACAGTCACCCGTTTGAAGATACATAATCGCACTCGTTACATTTTGTTGTGAAGTAACAGAATGATCTACAATCACACCTTTGAATCTACACAGTCGCACTTGTTATGATGCAAAGTCACACGCTTTATATTGTATAGTCACAGAGTTGTAAAGTCACAGAGTTGGTTACACAGTCATACATAATTGGTTATACAGTCACCCGTTTGAAGGTACATAGTCGCACTCATTTCATTTTGTTGTGAAGTAACAGAATGATGTACAATCACACCTTTGAATCTACACAGCCGCACTTGTTATGATGCAAAGTCACACACTTTATATTGTATAGTCATGCAGTGTTGGTTGTATAGTCACCCGTTTGAGGCTGTATAGTCACATTCGTTATGTTGCAGAGTCGCTCTCTTTTTACTGTAAAATCACACTGTTGAAGCCGTATACTCAGTTGTAAAATCACACTCATTACGCATGTTGTTATTGCAGCAGAAAGTCGGGTGCGAAGAAGAAAGTTCGAACGAAGACCTGTAAGAAGAAGGCCATGGCAGAGACATCGGTCCGCGAAAATGTAATTGATGATAGATTGGTTGTGGACCAAAATTTGGGTAAGAAGAAAAAAAAGAAAAAGAAGACTGTTGTAAAGTCTATTGAAGATACATCGGGGGACCACATCGTTGCCGAGACGAATGTGGGGGGGTGACTTTTGATACACCGGTCGCCGATCTGGATGTGGGTGAGACAGAAAGTGTTGAGGAAAGCAGGCCAAAAAAAAAGAGGAGGGTCAAATCTGATACACCGGCCGACCCCACATACGTGTGTGTGTCTCGGAGGAAGAGAGGGGGGGACCGCCGACAGGGTCAGCTCGATATTCACTGTAGGCCCAAGCGGTTGCACCAGCTAATTGGACGATTATCGAATGATCAGATAGAGAGGGTGCGTGCTGTTGGATTCAGCGGGCTGTTGGAGCTAAGGCTTGAATCGGTACCCATTGAGCACGCGGTTATGTTCCTCCGTGCATTTTCTGACGGGTCCCATATTTTCCGTGCCTCACACCAGGAGGCATTCATAATGTCAAAGTACGACATCCACGACTGCCTCCAGCTACCTCTGGGCCCTCATCCGGTGAAAGTAATCCCAACCAGCAACTAGAAAGGGGCAGACTCACCTGACGTGATTAGGTTAAAGAGTACCTGGAGGAAAGACTTCGGTGTGGTGGACAGCAGCAAGCCAATAACATTAGGGAGGGTGCACGAAATGTTAATGGCAACCAAAGCCGCTGACGACGACTTTGTCCGCAGGTTCGTGTTGTTCGCGTTGTCATCCTTCCTCGCGCCTACTACGAACAACTCACTGGACCTGAGTCTGCTGGCCGCGGTGGAGGACGTGGACATGATTCAGGAACAGGACTGGTGTAGCTTTGTCCTGCACGATCTGGTGCGGGCGGGTAAGGGGACGCGTGACCCCAACAAAGTCCTAAACTACCTCCGGGGATGCATCCCCATTCTAATGATTGCGTACTTCCAGCACTACGATTTCCGTAGCGAGACTTGCAGATGCGACATACCATTTATCGTACACTGGGATGCACGGAGAATATGCGATCGTCTCGCTGGGGAACTGGAGACAGGGTCGCTGGGAAATCAGCTACGTTCGAAGGTGTCGTACCCACGTACATGTGGGACAACAGGCAGCGAGAGCGCTCCCACTATAACGATGCCCTCTGACAACCAGCACTCTAGTCCCAAAAGAATAATGACAGGGATTAAGAGAGACGATTAGTTGGAAGACAACGAGGTTAACGTAAGTGATCTCCCAGCCACTCTATAAATCATCAATAAATCATCAACTCTTTGTCCGTTAAACGATTTAATCTGACAGCCTTACCTATGTTTATAAAAGCATATACGATTCATAAAACTGTTATGATCACACTCATCCTGATGTATAGTCACATACTATTGGCTGTATAGTAACATACTATTAGCTGTAGAGTCACACACTATTACCTGTATAGACACACACATTACGTTGTCCAGTCAGTACTATAGCGTGCACAATCACACGCTACAAACTGTACAGTCGCACACTTTATGCTATACAGTCACACACTTTATTCCGTACAATCACACAATTACGTGCTTAGTCATACTCACACTGCCAGCCTCAACACCACTGAGCTTCACACTAATAATTTGACTTCAACTGAATTATAGGACGACCGGCATTTTTTCATGAATTTCCGGAGGTGTGCGCTAGCCTTTTGCGGTTTCTGTGAGCAGGCTGCCATTAAAGTAAGAGAAATATCGACGAGGAACAACGCAGTTCCAAGTCAAGACCCGTCCTCCCAACAATTCTGGGAAGATCCAGCTGTTCTCCGGTATGTCGATCAAGTCACTTCGTTGGCTGGCCAATTGAAGCAGACTACCGAGAACGCCCCCGTCGTTGAGGGCGAGGAGCACCGCGATGCTGAAGCCTACAATCTGATAAACCAAATTGTGCAAGACATGCGTGAATCTGGATACACGGAAGAAGAAATTGAGGAAACAGATTTCTGTGTGGGATATGGTGACGGAACAGAGGGTTACGATGATGAGGGCACTTTTGATGGTGGCGTCGTGACACCGACACTACTACAAAACATCAAATAGACAACTCCTAATAGACATCGGATATTCTTAACAACTGATGTATACTATATAGACAACTGTTTTGTTTGAGAAACAGATGTCTTTATCTGATAATAGACAACTGAGTTTTATAAAAACAGTTGTCTATATATTATACAACTGTTTTAATTAACCTCAGTTGTCTATTCTAATTTTCAGGACCACTAAAAATTGGTTGTTACTACCCAAACCATATCACTTTCTCAAATATGTTTTTTAAGTAATATAATAATAAGTGTAATTCAACCCATATCACTTTCTCAACCCATTTACCCGACCCATATGACTTTCTCAACCTATCTCCCGCTCAATAGGGGTGAGCAAAACCGGGTACCCGGTTTTTTTCCGAACCGGGTACCCGGTTTAAACCGGATACCCGGTTTTTTTTCATATTGTGAACCGAAACCGAACCGGTTCAAATCCGAACCGGTTTTTAAAAAATATTGTTATCTTTGTTATAAACCGGTTTTTTGAACCGGTTTAGAACCGGTTTTTGATCCGGTTTCACTAATTTGCATATCAATTTTTTTTTTTTTTTTTTTTTCGTTTAAAAGTGTAAACCGGTTCAAAACCGGTTACCCGTTTTTTAAAATTGTGAACCGAACCAGACCCGATTTTTCACTAAAAGAAACCGGTTCGGGTACCCGAACCGGTTGTTAACTCCGAATTTCGGTTCGGTTCAATTTTTAAAACCGATTCGATTTATTTTGCTCACGCCAACCGCTCAACCAGATCCCCAAATTTTCCAATCACCAAACTCTTCTCAATTACTATTCCTTTAACTCCCGCTCAACCTATCTCCCGCAATCGCATGAAGCAGCTAACCCTAAATTTTTCCAGATCCCCAAATTTTCCCTTCGCAGCATCATGAAGCTAACCTATCTCACGTTCTCTTCGTCGCTGTTCTTCGCTCTTCGTCACCCTTCTTCTTTTCCTTTTTCTCTAATTAATTTCGAAGCCTATTCGTTGCTGTTCGTCGCTCTTCGTAGTTGTTTCGCTGTTCCTTCTTCTTCTCTATTTGTCGCTGTTCCCGCTCGTCCTTCATCCCTTCTGAGTTTCGTCCTTCCATTGCTTCAAGGTTGGTTCAATTCTTACTGTTGATTGTTGTCCTTCCATTACTTTTGTTGGTTCGTACTTTTTGTATTTTCAATTCAGGTTTTGCTGTCGATTGCTGTCGGTGTTTAGGTTCGAACATTTGTTCTGTTTTCAGTGAATATAGATATGAATGTAAGGTAAATTCAATTTGAACCCAAATACAGGAAGTGTGATAGAGTGAGTTGCAGTTGCAGCTAACTCATACCTAAATTGCATCTACCAAAAAAAAAGTACCACCAACATTACTAAATGCTGTAATATTTGCTACAATCAACCCAAATACAAGAAATTATATACCTTCAATGTCTAATATAGACTAATCTACTCATGATGATTGAACGAGAATAAGGGAATTAATCATGGGGAAATTATATACTCGTGATGATTGACTGCGCCTTGTTTAAAATGATAAGAGATTCAGTTGGACTGATTGAGTAGTAGCGCATGTAACGGTGAAGAGAAATTAGAAGTTATTCAGAACATTATGCATTGCATCTTTGAATATGCTAGTATGCTACGACTAACTAAGTTGAGCACGGATTACGGAAGAATGTAACACATTATTGTTGATGATTAGACCGCCTTTTTTTGTTTTACTTTAGCTTACTTCCTATGTGTGGTATGTTAGAAATCCGAAGGAGGATTGTTCGTAGATATGAGTTCGTTCCTTGCCTTTGGGAAAGATTATGTGAATTGGAACTACGAGAAGACGGGGAATCCAGTTTATTTGCATATTACATAAACAAAGAAGGTGGTTTCAGAAGACCGTCCTTCCAAGAGACCAACTATTTTAGCCATAGGTATGCCAAACTTAATATCATGTCTCCGCTTATATTTTTGCTTTGTTCTCACATGCTTTAGTGGCAACGAAACTAAATTTTCTTTTTTCTATTTCCTGTGTGTTGTCAAATGCATCGAAAATTAGATGAAAAGAAAGGGGGTCTTGTTTCTAATAGCCTTGAAGAGAATTTATCTGGTCAGGCGAAATTACTAAGTAAACGTAACGAAAACGAGTAAATCATCACCTATTTTTATCTCATAATATCAAACGTTGAGAGCTGAAAGTACATATCTTCCTTTTCATTACTAGCCAGGACTATTTTGCTTTTCTATCTTATCTTTGAGCCAAGTCTTGTCTTCTATATATTCACAACATACAACTCAAACCATTAATATAAATGGCAAATTAATAAAGAAAATGAATGAAGCTTATGCCTTATAGTATAACACAATAGTTTATTACTACAAGTCTTACTTAGATTCTTTTCCCTACGGTTTTCAACTCCTATGATCATCTTTGTGACAAATTTTCCAATTTTTAATATTTGTCTTGTTACTCTTTATTAACTTGAACAATGAGATAATAGTTTTTTTTGGTTTATTATTATTATTATTATTATTATTATTATTATTATTATTATTATTATTATTATTATTATTATTAGTATTGAGTAGAGTACATGGAATGATGGAATAAGTGTTTTGATGTGATAAATGCTCCACTGGATTTGATGTTGTAACATATAAATGTTGATATTAATGTTAGTGAAGATGGGCTATTAATGTTGATATTAATGTTTTTATTTTATTTCGAATGAGCTAGTGATATATTACTAGTAGGTGATTGATAAAGATTTGGAATGGATCGGGAATGGATGGTTATTGATCGTTTGGATCCCAGATATAGGAAGGGGGTAGACGAGTTTGTTACATATGCTATTGATCATGTAGAAAACGTTGATGAAATTTATCGTCCATGTGTTAAATGTGGAAATAATTCCCAATTTTGTGCATATAATTCCAAACTTCAGGAGCACCCCACATACACAAATGACCCATTCCATTAGCATTAGCATTAGGATTCCAAACAGCAGCAGACTGATGCTGATGCTGGTGCATAGAGGAGGAGGAGGAGGAGACAGATGAGGGTGCAGAAGATATGACAGAAGCAGCGACGAATTCCACGCAATTGACTAACTCCATTAATGGAGCTTGAGAAACCTGAAGCTTTCTGCTACACCAAGGTGTAAATATAAGAGTGATTCTTATTGATCAAATGTATGTGTGTGAATGAATCAATAATACAATGAATTGTGTTAGTGACTTAGTTCTATATATATACAAATGTTTGTTAGGCTAACTAACTAACTCCACGTCAGTGATGATGATTGGCTAGTATGATCCACAGTAGTTAGCAGCAATAGTCAGTCAGCAGCATTATCATCAATACCCCCTCCTCAAGGAGGACTTGGAGGAGAATCGACAAGTCCGAGCTTGAGAGAAAGATAATGATGCTCCTGATGTCCCAATGCTTTAGTCAGGATATCAGCAAGTTGGTCATTAGTAGAAACATGAGAAGTAGATATCAAACCGTCTTGTATCTGTTCACGAATGTAATGACAATCGACCTTAATATGTTTGGTCCTCTCATGAAAAATAGGATTCTCGGCAATATGTTGAGCCGCCTTGTTATCACAGTAAAGAGTGATCGGTAGAGGAACAACAATTTACATCTCCTTGAGTAATTCATTTAACCAAACGATTTCACTCGATGTTTGACTCATACTGCGATACTCAGACTCTGTACTGGACTTACTAACAGTGGGCTGCTTCTTGGTCTTCCAAGATATCAAAGATCGCCCAAGAAATACACAGTAACAAGTAACCGACCTAGCAGAGAACTCGCAATTAGCATGATCTGCATCACAGTAGCTGGATAACGACATGGAAGATGCAGCAGGGTAAAATAAGCCCAAATTCATACTGCCTTTGAGATACCGAATGATATGGAGGGCAGCTTGAAGGTCAGGAAACCGTGGTTCCGCCAAAAACTGACTAAGATGCTGCACCCCAAAAGAAATATCAGGACGAGTCAAATTAAGATAAAGCAACCTGCCTACAAGACGTCTATAAACCTCTGGACTGGAAAGGAGATCACCATCATCCGTGGATAATTTCAGACCAGTAGGAAGAGGAAACTTGGCAGGATTGCAGTCCTCCATGTGAGCATCTCTGATAATGTCAGTAATATACTTGCGTTGGTTAAGAAGAATGCCAGTGCTTGATCGTGCAACTTCAATTCCCAAGAAGCATCTTAATTGACCAAGATCCTTGATCGTAAAAGCATGATCCAAAGATTGCTTAATAGCTGCAATTTCAGATTCATCATTCCTAGTAATGATCAAATCATCAACATATACCAAACCGAGAACGAAACTCGTCGCAATATTACCCTTTGTGAAAAGAGAATAATCCGATTTTGCTTGAATATAGCCATGTTTTGACAAAAACTTGGATAGTTCATTATTCATTGACGAGAAGCTTGTTTAAGACCATATAAAAATCGTTTTAACAAGTAGACATCATCTGTAGCACCCTTATTATATCCTTGAGGCTTCTTCATATATACTTCTTCATCAAGAAAACCATGGAGAAATGCATTGTTGATGTCGAGTTGGTGTAATTTCCAACCCTTGATAGCAGCAATCGCAATTAAAGTCCGCACAGTTGTTAATTTAGCAACTGGACTGAAAGTATGAGTGTAGTCTTCACCTTCAATTTGACTGAACCCCTTAGCAACAAGCCTAGCTTTATATCTCTCCACAGATCCATCAGGATTAAATTTGACCTTGAACACCCACTTGGCACCTATAGCTTTCTTGCCTGAAGGAAGCTTGGTGAGAACCCAAGTATTATTTTGATCTAAAGCAGATAATTCTTTATCCATGGCCTCAACCCAGAGAGGATCAAGAGCAGCCTGTGAATAAGAAGATGGTTCATAAACTTGAAGAGAATTGCAGCAAGACCATTGGTAATCAGGAGAATATCCACCCAATTGTAACGAAGTGGCTAGAAAAGCATATGCAGGTGCAAATATCGCATTAGCATTGGCCGATGGAGTTGCAGGATGAAGCAGTGATGAAGGCACATCCTTGTAGATGAACCCCTGAAGCTTAGTGGAAACGTGCTTTACCCTGGTGGATTTCCTCAGCGGTTGCACAATATCAGCAGTAGCAGATGCATCAGGAGAATCCGTGGATGAGGAAGAAGGCTCAGAAAAAGACTCATGAGATGTCTCGTGGTCTTCCTCAGCAGCAGAAGAAACAGGCGGTATAACAACAGGACTAGAATTCGAGTCTTCTGTGCATAAAGTCCGCATATCAGCAAGAGCAGGCATGTGAACAGACGAGGGGACTGGAATAATGCTAGTCTGAACCTGGAAATCAGGGTGATAAGGAAACAACATCTCTTGGAAAATCACGTCTCTGTTGACAAAAATCTTGTGAGCATCCATATCATACAGTCTATACCCCTTCTGCCCCATGGGATAACCAAGAAATATGCACCTAATTGCCCTATTTTCGAACTTATCTCCATCTTTCTTAGCTGCATAACAGAGACAGCCTATAACACGAAGATGGGAATAGTCTGGTTTAGAACCAAATAACTTCTCATGAGGTGTAGACCAGTTCAGTACTTTAGAAGGCATTAGGTTTATGAGATGAGTAGCTGCAAGAATTAGCTCCCCCCAAAACATCTTTGGTAAAAAACCTTGAATTCTTAATGCCCTAGACACCTCAAGAAGATGACGATGCTTCCGTTCGACCCTCCCATTCTGTTGAGGGTTCCCTGGAATAGACTTCTGATGTATAATGCCATGACTAGAAAACAATTTATGGCACTGATACTGCACTATCTCAGTCCCATTATCACTCCTAATGATTTTAACTTTGGAGTTAAATTAGGTAGAGACATAAGATAGAAAAGAGGACATTATCTCAGGAGCCTGTTCTTTACTTTTAATTAAGATAGTCCAGGTTGTCCTACTAAAATCATCTACCAACGTGAGAAAATATGAAGCTCCTGAGATAGATTTGACCCGTTAAGGGCCCCAAAGATCGACATGGATTAAATCAAAAGGACTGTGAGTAGTGGTAGAACTAATTGGAAATGGGCTTTTGTGATGTTTAGCGAGAATACAAGTATCACAATGGAAATTGTTGCCATTATCAGGAATAGGCATTACATGCTTTAGAGTATTCAAAGAAGAATGACCCAGTCTAGAGTGCAGTAAAACAAAATCATCAGTCTTAACAGCCAAAGAAAGACTAGTACAATTATTATGAGAAGTAGTACTAGTGCGCTGAAAGAACTGGTAAACACCTCCTCTCTTGCTTCCAGAATATAGGACCTCCTTAGTGGAAGGATCCTGTATATGACACGAATTAGAGTCAAATAGGGCAACAAAATTGGTGTCACCCAATAATCGACCCAAAGACAGCAAGTTGTGTTTAAAATCAGGCAGATATAAGACATTCTATAATGACAGTTTGTCAGTAAGAATTATTTCACCGACATGGGTGACAATCTTGACTTGGCCATCAGGAAGATGGACAGTAAGGGGCTTATGCAGCATATGATATTCCTTGAATAGAGCAAGATCGAAACACATGTGATCCGAGGCTCCTGAATCAAGGATCCAGGTATACAAAGGAATACGAATACTACTAGCAGCGGAATATGCAAGGACGGTACCTGAAAAGTTTGGTCCTGCGACCTCTGGTTGAGATTGAGGCAGATTCTGCAACTTAAAGAGCTCTTTAGCTATAGCTTGGATAAAGACTGGATCAATAGAAGGATCCTGTGGTTTGGATGCAACGACCTCACATGGAGTATCTGCTTCAAAATCATGAGCCTCCTCAACATTTGCAGCAAATCTACGTGAAGAACTACCACCAGATCCAGATGCAGCGGCCTGTTGCTTCTTAAGTTTCTTAAAATGCCAGTAGTATTTGTGGACATGACATAGGTCCACCCCGACGCGGCCACGCGCAGGTTTGGGTAGGCGAATGAATCTCCATATGAGAAGGATCGAATTGAAATTTAGGTCTTTGTGGACTCGCCACCGAATTTTGTGGTTATTCGGAACCGTTCGAGCCCACTCTATGTCGTAGTGGGCCGTATACAAAATACGGCCCATTTCCGATGTCAGAGTTTATTGGGCTCGTCCCTTTGCATATCGATATAGATGCCGACTTGAGCGGTTAATCGTATATTGAATGACTCTCGTGCGCCAACGGTTTCGGGCATCCGGAAACCGAGGTTCTGAGTAAGGGGTGAGGGTACGTGTTGGGAAGCCCACAAAGGACACCCAACCCCGCCCGCACATTAGCGGCCTCTACTAAGAACTCGAATGACTTTCTAATACGCGTGCTAGTAAAACGGGAAAATGATATGCAAAGATTTATTTTCCCTAAACATGCGAATGTAATTGAAAGGGTTTCTAAGTCAATTTAATGCAACTAAAATTAACGTCCAAGTTGTATTGTAGCATGCGGGTTCATTTAGTATAATAAACGAATAATAATTAAATTGACAAAAGAAACAGAAAACGCGTTAGTAATGATATAACGATATAACGAACAATAACGGTTTGCAAATATTGAATTAAATTGGGAAGATGCAAATATGATGATGCATGATTTGAAAAGATAGTATACACGTGATTAATTATGCACATGTTGACCTAAGTCGTAAAATACTATCGAGTTTGAAAAATAGAATAATGTACGACTCCTGCTTGAGTCGTTATGAGGCCACTCGATCGAGTGGTCGATGGACTCGATCGAGTGGACCCTAAAAAAAACGATTCTGTTTTGCGTCAAAGACCGTACTCGGCCGAGTTATTGACTAACTCGGTCGAGTACATGGCCACTCGACCGAGTCACTGTGAGACTCGATCGAGTGGGTGTTCTGATGAGCATTCTGACCCGATTTTGAGGTGCCACTCGACCGTGTGGGCTAGGCACTCGGTCGAGTGCCCTCTGTACGAATTAAAATTCGTTTGTAAAAAAAACGTGTTTTATGTCGAAAATCGTTTTAAGTAGGTCGTTGCTATAAAATTAAATTTCCTCCGCGTTTAATAATGTCATAATTCTAACGAATTGTTTTGACAATTATTTTAGCCTCAACGGAAATTGCGTTTTGAATTGATTTTATGTGATTTAGGAGAATTGACTATTTGATTAAATAAAAAAAATAAAAAAAAATTGATTCCCTCGACTTCTCCGACATCGAATAAATCCCTAGGGATTGTGATGTCGGATCCGTGTCAACGGGTTTCGACCCTTGTTAAAGATTGATTTGAAAATTGATGGATGCAAGATGGATGATGACGAGAAATAATAATGAGTTATTGTTTAAGTTAACTCATCTCAATAATCAAATAATCGGGGTATCGGAATAAGCGACCGGCAACGCTGTGTGCAGTACACTTGTATATTCGGGTTTCCTTATTCCGATATCCCTCTCATTCGACACAAATTGATAAGTATTTTAATGTTTTGATGCTAACAATATTACCGATGTTATGATGTAATAATGATAACGAGGTAAATAATAATAATAATAATCGTACTAATAATAATAATAATAAAGATAATAACGTAATAATAGTAGTAATAATAATAATAATAACGTAGTAATAATAATAATAGTAAACGTAATAATAATAATAATAATAATAATAATAATAATAATAATAACGTAATAATAATAATAATAATAATAATAATAATGATACCGTAATAATAATAATAATAATAATAATAATACTAATAAAAATAATAATAATAATAATAATAATAATAATACCGTAATAATAATAATAATAATAATAATAATAATAATAATAATAATACCGTAATAATAATAATAATAATAATAATAATAATAAACATAATAAAAGGAATAAAAAAAAAGGTGAATAACGAGAGAAAAAGGGAAAAGAGAACGAGGTTTGTCACCCTCAACCTACATGTTCTTGTCTCGGAATAAGGCTCGTAAACGCGGCTATGACACGAGAGTCTTCGAGGTATATGGAGGCTAAGTTGTGGTGGCTCGGGTTGAATTCCTAAAGCTAGGTTTAGGGTTTGCTAAAGTCGATTTTCCTAGGGTTTGTCTAGGGTTGCTTGAGGATGCACCGGGATTAGGGTTGTGAAGGTGTTTAGGGTTTGTAAAGGATTGTAAAAGATTAGGGTTTGTAAGAGGTGTCTAATTGTGTGCATGGGAGGGTGCTTATATAAGAAAAGCTAGGGCTCCGGTTTAGGGTTACTCGACCGAGTAGGAGGCCAACTCGGTCGAGTGGCCCGTTATGCCAGCCGCCGGGCTCAAAGTCGGCCCACTCGATTGAGTGGATTGGTCACTCGATCGAGTGGCCTAGATGGGTCGCACGAGTCTTGTTTTGGACCTTGACCTCGATTGCTTGATGGGTTTTGTGTTTGACTTGGACTTTTGATGGTTGTATGGTTGTTTTGTGTGTCTCGGAAACGACTTTGACCGGGGTTGACCCAATCGTGAAAAGTCGGTTTTAATTCCGGTGTCGGTTTTGGCCCAAATTAGTCTTGTTTGACTCGGAATGATCCACTGGGCCTGAATTGAAGGTTGATTTTATGAGATTTGTACTCTGTAAGTGTGTTAGCCAGCGATTAATGGATTTGAGCCCGTATCCGAGCGCGTAGAAACATGTTAGCGTCCGATCATCATCGGGTGATTTTTGGAAACTGCCATAGACACCTGGCAGTCAAATGCGGGTGTCTACAGAGCCCCCACTCTGACTGAGGCTTGGACAGGGCGAAAGTCAGAGTAGCTACCAAGTCCGTTAAGACCTGGTAGACTTCCGTTCGGGTCATTTATAGTCCGTTGGACTCGCGTAAAGGGCTCGCCAGCCATACGGCGGAGATCATACCTGCGCTCCGTGGGGACTTTGGGCTTGTTACGTAAGCCCTGGGTGTGCCTGTGTGTTGGCCCATCCCGTGCTATCCCGAAAAAATGCTGTTGGGGAGATTTGATTGGCTTGCATGTCTTGCTGGGGTCGTACCTGTATTAGTTACACAAAATGCATGCAACACGTAGGTAGTAAAAATGACTCGTGCTGGGGAAAACGACCTTTTGAATTTTTGAAAATTTTGAAATTTGAAAATTTTGAATTTTTGAAATTTTTGTCATCGACTCCTAAAGAAATTAGGAAAGTTCGGGATGATTATTTCCACACTAGTATCGAGACTAGGCTTGTGGCTTGATTCTGTTTGCAAATCTCGGTATTCGATTTGGGTTTCAGACTCATATACCAAGTGGACTAAAGCAGGTGATGCTAAAGCCCGAGCTGCTTTGAAGGTGGATGAAGCCTTTGACCTGCTGAAGAGAGAACAGGCTAAAGACAACAGGGGGTTCTTTGATGAGGGAGACACTCCAGCTACTCTAGTCTGTCTAATGTCGGGGCAAAAGAAGAAGGCTAAGACTCAAGCTAAAGGGTCCGGTGCTAAAGGTGCTCGGGGGAAAGTGAGCCCCCAGACAGACTTGGAAAGGAGACTGGGCCCTATGCTAGCCGTGCAGGACCGACTTGGCCCACGGGATAGGCTACCTGAGTATGTGCGGGCCCGACTTGGGCCGAAGACTGTGATTGAAGACCCGTCGTCAAAGAAGCGGGCCCGTGCTAAGGAGGTTCCCCTTGTGATTAGGGAACGCTCATCCCCTCCTCGACGACCTCGGGCTCCCCACGACCCGAAGGACAAGGGAAAGGGGAAGATGCCCGGATATTAGTCTCCGTATTTTATTATTTGAATATTACTATTATTTTTTTGGTGTGATTTTTTGTAGTTTTGCCGTGTTTGGCGTTTTTTTTTGTAGTTCCCGAGTTTATCGAGATATTAACAAAAGACATATTATTTGAAACCGTTCCCGTCTTTTCGATATTGCAGTGGTTGTACCCTTTTGAGGGGTTGCCTACGTATCCACAATTAGCGGAATCAAACCAGACGTAGTTCAAAATTTGATTGATTTGATTTTTTTTTTGCAATTTTCGAAATACATCAAGATCATTGATTCGAGATGTGCGACGGTAGAATAATTAATTCTAACTTATTGACTTGTCTATAATTTTGAAAATTTATAAAAAGACAAAGTTTTATAAATTTTTTGCAAATGACATTGAGACAGGGGTTTATGGGTAGTAGCGCTTCAGCTGGTCCAAGTTGGTCGGGTTGACGAACTCGTTGCCATCCAGGTCCGTTAGCATCACCGCTCCTCCCGATAGGATTTTCTTGACTAAATATGGCCCAGCCCAATTGGGTTTGAATTTTCCCCTTGGGTCAACCGGTAGTAAGGCACGAACCGATTTTAGGACCAAATCTCCTTCTTTGATTTTTCTGGGCCTAACTCTTTTGTTGAAGGCCCGCTGGATTCTCTTTTGATATACTTGAATATTATTGAGGGCCCGGGATCGTCGTTCGTCCAAGAGGACTAGCGAATCGTATCGGGCTTGGACCCAATCTGCTTCGGGTACTTGGCTTTCAAGCAAAATCCTTAGGGATGGTACTTCTAGTTCGACCGGTTGGACTGCTTCCATTCCATATGTCAGATAATATGGAGTTGCTCCGGTTGCTGTGCGAATTGAAGTTCGGTATCCCCATAAGGCAAAAGGTATCTTGTCGGGTCAGTCCCGATAATTCTCCGCCATCTTTTTAAGTATGGTGACAATTGTTTTGTTGGCCGCTTCTACCGCTCCATTTGTTTGGGGTCGGTAAGGTGAGGATGTATGCCTTTGAATTTTGTATTTTGCCAGTAATGCAGTAGTTTCAGCTTGAAAGTGGGTCCCGTGATCACTGATAAATTCGTGCGGGATCCCATACCGGCATATAATCTTATTTTGGATAAATTTGGCCATGTGCTTGGCGTTCAAGACACGGTATGACTCGGCTTCTACCCACTTGGTGAAGTAGTCGATGGCCACCAAAATGAAGCAATGTCCTCCCGTCCCGGAAGGATGCACTTTCCCAATTATGTCTATACCCCATGTCGAAAATGGCCATGGTGATGTCATGGTATATAATAGGGAAGATGGCATATGTTGTACATTACCGAAGATCTGACCGTTATGGCAGTGCTTGACGTATAACTGGCAGTCTGTCTCCATGGTGTTCCAGTAATACCCGAGCTTCATGATATTACGGGATAGCATATGGGCGTTCATATGCGGACCGTTTTCACCGTCGTGGACCTCGGCCATGACCTTCTCGGCTTGAATTTTGTCGATACATAGGAGGAGAGCCCCCTGTGCCGTCTTTTTATACAGTTGCCCGTCATCAGTACGAACAAATTGGGTTACTAATCTTCGTAGGGCCTTTTTGGCCCGATTTTCAGCTCCCACGGGATATTCCCCCGTTGTCAGGTATGTTAAGACGGTTTGATACCAAGGTTCTGGGTCAGTTATTTCGATATCTTGAATGGCATGGACGTAGGCCGGCTCTGACCGCCTTTCAACACAGATTGGCATGCTTGTCAGGTGATCCGGGATGTTCAGTAAAGATGCTAATTTGGAAAGTGCATCTGCAAACTGATTTTCCTCTCGGGGTAGGTAAATATACTCGACTTTTTGGAATTGTTTCTCTAAAACCCGTACTCGCGCTTGGTAAGCCACGAGATTGGCGTTCCGAGTTTTCCATTTTCGGAGTGCTTGATTGATGACCAATGATGTATCGCCGTGGACCCGGAGGTTTGTTACCCCTAAATCAGCGGCGGCTTGCAACCCGTGAATGCATGCTTCGTATTCGGCTGCGTTGTTGGTCACGTCGAAGTCCAACTTGATGGATAAGGGAGTGTGTTCCCCTCGGGGTGAGATTAATAGAATTCCAACCCCAAATCCTCGGAAGTTGGATGCTCCATCGAAATACAGATCCCATGTCTCGGTATCGGTATGGAATATGTCCTCATCAGGAAAGGCCCATGTATCAGTGTGGCCTTCCTCGGGTATTGGGCTATCAGCGAGAAATTCGGCAACTACCCGGCCTTTGATGACTTTTAATGGTACGAACTTGAGGTCGAACTCAGATAACATTAAAGTCCATCTTGACATCCTGCCGTTGAGGATGGGCTTCTCGAATAAGTACTTGATTTGATCCATTTTGGATAAAACCTGTACCTCGTGGCTAAGCATGTAATGTCGGAGCTTTTTAGTGGCCCAAACCAATGCTAAACACGTCTTTTCGAGCATTGTGTATTTGCACTCGTACTCGAGGAACTTTTTACTGATGTAGTAAATAGCCTGTTCTTCTGAATCAACTGTCTGGCCCAGCATAGCCCCCATGGCTGTCTCGGTTGTTGTTAGATATAACGACAAAGGTAAACCGTGTTGAGGTGACATTAATACCGGCGGAGCAGACAGAATCTCCTTGATTTTGTCAAAAGCCATTTGACATTTGTCGTCCCATAGTACCCGTTCTTCGATTTTTAGCTTTTTGAAGATGGGCTCACATACCATGGTTAACTTCGAAATGAAACGGCTGATGTATTGGACTTTCCCAAAAAACCCCCTTATTTCCTTTTCGGTCTTGGGTGGCTGCATCTCGGTGATGGCTTTGATTTTAGCTGGGTCGACCTCGCTGCCGCGTTGGCTAACGATATGGCCCAGTAATTTGCCTGACGTTACCCCAAAGCTGCATTTTTGTGGGTTTAGTCTCATGTTGTACTTACGTAGTCTGGTAAAGAACTTTCTTAGGGCCGTGATGTGCCCGCTTTGGTCTTTAGACTTAACGATCATATCGTCCACATAGACCTCCACTTCCTTATGCATCATGTCGTGCAATAAGGTGGTAGCGGTCCGTTGATAAGTGGCTCCTGCATTAATCAGCCCAAATGGCATGACGGTGTAACAGTAAGTACCCCAAGGTGTGATGAAGGTAGTCTTACTCATATCCTATTCTGCCATTTTAATCTGATTGTATCCGGCATACCCGTCCATGAATGATAGGAGGGCATGGTCGGCCGTATTATCCACCAAAATGTCGATGTGTGGTAACGGAAAATCATCTTTTGGGCTGGCCTTGTTTAGGTCCCGGAAGTCTACGCATACCCGCACCTTGCCGTCCTTCTTGGGTACCGGCACGATGTTTGCAACCTAGTCTGGATATTCAGACACTTGTATGAAACCCGCTTTGAATTGTTTATCGACCTCTTCTTTGACTTTAAGAGACCATTCGGGCTTCATTCTTCTGAGTTTTTGTTTAACCGGTTTGCACCCATCTTTGATGGGTATTCGGTGTTCTGCTATTTCTCGATCTATTCCCGGCATGTCCTTGTAGGACCATGCAAAGACGTCTTTAAATTCTAGGAGGAGGTCCGTGAACTGTTGTCTCTCCTCTGGATCTAAAGATTGGCCCAACTTTAGCATCTGGGGCTCTAAAGTGGTTCCCACGTTGATGGACTCGGTTTCTTCGATTACCGGATCTCGGGATTCCCTTTGCTCGAGCTGCTCGACCAGATGTTGTGGTAGAGGTACCTGTTCGTCGGGTTTCTCAATGTCATTGCATATAAAATTTTTGAAATTGAGAAAATTTTGGAAATAAGACAAGTCGTAAGCAGAACGGTGTTCGTTATTATTAATGGTAAATTTGGAAAATAGCTCGAATAGAGCTGCCATCTGATCGTTGGTCAGTGGCGGGATAGGAAGAGGTCTTGGAACAGACCCCGAGACCTCGGTGGCTAGGGGAAGAGGGATTACAGACTCGACTCCAGCACCAGACCCTCTAAACCTGGACTCAGACTCCGACTCTGACTCAGACTCGGACTCAGACTCGGTATCCGGCATGTCTCCTTCGCCAACGGTTAGCTTGTAGACCCGTCCTTGACTGTCGGTCCATTTTATAGTCTTCCTCCAAGCCCTTGTCTCGGTGTTGGCGCGGACCTCGGTAATGAGCTTGGTTGGGTCGAACCGATCGCTGCGGAGGATCAAGTTGACCAAGTCATCTTTCGGAGCAGGGACAATCTTGTCTTCTCCAAATAAGAGCCCCAGCACGGGCTCTGAGTCGCTCTCCCTTTTCTCGGACTCATCCTGGATAACGGTGAATATGTCATCGGGGACGTAGTTGCATTCCCGAGCCGTTTTGGTCTCGGGATATGTGATGGTGGGTCGGTAGAGGCCCACTTGGATGGCTCCAAAAACTGGAGTGACAAATTTGATTGCAGAGGCCCGGCCCACATTCTCCGAGCTTATAATATATCTCAATCCGATTCGGGACTCTGCGCTGTCTAGGACCTCGATGATCTTCCCCGCCGGAAGATATGGTCTTGAGGTAGCTCCGGGTAGGTAACCCAGATTTTGTAGCATCGTGTCGATGCTAGGGGCGAAGTAGGGCTTGAAAAGATATTCTTCTTCAATCATACCCACGAAATCGAAACCTCGTGGTTCGGCCCGGTTTGTGGCGTTGCAGCTCGCCACGGTCATCGGTGTTGCCTCCAGTGTTATTATACCGTCTTTAAGTGGCATCTTGACTTTTCGGTGGAGGGTAGATGTCACGGCCTTGACTGCGTGGATCCAAGGCCTTCCTAACAAGAGGTTGAATGATGAGGTGACATCTATCACCTGGAATTCTAGCTCCTTTTCGATTGGGCCCGTTATGATCTTCAGTTTAACGGCCCCGACGACTGGTTTTGGGCTTCCATCGAAAGCCTGGATAGTTTGTGCCGTTGGGAGATAATTGGCATCAGTGATGCCGAGGGCCCTAGCGGTCCTTAATGGTAGGACATTCACGGCTGATCCGTCGTCAATAAGGGTCATCGGGAGGTACTTACCCTTGCAGATGACCGTAATATATAGGGCCAGGTTATGATTGGGCCCAAATGGAGGTAGATCAGCTTCAGAGAAGGTTATGAGTGGGCCTTCTTCTTTGGATTTGCCCTTAAGGTAGGGCATGATGGTGGCTACCATTTCAGCGGGGGTAGCTTCTGAGTCGACCTTGATTTCATCGAGAGCCTTAGTCAGTGCTTCCTGATGAGCCTGTGAGCTAACCAGTAGTTGCCATATGGTTAAGTCAGCTCGAACCCTCTTCATTTGTTGGACCAAGGCCGTGTCATTGCTTGGTTCCTCGGAGGTCGGTTCCGTCCTGGCAGGTTCAGTGACGGATGCAGGAGTGGCGCGCCCAGCAGTGGCGAGGTGGTTGGTGGCTAAAGCCTTGGATTTGGCTTTTCGGACTTCTTCGAGGGTAATAGGGACAGCCTCCCCTTTGGCTAGGTATACGTCGTCCTCTTCATCGAACCATATCCCATTAATTTGTGGGATAGAAGGAGAAATGAGGTGAGAACAATCGATTACCTCCCCCGTGAATATTGCGTGAGCACTGAACGGGTTGTCTTTGTTGCTCGGCTTGTCTCCGGGCAACGGGATTTTCCCGCTCTCAATAAGATCTTGGATTAAATGCTTTAACTTCCAACATTTTTCAGTATCATGTCCGTTGCCCCGGTGATACTGACAGTAGGCTTGAGCATTGTAATACTTGGACCTCTTCTCTGCTGGAGGCTCTGGAGTTGGGCCTATTGGTTGAATCAGACCCTTTGAAGATAGCCTTTGTAAGGCATAAGTATAGGTAGTCCCTATATCTGTGAATACCCGATTCGGTGTATTCTTTTTGGATGAGGTGTCGAGTAGATTTACCTCATCAAAGATGCTGCGGGCTGCAGCTGCAGGTGTGGGCTTGTTTGTGGATGAACTAGCCCCTTGATAGCCCTTGGTAGAGGCCTTAGTCAGGCTCTCCAACCTCAAATCATCTTCGATCCTTGTGCCCATTTCAGTAAGGACAGCAAAGTTTGGGATAATAGCATACCGGAGATGGACCCGGTAGGATGGGAGTAGATTCTTGACGAAGGCTTCTACTAGGGCCTTTTCGCCGGGCTTGTCGACTAGCTTCACACTTTCGGCCCTCCATCTTTGCAGATATTGTGTGAACCCTTCTTTGGGCTCCTGGGCCATTACCTCCAGAGTACGCATTGTAGTCTGGATTTCAGTGTTATCGGCGTAATTCCGAGCAAACTCGGTCGCCACATCGTCCCAAGTCTTGTATTTCTTGGGGTCGAGCCTGTAGAACCAGGCCTTGGGGTGTTTCTCCAGAGAGGAGGGGAATAGGTGCTTGAACATTGTTGACTTCACCCCCTTGACTGCCATGAAGTCTTTGAAAGCCCGGATGTGATGGACCGGGTCTTCAGTACCCTCAAACATAGGAAGTCCCGTTAAGTTGAGGTTAGCAGGTAGCTCGTTATCCAAAGGCGAATAAATACGAGCATTCTCGGTGTGGATCGAGTTGTTCGTTGATAGATGAACTTGTTCCTCGAGCCTACGAACGATACTGACCAATTCGGCCATAGGCCCATTGGGCTCAGCTCCTTCGACTGGGGCCGCTTTTTCCACGGCACTTAGGCGGGTGACTATCGCTGCTTGGTTAGTCTGGATGGAGGTTAGTTGACTCTCGAGCTTAGCTTGTGCGTCCTTCAACTCGTCCATCTTGCGTTGGTGTCGGGTTACGGGTGGCCTGTCTGTAAGAACACCACGTAATTAGAAACTAGCCCAAAATCCCGAAGTAGAAATTACATCCCGAACAAGACTAAAAGAGGAAAATGACTCGGAAAAGACACCTAGACGGGCGACTTGTGAAATGTGGGCCTTCCTTAGGATTCGGCGGATGGGCCTAGTCCTGTTCGAAGGAAGGTTCACGTGAGACATCCCCAGACTTTTGGACTCGATTGTGTTGACGGGCCCTCCTTTGTAGGAGTTTGTCCTACGTAGGTGGGCCTTGCCTTAGTCTGATAAGGCGGACTGGGAAGGGGAAGAAACTCGTGATGTAAGATCGACAGAGTTTCGACGCTATAGACCTTGACAACTTAAGACACGACCCGACACTGCTAAATACGGGAAGTCCTAGAAGTGGAAGGTTTTGAGAATTGATGGTGTTTTGAAAAGGACCGAGTAAACTCGGTTTGAGGACCCAATTTCCGAAACGAAAAGGGGTATTGGGCCGAGGATTTTGAAGGTTCGAAAGTATTTTCGAGTTTTGAATCGGGTAGCATACCGTCCAGAAAATAGGCTATTTTGAGTAAAATCATAAGTCCTAAATTCGGTATATGTCCCGGGTTTTGAAATTGAATAGTTTGAAAAAGATGCAATCTTTGAAAAAAGACGGTTTTTGAAAACGACTCGGAAACCAAGTAGCACGTAGTCACACAAGCATTATAACGACGCCATGTATGCTCTATACTAAGTCTCGGTCGGTCTAAAGAGGGTCTATACCAGTGTACATAGTCTAGACGTTGATCGGGACGGACTTCCTAAGTCGAGTTGATCTTAGAACATGCCGTGAAACCCACTCGAATCGACTATGGACACCTTTCGACATATCCATATTGGAGTACATCGACGGTATAGTGGGACGTCGGTCGCGAGTACCGGCCCGGGAAAATATGGGTTATGCATGAACCGTAAAACTAACACGCGTATTGTATTCGTCAAACGATTTCTATTCGAGTCTCACCCTGAGGATGCCGATGGTAAGTCACGCATCAGTTAATCCCCAGCGGAGTCGCCAAATTGTGGACATGACATAGGTCCACCCCGACGCGGCCACGCGCGGGTTTGGGTAGGCGAATGAATCTCCATATGAGAAGGATCGAATTGAAATTTAGGTCTATGTGG
This sequence comes from Agrostemma githago, assembly GCA_958450325.1. Lineage (NCBI taxonomy): Eukaryota > Viridiplantae > Streptophyta > Magnoliopsida > Caryophyllales > Caryophyllaceae > Agrostemma > Agrostemma githago. The sequence continues at coordinate 8,125,384 of OY288254.1, read as the reverse complement.
AGTCGCCACCGAATTTTGTGGTTATTCGGAACCGTTCGAGCCCACTCTATGTCGTAGTGGGCCGTATACAAAATACGGCCCATTTCCGATGTCAGAGTTTATTGGGCTCGTCCCTTTGCATATCGATATAGATGCCGACTTGAGCGGTTAATCGTATATTGAATGACTCTCGTGCGCCAACGGTTTCGAGCATCCGAAAACCGAGGTTCTGAGTAAGGGGTGAGGGTACGTGTTGGGAAGCCCACAAAGGACACCCAACCCCGCCCGCACATTAGCGGCCTCTACTAAGAACTCGATTGACTTTCTAATACGCGTGCTAGTAAAACGGGAAAATGATATGCAAAGATTTATTTTCCCTAAACATGCGAATGTAATTGAAAGGGTTTCTAAGTCAATTTAATGCAACTAAAATTAACGTCCAAGTTGTATTTTAGCATGCGGGTTCATTTAGTATAATAAACGAATAATAATTAAATTGACAAAAGAAACAGAAAACGCGTTAGTAACGATATAACGATATAACGAACAATAACGGTTTGCAAATATTGAATTAAATTGGGAAGATGCAAATATGAGGATGCATGATTTGAAAAGATAGTATACACGTGATTAATTATGCACATGTTGACCTAAGTCGTAAAATACTATCGAGTTTGAAAAATAGAATAATGTACGACTCGTGCTTGAGTCGTTATGAGGCCACTTGATCGAGTGGTCGATGGACTCGATCGAGTGGACCCTAAAAAAAACGATTCTGTTTTGCGTCAAAGATCGTACTCGGCCGAGTTATTGACTAACTCGGTCGAGTACATGGCCACTCGACCGAGTCACTGTGAGACTCGATCGAGTGGGTGTTCTGATGAGCATTCTGACCCGATTTTGAGGTGCCACTCGACCGAGTGGGCTAGGCACTCGGTCGAGTGCCCTCTGTACGAATTAAAATTCGTTTGTAAAAAAAACGTGTTTTATGTCGAAAATCGTTTTAAGTAGGTCGTTGCTATAAAATTAAATTTCCTCCGCGTTTAATAATGTCATAATTCTAACGAATTGTTTTGACAATTATTTTAGCCTCAACGGAAATTGCGTTTTGAATTGATTTTATGTGATTTAGGAGAATTGACTATTTGATTAAATAAATAAAATAAAAAAAAATTTGATTCCCTCGACTTCTCCGACATCGAATAAATCCCTAGGGATTGTGATGTCGGATCCGTGTCAACGGGTTTCAACCCTTGTTAAAGATTGATTTGAAAATTGATGGATGCAAGATGGATGATGACGAGAAATAATAATGTGTTATTGTTTAAGTTAACTCATCTCAATAATCAAATAATCGGGGTATCGAAATAAGCGACCGGCAACGCTGTGTGCAGTACACTTGTATATTCGGGTTTCCTTATTCCGATATCCCTCTCATTCGACACAAATTGATAAGTATTTTAATGTTTTGATGCTAACAATATTACCGATGTTATGATGTAATAATGATAACGAGGTAAATAATAATAATAATAATCGTACTAATAATAATAATAATAAAGATAATAATAATAACAGTGGGCAAGGGGTCCATAGCAAGGATTTCACCACGAATGTGCTCATATCTCTTATGGAGTCCCATAAGAAAATCGATTAGATTGTGAGTATTCTCTCTAGTGACCACTTTCTTGAGGACCTGACATGTACAAGAATCAAGAGCACCACAATCACATTGTGGTAAAGGATCTAGAGATCGCAAATTCTCCCAAAATGTCTTCAATTTGGCGTAATAATCAGCAACCGACATATCACCTTGAGTTGTTTGAGCAATGTCCTTTCTCAATTGATAAAGGAAAGGCGCATTTGATTGATTAAAACGCTCATCCAGTTCATCCCATAGATGCTTACTAGACGAGACATAGGAGAGAGTAGCAGCAATTTTGTCATTGAGAGAATGCAATATCCAATTCATAACAGTATAGTATGTCCTAATCCAATCCTGATATGTCGAATGATTTTCAGCAGGTTTAGGATAGGAACCAGTTATGAAACCTAACTTGTTCTTCGTGATAAGAGAAATACGAACTTGTCGCGACCAATGCAGAAAGTTTTGGCCATAGAATACATGAGGAGTTATTTGTAAAAGCACTTGATCATGAGAAGACAAGTATAAAGGATCTTTGTAAGCTGACGTATATGTTGCTTCAGGCATTTTCGCAGGAATGAGATTTTACTGAAGTTTTGCAGCGGAAATTAGGGATTCTAAGGGAATAATTCTCAATTAATCAAGCAAACTGAGATATGTTGATGATTTAATCAAACAAATTGATGATTACTTAATCTATCAACAAATTGAGTCTAAAATGTATGACAGAAAAGATTATGAATCACAGAAATAGGCAAAGGAACAGAGAAGAATTCTGAAGAATTAGCAAAAAAATCGATCGACGAAGAAAGAAAATCGCATAAGCTCACAGTGATGAGTTGTAGATTTTCGAAAGAAAACTTCGCAGAAATTGATCGAACAAGAAGGAGAATCGCATAAGCTCACAGTGATGAATTGCAGAGAAATTGAGCAGGAATCGTACTACTGCTCTGATACCATGACGAATTCCACGCAATTGACTAACTCCATTAATGGAGCTTGAGAAACCTGAAGCTTTCTGCTACACCAAGGTGTAAATATAAGAGTGATTCTTATTGATCAAATGTATGTGTGTGAATGAATCAATAATACAATGAATTGTGTTAGTGACTTAGTTCTATATATATACAAATGTTTGTTAGGCTAACTAACTAACTCCACGTCAGTGATGATGGTTGGCTAGTATGATCCACAGTAGTTAGCAGCAATAGTCAGCAGCATTATCATCAATAAGCAGGAACAATTCCGCTACCGGTTACGGCTATAATAGATGGTTCAGCCTGTTGAAGAAGCCACTGGATGGTCTCACCATCAGATTTATGACCCAATTCTCTAGTCAGCTGGAAATTCCTAGCATGCTGGCATCCTAATCCTTCTACCTCTTCCTTCTACTTTGGTGTGCCTATCTTTGTTTGAACTCCTTTTTGGTCCTAACTGCTGCTGTTTTTTCAATAGTTGGGTTTGATCTTGTTGTTTTTGTGGTACCAGAATCTGAAACAACGACAATTGGTTTGCGTGCGGGTACGGTGAATCCCTAGACCAGGAAAGGTGATGTTTTGGTTGAGTTTTCTACACATCCTGTGAATCCCTTATTACTGCTATGCTTTTGTATATGTCGACTTTTATGAATGAGAGTGTTGTGGTGACAGGACATAAGAATGGGGTGATTTTGGTTCATAGGGTTTGGGAGAATTTGATGGGTGAGGAATTAAACTCCGTTCAAATGGAAAAGCTAGCCCCCTTGGATCTTATATAGAATGTATGACATGCCCGCGGATTTTTTTTTTTCATTTGTACGACTCTTACACTTTGTTATACTTGTTGCAATGTAGTCGGCTCCTCATGCTCGGAAAACAGAGTGCGGTTATTACGTGATGAGATATATGATTGAAATTATCACTCGTTCTGATTAGAAGAGAACCGTCAATGAGGTAAGACTTGGGTTTTCACACTTTCTCTTGTTTCAATCATTTGTTTTATGCACATAATTGAAACAAAATAATTAGTTCATTTATATTATTGATTTTGTAGCATTTCAACAATATGATACCATATTCTCAAGAAGATATTGACGAAGTTCGTGGATTATGGGCGGATTATTTTCTCAATAATTCGTATATGATGCATCGGATTACCTTATGTGGACAAGGTGTTAGTTGGATTATGATTTTAGGTACTTTTGGACATGGATAATGATTTTATGTGTATCTTTTGGATTTTGGATGTTGGATAATGATCTTATGTATCTTTTGGATTTTGGATGTTGGATTTTATAAAAATGTAACTTCTTTTGTTCAATTATTCGCTATGGTATTCCTTTTTTATGGTTTGTTAATATGTACGTATTTCTGAATTATTATATAACATAAAATATGAATATGTATATAAGCACATATCTATATATACGTATTTTAGAAAACAGTTGTCTGTTATGTATATAGACAATTGTTGTTTTAGAAAAACAGTTGTCTATATACGTAATAGACAACTGTTGTTTACAAAAACAGTTGTTTATTAACCAATAGACAACTGTTTTAAAACAGATGTCTATGCTCAGAGTAATATACAACTCCAAACTACTCAACTGTTGTAAGTCAGTTGTCTATTGCAAAAAAAACAGTTGTCTATTTGATGTTTTGTAGTAGTGCGGGTTTCTGCGAGGGAGAATTTGAAGAGGATGATGCCGCTGAAAAAATCAGCGTTGAAGAGGATGATGCCGCTGAGGACGATGTGCAGGGTTCAGTTGACAGGAGTCCGACCGTAGTGTTGGCTCTACGGCAAGCAGCGGGGGCGACAACTGACGCAGGATTGGCTTCCAATGTGGAGGGAACGCGTGATGTAATGCCGACTCCGCCCGACGCGACAGTGAGTTATAGTCTTGAGAAGGAACTGAACAAAGCAGGGTGGTCTGTAGCGGACGCTGTTGCCACCACGCCTACAACGGCGGTAATCGTCACGAACGATGATCAGCGGACAGCCGAGGGCTCAGGGACCAGGACGCACCCCAGGGCACTACATCATCGGTACATATTCCACTCCGACGTGGCATTTGAATGCATGGATACGATTCCAGACAATTTGGGCTGCACGTTGGACTGTGGGAAAATATTGAGGGGGCAGTTTGTAATCTCTGGATTCATGTGCTCCAATATTGTCATCTTCTGGGATATCCTGCACGTACGGAAAGATGTAATCGACTACGTCTTTGACCACTCAACGCCACGTCCGACGGGGTACGTATTTATTGTGTTGCTCGTGTCGTTTTTTAAATGGATGTGCTAATCGGGACTTTGTTTGGTCTACAGCGAAATGCTGGTCGAGTTCACAGATTACGACTGTATAGCGAGGAGCAACATGCAGACGCTCGAGCCTGGCCTGCAGGTGATGAATAACGCCATTGACTGCTGGTGTAGGCTGTTGAACCAGCTGGTGTACGAAAAAAAAGCACCAAGAGTAACCAGTAGATGTTACTTCTCTCTTGGACATACGGTAGGTTCACCCCCCAATTTAGCTGTACAGTCGCGCACTATTGGCTGTATAGTCACACACTATTGTGTGTACAGTCACACATATTATGTTGTCCAGTCACCACTATAAACTGCGCAGTCACGCACTTCAGGCTGTACAGTCACGCACTTCAGGCTGTACAGTCACGCACTAGTTGCCGTACAGTCACACCTTTTACGCTGCACAGTCACACAATTATAGATGTGCAGTCACGCTCATGTCAAACACACACTAACTACATGTATTACAATCAATGCATGTGAGCAGTTCCCAATGTTGGCATTGTGGAAGAAAGGAGGCCAGGGCAACAGTCATGACGAAGAAATATTTTACGTGTGGAACGAGTGGATAAAAAACAGTTTCTCCGACTTTGCTTTGGACTCGGACATGGTATTACCCTGCGCATACTGTTTATTCGTAGTTATGTGCAGGATAATACCATGTCTGCCCATAATCCTGACACATTGTTTGCAGGTGTTCGTCCCGATCTTAACGGGTGACGAGGGCCACTACAGTTGCGCTTCAATACTGAGCAAATAGAGTACCTCGACAACAGGAAGTACGATAAAGATTTTACAAAGTTGCCTTACTATGGCATTGCTCGGACAGCGGTCAGGCCCTTTAAATTTAATATTAAATCAATTATGTGACGGCGAATGTGTTCACCACCTGATCCTGTTTGAACTTGTTTTACAGGCTAATAAGATGGGGGAGTTCATGGTACGACAAGGGCTGAAGAAAGGTGAGAAGGTCCATGCGTTTAAATTGGTAAACGTTCCCTTATCATGGCAGGGGGTGGGGTACTCCAAGAATGACCGCGGAGTGTACCTGATGATCCACATGATGCTGTACAATGGGTCCCCTTTCCACTGCTCCTTGGGGACAATGGCGGCCATGAATATGTGCAGGGCGGAAATCACGGCGACCCTTATACTGAGCGACGTGAACAGAATGAGGGACACTGTTTTGGAGAGAGTGGCAAAATTCGGAAAATACAAGGAAACGTTGGAGTCTGCCCATACGCATGAAACAACTCCTGTGAAGGAAACCACGAACAAGCGTCGGAGCAAATTACCGAAAACACCTGAACCCACCCCCCGATCAGTCCCAGAGGAAAGACAGTCGGCAATTAGGTCTCGGATACGGGGCTGTGGGGGTGGGTTGGGTTGCTCTTTGAACTAAGGGAGTCCTGACCCCAGCACCATTGTCATGTCGACCTTGTTTCGCCTGCACCGACTGCTGACGAGTAAGATGCCCATCCTGCGGAAGCACACCGCCGACTACTGCTTCCTTGACGATAATGGGTACGACGAAAGGTGAGTAACCGTCTTTGTTTACTGATACGAGTTGCATACTACACATACTGACCGGTGTCAAAAATCTCGCAGTGAACAATTAGGGTCCTACAGCACTCATGCGCAGCTGGAGAGACGTGACATTCAAACGCTATTGTCCAGAGATAGCATGAGCGCCGCTGTGCTGGAGTGTTGGTCGCACCTCATGAAATGGTGAGAATCAGATGACCACGGGCGTGGGTTATCCTCCCCCGCTGACCCAACGATGGCATGGTTCGGAATTCAACACATGGTATGCCCCAGTTACCTCTTACCTATCGCATTCAATAGTACAAATGACCCCCCATTCACATTAACTGAAAAGATGTAAAGTCTGTGTAATAGTTAGAAATAACCACAAAGTTCACTTAACACAGTCACACATGTTGATGTGTACAATCACATGTCATGAATTGCAGAGTCACACATGTTAATGTGTACAATCACATGGTAGATATTGCATAGTCACGGTCAGGGTCACTCGTGTTGAGGTGTACAATCACGTGATATAAAATGTACAGCCACGCACATGATGTAGTCTTGTATAGTCACAGTCTGTACGCTGCAAAGTCACACAGCTTAGTCTGTACAATTACACACTTCGCGATGTACAGTCACGCACATGATATAGTACTGTCTCGGGCCCCGTCACTGATGGCAACTAATATTCACCATCTGTTAGGACTCACTGACCCGTATAATGGAACGACCCGACTCAAGTACCTCTGCGGACGAAGACAGTGACGGTGTGTACGAAGCGTGGGACAGATTCATACAAGACTGCGCCGGGACATTCGACTTGAACGCCGAATTGTTGTTTTTTCCGGTGCATACTATGGGGCACTACGCGTGCATCTGCATCAACTTTAGAGATATAACAGTTGATATCCTCGATCACCAGACACACGCCCCAGGGTCGCATATGTTCCGGATGTCCAGCATAATAGTAAGTTGCACGCATATGCTTTATTTCACCTCGTCAATATTATACTGCTCCCATAAGTGCTGACGTTTACTATTAACTAATACTACATCAGCTGCAAGCATTGATCGACTACATAGACGAAAAGGGGCTGATTAAGAGCAGTCACATGTCAAAATTTACACATCGACAAGTAAAAATGGAATGACAGAGCGCCCGGAAGAACGATCCGGAGTCCGGCATTTTCTGCTTGATGCACATGTGCCTGTACGACGGTGCGCCGTTCACCCACCCTGATATTGGGACAAAGCTCGGGAGGCGTTACTTGTCGTTCGAGGTTGCGGCAGCCCTCGTACTTGCTGACATGAATGGAGCTCGTGAGGACGTGTTGCCGAAAATTCGTGCTTTCATGGCAGACGCGCCAAAGATATGGAAAGGAATCGATGAAAGTCGTAAGCTACGCAATATCGTGGAACAGAAGACCTCCACGAAACGTAAGACATGAATGTAGAGTGAAGTAAAAATACTTTTTGTGAACATAGAAAAAAATTTCATGTTGGAGTATCTTCTGAGTATCAAATGAATGACAACTCAGTATCAGGGTCGCATGTGCGATGTGATACAGTCACGCAACTTCTGACTCACAGTCACAGTAAAAACTCCGCAGAGTCATGGCAGACAACCACAAATTAACTAAATTCACTAGATTAATTTAACTTAATCACCCCCACATATGTCACCATCCATTTTCTTTTAGTTTAAATAATTCATAAGATGCATTTTGAATCGCCACATACAAACAACAAAATATTGGTTTTTCGACGCATGGTTCATGAATTACATTGTAAATTATATAGAGAAATAATCGTAAAAAATTTCAAAAAAACGATGTCGACGACGAATATTAAAAACCGAGCCGAGACTGTGAAGGGATGTTTGTGAGTCTCAATGAAACATTGAGAAACACAAACACCCACCTCAAACTCCTTACCCTAATTAATTGATGAGGATAAGCACCCCAACCTAACCCATTAAATTTTCACCCCCACCTACCCTATTCAACTTTCACCCCACCTTTACTGCCTAACCCATGCATTTTCAACCACCTATTTACTGCGTCCCCCTCTATAAATACCAACACATTTTTCACAACTCCACCACTTCAAACTTACAAAAAAATGGCAAGCAAGATAGAAGAAATCAGAAATTGATCGAGAAGTACGAGGGTTTATTGAATACCACTATGTCCACTGAATTAAAGGTCGTGCAGCAAGCCGCAACTGCAGTTGACGCGAGGAACTTCGTAGCGTCCATTGGCGATACACATAAAGAGGCAGAACTGGATAACTGCATCCAGTTCTTCATGAAGAGGTCTATGTACTGTTTCCGCGCAAGAAAGGGGTTCCAGCGCGACTTGGCCAACTTGAAGGAGATGCTTAAAAAGTACGAAGGTTAATTATGTATGGATTAAGATGTAGCGTTTAGTAACGAACTTTTTTATGTGTTTTAAGTTCTAATGAATGTTAAAATGTAGCGTTTAAATGGTATGCAATGGATGTTTTCCGCATTATGTCGTAGAATGTTTTCGGCGTTTAATGGTATGCAAGTATTATATGTTGTGTAAAAGATGGACTTTTTCTAATGTACAAATATTTCCATCGCTATTTCGCTATTTCTCTATTTCCTTCGCTATTTTTCTAATGTACAGACACATGGTGTATAGTCACAGTTCAACTATTTTTCTAAGTATGACTGTCACGTTATGACGGTGTGACTCTGCAAAAATATCAAACCAAACAAAATAATGTTCAACTGCATATTTTCGTGACTCTTCTCATTTAACAAACCAAATATATAGGGCTGTTAAGCTCTAATCTTACCTCCTACATGTTGCCCATTTTCAGGCATATGATCATCGTGTGGTTCTTCGAGGAACAACACCATTAGAGCATAAGGACGTACAGCAATTTACGAATTAGGGTTAAGTTATTCTGAATAATGGTATAGTTAGAGGGATGCTGTTTTATTTGGGATAAATTTCGAATTTGATTGAGAGCTTGGTGAGAGATTTGTGATGATTTTCAAATTTTGGTGAGGGAGTGAATTTTATTGATAGAAAGGGGGATAGATATGGTGACAGAAATGGTGATGGAATGCTATACTTTTGCCCTGCTGCTGTTTGCTGCTTGTCATTCACGGACATATTCTCCCTTTTTTTCTTTTTTTGATTAATCTAAGCCATCCATCCAAACCAAATCAAGGGCCAAAAACATAACTTCCCAACTTCCCACTTTTCACCAAACTCCCATGATCCCTTTTCTATATACTAGTTTGAGGGCCCGGCGATGCTCGGGCAGTGACGATGAGGTTCGAGTCATCACAAGGTTCGAAAAGTACGATTAGGTTCGAGTCATCACGAGGTTCGAAAAGTACATATTACGGCGCATGATACATTTTATATGTTATATATATATATATATATATATATATATATATATATATATATATATATATATATATATATATATATATATATATATATATATATATATATATATATATATATATATATATATATATATATATATATATATATAGAGGTGGGATTTGGTGTAAACACCAAATTTGGTGTAAATACGCTAACAATTCGGTCCGTTACATCTTGCAAGATCGACGGCCGAGATTAATTCTCAAAAGATAACAAAACCCCCAAATTTCCATTAGGCGTTTCTCTCTCCTCTCTTTCTCTCTCCTCTCTTTAGGGTTTGGTAAACCCCCAAATTTCCTCTCAAAAAAATTTTTCCCAAAAATTGATCATATCTTTCAAATTGAAACGCCTAATTAAACAGAAAATTGCTCAATCGTATGTTCCTATTGCTCAATCGTAAGATTTGATTATAGATTACTTCATTCAATTCATTCAATTTTCGGAAATTCGTTCAATTCATTCAAATTTCCAGAAATTTTATATGAAATTCGTTTTTGATGAGCATGAATTTCACTAAGCATGAACCTATTGTTGATGAACATGAAGGTAATATCGTTATACTTCAATACATATTTGTTTTTGAACGCCTATTCATTTTTTAAGGTAATTTATCACGACATATATTCGTTTTTGAATTCTTCCAGAATTCTTTATGATGAATATCGATTTCAACATAGAAGACATGAATCAACTTGAAGGTAATCTCAAAATTTTTAGAGTACTTGAATATATATGTTGGAATACTTGAATATGTATGCTGGAATACTTGAATATATATGTTGGAGTAACTGAGTATATATGTTGGAGTAACTGGAGTACTTGAATATATATGTTGGAATACTTGAACATATATGTTGGAATACTTGAATATATGTGTTGGAATAACTGAATATATGTCTTAAAGTAGTTGGAGTACATGAGTATATGAATCTCAAAATTTAATAGAGTACTTAAATATATGTGTTGGAATACTTGAATATTTATGTTGGAGTAACTGAGTATATGTCTTGGAGTAATTGACATACTTGAGTATACGTATACATTGGAGTACTTGAATATATGTTTTAGAATACTTTAATTTATATATGTTGGAGTACTTAAACATGTATGTTGGAATAACTGAATTGGAAGGTTAAAATAGGTATTTGAATCTACGGAATTTTAGAGTGCTTGAATGTATGTTTTTGCGTAATCTTGAATATATGCATTAGAGTACTCGAGAATATGCATTAGTGTACTTGAATTTGAATATTGGAGTACCTGTATATGTTTGCAGACATTCAATCAGTTGATAGCAACAATACAAAGTTCACAACAATGCTCAACACCAACTATTGAAAATAGCATGAATTCTCTAAGCTTGACTTGGACTCCGGGTGCCAACGACAATTGGATAAGGACGGTAGAAGATGAGCTCATGCCTAAGATAGAGAGATGTTTCAAAACTCATGAAGAATAGAATAGTTTTTATAAGATGTATTTCTTTACATGTGGTTTCAATCAACAATTAATGTTGGAGTAGTTGTTGTCGAACATAGGAATAACTGCTTATATGCATTAGAATAACAACGACATTAGAGTAATTGAAGATTAAAAATTTATTGATTCAATCAACTAGTAAAATGTTGGAGTAACTGTCGTCGAACATAGGAATAACTGCTTGTAAGCATTGGAATAACAACGACATTAGAGTAATTGAAGATTTAAAAATTGATTGATTCCATCAGCAATTGGTAAATGTTTGAATACCTATTGTCGAACATAGGAATAACTGCTTGTAACATTGAAATAACGACATTAAAGTAATTGAGGATGAATAATTGATTGATTCAATAAATAATTTGAATGATTGTTGGAATAATCAACAAAACATGTTGGAGTAACTGCTTAATTCTATACGTGTAATTACATATGGGATACGACAATTAAAATACGGCAAGTTCGACCATTTTGAAATGCGTCTTTCTGATATTCCGACACGGTAGATGTTTTGATATCTCTGAACTTGTGTTCTTGCATTGTTTCTTCATCATCGACTGCTGTAAAACAATATTAGTCGGTGAAAAAAATTTGAATATGTATGTTGGAATACTTGAATATGTATGTTGGAATACTTGAATATATGTGTTGGAGTAACTGAGTTTATATGTTAGAGTAATTGAATATATATGTTGGAATACTTGAATATATGTGTTGGAATACTTGAATATATGTGTTGGAATAACTGAGTATATATTCAAGTATTCCAGCGTATATATTCAAGTATTCCAAGGCATATATTCAAGTATTCTAATGAACGCATATATTTTGCATAAAATTGAACGAATTTCTGGAAAATTAAAACGAATTCAATGAAGTAATCTACAATCTAATCTTACGATTAAGCAACAAGAACTTATAATTGAGCAATTTTTCGGAAATCGAGCAATAGGAACGAATTTTCTACAAAAATTGCAATTTTAATCAAAAAATTGAATAAATTGAATAAATTTCTGGAAAATTATAACGAATTAATTAAAGTAATCTACAATCTAAGATTACGATTAGCAATAGGAACTTATAATTGAGCATTTATCCGGAAAAATTAAGCAATTCAATTTTGAGAGCAAAATTTGTAGAGAAAATTTGGTTACATGAGTATCAAAGAAAGAGAGGAGAGAGAAAAGAGAGGTAAGGGAGGGACTTTGTGAATGTTTTGTTCTCTTTTGAAGATTAAATCTGAACCATTGATCAAGTATTAGATCAACGGTCCAGATTGTTAGTATGTTTACACCAAATTGGTGTGTTTACACCAGATCCTATATATATAAAGGAGGAAGATACAATAATTTATCATGCTTACCATAAATTTTTGTTTTGATTTCATATACTTGTAACTGTATCTACTTCCACAGGCTGTCATAAATCATGAATAGGGCACAGGTTAGGAAGAGTGAACGATCCAAGCTACTGAAATACATATGGCGTGTATCTGTAAATAATGAGAGAGTCTAAAAAGATGCACTTAAAGTGGGAAACATACATCAAATAATGCGAATAATAAATAATAAGTCTTTTTTCTAAACTTTTATTGTAGTACGTAATCTTCTTGAATTATGGCTTCGTTCTTCATTTGCTTTTCTGTCGTGGCTTCATTTGGGATTTTCAAATCTTGACCTCTTTTTTTTCCATTGTTTCTTTTGTTACGACTGCTTTTCTCACCACCACTTCAGATCTATAATGCATTTTGGGTGTGTTAGTTGTGTGCTTAAATATAAGCAACGAATTTCTTATAGTTGATGTACGTAATAATTGTTCACTTACCCCTTGTCTACCTTTCTATTCTCATTATTAACTGGGGTGTTCACTGCAGGCTCTAATTCTGTAGGGTGTTTTTCTAAGTTGTTTTCTTTTGGTTGCTCTTGTCAAAACATTATCCTCGTTAGTATATATGACATACTTGATAAATAGAATTTGTTGTTGTTGGGTCGGAATTTTTGTTGTTACCTTTGGATTTTCGTCCTTCCTTTCTACTATGGTTGGAGTTGGAGGGTCCTTTGACTTGTTAATATCTTTTGGCACTTTAGTTCCGTTCGGCATTGTATTTGGTAATCTCAATTTTAACTTTCATGGTGTATTCTCCTCCGACACATTGTTTAAGTATGTTAAACATTTTCTCCTTTCCTCTGTCCTTGTTTTTTCCTCTTGTTAGGACAATACGTTAAATATTTGTTCGTGTAGTTGGTTTGATATTTTTTGCGTACCTTTTCATATGGAGTTAGTAATGCTTCTATTGGTCTGCCAATGATCTTCTCAGCTTCCCTCCCAAAGATCACCAAAGTTTTGTAAGATGTTTCGTCTGCTATTGTAGTGATTAATCTGTACCTGTGTTGTGGGGATTAACATATTTCTGGGTTTTTTCTTACCTTTGTTTGGGTAGGGTATTGATTTGTTACATTGACGACACTTTCCATCCTCATCGATTCCAACTAGGCATGATGTGCAAGATTGATATCGTCAGTCAACGTTTGTTCTTACTTCTGTTATTGTTCTGTGGCATTTGAATATATCGTTCTGTTCCAATAGTTTCATTTATTCGACAACGTTTCTAGTTCAACGTCTCAAACCAATCAAACAATAAAAAAAGACAAGTAGTAAGACAATCAATATATATATATATATATATATATATATATATATATATATAAAGGAGGAAGTTTTCGAGCGATATGATTGGTCCGTTACATCAAAACTCAATTTAGGAAAGTATCATTAATAATAAAAAAATCCAATAAAGAATCTTTTAATTATTACCATCAGTATATTTTAATCTATTATATTAATGTGGCGTTTTATAAATTTTCATCTAAAAATCTTTAAATTCCATTTAATAAAAAGTTATCATAAATAAAATTATACAAATGAATTAATTAGATTCGTGGTAAAAAATGCTTTCATTGGAGTATAAATTTCATATTATTTGCACGAAAAAGTGAAAAATTTATTACATGTAAAGATATTAAAGTTATCCCATATCGACAAACTAGTTGGAAAGCCCGTGCGATGCACAGGCCGATTTTTAGTGACAATGATAATGACACCAAATTAGAGGATTGTATAAATTTGTGAGACTATTCAATAGTAGAAAGTAAGTCGAAGGTAAAAGTAAGTCGAAGGTAAAAGTATGTCTAATAGTAAAGAAATAATATCCACATACGTGAATGTGTTTTTTGGGAGGTCATATACGCGGTAAACGTCAAATTAAATTATACGCGTGCATTGCATTTAAAACTCGTAATATCTCTCTTTAAGACAATACCCGGTAAATATTTGTGCTGATAGTTGATATCTAAGAACCAATAATGACTTCAATTTGTACAAATACGGAGTATTTTTTATTTGGTCTAACATTTTTACTATATTAACCTCACTTTTTACTTATAACTACAATTATAGAAATGAAAAATATTTAATTTATACATATGACGTTATTCTTTCAATGACAATGACATTTTTGTGTTCTTTCAATGTGAGATAGTTTTTACTTAATTTTATAGTCTTAAAAGCTCTTTAATTTTTCTCGATATTTAAGCACGAATTATATAATGAAAATTCATCGCCCTATTATATAATTTGTCGATGTGAGATAGAGTTTTTCTAAGACTCAAAAGATGTTTGGTTAATATCTGTTGACGAATGATTACTCTTATTTATAATA
Source organism: Agrostemma githago (assembly GCA_958450325.1). NCBI lineage: Eukaryota > Viridiplantae > Streptophyta > Magnoliopsida > Caryophyllales > Caryophyllaceae > Agrostemma > Agrostemma githago. The sequence continues at coordinate 8,110,312 of OY288254.1, read as the reverse complement.
AAGAATTTAATCAGCTCATCCTAATTTTTCGATGTGGGATAATTTTACTTAATTTTATGTCTTAAGAGATTAATGATCAAAAGATTTTTTTGTTGATATCTAAGAACGGATGATTATTCTTATTTATAATATAGAAATTTATCAGCTTAATATAATTTTTGTGAGATGATTTTACTATTTCTATATGTAATAGATTCATTACTTTTTCGAGCAAATAATATGAAATTTTTCGATGTGAGATAGAGTTTTTCTAAAACTCAAAAGATGTTTAGTTTATATCAATGAAATTCATGAGTTTGTAATAATTTTTCGATTTGAAAATTTTTATTCAAGTTTATAATCTTAAGAGTTTTTTAAGACTCAAAAGTGTGGATAATTTACAGTTTTAAGAACTCTTTTTAATTAAGACTCAAAAGATTTCTGATTGATATGTAAAGACGATGATTACTTTTATTTATGTAATACAATTTCATCACTTTTTTGTAATTTTTCGATGTGAAATAATTTTTACTTCAATTTATAGCCTCAAGAAGAATATTATAAGATTCGAAAGATTTTTGATTAATAATTTTTCGATGTGAGTATAATTTTTTGATTAGTAATCAAATGGAACGGAGGGAGTATAATTTTTCGATGTGAGATTATGTTATTCAAGTTTGTAGTCTTATTAAAATATTTTCTAAGACTCAAAAGTTATTTTTTTTTTGATGTGGGATAATTTACTGTCTTAAGAGCTCATTTTAAGACCCAAAGGAACACATGATTACTCTTATTTACTCCCTCCCATCCAAACAATCCTTGACATAAGGATTTTCATCAATTTTAAGAAAAAGTGGTAAAAGTAAGGGTATTATTGGTAAATCAAATGGTGTTATGGGTCCACCAAAATTAAAGTAAGGAAAAAGTAGTGGCATTTTGTGTAAATAGAGGAAAGATATGAGGATTAAAAGGTAAAATCTTTTGCCAAAAGAGGAATGTAAAGAATTGATTGGATTGTCCATTTATAGTAAGTGTAAAGGATTGTTTGGATGGGAGGGAGTATAATATAAAATCATCATCTTATTTTAATTGTTTCTATGTGGAATAATTTTTAGTTTGTAGTCTTATTAAGAGTTTTTTTCTAAGACTCAAAAGTTTGTTGGTCGATATTCAAAAACAATGATTACTCTTATTTATATTATATATTTCCAAAACCTATTCATAATTTTTAGATGTGGGATAATTACTTAAGGTTATAATCTTAAGAGTTTTTTATGAATCAAAAGATTTTTGGTGGATATCTAAGAACGGATGATTACTCTTATTTATAATATAGAATTTCATCACCTTATTATAATTTGTCGATATGGGATAACTTTAATATCTTTATATGTAATAAATTCATCACTTTTTCAAGCAAATAATATGAAATTTATACTCTAATGAAAGCATTTTCTACCACGAATCTAATTAATTCATTTTTATAATTTTATTTACGATAACTTTTTGTTAAACGAAATTTGAAGATTTTTGGATGAAAATTATAAAACATCACATTAATATAATAGATTAAATATATTAGGGTTATTTCATAACAATAATACCAACTATGGGGGTGCTTCTTATATTAATACCAACTATACGTAATCCCATTTTAATATGAACTATCCCCACATTAATCTCTCTTTAGAACAAGTTACCGGCTACCTAATGAGCCGGTTCCCTTTTCCTTTTAATTTCTTTTTGAATTAAAGTCTCCCTCCCACCATACTCTGTACACTTCCTCTCTCGTTACTACGTACTCTTCTCTCGCCATTGTTGAACTCGACATCTCCTATCGCCATTGCTTTTCTTAAATTTTTTTGAAATTGTGCGTGATAAATAAATTAGAGCATCTAACGTTTGCAAAAAAAAAAATCTGACATTTGAAGGATACGAATTAGAGGAGGATCTAGATGAATAACCACATCTCATTGTATCAATGAGAGTTTTGAAGGTTGATAATGGAGGATGACTTTTAATTTGATGAATATAAAGGGGAAGAAGAGGAGGCGCACCAAAACCTAGCAGGTCACAATTACCGGTTTTACAGGTAAAAAAAGGCATTGGTTATAAAGAGAGATTAATGAGAGGATAGTTGATATTAAAACGGGATTACGTATAGTTTGTATTAATATAAGAAGAACCCCCATAGTTGGTATTATTGTTATGAAATAACCCAATATATTATTGTAATAATTGAAAGATTCTCTGTTTGATTTTTATTATTATTAATGATACTTTCCTAAATTGAGTTTTGATGTAACGGACCAATCACATCGCTCGAAAACTTCCTCCTTTATATATATATATTGATTATAATAAGGTGATGAAATTCTATATTATAAATAATACAGTAGTAATCATCCGTTCTTAGATATCCACCAAAAATCTTTTGAGTCATAAAGAACTCTTAAAGATTATAACCTTAACTAATTATCCCACATCGAAAAATTATGATGAGGTTATGGAATTCTATAATATAAATAAGAGTAATCATTATTTTTGAATATCGACCAAAAAACTTTTGAGTCTTAAAAAAACTCTTAGTAAGACTACAAACTTAATATTGTCTCACATTGAAACAATTAAAATAAGATGATGATTCTATATTATAAATAAGAGTAATCACGTGTTCTTTCGGGTCGATCTTAAAAGAAGCTCTTAAGACAGTAAATTATCCCACGTCAAAAAATTATGATAATGGAATTCTATATTATAAATAAGACTAATCATTCGTTCTTATATATTAAAAAAAAACTTTTTGAGTCTTAGAAAATATGTTAATAAGACTACAAACTGAAGTAAAATAATCTCACATCGATAAATTATAACAAGGTGATGAAACTCTATATTATAAATAAGAAATAAGAGTATCAATTCTACAATAAGACGATGAAGTTCTATTATACAAATAAAAGTAATCATTCCTCCAAATTATGATGAGGTGATGGAATTCGATCTATATTGTAAATAAGTGTAATCTTTCGTCCTTAAATATGACTAATCATTCGTTATTAGATATCTTCCAAAACTCAATTGACTTTTAAAATCTCTTACGACTATAAACTGAAATAATGACGAAGTACATATAAGAGTTCTTAAGACTATATCTAAACTTCAATCAAAATTATTCATTCTATATCAAAAAATTATGAGGTAATGAAATTTGATATTATAAATAAGATTAATCATTCGTTCTTAGATAAAAAAATTAGACTTACAAAAGTACTTGAAAAGATACACTTAGGTAAGATTATCTTCCATCGAAAAATTATATTAAGGTAGTGATCGAATTTTATTAGTATTTAAATAAGAGTAATCACCTTTTCTTAAGTAGTTAGATATAAAAAATAGGGTTATTTAAAAAAACTGTAATATCAATTATAGGGCGTCTTCCCAAAATAATACCAATTTCAATAAATCCGAGAATAATACTCCCTCCTATTCCAAGTATTCCTCCCACTTTCCTTTTTGAGCTTAGTTTGGTTTTCTTCCCACTTTTCTTTTTTTGGATATAATTATTCTTCATTCTTCCTTCAATTCTTTATTCTTTTCCTCCACACCTAAACTCAACACCTTTTCACTTTATACCCCACCTTTTACACTTCATACCCCACTTTTTATTCATCTCTCTTACTTTAACTCCACCATTTATTATTACTTTACTCCCTCCTTGGTTTCCCCCCAAAAAAATTGGGGAGGAATACTTGGAATAGGAGGGAGTACGTATTATTGGAGTAATTAAACAAGAATAGTATAAGTGACTTTACAACCTGCTACATCAGGTTACCTAATTAATATTTAACCTGCTACCTATCCCTCATCCTCCTCCTTAGACCTAGATATCGGGTGAACTGTGTCAGGTCAGCTTCGGGTCAGGCCACTTTCGGGTAATAATAATCGGGTTGACTTCGGGTCCGGTAAGATAATTTCGGGTTCGGATCATTCTCGGGTTTGTTTTTTTTCAACTTTTTTAATTTAGAGATATCGATTAGTTTTCTATAATAATAGTCGGGTGAGTTTCGGGTTAGCTCGGGTCAATTCGGATTACGGGTCAAAATCATGTCTTTCGTTCGGGTGTCGGGTCGGGTTCGGTTTGGCTTATTAGGGTCGGGTCAGTTTTGTCAGGTCTACTCCTCCTTACTTCTCTTCATCATCCTCTCTCTCCATTACTTTCATCTTTTTTCCGTTTTATTTCTATAAGTTTCGTTTTTATTAACGTGTTGATTTTGGTGTAGAATTGTATTGTTAGCTAGATTTGGTGAGGTTGAAGGAAGAGGAAAACAGAAGACATTAATGACGTTTAATGCCTCGTACACTGAGTAAGTGAAAAGAGTAAACATGAAATAGATTAAAGGCGAAAAATGACGGTGAACGGTGAACGGGTTCTACCGTTAACTGATCATCTATACTATTCTGGTGTAACGACTCCAAAAATATGTATTATTCTCGGATTTATTAAAATTGGAATTATTTTCGGAAGATGCTCAATAGTTGATATTATTGTTGTTAAATAAAATTAAAAGTGAAAAAGAAAGGTGGAAGGGTTCTACAGGTAACCGGTCACCCATACTACTCTGGTTTAACTACCTCAATAGTACGTATTATTCCCAGATTTATTAAAATGGATATTATTTTGGGAAGACGTCCTATAGTTGGTAATATTGTTGTTAAATAACCCTAAAAAATAAACTCTTTTATTTTTATAATTATCCTAACGTTTATCGAAAAATTATGATGAGTTGATGAAATTTTATATATTATAAATAATAATAATCATTTATCCTTGAATATCAGCTAAAAAATTGAGTGTTAAAAATGCTTTTAGGACCGTAAGCTGATGAAAAAGAGAAATCAATTGTGTTTAGATATTAACCAAAGAATTAAATTCTAAAAAGAGTTCTTAAGACTATAAACCTACGTAGAATTATTGCATATCGAAAAATTATGATAAGGTGATGAAATTCTATATCACAAATAAGCAACATCATTCGTTTTTAGATATTAACCAAACAAAATTGTCTTATAAAAGCTAAGCTATAAATTTGAGTAAAATTATACCACATCGAGAAATTATAATAAGATATCATAAATAAGAAAAATCATTTGTTTTAGATAATCATTTGCCCAAAACTATACTCCGTAATAAGGTAGTCGAATTCTATTATATAAATAAGAGTAATCGTTCGTTCTTAATAATTTAGATGCAAAAACAAAATCTTTTGAATCTTAAAAAAAATCTTAAGACCGTAAACTTAATTAAGTAAAATTATCTCATACTTTTGAGTCTTAAAAAATTTCTTAAGACTATAAACTTGAGTAAAATTTCTCACATCGAGAAATTATTACAGAGTCGTTAATTTCAAAGATATAAACCAAACATCTTTTAAGTTTTAGAAAAACTATTAGAACAAGTGCAATAAATTTTTTTTATATAAAGTTATTCTATTGCCATGTTATATTCCACAATTTTCAATAATCAAAAACTTTTGATCCTAATAGAGAACTTTATATAAAGTTCTTAAATGGGGTCCATTTTCCATTGTCTTATTTTTTATTAATTAATTATCATGAAATAGAAAATTTTGATTGGTCTTTGACATATTCCAATGTCAATTTAATTGCTCTCAACTTCCGAGACAGAGTTCTTATTTTAGAACTCGATTCTTAAATTTAAGAACAAACTTTATTGTGCAACAGAAGAACTTTTGAAAGTAGGTTCTTGGTGACAAACCCAATAAAAAAAACTACTATTGCACTTGCTCTTAAGACTATAATAAACTTAAGTAAAAATTTCTCTTTTGAGTCTTAAAAAAGCTCTTAGGACTATAAACGTGTGTGGAATTCTACATCATCAATAAGAGAAATTATTCGTTTTTAGATATTAATAAAAAAAAACTTTGAGGTTTATAATGAGTCTATAGCAACTCTTAAGATAATAACCAGAAATTTTTTTTGAGTCTATAGCAACTCTTAAGGCTATAAATTGAAGTAAAATTATACTCCCTCCATTCAAATCCACTTGTCAAGATTCATTTTGGCACATTTGTCGAGACATGTTTTATACTAGCGATATCTTTCATTTTACGTTAGCAAAAATTATAAAAATTTGATATTGTTAATGTGCTCATAAAGACGAATCAAACAAAATCTCACATGACTATATTCTCACTTATAGATTGTCGAGAATATCAAAGATTCCCCTCAAGTGTGAATAGTGTCAAAAAATGAAATGTGAAGAGTGGTTTTGAATGGAGGGAGTACCACAGTGACAAATTATAATAAGACGATGAAATTCTATCACGGAGTATATAAATAAAAGTTTGTCAGCAAGTAATTTCACAAATTTATGCAATCCTTGATGTCATTATCGTTTTCATTAAAAATAGGCCCGTGCATCGCACGGTGAACGAATATCGAGTATATTCCACTAGTATATCCTTTGATATTGTTTCTCATATTATGGAGATATAGTTTCTCATATTATAGAGATATAGATATTATTGTGTACAAGATTATATTGTTACAAAGATAGAAGATACGATTAGTTTGTAACTACAGTATATAAGTTGTTGTAGATGATTGGAGATTAATGAGAAAGAGTTTTTTCCTTCCCGCAAGTTATAGAGTTTGTCATGGTATCAGAGCTTAAAAGCGATCCAGACAATTAAATTTAAAAAAAAAAAAAAAAAAAAAAAATTACACGCACAAAACTTCATCATGGCAGGAGATGACAGTAAACAAAAAAAGGGCGAGAATGATATGAAAATCATTCCAATGTCATCACCGCTTTATTTACATCCTTCCGACAATCCTAGCCTGAATGTCACACAAATTATATTTAACGGAAGTAATTACGACATGTGGGCGGAGGCCGTTAAAAACGGTCTTGACGCGAAAAACAAACTCGCCTTCATCGAAGGCAAAGTCGCGAAACCGGAAGAAGATGGAGCGGAGGATAGTCTAGAACTCGTGGCTTGGAGGCAGTGCAACGCCATGCTCTGGGCATGGCTTCGGAATGTAATCGATCCCAAATTACATCCAAGCATCATCTTTTCGCAACCCATCAAGGAAATTTGGGACGAATTGCGAGAAAGGTACTCAGAAGGGAATGCGGCACGAGTTCACCAGCTGAAGAATGAATTGAACGAGTGCAAGCAAGGAAGGGAAACAGTGGTGGAATACTACACGAGATTGAAAACAATTTGGGATGAATTGGCGAACTATAGCAAAATTAAGGTGTGTACCTGCGGAGCAGCATCTTCGATCGCTAAAGAACGAGAAGAAGAAAAAGTACATGAATTTTTAATGGGTCTCGATTCAAAGTTATATGGGAATGTTAGAACTAATCTCCTTATGGAGGATCCTATTGTCTCTTTGACCCGTGCTTACTCGATAATTCTGAGAGAGGAGAGGCACGCATCGATGACCAGGAACAAGGATGAACGTCATGATGCTGCCATGGCAACTCGTATTACAGGTGGAAAGGGACGAGGAGCCGGAAACAAGCCCACAAGTAAGGAAGATTCGCCACCCCAATGTGACTATTGCGGTAAATACTATCACACCGAAGAAAATTGTTATGACAAACACGGGTACGAGGTGGTGAAAGCGCGTGAGAGAGGTCGAGGCCGTCGCGGAGGAAACAACGGGCGTGGAAGTCACCGTGGAAGGGGACGTGGCCGCGGAGGCTACACAGCTCATGCCATGACCGGGACTTCAGGGCATAAGAATGTGCCTTTCACAGAGGAAGAAGTAGACCGACTCCGGAGTTTATTAGTTGCAAGTCCAGAAGGGAACGATAAATTGTCAGGTATGAAACCGCTAACAAATAATGAATGGTTAATTGATAGCGGTGCCTCACATCATATGACTGGAAAGTGTGAACTTCTGAGAAACACATGGGTAGATAAATTGTCGACCGTGGGTCTCCCTGATCCGAAAATAATAAGTATCTATTTAATTATTTAGGAAATAATTATTATGGATTTTTGATAGTAAGTTGTTTTCCATATTTACGAGTATATTTGCAATAAGTATCTCATTAGTTTATTTTTAGTGATATTTATGAATTATATCATGTTATAATATATTTTTCATACTAAGAATTATTTTATTTTAGTAGTATAAATATGAGTCTTTGTATTTATTAGGAGAAAAGAAGTAGATGAATAAGAATTTTGAACCTTTGCGTTGCAATTGTGTTTATCGGTTCGACGAGTTTCGATCCAAAGTTTGTTATTGTTTGACGTGTTTCAGACATTAACTCGAGCAACAATTAATAGGTCTTAATTGTTCTCACCATTATTCGTCCTATAGGTCTAGGTCGAGTAAATATCCCTTCGTTTCACAAAACAAAACTTTTCAAAAAAGTCTTCCGCTACGTTAGACATACGAAAGGCGTAATTTTCGTATCATAAGTGGTATCAGAGCTTTGGATCTTGAATTTTCTTAAAATCAAGACGGTCCAGGGGCGTGTCGAAACCAAGTTATTGGTTGAATCTCCGGTTGCGATTGGAATTCAAAGGTTAAACTCGAGCGAGGTAGTTTGAGGGTTAATCGGTTTTGATTGTCTAGTAGTTCTTGTTGAGTTTCGAATTTTTTCAAAAAAAAAAAAATTACTGTTCACGTGTACTGTTCACGGAGAGAGAAAAAAAGGGAAAAAAATGTTGGGAATATTTTCGTTGGAAAATACAAACGAGGAAAGTGTGGCTTTTGATCCAACATTGCCACCGATTTTTGATGATTACGAAGATGAAGGAGCCATTGTTACTGATGTTAAGGAGCCGTGTTTTACACTTGATTATGGTTTTGGGTTCAATCTAACTTCTAAGCCAAATAAACACACGGTTGATCCTATTTGGCTTATGCAAGGTCAAGTTTGTTATTTGTTCAACAATGTGATTCGTGATAAGTTGTTTACACTTGTGCACGGAGGGTGGTGGGGTGGATGGCACAAGGGGCTTCTAAGGTCAAGAGAAAGTACCAAGACAAGGCTTATCATCGAGGTTGGTCCAAATAAAGATTCAAGTTGGTTGGTAATGTTTGTCGGCCAGGTCATTTCTGTGTTAGGGGTGTACGTTTTTGATCCCGGTGGCTTGAAGATACAAGAATTAAGGGCAATTCTCTTCAAAGGAGGAGGGGATGATCCGAAAATAATAAGTATCTATTTAATTATTTAGGAAATAATTATTATGGATTTTTGATAGTAAGTTGTTTTCCATATTTACGAGTATATTTGCAATAAGTATCTCATTAGTTTATTTTTAGTGATATTTAGGAATTATATCATGTTATAATATATTTTCCATACTAAGAATTATTTTACTTTAGTAGTATAAATATGAGTCTTTATATTCTTTAGGAGAAAAGAAGTAGATGAATAAGAATTTTGAACCTTTGCGTTGCAATTGTGTTTATCGGTTCGACGAGTTTCGATCCAAAGTTTGTTATTGTTTGACGTGTTTCAGACATTAACTCGAGCAACAATTAATAGGTCTTAATTGTTCTCACCATTATTCGTCCTATAGGTCTAGGTCGAGTAAATATCCCTTCGTTTCACAAAACAAAACTTTTCAAAAAAGTCTTCCGCTACGTTAGACATACGAAATGCGTAATTTTCGTATCACTCCCAGACGGAAGACAGGTCGAGGCATCGGTCCACGGAGAAGTACAGTTGACCGATGGTTTTGTTTTGAGAGATGTCCTTTATGTGCCTACTCTTACTTGCGATCTCATCTCAGTTCAGCAATTAATTAATGAGAACAATTGCGTAATAACATTTTACTATGATTATTGTATGATGCAGGACCAGACTACGAGGACGCAGATTGGACGGGGTGAACATCGTGAAGGGGTTTATTATTATAAGTCGGAGAAGACCGACGTGGTAGGACATGTGGCCGTCTCAAAGGAAAGTCATCTTTGGCACAAAAGACTTGGCCATCCGTTTAAGAGTATACTTCCTCGTTTTACTCCTTTAGTTGGTCAATATTTAAATTGGACATCCGATGAAGCTTGTGATTCTTGTTGTAGGGCTAAACAAACCCGAACACCTTTTAAGCTTAATAATAAGAGATGTGATGTTTTATTTGGTATTATTCATTGTGACTTATGAGGTCCATACCGAGTACCTAGCTTAACCCGCGCACATTATTTTCTAACCATCGTTGATGACCATAGTCGTGGGGTGTGGGTATATCTCATGAAGGAAAAGAGTGAAGCAGGGTCTCTCCTTAAATTTTTTTGTCAAATGACTAAAACTCAATTTGAGAAAGGTGTCAAAATAATTCAAAGTGATAATGGGACAGAATTACTATCGGGGGATATGCAAGATTATTATGCGGAAAATGGGATAATGTTTCAAACTAGCAATGTAGACACACCTCAACAAAATGGTCGGGTTGAGAGAAAACACAGCCATATTCTGGAAAAAGCACGGGCATTACGTTTTCAAGGCGAGTTACCTGTGCATTTTTGGGGGGAATGTGTTTTAACAGCCGCTTATTTAATAAATCGAATACCTACTCCCTTATTGAATGGTAAAACCCCATATGAGATTTTGTATCGAAAAATGCCAAAGTTTGACAACTTAAGAGTCTTAGGTTGCCTATGTTATGCCCATAACAAAGACAAACCTCGGGATAAATTCGGAGAGCGAGGAAAGAGATGTGTGTTTGTTGGGTATCCACTTAGTAAAAAAGGGTGGAAGGTGTATGATTTGAAGGAGAAACGAGTCTTTGTGTCTAGAGATGTTCAATTTTACGAACATACTTTTCCCTTTTCCACTACCCTCGACGAAAATATGCAACATGTAGAAACAACACCTAATCATATCATTAATAGTGAGCCTTATGTGGAGGTGGACGTAATAACTAATGTAAGGGGGAGTGAGAATAATGTGGAAAAAGACAAGAATGAGGAAGAATGGGAACCTGCTGTCTCAGCAAAAATTAGGAAAGAGGCAAGTTCACATGGGGAAGTGGAGAATGACGAGTCAGTCAAAGATGAGGAAGAAACTCCCAATTTGACTGCTTTAGACGAGAATACGGGCAACAGAACCAATCTGACTGCTAATAACGACGATGAGAGCAGAACAGTAGAACCGAGAATGGGACGAGGGGCACGAGATCGGTTCGAACCCAGCTGGAAGAAGGATTACTACTGTAAATCGACGAGAATAATTAACCCCGGATCGAATGCTCTCCCTATTCATGATCGCTCCTCACAGTCAGGTACTCGTTATCCTCTAATTAATTATGTTAGTACCAATTGTTTTTCACCTTCCCATAGAGCTTTTATGGCAAATATTGATGAACATATCGAACCAAGTTATTATCGTGAAGCCGTCAAGGATGAAAAATGGAGACAAGCCATGAAGAAGGAGATCGACGCTTTGGAAAAGAATGGGACGTGGAAAGTAGTGAGCCTACCTAAAGGTAAGAAACCTATTGGGTGCAAATGGGTTTATAAAATCAAATATCGTGCAGATGGAACAGTAGAGCGATTCAAAGCTAGGCTCGTGGCACAAGGATTTACCCAAGTGGAAGGCATAGATTATCATGAGACTTATGCACCCGTCGCAAAAATGACGAGTGTAAGATGCATGTTGGCTGTAGCAGTACAAAAGGGTTGGTTCATCGAGCAATTAGATGTAAACAACGCCTTTTTACATGGCGATCTAGATGAGGAGGTATACATGAAGATTCCACAAGGTTTCGATAGAGGTCGAGATAACAAGGTATGTAGACTACTTAAATCGATTTATGGTTTAAAACAGGCTTCCCGGAATTGGTTTGCAAAATTGACTGTTTCAATGAAAGGATATGGATTCATTCAATCTCTTGCTGATTACTCTTTATTCACATTTAATCGAGACGGAATATTCATCGCAGTTTTAGTTTATGTAGATGACATGGTCATGGTTAGCAATAATAATGAGGCATGTCAAAAATTCAAAGGCTTCTTAGATAAGACCTTTGGAATTAAAGACTTGGGAAGAATTAAATACTTCCTAGGAATAGAAGTAGCACATAATAAAGATGGACTATTTCTAAACCAAAGGAAGTATGCGATGGGTATTATCAAGGAGACAGGAATGAATGGGGCACGGACCGCGTATACGCCAATACAACCGGATCACAAATTGGCATTAGCAGATGGGTATGTGCTCAAAGACACAATGAAGTATCGAAGGCTAGTGGGCCGGCTCGTCTATTTAACAATAACGAGACCAGATTTGGTCTACGCGGTACATGTATTGTCTCAATTTGTGAACGAACCGAGGAAGAAACACTGGGAAGCTGCCTTGAGAGTAGTGCGCGACCTTAAGCGAAATCCTAGCAAAGGGATTACATTTAGAAGAGACGGAGACTTGCAACTGAGGGGTTATTGTGATTCAGACCATGCTAAGTGTCCGGTCAGTAGAAGGTCATTAAGCGGTTATTTTGTTTCGATAGGCAGATCGCCTATATCATGGAGAGCTAAGAAACAGGTAACCGTCTCGAGGTCATCAGCGGAAGCTGAATATCGAGCTATGGGATTTGCTACGAGCGAGCTAATATGGTTGAAAGCTTTTCTTGCATCCTTGGGTATTTTTCATAAAGAACAGATGCAGTTATTTTGTGATAGCGAAACTGCGATTCATATAGCGAGAAACCCGGTGTTTCATGACAGAACCAAACATATAGAAATTGATTGTCATTTTGTACGACAACATCTAAGCGAAAAGACAATTAGCTTGTCCCATGTTCGGAGCAAGGAGCAAATAGCAGATTTATTCACTAAGGCGCTCGGGGGTGAGTCGTTTGATCATCTGCAGTACAAGTTGGGACTCGGTTTACCAAGTGCGCCAACTTGAGGGGGAGTTAAAGAATATCGAGTATATTCCACTAGTATATCCTTTGATATTGTTTCTCATATTATGGAGATATAGTTTCTCATATTATAGAGATATAGATATTATTGTGTACAAGATTATATTGTTACAAAGATAGAAGATACGATTAGTTTGTAACTACAGTATATAAGTTGTTGTAGATGATTGGAGATTAATGAGAAAGAGTTTTTTCCTTCCCGCAAGTTATAGAGTTTGTCACACGGGCTTTCCAACTAGTAACATATGAATGATCAATTAAACAAATAATCAAGCTAATAACATCCCCAATTCAATTAACATAGATCCCCTTCAACCCTAGATGAATAAATTAGCTACTCATAATAAACGGTATAGCAATAAAGGAATTATGCATAATAATGAACAATATGAAAATAAGAGAATAAGAAAATATACCAATTACGTAGAACTAAAAGATTGACGATCTAAAAGTAGGATTACAAACTAGAAGAGTTATAAATTCTAATGCTAATAAGAAGTCTAAACTAAACTACCGAATATGAAAGTGTAAATAAACATAACCCCAAGGAGGGTATTTATACTAATAATGATAAGGAGTTCCATTACTCCTACTTTCCTAAAATTAATTAGGAAATAATATCCCGTAAAAAAAGAGTTCTAGTAAGCAAAGGAGTCCAAAAATAGAAATCCCATGAAACAGTCTCAGAACGGTCGGTTCGGGTCTGTCCAGACCGATTCAAGGCTGTCCCAACCGGTTTGGGACCATCCCGACCGGTTCGGGTTCTTCTGCACTGCGCGACGAATTTGAACTACTTTTTGTCTCTTCGTTACTTATTGGAATTGGACGTGTGATATAGCGTTGGAAAGCTAAGATAAAGATCTTTCCAACGCCATAAAAATCAGCTCGATCGGAGTTGTAGAACTCAAGATATTCACGTTTAAAGTTGACCCTTGTTTTAGCGATCGTTCTTTCTTCTCGCTTTGCATTTGTTTGAGCTTTCCAACTTATTTCTTTGTCGTTTCTTATTGTTTCTTCACTTCACGTCCTTCCTCAAGTATTCAATTAGTATCTTCTAACTTTTATCATTTCTTCTTTGTAGATCTCATGGCTCGACTCTCGTCATTGCCCAAAATATAGCTCAATCGCCTTCATTTGTCTCGTTTCCTACAAAACGTAAACAAAATACCCGGCATAACAAAGAAGAATAAAAAGCTAGAAAAACGACTCCAAGGACACATAAAACGAACCAAAATAAAGGAAAAGTTGGGGTTAAATATATATACGAAATGAGTTCATCAAGCATCTCTAAATACTCTGTAACATTTACACATCTAAGCTAAAAAAGTCGATACAAATTTATTAGGTCCATGACCGGAAAAAATTGAGACAAACTGGAATGACCTATGTATCCTAAATAGTTTGGATTTTTGACCAGATCGAAAATTTTCATTGCCATTCCAATACCAGCGTTGAAGTCCTAGACGGAACCGCGCATAAACAATCCAAGCTGAAAACGAACATTGTTCCAAACTTACTCCGTATGACTGAAGAGAGGGCTTCATTTCATTTGAACCAATGTTAATCTCGTGCAAATACATAGGTTTAACTTTTGGTAACAATGTATTTTGTGGTAGGAGTATATTTTAAAGTCTAAATTAAAATTACCAAGGGTAAATATAAGTAATATTTCATTCAATCATGTTTATCTTTGAATTCATTTGCTATGTGGGCGTTTCATCTTTCATTCAAACATGTTTATCTTTAAATCGAAAAATAGAATTTTTTTTGCAATATGGTGGTAGTGAGTTTCAGTATCACCTAGTAGTGCCATATCGTTTTGATTCAAAAAAAGTGGAGGGATAATGAAAAGGATATTTGGTCCTTAATTGGATATTGTTGTCAACAAATAAATTGCATTCTTATTATTTTCATGACGATCGACCATTATCATCAATTCAACTCGATGAGCTAGGAGCAACAAAGCATACAATAACACACGTTATTTTTTGTGTGAAATGAGAGCACTAGATCACTGAGTCTAATCGAGGAGGCATGATGATGATCGAGATGGAAGGATCCTTTTTTGAGGTTTATGGAGGTTACAATTGGAGAGCAGCAAGTTCGCTGATGTCCATGGGATAAACATCAGTGGGATCTTTCTTCTTATAAGCACGAGCAGCTAATACTCTGTTAGCAGCTTCGGTTGGATGTGAGTTATCCCAGTATGCATGGTCCTTCCTTGTTGCACATGGTATGCTTAGTGGTACGCATGACGATACCACCATCGTGCAACATGGCTTCAGTCGTACCCTCAGCCCTACACATACATACATATATATACTCACTTCAGTCAGTCCAAAAAAAGCAAGTAAAGTCGGTCTGTCTATTCTAACTAAATGAGCGTTAATAGGTAGGACTGACGTATGTACCTAGGCCTCTGAGATCGGGGGTGATGATTTTGATTGAGTTGATCCAAATGAAACGAGCATCTGTGTACTTGGCATTGAATTGCGTAACCATAGTCTTAAGCTTATTGTTCCAAACCTCAAGGATACCATTGGCAAAAGGTGAGCACACTCCAGTTGGACTCATTGTTGGAAGGCATCCTAGAGGTCCTAGCCCAAATACTATGAACTTCCTTGCTCCCATTCCGTATATACTCTACACATACATATATACATACGTCCATGAATAACAAACAAATAAACGATATATATATATATAAATATATATATATATATATATATATATATATATATATATATATCCGTCCAAGTCAATAGTTAGTGTAATACGTACCGTGATTTGTTTGGTTAGATCTGTGATGAGGCTATTACCGAAAGTGTTAGGATTGAGTTGATATGCAACACTGCCACCGGTAAAGAAGTTGAGCATCCAGTCGTTGCTCCCTATATAAACTGAATACAGGCACTTCTTCAAGTATGCGTTTGAACCGCTTCCCATATCTCTATTTATTTTCCACACTATTTGCTTATGATGATCCAATTGAACATCCATCGCTACTCGTTGCCCCTACATTTTATAATTAACTCGATATATAAAATCAAACTGAATGATGGAGTAACAACAATTACTAAATCGAGATAATTGTCTGGCCTTATCGTTTTGCTTGGTTGTTGATAAAAGTTTATTTTTACATTATTAATAATTAAATAGTATTATATCTAACTAATTGTACGTAAGTATTTCCGATACTTCTTTGATTTATGTGCAAATTAAAACACTTAACGACTTATATCATGGAACAAAGTGAGTAATAAATAAATACGGAGCAAGTAAAAATATGGTGTGATGATCCTAAGACATGCATTAAGTAAATCCATGCATGCATGCACGCATATATTGATATTTACTTTGTAACAAACAACGAACGAATATAATTAATTAATTAATTACCACTGATACTCCAGTATTTCTCTTAATTCCAGCTGAACCAGATGCATAGTTTACCCCTTCCTTGTATTCGCTATGTGACCTATTCGCAAAGGGTTGGATATAATGCGGTAAACCAAGGTAATCACCTATACATATATATAATAATAGAAACATTAACATTAACATTAACGCAAAAGTACTCTCTATAGACCGACCGAGGTACATACTTTAAATCAAATTATTTCTACATTTAAATTTCTACTCCCTCCGAGTCTGAATGATCTTCCCTTTTGTTTAATATATGTGAGGTATATATTTTAATGAAAGGGGAAGATCATTCAGACTTGGAGGTAGTATGAAATATAGGAGTAAATGTAAAACGTTAAAATGTGAGTGTATTGAATTGATTTGCATAGATTAAAATGATACTCGTTGTTCACAATGTGTAGAAGGATTCATATATAGTCGTGACTTAGGACCTCCTGTTAGGTCGAGGACCATCATAATACTCATAATAAAGATTGAATTAAAAGACGAAAGAGCAAGTATTCTATAGAACAGGTCAACCAAATTAAAAGGTGAAGTTATATATACCAACAATATCGATGGTAGTTCTGCCATTAGTAAATCTGCCAGTGGCGCCATGAGGGAAGTCAATTCCGTAGGGTAAATAGTTAGCTTTGGCCATTGATGCCAATGGATTGTTATTTCCACTGTCTGACAACGAATCTCCAAATATGAACAAGCAAGGCACTTGAGGGACTCCAATAACAACTCCCATTAATTCTAAACTTATCATCATTAGTACAATTGTTATACATTTAATAAGTAGTTGCTGAGATATAATTGTCGTCACCATTTTTTTCGTAACAAGCAATACTTATTGTTTCTTATGGAATTCGACTGAACAAACTAATTAACAAGCAAATATAAGTTAAATGATCGATATTGGCAAAAATGTAAAAAAGATATACTCGAAGTTTGAATACGAGATGAAGAGAAGAAAATGAAAGGAATTGCAAAATAAAAGAAGTAACAGTGAGAAATGAGCGAGTAGTTGCTTTGATTACTGCATGCACTTATATAATACGTACAATGGTTAATCTATTTGTTAACTTAAGAGTATATGATTTAGAGGAGCTAGAAAAAAGGTAATCCATATATTTTCTTACATGATTGTGTAATGTGGAAACAAAAATAGAACAAATAATCGTGAATTAAGGAATGATAATTACCCACCACTAGAGTACTACTCCAGTACTTGTTCAAGTGGTTAAATTAGGTCATACTACAAGCTAAGACATTTGTTTTGTGTACAATGATAGTATTAGTTGATTATACTGATTTTAAAGAAAACATCATTGAGTGTAAGAAAATTATATGCTATAATAATATTACGGAATATGTAATATATCTGCTCTATTATTATGAAAATATTTCTTCCCAATAATTGTGATCGGTTGGAACCTCTGTAGTTGTTCTTTAGACAATATATAGGTTGCGCATAAATGCTAAAACATTTAATTTAAATCGGCGATCATAAGTGTCTTGACTAATTCAGTCATTAAAGAGAGTCATGACGTGCACATATCAGTTTGCAACATGTTTACTTCAATGTACCACTACATTAAGGATTGGAACAGTTAGGCCATAAGTGGAGTTTTACGTAATGGTCCACATAATATCTTACTTAAAAAAAGTATATATATATATATATATATATATATATATATATATATATATATATATATATATATATATATATATAACAAAACCCTCCCAAAAATCCTTCTATCCCTCCTCTCTTTCTCTCTCCTTTTTTTCTCTCTCCTCTCTTTGTCTTTAGGGTTACGTAAAACTCCCAATTTTTTTCCTCAAAATTCTTCCTCTCAAAAATTGATCTTATCTTTCAAATTGAAACGTCTAATTAATCATAAAATTGCTCAATCATATGTTCATATTGCTTAATCGTAAGATTTGATTGAAAACTACTTCATTCAATTCGTTCAATTTTTCAGAAATCCGTTCAATTCATTCAATTTTCCAGAAATTTTGTACGAAATTCGTTTTTATGAGAACGAATTCCACCGAGCATGAACCTATTGTTGATGAACATGAAGGTAATATCGTTATGCTTCAATACCTATTTGTTTTTGAATACCTATTCGTTTTTTAAGGTAATTTGTCATGACATATATTCATTTTTGAATAACTATTCGTTGTTGATGAACATATATTCGTTTTTCCGGAATTCTTTATGATGAATTTCTATTTCAACATAGAAGACATGAATTAACTTGAAGGTAATCTCAGAATTTATAGAGTACTTGAATATATATGTTGGAATAGTTGAATATATATATATGTTGGAATAGTTGAATATATATGTTAGAGTAACTGAGTATATATATGTTGGAGTAATTAGAGTACTTGAGTATACGTATCTCGGAATTTCATTGAGTACTTGAATATAAGTGTTGGAATACTTGAATATATGTGTTAGAGTAACTAAGTATATATGTTGGATTATTTAGAGTACTTGAGTATACGTATCTCAAAATTTTATAGAGTAATTGAATATATGTGTTGGAATACTTGAATATATGTGTTGGAATAGCTGAATATATGTGTTGGAGTAACTAAGTATATATGTTGGAGTACTTAGTACGTTGGAATATATATGTGCTGGAATACTTGAATACGTATGTTGGAATACTTGAATATGTATGTTGGAATACTTAAATATATGTGTTGGAGTACTGTAATGTATATGTTGGAATACTTGATTATATGTGTTGGAGTAATTGAATATATGTGTTGGAGTAACTGAGTATATATATGTTGGAGTAATTGGAAAACTTGAGTATATGTTGGAATAACTGAACATGAACATAGAGTAACTGATGTCTAATATTGGAATAGCTGAACATGAGCATTAGAATAACTGTGATTCTGGAATAGAATAGCTGAACATGTATAACTCAGAATTGAATATATGTGTTGGAGTAACTGAATATTAGAGTAGTTGCTTAATAAATATGATATATATGCAAGAGTCACTCGAAAATCTTTATAACTCAATCAAAAGGATGAGACGATATGACGTTGAAGACATTCATACAAATATACAACTCAGACGATTAAAGCATATGATGTTTATAATACGATAGTTATAATAGTTGGAGTACTTGGTGTTATATCTTGGAATATTTGGTGTTATATCTTGGAATTCTTGATATTATAGCTTGGAATACTTATATAATTGAAATATTGTAATTATCATGAAAATACTTATCTTATACATATACAATTATCATCCAAAATTAAAAACCCTAACAACTCAAAAATAATTGTTGAAACAAAACAATGAAGCTATATTAGAGGAAATCGGAAGAATAAACAAAAATTATGATCACAATGAACATAATCGAAATCAAAATCGAATTGAAGAAATTAAATTTTATACTAACATATATTGAGCAAAATATCAAATTGAATTGAAGAAATTGAAGTAATAGATAAACGAAAATATCGATATTGAGGAAATTAGGGGAAATTTATGACGATGAAAAACGCAGTAGAAGATTAGAGGAAATCAGAGTGAAGGAACTGAAGCAAATTGAAAAATGGTGTTGAAGAGGTTGAAGAAGTAGATGCAGCAAAGAGAGTAGCAAAAACAAAATGAGGAGAGAGAAAGAAAAATTAGAATGACCCATGTGGAAACAAGTTTTGTGTATTTCTTAGATGTAATCTCCACCGTTGATCAAATATTAGATCAACGGTCTAGATTGTTAAGGTATTTACACCAAATTGGTGTGTTTACACCAGATCCTATTTCTATATATATATATATATAGAAAGAGAGGAGGGATGGAAGGATTTTTGGGAGGGTTTTGTTATCTTTTGAGGATTAATCTTGACCGTCGATCTTGTAAGATCTAACGGACCTGATTGTTAGCGTATTTACACCAAATTTGATGTTTACACCAAATCCCATATATATATATATATATATATATATATATATATATATATATATATATATATATATATATATATATATATATATATATATATATATATATATATATATATATATATATATATATATATATATATATATATATATATATATATATAGGTAGGTTCAAATAAGATCCACAATTTTTTTAAATCTATATTGAAGTTACAGATGACATATGCTAAAGTTGCATTTGTTCAAAATTGATATATATACAAATGCAACTTTAGCGAATGTCATCTGTAACTTCAATATAGACTTAAAAAAATTGTGGACCTTATTTGAACCTACCTATATATATATATATATATATATATATATATATATATATAGTAAGGCTCTTATGAGTCCTTCTCTATATATGAGTCCCTAAGTCCTCATCTCATCCATTGAATGAGATGCGAATCGATGGACAAGATGCATCCTAATATTTGCATTAAAAAAAAGGAAGGAAGATACTGTTTCCTAAAATAACTCCCATAATTTTAGGTAACAATAACATCACATTCACTCATTCATTCATTCATTCATTCATTCACGTTCATCAAAAACCTAAAAAAAACTGCTTCTAATATCACGTTCATTCATTCATTCATTCATTCAAATTTGTGCTCGAAATCCCGTTACTATGGATTCAATGATCGCGATATCTTCATCAATTGTTGATAATCAATTCATCGACTATAACAATGGTGAGTTTCGTTATTGCTTTCATGTTTTGCGTCAATTTTTATTCATCATCTCGAGTAATTTGCGTCAATTTGTTTTCATGTTTTTCATCGATTTTCATGTCGATATTGCTTTCATGGTCATTTCATTCATCATAGATTCATATCTGGTTCATTGCTATCTTGTTAGTATAGATTCCAAATTTTTATATTTTTTAAAAGGTGGAATTTTATTCATTTGATTATTCATAGATTCATATCAATGGTCCATTACTCTCGTGTTATTGTTTTGTTTATTCTTTAGGTTTTTCTTAAACTTCCCTGATACTATTGTTTTGTTTTCTAATGAAGCAGACACGGTGTTGAAGTAACATACGTTCTGAGTTACAGTAACACCTAATTTTAATTAGAGTAACACAAAAATGTAACACAAAAATGTAACACAAAAAGGTCTAAGCATTATATGAATTTTACGCACGAACATATATGGAGTTATTGTAATGCACATACTGTGTTACTTTAATATACACAATCTGTTATTTTAATGGTTAACCCCTGTTATTTTAATACACATAATGTTAACTGAATCTCGTGTTACTTTAACGCACTTCATCTGTTACTTTAGTTCTTTTCATCTGTTACTGTAATGCATTGGAGTAACAAAAAGGATTTAGAATACCGCCATATAAAAAAATAAAAAATAAAAAAGAAAGATATTGTTTCCTATAATTATGGGACGTGATTGATTTCAAAATAGGAAACAATATCAAAGAATATCACCCCCATTCAAAGAAAGATATTGCGTCATACTCTCATTTATGATCATTATATGAATTTTTTTGCACTAACCTATACATGGTGTTATTTTAACGAACATTATCTGTTACTTTAATTCACATTATCTGTTACTTTAATGTCTGACCTCTGTTACTTTAATTTATACCTGGTGTATAAGCATTCTCTGTTAATTGAATCCAGTGTTACTTCAATGCACTTCATCTGTTACTTTAATTATTGTCATATGTTACTTTAATCCATATTTGAAGTTCTGATTGTTTTTTTCGCCACGTTTATTGGCACTGTTATTATTTTTCAGTACACGCAAAAACACATAAAAGGTGTAGGGATGTGGGTGAGAGTTTCCTCCATACATAGGGCAGATCTTCAAGGACGTGGACGAGTAAGTAAACTTCTATAAAATCTACGCATTGGCTTGTGGATGTGAGGAGGTACACAACGAAAAGATGGCGCGGTGGTTAGATTAAATCAAAGCTTCTGACGATGAAGATGATGAAGAAGAAGAGGACGAGGAGGATGAAGAAGTAGAATTCTAAGTAGGATAGTATATTGTTAGAGTAACATACATTATTCGTTAGAGTAACATACTTAATGAGTTACAGTAACACATATTATGAGTAACAGGTGTGAAATATTGGAATTGTAATGAAGTTGATTCAGTTGGAACTTCTGTACCAATTTTTTGATGTAAAAAGAGTTAGAATAACACACATTAAGCGTTAGAATAACACACATTATGCGTTACAGTAACATACCTAATGAGTTATAGTAACACAATTTATGAGTATAATTTGATTACCAATATCAAGTTCTTAGATTAACAGGTGTGAAAAATTGGAATTATAATGGAGTTTTATAATTTTTTGTTTTGGAGTATCCTTAATAGAAACATACATTTTGCAACATACTGTTTTTATAAGACACTATTATGTAACGTAATAGATTTTATGAGTTAAAGTAACACAATTCATGAATTAGAGTAAAACATTGTATGAGTTAGAATAACACATTGTATGAGTTAGAGTAACATGACAGTAGCGAAATGATGATTTTCTTTGGTGAAAATGAAGATGAAACGACACACTTGTTGTGTGATAGAAAGATGCAGTTAAAAATTTGATGGGAGAGAGAATATTTGCATTAAGATAATTAAAGAGGAGAGAGAAAAAAAATAAAATATTTACCAAGATTTAGTTAGTTATTTCCTTAATTGACAAAACAATCTTAATCATTAATCTATCACTAATTTAAGGGTTGAGATGAGGACTCACAGACTCAATTATGATAAATGGACTCACTTGATCCTTCCTCTCTCTCTCTCTCTCTCTCTCTCTCTCTCTCTCTATATATATATATATATATATATATATATATATATATATATATATATATATAGGGGGGTTCTAATGAGTCCCTATATACTTGTTGAGTCCCTAAGTCCTCATCCCATCGGTTGGATGGGAGATGGATCAAGGGACGAAATAAATCGCTGTTTTAATAAAAAAAAAAATATGAAGATACTGCATCCTATAAAATAGGAAGGTGAATATTCAGTAACGTAACATTCTCCATCATTCAATCATTCATTCCCTCTTTCATTCTGAATATACGTTTCATCCTTCTCTCGCCCATTCTTCTTCGTAGTTCTCTCGCCCATTCTTCTTCATCGTTCTCTCGCCCATTCAATCATCATTCATCAAAATCACATTCAGGCTTCATCATTTTAATCACGTCGCTGCCATTTATTTCAATACCACGCAATCAATAACGCATTCAGGCAATCCGCTTCTACAATCAATAACCATTTATTTTCATCGCGCTGCTTGTGATTCAATCCGGCTTCTACTTCTCATTCAATGGCTGATTTGCAAATCGTGGAAAAAACAAACTGTGAGTATATATTGTAGTTTATAGTTGAAAGGATATGGATTCATTAATATGATACTAAATTTTTAGTTTCTACTTTTGTACGTTGAACTATAGTAATGCTGCATTATTTTAGTTCAGATACTTTGTTACTTTAGTGTATAATGTCTGTTACTGTAGTGACGAACTTCCATTACTTTAGATTGAAACGTCTATAATCGTAACGCATTAGTGTTGTAAAAAAAGATATTGTTTCCTGTAATAGTGGGAGTCATTAAGATGATACTAAACCACCATGCTAAATCATAAAGATATTAGGTTATTTTAGTTCACATAATGTGTTACTTTAGTGTAGAATGTCTGTTATTTTAATGCCAAAGCTTCATTACTTTATGGTCTGTTACTTTAATTCATAAATTTGTTACTTTAGTTCTTAGCATCAGTTATTGTAGCGCATTAAAGAGCTATTGGAATATATGTAACCGCCGTATTAAATTAATGATTAAAAAAGATATTGTTTCCTATAATAGTGGGACGTGATTACCTACAAAATAGGAAACAAATAAAGAGAGTAATTGCTCATTCAAAGAAATATACTGCTTCAAAATAACCTAGAAATCAAAGTACACGATTGCAATCAACGAATCATAATAGACGTTAGGCCATTAATCTTCAACCTTCTGCCGCTGCAACATCTCCTTCTATGGCTGATATTCAACCTGTCAAAGAAACAAACTGTAAGTTTTTTGTTAGTGATTTATTCTGTAGACGGAAGCAATTAAAATGCTCCTTATTATTAGATTTTAAGCTCATTGTATGTAAACTGCATGTCATCACATACTTTTTAAATACGTGGATGAAATATGCGTGGAGTTATTTTGGTGCACAATATTCGTTACTTTAATGAACACTAGACGTTACTGTGAAGCCATACATCTGTTACTGTATGTCTATCTTACACGCATCTTCTGTTAATTTAATTACCTCACTGCACTGTTTTGTTTTTCAGTTGATGCAGAAGCACACGAATGGTGCAGGGATGTAGGTGAGACTTTCACGCCATACCTAGGGCAGATATTCAAAGACCAGGAAGAAGCGGTAAACTTTTATAAAATCTACGCATTGGCCTGCGGGTTCGATGTGAGGAGGTACACAACAAAAAGATGGCGGGGTGGTGAGATTAAATCAAAGCTGCTAGTATGCAACAGGCAGGGTTTTTACAAAAAAAAAGTCAACGGAGATGGGGCATCCAAGGAGGGCACGTCGAAGGGGGAAGCAGCTGAGGGGAAGACAGAGGGAGTCGCTGTGGAGGAACCAAAAAGGAAAACAAGGGTCCGTCGTGTTGGCTGTATGGCAAGAATTAAGTTGTTCAGCGAAGGCGGGCCTCTTATAATTATTAAGTTTCACAGCGGGCACAACCACGAGCTAATTTCACCAAAAGACAGAGAGTTCCATAAGTTATCGAGAAACCTCACGAAGTACCACAAGCAAATGATACTGAATAATTCACGGGTATGTGTTGAGTAACTTCTTGCAGGTTCAATCATTTAAATTGAGATCACTGCGTGTTTAGTTCACATTCACGGGTAGTTCGTTACTCTAATGCAGATTCTGTGTTACTGTGGTCTATGTAGTCCATTACTTTAATGAAAAGCCGTCTGTTAATTACCAATTTCTGGTTACTCAATCAACATGTTACTTTAATGGCGTCTAACTATTACTTCAACATTTGTCATACGTTACTTTAATCAACGAATTGTTGCAGCTGAAGATCGGTGCAACGCAGACTTACAAGATATGTAAGGAGCAGGTTGAAGGGTTCGCAAACGTAGGTGTCAGCCTGGTCGACTTTAAAAACTTTGGAAGAGATATAAAGTGCTTCATCCATGAGAGGGACGGTCAGTTATTCATCGATCGTTTCAGGAGTATGGCGGACAATCACAAGGGATTTTTCTTTGATTACGACCTGGATGAGGATGGTAGTTTGAGTAGGGTCTTTTGGGCTGACAGTGTTGCCAGGAGGAACTACAAGTTATTTGGTGATGCAGTTTCGTTCGACCCAACATACGGGACGAATAAATATAAGATGATATTCACCCCATTCACCGGTGTCGATCACCACAAACGATCGGTGACTTTCGATGGCGCTCTCATCGCGCACGAGGATGAGAAATCGTTCAACTGGGTGTTCGAACGGTTCCTGATGGCTATGGACGGCAAGGAGCCTGAGTACACCATCACCGATCAGGACCCCGGTATCATTGCATCGTTTGAGAAGATGTTTAAATCGGCGTGGTAACGATTTTGTATGTGGCATATCATGAATAAGGTACCCACTAAATACGGCGCCTCGCGGGCCGACTACCAGGAATTCCTAAAGAAATTGAATGCAATAGTGTGCACGAGATCGATGAAGCGGAGTTCGACGAGCGGTGGATGGAAATAATGGAGGAGCACGACGTGGGGGATGTTCAGTGGTTCGAAACTGCGTTTTCGATTAGGAAGCAGTGGGTAATGGCGCACTGCAGGGGTCTGAAGATGGGAGGCTTAATGCGAACAACACAGAGATCGGAGAGCGAAAACAGTTTCTTCAAGCGGTTTGAGAACCAGCATGGAACGTTGGTTGAATTCTGGATGCGGTTCGAGAGCGCCATGGATCAGCAGAGGTATAACCAGAAAAAGCTTGACAGTGAGAATGTACAATCTCTGCCAAAGACAATGACCCACCTCCTGATAGAATTAACAGCACGCTGCAAGGGTATACACCCACGTGGTGTTTGATGAATTTCAAGAGGAGGTAAAGTGTTCAGTGGGGACGTGCAGTGTGAGAGGTTTTGCTGAAAGGGATGGGGCTGAAGTAACTACGGTGAGGGACGCCACAAGGGGTAAAGAATTTCTAGTCCACTACAAACAAGGTACGCAGTTGCCTGCTTGCTGTCTTATTTTATACGGGATTTATGAGTTAAAGTAACGGGATGAATGTGTTAGAGTAACATAACTTAGCAGTTAAAGTAACGCGGTTTGTAGGTTGTAGATAAAGCACAGGATGCAGTATTAAAGTAACAAAAATCACGAATTAAAGTAACACATAGTTTTAGTTAAAGTAACGCGAACTGATTTGTGAGTGGGTGGGTTGTGTATCTTAATGCTATACTAACCTCCTGCAGAAACGTCGGACGTCAATTGCACGTGTAAATTGTTTGAGACAAGGGGAATACTGTGTCGACACATAATTTGGATATATTCCTCGAAGGGCCTGACTAGTATACCCGATAACTACGTAGCTGGAAGGTGGTCGAGGGATGCGCTGCGCAAATATAGTGTTGTTGATGACGGTGTGGAAGGCGAAGAAATCGACAACATAGACGGAAAGCAGATAGAGATGTCTAAACTGTGGTCGGAAGTTCATGAGACGATGGGTATTCTACGGTCTGCTAATAAAGAAGATGTGGAGAACATGTGCGCTTTGATCCGCGAATTCAGGATGAAGCTTAAGCCGATTGGGAGTAGCGAGACATTGAATAAAACCCAAGAATTGGAAGAGATGCTAGGATGTACGTCAACAGCAGAGATAACGATACTCCCGCCGAAGATTTCCAAGACAAAAGGAAGCGGAAAGAGGTTGTTATCGAGCAAGGCGAAATCAATTGCACTTGCAAAGAAGCCAAAGCGCATGTGCAACAATTGTAAGCAGATGGCGCACCAGGACAAGAGGAATTGCCCCAATCCCTTTGCAACACGACCGCCACCACCTGTCGAACCGTCTGATGATGAATCAGAATCAGAGTCAGAATCAGAAGAAGATGAGGACGAGGAAGATGTAGAAGATGAACCAGTATTCTGATTAGTGAAATTTTCTTCCTTATAGTAACATAGCTTGTTCTTTATGGTATTAATTTGGGAACATTACAGTAACATGTTTTGTAAAGGTTTATTGAATACAGATATTCATTCCTTGGAGATTATAATAAGTAGAGGAAGATTCAGTTAAAGTAACACACATTATACATTAAAGTAACGCGATAGATGAATTAGAGTAACACGGGATATCATTTTTTTAAGTGTTGATCGGATTGCAGATGTAAATTCCTTACAGATTCATTCCTTGGAGAATATAGTAGGTAAAGGAAGATTCAGCTAGAGTAACAAACATTATTCATTAAAGTAACGTGATAGATGAGTTGGAATAACACGGGATATCATCTCTTAAGTGTTGATCGAATGGCAGATATAAATTAACATGCAACGTAGAAGATGTAAGAATTAAAGTAACACATGACATGCATTGAAGTAACAAATTCTGGGGGTTAGAGTAACAAAGTTTGACGGATAGAGTGACAAAGTTTAAGGTATAGGTTAACCTTGTACAAAATGACACTTAGTTTTTTGGTTAAACCTTGTACAAAATAATACTCAGTTAATCTAACCATTTACTGACTACCGTTTCCGGCTCTTTCCTCGCGTACCCTTCAATTCTTCAATTAATTTTGGCCTAGCTGCCACAAACTTGTCTACGTCACCGATCAGCCGCCTTCGATAAATGTTCAGGTCTGCTAGGAGGATGGTTGCTGCAAGCTGGACGACCAAGTATCTTCTGTTAACCTTCCTGTGGAGGTCATCGTTATTGAATTCGCGGCCCTCGTACAGTAGCATATGCATCAGAAGAAATATCCCTGACTCGTCCTTGTTACATACTATGGACTGCCAGCCAAGCTTAATAGAGCGGAACTTGTAAGACACAATATCCGCCGCACCAGAAACTTCATAGGCGTCAATGAAGTCACTCATTGACGCCACCTGAAAATCATTGATGATAGTGGTCAAGGAAATCACTCATTGGAGCACAAGATTGTGATAAAAAACTGATGAAATGAAGAATAGAGAGACTAACAATTGTCTTGATGGCTGCAAATAGATCTGTTTCTCTGATCGCTGTGTATCGACGGTGGTCGAGGAAATCGACTGTCTTCTTCTTTCGGTTGACGGCTACGCATGAGAAGTACCCGTCAACGTTGATGGGCACAAAGATCAGATCAGCGTCCACCTGGAATGTATCACCACAGTTATCCTTGAAAGTATGTCATTCGTTCAACAATGCGTTTGCGTTCTTTAAGGACGCTGATTGATTTTCGGCAATAATCCTCATGATCGCATCCTGTAAAAAGGTTAGGATTGTGTGAATATTTGCAGTAACTACACAGTAATTAGTTGGTATCCTTGTTACCGCAACAGTTGCAGAGTGTTACTTCAATGCAGTTGAAGTGTTACTCTAGTCAAGAGTTTTCTAAAAAGAATCAGAATATGAGGCAAAAATAATGCATATGTACAAAGTAACTCGTTAGACATACCGTCTGCCGTAGACCAAGGAACGCCATCTTAGGGTAATCATCCGACCCGCTCCCGTTCGTGACGAGACTGTTCAGGAGCATTGACCAGCACTCGACGACAGAGGACGACATGTCATTACCCGGGAGCATGGACATCACATCACCCCGGGTCATTACAGCCGACGGTGAATACTCCGCAACCATGTCGCTGCATTCAGGACAGATCAGTATGCTTTGCAAACAAGAGATAGGTGACAAAAATTTAAACAACACTATATATTCCAAATATGTGTAGTGTTCGCCTTATTACCTGTTGTTGTAGTTTTTGTGCTGAAATAAGCAGTAGTCCACGACATTTTTCCGCAAGATTTCAACAAAGCCCAACAGGGTCCTGTTGTTTGAAAGGAATGGACATGCCATGGGTGCATTGGGATCTGGATTGCCACAGTCAATGGAGCAGCCTAAGCCGTCCCCGTTCCTCCTAGATCGACTCCCAAGAATAGATAATTCACCGGCAGTGTCCAGTGATATATACGCGGCTTCTACAGCAGGTGTTCCTGGAGTGGATGGTAGCACGCGGTTCTTTTTAGATGGTTGCACGCGGGAGTGTTTCAGAAGATCAAAATAGCGCTGCTCTGGATGAAACGTGGTGTGAAGTAAAGCCGTGTGAAGTAAAGCGGTGAAACTGAAGAGTTTACAAGAGGTTGGGCGGGAGAAATCAAAGGAAGAGAGAGAAAATAAGATATATTTTCAAAGATATTATGGTTATTTCCATAATTATGAGATTAGATCTTGGCCATTAATCTAACATTGAATCGATGGCTGATATGGGGACTCACGGACTCAACTTATACAAGGGGACTCACCTGATCCCACTCTTCTATATATATATATATATATATATATATATATATATATATATATATATATATATATATATATATATATATACAGAGAGAGAGAGAGAGAGAGAGAGAGAGAGAGAGAGAGAGAGAGAGAGAGAGAGAGAGAGGATCAAATAAGTTCACCATATGTAATTAAGTCTATATTAAAGTTACAGATGACATACGTTAAAGTTGTATTTTTTCAGAATTGATATGTAACTATAACATTCCGCTCTTTTATCACTTCAAGTGATAAAGTGCAACTTTAACACTCATCTCGTGTAACTTTAAGCACCTTTTGTGTAACTTTAACACTGGAACTTATGAACTTATAAGAGTTGTTGGCCTTATGTGAACCTATCTATCTATATATATATATATATATATATATATATATATATATATATATATATATATATATATATATATATATATATTGATTGTCGTACTACTTGTCTTGTATTATTGTTTGATTGGTTTGAGACGTTGAACTAGTTGAATGTTTAGGAACCCAAACCTAAGATCGAAAGCCTGGTAAGGGTAGACTTATAAGCAAGTGGGTAGGATAATCTGGTAATTTGCGAGAGCCCGTCAGAATCTATCCTAAGGTTGACATAAGATCCGAGAGACCGTGTCTTTGCCCTAAATAACTGTGATTGATTGATTGATTGATTGATTGAATGATTACCCAATTTAACTACATAGTGAACCGTAAGACTGTAGACACCCACATTTTGACCGCCAGGTGTCTATAGTAGTTTCCGCCAAACACCTGATGATGATCGGACACAAACGTGCTTTGACGAACTCGGATATGGGTGGCCGCGTCGGGGTGGACCTATGTCATGTCCACAAAGACCCTAGATTCTTTTAATATTATTAGAACCTATTAATTTACATAATCACATTAATTTAGGTCAAACTCAATTAAATCAGAATTTAAATAGTTTAGAATCGATTATTAGATAATTAGCGATTTCCATCCGTCTCTCTGTGGATTCGACCCTTACTTATTGCTAGCTACCTGTTAGCTGTTCGTTAGGTTATTTTGATTAAGGTGATACGACTTTAGCCTTATCAATTTTGGCGCCGTTGTCGGGGAGACGGTTTTGTATTATTGCTTATTATTTGTTTTGGGTTCTAGATTATTTTGTATATATTTAATTATCTTTTTTTTCTATTTCGTATATATTTTTTTTCAATTTTTTTTATTTGTCTCACCATTATGACTATCTTCTACTTTCCTCAATTTAATCTTGAGTCACTGCATACTTACTGAGAAAGACTTGAGTGTTTTATTTTTTCAAAGTGACTATTATGTTAATATTTGGGAGATGTGTGATATGTTGTGGGCTGGTGTGGGTGATGAGACATAGGCTAATATAGAGGCAAATTGCAATGGGATGTTTAATTATATGCCTTATGAGGAGCGATGGGAACTCCTTAAATATTTAGCCCGAAACAGTGCTGAGTCAGAGAAGAGGTGGATTGCTTTCATGGCGGAATGTAAGGTGATATTGCAATAAAAATTAACGGCTACTCTATGTGAGTCAAACCTTATAGTTGGTTCTGCACCATCAACTGCTTCTGTTATGAGTACGTCAATTGCACATGTTAGAGAGGATATTGACCCGTTTGATGACGATAATGATGAGCCTTTGATTTTTGCTTTGAAAGTCTATTCTCCGATCATTGAAGTTGATTCTATTATGACTGACAATTTTCCATCTTTGACAGAAAAATATGAAGTTTTGAGCACCATTAATAAGCCTAATGGTGACTCTGTTGATAATTCTAGTTGTCAGTCTACTGACCCTTCTTTTGAGATCACCGTGCCTGTTGAGACTGATGATTTTGTTGATAATTCCTCACAAGGGCTCCTCACCGAGGCCTCTTTAGAAGATTTGATATATTTTGGCAGTTGTGCATGTGAATCAAACCCTTGGAAGGCCGAGGTAGATGCGTTAGAAGCAGCGCTAAATCATCCAGGAACCCTCGAAATAGAAAATCTTGAGGTATATGGGATCGTGGATACACCCGTTAAGGTATTAAAACATTCTCAACCACTTGAACTTCCACCTTGCCTCGATAATAGTACAAGTATTCCTCCCGTTCCGTATGAATTAATTGTGATAAATAATATTGTTGATTTGAGAGGTATTAAGTTGACTTACATGCCCGATAATTTACATTATTATTTTCCACCATTTGTTGACGGTTGTGATTATACGTCAAGGCATTATGAAAGTTTTCAAAGAAAGTACGACAAGCTGAGACAGTTCTTGACTTTGATTTTATATGATGTCTTTATTATATCGTGGTGACACTTATGCTTCTGTTTAGCACATGCGCAAATATTTGATCTACTTCTGCGAGCCCTGAGCTACTATGATTTTGTTATTGATAAGTATGAGTCAGATTCTTAGTCCCGGTTGGTTGCTGGTTTGGGGGACGTATTTGCAGCATATATTGTCGGTATCTTCTCTTATTTTTCTCTTATTTTTTTTCAATTTTTTTTCTTCTATCTTCCTTTACCCGTTATATTTTTGTTCTATTTTATTTCTCCTAGTTCACAATAAGGACATTGTGTAATTTAGTATGGGGGGATATATTGTGTTTAGTGTATTTTTCTTTTGGGTGTGTTTTAATTTTCAAAAAAAAAAAAGTTTTTTATTTATTTTTCCATTTTTTTTGTGTGTTTTTGTGTTTTTGCATAGAGTCGTGTCGGCGATGATGACATTGCATTTGTCGCATGTTTTTCCTAGTTCTTTGCTCTTTCTCGTGAATGACACTTATTTCCCGTTATTTGAGTTTAGTATTTCTTGAATCTTGCCGCCGATTATGTTTTGAATGCCAAATAAGTCAATTGACCTGTTGTCGAGTAAGCTACTTATATTGTGAGACTTAGAGCCTAATAATCTGATGACATCCATGATCAGTTTCATATAGGTTGAGAATAGTACTCCTTATGGTACTTGTAACATCAAATTGCATAAGCATGACATTCGTCTCTTTAATACCTTTATGCATTTGGTTTGTGATTGTGACACATGTATACGAGGCAATCCTCTTTCTTTTATCTAATTCTCATGAACTTCACGTAGTCATAATTTGACCTGTTTTGACCAGTGTATTAACTACATGCCATATTTTATGATGCCTCATACGGGGGACCGCACATTGAAAATTATGGTGCGGCGTCTTTGGGAAGCCTCAAATAGTGGACTATTTGCGGCGTTTTCTAAAACTGACGCCTCAAATGCTCTGAACATTTTGCGGCGTCAGAGGGTAAAACGCCTAATGACACCTTTTTGGCGGCGTTTTTGGTATATGACGCCTCAAATAGAACCAGAATTTGATACATATTTCCAATTTGACGCCACAAATATCACCATATTTTACAAATTTAATTGGATCATTAGAAGCGTCTACTCAACTTTTTTGATAATTTTGACGACAACCATTTGCATTTCAATAAATAAATAAAATTCTTACATTATCCATCGAAATCTACATACATACATTCACATGTCCAAAAAGTGGCATGGATACAATTCCAACCTCAATTGAACGAAACAAGTCATGCCAAAATGCTCCAATTAACTAGTATAGTCTACTTCAAGTACAACAACGATTCATAAAGTACGTAGCCTACTTATCCCGTAATTCATTCATCTCATCTTCACCGTAGGTGTAGGGTTGCTCATTTTGTAAGATCCAAACCTTAAAAACACACAAGAACGACTTATTATCAAATGAACACATAAATATGATAATAAAGTCATATATTCATGTAAAAAGATCGTATGTAGCTTATAATATCAACGAGATTGCAATGTACTAATTAAACAAACACCCACCTCACAATTTTTTTTACTACTACAAACAATGCCTTCAATGTTACTACAAATGATTATTTTAATTACTTTTAAAACTACGTTGAAACAAAATAAAAGTGTTCACTTTACTTACCAATCAATGACCATCTTCACACGTAAATGTCTACATCTAATTTTATAACACCTCCGTCTCATTCATTATTTTCTCACAAATGCTATTAAAAAAAACAAATAACTCATACGGAAAAAGTAAGTTGTATCATAAATCATTATCGGGTGATATCAAATATGAATCGAGTTATGTCAACCACTGATTTTGAGCTCTGATCAATTGGGCGCGGCTAGATATGAGCTGATTAGTCAGATGAGTTGGTTTGTCTACTAACAAGCCAAAAATAGAGAGCTTTGACAAGGGAAACAGATGGAGCGAGTATATTGCATATTGCATAGAGCTGAAGAATTTAAGTGTAACTAGAATAATTGGGATTATTACAAAAACACCGAGGTTTGAGGTAGGCTAATCTCAGGCTCTAACATAGCATCTCACAGTGTGTTAAAAAAAATATAGAGATTTAAGATAACATTACATACAAAGGAGGAGGTTAGAGAAGGGCCTTTTAGGGTGCGACTGCAATCTCGATTTCTTTCTTATTCTTCATCATTTCCTTCCACTTCTCTGCACTGTCAATAATCTCTCCAGTCTTTAAGAGGTATCGCACTTTGCTTCCATCCTCCATCACTTTATGCCCCACCCGACTGGTCACTTCTTTCTCTTTTGAGTACAACATCACGTTTGAACTGTGAATCGGTCCCTCTATCTGCCATCCACAAATCATAAACAATTACTTCATCAGGCTTGAAAATTATCACAATAGGCTCAACAGTACCAGTTTTGGTATTCTGTTTGATTGTTGGGTTTCTTCTACATTTACTCCAGGAATAGTTACTGTAGAGTACTAATGACTATGTCAAAAACAATTCACAAATACAAGGTAGACTCGTCAAACTCTGACCAGAATTGTATGGAGTTAAACGTTGTTCATAGGATGGAAGTTCAGTGAGAATATAGCCAGATATAGCTCAGAAATGATTGACAGTCTATTATGTTGATGTATTATAGCATTCATAATTGTTCACATATTTCTAAGAAGTTTCATTTTCGCTGAACCGCTCAATTGGACAACCAATATAACCATTTGCATCAGAACCAAATTAAATTGAACCCAAATACTCTACTTTGAGAAATGAACTAAAACGTAAATTTGAAACAAGTGAAATCTCTCAAATTGACAAAACACCACAAAATGATCAAATTTCTATTTTGACTCCGTTTTAGATAGGAAACCAATACAATTCGAAGTAGAAAAAAGAAGAGAAAAGTCGTGTTCTATTATTTAGACTCCAGTTTCTTTTAATTTTCAGTTTTCACACCTCTACTAGACTACTACGAGTACTACTCTTCTCATTCAAACAGTACACACCTTCTACTACCTTCTAGTTTTAATACAAACATATCATTGTAGAGAAATTGTCCTCACCTGACTGAAATACAGATTAAGAATAAATTGAATGAAACAAAGGTGATTTGGAACAAAAAAGAAGACAAAATTCAACACAAAAGAAAAAAAACTTCAATCAAG
The DNA here is from genome assembly GCA_958450325.1 of Agrostemma githago. Taxonomy (NCBI): domain Eukaryota; kingdom Viridiplantae; phylum Streptophyta; class Magnoliopsida; order Caryophyllales; family Caryophyllaceae; genus Agrostemma; species Agrostemma githago. The sequence continues at coordinate 8,074,995 of OY288254.1, read as the reverse complement.
TAATTATCGACTCTATCCAATAAAAATCAACTTTGAGAAAGTAGTACCTCCACCATGGATTTCGATAGTGGTTTTCCGTCGTCTTTTAACTTTTGTAACTTCATTTTTCTACTTGTTTTGCCTAGGTATACTTTGCCAAATTATTCTTAACATCTGCAATAGTAAATTTTCAAAGCTTTGTTATTGTTTCTTGTTATTGACTGAGTTGTATATTCTACGTATATTTAACGAAACATTAAGTACAAATCAACCTCTCTACAATGAGCAAAACCAAAGCATCGACTATAGTACTATAAATTGGTCATATTCACTTTTTGAATTATTTGATTGTAGCCAGTTACTTACCGTAACATAAGAACACTACGATAACTTCTCTTTATTTGTACACTAGCTACTTAATGGATAAATAAGAGGATCTCCTTCTACTTCTCCTTCTCCTTCTTCTAGATCTGCATGAATAAGGAAAACAAAATTAAAATCCTTTGGATAATGCAACCTTCTTGCACTTAATCTCAGATCTCTTCCTGATACAACCTGTATTCAAGAACCCCTGCAATGGATACGAATAACAACGTTTTGTTCATAGAACTTGTAGCTTGGCAGCCTTACAACATTGAGTTCTAATAACAAAGAAAGAACAAATAGGCCTTTGATCTTCACTGAAACAAACCAGTTATATAAACACATGAGCTGTCCAAACCAGCTCATGTATCAAGCATTTTAGGTTGCCAGAATCGAGTGAACAGTAGCTTGCAATAACATATGTAGGCATAAATTTCATTCATCTTTCCTTTCGTTTAAGATTTACTTCCAACTTGCAATAGACCAATAAAAATTTGTTCAATATCATTACATAGATAATGAAGTTAATAATTGACAGCTTGTAACCAAAATCTACAACCTAAAAAGAAGCTAATTTATACTCCCTCCGATTTCTAATGTTCTTCACTTTGGCTTTTTAAGTGGAAACTCAAGTATCAATTTAAGGTGTTTCATTAGATGGCGTGGTGAAGTACATGTCGTAAATACTTTGAGGTCTCCAAGTTGATCCCTGAAAGAATGCGGAGCTACAAACATCGAAAAACTAAGTAAATCCCAATGATTAGACATACATAGTTTGCCTCAAGCCATAGTTTCTTATAAGAGCATAATGCTATGGATGACCCATGATGATATAATCTCCCCGAGAATTGAATCGATTGACTGCTAGTTCACATTATAATAACAATGGTTCAAAAGGGTTCTTTTTTTGTAATACATTACAAACTAAAAGCTTATTAAACAATATTAAATGTAGCATCAAAGAATTCTATAGAGACCGTCCAATACAGATGGCAGCACATGCAAAGCATTGATTAAGTAGTCATACAAATCCGAAAAACCTCATCTGAGACTGTCTTAAGCTTAAAAAGAACTCGTACTTAATAAAGACGTTCCTTTTTCATGATACGTGGTTCATTGAACAAAGTCATAACGTTTTTATCATGCTAATAATGGAAGGAGAGGTACCCATCAAAGCAAGAGCAAAAAGGAAAGAAAGAAGAGAGACTTACAAGAGAAGATGGAGCAGGAAGAAAAAGAGAAGTTAGAAGGGGGAAGTTAGTTTATTAGGAGTAGTAGGAGTATGAGTGTAAGAGAAAGAGTGAGCGTGTGTGCAGTCAACAAGGCAATATTCACATGGCAGAGACGTAGGAAGTGAAGGAAATAGATCTCCAAGACAATCCTACTGATCATCATCATCATCATTCAGTCAAACAATAAATTAATATCAGCATCAACATCAACATGTTTGTTTAAAAACTGACTACACAAAGTCATTGAGTTTAAGTCATAACAAGATTGAGTTTAAGTGATTAAGGCGGCGGTGGTGGAGTAATAACAAGATTTAACGAGATTAGTGGGATGAAGGGACTAGTCTACCTCATATAATTAATTAATTAATTAATTATAATTATTTATTTAATTAATTAACTACTGCTTATGTTCTGACAAAAAGTAATGACGGAATGGCACCCAAATCAGTGGTCTTACTTTCCTTAAATGGTACTGTGGCTTCCTGTCATCTTAGCAATAGTAGAAGCAGTACTAGGAGGTCCTCCAGTGGGCCTTGTCGGACTGGCGAAGACCCTACTCCTGGGCCTCCTACTCGTGTTGGGACGGCGGCAGTTTTGAATGGCCAACATAGACAATAGTGAACAAACTATATGAAATTCAGATTAATAATGCAAGCTCAAACGATTATTAAGGAAATGAGCTACTTACAACATAGACAAATATGTATTTCGTAGCATGCTCTAAGAGAAAAAGGTAAGTACATGTAATATACCTTACTTGTTTCCTACCAGACTTGGCATCTCATGTAAGAACGATACTCCGTACATCAATTTCATGTTAAGTTTCGTATAGACGCTTGTGTTTTATGTGATTGCACCATCCAAAAAATGCAATGAAGGTGATGCGACACATTTATAACCGCCACAAGAGGAATGAGTACTCAACTAAAATATAGAACGAGCATAAATTGAACGAAATGAAGGTGATAATTAATTCAAAAGCATCAAATTTTGGCTAAACTAATATTAATGAAGCAACATACTAAACAACCCATTAGCTAGATATCAATCAGAGCAAGAAGACAGAATGATATTTGTACAAAAAACCAGTTCAAACCAGTTCAAACATGGGAATCAACCATCATATCAAATATGCATAATGATTTCGCACTACAGCACAAAAAAAAAAAAAAAAAAAAAAAAAAAAAAAAAAAAAAACAGTTCAGATAAGATGAAGGCAGTTGACATATACAATTGCAGTAGGTGCACATTTTTGACAAGTCTTGTATCAAACGTAAAATGCTATAAGTGGGACGAGGGATAAGAAATGCAAAAATATTGGTCTTGTATCATACAATGTAGAGAGTACTAAACATAATTGGCTGATAAAATCACAAGGAGACGTATATGACACTAATAATCGGTTGTTTATCGACATTAAATGCTATAATGGAGTACACAATTACTTGTGTCTACATTCTACAACGTATTTATCTCTACCCACCAAAGCTTCGATATTTTCAAAGTAATTAAAAAACCAAAATTATTCTCCAGGAAAGCTTAAATCATAAAACAAACAAAACAAAACCCTAAATTTCAATTTTTTCAATTTGTAACAAAAACCCTAAATTCATAACAAAAACACAAAAACAGGTAAAATCAAACCTAGCAAATAACTATTAACAAAAGCCTTTAATTAAAGGCAAAAGAAGAACAAACAAAACCTTAAATCACCCAATAACCCTAACAACGAGAAATACTGGTGGAACGAGATTTAGAACCACCTGGAGTTGGAGGCAGCGAAAACTGGCGGAAGGAGGAAAGGAAACTGGCGGAAGAAGGCAGTGAGAGGGCGTGCGGCAAAGAGAACGAAGTGAAGTTTTGTAATGACGGTAGCCTGGGTTTCGAGTTTTGTACTGTATAAGGAATAAGAATTAATTAAATATAAGGAGTATATAACTTACATGGGAGAGGCGTCCCATTTCTCGATATATTGACGCCGCACTGTTGGCTTTTTTTATTACTCCCTCCGTCCCAAAATGTTTGTCCCATTACCTTTGGCACAAAAACTAAGAAAAATACATGATAGATTAATTGTAGGCAATGATGACCCCTTTTAATGGTGAGTCATCATGCTTAATTACATTGAGATTAAATTAAGGGATCTTATTTAGTAAAATTAAAAACAAAGATTAATTATATAATTGTAGTTGAAATAATAAGTAGAGTTTTTCCAAGTTGTCACTTCCTGCATACATGCATGACATCACTTCAGCACTATTGCTGTCATCCAATTTCACGTATTTAGCAATTGGAAGGTGATTTTTGGGGGGAAAATAGGAGGGAAAATTCAAAAAAAAAACACCCTTAGTACTATGACTATATATAGACCCTAATTTACAACACTCATAGAAATTTACAAGGCCATCACAAATTACACATCCCAAAATATCACAAAACCTAAAGAAGAGTCGAGTTCTTCAATTCCGCTCTTGACGGTCTTGTTAATTGTCCGTTTCGCTTCCAACCCTTCATAATGCCGAAACCAAACCTAACAAATGACGAGAAACATCAAATTGCATGCGTTCTACTTGAAAACTCGAACCAAAGTAAGCCATGTAGAGGAATTATGAAAGAACTTTCCCAACAATACAACGTTGATCGGAGAACGATATGCCGTATTTGGCATACTGCTAAACAACAACGAGAGTCGGGTCTCCCGATTTGCGTGACTTCCAACATTGCAGGAAAGTCGGGTACAGTCACCCTCCCAATCCCCACTGCCCAGATAATGGGACTGCCCAAAGCGAAGCGATCAACACTTCGTGCTTTGGCATGCGAGTCGGTGTGTCAAAAGTACGGTCCAACGATGGGTTAAAAAGGAGAAGGTTAAGAGCCATACCTCAGCAATCAAACTGGACTTGACTACCGAAAATAAACACATAAGGTTAAACTTCGTGATTTCCAAACTTTTCTACGATCGCATTTCCAATGTTTTGAAGTTCAAGGAAATGTCAAACAATGTTCACATCGACGAGAAATGGTTTTTTTTGACTCAATGTGATGCTCGTTATTACCTCGCCGAGGACGAGCCTCTACCTTATCGTTCAACCCAAAGCAAAAGATTCATAACGAAAGTAATGTTCATGGCCGCTGTTTCACGACCCACTTACGACGAAAATGGTGTGTGTTTGTTTGACGGGAAAGTAGGATGTTTCCCGTTCACATATCAAGAGCCTGCCAAACGGTCTAGCAAAAATCGACCGGCGGGTACAATCATAACAAAACCTACTGTCTCTATTACAAAGAATGTCACAAGGGAAATGCTAATAAACAAAGTTCTACCAGCAATTAAAAACCGTTGGCCAGCAACATCAAGCCGCGACATTCAAATCCAACAGGACAACACGAAGCCACATCTACAAGGGGATGACCCGACATTCGTAGAATATGCCACATCAGGCGGCTGGAACATTACTTTAAGTAATCAACCAGCCAACTCACCGGATCTTAATGTGTTAGATTTAGGGTTTTTTCGGTCCATTCAGTCATTGCAAACAACAAAACACGCAAGCACAGTCGATCAACTGGTAAGCAATGTCGTCGAAGCATGGGAAGAAGAAGGAAACCAATGCCTAGACGATGTGTGGTTAAGTTTACAAGCATGCATGGTCGAGATCATTAAAGCAAAGGGCCATAACGACTACAAACTTCCACATTTAGGGAAGGACGCCCAAAGAAGGGCAGGGACACTACCTAGAAACTTGGAGGTGTGCAAAGATGAAGTCCGGAGCTGCATCGATTACCTTCTAAGCGTGGGTAGAGCAACAGACTTAGTTGCATTGATCCAGATTTGGAAATCACGGTACAAACGTGATCAGTTTTTTCTATTACGTGCGACTAGAATGTGTGTCTGTTTCTTTTGTTATGTCAACGGTCAATGGACTGTGCTTTTGTTGGATAGTACTTAGTGTAACCCCAAATGTGTAACACATTTTGATCCAGTGAAGCTTCGAATATCATTTGCTAATGCCTAGTTCGTTTGTCGGTTTCCGATCAAAGGTCCTTCAAAGCACAAAACTAAGGTTACTAAAGTAGATGTCCCTTAATTTGACGCCAAAGAATCCTTCAAAAGGTCGTCCTTACAAACAAACTGGCGAAAAACAATATTCATTTGAAAGCATTCATCATCTGTGACGTGAAACTGCTCTACGACCACTTTACAAAGTTAAGAAAAAACAAGAAAAAAACAGAACACAGTAACCTGAATGCAACAGGAGAACGCATAGGTGATCAATTTAGCATAGGTGATCAATTTACCATCTAAAACAGTCAATTTATGCATGAAGGCAACAGGAGAACGCAAGAAAAAAAATGAACAAACAATGACGTTACGTCAATATTCTATACGAAAAAATTAAGAAACAATGACGTTACACCAACAATTTTATACGGAATTGACTCATTTTCACAAGTACTTGTTCAATTTAGCATCGGTGATCACTTTACCATCTAAAACAGTCGAATTACGCATGAAGGCAGCTGTAGAACACAAAAAAACGAAGAAGGCAGCAGGAAAACGCAAAAATAATCAATAAACAATAACGTTACAACACTATTCAATACGGAATTGACTCGTTTTTAGGAGAACTTGTTCAATTTAGCATAGATGATCAATTTACCATAAAAACAATCAAATAATTATGCATGAAGACAGCAGGAAAACGCAAAAAAAAAAAAAGACGTTACAACAATATTCTATACGGAATTGACCCGTTTTAAGGAGAACTTGTTCAATTTAGCATAGCAGGAGTAATCTGTCTGTTGATTTTCTGAAGGTAAATTCAGTTTTTTTCCAGCTTCATAATTTCATCCCCAAATTTGTAAACCCTAAATTCAGTGTCTATTCATAATTTCATAATTCTGTTTCTGAACTGTTATCAGCAGAAGAAACAGTTCAAACCCCAAATTTCATCCCCAAATTCAAAAAGTTTGAATCTTTACCCTAAATTCAGTGTCTTTTCATAATTCAATTGCTAAATTCATCAAAAAAAAAACCCAAATTTGATCTTAATCCAACAAATAATCATTTTTCTGAAGATAATTCAGATTCAAAATCTTCATAATTTCATCCCCAAATCAAATAGTCAATTTTTTTAAGATAAGTCAGATTAATTATGTTTCTGAAGATAATTTAGTATCAAAATCTTCATAATTTCATCCCCAAATTCAAAAAAATTGAATCTTTACCCTAAATTCAGTGTCTTTTCATAATTCAACTAGTTTTTTCACTCGTGCAAACGCACGGGACGTGTTTGTTTTATGTTGAGAAGAATTTATATCCCTTTTGTTTTAGATTTGAAGTGTTCCATAGTCTCGAAGAGGTCTGAGACAATTTTTGGGGTTTTATTAATATTTATAATAGACGTAAATTAGATCTTTAAATCGTTAATTACTTGTTTGATTATTTTGTCTAAATATTTTTTAAACTTATGCAAATGATTAAATTTAGTGTTAAATAATTGTTTAATTATAGTTTACGTCATGATCGTTTAATTGTAAAATGTTAATTATGTGTCTTATTATTGTTAATCTCATTAATTACCGTCGTTGGTTTTCAATTGATATTTTTCCTCTTAAATTGTTAACATTGTTACTTATGTGTTTAATTATCGTTATTGTCTTTATTATTATTAAGTTAAAAAATATATTAGAAACTAATTAGGAGGGAAGGGTATAAATGTCATTTGTGTAATTAATGTCGTCATTCTAAAATAGAGGTGATCATGGGCTGGGCCAATGCGGGCTTGGGCCGGGCCTAAGCAATAAAAATGGCCCACATGAGCGGGTTGAGCCGGGCCGGGCCAAATGAGTGGGCCTATATTTTAAGCCCAAACCTGGCCCTGGCAGGCTAGAACGGGCTTTTCGGGCCAAAATGGGCTTTTTGGGCCCTATAATTTAATGCTCTCGTATGAAATAAATATCTTAATATCGTCGTTTAATAATTTAAACTTATGTGTTTTTGTTTATAAATTTTATAGTTTCTTTAAAAATTAATGATAAGCAACAATATCGACAAACATATATCATTTTAAATATTATATACTCCGTAAAGAATAACGTAACAAGTTTAAAATGTTTAATAAAATATACATGAATATAGTATATACTTGTATTGTGTATTACTTTGAGTAATTACGATTATATTATGGAGATATTAATCATAAATTACATATAACTATGTAAGAATTTCTAAAGAGAGTTATAATCATATCACTAAGTTTAAAAAGTAGTAATATAAGGAGTATATATTTTTATTAAGTATGGGCCGGGCCGGGCCAAAATTTGGGCCAACCCCATGGCCCAAACCCGGCCCAAAATCACTTCGGGCTTTTTAGGGCCGGCCCATGGGCTTTTTTGGGCCATACTATAAGGCCCAAGCCCTTCAAAAAAGCGGGTCGGGCCGGGCCGGGCTTATGGGCTTGGGCCATTTGATCACCTCTATTCTAAAAGCAACATGCTAAATTCTAAATTTTGGTATTTTATAATTAGAATAAGTTAAAAAATATTTTTATAGAAACATATTATCTTTTGATTATATTTGTAGTTAAAAGTACAAAGATACTTCGAAGTCAACAACTTGTTAATCTTCCGTAGTGATGAATAAAAGGAATCAAATACCTTCATTTACACTTATTATCAAAGGAATTTTTTTTCTAAAACAAAAAATCAAACACCTTTATTTAGTAGCTTAAGGATTGAGTTCTAGTGATGCCACGTGTCGGCTTGTAGTGATGTCATTTGTCGGCTTATTAGAAAGGAGACTTCTTAGTTTGCCTTTTTATATTATTATATAGATTTGTTGGGTTTACCCCAAATTTCAGTATTATTCTGAAGATAATTCAGAATTTTGGATCAAATGGGGTTATGTGCAAGTAAAGTCAAAGTTTCTCAAGGAAATTTTGATCAAAATTCAGAAAAAAGAAGCAATCTTTATCATCAACTTATGCATGAAGACGGCATGAAAGCGCAAAAAAAAAAAAAAACAATGACGTTACAACAATATTTTATACGGAATTGACCCGTTTTTAGGAGAACTTGTTCAATTTAGCATAGGCGATCACTATTCAATCTAAAACAGTACAATTACGCATAAAAACAGCAGGACTACGCAAAAATCAGATGAGAAAAAACTTACCGGCTAATGGGCATGTATTTACTGACCTAAGGACTCACGGAGGAAACCTCTTCATCGTCATCAACGGATGATTGTGAGTCATACCATCCATCATACGGAACCAGATCGCCGTCCTTGTCGACAACAAGGGGGGTACCTTCGGAATCATATGAAACAATCTCCTCCTTCGCATATTGATGGAGTCTTAATTTCCTGAGATCTTGCTCGAACCTCAAATCAGATGAGGTGAAACTATCGCCTTCGGAATGAAACGAATCAAAATCCGTGTCGTTTAGACTAACATGTGCCTTCCCACTCGGTGACTTTGGTGTAACTGTCGATAGTCGACCTGACATGACCTCATGTGAGGCACTTAATAAAAAAATTAAAAATTAGAAACCGGGAACCGATCATCAGACCAAAATCAAACCGAAACATACACAGTAAGACGAAAATCACCAAGAGGATCCCACAAAAAACATACGCAAGGCAACCAATAACCAATTTTAAGTAAATTACATAAACAGACGTAAATCAGAAGCCGACACAAATATAGCACACGAAAATCAGCAAGTTCCAAGCAGAACCGAACGAAAATTTTATAGCAAAATCGAAAATCATAACCTAACAAATTTTATAGCAACTTTATACTCATTTCATCGTCATTTTTACATTCAAATTAGTGAAGTTTGTATAGGAAACTTTAACTAGACCTTTATTTGTACAAATAATCATGGAACAAATCAAAAGATTGAACGAAAGCATACACGGAATGCATTTTACAGCCACTGTACATTTTTGTTTCAATGTCGTCTTTACATCAAAATAGTCAACTTAGTGTAGAAGATAACAACGAGACCTCAAATCGTACAATTAAACATGAAACGAAGCAAGAAGACGCAATAATACCAACGACAAACGATATTTACAGCAACTTTATTAAAGTTTCAAAGTCGTTTTAACATCAAACTACTCAAGTTAGCACAAAAAATAGTGATGATCCCTAAAATGTGGGATAATACGCATAGACCCAAAAGCGAGTTCACAATTTCTCAATTTTAATTACAATAAGATTTTCAATTTCACTTATCTAGATCTCTAAATGTGTCGAAAACCAAAAAAGCGATAAGTACACATATCTATTGTCAGTCTCAACATCAATTCATCTTCAAAAATTTCGAATAACCAAGCTAAAATAACCCAAATTCAACTAAATATTAAAATTCTCTCAATAAATATGCAAATAATTATGGATCTTATATTCTTATTCTTCAAATAAAATAAAAATTGATACTTTGGTAGACAACATGTTTGCATCTTTGTTAGAAGCCATCTTTGTGTGTTTGATACTTAACCTATTTTTTTTTTTTTTTTCATAAAAACTACTTTGTCGAAATGATGGGGATGAGAATAAAAAAACTACCAGATTAAAGTAAAAAACCATGAAAGGGGGAGAATAAGAAACAACCTCCGTTTGCACGCCGCTTGTTCGGTCACCGAAAAAGAGACCGCAGTTGAAGCCCCTTTATTTATACTACCCTTGCTGTCCATATCAATTTGTGCCCCTACAGCCACAATCAACTCCTCACCCGTGCCTTCAACTGCATTTGTTACATTTGACAATGTGGACAGGACCGAGGATTTAGTGGAATCATCCATGATTAAACTCGAGGAGGCGTCCAAGAGTTTAGATCTGGTTGCTAAGGCTTGAGGGAGGGTAGGTTTTGGAGGAAATATTTAGAGAGAGGACAGTAGACGGCCGAGGGTTTGAGAGAAATGATGTTGTTGAGAGATGAAGTAAATTAGGGTAGGGTATGGGAAAAGAGTAATTTAGGGTATAGGAAAGGGGAGTCGGATGGGTGAGTGATTTAATTAAGTGGGTAGATTAAAAATTATTTGTGTGAAAAAAGTTTGGTCATTAATGGTGATTCATTAATGGTATTTTGGTGGGAAAAATGAAATAGGTTAACAAATTATTTGGTGGGAAAAATTTAGTATAGAGATTATAATTAGTAATTTTGGTAGACAAAAATTAATGAAGGTAATGAAAAATTAGTAAACTTAATGAAGTGACAAAAGTTGAAATAATAGAATTTGGTAGGGGTAAAGTTGTAAAAAGGAATGGACTAAAATGGAAAGTTTAGAAATGGAACAATCTTTAAGAACCTACCCAAAAAGGAATACGGGACAATGTTAGTGGGACGGAGGGAGTATGTGAGAGGCGTCATGTTTCCAAAGACGGTACACTTCCAATTTTTAGCATTTTCTTTTTAAAATACGACTCCCACAAGTATTTACTAAAAAAATAGATAAATTATTTGCTGCTATTTGTCTAAAACGCCTCACATAAGGAGCCGCAATTCGACATTTTTCTACTAGTATATGCCTACCCTAGTCAAGCTAGTTTGGTTAATCAGACGGAATTGTTTTTTTTTGGGTGAAATTTGGTGCCATATCATATTATTTGGAGAAGGGAATTGAAAAAAAAAATGAATTGAAAGAAAAAAAATCAATAAAAGAAAAAAAAGAGAGGCGATAGATGAAAGAAAAAAAAGTGAAACAAGTAAAGGAATATGTTTTTGCTATGAGAAAAGAATTGATCTCTCTGTTTTCGTAGTTGTTTGTGCGAAGTCGGTTAAGAAAGGTTGAAAATAAGGTGCTTGGTAATACTTGTAATTCCTTTGATTGAAGTTTGGTAAGGATGAAATAATTCTAATGCTGGTTACGGTTGTACTAGCTTGACTTTTACCTCCACATATCCAAATCGTTTTGGTCCTTCTTACCCGATTAGCCTCACTTTATACCATACTAGTACAAAACCCGTGCCTACGCACAGTTTTTTTTAATTAATTTTTGTTTATTTTTGTTTATTTAGTTACTTACTAAATTATATTACCTCTGTCCAAGTCTATAATAACTTAATCTTTTTTTTTTAGTATTTCAGTCAACCGTTCACGTTTCTGTATTTTGATTATTTTACCCTTTAATTTTTGTTTTAAAGCATAATAAATACAAATCTCATTGCCTTATTTTTTTGTATAAAATAATATTTTGTTAGGATAAGATGACTCATCAAAATCCGCCCGAATGGGTCGACACGTTGGATACTTGGATCATGACGTGTCATTAAAAATATCTTGATATTAGTATTTATATGAGTATGTAATATTTAAAATAAATTAAAAAATTATTAAATTTAATATTATAAATTACGAAAAGAATAATTTTATATAAATTTTATAGCTATATACATTTTATAGCATCTAATAGTAAAATATTTTTTTTTATGAATAATATAATTGTTTACTTATAAATACGATAATTATTTAAGTTAACAACATTAGTGATGTTAAATATGATTAATATTAAAAGAAATACTTTGTATTTTTTATTTGATAAAATGTAAGGCGTTAGAAATTATACATGCTCGATATTCTGACTTAACTCGATCTGTGACATTTATTTGACCCGACCCTGTAATTTGTCCAATCCGTATGACCTAACCCGTTCATCCCGTTTAACATGTTTATTCAAAGTATGGAAGAGATTTTTGGTTATTACTCTGCATGTTACAATATAATATATTTTTTCCCCAAATTTATGTATGGAGTAATTGATAAAAATTGATTGATAGTAAAGATTTTGGTTATTGTATGGTTGGACATTGAAAAATTGAGCTTTTAATGAATGTAGACAAAGGTTTATTTTGTCAAGCCAATTAGGTAACGAAGAGGTAGAATTTTGGCGAGAAAATTGAAATAACTCATTTGTCCATTAATTTTTGTTTTAGTGAATAGAGAATATTTGTAAATGTAATCACAATATATTATGTCTAAAAATATATTGTATTTTTTCCTAAATGTTGTAACTGGATGAATGAATCATACACAATTGAGCTATATTTAATGAATTTGGACAAAAGTTAACTTATTAGGTATCACGATATTTTCGTGAGATTAGTATCCTGATAGAATATAATTTATTAGGAATCTTTTTGTTAGGATACAGCTTAGGTATCTTCTTGTTAGGAAAAAATTCTTGCTTATATTAATAGAGTATAATTTATTTTTACGTGATAATTAGGTCTCATTTTTTAGTAGCAATGGATTTTATCCCTGTAATTAAAAATAAAATTAATCCTAGCTCTTTTTTTTCACTTATGAATATTATACAACTTATTAAACATCATATATTTTATTTCCATCTTTATTTATTTTAGTACTTCATGTATTTATTTATCTAAGAGTAATTTTACGTCCACCTATAAGAAACTAAATAAATATAACAGTTTTAAAAAAAAATATTGTCTAATAGTTTAAAAATTATAATAAAATAAATAAATTAAACATCATAAATTTTATTTCCATCTTTGTTTATTTTAGTACTTCATCCAATTATTTATGAGTGATTTTACGTTCACCTATAAGAAACTAAATAAATATAATAGTTTTAAAAAAAAATTGTCTAATAGTTTAAAAATTATAATGTACTAATAGTTTTACGTCCACCTATACAAATTTATTATAATGTATAATTATATTAGATAATATATATTTTTTTATTATAATTTTTGAACTATTAGACAATATTTTTTTTAAAAAAAATAAAAATAAAAAATGTCTAATATAATTATACATTGTAATAAATTTGTATAATTGGATGATGATTTAATAGGGCTTTAATCTTGCAAACTTCAGAATTGTTTGTTAATTAGCAGTTGCCGAAGCCCACATTGCAAGAGCCCAAGTTGCTTAATTTAGGAAGAGTATTTTGGCGGGAAAGTTGAAAAGACGGTTTTGCCCCTTGGTTTTTGTTTTAGTGAATAGGGGATGTAAGTCCTCAACGTGTGTTTTGGTCCGATTGAATGTGTATGTACGGTTGGTAGAGATTGATATCATGTTAGATTGCATACATGTTCTTATAAGTCGCAGTTAGGTGAGTGTTTTGTCTTTTCGATTCTACATAAACTCACAATATTGCCCTTATTGAGTGCTGAATGTAAACCGTGAGGAATCTCGACATAGAAGGTTATGCAAGATTAAAAGTTTGGTATTTGAATATTGATTGGAGCTTGATTTTTGAAATTCTTTAACTTTTTTTTTTTTTTTTTTTTTTTTTTTGAGCGAATAGATCATTTCATTAATAAAAAGTCATATGACATCTGCAACTTACATCAAAATTGAATGGATACAATACTATAAAATTTGAGTAAAATAAATTCTCTTTAAAAGAAAGATCTCTCACTAAGATTTTGATCTCCGCTTCTGCACATCCTCTTTCAACATATCGCTGTTTAATGATACAGCTTTCCACAAGAGGGTCTTCGGATCTTCTAAGGTTTTGAAGAGAATCGATTTCATCTAACCTGATAGATTGTAGCCGCCAGTCTGACATAAATTGAGATACCACATGTTGAACGATTGTGGTACTGATCTTTCGCGTCATCTCTACTTTAATAGAATCAACACCCCTCCTAAAAGAGAGAGCGAAACCCATCAATTGATGGGGGCAAAACTCTCCAAAAGGAGAGGACTTATTATAATTATAATATTAATAATACTAATAAAAAGCGGTATAATTAATTAAAATCGGGGGCTTACCACCATTAAAGGTGGTAGCCCCAAGTTTTTTTTTTGGGGGGCTAGGGTTTTTTGGGAGGAGGGAGAAGGGTTGAAATTCTTTTACTCTTCAACTTTTGCTTTACAATTTGTTTCTTTAGCCTAGTGTCATCCGCTTGTTAAAGTACGTATTAGATTTGGGATGATGCATGTTGATGAAGTTAGCTCTGAGCCATTGTTTTAAGTCTTAGTCAATATTCTTTGATGATTGCTTTGCTTAGGGACAAGCAATGCTCAACATGACAACATGTGATTATCACAATCATCGTCTTCATAAAGTCAAAGAGAGTAAGTAACCATTGTCCAGCTCAATACATGCTATATAATATTACGGGATATGTAGTATATCTTCCCTATAATTGTAGTCTTATTGAAATTAGATAAATGAGAGGTCTTTCGATATTTATTCAACCTTGATGGAACGTTGATATTAAACTAAACTAAAACCCTAATAGGAAACCGGTCCTCTCCCTGTCTATATAATGGAGTCTTCCCCATCAGATACTCTATGCGTGAATAATGAATGACGATAACAACACTTATTACGTTATGGGACAAGAGAGAGAAATATAACTATTATTATTATTATTATTTGAAGATTATTTGAAGACATCTCATTATTTTTCGAAGTCGTCTTATTATTTATGAAGTTCTCTTATAGAGATCTAATACCATTCTTATTAGATTTTGCCTTATTCCTTAATCTCTTATTAATCTCGTCTTAATCAATCTTTTGTGACTTTAATTTCACGCTTTTCAAAGATTTTGGGATTTATATATTTATGTCATGTTAATAATATGCATACTTTCATGTGGTATCACAGTCCAGGTTATTGAATTCATGATTATTCATAAATAAAAATGATTATTATTATTATTATTATTATTATTATTATTATTATTATTATTATTATTATTATTATTTTATTTTTTTATTTTTGCAGGAAAATTTATCATTTCATATCATTGTGATAGAAATTACATTTTGGTAGAAAAAGACTATCGCACTAGGAGACAATTAGCCTAGACTAATTTTAGCTAAAATCCTACTAATTTTAGGATTTGAAGAATGAACATTAAATCTAGCATATACACTAAATTTGATTTGATCAAATATAGCCTTGTAGACACCCGCATTTTGCCTGCTAGTGTCTATAGCAGTTCCCGACAAAACACCCGATGATGATCGGACGCAAACGTGACTTAGTATACTCAAATATGGGCTCGGAATCAATAATATCCGACATGGACATTTAGCGGAGTACAAATCTCTCAAAACCAACCTCAAATTCAGGCCCAGTGGGTCGTTCCGAGTAAAATGAGACTAATTTGGGCCAAAATCGACACCAAAAATAAAAAATGTCTTTTGGCGACTGGGTCAAAACCCGATCAAAGACGAATCCGTCCTCAAAATCAGCCAGAAGAGCTTCTAGAAACTTGCGCCCAAACAAAATTTTCAAAAAATCAAAAAAGTCAACCATTTCCTAAAATGGCTCGCCAACCCTATCCACTCGATCGAGTGGATTGACCTCACTCGATCGAGTGGAGCCAAAAAAACCGGAACAGACCCTTTTCCTAGGGCACTCGATCGAGTGCACTAGGGCCACTCGATCGAGTGCACTAGGGCCACTCGATCGAGTGACCCTAGGTCGAGGGGTAAACTCTATAAATACCCCTCCTTATGCTCTTCATTTCAAGTTTTGCAAAATGCTTTAAACACCCTACATTTCTACCCTAAGTCCTACATTTTCTCTACACTACAACCCTAAGCAACATTAAGCAAAAACCGAGTCATTGTCCATCGAAAAACCGACAAATCCACCCCCCCACACACCATAACTTTACATACATCCTCGATACTCCCGCGTTCGCGTCGCTATTACGAGTCCATTACCGAGGCCTTTCTAAGCATGTATGTTGAGGGTGTCATCAACCCCATTTATATCTTTTTCTATCTCGATTTATATGTACATTTATATACTTTATATTATAATTACATTATTATACTAACACTAACACTTAATTTTATCGTTTACTAACATTTTAATTTTTTTGTTACTAACTTTTATTCTTTCGTATTCTAACATTTAACATTTTAACACCGTGTATATATATATATATATATATATGTGTGTGTGTGTGTGTGTGTGTGTGTGTGTGTGTGTGTGTGTGTGTGTGTGTGTGTGTGTGTGTGTGTGTGTGTGTGTGTGTACATAACAATAATAAAGTTCGGACCGAACACGTTTAACTATAATCACCGCACAAAGTCCGTTTAATCCCTTTACGAGTCACGACGGAGGTGGCACCCTTTCGAGGAGCGCCGCCCCAAGTACTCAAGGGCGTAACGAGATCGTGGTCGTTCGTAGTTGAACGTGTACGACTCCATTTTGTAAGATTAGCGCGGAACCCGTTGACGCGAAAATCAATATCACATAATCCGTAAGGATTAGTATCGATGTCGTGACGCGGAGGGAGACACTTTCGTCGTTAATCAAACTTTTCAATCCAATAATAACATATTTTCATAAAATCCCGATGACGGTCTCATAATCGCAAAATACACGATTATGGCACCGAAAACCGAGTTGAGTTTAAATAATGCAATATTTTTATTTAACTCGGTCAACCATCGACTTTAAATAAATAAAAATGAAACGAGCCATGACTCGTTCAGGGGGCACTCGACCGAGTGCCATGGGCCACTCGATCGAGTAGCACCCCAAAAACCGGGCAGTAGCTACCTCGAAGGCACACTCGATCGAGTCCAGGCCATGACTCGATCAAGTGGGTCCTTTAGCCCAAGAAAGCCGAGAGCTTCAAAGCATATTTCGAGCCTCGTCTTTTTTTACAACTTAGTCGTCTCGTGCAAAGTCATCACTTGATTTTCTTTTTTCAAAACTCATGCATATCACCTCACTTTAACGACTTTGATCGATGTCTTTCACAATTAGTCTTATATCGACGACTCTCTAGTCGTATCCGATAAATGACTAATCTAGACGCCATTTTTCGATATGATAAGTCGGGACAAGGCATCGAGATTCGGGATCGGGCTAGCACCACGTCTAGGTCCCATATCTCCGTCCTCCGTTTAATGCACAACATAATGTGCATTTAATCGGAGTTCGTCCACTTATCCAATCTACGGTCTAGTTGCATTTATTGTATACGGGTCCGTTTCTAGTTATTATTTATCGCTCTCTTTATATATTCTATTTATTCTATTTTATTGTTTGGTATTTTGTATTGGCTGGGTTGTATTTCCGCCAGTGTATTTTGTACGTATTTACGAGCTTTTTTTATTTTGATGCTTATCGCTTTATAAATGAACCTCGCATGCTAAACAGTTCCGACGATAATTTAGATGCATTAAATGACGTAGTTCACACGAAATTCGCATGTTTAGCCGAAAACGCTGTTTGCATATCATTTAGGCATTTTACTAGCGCGCGTACACGAACACGAACGATGTCTTAGTAGAGGCCGCTAAGTGCGGGCGGGGTTGGGTGTCCTTAGTGGGCTTCCCAACACGTACCCTCACCCCTTACTCAGAACCTCGGTTTCCGGATGCCCGAAACCGTTGGCGTACGAGAGTCATTCTATACACGATAACTGGTGTAGATGGTATTGGTATTGCAATGCAAAGGGACGAGCCCCATAAGCTCTGAAATCAAAATGGGTCATACTTTGTGTACGGTCCATGACGACATAGATTGGGCTCGAATGGGTCCGAATTCCCATAAATTCGGTGGCGACTCCAACTTTGACTTAAATTTCGAACCCGAGAACAATCTTACCACGAGATTCATTCGCCTACCCAAACCCGCGCGTGGCCGCGTCGGGGTGGACCTACGTCATGTCCACAATTTGGCGACTCCGCTGGGGATACCTGATGTACCACATGTCATCAGGGTTCCTAGGGTGAGACTCGAAGAGAAATCGTTCGCATATTAGTGTACGTGCATTAGTTTAATGATTCATGCATAACCCAAATTTGACCGTGCCGGTTACTTGTGACCGACATCCCACTATACCGCGGTGCATTCCTAAATGGGTGCGCTAAAGAGTTCTATGGCCGAACTCATATGGGTTTTGCGGCATGTCCTAAGACCAACTCGGCTTAGGGAGTCCATCGAGAGAGCCATCGTTGTTGGTATAGACCCTATTTTGACCGACCGAGACTTAGCGTAATGCATACAAAAGCGTCGTTATAATGCTTGTTTGACTACGTGCTACTTGGTTTCCGTGTCATTTTTCAAAAAACCGTCATTTCAAAAATGCATCTTTCCAAAAATACCAAATTTAAAAAAAAAAACCCGAAATGCTGTCCGTTTCGGGACCCGTCTTTTCCAAATATCCAATTTTCAAAATTCCGAATGGCGCCGAAATTTAGGATTAACGATTTGACTCAAAATATCCTTTTCTTTAGTCGGCATGCTGCCCGTTTTGACTTTCGAATTTCTGACACCATCTCGATTTTCTGAATTTTCAAAATTCAAATCTCGTTTTTCGAAATTCCGTTTTCGATCTTTAAACTTTCGGAAATTCGCTCATTCTTATATTCAGATTTCAAAATTTCGAAACATCCAACTTTCCTAATGAATCTTCCTTATTATAGGACCTACCGTCTATCTGTGTGTCGGGTCTTTGCATAGTATGTCGAAGGTTTATAACATCGAAACTCCGTCGATCTTATATCACGAGTTTCATCCCTTCCCCGAGTCCGCCTTATTTGTCAAGGCACGACCAACCAGCGTAGGGCATACCCTTACAAAGGAAAGTCCGTCTATACACTTGAGTCAAAAAAGTCTGGGGAAAAGTCTCACATGGACCTTCCTTCGAACGGAACTAGGCCCACAAAGCCAAGTCCTAAGGAAGTCATACCACCTACGAGTCATCCGTCTAGGTGTCTTTCTCGAGTCTTTTTCACTTGGTCTTTTTCTTTTTCGTCGCTCGGGATGTACCTTTTATGATTCCGAGATCTGGGTTCGGTTTCTGATTACGCGGTGTTCTTACAGACAGGCCAAAGTCCACCAGACACAACCGCAAAATGGAAGCAGCTTTGAACAATCTGAAGACCTCCGTGGACGCCATGGTCGTCAAACAGACCGACATTGAAGCCCAACTGACAGAAATGAGGGTTGGTCAAGTGACTATCGTTGCTCGTATGGCTGCAGTGGAGCAAAGGACTCCTAATACCGAGGCTACTGGGTCTCTAACTTAACTACTTAGTGTGGTGCACCGACTAGAGGAACAAGTTCATTTAGCTGGGAGTAACAACATCCATCGGGAAAATAGCAGTGAGTATGCCTCGGTGAACGACAAGCTGCCCCCAAACCTGAACCTCACTGGCCTACCGATGTTTGAGGGAACCGAAGACCCGTTACTACATGTACGGGCCTTCAAAGAATTCATGGCCATCAAGGGAGTAGATTCTACAATGTTCAAGAATCTTTTTCCTGCGTCTCTTGAAAAGCACCCACGGGCCTGGTACTACAGGCTAGACCCGAAAAAATACCCTACTTGGGATGATGTGGCCACCGAGTGTGCTCGGAACTACGCTGACAACACCAAGATCCAAACCACAATGCGATCTTTGGAGGTTATGGCCCAAGAGCCAAAAGAAGGTTTTACTAAGTACCTTCAACGATGGAGGGCCGAGAGCGTGAAACTGGTTGATAAGCCCAGTGAAAAAACTTTGGTGGAGGCTTTCGTCAAGAATCTCCTCCCCTCGTACCGGGTTCATCTCCGGTATGCTGTCATACCCAATTTCACCACCCTTACTGAAATGGGTATGAGAACTGAAGACGACCTGAGACTGGAGGGCCTTTCTAAGGCCTCTAGCAAAGGATACCAAGGGGCTTTCTCTTCCACCACTAAGCCCCAAGCTGCAACCCGCAGCATTTTCGACGCGGTTAATCTACTGGATGCCCAGTCCAAGAAGAACACCCCACCTCGGGTTTTCACTGATATAGGTACCACCTATACCTATGCCTTACAAAGGCTATCCTCAAAGGGCCTAATCCAACCGATAGGCCCAAATCCTGAAGTTCCGGTCGAGCGACGCTCCAAGAACTACAACGCTCAAGCCTATTGCCAATACCACCGAGGCAATGAGCATGATACCGAAAAGTGCTGGAAGCTTAATCACTTGTGTGGACACCCGCATTTTGACTGCCAGGTGTTTATGGTAGTTTCCAAAAAACACCCAGTGATGATCGGACGCTAACATGTTTCTACGCGCTCGGATACGGGCTCAAATCAATTAATTACTGGCTAACGCACTTACGGAGTACAAATCTCACAAAATCAACCTCAAATCCAGGCCCAGTGGATCGTTCCGAGTCAAACAAGACTAATTTGGGCCGAAACCGGCACCGGAAATAAAACCGACTTTTTGCGATTGGGTCAACCCCGGTCAAAGTCGTTTCCGAGACACACAAAACAGCCATACAACCCTCAAAAGTCCAAGTCAAACACAAACCCATCAAAGTCAAGGTCACGGTCCAAAGTCAACGGACCTGCGCGATCCAGTTGGGCCACTCGATCGAGTGACCCACCCACTCGATCGAGTGGGCCTGTTTCGAGCCCGGCTGCAGGCTTCACGGGCCACTCGACCGAGTTAGCCCCATACTCGGTCGAGTAACCCTAATCCGGGTGCCCTAGCCTTGCCTATATAAGCAATCCCCATGCAACACATAACACAATTTTTACAAACCCTAGAGCAACCTTACACATACACACATACTACGTCTTTTGCAAACCCTAAGCAAAACCCTAGCAATCCTACACTAGCCAAAAACCCTAAACCTAGTTTTAGGAATCAATCCCGAGCCACCATAACTTAACCTCCATAAAACCTCGAAGACTCTTGTGTTAAAGCCACGGTTACGAGCCTTATTCCGAGACAAGAACATGTAGGTTGAGGGTGTCAAAACCCTTTTTCTTCTTCCCTTTCTCTTCTCGTCGTCCGTCTCCCATTTCTCCGTCTTTTTTTTAGTTTTTTTATTTATTTCGTTCATTGCATTGTAATATCAATAATACTATTAGTACAAAACATTAAAATACTTATTGATTTGTGTCAAACGTGAGTGATGGTGGGATAAGGAAAACCGCATATACAAGTGTACTGCACACGCGTCGTCGGTCGCTTATCCCATCACCTTGATCGTTTGATTATTGAAATAAGTTAACTTAAACAATAATTCGTTATTATTTTTGTCGTCATCATCATCAATCTCGCATTCATCAATTTTTAACATAGTATTTTAATAAGGGTCGAAACCCGTTGACACGGATCCGACATCACAATCCCTAGGGATTTATTTCGGTGTCGGAGAAGTCGAGGAAATCAAGTCCTTTTTTTCATCCAAGTAAAGGGTCGATTTTAGATTTGATACCAATTTCATAATTGGATGTCGAATCTAGCAATCTAGTCACATAAATTAATTAACGCGATTTATCCATATCGCGCTAATTAATTTAAGACGATGATGGGCCGTATTTAGTCGTATTTATTACGACGGTTTTGGTGTATTTTGTGAGCTAAATCGGTTGTCTTGTATTGCATTTGTGTCAGTTTGGTATGAATGTAATACAGGCTAATTTGAAGATGTTAACCACTGGACCGTTGATTTGGGCTAAGAACGAAGGAAAAGGAAGGCCGCTTGAAGACCCGGAACGATAAGAATCGAAGATTGGAACGAAACACTAACAGCTGACCGGGCGAGTCGCGCAGTAGCCACACGAGTCGCGCGATCAGGCGAGTCGCGCGAGAGAGGGGTGAGTCGCACGGTAGCCTGTGACGCACGACGCATTCCGGCTTATTTTGTTTTATTTTATTACGTTTTAAGACTTGGATTTTAATTAGGAAACTTTATTATTACCTTAGGATATTTTTATTACTATTTTATTATTAGTAAACTTTTATTAGGGTTAAGTTTAGCTTTAGTTTTTAGATTGATATCATATCATTCACATCTAGTTTTTACAATCCATCAAGGAAGAAAAGGGAGAACTTTGAAGAACCCTAATTTTCCATCGCAAGTATGTGTAACTAATTTCTCTACTTAGATTCAAGCCTTTGAAATACTCGAGAAACGTTTGTGAGTTTGAATGTTTTGATTGTTAACCTTGATTATTATGAATTGCTTTGTTATTAAATTTATGAATGGTTGTTGTTGATTGCTAGGTGTACAACTAGTATTAAATTGCATCGTTCTATCGTTAGTATCGTTAATTGAGTAGGATTTACTGATTAACTTTACATTAGTAACAACTAGGAATTAATATTGAACGGGATACGTTGATATTAGTACTTAGAAGCGATTCATATAAATATCTAAGGCACGACTGGATTGTACGTGCTATTTATTCTCTATCGAATTCTCAGATCTATATTGCTTCCGTCTAATTGAACCTAGAACTGGATTGTTTAGGTTGTTTTACGGTTAGGGTTAATTAAGAACGGGATTCGTTTTAGTTAACTATTCTTAAGAGAATTGGAATTTCATGTTCACGATAGAGTAGTCAAGTTTATTAATTGAAACCGTCTTACGATGATCAATCGCTATTGAGTGTGGATTTGTGCTTGTGTCTAAGTTCTTTCTCATCATTTGATTTAGTTAAGTTTTAATCTTTATCAATTTTAGTTGTTAGAAAATCATCCAAAACCCCCCCTTTGGTTACTACGGTCTTTAATTACGTTAGAGGTCGATTTCATCTACACTTTAGTTAGCATAATTAGCTAGATTAATCTGATTCCCTTGGGTTCGACCCTTATTTCTACTTTACTACGTTTTAGTATTTAGATTTAAGTGATTATAAATTGTAATTTGAGGCATACGACTTTAGCCCGTCAAAATTTAGCCCGCCAAAAACCGTCGTAATAAATACGACTAAATACGGCCCATCAAATATCCCCACGCTTGAACCTTTACTCGTCCTCGAGTAAAACTCAAGGAACACAATAAACACAACCGTCACTGGTCCAAAATGCGTGAGAATAACATTACACACCGGCCCTCACTCGTCTTCCACCAAACTCCCTCATTCTGAGACTATGCACAAGTTAATCCACCATTTGAATGAAACTCAATTCCAATGTTCAAGTGAATCAACACACCCAATATCAAACTACTCTCATCGACTCAAATTATCAAAACAAGGGACATTAGCAAATAAGGATAAGCTAATGTCGATATCTAACGCCCCTTATTTCTCCAATCCTAGAACGGATCGCATGTGCTACAAATGTCACCGGTGGTACAAAACATATACCACAATATTCCACAACCCACACATGCAATCAATCCTAAACGCCTCTAATAGTTCAATATACCAAACAAAACATCACCAATCGCATGGAATTTAGTGCTACGACTACACTGCACCGCGATTCTTCTCACCTTAGCCAACTAATCCTACCCTTCCGACCTTCTATGTCACCCTTCTTATGACACCAACACCAAAAACGGAGAAAGTAGCAGTGATTTTTTTTCCTAATTCCCTAATTTTGCCTAGAGCGTCCGCCCTTGCGGATTTTCACTCTAGCTTTCATTTTTTCCTACACTACTCTCGTGGCACGCAACTCGATTTTTCTTTTTACCCGGAGCGCCCTTTCGGGTTTTCA
Source organism: Agrostemma githago (assembly GCA_958450325.1). NCBI lineage: Eukaryota > Viridiplantae > Streptophyta > Magnoliopsida > Caryophyllales > Caryophyllaceae > Agrostemma > Agrostemma githago. The sequence goes on along the minus strand of OY288254.1, from coordinate 8,051,016 downwards.
CTCCGTCCTCGGCCACATTCCCCATTCTTGCCTAGGCGCCCTTTCCGGGTTTTCACCTAGCCGAGTTTATTTATTTATTTTTTGTTTTTTTTCATTTTTTTCTCTTTTTTTTTTCGTTTTTTTTTGTTTTTTTTTGAAATTAAAAGACGTAAAACAAGCTAACTACTATATACAACGAGATAATTCCCCTCCCCACGCTTGAATAACACATCGTCCTCGAATGTGTGAACTAAGGACAAATAAAAGAAATGGGGAGAGAAATACCTCGGGCTCAAGAGTGAGAAGAGGAGCCGACGTCACGTGACTTAGCCTCACGTGCCGCCCTCCTAGATGATCTTGCTTGCTCACGGGCTGCAAGCTCTTCATAAAACTCGGGAGATGGTTCCGAGTAGTCATTAGGGTGCAACTTCAACTGCAACCGATTCATACACCGACCGAACTCAGCGGCCAACCTACTGTTATCAACCGATTCTTCGACTTGATCTTCTATTGATTCGCGCCAATCTCTCCAACGATCGAAATCAGACGTACCCTCGGGCTCCTCCACAACCGGGGCACTAGACGTTGTAGTCGGTCTAGGAAATTCCTCATCATGTTCAAGGTAAAATGCAGCTGCGGTAGGCCCCAACGGTAATGATTGCCCATCCGGACGAGGCAAAATCATGAAATGCTGGTGGGACGTGCCGAGCGTCCAGATGAAGTAGTGTTTCGAAATCGGTCGCGAAATCATAGAACAACTCTCCATGAACTTAATACTAATGGTAGTATCACCTACGACAGGAGAATCCGTCATCTGGGGTAATCCAAGATACCGAGCTAAAAGAGTAATCATACCACCCATCGGAATGTTCCCCAAGACCGCCTTCTGGTGCTTCTCACACAAATTCAAGAATATATCGAGAAAATCCGGGGTCCCCAAACATTCGGGCATCATGGCCCACAAATACATCAAATCCGCCCTAGGTAGATGTGTCGGTTCACCTTTGCAAAGAAATGTGGAGTTCAAAAGTCGGTGAACATAACGAAGGGCAGGATGAATAATAACGGCATTCTTAGCCCCCTCATAAGCATTCCCAGATATTTTCCTCCAAAATTCATCCATCATGCGCGTAGTGGGGGTCAAAAATTCCGTCCCCCCTCTCGGTGCTATACCCCACGCCTCCCTCAATTCTGTGAATTCTACATCTCGTTCTGAGTCTCCGAGATGAAAAGTGATGTGAGGGGGGTCGTCATTACGATGAACCTCTAAGGTAGACAAGAATTCAAGTGTGTAGCGCTTATATGTGTTCGCGTGGTTATCATAAAAGTTCGCTAGCCCAATACGAGTTAATAGCGTGAACACCTCATCACCAATCCCGAGCCTCTCCAATGCCGAATTATCGACAAACTTAGTCGCCATAACAACTCGATCAAATAGTTGGCGCCATACCGCTTTCTGTTTCGTACTCAAATTTTTACACCCCATATAATCCACCGCGATCGTTTTTTGCTTCTTCGGGGCCATAACTCAAGTAACTAAATTAAATGACACTAACTTAACTAGAGAAAATTCGACTCAGATGCAACCCGTTAAACAGACCGTGACAGACCTGACTCGGACACCAGAATTATCGCAACTCAACAGAACAACTCAACAACAGCTCAACAATAGCACACAAATTCGAAGCTGACGAACAACAACTCACCAACTTAAACCTACACAAACAGCAGAAGAGAGTTGGAAGAGGGTTAGAAACTTACAAGACTTGGGACGGAAGACACAGACGCAGACCCGACGACGCCGACGAAACCCGACTCGCGCGCCCCGCCTTAACCCTACGCGACTCGCCTGAACACGGCCCAACGACGACGCACAAGCACCGGCGACCAATGACCGGCGACGATGACGACCAGTGACAAACCAGGCGACGCGTGTGAACACGGTGATTGTGAAGTAAGGAGGAGAGGGATTTGGGGACGGAATAATGGTGATAGTGATGGGTTATGAAATTGATTTGGGGGGAAGAATTAATTTGAGAAATTGGGTGGTGGAGGGTTAGGAATTTAGGGTTTTGAATTTGATTTGGGGAAATTGAAATGGGGGTAGATGAAGTGAAGATAGAGGGAGTCGGGTCAGTTGTTTCAAATTTTTGTTTTTGTTTTTTTGTTTTTTTTAATAAAATAATACCTGTGAGAGGAGGGCCACGCGAGTCGCATAGGGTCCGCGCGACTCGCGCGGCTGCCTGGAAATCCGTCCTCTTTTTCTTCAATTTTCGCTCAGATTTCGAGGGATCTCCATGCTAGTCGCCCAAGACCCATGCTAGTCGCCCAACCTCCTGGAAAATCGACGCTTTTCTCCTAATAAAACATCAAAAGTTAGTAATAAAAAGTAAGTTAGAGAAAAACAACGATTAAGAAAAACAACGAAATTAATAATATGACCTATGACCCGTAAAATAAAATTTTACAATAAAAGTCTACAAAACGGGTTGCCTCCCGGAAGCGCTTTTGTTTAAAGTCGTTTGCTCGACTGAGACGGAGGTTAGGTAGAAATCGTCATGTCCGAGAGCTTGCTTCTCCCGACACCCGATCCGTCACTCCTTTCACTAGTCGGCTTAAGCCTTATGCCGACTAAATCTTTCACTTTTCCCTTTTGAAATTTCAAGACCGTTGGACGCTTGCTTGAGCTCTTCCGAACCATCCATTGATCGAACCATGATCTCGTTTTACTTTTGTTGAACTCCGCGTCCTTACGCGACTCCCAAAGAATGACACACTTGGGTCCCTTAGAAGGAGGTTCCTGCACATGCTTACGAAACAAAAATTCCTTGCTAGAATGGGTAGACGAAATCGGTTTAGGAACCGATTTCACCACTTCTTCTTGTGAGTCAGGAGATAAATGATCAAAAATATCAACACGACACAAGGTATTGTCTTTCGGGGAGTGGGAACTAGGCTTATTTATGTCGAATTTAACGACTCTACCCTCAAACTGCATGCTAAGTGAGCCATTAGGGACATCGATTTTTGTTCCCGCGGTCTTTAGGAACGGTCGTCCTAGAATGATAGGAGTTGCACTATAGTCATGTTCCATGTCTAACACATAAAAATCGGCCGGAAAGACCAACTTATCAACTTTAACTAGAACATTCTCTACAACTCCCTTAGGATAGACACTTGATCGATCCGCTAGTTGCACTACTTTCCCGGTTTCCCTCATAGGACCAAGTCTAAGAGATTCGTAGATAGAAAGAGGGATCACATTAATCGAGGCTCCTAAATCTAACATAGACTTGTCAAACAAGGTATCTCCTATGGTGCAAGGTATAGTAAACATGCCCGGGTCGCCACACTTAGGGGGTAATTTCTTTTGAAAAATAGCGGACACATACTCACTGCCCTTCCCTTTCTTAGTTCCCTTCAACTTGTTATTCCTTTTAATAGTACATAATTCTTTCAAGAATTTAGCATATTTAGGAATACTTTTTAAAAGATTAAGAAGGGGAATGTTTACCTCGCACTTTTCAAATACCTCGTAGATATCCTTGTCATGCTCATAACGACGGGTGCGCTTGAGTGCCTCGGGAAAAGGAACATCCGGTTTTGCCACCGGTGTTGTAGGAGTAATTAACTCCTTCTCTTGTTCATTCGGAGTTTCCTCACCTTCCTCGATCACTAGCTCCTCTTCTTCAACCATAGCTTCTTTGGCCTTCCTCTTCGGCTTGTCGGCCTCCACCAATTGTCTCCCATTCCTTAAAGATACGGCACTCACGTTTTCCTTTGTAAGAATGGTTTGACTAGGTAGTTTCCCCGAATCTCGAGCCTCCAACCTACCGATGGCGGTCGCCATTTGGCCCATTTGAACTTCCAAATTTTGAATGCTAGCTTTGTTCTCCGTGTGATTTTGAAGAACCGTAGCTTGGAGATTGGACATTTGACTCGTAACTGTAGCTTGATTAGCGACTAAGGCACGTATCATGTCCTCGGTGGACATTTGACTACTAGGGGGAGGTTTAGTAGGAACCGTATTTGCTACTTGTTGCTTAGCAAATAACTGTTGATTCGATTGACCAAATTGATTACCTTGATTAATTTCTTGGTCGCCTTCCCGATTCCTCCACCTCATGTTCGGGTGATGTCTCCATCCGGGATTGAAAGTGTTAGAGTATGGATCCCATTTTTTTGTTTTGCCCGGTTTCCCACACTCCGTTCACCTCCTCTTGACCTTCATACATTTGAGGACAATGCTCACTCGGATGTCCCTCGTTCGAACAAATACCACACACCATAGCTTGATTTGTTTTCCCCGACATCATATTTTGGACAAGGTTTGTCAAGCTATCAACTTTATTTTCGAGACTCGAGGATGATGAATTACCTACGGCATGCACTCCCCGTTTATATTTTCGAGAAAAATCCCGAGAACTTTCAGCTAGCTCCTGGATCACCTCTATAGCGGCATCTGGGCTCTTGTTCACGATCGATCCCCCACATGCCGCATTCACAGTGCGAGCATCCTCCACAAAAATACATTACAAGGTCTTGAGGATTGTAGCCATGATATGGGCATGTAGCACATAGCTTCTTAAAGCGTTCCCAATACTCATACATCGTCTCACCGTCTCGTTGCTCCGCATTACTAATCTGCTTCTTCAACTGGGAGGCTCGAGATGCCGGAAAGTACTTCTCAAGGAACGCCTTCTTCATCTTCACCCATGTATCAATACTTGCCGGTGGCAAGTAATATAGCCAATCTCTTGCAGAATCCTTCAACGGCGCCAAAATTTGACGGGCTAAAGTCGTATGCCTCAAATTACAATTTATAATCACTTAAATCTAAATACTAAAACGTAGTAAAGTAGAAATAAGGGTCGAACCCAAGGGAATCAGATTAATCTAATTATGCTAACTAAAGTGTAGATGAAATCGACCTCTAACGTAATTAAAGACCGTAGTAACCAAAGGGGGGGGGGGGGGGGGTTTGGATGATTTTCTAACAACTAAAATTGATAAAGATTAAAACTTAACTAAATCAAATGATGAGAAAGAACTTAGACACAAGCACAAATCCACACTCAATAGCGATTGATCATCGTAAGACGGTTTCAATTAATAACCTTGACTACTCTATCGTGAACATGAAATTCCAATTCTCTTAAGAATAGTTAACTAAAACGAATCCCGTTCTTAATTAACCCTAACCGTAAAACAACCTAAACAATCCAGTTCTAGGTTCAATTAGACGGAAGCAATATAGATCTGAGAATTCGATAGAGAATAAATAGCACGTACAATCCAGTCGTGCCTTAGATATTTATATGAATCGCTTCTAAGTACTAATATCAACGTATCCCGTTCAATATTAATTCCTAGTTGTTACTAATGTAAAGTTAATCAGTAAATCCTACTCAATTAACGATACTAACGATAGAACGATGAAATTTAATACTAGTTGTACACCTAGCAATCAACAAGAACCATTCATAAATTTAATAACAAAGCAATTCATAATAATCAAGGTTAACAATCAAAACATTCAAACTCACAAATGTTTCTCGAGTATTTCAAAGGCTTGAATCTAAGTAGAGAAATTAGTTACACATACTTGCGATGGAAAATTAGGGTTCTTCAAAGTTCTCCCTTTTCTTCCTTGATGGATTGTAAAAACTAGATGTGAATGATATGATATCAATCTAAAAACTAAAGCTAAACTTAACCCTAATAAAAGTTTACTAATAATAAAATAGTAATAAAAATATCCTAAGGTAATAATAAAGTTTCCTAATTAAAATCCAAGTCTTAAAACGTAATAAAATAAAACAAAATAAGCCGGAATGCGTCGTGCGTCACAGGCTACCGTGCGACTCACCCCTCTCTCGCGCAACTCGCCTGATCGCGCGACTCGTGTGGCTACTGCGCGACTCGCCCGGTCAGCTGTTACTGTTTCGTTCCAATCTTCGATTCTTATCGTTCCGGGTCTTCAAGCGGGCTTCCTTTTCCTTCGTTCTTAGCCCAAATCAACGGTCCAGTGGTTAACATCTTCAAATTAGCCTGTATTACATTCATACCAAACTGACACAAATGCAATACAAGATAACCGATTTAGCTCACAAAGTACACCAAAACCGTCGTAATAAATACGACTAAATACGGCCCATCAGACGACTAAAATTAATTTATTTTCTTTTATTTTCACTCTCGTATTCCATATCGATTCGATAATCGAATATGGGATACTACGAGTATTCAAATTTAGAATCGAATATAAATCCCGCAATATTTATATTCGATTCATTAAAATCGACAATTTATAAAATCCGAGTCGAACATAAATTGGGCAATATTTATGTTCAATTTGGTAGAATCGTCGAATTATCAAAAATCAAAAGCAATTTCGAAATTAATAATAAAATTGCAAGCGAACCAGGTTCGCACAGGAGCCACTCGATCAAGTGACCTCATAACGACTAAAACAATGAGTCGTACATTCTTCTATTTTCTAAACTCGATAGTATTTTATGACTTAGGTCAACACGTGCATAATTAATCACGTGTATCACTATTTTTTCAAACCATACATCATCATATTTGCATCATCTCATCTCATATTTGCATAAACCGTTAAATATCGTTACATCGTTACTAACGCGTTTGTTATTTCTTTTATCAATTTAATTCTTGTTCGTTTTATTTTAATAAAATGAACCCACATGCTAAAATTCAACTTTGACGTAGAATTAATTGCATTAAATTGACATAGAAACCCTCTTTTCAATTTCTCACATGCCTAGGAAAACAATGTTTGCATAAGCATTTTTCCCGTTCTACTAACACGCGTATTAGAAAGTCACTCGAGTTCTTAGTAGAGGCCGCTAAAGTGCGGGCGGGGTTGGGTGTCCTTTGTGGGCTTCCTAACACGTACCCTCACCCCTTACTCAGAACCTCGGTTTCCGGATGCCCGAAACCGTTGGCGCACGAGAGTCATTCAATACACGATATCCGATAATGTCGGTATCGGTATCAAATGCAAAGGGACGAGCCCAATAAACTCTGACATCGGAAATGGGCCGTATTTTGTATACGGACCAATATGACATAGAGTGGGCTCGAATGGTTCCGAATAACCACAAAATTCGGTGGCGACTCCACAAAGACCTAAATTTCAATTCGATCCATTCTCATATGGAGACTCATTCGTCTCCCCAAACCCGCGCGTGGCCGCGTCGGGGTGGACATATGTCATGTCCACAATTTGGCGACTCCGCTGGGGATTAACTGATGCGTGACTTACCATCGGCATCCTCAGGGTGAGACTCGAATAGAAATCGTTTGACGAATACAATACGCGTTTTAGTTTTACGGTTCATGCATAACCCATATTTTCCCGGGCCGGTACTCGCGACCGACGTCCCACTATACGGTTGATGTACTCCAATATGGATATGTCAAAAGGTGTCCATAGTCGATTCGAGTGGGTTTCGCGGGATGTTGTAAGATCAACTCGACTTAGGAAGTCCGTCCCGATCAACGTCTAGACTATGTACACTGGTATAGACCCCTTATAGACCGACCGAGACTTAGTATAGAGCATACATGGCGTCGTTATAATGCTTGTGTGACTACGTGCTACTTGGTTTCCGAGTCGTTTTCAAAAACCATCTTTTTTCAAAGATTGCATCCTTTTCGAACTATTCGATTTCAAAACCCGGGACATATACCGAATTTAGGACTTATGATTTTACTCAAAATAGCCTATTTTCTAGACGGTATGCTGCCCAATTCAAAACTCGAAAATACTTTCGAACTTTCAAAACCGAGGCCCGATGCACTTTCCGATTTTCTCGAGAAATCGGGTCTCTCCACCGAGTTATCTCGGAATTTTCAAAACAATCAATTTTCAAAACATTCTTCTCCTTAGGACTTCCCATATTTAGCAGTGTCGGGTCGTGTCATAAGTTGTCAAGGTCTTTAGCGTCGAAACTCCGTCGATCTTACATCACGAGTTTCTTCCCTATCCTAGTCCGCCTTATTAGACTAAGGCAAGGCCCACCTACGTAGGACATACTCCTACAAAGGAAGGCCCATCTACACACTCGAGTCTAAAAGTCTGGGGATGTCTCACGTGGACCTTCCTTCGGACAGGACTCGGCCCACATAGCCGAATCCTAAGGAAGGCCCACCTTGCACAAGTCACCCGTCTAGGTGTTTTTTCCGAGTCAACCTTTTACAAGGCATAGCCCTATAACAAAATGTTCGCGGTCCTTACGTCTAAGGGTCACTCGTCAAACAATCGAGTCTTAACAAAATCTTCAATCCCACCCGGGGGCTCCCCTTTAGCAGGGCAATCAATCACAGTTGCCCTAAGGGTCATGTCTTGCACGTGTCTCACGTACCCCACTTTCGAGTCACTTAAGATGCCACACCATCTAAGTCCTTGGTCTCACTAGGGGCTATTCTCCGACGGAGTGATTAATCACAGTCACCCCGAGAATCGTACCCTATACATTTGTCGTAGGGGAGTCTAACCCGAGTCAAACTGGGGCCGTCCCTCCTCTTGCGCTATTTCCTATGCCTTGGTGAGTCTGAGTTCCGAAGCAGCCTCTCCGATTACGTGGTGTTCTTACAGACAGGCCACCCGAAACCAGACGCCAACGCAAAATGGACGAATTGAAAAACGCTCTGACCAAGATCGAGATCCAACTGGCTGCCATCCAGGCTAACCAAGCGACTTTATCCACCCGCCTAAGCACCGTGGAGAAAACGACCCCAGTTAAAGGAGCTGAGCCCACTGGGCCCATAGCCGAGTTGATCAGTGTTGTTCGTAGGCTCGAAGAGCAAGTCCACTTATCGACGAACAACTCGATCCACACCGAAGATGCTCGTACTTATTCACCTTTGAATGACGAGCTACCTGCCAACCTCAACTTAACGGGACTTCCTATGTTTGAGGGTACCGAAGACCCTGTCCACCACATCCAGGCTTTCAAAGACTTCATGGCGGTAAAAGGGGTAAAGTCCACCATGTTTAAGCACTTGTTCCCTTCCTCCCTCGAGAAGCACCCCAAAGCCTGGTACTACAGACTCGATTCCAAGAAATACCCGACTTGGGATGACGTGGCAACGGAGTTCGCTCGGAACTACGCCGATAATATCGAGATCCAGACTACAATGCGTACTCTGGAAGTCATGGCCCAAGAGCCCAAAGAAGGGTTCACTAAATATCTTCAAAGATGGAGGGCCGAGAGTGTAAAGTTGGTAAACAATCCCAACGAGAAGACACTAGTGGAGGCGTTCATCAACAACCTCCTACCTTCTTACCGCGTCCATCTTAGGTATGCCGGCATTTCAAACTTTGTCGTGCTTACCGAAATGGGCATTAGAATTGAAGACGATCTTCGATATAATGAAGATCTGGGCGAAGCTTCTACTGAAGGCTATACTGGACATCAACTCGAGTCCTTAGAAGCCGACGACTAATGACAACATCCTCCGAGAGTCCAGATTTGGTTTAAGTCTGAGTCTGAGTCCGAGTCTAGGATGTACTATTTCCTTCGAAGTCAAAGTCAAAGTAAAAGTCAAAGTCAGAAATCAGCTTTCAATATTCTTTCTCATATATACTTTCCTTATGTGTTTCCGAGAACATGATGAACAGCATCATACACTGTGAGCACACGCACGTGACTATTATAGGCACATCTATAATGACTGCAGGAAACTGAGCCCGTGTTTTCCTTTTACCTATTCCGTGTCTGGTATAGAAAAGCCACGTAACTACCCGTAGCAGGAGCGGTATCGAATCCTATGACAAATCTAGGTAATCTCCTAGTTTGGGTTCAAGACGGGAGGCAAGCCCATTTACCACAATAAAACACCCCTCTAATAAGACTGACCAATCCCTACCTTAGGTGTTAGTCTGACCGGCAAAAAAAACGAAAGAGCACTGGACAAAAAATCAAAAGTAAAAAAAAAAAAGAAAAAAAAAAGAAAGGGCCAAAGCAAAAAGAAGGCCATCAAAAAAAGAAAACTGGACACAAAAAAAAAAATCGAAAGTCCATGAAAAAAAAAGCAAAAGGCCAAAACAAAAAAAAGCAGGCCATCATCAAAAAATTCAGAATACCCATGACCGTGGTCAACGGTCAATTCCAATGAAAGCCCCATGAACAGGGTATGGTCAAAATTTTCAAAACCCATGACCGCGGCTAAGAGGTCAATAAAAAAATCAAAAATCAAATACTCAAGTGAAAATCCTTTGACCGGGGTACGGTCAAATTCAAAATTATCCATGCCATCCAATAGGGGAGTGACAATCAAGCTGGTCAGCTAACACCACACTCAGCCTTCCCACATTACAACCCTCAAGACCTTCCCGAGACCCAGGCCAGAGATAGCCCGGAATTTTGAGGATTCAAGCTCCATAGGATACCCCTAACAATTAGGGCCAGACATGGAAACCAGACCCCGCATTATCAAACCAGCCCTCGAAGCCTTAGCTCCACAGAACCGAGCTCCAGATTTCGAGTCATCAAAACCAGACCCCGCATTATCAAACCAGCCCTCGAAGCCTTAGCTCCATAGAACCGAGCTTCAGATTTCGAGTCATCAAAGCCACTTACTTCCTAGCCCCACATTTCCAAAAACATCCAATCCAGTTACCAACCCCGAACACGGGAACTCAACCTACGGTAGGCATAAAACATGCCCAAATAGTTCACACCACCTCTGGGGGCTACCCCGGAGAGCGCTCACAGTCACGGGATCAAGGTCCTAACCATTCTAGCCCTTTGATCAAGACATCATTGGGAATGCACCTAGCCTACACCGTCAATATGGCTAGTTACACACAAAGTCCTATTAGACTAGGCACCATAATATATCTTCCGACACTGAACTACGACATGGTTTGATTTCACTACACGTGAATACGTAGGCAGCCTTTTCAACAGAGGCACAACCACCCACATTGACACACATTCAAAAAGTACTATCATTCCGGTCACGACACTGTCATGTTCTCAGTAGCTAGCTTTGTCGTCCTAGGGGCTTCTATTAGACAGAAGTTCTCCTTCCACTCACATAATCAAAATACTTTCAAACTCTAGCCTCCTTCCTACAGTGTGTCCTAGTACTCGGCTCAGTCGAAGACAAGAATCTGTCAGGACTCGAGGCAATACTAGGGGTGAGCAAAACCGGATATCCGATCCGGTTTTGTAAACCGTATCGGATATCCGGTTTTAAAAATCCAAAAAATTCCGATCCGTATCCAATCCGGTTTTTTCCGGATATACGATTTCCGGATATCCGGTTTTCGGATATCCGGTATCCGGTTTTATATTTTTCTTCTATTTCACTTTTTTTTTTTAATAGTTTTTTCATTTTTAATTAAGAGTAATTAATTCATTTTAAGCAACGTTACGTTTTATATAAATTGATATAATAAAATACATTAAAAAAGAACTCAAAAAATGGTATATATGTCTTACGGTACAATTATTCTAACAAAATATTACGTTTCAATACATAATATCATAAATTTACTAATAATTTTGTTTTTTACCTTTGAAAATAATTGGTGAGTTTTGAATTCTTTATTGTATAATTCATATTAGGATTATATTTTTCATATTTTTTATTGTTTTTAAAAAACCGGATCGGAAACCGGATATCCGGTTTCTATTTTCCCCGATACGTATCCGCTACGGTTTTAAGGAAAACCGTATCGTATATCCGGTTATTCGTATCGGATATCCGAAAATTCGTATAATTGAAAGCGTATACCGTATCGTATACGTATAATAAAACCGTATCGTATATTTTTGCTCACCCCTAGGTAATACCCACTTTGGAAATGTACCCTAAAATCAGAAATTCGGAAGGGCACTAGACTAAAACAGTCTCATTACAGGCTACTGCAATCCCCCCATAGCATATCTATCCCATTTCGATGTACGACCGTGTCGCCACTCGCCTAGGCTACGGGACAGCGCAACTTAAGAGTCTTGTTAGGCAGCCCACACCCCTATCGAGTCATGGTCCAACCTTTAGAGAGTCCAGTCCGTGTCAGTCAACTCGTCCTGTCGTGTCCAGAGTCGAGTCTGTCGGTAGGTCCCTCTTTTCAGATTCCACTTTGAAATTTGCAAAATTTAGCCATTTGAAAAAAGATCCTTTTTCGACAAGGTCAGATTTCAGTCTATTTAAACTGTGAATTTCTTTTCTACCCCTTTCCATTTTGAAAACCTAGCTCGTGATTGCTTTCAGGGTTTCAAATTCAAAATTTCAAAAACTTCAAAAAGTCATTTTCCCCAGCACGAGTCATTTTGCTACCTACGTGTTGCATACATTTTATAACTTATACAGGTACGACTCAAGCGAAGACATGCAAGTCATCAAATCTCCCCAGCAGCATTTTCCGGGATATCACGGGATGGGCCAACACACAGGCACACCCATGGCTTACGCGACAAGCCGAAATTCCCCACGGAGTACGATCATCCAGCGCAGGTATGATTTCTGTCTTGTGGATGGCGAGCCCTTCACGCAAGTCTAATGGACTATAAACGACCCGACCGGAAGTCTACCAGGTCTTAACAGGCTTGGTAGCTACTCTGACTTTCGCTCTGTCCAAGCCGAAGTCAGAGTGGGGGCTCTGTAGACACCCGCATTTTGACTGCCAGGTGTCTATGGTAGTTTCCAAAAAACACCCAATGATGATCGGGCGCTAACATGTTTCTACGCGCTCGGATACGGGCTCAAATCCATTAATTACTGGCTAACGCACTTACGGAGTACAAATCTCACAAAAACAACCTTAAATCCAGGCCCAGTGGATCGTTCCGAGTCAAACAAGACTAATTTGGGCCGAAACCGGCACCGGAAATAAAACCGACTTTTTGCGATTGGGTTAACCCCGGTCAAAGTCATTTCCGAGACACACAAAAACAGCCATACAACTCTCAAAAGTCCAAGTCATACACAAAACCCATCAAAGTCAAGGTCACGGTCCAAAGTCAACGGACCTGCGCGATCCAGTTGGACCACTCGATCGAGTGACCCACCCACTCGATCGAGTGGGCCTTTTTCGAGCCCGGCTGCAGGCTTCACGGGCCACTCGACCGATTTAGCCCCATACTCGGTCGAGTAACCCTAATCTGGGTGCCCTAGCCTTGCCTATATAAGCAATCCCCATGCAACACATAACACAATTTTTACAAACCCTAGAGCAACCTTACACATACACACATACTACGTCTTTTGCAAACCCTAAGCAAAACCCTAGCAATCCTACACTAGCCAAAAACCCTAAACCTAGTTTTAGGAATCAATCCCGAGCCACCATAACTTAACCTCCACAAAACCTCGAAGACTCTTGTGTTAAAGCCACGGTTACGAGCCTTATTCCGAGACAAGAACATGTAGGTTGAGGGTGTCAAAACCCTTTTTCTTCTTCCCTTTCTCTTCTCGTCGTCCGTCTCCCTTTTCTCCGTCTTTTTTTAGTTTTTTTAATTTATTTCGTTCATTGCATTGTAATATCAATAATACTATTAGTACAAAACATTAAAATACTTATTGATTTGTGTCGAACGTGAGTGATGGTGGGATAAGGAAAACCGCATATACAAGTGTACTGCACATGCGTCGTCGGTCGCTTATCCCATCACCCCGATCGTTTGATTATTGAAATAAGTTAACTTAAACAATAATTCGTTATTATTTTTGTCGTCATCATCATCAATCTCGCATTCAACAATTTTTAACATCGTATTTTAATAAGGGTCGAAACCCGTTGACACGGATCCGACATCACAATCCCTAGGGATTTATTTCGGTGTCGGAGAAGCCGAGGGAATCAAGTCCTTTTTTTCATCCAAGTAAAGCGTCGATTTTAGATTTGATACCAATTTCATAATTGGATGTCGAACCTAGAAATCTAGTCACATAAATTAATTAATGCGATTTATCCATATCGCGCTAATTAATTTAAGACGACTAAAATTAATTTATTTTCTTTTATTTTCACTCTCGTATTCCATATCGATTCGATAATCGAATATGGGATACTACGAGTATTCAAATTTAGAATCGAATATAAATCCCGCAATATTTATATTCTTTTTTTTTTGGTAAAAGGTAAGTATATTGATCTATATGGTAAAATTTACAAGCAATTGACTACAACAAATTATGTAGCCAACTTTCATCTTTAGCGTTTAAAGGCAATTTAATCTTGCACATGATTCGATTCCTTACATCCATCTTAATCAAACTAGCTATTCTATCAGGTTGCTGCACCGACGCCTCAATGCGACACAAGTTTCTCTGCTTCCACACATGGTATATCATAGCATTGCACAGAGCCCGAATGACATTACTCTGAAATTTCGTGCCCGTCACTCGTCTCGTGCCCATCAATCCGTACATACCCGGTAAGCGTTTTTGCACCCAGGTACTCAAAATCTCCACAATCCTAGAGCTCCAAACACATCCAAAGAATAGATGATCTAGGCTCTCCTCACGCTCTTCACAAATGTAACACAGGTCAGTCTCCGACACCCCAAATCGCAAAAGTTTCGTCCTAGTGTTAAGAGCCTTCCTAAACACCAGCCAAGAAATAAAACTGTGTTTCGGTAAACTCCATCCACTCCAAACAAGACGACTCCAGGACACTTTCGGCCTAGGAGTCCGAATCCCATCATAGCCCTCAGATATGGAATATCTAATCCGAGAGCCATGCCAAACACCATCCACAAACATGTTCTTGATTTTATCTTTCGCCTGACAGATTTTCCTCCATGCCCAGGTAACATCAGAATTAGGCTGATACTCACTCCAGACACGGCCCTTAAGATAAATACTGTTAACCCAGCGAACCCAAAGTCGATCAGGCTGATCAAAAATCCAAGACGCAAGTTTCGCAACAGCTGCTTCATTCCACGAGTAAAGATCTCGGAGACCCAATCCACCTTCCTCCTTGGGACAACAAATCTTGGCCCAACTAACAAGAGCCCTATTAGTGCCTTCCACACCACCACCCCAAAGGAAGCTGCAGCATAGAGAAATAATACGCCCCATAATATACTTAGGTATGATAAAAACCATAGCCCAATAATAATGTAGCTGAGACAGCACAGACTGAATCAGAGTCAGCCTACCAGCATAAGACAACTTCCGAGCACCTATACTGTTAATTCTAGAAGTAATTCGAGACAACAGTATTTCACAGTCCTTTTTACCAATTCGAGTACTTTGGATAGGTAAACCAAGGTAACGAACTAGCAACGTACCTTCCACACAACCAGAGAAATGTAGAATATCTGCTTTCCTATCTTCATCCACTCCAGCAAAGTAAACATGGGATTTGCCCACACTAATACTCAAGCCTGAAGCCCTGCTGAAAGTAGCAAAGGCCCGCCACAGATATTCCATCGAGTCAGTCTCCCCTTTGCAAAAGAGGAGAAGATCATCGGCAAATAACAAGTGAGTGAGCTTCATCGGACCACACTTAGGATGATACTTGAAACTCGAGTCAACATTTCCATGCGTTAAAATACGAGAGAAGTAATCCATACATATAGTGAAAAGCAAAGGAGACATTGGGTCACCCTGTCTCAACCCCCTTCTTCCACGGAAAAACCCAAAGGTATCCCCGTTGAGACAAAGGGAATAAGAAACCGATTCCACACACTCCATCACCAACCTCCGAAAATGATCAGGAAACTCCAGTGCTCGTAGCATTTGATCCACAAATGACCATTCCAACAAAATCGACAATTTATAAAATTCGAGTCGAACATAAATTGGGCAATATTTATGTTCAATTTGGTAGAATCGTCGAATTATCAAAAATCAAAAGCAATTTCGAAATTAATAATAAAATTGCAAGCGAACCAGGTTCGCACAGGAGCCACTCGATCAAGTGACCTCATAACGACTAAAACAATGAGTCGTACATTCTATTTTCTAAACGCAATAGTATTTTATGACTTAGGTTAACACGTGCATAATTAATCACATGTATCACTATTTTTTCAAACCATACATCATCATATTTGCATCATCTCATCTCATATTTGCATAAACCGTTAAATATCGTTACATCGTTACTAACGCGTTTGTTATTTATTTTGTCAATTTAATTCTTGTTCGTTTTATTTTACTAAAATGAACCCACATGCTAAAATTCGACTTTGACGTAGAATTAATTGCATTAAATTGACATAGAAACCATCTTTTCAATTTCTCACATGCCTAGGAAAACAATGTTTGCATAAGCATTTTTCCCGTTCTACTAACACGCGTATTAGAAAGTCACTCGAGTTCTTAGTAGAGGCCGCTAAAGTGCGGGCGGGGTTGGGTGTCCTTTGTGGGCTTCCCAACACGTACCCTCACCCCTTACTCAGAACCTCGGTTTCCGGATGCCCGAAACCGTTGGCGCACGAGAGTCATTCAATACACGATATCCGATAATGTCGGTATCGGTATCAAATGCAAAGGGACGAGCCCAATAAACTCTGACATCAGAAATGGGTCGTATTTTGTATACGGACCACTATGACATAAAGTGGGCTCGAATGGTTCCGAATAACCACAAAATTCGGTGGCGACTCCACATAGACCTAAATTTCAATTCGATCCATTCTCATATGGAGATTCATTCGCCTCCCCAAACCCGCGCGTGGCCGCGTCGGGGTGAACCTATGTCATGTCCACAACTTGATCCAGAACTTGATTGAGAGCGGTAAAATCCCGTTGCCCGGAGATAAGCCAAGTAACAAGGAGAACCCTTTCAGCTCCCATGCCATCTTTGCCGGGGAGGTGATTGACTGCTCTCATCTTATCTCTCCGTTTATCCCGCAAGTGAACGGGATCTGGTTTGACGACGAGGACAATGTCTACCTCGCTAAAGGGGAAACTGTCCCCATCACCTCCGAGGAGATTCGTAAGATTAAATCCCGAGTCTTAGCCAGCAACCACCCAGGTCGTCCCTATCAAGCCACTAGCTCTAGGGATGCCCCTATCCCGACAACCGTTATTGAGCCACTCAGGACGGAAGCCGCCCCTGAGGAGCCGACTGCTGAAACGGCTCTCGTGAAGCAACTAAAGAAGACCCGAGTTGACCTCACCATATGGCAACTCTTAGTTAGTTCACAGGAACATCGAGAAGCACTCTTTAAGGCTCTCGATCAAATTAAGATCGACTCTTTGGTTACCCCTGCTGAAATGGTAGCCACGGTTCTGCCCCACTTGAAGGGCAAAACCAAGGAAGGAGGCCCAATGATCACTTTTTCTGAAGCTGACCTGCCGCCGTTCGGGGCCTCCCATAATCTGGTCCTCTACATTACGGTGATCTGCCGAGGGAAATACCTCCCGATGACCCTAGTTGATGATGGGTCTGCTGTGAATGTCCTTCCTTTAAGGACCGCCAAAGCCCTCGGCATTACCGGGCCGATTATATCCCGACAGCTCAGACCATCCAAGCCTTTGATGGGAGCCCAAAGTCGGTAGTTGGGGCCATAAAGCTGACCATTATAACGGGCCCGATAGAAAACGAGCTTGAATTCCAGGTGATCGATGTCACCTCATCCTTCAACTTGCTTCTAGGGAGGCCATGGATTCACGCGGTCAAAGCGGTGTCCACCACCCTCCACCGAAAGATCAAGATGCCTTTGCTCGACAATGTCATTACTTTGGAGGCAACCCCAATGACTATGGCTAGCTGTAACGCCACGGGCCGCATGGACCTCTGGGGGTTCGATTTTGCGGGGATGATCGAGGAAGAGTACCTTTTTAGGCCCTACTTCACTACGAGTATCGACACGATGCTCCAAAACCTAGGGTACTTTCCGGGGGCTACCTCTCGACCCAATCTTCTAGCTGGGAAGATTATCGAGGTCCTTACGGACGAAGACTCTCACTTCGGCCTTGGTTATGCCACCACTCCGGGCAACGTTGTCCGAGCAGGAATCGAAAAGGCCTACAACATCATTAAGGGTATCCACTTGAGCCCTTACAGCCCACGGTTGACCTGGTCAACCTGATTCTCCGCAGCAAGAGGTTTGACCCGACCAAGCTGATCTCGGATGTTGGTTCCGAAACGGGAAACAGGGCCTGGAGGAAGATTGTCAAGTGGACTGACAATCAAGCACTACAAGAAAAACAGTCCCCCGGCGTCCACCTGGTGGTAACAGATAGTGGACGCTATAAGGCGACGGGCGTCCGCAAACAGACGCCAGAAAGCGGAAGCCACGACCGGTCACCCTTTTTTAAATCGGGCGTCCACTATTGGACGCCAGGGGAAATGGCGACGGACAGTGGACGTCATGGGTGGCGACCGACAGTGAACGTCAGTTGTCCCTGGATGGCGTCCACAGTCGGACGCCATGGTCCTGAAGTTGGCGACCGACTGTGGACTCCATCCAGGGATACCTTGCGTCCACAGTCGGCCGTCAGTTTAGCTTCCCCTGGCGTCTATCATGACGTCCGTTATTGGACGCTATTTACGTTGTTGCATGACCGTAAACGTGCGTTCAATGTTTAGCCAAAACCTGCAAAATAAACCACAACCACAACTCTCAACCAACCACAAATGTCGACTATCCACAATACCTCAACCACATTCACTCTCAGTCAACCAAAAGAGTTCATCTCTCGACTCATTTATGCTGAAAAAACTTATATAAAAAGATTGAACATACGGTTTGAAGGTACACAAGTCTAAACTAGTTCGAAGATACATAATCCGTAAATACAGTTACAACAACAACAAAAAACAATCAACTAACTGTGAAGCTAGCTGCAGCACCGGAGTTACCACCATCCCCGTTAAAGGGGTCTCTGTCGTCTGGAGGGGATGGGGGACGACCTTGGTTGCATTTGTTAAACATGGCCCGAAACATGGCCATCTCATCCTCTATCTTCTTTATGTGCTCCGCCTGTGCCTTCAGTTGCTGCTGCTGCTCCGTCAGCTGTTCCTTCATGGCCTCCTTTTCCGGGTCAGGCTGCTGAGATCCGGCCGCGTGTACTCCATTTGTGTGGAGGTGCTCAGACGCGATGTGGGAGGTTTGAAGTACATACCGTGTGCATTTCCTACACCGTACACACTTCCTTTCTGGTAACCCTTGACGACCTTGAACCAAGTCTCATTTGGGTCGACTTCCTCAACATCGGATCTGCCTCGAGTCTCTCCAGCTCTTCTTGGTAGGCGTCCTGCGTACAGAAAAACGATTTCAATTTAAGTTATTATTAGATGAAATCATTGAAGATAGTTATCCACCACCTACAGTCGATTTATTTGACATATTTAGTACTCACCCAGGTCGCCTGATCCTTTTTCGACTTAAAGGAAGTCCCTTTTTCATCGGTCTGCCCATGCATGTCGAAGAATATCTCCGCTGCGGTTGGCACTCTCCCGAGCTCAGCTTGCAGCTATTAAATGAGTACGAACGTTAGGCGAATATAATTTATGCAAATGTAGTTTACGATTACTCAAGGAAGAGTACGATATTAATTAGTAGAAATCATACTCTCTTGGCACGACTGAAAGAAGACTGAGAACCCCGAGGATGTGTCGGGTTTGCGCGGCCCTCACGGTCACAGTTCGCCAACTTGTTCCTTTGGGCAATTTCGGACCTCACCTTAAAGTCTTTCTTATCGTGGTAGGCAATCCATCTCTCCAATGCGTCCCCTAAAATATGACGACCCAATATATTATTTAATACAGTGAAAGATTGAAGTTAGACTGTTTATTTGTTACAATTGATTACCAAAAAAAATAACTAACACCTTTAAGGTCCTTCAGCGGAGTCCCCCGCGTACGTCGTTTATTCATCACACAGGTGAAACGTCGTGTGCACGTTTCATTGTACCGGTCCCAGACCCTTCCATCTAACTCTGAGGCCCAACTGAACTTGAACTATACAGTCAAGACAGATTAATAATTTGTATGAAAAATATTTACAAAGTCCAGATTATAAAATAAAAACTCGGTAGCAAAAACAATCCACGTACCTTGAATTGGTTGAACCACCACTCTCGTATCTCCGCTGGTACCTGAGACCAACATGCATACCCTTGCCCTTTGTCGACCATGAAGCTATTAGTACAGCCTTTGACGACCTGTTTGTGCAGAAACCTGCACCGAGTCGTGAAGCACATATATGTAGTCAATCATACAAGATGTAGTCCAAAACTGAATATGTTACAAAAGAATAATCAACATGTTAGATTATATTACCATGTGCCTGTTGGTTTGAGAACCAACCGACTGGCATCGTCCTTCTCCAGTTCCTCCTCTGGCCCCTGCTGCTCCCCCTCCTCCTCATGCTCAGCGGTCTGCTCCGGTCCCGTTTCGGGGACCATCTCCTCCTCCTCCTGCTGTGTGGTGGACGTGTGAGCAGACCTACTACCCCCACCACGTTTCCTGGTCGATCTACCGCCCGCCATTATCTTAACCTTCCAAAAAATTAAACAATGTTAACAAAAATTAGCCATGTAAACAACAATTACATTCTAACTTTATTCAAGTAAAATAGCCTACTATAGTAAACATCAATATAACTTAACCATGTAAACATGTAAACATGTAAACATCAATAAAACTTACTACAACAACTCTAGTAGTCACCGTCGCTGTCGTTATTGTCTTCAGCCTCATCCTCCTCAGTCTGATCCTCCTCCTCCGTCTCCTCGCCCTCCACTTGATTGTCCTCTGAATTCTCTTCATCGTGACCGTCATCCTCCTCAAGGATCTCCGGAATATCCCTGACCATGTAATTTCCTTGTCCATCATCATCGTCATCCTCAAAATCTTCCTTTGTCCCTTCATTCTGATCTTGATCGGAGAATATGTTCTCTTCAATAGAAGATAAGCGTGTACCAGTTGAAGCAACATCTTCCTGGAACAGAGAACTATCTATTTGTCCCCGTGGTTTAGTCGTAAAGACTACCCACCATTGACTTTGATTTCTGTCATTTTTTGTGTAAGGAGAAGGAGCAAAATAGACTTGCTTCGCCTGATGCGCGAGTATGAACGGATCGTACGTAGGATACTTCCTTGTGTGATTAACTTCCATAATCTTGTAACGTTCATGCACTTGGGTCCCGTTCACGGAACTGTCTTTCCACTCACACTTGAATACCACAGCTCTATACCCTCGTTCTTTGCCAGCATAACACAACTCAAAAATATCCTCCAAAATACCATAGTACTCATCACCATCAAGAGATGACACACTCACACCAAAATTGCATCTAGCCTTGTTCTTCCCGTAGTTGAATGTGTGAAAATTGAATCCATTCACCGAGTACCGGTTCCAGGTTTTAACCACTCGCACTGGACCAAATGCCAAACTTCTAACCAAATCATCACGTATGTCTAAGGCAACTACGTGATCCTTGAGCCACTTCGGGAAATGTTCGTCGTGCTTACTCCAAACGTCATCAGGGTTCACGGCAGGGTTCGCAGCGACATATTCAGTTATAAATTGCTTCTCATAAGGCTCTAAGATCTCACAATTCGAGAGTAGGTAAAGGTGTGCTCGGTTGTACTCTTTCTCATCTAGTGCCCTAGAACCCTCAACGGATGAAGTTCCTTCATCGTCCTTCGTTTGAAAAAACTCGGGAATAGTGGGGTTAATGGAGACCAAATGTCCTAGGTTCAGGTTCTTGGTTTTTATTTGGACATCTTTATCGAAGTAGAGGGAGCAGAAGTTTGCAATCTCTTCTGTCAAATATGCATTACAAATAGAACCTTCTACCCTAGCCTTGTTACCAATTTTCTTCTTCAAATGATTCAGGAACCTAAATAGACAAGTTATATATTTCAATCAATACAAATTAGTTAAGCTTAATTTTTTTTTAAAAGAAGTTACTAAAAGTTACGTACCTTTCAAATGGGTACATCCATCTATACTGGACAGGTCCTCCAATCTTAGCCTCGTAGGGCAAGTGGACAGGTAGATGCTCCATGGAATTAAAGAACGACAGTGGGAAGATCATCTCAAGTTTGCATAGTATCTGCGGAATTTGATCCTCAAGCCGAGACATGTCCTCAATTGATACTGTAGAGGAACACAAATCTCGGAAGAACTGAGATATCTCAGTTATAGAATTCCACACCGTCGGTGGCAAAAGGTGCTTTAGTGATACCGGAAGCAACCTCTCCATGAAAACGTGACAGTCATGACTCTTTAACCCCTGGAGCTTCAGGTTCTTAAGATCAACACAGCGCTTGAAGTCGGAGGCGTACCCTTCAGGGAACTTCAACTTCTCTACCCACTCCAACAACGCCTTTCTCTGAGCCTTGTCAAGTGTGAACAAGGCTCTCGGTTTCGACCCATCAGGTTTTATGTGCAGTTGAGGACGGTGACAGAAGTTCTTCACATCTCGCCGGGAGCCTGTAGTGTCACAACTCTTCCCCTCCACATCCATCACTGTGTGAATCAACTTCTTGAAGAATTTTTTCTCTATGTGCATCACATCTAAATTGTGACGAATTAACAAAGTCCTCCAATATGGTAGGTCGAAGAATATGCTACGTTTAAACCAACCATTTTTCAACTTCTTGAGGTCTTTGAACTCCTGCTCTGTTCCGTCGATAGTGGACGGGTAATCGGAAATCAACTCCCATACTTCATCTCCGGGGAGTCGATCAGGTGCCTCATCAAGCACAACCTCACCCTTCTTGAATGCCTTCTTATTCTTTCTATATGGGTGACCTTCTGGTAGGAACTGCCGATGACAGTCAAACCAACTTATTTTACTAGAATTTGGAAGATAAAAAGCTTTGCTCTCATCCATACAACACGGACATTCTTTCTGACCCGCAGTAGACCACCCCGAGAGCATACCGTACGCGGGAAAGTCATTTATAGTCCACAACAAAGCTGCCTTCAACTGAAAGTTTTGTCTCAGAGAGACATCATAAGTTTCCACCCCTACCTCCCACAGTTGTTTCAGTTCCTCAATAACAGGTTGCAAGTAAACATCCAAATGATTTTTCGGGTTTTTTGGTCCGGGCACAATAAGAGATAGGAAGATGAAAGGCTGCTTCAAACACAACCAAGGAGGTAGGTTGTAAGGTGTGATCATCACAGGCCAGGAAGAGTACGATTTACCAAATTGGCCGAACGGTGCAAATCCATCAGTGCACAACCCAAGCCTTACATTTCTGGGTTCTAACGCAAAGTGGGGATGTAGTCTATCAAAACGCTTCCACTCCTCACCATCACTCGGATGACACATTCTTCCCTAGTACCCTAATGTCCTCCTTGTGCCACCTCATTTGTTCAGCTATGGTTTTTGTGGCGTACAATTTCTGAAGCCTAGGTGCAATAGGGAAATACGTAAGCTGACTTATTGGGATTGGTTTCTTACCCCTGACACCACTTTTCCCTTTTCTACCTCTCAAAACAATATCCCCCTCAACCATCTTATACCTACCCTTACCACATCTCCTACATTCATCAAGCATCGTACCATCCTTCCAAAATAGCATGCATCCATCTGGACAAGCATCAATCTTTTGATGTGGGAGTTGAAGTCCCTTCACAACTACCTTTTTGGTTGTGTAGAATGATCGGGTCATGATATTGTCTTTTGGAATAACTCTCTCGAGCAAGGCAGCAATACCATCGACACAAGCAAAGGGCAGGTTGAACTCACATTTAAGGCTAACTACCATAGACACGACTTCTAACAAAGTCACATCGCACCCTCCGTATAACGGTTTCTCCGAAGCGTCCAACATGTCAAAAAACGTCTTTGCTCGTGGGTTAGGCTCTTGTGGATTAGGTGAGTCTTGTGGGTTGGGTGAGTCTCGTGGGTTAGGTGAGTCGTCATTCCCATATGTGTTCTCGTTATTAAACAAGTTGCACTCCACAACATCAACTATCATACCTCTCAATCCCCCCTCATTTTGATGGTTTTCGGGTTCCTCAGACTGAGATGACTCACCATGACAAATCCAATAATAGTAATCGGGTGAAAAACCACTATAGATGACATGTTCCTTCACTACAAGGACCTCAATAAATTTTAGGTTCTTGCATTTAGTACACGGACACCTAACCTCCCCCCTCGATGCATAATCTATTGACTTTTCAGCCACCTCGACAAATGATTCAACACCCCTCAAAAATTCGACGGTGGGACATCTCTTCTTATCAAGTCGTCCCTCATACATCCATTTCCGTTCAATTCTCTTCATTTTCTATGTTCAAAAAATATATATAACAAATTAAAGTTTAATTTCCCTAATTTAATTTAGAACTTACTAAACGAAAATTTAATCACTATTTAACTTAAACTTCATTTCTCTAACTAAGTTTCATCAATTTAATCACTAATACATCAAAGTAAACCCAAATGTCTTATTAATTTAGAATTAACCTTACAAAAATCAGTCACCGATTTTATTCACAAATGTAATCACAATTTCGTCGCAATTTATGAAAACCCTAACTCATTTATCAATTTAATCCCAAATTAACCGAACAAAACACAAAAACTCATGGCCTACGTCCGACAAAAACAGCTAAAATAGGTCAAATAAGGTCAAATTTTCGGATACAGATATCAAAACTCCAAAAGCACCGCTAACACCTAATTACAACCCCGATCAAGATAGAAGTGGGTTCGGGAAAATCCGGCATTATTACGACACCTTTTGGTCCGTCCTAAGTCACACAAAACCTCATGGAAGGCCCTAGAGGTCATTCTAGCTCAATTCAACCAAATTGATCAAACCCTAATCAAAATTGTGATGGGCAAAAATAATCTACCTAATCCAATTTGGGATACACTAATCAACCTAATCGAACTTGACCTAAACTAATCACCCTAATAGAAATTTAGTCCTAAACAATATTAACTAACAAACTATCAATAAATAACGCTGACAATCAAGAATAAGAACTAATTATAATGAATAGAAACTAAGTAAACTAAGAAAACGTACCACAAATTAGGAATAAAGGATGAAAATTGGAGGAGAGGAAAGGAGATTGGGGTCGGCGAGGGAAGAGGGAGATTGTAGAGAGTGTTTTTTTAGAGAGTGAAGGGGGAGAGGGGGGTGAGCGGGTATTTGACGCCACACTCACCCGGACGGGCGTCCGCTGTCGGACGCCACAGGCGGACGCCACATTCTGCTAAATGGCGTCCGACAGTGGACATCATTTGGGGTAAATGGCGTTCGCCTGTGGACGCCCGTCGTTCTTAATTTTGTCCTCCCAAATTTCAGTCGGACGCCAAGTTTGGTGTCCGACTGTGGACGCCCGTTTGACTTTTCGGACGCCATTTAGGCGTCCATATGCCCAGGACGCCAACCAGGTGGACGCCCGGGACAGTTTTTCTTGTAGTGAAGGAAGGATCTACAAGCTGGTCACTGGAGATGGAGACATGCCTGAGTTTGAGCCCGAGTCTGAGTCGGAGTCTGAGTCAGAGTCTGAGGTCGAGTCTAGGGAAGTCGGTGCTAGAGTCACTCCTGTAACCCCTCTCCCTTTTGTCATTCCTGCTGCTGGCACTTCGGGGTCTGTCCCGAGTGCCTTACCAATCCCGCCACTGACCAATGATCAGATGGCTGCTCTTTTCGAGTTGTTTTCAAAGTTTTCAATCAATAATAACAACCGTTCTGCTTACGACTTGTCTCTTTTAAATTCTGCTTTCAAAAATATTTTATGCAATGACATTGAGAAACCCGACGAACAGATACCCTTACCTCCACATTTGATCGAGCAGCTAGAGCAAAGGGAATCTCGGAATCCGGTAATCGAAGAGATCGAGACCATTAATGTGGGAACAACCTTAGAGCCTTAGATACTTAAGATAGGGTTATCCTTAAGTCCCGAGGAGAAACAACAGTCCACAAACCTTCTCCAAGAGTTCAAAGATGTCTTCGCATGGTCCTACAAGGACATGCCGAGGATAGACCGGGAAATAGCCGAGCACCACATACCGATCAAAGACGGGTGCAAACCGGTTAAGTAAAAACTCCGCCGAATGAGGCCCGAGTGGTCTCTCAAGGTAAAAGAAGAAGTCGATAAACAGTTCAAAGCCGGCTTCATACAGGTGTCCGAATATCCGGACTGGGTCGCAAACATCGTACCGGTTCCTAAAAAGGACGGTAAGGTGCGGGTATGCGTGGATTTTCGGGATCTTAACAAGGCAAGCCCGAAAGATGATTTTCCGTTACCACACATCGACATACTGGTGGATAACACGGCCGATCATGCCCTTCTATCATTTATGGACGGGTATGCCGGGTATAATCAGATCAAGATGGCGGAAGAAGATATGAGTAAAACTACCTTCACTACACCTTGGGGTACTTACTGCTATACTGATAAGTGTAGTTTGTAGTGCCTAATTTGTCGTCTTTGGTCTTGTTTTCCCTTGTGAAATCGCTCTTTGGAGCGATTTCGGGGCTACTTATACTTCTTCTAGCTCGTTTTAGGTTCCCAAGACCATTCATGAAGAATTGGAACGATTCCGACTCGTTTCATACACTTTTGGAGCCAACAAAGAGAAGGAACGATCACTCGGTGCCTTGGATTCGATCCCGAGACCTTGGGACCCATTCCTGAACCCCTTAGACTCGATCCCGAGCCCCAAGAATCGATGAGAAGCCAATGAGAAGCAAGGAGGGACCAAAAAGATCATATTGGAGGCCTACAAGGCCCTTCTCGGGCGGGATAGTGGCCTTCCCGACCGGGAAGGGGTGCACAAATGTGACTGTGCCTGTTTTGGGGTCGTCCCGGACGGGACCACTTCGTCCCGGACGGGAGAACTTCGTCTCGGATGGGATGAGCCCAGTTCAGGCCCGCATCAATTCTTTTCTTCTCCTTTGTTCTTGTAACCCTATAAATATCATCCCTCTTGTAATCTTATGGGATGTTCTTCATTACCCACTAAACCCTAGACTAATTTAGGTTAGATTAGCCTATATTAGTGTAGATTAGTCTTTAGTTAATCGTTAATCTTAGTTTAATCCTTGTATTAAGGGAATTCTTCAAGATTCAACCAAGATTGACAACCTTTGGAGATTGTTTTGGGTTTTTCTGATTAATGCATGTTTCAATCTTTCCTCCTCTTGTTAGTAGGTATAATCTTCTTATTCTCTTTACTCTTAGTTCTTGTTTAATCTTTCAAGTTTTAATCTTTGATTATTGTTCTTGTTCTTGCTAGTTTCATTATGAATGTTTTGTTGTTTGTGTTGATTTCTCTTGTTATGGTTAGGATTAGTTTCATTATGTGTGAGTAGACTTATTGTGGGGTTAGTAGGGGGATTAAGTGTGATTATGGATGATTAGGGTTTGATTGTGGGTAAAGGTGGATTCTTTGTTACTAGTCACATATTAAGAGCACCATGTGTTTGTTGAATTGCTTGTTAGAGTAGTAGTTGCAAATACTCCTCTTGCTTGTCTTCCTCTTCTCATTGTGTGATTGATTTGTGGTTGAATCCTTGTGTATTGGGTAACATCTTGCATAAGTATTCGGGTTTTGTCTTTGACACGAGAGTGCGGACATTGACCTTAACGCGAGAGCGCGGACCGACCTTAGTAACTAGGTGAAACCTACACCCTCGATCTCCCAACTATCCTACTACACTTATGAACCCGACCTAACCCTACTCTTTCCTTGTTTGATTTCTTCGTCACCTTAGTCATAGCCATAGCCTTCTCCCCTTCTTATCATTCTAGTTTAGCTTAGTTCGTTGACCTAGTCTTGTATTTGGGTGACCTTAGTCTAGACACCTCACTACCATCCCCGTGGACTCGACCCGACTTGCCCTATCTACGTGTTAGGAATAGTTGGTTATAATTTGTTGGTAGGGATCCACGGAAAATCCCTCCCATCATATACCGTCATGCCTTTCGGTCTCATTAATGCTGGGGCCATGTACCAAAGGACCGCTACCACTTTATTGCATAACATGATGCATAAAGAGTTAGAAGTTTATGTAGACGACATGATCGTCAAATCCAAAGAACGGGACGGTCACATCACCGCCCTAAGAAAATTCTTCACCCGATTGCGCAAGTAAAACATGAGGCTAAACCCTCAAAAATGCAGTTCCGGAGTAACATCAGGCAAATTACTGGGTCATATCGTTAGCCAACGAGGTATTGAGGTCGACCTAGCTAAAATTAAAGCCATTACCGAGATGCAACCTCCTAAAACCGAAAAAGAAATAAGGGAATTTCTCGGAAAAGTCCAGAACATCAGTCGGTTCATTTCCAAACTAACCATGGTGTGTGAACCAATTTTCAAGAAGCTGAAAGTAGGGGAACGGGTACTATGGGATGACAAGTGCCAAGCTGCTTTCGACAAGATCAAGGAAATCCTGTCTGCTCCGCCAGTCCTAATGCCACCTCAACCCGGTTTGCCTCTGTCGTTTTACCTAACGATGACCGAGACAGCCATGGGGGCTATGCTGGCTCAGACAGTTGACTCCGAAGAGCGAGCTATTTACTACATCAACAAAAAGTTTTTAGAGTATGAATGCAAGTATACCATGCTCGAAAAGACGTGCTTGGCTCTAGTCTGGGCCACTAAGAAGCTCCGACATTATATGCTCAGCTACGAGGTCCATGTGCTGTCCAATATGGACCCAATCAAATACCTCTTCGAAAAGCCCGTTCTCAATGGCCGAATTTCTAGATGGACTATAATGCTGGCAGAGTTCGACCTAAAATTAGTGTCGTTAAAGGCCGTTAAGGGGCGAGTAGTAGCTGAATTTCTCGCCGATAGCCCGGTAACCGAAGAAGGACACACCGACACCTGGTCCTTCCCAGATGAAGATATCTTCCATCACTACTACAAAACATCAAATAGACAACTGTTTTTTTCGCCATAGACAACTGACTTACAACAGTTGAGTAGTTTGGAGTTGTATATTAGTCTAAGCATAGACATCTGGTTTACAACAGTTGTCTATTGGTTAATAAACAACTGTTTTTGTAAAACAACAGTTGTCTATTACGTATATAGACAACTGTTTTTCTAGAACAACAGTTGTCTATTACATATATAGACAACTGTTTTTCTAAAACAACAGTTGTCTATATACATAAGAGGCAACTGTTTTCTAAAATACGTATATATAGATATTTTCTTATATACGTATACATATTTTATGTTTTTTTAATAATTCTTAAATACGTACATATTAACAAACCATAAAAAAGGAATACCATAACGAATAATTGAACAAAAGAAGTTATATTTTTATAAAATCCAACATCCAAAAGATACATAAAATCATTATCCAACATCCAAAATCCAAAAGGTACATGTAAAATCATTATCCATGTCCAAAAGTACCTAAAACCATAATCCAACTAACACCTTGTCCACATAAGGTAATTCGATGCATCATATACGACTAATTATTAAGAAAATAATCCGCCCATAATCCACGAACCTCGTCAATATCTTCTTGAGAATATGGCATCATATCGTTGAAAAGCTACAAAATCAATAATATAAATGAACTAATTATTTTGTTTCAATTATGTGCGTAAAACAAATGATTGAAACAAGAGAAAGTGTGAAAACCCAAGTCTTACCTCATTGACGGTTCTCTTCAAATCAGAACGAGTGATAATTTCGATCATATATCTCATCACGTAATAACCGCACTCTGTTTTCCGAGCATGAGGAGCCGACTACATTGCAACAAGTATAACAAAGTGTAAGAGTCGTACAAATGACAAAATACAAGATACAACATACACATACATACATACATACATACATACAGCAACCTAAAGAAACTGTTTCATGAGAAATAATTAGATAGACTTACATACAGTAACAAATTGGTTCAATTGAGGTTAACCAAACGACAAAGGAGCAGCGGCACTATTACCATATACGGAGTATGACATATGCAAGGAATATTTCACTTTCATATTTCAACAGACATTTTACAATACGATATGCCGAAGGATTTTTAATAGGTCATGTAGATAGCCACCTCAGCATATTGTAATAAGTACGCATGTATTGATACAAAAGAGAATGTGAGCTGATGCAGTTTACAGATTCATTACAACAACAACGCTCGCAGATAGTAAAGCTTCCACCTCAAGAAATATTAAAATACTCTTTACTCTGTATTTGTACTTATGTGCTTATATGTGTGAAATTCAACGCAGGATTTACTTCATAACCAGAAATCTGAAAACAATCGTCACACTTGAGAGATCTATAGAACACACTCTAGGAGTTAGCAGGCAACTGAAATCATATTGAGCAAAAGATCTAAGATAAAGAAATCAGTACAATGACAAAACATTAAAACACACGAGTTATAATGTTTGTCATTGTACTGAACTACTGATTCCTTTAGTAAGAGCGTATCCATAGCGAATCCGATAACAACGGTCCTAACTTATGACCATTGTTATCGGATTCGCTATCAATACGCCCTTACTAACTAGCGATCCGCTCTTATAAAATACTCTGTATGTGTTATACTCTGCATGTACTTTCACGGGAAAAAAATAATCGTAAAATAAGAGAACAACGTTCAACATAGATCACACAAAACAGAGAAATTCTCTAAAACAAGACTGAGCAATGCAACAAAATCCATGAACGTATGACAAGTTATTAAATGTCCATTCAATCATAAAACCAAAAGCAAGATAGACATGTTAATAGTTACATTGACATTCTCTAGCACACTTCACACGCTGTTTACATATAAAAGTGTGCAAATTTCTCTGTTTAAAAAATGGCACGGTTTGAACTGACCAACCTCTAACCCGAACCCAACTCTGTTGACCCATTTGTACCGAATACATAGTACATATCATCAAACACACGCTGACATGCACCACATGAACAAAGAATTTGGATTACCACCCGAAAAAAATAAGTTGCTTGGTTTTAGCTACCATTTCTGTTAGGGCAATTCTCGCAAATTACATCAACAATAATCCCAAATCACCCAGATTGAACCAATCAACATAATCACAAGCCTCATTTTTTCATCATTGAAGCAAACGATTCATATAATATACGAGGTTTAAATAAGTACGTACATTAACTTTCACCCACTGCGGAATTTGAGAACTTTTCCTTGTACCCCCTCTATAGCCGTACACTTTTATAGACCTAGCACGGGAAAAAAGAAAAGTTAAGTCACTATTAAAGAAGAAACATAAGTAAAATGAAAAAATTATCTAAAGTAATAAATTGAGATAATTCACGTATTAAGTAAAGTTTTAAATCCACTAGGCTCGGACTTTCCAAGTGGGTCAAACCAATATACTTGGTTATGCTCAACAATATCTATCAAAGCAAGCATCCAATGTTCCCTATTAACATTAAAATCAACTTCCCTTAATCAAGTGTGTGTGTGTGTGTGTGTGTGTGTGTGTGTGTGTATATATATATATATATATATATATATATATATATATATATAACATATAGTTTGGTTCGTCTTCACAACTTCTCCCATGATATCTCCAGATATGCCTCCGACTTGCAACTAATCGAATACATGAGCAGAAATTACAAAAACTCTGAAGTGTGCAAATTTCAAAACAGGGTAAAAACCCACCCGTTTATTATGATCGGGGTCGAGTTTGAGATGGTTACTGATGAGTGAAACCTGATTGACTTCAGCACTCCGATGATTCCAACTTTGCCTGGTAAGAAGTGAACCAGCCAGAAATACTATAAGCGATGATTCCCCTCGGTCCCGATGCAATCACCCCTACATCACTTCCTGTGCATCCCGACAATATTCCTGCAAAAACACGAAACAATTATTGGCTAAAAGCACAATCATAGACACGAGATAATAACCCGACTCAAAAGGCCTCCAGTGAAATATCTCTATCTCAGATAATGATTGATGAAAAAGATAAAAAAGAGTAGGTTGGTGCATGACAGTACATCACATACATACCCCAGGCCTTTTGCTTTGACACTTATTTTTCAAGGAGATAGAGGAGTCTATAAGCTTTGGGGTTGATGTCACCCTCAAATTTAAGACCTGCATTTATGTACTGTTCCTGATTAAACCCCCTTCTCTTCAGAAAAATCAATGTCTCCATACTTGTGTTTACTGAATTAACACATGGGACCAAACAATAAGATTGTATAAATGTTTGTATGAGACTGACCGACCGAACGACCTCTAAATTATTTCGCTTTCAACTAACGGAAACTTCACGTGGTACCCCTAATTGTCAACCCGACCATTTTGTCAGTACCCAAAATTTACAATAAGTTTGTGTACATTTATCATAATCTCATGTATGGAACATGTATTATAGTATTACTACCTGGGATACGGATACCACATGAATTTTCCATTCAACTAGAATTATTGCCTTCTTTGCACAGGTGGGAACAATATTCATTTCCAACTGAGTTTTTGAGAGATCACTGGTTTTGCTATCGACAGGAAGTAACAGGTCGAGCATTGTGAGATCGATTGCATGCTTGAAGGCGCAAATGAGCTGAACTCGAGGGATGTGTCCTTTCTAGGTGTTGGATCGATGTATAATCTCTCGTATTATGGATATAAATGGGGTTATCCCACTGCCTCCACTGATTAGCGCCAGAGATTCGTGACTGAAACAGAAACATGATATAAATATCTGCATAATCAATCAAGTTAATTACAGGAATGTTCCAATTCGATGTGTACTTACTTAAGGAATCTGGTGAAAGTAGACCCATAAGGTCCCTCGACCGATACTTGAAGCCTGTCTAGAGACGACGAAAGTTGCTCGTGTATCTTCCATGTCAAGATGGATGCCACTGTAACTTGGATATCTTGGGTGCATTCACAAACAAGTTACTAGTGAAACCGTAATGCACACCTGAAAACCAGAAACTCTAAGATTATTAGCAATTGATGAAATTTCAGTAAATTAGTTGCAGTAAATCGATCTTCAAACTAATGACCTGGGCTCTTGTGAAAAGTCATTTCCACGGTTCCACCAGGAAGAAGTCGGGCTGAGATGAGACTAGCATGAGAGCACGACTGCAAGAATCTAAGGAAGCAGTCGAGGGTGAAGAGGAATATTCTAGGAAGGATCTGAAAAGTCCATAAGACGTTGATGTGTGTAAAATAAAAGAAGGTTGCGATAGCGTAAAGCTGGTGAGTATAAAAGAAAACTTCAAATGTCTTTCTCCTGGTGTATGCAAAACTTGTTGCCCACATAACTAGCAGCAAAATCCATGATATTTCTCCTCCTATATTCGATACAACCATTCCAGCACCTGTATATATAGACAGCCAAAACAGTACAGTCAATGTAGGATTCCAAATTTAGACAAATACTATAAGCGATTGAATAAGATTACCTAGAGCATCAGCCATAGTAGTATAATGTATGTAGTTAGATGGATGGATAGTCAATAATTCAGAAACAGAACCACATCATCACAAATTAATCATACAATCAGACAACAGTAATGATACGATATCAATTCATTTGTGATCTAGCTTCTTGATTTACAATTTGGGGGCGTCCCAAAATAATTGATCACTTTAAAGAGTAGGTAAAACTATAGGGTTAACTCAATAGATTAAGAACTACGTAGATAATTAGCAAACATTAACAAATGACAACTAATCAACTAACTGAAATCAAATCCGCCAAATCCAGCCATATCATTTGCTAATTAAATATATCGAGTGACCTTAACTACAATAATAATCTACTATTCAAAAATTATTAAGTAAATTCAACTTAACATCAATAAATCACCTAATCAAATCGCCAAATCCAACATAAGCACATCGTCTTCAGTCAGCGACCTTTTTGGTGATCGGACTACATAAGCAACAGTAATTTCACCCGCTTCATCATCAGGTAATAAACTGGCAATAACCCGGATGATAAACTAACTAAATAACTAATGACCAGAAAATGAAACTCGTATATTACAGAAATACTTGTTTTGTAACAGTTAATTTACGAAATCACGGTTGCGTTCAGCAGTTCAGGATGCGATATAAGAACATCTTCAAGATCTGCCGGTGCAACCTGATAAAAACCTCAAATAAGAGTATGTCAAGTGTCGACTAATGTTCATTGCAGATTTACTGTTTAGATGAACTAACTGGTAACTGCCTACAGAAATCTTAAACTGAGTAGTCGAGTGTTGAAAAAAGCTAGTGATTTAATAAGTGCATCGATAACACGCAGCAGCAACGAGAATGAACTATAACACGCAGAAAAAATGAACAATGAAGAAAATGAACAAGAGAATGAAATAAGAAGGAGAAGAAGGGAATACTTTGATTTAGGAGAAGAATGAACAAAGAACAAAGCGAACAGAAGCCATTGAATGAAAACTGAACAAACAGAGAGAGGACTCAACGAAGATTTTGGGCGAACGACGAGGAATGGCGACTGGCGACCGGCGACCGGCGGAGGATTAGACGAGATCATTTTTGATTGATTAGGCGGAGTATGTGATTTAGGGATAAGGCGGAGTATGTGATTTTGTTTCAGAAGGGAAAAAATAGAGTAGATACTTTGATTTAGGGTTTAGACATAGATACTTTGATGGATAGAGTGATATGGGTTGGGTATCCACAAATTGTAGTGGTCTAAAATACTTTTAATAGACAATTGAGTTTAAGAGAAACAGTTGTATAATATATAGACAACTGATTTTATAAAGATCAGTTGTCTATAAGACTATAAAGACAACTGTTTGTCAAAAAAAACAGTTGTATATAAATTATACATCAGTTGTTAACAATATCAAATGTCTATTAGGAGTTGTCTATTTGATGTTTTGTAGTAGTGCATACCGATACCGAAACATGGGATTTATACTTCGATGGAGCATCCAATTTTCGAGGGTTCGGAGTCGGGATCCTTCTAATCTCACCAAAAGGGGAGCATACTCCTGTGTCCATCAAACTGGACTTTGATGTTACCAATAATGCAGCAGAATACGAAGCATGCATTTACGGGCTACAAGCCGCCGCCAATCTGGGGATCACAAATCTCTGGGTACACGGTGACTCATCCTTGGTCATTAACCAAGCACTTCAAAAATGGAAAACTCGGAACGCTAATCTCGTGGCCTATCAGGCACGAGTAAGGGATCTCGAGAAACAATTCCAAAAGGTAGAGTACATATACTTGCCTCGAGAAGAAAATCAGTTTGCAGATGCACTCTCAAAATTGGCATCTTTGCTGAATATTCCCGACCACGTGACCAGTATGCCAATTTGTGTCGAAAGACGGTCCGAACCGGCATACATTCACGACATTGAGGACATTGAGATAACTGATCCTGAACCATGGTATCAGGCTGTATTAACGTATCTGATAAACGAAAATATCCTCCCGGGACTGAAGGCCGAGCAAAGAAAGCCTTACGGAGGCTAGCCACCCAGTTCGTCCGTACCGATGACGGGAAACTGTACAAAAAGACGGCACAGGGGGCTCTTCTCCTCTGTGTTGATAAATATAAAGCCGAAAAGGTTATGGCCGAAGTGCATAATGGGAATGCGGCCCATATATGAATGCCCACATGCTAGTCCGGAAAATCATGAGGCTCGGGTATTACTGGAATATTATGGAAGCCGACTGCCAGTTATATCTCAAACATTGTCATAACTGTCAAATCTTCGCCAATGTGCGACATATGCTGTCATCTCTGCATTATACCATGACGTCACCTTGGCCATTCTCGACATGGGGTATCGACATAATCGGGAAAACAAATCCCTCTGGTACGGGCGGACACTGTTTCATTTTAGTAGCTATCGACTATTTCACAAAATGGGTCGAAGCTGAATCATATCGCATTCTCAATGCTAAGCATGTCGCCAAGTTTATCCAGAACAAGATAATATGTCGGTATGGTATCCCATATGAATTTATCAGTGATCACGGGACTCATTTTCAAGCCGAGACTGCGGCCCTGCTGGCCAAGTATAAAATTCAAAGGCATACGTCCTCGCCCTATCGTCCCCAAACGAATGGAGCAGTAGAGGCGACCAATAAAACAATTGTCACCATACTAAAAAAGATGGCTGATAATTATCGGGACTGGCCCAACAAAATACCTTTTGCCCTATGGGGATACCGGACGTCAATTCGCACCGCAACCGGGGCAACGCCGTATTACCTAACTTATGGGATGGAGGCAGTCCAACCAGTTGAATTAGAAGTACCGTCCCTCAGAATTCTGCTAGAAAGTCAAGTACCCGAAGCAGACTGGGTTCAAGCACGGTATAGCTCGTTGGTTCTACTAGACGAACGACGATCTCGTGCCCTCAATAACATCCAAATCTATCAGAAAAGGATCGAACGGGCCTTCAACAAAAGAGTGAGGCCCAAGAACATTAAGGAAGGGGATCTAGTTCTTAAGTCTGTCCGAGCTTTATTACTAGTTGACCCAAGGGGAAAATTCAAACCTAATTGGGCTGGGCCATACTTGGTAAAGAAGATCCTATCGGGAGGAGCAGTGATGCTGACGAACCTGGATGGGAATGAGTTCGTCAACCCGACCAACCTGGACCAACTGAAGCGTTACTACCCTTAGCCTTTTCTCAATGTCATTAGCAAAAATTAATAAAAATCATTTTTTTTACAAAAAGCAAGTCAATGAGCTAGAATTATTTATTCTACTGTCGCAAACATCTTGAACTATTAGTCTTGGTGTAATTCGAGATTGTAAATTTACTGAACTTGAACTACGTTTGGTTTGATTCCGCTAATTGCGGATACGTAGGCAGCCTCTCAAAAGGGCACAACTGGTGCAATCAAGAAAAGACAGGAACGGTTTAATAATAAAACTTCCTTTATTAATTACTAAAAAAAACCCAATAAACTCGGGAAATTACAAATGCAGGAATTCAAAAATTACAAAAAAACAAAAGCCACGAAAAAAAAGGCACACAACAAAAATAGTAATAATATTTAAATAATAATATAACTAAGGACTCGGTATTCAGGGCATCTTGCCCTTCCCCTTGTCCTTGGCCTCCTTGGCCGTCCACTGGCGACGACGCGGAGGGGAGCGTTCCCGAATCACCACGGGAACCTCTTTAGCTCGGACTCGTTTCTTTGAACTTGAGTCCTCAATCACTTCGATAGGCCCAAGTCGGGCCCTCACAAGCTCAGGAAGCCGGTCACGTGGGCCTAGTCGGTCTCTAACCGCCTGTCTGGGCCCAAGTCGTCTCTCCAAATCAGTCTGGGGGCTTGACTGCCCCCGCGTGCTGCTAGCACTGGCATCCTTAGATCGAGTCTTAGTTTGTGACTTAAGACCCGATTCTAATCGGACTAAAGTAGCAGAAGTCTCCCCCTCGTCGAAGAAACCCCTGTTGTCCTTCGCCGTCTCCTGGTGAACCAGTTCGAAGGCCTCATCAACCTTCAAGGCTTTGCGAGCTTCCTCGGACTCCTCGGAAGTCCACCTCTCATAAGCACGTGAAACCCAAGCGAATTGGCAAGGGTTGGGTATAGTCCACGTGGGACGAGTAAACCACCTCTGCAACCATGTATCGCACATAGCGTCCGTCAATTAGAGCGAGACGCTAATGATTGCCTCAGTCTCAGGAATGCGCTGAGACAAACCGAACTGCCTCAGGAGGCGGTCCGGGTAAATGTGAACCGTCCAGTCAAGAGACAAAATCACCAAATAACGGGCTTGGTCCCTCTTGGCTAGTCCCGTCAGTTTGGAAAGGAACCACCAGGCGACGGTCCACCTAATTATGGGACCACCGTGAAACACCAGCTCCTCATCCCAATAAGCTCGGTTTATATGATGACTTGAGCTTATCCGTCGCCTCCTCGAGCTAATTTGGCTGCTACGGTAGTTGGGAATACTCGGAGGGGACTCTATGATCGACAGACGTTCCGACAACCAAATCTGAAAAGTATACGCAAGATTCGTAAGCAACGGGAAGGTTCGCTAGAGCCCACTCGATCGAGTACAACAGCTGACTTGATCGAGTAAGCCCTCTGAAAACAGGCAGAAGCTCGTCAAAGATGTCACTCGATTGAGTGACAGGTCCACTCGATCGAGTGACCTACGTACATCAGAAAATTCGCGCAAAAAAAAAATCGTATACCTGCAGAAGGCGAATACTCCCCGTCAGCTGTCGGTCTGGGTCGAGCCTCCTAGCGTCGAGACCCATAATGATCTCCCCGATGGGTAGCCAAGCAGGGCTATGACCAGTCTCCATCTGGTCAACCACACCAATCAGCCTGATCTGACCCAAGCACGAGTCAGTCTCCATCATCCCTTCAAAAACGTAACGATGCAGCATACAAAAGGCGAAAGCCCTACGTTTATGGGTAGCAGTAGCCCTCACATCTCGGTTATTCATAAACTTGTCAGCCAGGTTGAAAAGGGAAACAGAATTTCCCTGCACCATTCGATCTGTTTCAGCATGAGACAAGCCTAGGAAATCCCTCAGCCTCCTCCTTGGATCAGGATAGAACGGAGGGATAACAGGAGGAGCACTAGGGCTCCAACCGCCTATAGCTGCGATCTTCTCAGGTATAGGGCATATTTCTCCTCGCGAGAACACGAAAACGTGATGGGTAGTATCCCAAAACGTTAAGCAAGCGTCCAAAAAGTGTGAGTCAATTATCAGACGTTGAAGTGGGAATAGACTAACGATTCCCATCTGGGTCAATTTAACCTTTTCCTCGTCCCAAAAATGTTGGGACCAAGCAAAAAGCAGTGCAGTCAGGTGATCGATACCCATGACAAATATTTGAGTCTTCTTGAAAGTCTAAAAGATTTTGAGGAGAAGAAGAAGTTTGTGATTTGGGATACAGTACGTTGAATCAGGGATTCCTATATTTATAATAGGAAAACCTAACTGAACCCTAACTGTCGTGCCTCCTCAGCAAACATGGGCCCTACTCGCGCGCAGGCCTGATTGCAGTTCAGAACCCAGAATAGGAATCAAGTCGTCCCGAGCATTCCTAAAAATTTCTAAAAAAAATATTTTTCAAAAAAAAAATTCTGCTTTTCAAAAAATCAATATTTTATTTCCCCAGCATGAGTCGGTGTTTCGCCTATGTGTTACATGTAAATTGTTATGTGTCAGCATACAGGTACACCCTAGACTTCAGAAGCAAGTCTCCGCGTAGCTCATTTACTCCCCACGGAGATATCATCGTCAAGACAGGTATGACCCTCTGCTTATGGCTGGCGAGCCCTTTACGCAAGTCCAACGGACTATAAACAACCCGACCGGAAGGCTGCCAGGTCGTAATCTGCGATTGGCCAGGTAGCTACTCTGACTTTCGCCTTGTCCAAGCCTCAGTCAGAGTGGGGGCTCTGTAGACACCCGCATTTTGCCTGCTAGTGTCTATAGCAGTTCCCGACAAAACACCCGATGATGATCGGACGCAAACGTGACTTAGTATACACAAATATGGGTTCGGAATCAATAATATCCGACGTGGACATTTAGCAGAGTACAAATCTCTCAAAACCAACCTCAAATTCAGGCCTAGTGGGTCGTTCCGAGTAAAATGAGACTAATTTGGGCCAAAACCGACACCAAAAATAAAAAACGTCTTTTGGCGACCGGGTCAAAACCCGATCAAAGACGAATCCGTCCTCAAAATCAGCCAGAAGAGCTTCTAGAAACCTGCGCCCAAACACAATTTTCAAAAAATCAAAAAAGTCAACCATTTCCTAAAATGGCTCGCCAACCCTATCCACTCGATCGAGTGGAGCCAAAAAAACCGGAACAAACCCTTTTCCTAGGGCACTCGATCGAGTGACCCTAGGTTGAGGGGTAAACTCTATAAATACCCCTCCTTGTGCTCTTCATTTCAAGTTTTGCAAAATGCTTTAAACACCCTACATTTCTACCCTAAGTCCTACATTTTCTCTACACTACAACCCTAAGCAACATTAAGCAAAAACCGAGTCATTGTCCATTAAAAAACCGACAAATCCACCCACACACACACCATAACTTTACATACATCCTCGATACTCCCGCGTTCCCGTCGCTATTACGAGTCCATTACCGAAACCTTTCTAAGCATGTATGTTGAGGGTGTCATCAACCCCATTTATATCTTTTTCTATCTCGATTTATATGTACATTTATATACTTTATATTATAATTACATTAGTATACTAACACTAACACTTAATTTTATCGTTTACTAACATTTTAACTTTTTTGTTACTAACTTTTACTCTTTCGTATTCTAACATTTAACATTTTAACACCGTGTATATTGTTGTGAAAGAGAATTAAGAAGAGAGAATTAGAGAGATAAAGGAATGAGAGAAAATCAGAGAGGTAGTTTATTCTTCCCATCAAGGGATATATATAGTACATGCTACATCCTAGAGTTACATCGTAATGGGCTATAAGGCCCGATGGACATCCACATATTATTTCATAACACTCCCCCTTGGATGTACATCACTGAAGAACATGTCTCGTTAAAACCTTGACTAAAAAAACCCGGTGGGAAAAAAAACTAGTAAAGGAAAAAGAGTACATAGATCTTCAAACACGCATAACAGGTTGCCTCGTTAAAACCTTTCCATGGAAAACCCAATGGGACAAAACCATGGCCTAGGAAAAAGAGTACAACACGTGCTTACTCCCCCTGATGATTACATAACTTGATATTTCTTGAATACTTCACGTCTTCATGTAACTGTAAGGCGTTGAAATAGATTTGTCGTAACCAACAAACTTAGTATCTTCAATCAATAGGAATCTGTGATAATCACATTTCTTCGAACATCGTCAATCATGACTCTTCAATGCGTGCAACATACTATAGCGTATTAACACGTCTATAGCGCTACCTCGTTAAAAACCTTTCTAGGAAAAATCCATTGGGACAAAAAAAACCTAGTCGAAGGGAAAAAGAGTGTAGCTAACATTATTTCTCAACTGATTATCGATCTTCAGTAGAATTATCAATCAATCCGATTTATCTTAAATAATAATTGATTTCTTGTCATTGTACGGATTAACATACTCATTGTAGCATTCCACTACTTTATTTTCCAACTATTATGGCGCTTCTGGACCATAAAGTATTTTTACATGACAAGAAATTTAATCATGTATGATCTTTCATACGCTCAAACTTCAAGCTGAGACAATGAAACCGTGCATTCACACCATATCACATGCATGTTGAATGCTCTCATAGATACACTTACGTGTAGAGGTTCATATATATATACTTAATCACAAGTCCTTCAGGAACTCATTCGATCAACCACTGTCATGTGTTGATAATTTATAATATAAGCTCCTTCCCGAAGTACTTATCAATCTAGGAGTATGCTCTCCTTTTAAACATATATCCTGCAATATATAACAATAATAATCTCGTGCATGCATGTAATACGAACAATGCTCTATAGTGTATATACTCTAAATTAATGCAATGATGTAATCTTAACTAATATGCAATGATAAAATAACTATATTACATGGACATGAGACTCAAATGCAAACTGTACAGTATATTCACCAATATTCATAATTGAATTGACTTCATGTCAATACGTGAACTTTAAGTCCATGAGCTCAATCTTAACCATAGATTGTACGTCAACAATCAAAATGGATTTTTATATAAGATCCCTATTAGGGTCGAATGCGCGCAACTATTATTCGGTTCTACGAATTAATATATCGATATAATCTCTTATCATCAGTACTGATTATTGATATCTGGATATATGTGGTACCAATCTTTTTATATAGGCCATCTATTGTCATCAGATATCTATGCCACTTCGGGGCATTCAATTTCATTACTCTTTACGAGTACCAACTGCACATGTTTGCCATTTTCTTATAACAAATAAATGAACCGAATATGATCCTCACACTATATCATGTGTGATTATTGAAAATTTGGCAAGAATCTCAATGTTCATTACATCTACTATCCACGACTGATCTACAGCTCGCTACACCACAAAGAGGGCGAATCTGTCTATAGTCAAATCATAAATTTCAATGTAATAACATATCTTGATAATATAAGGTGATCAAGCTGATATATCATCATATACATCATCATAACACGATGATCAAATCATCATTCATATTTCATGAACCTTTAATTGATGTATTTCATATTCAAAACAAGTCTCTGAACTTCTGTTTCAGTTGGGATCAACATTACTTGTTTTTTTTTTATCAGCTTATCCTTATCAATCTCCCCCTAAGGTGGTAAAAACTATCATTACCTGATAGATTTAAAGGGCAATATTCATCTTAGAATTCGTCTTATATTTCATAAACTTTATCAATTGATTCTCTTCAGTAAAGTAATATATTTGGGAGCTCAACTTAACGCAGTTGGTTTTTCACGTGCTAAATTAAAATTGCCCATTCAGGAGATTACCATATTCACATAATATTTACATTGTAAACTTTGATTACATGAACTACTCGTAAAATTCTTTGTGACTATAGGTCACATAATTAAAACCTTAAAGCTAAGGTCAATCAGATATGGATGTTCATCTTCATTATCCAACTACGAGTAGCATTTAGATCTCCAATATTTTACATACTCAATCTCAGTGTATTGTCTTGCCTTAAATATAATTTTAATGGTACACCAGAGAGTTTGATCAGCACGCCATTAAATTCTTTCAAGATAAACGTCGGGTTT
Source organism: Agrostemma githago (assembly GCA_958450325.1). Taxonomy (NCBI): domain Eukaryota; kingdom Viridiplantae; phylum Streptophyta; class Magnoliopsida; order Caryophyllales; family Caryophyllaceae; genus Agrostemma; species Agrostemma githago. The sequence continues at coordinate 8,008,408 of OY288254.1, read as the reverse complement.
ATCGAAACGGGTGTAAGAAGAACCCGGATGACCTCAATTTGTCACATCTTTAATATTTTCGTGTCAATTTTACCAGTTGACCGATTCTCATCCTGCTAAACTTCTGTTTAGCTACATTCAATCATATGTGCACACTAATTTTATTTAGTCATATGGCCGTAGCAAATGATAGTGACATGACAGACTTAGTGTCTAATACAATAGGCAAGACCCGTCAATATTTCTTCCCAGAATATGACTATATATATTACTCTTAGAGTAATTTAATTCCATGTGATAATAATAACTGTAAATTGATCATAATCAACTGATCATTTATTTCACCATATAAATACATGGTCGCATTATCACGGTGTCTTCACAAGATATTGTGATCTTTACTATACCGTTTCCGGTAAAAATATTTGAGTTTTTAAGTAAACTTATATGTATAAAATATTCATCTTCTTGCACTTATTCAGTGTCGGTGACATAATTTTCATCACTTAATCAATATTTTATTCGATGTCATATTCGCTTTACGAAATAATGGTCGTTAATCGAATATTTTGTTCATGTCATATCCATTACCAGTAAAAATGACTATTAATCACCTATACGAAACTCACGATTTTAATATCGCATTAATTTGCTCAACCATGACATGCGGATACGAGATATCACGCATAGTTTCTTTAAGCCATTTTCAAAATAATGTGTCTTTACGACTATATAATTTGTATGAAAAAAAAATATACAAGTATTACATCGTGAAAATATGATAATACCATTCACTTCAGGAAATGGTTTATATTATTTTGATATGAATATCAACTGGAAAAGTATCTCATACTTTGCAAACATCCATGAATAAACATCAAGTTTATTCTTAATTTTGATACTTAAAATAATATTCGCTACATGCAAAACGAAAATTTGTAAGATACCATGAATTTCACGTAACTGTTTCAATATTGGTCAACAATTCAACACTATGATTTCTCATCATAGGTTCAGTATATGTAAGCACTATGAATTTCAGGTCATAGTGTGTGTGTAAAAATTCCAACTCGTATATAATTTTTCTTCCTCTCATATCGAAACTTAGCGTATATGAGGGTCACATGAATCTTCATGAGATATCTACTTTCATGAATTAACAAATTTGGCTCAATAAGACCACATCATAAGACTCAATTAAGGTCGCAATATCAGGACAATAATAGGTGGTATTAAACACAGTACAATGTCATGTACTTTCTCCCCACATAATATGAAAGTACATGAAAATTGTACAATTTCATGTACTTTCCTCACACGGAGTATAAATTTTATCAACTTCAACTTTAAAGTGATACTTATCTCGGTACAATTTCATGTACGTACTCACACGAAGTATATTTTTCACGATACGATGCCTTTGAGGCTATTTTATTTCCGTGATATCATATTTTCTGGGACAACTGTATTAGCATATTTATCAACCAAAATAATCGCGTATACTTTAGGTATACAGTCTTTTATGAAAGATCTGTCCAAAATATTTGTTACCATAAAGGATAACATTATTTCCACCGTTCATAATTATAAATTAAAATATCTTTGGAACTTCGGGTCCAAAATTATGTGAGCATTCATCATATGAATATTAACATTGAAATTGATCCATAGATATATACAGTCTACGAGACTGAAATAAATAATTAAACACCTTTTATAAAAGGTTGAGGATAGAAAATATCGTATCCTCATATGAACTCCTCGTTTATTGGATTATTGCCTCCAAAATAGATACATTCATATAATACGGTCTTATAAGACCTATCCATAAAATATCTTCCATTAAAAGAAGAAAGTTTATAACTTCGACATCTTGTCATATTTCCCTCTTATATTCTATAAAGATCATAAGTATCAATAATTAATCAAAAAAATACATTGAGAGCAATAAAGGAATAGTGATTGAAATACTAGCTAATAAAAGGCTCGTGTGTATTCAGAAAATAAGTGAATAATTAGAGAAAACAAAAAGAAAAAAAATAGTGATTGAAAGATTAGTTGATCAAAATAATCAAACAGCCAAACCAAACCAATAACACCCGTAAGTCCATAATATCTAATACGGAGTATAGTACTAATACTCCGTAAGTCCTTATATGATGAACATGGTAAAATAAATGAAAAATTAAATAATGATGATGGACGCATGATGAACATATGCACAAAGAGTTTTCAGGTGTGAATTGCATATTTGTCGTGTGATTTGAACAAAATAACACAACTCTTGTCAGGTATACAACCACGAATAATATATATATAAAAAATTTACCTCTAAAATAAAATTAGGGTTATTGACCTATATACGGATGTTAATGAATCACTGCACTAAAGAAGTCGGCTATCATATAATTAATAAACAGGAACTACAAAGTCAAATAGGATTAGAGACTTGTGCTGATAACGTGTTGTGAAAGAGAATTAAGAAGAGAGGATTAGAGAGATAAAGGAATGAGAGAAAATCAGAGAGGTAGTTTATTCATCCCATCAAAGGGTATATATAGTACATGCTACATCCTAGAGTTACATCGTAATGAGCTATAAGGCCCGATGGACATCCACATATTATTTCATAACATATATATATATATATATATATATATATATATATATATATATAACAATAATAAAGTTCGGATCGAACACGTTTAACTATAATCACCGCACAAAGTCCGTTTAATCCCTTTATGAGTCACGACGGAGGTGGCACCCTTTCGAGGAGCGCCGCCCCAAGTACTCAAGGGCGTAACGAGATCGTGGTCGTTCTTAGTTGAACGTATACGATTCCATTTCTAAGATTAGCGTGGAACCCGTTGACGCGAAAATCGACATCACATAATCCGTAAGGATTAGTAGCGATGTCGTGACGCGGAGGGAGACACTTTCGTCGTTAATCAAACTTTTCAATCCAATAATAACATATTTTCATAAAATCCCGATGACGGTCTCATAATCGCATAATACACGATTATGGCACCGAAAACCGAGTTGAGTTTAAATAATGCAATATTTTTATTTAACTCGGTCAACCGTCGACTTTAAATAAATAAAAATGAAACGAGCCATGACTCGTACAGGGGGCACTCGACCGAGTGCCATGGGCCACTCGATCGAGTAGCACCCCAAAAACCGGGCAGTAGCTACCTCGAAGGCACACTCGATCGAGTCCAGGCCATGACTTGATCGAGTGGGTTCTTTAGCCCAAGAAAGCCGAGAGCTTCAAAGAATATTTCGAGCCTCGTCTTTTTTTACGACTTAGTGGTCTCGTGCAAAGTCATCACTTGATTTTCTTTTTTCAAAACTCATGCATATCACCTCACTTTAACGACTTTGATCGATGTCTTTCACAATTAGTCTTATATCGACGACTCTCTAGTCGTGTCCGATAAATGACTAATCTAGACGCCATTTTCGATATGATAAGTCGGGACAAGGCATCGAGATTCGGGATCGGGCTAGCACCACGTCTAGGTCCCATATCTCCGTCCTCCGTTTAATGCACAACATAATGTGCATTTAATCGGAGTTCGTCCACTTATCCAATCTACGGTCTAGATGCATTTATTTTATACGGGTCCGTTTCTAGTTATTATTTATCGCTCTCTTTATATATTCTATTTATTCTATTTTATTGTTTGGTATTTTGTATTGGCTGGGTTGTATTTCTGCCCGTGTATTTTGTACGTATTTACGAGCTTTGTTTATTTTGATGCTTATCGCTTTATAAATGAACCTCGCATGCTAAACAACTCCGACGATGATTTAGATGCATTAAATGACGTAGTTCACACAAAATTCGCATGTTTAGCCGAAAACGCTGTTTGCATATCATTTAGTCATTTTAGTAGCGCGCGTACACGAACACAAACGATGTCTTAGTAGAGGCCGCTAAGTGCGGGCACGGTTGGGTGTCCTTAGTGGGCTTCCCAACACGTACCCTCACCCCTTACTCAGAACCTCGGTTTCCGGATACCCGAAACCGTTGGCGCACGAGAGTCATTCTATACACGATAGCCGGTGCAGATGGTATTGGTATTGCAATGCAAAGGGACGAGCCCCATAAGCTCTGAAATCGAAATGGGCCATACTTTGTGTACGGTCCATGACGACATAGAGTGGGCTCGAATGGGTCCGAATTCCCATATATTCGGTGGCGACTCCAACTTTGACTTAAATTTCGAACCCGAGAACAATCTTACCACGAGATTCATTCGCCTACTCAAACCCGCGCGTGGCCGCGTCGGGGTGGACCTACATCATGTCCACAAGCCTTTATAGAAGTTTCCATATCAGTAAAAGTTCTTTTGTTCCTTTCCCTCCACACTGCATGTATTGTTGCTGCTAAACTCACCCCAAATCCAAGGGTTCTTCCCGTGTTTCCTATGGGTTGAATGTTAACACCATTTATGTATGTCCTTCAACTTAGCACCATGAAACAGAACATCCATCCAACTAGCAACCTTGCCCCAAATTTGAGAAGCAAAAGGACATAGGAAAAACATATGAAGGTGACTTTCTAATGCTTGACAGCAAAGAACACATCTGTTCACTATTTGAATTCCTCTTCTAGCCAACTGATCAACCGTAGGAAGTTGTGCCTTTGAAGCAAGATTCATGATGATTCTATGACTAGGCTTTATCCAGGAAGCATGTGCATCAACTCTCTGAGTTTGGTGACGCCCAAGCAACTGAATATAAACCTTAGAAACATGAAACTTAGAGTTGAAGCAACAGTCGTGCAGGAAACTTTTAGCATTCTGTGCAAAGCCAAACTGCGGTATGCAAAAATCTTTGACATTCACAATGTTCTTCAGGGTAGAAGGATAGAACTCCTTAGAGGTTAAATCCCATATAGAGCAACCCTGGAGGATATAAGCTGAGCACCAATTTGTCCAGATGCTGCCAACATTCTCAGATAATTGCCAAACCCATTTAGAAAGAAGAGCCAGGTTCCAGATCTCCGGATTTTTGACATTGAAACCACCAACATTCCATGGTGAACAAATGTCAGACCATTTTTTAAAAACGAATCTCCTTTCACCTTGTTTGATGCCCCAAAAGAAGTCTTTACGTAGCTTATTGATCATTTTAGTAACAGCTTTAGGAAACAACACACTTGAACACCAGAAATTTTCGATCCCAAAAATTACTGAATTCAGAAGTTGAAGCTTACCAGCATAAGAAAGTGAATGAGTAGTCCAATGAGTAAGAGATCTCTGAATTTTGAGAATTAGAGGCTCAAAAAGCTTGATACTAATCCTGGACTCACTTAAAGGCATACCCAAATATCTAAAAGGAAAAGAGCCAGAACTAAAACCAGTGGCAACCAGAATTTGCTGCTGAACCTCAGGAGAGACTCCACCAAAATAAATGCAGGTCTTATCTAGATTAGCACAAAGCCTAGACTGCATTCCAAAATTGTGAAGAGCTTCCTTTATAGCTAATGCAGAAGGACAATCACCTCTAGCAAAAATCATAAGGTCATCAGCAAACACAAGATGGGTACGTTTGAGTTTAGTACACTTTGGGTGATAAGAGACATGAGGCTTAGTGCAAATCTATCTAAGCTCCTTTGATAGTATCTCCAGTCTTAAAACAAAAGGGTAAGGGGATAGAGGGTCTCCTTGCCTAATACCACTCTTTCCTTGAAAGAATCCTTCAATACCTCCATTCAGTTTGAAAGAACACCATGGATTTTTAACACAACCCATGACCCATTTGATGAACAGATAAGGGAATCCTAATCCATGGAGAATGGACTCAATAAAATTCCATTGTAGTGTATCAAAAGCTTTTCTAATATCCACCTTCACAAGACATTTAGGAGTTAAGTATTTCCTAGAGTAGCCCTTTAGCCAATGATTGAGAAAGCAGAATGTTGTCAAATATATTTCTTTCTTTAATAAATGCAGCCTGCTCCTCTCCAATAATGGTAGGAAGGATACCCTTAAGCCTGTTTGCTAACACCTTAGATATTGCTTTAAAAAACAGTGCAATAGGAAATGGGTCTGAAGTCCATTACTGAACTAACACCAGGTTTCTTTGGAATCAAGGAAATCAAAGTAGAATTAGCTTGCTTTGACATAACTCCTGTTTTAAAGAAGCTAAAAGCAACTTTACAGAAGTCATGCTCAATAATGCTCCAAGCAGATTTGAAGAAGCCAGCAGAGAACCCATCAATTCCAGAACTGCTATTAGAATCCATTTGAAAAATAGCATTCTTAAGTTCCAAAGAAGTAACAGGAGCAACCAACTTATCTTTAACATCATTAGGAATACTACCAGATAAGGAAGAAATAGGAACAACATGAGCACTCTGGCCAATCAATTTCAGATAATACTCTTGAAAAGCCTGAGCAACTTCATTTGGACCCTTCTTGATCAATCCATCAGAATTAGTAATAATTCCTATCATCTGTTGGTTCTTTCTTTCAGTAATATTTGAGAAGAAATACTTTGAAGAGCAATCAGAGAGTTGAATATGCTTAACTTTAGCTTTCTGATGTAGTATGCTTAATTCTGCTTGCTTTTTATCAAGGTAAAGAGAAGCTAAGAGCCTTTCATCAGCAATCAAGTCAGGAGCAAAAGGATTATTCTGCAATTTACTTTGACAAGATAAAAGAGAATTTTTTGCTTCCTTTACTCTACTAGAGATATTAGAGAAGTGCTGAATATGAAACCTCTTCAAAGCCCTCTTAACAGCTTTTAATTTTGAGAAGAAACAAAACATGGGGGAACCAGAAACTGTAGTATTCCAAGCTGCGTGAACAGTGGGAATGTAATCAGGATGATCACTCCAACTATTAAGAAAACTGAACCTTTTCTTCAGAGAATTTTCTTGAGAAATGGTGATAATAATAGGGAAATGATCTGAAATTCCAGATTCATTCACCTGAGCACTAGAACAAGGAAAAACAGAAAACCAGCAAGGGTTAATTAAAACTCTATCCAACTTAGACCAGATCCTAGATGATGGATTCTGGTTGTTTGTCCAGGTCATTGTACATCCTGAACTATTCATATCATCCAACTGGCAATGGTTTAAGCAAGAATTAAAAACCATCATATCTTGTAGAGAAGGAGCATTGTTGCCATGTTTCTCCTCAGGAGCTCTTATGATGTTGAAATCTCCAATAACCAACCATGGGTCATTAGTAGCCAAGTTAGCCAACTCATCCCATAGACTTATTCTGTCTTTACCCTCATTAAATCCAGACTGCACTCAGCCAGAAGTGAGAACATGTGAGTATTTGAGTTACCTTACAGGTGATCTGTTTGGCACTCATAGAGATGTGACTAATAGAAACAGTAGAGGGATTGTAGAAAAGCCATATCCGACCATTATAGTGATGAGAATAATTTGTTTCAATATTCCAATTACTAAACTTCTTATAGATGATTTTATTAGCCTTAGAGCTTTTAACTCTAGTGCAAACACATCCAACTACTGAGTAAATAACAACTCTTGCACCTCACTATGCTTGATTGGGTCATTAAACCCTCTAATATTCCAAGAAGCGATTTTCATGTGGAAATATCAGGGGGGAACAGCCTCAGCAACATTCTCCACTACAGAACATACTTGGTGCTTTACAGACACACTTCCAAGGCTATCAGAGGAGCAGAAGTTTGGCCTACCAGGTCCAGAACCATTCATCCTTTTTTCCACCTGAGAAGCACAAGGAGGGTCTGTGGTACCACCTAGTTCTTCACCACTACCATTCTTCTAACTCCTAAGGAGTATCTGGACAGGTTTGTCCAGAACTAAGGGCTTCAAGATAGACACCTTAGATTTTTTTTGAGGATTCCTTCTTATTATCAAAATGGAGGTCATCCTGATAAAATTTTGGAGGAGCAGTCTCCTCAGTACTTAAAACATGGAATGTATTTCCAAGAGGCATATCCTCCTTGGTGATGCAAGGGACAACCGTTTTTGAAGAGGAATGCCTACAAACTGGATGAAACTCCTCCTCAGAAGTGTTCTTAAGAGAGCATTCTTGATGCATTATAGCACTAGCTAGAAGGTGATTTAGTGACCTCAGTAAGGACAAATCCATCCTTAGTGAATCCATCATCCTTCTTAGATGCTAAGGTACCACCTACCTCTTCCTGCAATTTAGCCTTTTCAGCCTCCTCAGCAGCTTTCTTCTTCTTTTCTCGTTTACAATTGTATATGGTATGCCCTAGCTTACCACATCCATGGCAATAGTAGGGCACCCATTCATAATCAACTTTCTGAAAAGACTTCCCAAAGAAAGGAGTATTAATAGCCACATATTATTATTATTATTATTTATTTATTTTATTTTTATAAACCGGAGCTTGCATTAATAACGAAACAAATTACAAGAAGTTAGTGGGTAGCCGAGATACTATCTGGGCACCCACTCCCTTAGAAATAGCGAAACTAAGTCTAGTGAAAATAAAGGCAGCTGCGCGAGCCCCCGTATCCTGAGCGATAGAGAACTTCTGAATCCGCTTGAGCAACGCGACAGCCTCTGCATCAAGCTCCCCAAGTGAAGACAAGGAGAAAGGCAGGAACCCATACCCAATCTTGGTGCACAAATCTCCGTACTTGGCGCACTTACGCTGAGCGGCGTCAACGACCGCACGACCAGGCAGGAAATCCATCATCGCAGACTGAGTCAATGGGGACGACCCTGTTAGATCGACACACACATCCCGCCCCCTATCCCAGGAATAAAGAAGCAAATCCGCAGGGCGTAGGGGCCTGTCGTGCCCATCAATCAAACCGACATTTACCTCATTATTATTATTATTATTATTATTATTATTATTATTATCATCATCATCATCATCATCATCATCATCATCATCATCATCATTATTACTTCCTCTAACTTTCTATGATCTTCCCACTTTATATTCATTTGAGTGAGAATAAAATAATGAAGTGGGAAGATCTTAGAAAGTTAGAGGAAGTATTATTATTATTATACTTCACATTACTCTGTATTATAAACAAATTTGTCTATGAATTATAATTCTTATATAAATATACTCGTATTACGTTTTGGAGTGTTGTGTGTTTATGTAGGGTTACAACCCTTAAACCCAAGGACCTGTTACGAGTATTAATCGAAAAGACAAAAATAGAGGGATAACAATTATACCTTATTTGCAGCGGAACAGCGTATTAATAAGAAGTATAATAACCCAGAAATATATATAATCTCCACGGATAGAATAAATAATCTTCACGGAAAGAATAAATAATCACCACGGACAGAATAAATAATTCCCACGGACAGAATAAAGCACCCCAAACGTGATGCCTCCATTGGTATCCACACGGATACAGAACTGCGACGTATATGCTAGTATAAAGGGACGTGAGACCGTCTAACAACTTCCCTCTATCTCTCTCTTATAACTTTTTATAAGACGAATATATTATGAGTCAATACTCTTTATTCCACATATTGGTTCATCATATGAACCTTCTTATATAGGAGATGTGAAACTAGAATTAGGTTATTACTATAACTCTAATTACCATAATTAGATTATTAGTATAACTCTAATTACCAAAACCCGACAACGCAGTTGGGTCCGTATTACTACTGATCCGATATATTTAATATATCGATATACATTAATAATATCCCGTACACATTGTGTGTGACCCAATGAGCCCACTTAAGACTACCAGACACGTAACTCATTTACATGTCAATCCGACATCGACCTCTAGCAACGCATATCGGATACATAGACTTAAGCGGGTTAATCCGTAGGACAGTGGACATAACTCCTTCAGTTTATGCATTATAGAATTCAGTACGTGTCCATCAATAAGATTGTTCGTAATTGACTTGATATGTACTTACGTATAATTCGCTCAAGGTTTCCAAACACTATATATGTTGCCTGGATTGGATAATTTGGCTTACATATTTTAAAGGGTTATTTCACGGGAATAATATCAACTATGCGTGTGCTTCTTAAATTAATCCAAACTATACATAGTCTCATTTTAATACGAACTACGCGTTCATTAACCTCATTTTGCTACGGGTGACCGGCTACCTGTTCAACCTCCCTTATTCAACTCTTCCTCTAACTCTTCTTCATCTTATTCACATCGTGTACGTTTTCGGCCATTGATAAGAAAAATTAAATTTTCCGAAAATTTATCTTCCATTTCATTTTCAATTAGTCTTATAGAAGCTATGAAAAAAAATATTTTTATTGTAATTTTGGCTTTCACGATGACTACAACGGACCTAATAAAACCCTAGAAAGTCACAACAAGTCACAGTGACCGGTAATAGCAAGTCATAATTTCATTCATAGCAAAGCGAGATTAATGAATGCGTAGTTCATATTAAAATGAGATTACGTATAGTTTGGATTATTTTAAGAAACACACGCATAGTTGGTATTAATCTTATGAAATAACCCTATTTTAACAGTGCAGATCCTCTGTTCCATTATGTGTCCCATCTCCTGTCCCATCATTTCTATTATTGATACGTAATCACTATCACATAGTTAATCACTATTTTGATCAATTAAAAGGTGAGGTGTCACATGATAAAGGTTATAGGACAGAAGATGAGACATAAAAATGGGAAAGAGGATCTCAACTGCTATTTTAATTGATCCAATGTCATATAATATTAATTGATTCATTATGTTGCTCAAGATTTTTACGTATGCTTACATGAGTCAAATGAAATGTTGCATCATGCGGATGCATGCATAATTTTTCAATTTAGTGGAGGCATTTGCATAAACCAGATTCGTTTCACAAATTATGTTGCCTAATCATTTTTTATGCACTAATTACATATTTGATAAAAGTTTGAATTTTTCGTACTAATAATAATTTGGAGTCAGTTAACGAGCATGATAGTGATGAATCTTTGTCAATTACGGTTATCTTTGTCATTATTATTGTTGTTGTTATGATGTATGTGGACATGACATAGGTCCACCCCGACCCGGCCACGCGCGGGTTTGGGGAGGCGAATGAATCTCCATATGAGATGGTCAAATTGAAATTTAAATCGAAGTTGGAATCGCCACCGAATTTTATGGTTATTCGGAACCGTTCGAGCCCACTCTATGTCGTAGTGGGCCGTATACAAAATACGGCCCATTTCCGATGTCAGAGATTATTGGGCTCGTTCCTTTGCAGTTCGATACCGATGCCGACTTGATCGATTAATCGTATATTGAATGACTTTCGTTGCCAATGGATTCGGACATCCGGAAACCACGGTTCTGAGTAAGGGGTGAGGGTACGTGTTGGGAAGTTCACTAAGAACACCCAACCCCGCCCGCGCATTAGCGGCCTCTACTAGGATATCGAATGATTTTTTAATACGCGCGTTAGTAATACGATGAATGATATGCAAACATTGTTTTCCTAAACATGCGAGGAATTGAATGGGTTGCTAAGTCGATTTAATGCATGAAAAATTTAACGTCAAAGTTGAATTTAGCATGTGAGATTCGTTTTAGTATAATAAAACAAATGATGAAGAAGATATGAATTTGCTACAAGGATAAACAAACGAGTTAGTATCGATTTGTGAATAAATAATATAGCAAATATAATAAATATACGAGATCGAGAAAATAAATATTAATCGAAATCTGAAAAATATCGTTAAAAGACGCTGTTTTGTATAAAAAAAACGAAGTTCGAGAAATAAAAAAAAGCAAAGACGTGTCGTGTGACAGCCGGCCGCGCGGCTCGCCCGGGATGCCGTCAGGTCGCGTGTCGGTCTGTTTTTGAAATCGGTTTTTTGAAAATTTGATGCTTTTATTAAATCGCGTACAAATATTGCATAATTTGTACTCGATCTAATATTTTCGATATTCGTTATATTTGATAGTTGACTACGAAATCAATATCAAATACTCGGAATAGTTTTAGAAAAGATGTAAATTTTTAGAAATCGTTTCGTAGAATAAATAATAAAACGAACGAAAAAGCTAAAAAAAGGAGCGCGGGTTTCAGGCTCGTACGCGAGTCGCCTGTGAGGGGCGCGACTCGCGTGCGGGCCTGTCCCGATTTTGCTCGTTGTTCGAAAATCGTTAATTTGATAAATCGCGTACAAATACGAATTAATTTATACTCGATTTATGTTTTCGATATTCGTCGTATCCGATATTCGATTATGAAATCGATATCGAACATTCGGAATGAATTTTATAAAAGGTTTTGTAAAATTGTTTTTAAAAAAGAAAGAGTTTGAACGAAAAAAAAAAGTGTAACGATTTTTAACGTCGTCGAGATTTAATATAATTCTTTTCGATACAATATTCGATTATAGAGAATCGATATCATATTTTTAAGAATGTTGTTATATGAAAATAGTTTTTGTAGTAACGATATTAGAAAAAAAAAAAAAAAAAAAAAAAAAAAAAAAAAGAGTGACGAACGACCCGTAAAAAAAGGACGACACTCGACCCATAAAAAAAAAAAGAAGGAGGAGAGAAGAAGAAGGAGAAATCGGGTTTGGTACACCCTCAACCTACATGCTTCTGTTTACTCGGATCGGGGCTCGTCGAGACGTGGCTTGGGCACAAGAGCGTCGAGTGGATGTCGGTGAGTTAAGGTGGCTCGGTTCGGTGTGAAGGGTGTCGGGTATCGGGCCGGTTTCCTTCGGATTTGTAATATCGGTTTCTCGATGCTAAGTGTAGAAATTGATGTATGTGTGTATGAATGTTGATCGATGATTTGTGTGTGTATATTTCTGAATGTTGATGAATATATTTTGAGTTGTGCAAGAGGCTATTTATAGGGAAGTTCCCGACCTTGGCTAGGAGAGTTTGAACTACCGCTTAGGATAGGAAATACAGGAAGTCGGATGGCATGAGGATTCCGCTTGCTTGTCGAGGAAGCAAGGGAAACCGGCTGGTTGTGCAGCTCGGCCGAGTATTTGCACTCGGTCGGGTGTTTGATACGGTTTTCGGATAGAATTCCTACTTGAGATCGAATTCTATCCTTAAACGGATTTGTTTAATATTTTGTGAAGCTGATTTTTCGTAGGATTGGAGTATGGATCAGCCGTGTGAGGTGTCACGGCTGACTCACGTGTCTCGGGAAAATCTTTGACCGGGTTTTGACTCAGTCGCTAAAAGACGGTTTTACCCCTGGTGTCGGAATCGACCCAAATTAGTCTTATTTGACTCGAAACGACCCACTGGGCCTGATTTTGAGGTTGGTTTTGTGAGATATGTACTCCGTAAAAAGCCCAAGCCAAATGCCAATGATTTTGAGCCCGTTTCTGAGTATTTAAAGCACGTTTGCGTCCGATCATCATCGGGTGTTTGTCGGAAACTGCTATAGACACCTGGCGGTCAAAATGTGGGTGTCTACAGAGCCCCCACTCTGACTGAGGCTTGGACAAGGCGAAAGTCAGAGTAGCTACCAGGCCAATCAAAGATTAAGACCTGGCAGACTTCCGGTCGGGTCGTTTAAGGTCCATTAGACCTGCGTAAAGGGCCCGCCGGCCGGAGACTAGAAATGTACCTGAGTTGATGATGATAACTCCGTGGGGAATCGGACTTGTCGTATAAGTCTATGCTGCTGGGGAGTTATGTGAATTGCGCGGTCTTGAATTGTACCTGTATAAGTTACATAAAATTTTGCATGCAACATGTAGGTGAAACAAATATGACTCGCGCTGGGGAATAAAGAAAATAATTTTTGCCTAGTTTTGAAATCGAAGTCCTGAAAGCAGCTCACGTGCTAGGAAATAGGTTTTCAAAACTGAAATGGGTAGAAAAGAAATTTGCAATTTAAATAGACCTAAATTTGACCTGTCGAAAAGGGTTTTCTCAAATGGCTAAGTTTTGCAGATTTTAAAAAAATGAGAATTTGAAGAGAGAGACCTATCGACAGACTCGACGATGGGCGTGACCGGACGAGTTGACAGACACGACTGGACTCTCGAGGGGTTGGGATAGATATGCTATACGGGGTTGCAGTAGTCTGTAATGAGACTGTTGTAGTCTAGTGCTCTCCTGGATTTTTGATTTTAGGGTACATTTCCAAAGTGGGTATTGCTCCGAGTCCTGACAGATTCCCGTCTTCGACTGAGCCGAGTACTAGGACACACTATAGAAAGGAGGCTAGATTTTTTGAATTTTATCTGGATTTTGTGAGTGGATGGAGGCTTTCTGCCTAAGAGAAGCCCCCAGGACGACAAAGCTAGCTGTTGAGAACATGACGGTGTCGTGACCGGAATGATGGCGCTTTTTGAATGTGTGTCAATGTGGGTGGTTGTGCCTCTGTTGAAAGGCTGCCTACGTATTCACGTATAGTGAAATCAAACCATGCCGTAGTTCAGTGTTGAAAGATATATTATGGTGCCTAGTCTAATAGGACTTTGTGTGTAACTAGCCATAGCGATGGTGTAGGCTAGGTACATTCCCAATGATGTCTTGATCAAAGGGCTAGAATAGTTAGGATGTTGATCCTGTGACTGTGAGCATTCTCCGGGATAGCCCCCAGAGGTGGTGTGCACTATTTGGGCATGTTCTATGCCGACTGCAAGTTAAATTCCCGTGTTTGGGGTTGGTAACTGGTATGAATGAGAAGAATTGGGATGAGATTTTAATGAGTTCTGATCTCGGGGATTTTAACGAGTTCTGCTCTCGGGGATTTTAACGACTTTTGCTCTCGGGGATTTTAACGAGTTTTGCTCTCGGGGATTTTAACGAGTTTTGCTCTCGGGGATTTGACGAGTTTTGCTCTCGGGATTGTGTATGATTAGGTAAGGGATTTGACGAGTTTTGCTCTCGGGTCTTTGACGAGTTTTGATCTCGGGTCTTTGTATGGTGATTGTGAATTTTGTTATGTAAAGGGGAAGCCGAGTAAAATGGCTCGAACTTTGATCGGGATACGTTTGATGATGCGGGATCTGGTTTCCATGTCTGCCCTAATGGTTAGGGGTATCCTATGGAGCTTGAATCCTCCAAATTCCGGGATGTCTTTAGCCTGGGTCTCGGGAAGGTCTTGATGGTTGTAATGTGGGAAGGCTAAATGTGGTGTTAGTTGACCAGCTTGATTGTTTCTCCCTTATTGGATGGTATGAGTATTGATCTTGAGTGGACCGTTGACCACGGTCATGGGCATTTGAATATTTTTTGTTGGTTGACCTCTTAGCCCCGGTCATGGGATCTTCATTTGTGTTGACCGTTCTGGTCGTGGATGCCCTTTTTTTATGATGGCCTGCTTTTTTGTTTTGGCCTTTTGCTTTTTTTTTTTCCTTTTTCATGGACTTTCAATTTCTTTTTTTTTTGTCCAGTTTTTTGTCTTTTTTTTCTTTCTGTTGGTCAGACTAACACCATAGGTAGGTATGGTTGATCTTGTCGGAAGGGTGTTTATGGTGGGAAATGGGCTTGCCTCCCGTCTTGAACCCAAACTAGGAGACTACCTAGATTTGTCATAGGATTCGATACCGCTTCTGCTAACTGTAGTTTTGTGGCTTTCTATGTCAGACATGGAACAGGTAAAGGAAAACACGGGTCTCGATTTCCTGCAGTCATTATAGATGTGCCTGTAATAGTCACGTGCATGGGCTCACAGTGTATGACGGTGTTCATCATGTTCTCGGAAACACATCAGGAAAGTATATATGAGCAATAGAAAAGTTGATTTTATTGAATTTTGAAAAGAGGACAGAATGCAAAAGACTCTGACTCTGATTTGGAAATGAGGATGTAGGGTATCCTCGACTCGGACTCAAACTTAGACTCGAATCCAATTCGGACTTTCGGATGTTCGGTTGGTTGTTTTTTTTTTGGTAAGGTCTTCGACAGGTGTCACGACTCGCCTAAACTCGGTTTTGCGCAAATGCAAGAGAGGGAGTCAAACTAGACACGGCCCGGGGTGACAGGAATGACTAAGATTCATGGACCGGGATACTCGAACGTTGACCTGGACGAGGTAACGACCCTGGCTTGGACTTGACGATGAGACTCAAGTTGCACGAGGGTGAGTCCGAAAATGGGGCGACCATGTTTGACTCGGGTTAGACTCTCCTAAGACAAATGTGTAGGGTGCGATTCTCGGGGTGACTGTGATTAATCGTTCCGTCAGGGAATAGCCCCCAAGTGAGGCTAAGGACTCAGACAGGACTCAGATGGTGTGGCATCTAAGTGGTTCGAAAGTGGGGTACGTGAGACACGTGTAAGACATGACCCTTAGAGCAACCGTGATTGACCGCTCTGATGAAGGGTAGCCCCCAAGTGGGATCGAAAATTTGGTTAAGACTCGAGTGTCGGACGAGTGACCCTTAGACGTAAGGGTCACGAACCTTTTGTTATAGGGCTATGCCTTGTAAAAGGTCGACTCGGAAAAGACTCCTAGACGGGTGACTTGTGAAAGGTGAGCCTCCTTTAGGATCCAGCTGTGTGGGCCGGTCCCGTTTGAAAGGAGATTCACGTGAGACATTCCCCAGACTTTGGACTCGATTGTGTAGACGGGCCAACCCTTGTAGGAGTATGTCCTACGTAGGTGGGCTTGGCCTTAGTCTAATAAGGTGGACTGGGATATGGAGGAAACTCGTGATATAAGATCGACGGAGTTTCGACGCTAAAAGACTCGACGACTTATGACACGACACGACACTGCTAAGTACGGGAAGTCCTAAGAAAAGGAAGGTTTTGAAATTGATTTTTGAAGGCCCGAGTAAAATCGGGGAGAGGAGCCCGGCCCTTTTTTTTCGAAAAAGAAAACGGAAAGGCGAACCGGGGAGGGTTTTGAAAGTTCGAAAATATTTTTGAGTTTTGAAATGGGCATAATACCGGCTAAAAATAGGCTATTTTGAGTAAAATCGTGGATCCTAAATTCGGTATATGTCCTGGGTTTTGAAATTGGATATTTTGAAAAGGATGCAATTTTGAAAATGACGGTTTTTGAAAAAAAAAACTTGTGAATCAGGTAGCACGTAGTCATGGAAACAGTACGACGCCATGTATGCTCTAATTCTAAGTCTCGGTCAGTCTGAAAGGGTCTATACCAGTGTACACAGCCTATCGAGAATCGGGGCGGACTTCCTAAGTCGAGTTGAGCTTAGAACATGCCGTAAAACCCATACGAATCGGCTAATGGACACCTTCGACATATCCAATTTGGACTACATCGATAGTATAGTGGGACGTCGGTCACCAGTACCGGCCCGGGAAAATATGGGGTTATGCATGAACCGTAAAACTAAAACGCGTATTGTACTAGTCAAACGATTTCTATTCGAGTCTCACCCTGAGGATGCTGAAGGTCAGTAACGTATCAGCTAATCCCCAGCGGAGTCGCCAAATTGTGGACATGACATAGGTCCACCCCGACCCGGCCACGCGCGGGTTTGGGGAGGCGAATGAATCTCCATATGAGATGGTCAAATTGAAATTTAAATCGAAGTTGGAATCGCCACCGAATTTTATGGTTATTTGGAACCGTTCGAGCCCACTCTATGTCGTAGTGGGCCGTATACAAAATACGGCCCATTTTCGATGTCAGAGTTTATTGGGCTCGTCCCTTTGCAGTTCGATACCGATGCCGACTTGATCGGTTAATCGTATATTGAATGACTCTCGTTGCCAATGGATTCGGACATCCGGAAACCACGGTTCTGAGTAAGGGGTGAGGGTACGTGTTGGGAAGTTCACTAAGAACACCCAACCCCGCCCGCACATTAGCGGCCTCTACTAGGATATCGAATGATTTTTTAATACGCGCGTTAGTAATACGATGAATGATATGCAAACATTGTTTTCCTAAACATGCGAGGAATTGAATGGGTTGCTAAGTCGATTTAATGCATGAAAAATTTAACGTCAAAGTTGAATTTAGCATGTGAGATTCGTTTTAGTATAATAAAACAAATGATGAAGAAGATATGAATTTGCTACAAGGATAAACAAACGAGTTAGTATCGATTTGTGAATAAATAATATAGCAAATATAATAAATATACGAGATCGAGAAAATAAATATTAATCGAAATCTGAAAAATATCGTTAAAAGACGCTATTTTGTATAAAAAAAACGAAGTTCGAGAAATAAAAAAAAAAGCAAAGACGTGTCGTGTGACAGCCGACCGCGCGGCTCGCCCGGGATGCCGGCAGGTCGCGTGTCGGTCTGTTTTTGAAATCGGTTTTTTTGAAAATTCGATGCTTTTATTAAATCGCGTACATATATTGCATAATTTGTACTCGATCTAATATTTTCGATATTCGTTATATTTGATAGTTGACTACGAAATCAATATCAAATACTCGGAATAGTTTTAGAAAAGATGTAAATTTTTAGAAATCGTTTCGTAGAATAAATAATAAAACGAACGAAAAAGCTAAAAAAAGGAACACGGGTTTCAGGCTCGTACGCGAGTCGCCTGTGAGAGGCGCGACTCGCGTGCGGGCCTGTCCCGATTTCGCTCGTTGTTCGAAAATCGTTAATTTGATAAATCGCGTACAAATACTAATTAATTTATACTCGATTTATGTTTTCAATATTCGTCGTATCCGATATTCGATTATGAAATCGATATCGAACATTCGGAATGAATTTTATAAAAGGTTTTGTAAAATTGTTTTTAAAAAAGAAAGAGTTTGAACGGAAAAAAAAAAGTGTAACGATTTTTAACGTCGTCGAGATTTAATATAATTCTTTTCGATACAATATTCGATTATAGAGAATCGATATCATATTTTTAAGAATGTTGTTATATGAAAATAGTTTTTGTAGTATCGATATTAGAAAAGAAAAAAAAAAAAAAAAAAAAAAAAAAAAAGAGTGACGAACGACCCGTAAAAAAAGGACGACACTCGACCCATAAAAAAAAAGATGGACGACGAGGAGGAGGAGAGAAGAAGAAGGAGAAATCGGGTTTGGTACACCCTCAACCTACATGCTAATGTTTACTCGGATCGGGGCTCGTCGAGACGTGGCTTGGGCACAAGAGCGTCGAGTGGATGTCGGTGAGTTATGGTGGCTCGGTTCGGTGTGAAGGGTGTCGGGTATCGGGCCGGTTTCCTTCGGGTTTGTAATATCAGTTTCTCGATGCTAAGTGTATAAATTGATGTATGTGTGTATGAATGTTGATCGATGATTTCTGTGTGTATATTTCTTAATGTTGATGAATATATTTTGAGTTGTGCAAGGGGCTATTTATAGGGAAGTTCCCGACCTTGGCTAGGAGAGTTTGAACTACCGCTTAGGATAGGAAATACAGGAAGTCGGATGGCATGAGGATTCCGCTTGCTTGTCTAGGAAGCAAGGGAAACCGGCTGGTTGTGCAGCTCGGCCGAGTATTTGCACTCGGTCGGGTGTTTGATACGGTTTTCGGATAGAATTCCTACTTGAGATCGAATTCTATCCTTAAACGGATTTGTTTAATATTTTGTGAAGCTGATTTTTCGTAAGATTGGAGTATGGATCAGCCGTGTGAGGTGTCACGGCTGACTCACGTGTATCGGGAAAATCTTTGACCGGATTTTGACTCGGTCGCTAAAAGACAGTTTTACCCCTGGTGTCGGAATCGACCCAAATTAGTCTTATTTGACTCGAAACGACCCACTGGGCCTGATTTTGAGGTTGGTTTTGTGAGATATGTACTCCGTAAAAAGCCCAAGCCAAATGCCAATGATTTTGAGCCCGTTTCTGAGTATTTAAAGCACGTTTGCGTCCGATCATCATCGGGTGTTTGTCGGAAACTGCTATAGACACCTGGCGGTCAAAATGTGGGTGTCTACAATGTACGAAAACTTTTATGAGCATAATATTATGACCTAAAATTTTATTACTTGAGGAGTGATTCCATGATAATATGATTATGATATATTCCGTATGAATATGTGATTTAATGAAATACATTTTGACTGTATTATTATGATAATTTGATATAATTATTTGTTTGGTAATTAATGATTTATTAAACTATAATTTCATATATTCCAGTTTTAAATAATGATAATATGAAGTTCTTATGGTTAAATTTCACCACAGTGAATTTACAACTCAAGTTGATTTTGACTTACTAGCTATAGTCATTATATCGTTCACACATATAAAAATATGTATTTACTCGCAGATAGATTATATTGTCATGTGTAACATTTTATTTAAATATTTTAGTGACTATCCGAAGGAACACTATTAATTAAAGATTTGTCGTTTCACATATTGAAGCCTTATTATTTATGTTGTCTTATTTTATCATAACTAAAATTTACCTAATCAAGTGAAATCTTGTGATATAACCCTGTTGTTGAGCTTAATGGAACGAAGAAACTACTCTGAATGGAATGAGTAAGTTCAGTTCACCTTGAGGTTGATGAAACTGGATGCTTGTCTTTCCAAAGACAAACCTACTGACTTAACTTCTGAAAGTACTGCTCAAATATGTTTTCATGAATCTTGGGAAACATGTGACAGATTATGAATTTTAGTTTTGCGTTGGATAACTCGTACCAACTCTAAGACTTAAGAAATTATTGTATGAAATGAAACAAGCATCATGACACTTAAAGTTCGATGAAATCATTAAAGATTTTGATTTCAAAGACAATATCATTGATCCTTGTATAAATCTCAAGATCAGTAGGAGTAAGTTTATATTTTTGATTTTATATGTTTATGATATTTATTGGCCAACAACGATCTTGGTTTATTACATGGAGCCAAGACTTATCTCTTCAAATGGCTAAATAATATCCTTATGCATATCTCGTTAGTGTATCCTCAAGTTTGTACAAAACCTGACATTAATCAGGAACACATATAGAAAATTAGATCACCCACAGCTGACTGGTTATTCTGATTCAGATTTTGGGGATGCTATGAAACAAGGCGTTATAGTCACATTTGTTTTATATCTCCACCATGGAAGCTGAATATGTGGCTTGATTCCGAGGCTTTAATAAAAGAAGCATAGTTGCGTAATTTTATCTCCGAGTTTGGACTTTCGAGTTTATCTCTAAACCAATTACTCTTTAATGTGATAATATAATGAAGCTGCAATCCTTTTCTCCAAGAATAATATGATATCTAAGGGATCAAAACACATGTTGCAAATAAATTGACATGGTGTACGTCTTGACTCTCTTTAATGACTAATTAGTCAAGATACTTATATTATCGTCCATTTAAATTAAATGCTTTAACATTTATGCGCAACTTATATATTCTCTATAGAACAATTACAGATGTTCCAATCGACAACAATTATAGGGAATAAATAATACCATAATGATAGGAAAGATATATTACATATTTCGTAATATTATTATAGCATATAATTATCTTACAGTCAATGATATTTTCTTTAAAATCGATATAATCAACTAATACTATCAACGTACACAAAACACGTGTCTTAACTTGTATGGCCGAGTCAAACGACTTGAATAAGTAGTGGACTAGTACTCTAGTGGTAGTTAATTATTATAGCATATAATTGTCTTACAGTCAATGATATTTTATTTAAAATCGGTATAATCAACTAATACTATCATTGTACACAAAACACATGTCTTAACTTGTATGGCCGCGTCAAACGACTTGAATAAGTAGTGGACTAGTACTCTAGTGGTAGGTAATTATCATTCCTTAATTCACGATTATTTGTTCTATTTTTGTTTCTATATTTCACAATCATGTAAGAAAATATATGGTTTACCTTTTTTTCGAGCTCCTCCAAATCATATACTTTCAAGTTGACAAATAGATTAACCATTGTACGTATTATATAAGTGCATGCACTAATCAAAGCAACTACTCGATCATTTCTCATCGTTCGCTTCTTTTACTTTGCAGTTCCCTTCATTTTCTTCTCTTTTTCTCGTACTCAAACTTCGAGTATTCATTTTCTACATTTTTGCCAATATCGGTCATTTAACTTATATTTGCATGTTAATTAGTGTGTTGAGTTGATTTTCCTAAGAAACAATAAATATTGCTTGTTACGAAAAAAATGGTGACGACTATTATATCTCAGAAACTACTTATTAAATGTATAACAATTGTACTAATGATGTTAAGTTTCGAATTAAGGGGAGTTGTTATTGGAGACCCTCAAGTGCCTTGCTTGTTCATATTTGGAGATTCGTTGTCAGACAGTGGAAATAACAATCCACTTGCGTCAATGGCCAAAGCCAACTATTTACCCTACGGAATTGACTTCCCTCATGGTGCCACTGGCAGATTTACTAATGGCAGAACTACCATCGATATTGTTGGTATATATAACTTTACCTTTTAATTTGGTTGACCTGTTCTATAGAGAACTTACTCTTTCGTCTTTTACTTCAATCTTTATTATGAGTGTTATGATGGTCCTCGATCTAACAAGATGTCCTAATTAAGTCACGAATATATATGAACCCTTCTACACATTGTGAACTATGGGTATCATTTTAATCTATGCAAATCAATTCAATGCACACACATTTTAACGTTTCACATTTACTCCTATATTTCATAGAAATTTAAATGTTGGAATTATTTGATTTAAAGTATGTACCTCGGTCGGTCTATAGAAAGTACTTTGGCGTTGATGCATGTTAATGTTAATGTTAATGTTTCTATTATTATATATATGTATAGGTGATTACCTTGGTTTACCGCATTATATCCAACCCTTTGCGAATAAGTCACATAGCGAATACAAGGAAGGGGTAAACTACGCATCTGGTTCAGCTGGAATTAAGTCAAATACTGGATTAGTAGTGGTAATTAATTAATTATGTTCGTTCGTTGTTTGTCGTTACGGAGTAAATATCAATATATGCGTGCATGCATGCATGGATTTACTTAATGCATGCATGTCTGGGGTAATCACACCCTATTTTTACTTACTCCGTATTTATTTATTACTCAGTTCGTTCCATGATATATGTCGTTAAGTGTTTTAATTTGCACATGAATCAAAGAATTATCGGAAATACTTACGTACAATTAGTTAGATATAATACTATTTAATTATTAGAAATGTAGAGATAAACTTTTATCAAGAACCAAGCAAAACGGTAAGGCCAGACAATTATCTCGTTTTAGTAATTGTTGTTACTCCTTAATTCCATTTGATTTTATACATCGAATAAAATATAAAATGTAGGGGCAACGAGTAGCGATGGATGTTCAATTGGATCATCATAAGGAAATAGTTGGGAAAATAAATAGAGATATGGGAAGCGATGCAAACGCATACTTGAAGAAGTGCCTGTATTCAGTTTATATCGGGAGCAACGACTGGATGCTCAACTTCTTTACCGGTGGCAGTGGTGCATATGAACTCAATCCTGACACTTTCGGTAATAGCCTCATCGAAGATCTAACCAGACAAATCACGGTACGTACTCTGACTATTGACTAGGACGGGGTATATATATATATTCTCGTTTCCTTCCTTTTTCATGCATGGACGTATGTATATATGTATGTGTAGAATATATACGAAATGGGAGCAAGGAAGTTCATAGTATTTGGGCTAGGACCTCTAGGATGCCTTCCGACAATGAGTCCAGCTGGAGTGTGCTCATCTTTCGCCAATGGTATCCTTGAGGTTTGGAATAACAAGCTCAAGACTATGGTTAAGCAACTCAATGCCAAGTACACAGATGCTCGTTTCATTTGGATCAACTCAATCAAAATCATCAACCCCGATCTCAAAGGCCTAGGTACATACGTCAGTCCAACCTATTAACGCTCATTTAGTTAGAATAGACAGATCGACCTTACTTGTTATTTTGGACTAATTGAAGTGAGTGTATATGTGTATGTATATGTAGGGCTGAGCGTACGGCTGGAGCCATGTTGCATGACGATGGGGTCGTCATGCGTACCACTAAGCATACCATGTTCAACAAGGAACGACCATGCATATTGGGATAATGCACATCCAACAGAAGCTGCTAACAGAGTATTAGCTGCTCGTGCTTATAAGAAGAAAGATCCCACTGATGTTTATCCCATGGACATCAGCGAACTTGCTGCTCTCCAATTGTAACCTCCATCAACCTCAAAAAACGATCCTTCCATCTCGATCATCATCATGCCTCGTCGATCAGACTCAGTGATCTAGTGCTCTCATTTCACACAAAAAATAACGTGTGTTATTGTATGCTTTGCTGCTCCTAGCTCATCGAGTTGAATTGATGTTAATGGTCGATCGTCATGAAAATAATAAGAATACAATTTATTTGTTGACAACAATATCCAATTAAGGACCAAATGTCCTTTTCATTATCCCTCCACTTTTTTGAATCAAAACGATATGGCACTACTAGATGATACTGAAACTCACTACCACCATATTGCAAAAAAATTCTAATTTTCGATTTAAAGATAAACATGATTGAATGAAACGCCCACAGAGCAAACAGATTCAAAGATAAACATGATTAAATGAAATATTACTTATATTTACCCTTGATAATTTTAATTTAGACTTTAAAATATACTCCTACCACAAAATACATTATTACCATGGTACCCTCGAACTATGTCACATTACACATGGTACCCCTGCTTTTAAGTTTGTTCCCATGGTAACCTTGAAATTTATTATTTAGTTCCCGATTTGACCTTGCCCAAATTTCTGTCATGACGCCGTTATATTATGACCGAAAATAATTACATTACTCAACAACTACTTTCTTCAAAAGAAGAAGGGTTCCATGGTACCCCTAAGTTTTCAGAGTTGTTCCCATGGTACTCTTAAGTTTTCTCAGTTGTTCTCATGGTACCCTTAAATTTTTCATAGTTGTTCCCATGGTACACCTAAAAGGAAAGCAACGACTCATTGAAGCAAAGCAACGACTAGTTTACTGAACTAGCCGTTTCACAATTGCTTATAAATTCACTTCCCTTTCTATTTTGGCAGAAAAAGAACAAACAATTCACACTTACTCACTCAACCTTTTCACCTCTTTCTTCACTTCTACAAAAAAATGAAAAAAATTGATGTTTCCGGATGATCGAGCTTCAAGGTTATGGTGATGAAATTTTTCCATTATTTTGTACAAGTGAAGAAGGAGGTGAAAAGATTGAGTGAGTAAGTATGGATTGTTTGATCTTCTTCTGCCAAAACAGAAAGGGAAGTGAATTTATAAGCACTTGTGTAACGGCTAGTTCAGTAAACTAGTTGTTGCTTTGCTTCAATGAGTCGTTGCTTTTCTTCCAAGGGTACCATGAGAACAACTATGAAAACTTAAGGGTCTCATGGGAACAACTATGAAATCTTAAGGGTACCATGGGAACAACTATGAAAACTTAGGGGTACCATGGAAACCCCTCTCCTTTTGAAGAAAGTAGTTGTTGAGTAATGTAATTAATTTTGGTCATAATTTAACGGTGTCATGACGGAAATTTGGGCAAGGGCAAATTGGGAACTAAACTATAAAACTTAAGGTTACCATGTGAAAAAATTTAAAAGCAGGGGTACCATGTGTAATGTGACATAGTTCGAGGGTACCATGGGAAATTTTCGAAAGTTAAACCTATGTATTTGCACGAGATTAACATTGGTTCAAATGAAAATAAGCCCTCTCTTCAGTGATACGGAGTAAGTTTGGAACAATATTCATTTTCAGCTTGGATTGTTTATGCGCGGTTCCGACTAGGACTGCAACGCCGGTATTGGAATGCCAATGAAAATTTCCGATCTGGTCAGAAATCCAAACTATTTAGGATACATAGTTCATTCCAGTTTGTCTCAATTTTTTCCGGTCATGGACCTTATAAATTTGTATCGACTTTTTTAGCTTAGATGTGTAAATGTTACAGAGTATATAGAGATGCTCAACATGACAACATGTGATTATCACAATCATCGTCTTCATAAAGTCAAAGAGAGTAAGCAACCAATGTCCAGCTCAATACATGCTATATAATATTACGGGATATGTAATATATCTTCCCTATAATTGTAGTCTTATTGAAATCAGATCTTAAGTGATATGCTATCAGAATAATATCGGATTAAATGAGATGTCTTTCCATATTTATTAAACCTTGATGGAACGTTGAGATTAAACTAAACTAAAACCTTAATAGGAAATCAGTCATCTCTATGACTCTCTGTCTATATAATGGAGTCTTCCCCATCAGATACTCTATGCGTGAATAATGAATGACGATAACAACACTTATTACGTTATGGGACAAGAGAGAGAAATATAACTATTATTATTATTATTTGAAGATTATTTGAAGACATCTCATTATTACTCGAAGTCGTCTTATTATTTATGAAGTGCTCTTATAGAGATCTAATACCATTCGTATTAGATTTCGCCTTATTCCTTAATCTCGTATTAATTCGTCTTAATCAATCTTTTGTAACTTTAATTTCATGCTTTGCAAAGATTTTGGGATTTATATATTTATGTCATGGTAATAATATGCATACTTTCATGTGGTATCAGAGTCGATCACATATGACACTTATTATATAAGTTTGAGCTTGATAGGACATATGAGCATATACATCAAATGTCATCATCCAAATCTCTCTGATAAATTCTGAGTATACCATCGAGTTCCAACTCCTAATGGTTGAGTACACAACCTTTTAGGAGTGTTGTTTGACCTTGGGGGACGACGCTCATTCCGATTTGTACCGTAGTTCCAATTCCGATTTCGTTTCTCATTTAGTGGCCTTCATACCACGACACAACAACGTATATTCTCTAGTTATATATCGCCCCTATAGTGACCTTTTATTTCCAACAACTGAGAAACGAAATTATGTCACTATTGTTGTGGTTGTGTTCATCACTTGTCATTGGAATTGTTTCAATTGGCTATCTTGTTTTGTTGGTAAGATTCATCTCGTTGAGGGTGAGACAGCAGTTCGGTATTATGGCAATAACTCCGTCTCTAGACCTTCGATTGGGACGTGTAATATGGCGTTGGAAAGATAAGAAGACGGGCTACAGCTCTTTAGTTGAAGCCGTGAGCTGATTTTGTCATTTACTCTTCAGAAAACGGGACACAATGTCGTGGTAGTATGCTGAAAGTTTTTGAAGATTTATAAGTGAATGGTATTATCTTATTTTATTATCAATCTTCATCCTTGAGAATGAGGTATGGTATCCATGAGTTTAGTTCTTGTCTTCTTGTGATTCATGATGATAACATAATTACGTTTGGTAGATGAGTATCATTTATCGTCATTGATTGGAAGATAAATTATCTGATAAGAGTATATGATGTTATGTTGTTTCTGAACATATGTTGATTGTGTTAGGCTCAATATATCATGATGAATGATGAATTTGCGCACATGTTTGTATTAGTATACAACTAAAAGGTTAATGTTTTTATGTGTTTATGGAGAATAGTATATGCCTACGATCAAAATAATTAATGTGATTATTAGTGGAGTAATAATTATTTATTAATGATTTTTGTACAAATTATGTTGTCTTGGAAGATGACCATGTGGAGATTATATGCTCTTATGAGTAATGAGAGCAATATTTGGATTTATTATATAGTCGTTATAAATTTATTATATAGCCGTTATAAATTTATGGGTTATTTAACAGGAATAATACCAACTTTGGGCGATATTCCATCAATAAAACCAACTTCAATTAATACGGGAATAAAACCAAGTATGAGTCATATTAGACGAGAATGAAATTGGTTTACCTGCTACCGCCTACACCTGTTTATATTATCACTAACACCAAATTTTACTGATACTATGAAAACTAAGTCATTATCACTCTTAATTCATTAACTCACTTTACCTCACTATTTACCCCACTTTTAAACTCTATCACTTTTACCTCATTAACTCCTAAAGTTTAAACTTCATCTTCATCAATTCAAACCGTCTTCTTCATCCATTCATCACTTCCTCAGTTCGTCCATCCATTCATCACTTCGTCAGTTCGTCGAGGAAATTTTTACGGAACTCTTAGTTTTTTTTCTTTCTCAAATTTTTGTCAAACTTGATCAAAGGTAATTGTCATTAATTTTGTCGAAAATCAATTTTCAGGGGTATAGTCAAGTTCATTCCTCAATCTCGTGGTTCGGGAATGTCAACGGTTAGTGTTTTTTTCATTTCCCCTAAATCGATTTTTCTAGGTTGAAATTAAGGTTTTCGATTTTTTTCGATTTTTCTGGGTTTAACTTTAGTTTTCGATTTTTCTGGGTTTAATTTTTCTTGGTTTAATTTGGGGTTTCCGGATGAGGGGTTTAATTTCTGGGATTAATCACTGCCCGTAACTTGTGGTTGCAGAAAACATCTTTCGAGCTCAATCCCAATGAATTCGAAAAACATGAAATTAATGAGTTATCCATGGATTTGGAGAAAGGATGGTTTAGGAGAGAGAATTTAATTTAGGGCAATGAAGAAGATTAATAGCATGAAGAAGATGAAGATGGGGTGTTAATTAATAGCATGGGACCCACAAAACCGACTCCATCTGGTCATTTAAGAGCCAATTTCATTCTTGTGTAATATGACTCATACTTGGTTTTATTCCCGTATTAATTGAAGTTGGTTTTATTGAGGGAATACCACCCAAAGTTTGTATTATTCCTGTTAAATAACCCTAAATTTATTCTATGCACTTAATATATATGATATTGAATATTATTCATTAATCAATTTAAGAACATCATGTATGTTTTGCTTTAGAAAATTGAATATGTATAATATATGTTGGGATTATATATTAGTGTAATTTTTCGTATCCTTATTAATGTTTTGAAAAGGCACGTGTGTGTACTTGTCTTGTAAATTATTTTGGATACATTTGGAAGAAGAATTTAACTTCACACTAGAGACGCATCAATGCTCACTTGAGTAAAATAAGCTATATGTGGGAGTTAAATATTTTATTTTTAATGACATGCATAATCTTGATCATGTATTAAATAATTGGATGAATTATTTGATAAATTACTCTAAGAATAGATTATGGAATAGATAAATTGTCAAGCACAATTATTTGATATCTAAAAGTTGAGATGATTAATGAATGAATAATTTATATATTTTGTTCGAACGATTATGTTTGTCACTATTTCGTAGTGTGACAACATGTGGGGGAAGTCATTCAACTTATTTGATAAAATTATTCATGCATCAATTTTAGATGAGTTGATATCTTATAATTTGTAAAGAGTATGTATATCTCTAATTGCGGGGGAAAGTGATGATCGATAGCATGTTTTATACATGAATAATTGAACCAAATGTAAGAGTTTTAATTTGTTGACTAAGTCAATAAATAATGGTTCCGTAAGGTTCATTCATTTATGTTGTACATTTGGCTTACACCACACTATATGAGATTATGATGATTGATTTTATATGAGTAAAGGATATATATTTTAATTTGTGGATTTACAAAAAGAAAATATAAGTGAAACAATCATTGAGATCATTGTTCTCTAATATAAGAATGATAATGTATATATGGTGCAATATTGAGAATTGCAACATGTTGGATATTTATAAAGATGTTGGATCACAAGGTGAGATGCACAATGATCATGAGTAAGCTTTCATCT
This sequence comes from Agrostemma githago, assembly GCA_958450325.1. Classification (NCBI taxonomy): domain Eukaryota; kingdom Viridiplantae; phylum Streptophyta; class Magnoliopsida; order Caryophyllales; family Caryophyllaceae; genus Agrostemma; species Agrostemma githago. Next base: position 7,978,857 of record OY288254.1, on the reverse strand, counting down.
TTATAATAATTTTATTATAAGTCTATTGAGAAGACTGTTATAATTTTATGTATTATTTTGCTCTTTTAATCTTACCGGGATAATGCATGGTGATTGGGAGATTAATATTTATTGCATTATTGTGGGGGCATCAATTGCTATGCAATGTTTGATACTAATTTCATCTTTATATTGCTAAAAATGATGTGTAGTGAATTACACACATGTATTATGCAGATTTGAGAGAGTTGAAATCATCAAATATAATTTGGTGTATTTGAGAGGTTGAGCATATAGCTCTTAATGGTCTTATAGCCCAAATTTGGGTGGTCCTGTGAGACGGACTTGATGAGATCACCGTAATGATAGAGGTTGAGCACATAGCTCTTAATAGTCTGATAGCCCAAATTTGGGTGGTCCTGTAAGACGGACTTGATGAGATCACCGTAATGATAGAGGTTGAGATATTTCTCTTAATGAATCTATATCCATATGTTTGGTGGTCTTGTTGTGATGGACTTGATGGATTCACCGTACGTAGTATTGAGAGGTTGAGCTTTAGAGCTCTTAATGATTCTATAGCTCATAAGTGAGTGGGTTATGTGGAGATATCCTCGATAGAATCACCTAAGTGAGTGTGAAGGGTTGGCCTCCTTCTATTTTGAGAGATTGAGTTATCTTTCTAGAGCACTCATCAAAATCTCAATGTTCATTTGGCCATAAATTTGTTGAATCGTATTGCGGAATTCGTGTGGAACCTAAGGTATGATATGTGTTGTGAGGATAATTCAACCGAAGTTCAATAAGGAATTCAAATCGAAAGTTATTCTCTTGTTGTAAGTAAGTTGTTGACTCATTTCACTAATACGTTAATTCAAATCGAAAGATATTAACGTCTAAATGTCAACCTTTTCATATGCTCAGAATTTTTGTTTTCGTTTGTCATTAGCATTAGTGGGGGATTGTTAGAAATAATGCAAAGATAATATGTTGACTATTGTTGCATAGTAAGGGGATCTCCCATTAAGTAGCATACTGACATCAATTTATTAGTATGGTTATGAATGTCATTATATTTAGAATAATGATAATTTATTTTTCATCATAAAGTGACTTTGGACGCCCTTTGAGGTTAATCTCATATGACACTTATTGTATAAGTTTGAGCATGATAAGAACATATGAGCATATACATCAAATGTCATCATACAAATCTCTCTGATAAATTCTGAGTATACCATCGAGTTCTAACTCCTAATGGTTGAGTACACAACCTTTTAGGAGTGTTGTGTGACCTTGGGCGACGACCCCCATTCCGATTTGTACCGTAGTCGGGGCGATTTCGTTTCTCATTTAGTGGCCTTGTAGACACCCACATTTTGCTGCCAGGTGTCTATAGCAGTTTCCGACAAACACCCGATGATGATCGGACGCAAACATGCTTTAACATACTCGGAAACGGACTCAAAATCATTGGCATTTAGCTTGGGCTTTTTACGGAGTACATATCTCACAAAACCAACCTCAAAATCAGGCCCAGTGGGTCGTTTCGAGTCAAATAAGACTAATATGGGTCGATTCCGACACCAGGGGTAAAACCGTCTTTTAGCGACCGAGTCAAAACCCGGTCAAAAATATTCTCGAGACACGCGAGTCAGCCGTGACACCTCACGTGGCTGATTCGGGCTCCAATACTACAAAAAATCAGCTACACAAAATATTAAACAAATCCGTTTAAGAATAGGATTCGATCTCAAGTAGGAATTCTATCCGAAAACCGAATCAAACACTCGACCGAGCTAGGACACTCGGCCGAGCAGCCCATACCAGCCGAGATTCCCTTTCTTCTTTGCCAAGAAAACGGAATTCTCGTTCTTCTCAGCTTCTTACGTTTCCTATCCTAAGCGGTAGTTCTAACCCAAACACTTTTCCTAGCCAAGATCGGGAATATTCCTATAAATAGGCCCCTTGCACAACACATCTAACAACATCTAAGATTCAGAAAAATCATCAACTTTTTTTACCCATCTACTATTCATACACTTAGCATTGAGAAACCGATAGTACATCCAAAACCCGAAGGAAACCGGCCCTTGCACCCGTCACCCTTCATCGAGCCACCATAACTCACCAACATCCACTCGACGCTCTTGTGCCCAAGCCACGTTCCGACGAGCTCCGATCCGAGTAGACAAAAGCATGTAGGTTGAAGGTGTAAAATCAAACCCGTTTCTCTCCTTTCTCTTCCTCTTCCTCTCGTCTTTTACTTTTTTTTGCGTCGTCGGTCGATTTCTTTTTACGGGTCATCATCGTATTTTTTATTATTTCTAATATCGATACTACAAAACTTTTTTTATAAACAAACGTTCTTAAAAATACGATATCGATTCTCTATAACCGAATATTGTATAAAAAAGAACTAAATTAATCTCGTTGATGCTAAAAAATCGTTACATAATTTTCTTAAAACAAAATAAAACGATTTTAACGCGGAGAGAGTCAAACATCGTTTTTTTAGTTTAATTTTTAAAAAGATTTACAAAAACCTTTTTTTACCTTTTCTAAAAAAATCATTCCGAGTATTTAATATCGATTTCATAATCGAATGTCGAATATAACGAATATCGAAAATATTAGATCGAGTACAAATTATGCAATATTTGTACGCGATTTAATAAAAGCATCGAATTTTCAAAAAACCGATTCTGAAAACAGCCCGTCACGCGACCCGCCGGCATCCCGGGCGAGCCGCGCGGCCGACTGAGAAACGCGACGCGATCTTCTTTTTTTTACTTTTCGAACTTCGTTTTTTATACAAAACCGCGTCTTTTAGCAATATTTTTAGATTTCGACTAATATTTTCTCGATCTCGCATATTCATCATATTTGCTATATTTTTATTCACAATTCGATACTAACTCGTTTGTTCATCCTTTGTAGCAGATTCATTCTTTTTATCGTTTGTTTTATTATACTAAAACGAATCTCACATGCTAAATTCAACTTTGACGTTAATTTTCATGCATTAAACCGACTTAGCAACCCATTCAATTCCTCGCATGTTTAGGAAAACAATGTTTGCATATCATTCATCGTATTACTAACGCGCGTATTAAAAAATCATTCGATATCCTAGTAGAGGCCGCTAATGTGCGGGCGGGGTTGGGTGTTCTTTGTGAACTTCCCAACACGTACCCTCACCCCTTACTCAGAACCTCGGTTTCCGGATGTCCGAAACCATTGGCAACGAGAGTCATTCAATACACGGTATCCGATCAAGTCGGTATCGGTATCAAATGCAAAGAGACGAGCCCAATAAACTCTGACATCGGAAATGGGTCGTATTTTGTATACGGCCCACTACGACATAGAGTGGGCTCGAATGGTTCCGAATAACCACAAAATTCGGTGGCGACTCCACTTCGATTTAAATTTCAATTTGACCATCTCATATGGAGATTCATTCGCCTCCCCAAACCCGCGCGTGGCCGCGTCGGGGTGGACCTATGTCATGTCCACAATTTGGCGACTCCGCTGGGGATTAACTGATGTGTTACTGACCATCGGCATCCTCAGGGTGAGACTTGAATAGAAATCGTTTGACTACTACAATACGCGTTTTAGTTTTACGGTTCATGCATAACCCCATATTTTCCCGGGCCGGTACTGGTGACCGACGTCCCACTATACTATCGATGTAGTCCAAATTGGATATGTCGAAGGTGTCCATTAGCCGATTCGTATGGGTTTTACGGCATGTTCTAAGCTCAACTCGACTTAGAAAGTCCGCCCCGATTCTCGATAGGCTGTGTACACTGGTATAGACCCTTACAGACTGACCGAGACTTAGAATTAGAGCATACATGGCGTCGTTATACTGTTTCCATGACTACGTGCTACCTGATTTACAAGTCTTTTTCAAAAAACCGTCATTTTCAAAATTGCATCCTTTTTCAAGATATCCAATTTCAAAACCCGGGACATATACCGAATTTAGGATCCACGATTTTACTCAAAATAGCCTATTTTTAGCAGGTATTATGCCCATTTCAAAACTCGAAATTTTTTTTTCAAAACTTTTTCAAACCCGTAACCCGGTCCACTTTTTCCGTTTTTCTTTCGAAAAAGGGCCGATTCTCCTAATTTTTCTTCGGGCTTTCAAAACTTCAATTTCAAAACCTTCCTCTTCTTAGGACTTCCCGTATTTAGCAGTGTCGTAAGTCGTCGAGGTCTTCTAGTGTCGAAACTCCGTCGATCTTATATCACGGATTTCCTCTCTATCCCAGTCCGCCTTATTATACTAAGGCAAGGCCCACCTACGTAGGACATACTCCTACGAAGGTTGGCCCGTCTACCCAATCGAGTCCAAAGTCTGAGGAATGTCTCACGTGAACCTCCTTTCGAACAGGGCCCAGCCCACACGGCTGGATCCTAAAGGAGGCCCACCTTTCACGAGTCACCCGTCTAGGAGTCTTTTCCGAGTCGACCTTTTACAAAGCATAGCCGTATAACAAAAGGTTTGTGACCCTTACGTCTAAGGGTCACTCGTCCGACATTCGAGTCTTAACCAAATTTTCGATCCCACTTGGGGGCTACCCTTCATTAGAGCGGTCAATCACGGTTGCTCTAGGGGTCATGTCTTACACGTGTCTCACGTACCCCACTTTCGAGCCAATTAGATTCCACACCATCTGAGTCCTATCTGAGTCCTTAGTCTCACTTGGGGGCTATTCTCCGACGGAGCGATTAATCACGGTCACTCCGAGGATCATACCCTACACATTTGTCTTAGGAGAGTCTAACCCGAGTCAAACTGGAGTCGTCTCTCCTCCCGCGCTATTTCTTTTGCCTTGGTGTACTTGAGTTTCGAAGCAACTCTTCTGATTACACGGTATTCTTACAGACGGGCCATCGGTAACCAGATGCCAGAAAATGCGAGAAACCTTGGACCAACTGACCGCCTCACTGGCTAAGATGGAGGCCCAACTGACAGCCATCAGGACCGACCAAACCGCCATTGCCACCCGTTTGAGTGTCGTGGAACAAAGGACTCCTAAGGTCGGGAATGAAACCACTGGGCCCATAGCTGAACTGGTCCGTGCCGTTCGCAAACTCGAAGAATAGATCCATTTGTCAACAAATAACTCGATCCATACGGAAAACGCTCGTTCCTTTTCGCCTCTGAATGACGAGCTACCCGCCAACCTCAATCTTACGGGCATACCGATGTTTGAGGGTACTGAAGACCCGGTTCATCACATTTGGGCTTTCAAGGAGTTCATGGCTATCAAGAGGGTGAAATCCACTATGTTTAAGCACCTGTTCGCTGCTTCCCTCGAGAAGCATCCAAAAGCCTGGTACTACCGGCTCGATTCCAAGAAAAACAAGACTTGGGATGATGTGGCAACAGAGTTCGCTCGGAATTACGCTGATAATACCGAGATCCAGACCACAATTCGCACCCTGGAGGTCATGGCCCAAGAGCCCAAAGAAGGTTTCACCAAGTACCTTCAAAGGTGGAGGGCCGAAAGTGTGAAGTTGGTAGACAAGCCCAACGAGAAGATACTAGTGGAGACGTTCATCAACAACCTCCTACCTTCCTACCGCGTCCATCTTAGGTACGCCGACATTTCGAACTTTACAATGCTTACCGAAATGGGCATTAGGATTGAAGACGATCTTCGACATAATGAAGATCTGGGTGAAGCTTCTACTGAAGGCTATACTGGACATCAGCTTGAGTCCTTAGAACCTGAATTGACAACATCATCCGAGAGTCCGGATTTGATTTAAGTCCGAGTCTAGGATGTGCTATTTCTTCCAAAGTCAAAGTCAAAGTCAGAGTCTTTTGCATTCTGTCCTCTTTTTCAAAATTCAATAAAATCAGCTTTTCTATTGCTCATATATACTTTCTTTATGTGTTTCCGAGAACATGATGAACACCGTCATACACTGTGAGCACATGCACGTGACTATTACAGGCACATCTATAATGACTGCAGGAAATCGAGACCCGTGTTTTCCTTTACCTGTTCCATGTCTGACATAGGAAGCCACAAAACTACCCTTAGCAGGAGCGGTATCGAATCCTATGACAAATCTAGGTAGTCTCCTAGTTTGGGTTCAAGACAGGAGGCAAGCCAATTTCCCACAATAAATACCCATCCAATAAGACTACCAATCCCTACCTTAGGTGTTAGTCTGACCAACAGGAAAAACAAAAAAAAGCTGGACAAAAAAAAATCAAAAGTCCAAGGAGAAAAAAGCAAAAGGCCAAAACAAAAAAAGCAGGCCATCATAAAAAAAGAGCATCCACGACCAGAACGGTCAACACAAATGAAGATTCCATGACCGGGGCTAAGAGGTCAACCAACAAAAAAATATTAAAATGCCCATGACCGTGGTCAACGGTCCACTCAAGATCAACACTCATACCATCCAATAAGGGAGAAACAATCAAGTTGGTCAGCTAACACCACATTTAGCCTTCCCACATTACAACCCTCAAGACCTTCCCGAGACCCAGGCTAAAAACAGCCCGGAATTTTGAGGATTCAAGCTCCATAGGATACCCCTAACCATTAGGGCCAGACATGGAAACCAGATCCCGCATCATCAAACATATCCCGGTCAAAGTTCGAGCCATTTTACTCGGCTTCCCCTTTACATAACAAAATTCACAATCACCATACAAAGACCCGAGATCAAAACTCGTCAAATCCCTTACCTAATCATACACAATCCCGAGAGCAAAACTCGTTAAAATCCCCGAGAGCAAAACTCGTTAAAATCCTCGAGAGCAAAACTCGTTAAAATCTCGTCCCAATTCCTATCACCCAAACCAGTTACCAACCCCAAGCACGGGAATTCAACCTGCGGTTGGCATAGAACATGCCCAAATAGTTCACACCACCTCTGGGGGCTACCCCGGAAAACGCTCACGGTCACAGGATCAATATCCTAACCATTATAGCCCTTTGATCAAGACATCACTGGGAATGCACCTAGCCTACACCATTGCTATGGCTAGTTACACATGAAGCCCTATTAGACTAGGCATCATAATATATCTTCCGACACTGAACTACAGCATGGTTTGATTTCACTACACGTGAATACGTAGGCAGCCTTTCAACAGAGGCACAACCACCCACATTGACACACATTCAAAAAGCACCATCATTCCGGTCACGACACCATCATGTTCTTAACAACTAGCTTTGTCGTCCTGGGGGCTTCTCTTAGGCAGAAAGCCTCCATCCACTCACAAAATCCAGATAAATTCAAAAAAAAATCTAGCCTCCTTTCTGTAGTGTGTCCTAGTACTCGACTCAGTCGAAGACAAGAATCTGTCAGGACTCGAGGCAATACCCACTTTGGAAATGTACCCTAAAATCAAAAATCCAGGAGAGCACTAGACTACAACAGTCTCATTACAGACTATCGCCATTCCCCCATAGCACATCTTTCCCATTCCGAGGATTCGACCATGTTGTCACTCGCCTAGGCTACGGAATAGCGCAAATTAAGAGTCTTGTTAAGTGGCCCACCCCCCTACCGAGTCACGGTCCAACCCCTCGAGAGTCCAGTCGTGTCTGTCAACTCGTCCGGTCACGTCCAGAGTTGAGTCTGTCGGTATACCTCTCTCTTCAAATTCTCATTTTTAAAATCTGCAAAACTTAGCCATTTGAGAAAATCCTATTCGATAAGGTCAAATTTCGGTCTATTTAAATTGCAAATTTCTTTTCTACCCATTTCAGTTTTGAAAACCTATTTCCTAGCACGTGAGTTGCTTTCAGGACTTCGATTTCAAAACTAAGCAAAAATCATTTTTATTCCCCAGCGCGAGTCATATTTGTTTCACCTACATGTTGCATGCAAAATTTTATGTAATTTATACAGGTACAACTCAAGACCGTGCAACCAACTCCCCAGCGGCATTTAACGGGATGAGCCCGTATATGGGCACACCTAAGACTTATACGACAAGTCCAATTCCCCACGGAGTTATCATCATCAGCTCAGGTATTATTTCCAACTTATGGCTGGCGAGCCCTTTTACGCAAGTCTACTGGACTTTAAACGACCCGACCGGAAGCTGCCAGGTTTTAATCTCTGATTGACCTGGTAGCTACTCTGACTTTCGCCCTGTCCAAGCCTAGGGCTGTGCAACCGGGCCGACCCGGTCCGACCCGGACCGGACCCGGTTGGACCCGGATCCGGAATCGTCAAATTTCATGACCCTGGACCCAGACCGGAAACCAAAATACTGACCCTGGTCCGGTCCGGAAAAATACCGGGTCCGACCCGGACCGGACCGGTTGGCCCGATTGGCCCGGAATTTTCAATTTTTTTTGGAATTCCGGCCCAATTGGCCCGGTTTGGACCGGAAAACCCGGAATTTTTAAGAAATAAGCATAATTCCGGGTTTTCCGGTCCAAGTCGGTCCGGACCGGAAAAAACCGGGTCAGGACCGGACCGGACCGGAACCCGGAATCGCCCAAAATGATGGCCCGGAGACCGGACCGGAATTTTTTATTCCGGATCCGGTCCGGTCCGGTCCATTTTCCGGGTCCAACCCGGATTTTGCACACCCTTATCCAAGCCTCAGTCAGAGTGGGGGCTCTGTAGACACCCACATTTTGACTGCCAGGTGTCTATAGTAGTTTCCGACAAACACCCGATGATGATCGGACGCAAACATGCTTTAATATACTCGGAAACGGGCTCAAAATCATTGGCTTTAGCTTGGGCTTTTTACGGAGTACATATCTCACAAAACCAACCTCAAAATCAGGCCCAGTGGGTCGTTTCGAGTCAAATAAGACTAATTTGGGTCGATTCCGACACCAGGGGTAAAACCGTCTTTTAGCGACCGAGTCAAAACCCGGTCAAAAATATTCTCGAGACACGCGAGTCAGCCGTGACACCTCACGTGGCTGATTCGGGCTCCAATACTACAAAAAATCAGCTACACAAAATATTAAACAAATCCGTTTAAGGATAGGATTCGATCTCAAGTAGGAATTCTATCCGAAAACCGAATCGAACACTCGACCGAGCTAGGACACTCGGCCGAGCAGCCCATACCAGCCGAGATTCCCTTTCTTCTTTGCCAAGAAAACGGAATTCTCGTTCTTCTCATCTTCTTACGTTTCCTATCCTAAGCGGTAGTTCTAACCCAAACACTTTTCCTAGCCAAGGTCGGGAATATTCCTATAAATAGGCCCCTTGCACAACACATCTAACAACATCTAAGATTCAGAAAAATCATCAACTTTTTTTACCCATCTACGATTCATACACTTAGCATTGAGAAACCGATAGTACATCCAAAACCCGAAGGAAACCGGCCCTTGCACCCGTCACCCTTCATCGAGCCACCATAACTCACCGACATCCACTCGACGCTCTTGTGCCCAAGCCACGTTCCGACGAGCTCCGATCCGAGTAGACAAAAGCATGTAGGTTGAAGGTGTAAAATCAAACCCGTTTCTCTCCTTTCTCTTCCTCTTCCTCTCGTCTTTTACTTTTTTTTGCGTCGTCGGTCGATTTCTTTTTACGGGTCATCATCGTATTTTTTATTATTTCTAATATCGATACTACAAAACTTTTTTTATAAACAAACGTTCTTAAAAATACGATATCGATTCTCTATAACCGAATATTGTATAAAAAAGAACTAAATTAATCTCGTTGATGCTAAAAAATCGTTACATAATTTTCTTAAAACAAAATAAAACGATTTTAACGCGGAGAGAGTCAAACATCGTTTTTTTAGTTTAATTTTTAAAAAGATTTACAAAAACCTTTTTTTACCTTTTCTAAAAAAATCATTCCGAGTATTTAATATCGATTTCATAATCGAATGTCGAATATAACGAATATCGAAAATATTAGATCGAGTACAAATTATGCAATATTTGTACGCGATTTAATAAAAGCATCAAATTTTCAAAAAATCGATTCTGAAAACAGCCCGTCACGCGACCCGCCGGCATCCCAGACGAGCCGCGCGGCCGGCTGAGAAACGCGACGCGATCTTCTTTTTTTTACTTTTCGAACTTCGTTTTTTATACAAAACCGCGTCTTTTAGCAATATTTTCAGATTTCGACTAATATTTTCTCGATCTCGCATATTCATCATATTTGCTATATTTTTATTCACAATTCGATACTAACTCGTTTGTTCATCCTTTGTAGCAAATTCATTCTTTTTATCGTTTGTTTTATTATACTAAAACGAATCTCACATGCTAAATTCAACTTTGACGTTAATTTTCATGCATTAAACCGACTTAGCAACCCATTCAATTCCTCGCATGTTTAGGAAAACAATGTTTGCATATCATTCATCGTATTACTAACGCGCGTATTAAAAAATCATTCGATATCCTAGTAGAGGCTGCTAATGTGCGGGCGGGGTTGGGTGTTCTTTGTGAACTTCCCAACACGTACCCTCACCCCTTACTCAGAACCTCGGTTTCCGGATGTCCGAAACCATTGGCAACGAGAGTCATTCAATACACGGTATCCGATCAAGTCGGTATCGGTATCAAATGCAAAGAGACGAGCCCAATAAACTCTGACATCGGAAATGGGCCGTATTTTGTATACGGCCCACTACGACATAGAGTGGGCTCGAATGGTTCCGAATAACCACAAAATTCGGTGGCGACTCCACTTCGATTTAAATTTCAATTTGACCATCTCATATGGAGATTCATTCGCCTCCCCAAACCCACGCGTGGCCGCGTCGGGGTGGACCTATGTCATGTCCACAATTTAGCGACTCCGCTGGGGATTAACTGATGTGTTACTGACCATCGGCATCCTCAGGGTGAGACTTGAATAGAAATCGTTTGACTACTACAATACGCGTTTTAGTTTTACGGTTCATGCATAACCCCATATTTTCCCGGGCCGGTACTGGTGACCGACGTCCCACTATACTATCGATGTAGTCCAAATTGGATATGTCGAAGGTGTCCATTAGCCGATTCGTATGGGTTTTACGGCATGTTCTAAGCTCAACTCGACTTAGGAAGTCCGCCCCGATTCTCGATAGGCAGTGTACACTGGTATAGACCCTTACAGACTGACCGAGACTTAGAATTAGAGCATACATGGCGTCGTTATACTGTTTCCATGACTACGTGCTACCTGATTTACAAGTCTTTTTCAAAAAACCGTCATTTTCAAAATTGCATCCTTTTTCAAGATATCCAATTTCAAAACCCGGGACATATACCGAATTTAGGATCCACGATTTTACTCAAAATAGCCTATTTTTAGCCGGTATTATGCCCATTTCAAAACTCGAAATTTTTTTTTCAAAACTTTTTCAAACCCGTAACCCGGTCCACTTTTTCCGTTTTTCTTTCGAAAAAGGGCCGGTTCTCTGAATTTTTCTTCGGGCTTTAAACACTTCAATTTCAAAACCTTCCTCTTCTTAGGACTTCCCGTATTTAGCAGTGTCGGGTCGTGTCGTAAGTCGTCGAGGTCTTCTAGCGTCGAAACTCCGTCGATCTTATATCACGGATTTTCTCTCTATCCCAGTCCGCCTTATTATACTAAGGCAAGGCCCACCTACGTAGGACATACTCCTACGAAGGTTGGCCCGTCTACCCAATCGAGTCTAAAGTTTGAGGAATGTCTCACGTGAACCTCCTTTCGAACAGGACCCAGCCCACACGGCTGGATCCTAAAGGAGGCCCACCTTTCATGAGTCACCCGTCTAGGAGTCTTTTCCGAGTCGACCTTTTACAAGGCATAGCCCTATAACAAAAGGTTTGTGACCCTTACGTCTAAGGGTCACTCGTCCGACATTCGAGTCTTAACCAAATTTTCGATCCCACTTGGGGGTTACCCTTCATCAGAGCGGTCAATCACGGTTGCTCTAGGGGTCATGTCTTACACGTGTCTCACATACCCCACTTTCGAGCCAATTAGATGCCACACCATCTGAGTCCTATCTGAGTCCTTAGTCTCACTTGGGGGCTATTCTCCGACGGAGCGATTAATCACGGTCACTCCGAGGATCATACCCTACACATTTGTCTTAGGAGAGTCTAACCCGAGTCAAACTGGAGTCGTCTCTCCTCCCGCGCTATTTCCTTTGCCTTGGTGTACTTGAGTTCCGAAGCAACTCTTCTGATTACACGGTATTCTTACAGACGGGCCATCGGTAACCAGACGCCAGAAAATGCGAGAAACCTTGGACCAACTGACCGCTTCACTGGCTAAGATGGAGGCCCAACTGACAGCCATCAGGACCGACCAAACCGCCATTGCCACCCGTTTGAGTGTCGTGGAACAAAGGACTCCTAAGGTCGGGAATGAAACCACTGGGCCCATAGCTGAACTGGTCCGTGCTGTTCGCAAACTCGAAGAACAGGTCCATTTGTCAACAAATAACTCGATCCATACGGAAAACGCTCGTTCCTATTCGCCTCTGAATGACGAGCTACCCGCCAACCTCAACCTTACGGGCATACCGATGTTTGAGGGTACTGAAGACCCGGTTCATCACATTCGGGCTTTCAAGGAGTTCATGGCTATCAAGGGGGTGAAATCCACTATGTTTAAGCACCTGTTCGCTGCTTCCCTCGAGAAGCATCCAAAAGCCTGGTACTACCGGCTCGATTCCAAGAAAAACAAGACTTGGGATGATGTGGCAACAGAGTTCGCTCGGAATTACGCTGATAATATCGAGATCCAGACCACAATGCGCACCCTGGAGGTCATGGCCCAAGAGCCCAAAGAAGGTTTCACCAAGTACCTTCAAAGGTGGAGGGCCGAAAGTGTGAAGTTGGTAGACAAGCCCAACGAGAAGATACTAGTGGAGACGTTCATCAACAACCTCCTACCTTCCTACCGCGTCCATCTTATGTACGCCGGCATTTCGAACTTTACGATGCTTACCGAAATGGGCATTAGGATTGAAGACGATCTTCGACATAATGAAGATCTGGGTGAAGCTTCTACTGAAGGCTATACTGGACATCAGCTTGAGTCCTTAGAACCTGAATTGAAAACATCATCCGAGAGTCCGGATTTGATTTAAGTCCGAGTCTAGGATGTGCTATTTCTTCCAAAGTCAAAGTCAAAGTCAGAGTCTTTTGCATTCTGTCCTCTTTTTCAAAATTCAATAAAATCAGCTTTTCTATTGCTCATATATACTTTCTTTATGTGTTTCCGAGAACATGATGAACACCGTCATACACTGTGAGCACATGCACGTGACTATTACAGGCACATCTATAATGACTGCAGGAAATCGAGACCCGTGTTTTCCTTTACCTGTTCCATGTCTGACATAGGAAGCCACAAAACTACCCTTAGCAGGAGCGGTATCGAATCCTATGACAAATCTAGGTAGTCTCCTAGTTTGGGTTCAAGACGGGAGGCAAGCCCATTTCCCACAATAAACACCCATCCAATAAGACTACCAATCCCTACCTTAGGTGTTAGTCTGACCAACAGGAAAAACAAAAAAAAGCTGGACAAAAAAAAAATCAAAAGTCCAAGGAGAAAAAAGCAAAAGGCCAAAACAAAAAAAGCAGGCCATCATAAAAAAAGAGCATCCACGACCAGAACGGTCAACACAAATGAAGATTCCATGACCGGGGCTAAGAGGTCAACCAACAAAAAAATATTCAAATGCCCATGACCGTGGTCAACGGTCCACTCAAGATCAATACTCATACCATCCAATAAGGGAGAAACAATCAAGTTGGTCAGCTAACACCACATTTAGCCTTCCCACATTACAACCCTCAAGACCTTCCCGAGACCCAGGCTAAAGACAGCCCGGAATTTTAAGGATTCAAGCTCCATAGGATACCCCTAACCATTAAGGCCAGACATGGAAACCAGATCCTGCATCATCAAACATATCCCGGTCAAAGTTCGAGCCATTTTACTCGGCTTCCCCTTTACATAACAAAATTCACAATCACCATACAAAGACCCGAGAGCAAAACTCGTCAAATCCCTTACCTAATCATACACAATCCCGAGAGCAAAACTCGTTAAAATCTCCGAGAGCAAAACTCGTTAAAATCCCCGAGAGCAAAACTCGTTAAAATCCCCGAGAGCAAAACTCGTTAAAATCCCGTCCCAATTCCTATCACCCAAACCAGTTACCAACCCCAAGCACGGGAATTCAACCTGCGGTTGGCATAGAACATGCCCAAATAGTTCACACCACCTCTGGGGGCTACCCCGGAAAATGCTCACGGTCACAGGATCAATATCCTAACCATTCTAGCTCTTTGATCAAGACATCACTGGGAATGCACCTAGCCTACACCATTGCTATGGCTAGTTACACATGAAGCCCTATTAAACTAGGCATCATAATATATCTTCCGACACTGAACTACGGCATGGTTTGATTTCACTACACGTGAATACGTAGGCAGCCTTTCAATAGAGGCACAACCACCCACATTGACACACATTCAAAAAGCACCATCATTCCGGTCACGACACCATCATGTTCTTAACAACTAGCTTTGTCATCCTGGGGGCTTCTCTTAGGCAGAAAGCCTCCATCCACACACAAAATCCAGATAAATTCAAAAAAAATCTAGCCTCCTTTCTGTAGTGTGTCCTAGTACTCGACTCAGTCGAAGACAAGAATCTGTCAGGACTCGAGGCAATACCCACTTTGGAAATGTACCCTAAAATCAAAAATCCAGGAGAGGACTAGACTACAACAGTCTCATTACAGACTATCGCAATTCCCCATAGCACATCCTTCCCATTCCGAGGATTCGACCATGTTGCCACTCGCCTAGGCTACGGAATAGCGCAACTTAAGAGTCTTGTTAAGTGGCCCACCCCCCTACCGAGTCACGGTCCAACCCCTCGAGAGTCCAGTCGTGTCTGTCAACTCGTCCGGTCACGTCCAGAGTTGAGCCTGTCGATATACCTCTCTCTTCAAATTCTCATTTTTAAAATCTGCAAAACTTAGCCATTTGAGAAAATCCTTTTCGATAAGGTCAAATTTCGGTCTATTTAAATTGCAAATTTCTTTTCTACCCATTTCAGTTTTGAAAACCTATTTCCTAGCACGTGAGTTGCTTTCAGGACTTCGATTTCAAAACTAAGCAAAAATCATTTTTATTCCCCAGCGCGAGTCATATTTGTTTCACCTACATGTTGCATGCAAAATTTTATGTAAATTATACAGGTACAATTCAAGACCGTGCAACCAACTCCCCAGCGGCATTTAACGGGATGAGCCCGTATATGGGCACACCTAAGACTTATACGACAAGTCCAATTCCCCACGGAGTTATCATCATCAGCTCAGGTATTATTTCCAACTTATGGCTGGCGAGCCCTTTTACGCAAGTCTACTGGACTTTAAACGACCCGACCGGAAGCTGCCAGGTTTTAATCTCTGATTGACCTGGTAGCTACTCTGACTTTCGCCCTGTCCAAGCCTAGGGCTGTGCAACCGAGCCGACTCGGTCCGACCCAGTGGGTCATTTCGAGTCAAATAAGACTAATTTGGGTCGATTCCGACACCAGGGGTAAAACCGTCTTTTAGCGACCGAGTCAAAACCCGGTCAAAAATATTCTCGAGACACGCGAGTCAGCCGTGACATCTCACGTGGCTGATTCGGGCTCCAATACTACAAAAAATCAGCTACACAAAATATTAAACAAATCCGTTTAAGGATAGGATTCGATCTCAAGTAGGAGTTCTATCCGAAAACCGAATCGAACACTCGACCGAGCTAGGACACTCGGCCGAGCTGCCTATACCAGCCGAGATTCCCTTTCTTCTTTGCCAAGAAAACGGAATTCTCGTTCTTCTCAGCTTCTTACGTTTCCTATCCTAAGCGGTAGTTCTAACCCAAACACTTTTCCTAGCCAAGGTCGGGAATATTCCTATAAATAGGCCCCTTGCACAACACATCTAACAACATCTAAGATTCAGAAAAATCATCAATTTTTTTTACCCATCTACGATTCATACACTTAGCATCGAGAAACCGATAGTACATCCAAAACCCGAAGGAAACCGGCCCTTGCACCCGTCACCCTTCATCGAGCCACCATAACTCACCGACATCCACTCGACGCTCTTGTGCCCAAGCCACGTTCCGACGAGCTCCGATCCGAGTAGACAAAAGCATGTAGGTTGAGGGTGTAAAATCAAACCCGTTTCTCTCCTTTCTCTTCCTCTTCCTCTCGTCTTTTACTTTTTTTTGCGTCGTCGGTCGATTTCTTTTTACGGGTCATCATCGTATTTTTTATTATTTCTAATATCGATACTACAAAACTTTTTTTATAAACAAACGTTCTTAAAAATACGATATCGATTCTCTATAATCGAATATTGTATAAAAAAGAACTAAATTAATCTCGTTGATGCTAAAAAATCGTTACATAATTTTCTTAAAACAAAATAAAACGATTTTAACGCGGAGAGAGTCAAACATCCTTTTTTTAGTTTAATTTTTAAAAAGATTTACAAAAACCTTTTTTTACCTTTTCTAAAAAAATCATTCCGAGTATTTAATATCGATTTCATAATCGAATGTCGAATATAACGAATATCGAAAATATTAGATCGAGTACAAATTATGCAATATTTGTACGCGATTTAATAAAAGCATCGAATTTTCAAAAAATCGATTCTGAAAACAGCCCGTCACGCGACCCGCCGGCATCCCGGGCGAGCCGCGCGGCCGGCTGAGAAACGCGACGCGATCTTCTTTTCTTTACTTTTCGAACTTCGTTTTTTATACAAAACCGCGTCTTTTAGAAATATTTTCATATTTCGACTAATATTTTCTCGATCTCGCATATTCATCATATTTGCTATATTTTTATTCACAATTCGATACTAACTCGTTTGTTCATCCTTTGTAGCAAATTCATTCTTTTTATCGTTTGTTTTATTATACTAAAACGAATCTCACATGCTAAATTCAACTTTGACATTAATTTTCATGCATTAAACCGACTTAGAAACCCATTCAATTCCTCGCATGTTTAGGAAAATAATGTTTGCATATCATTCATCGTATTACTAACGCGCGTATTAAAAAATCATTCGATATCCTAGTAGAGGCCGCTAATGTGCGGGCGGGGTTGGGTGTTCTTTGTGAACTTCCCAACACGTACCCTCACCCCTTACTCAGAACCTCGGTTTTCGGATGTCCGAAATTGTAATACCAGTCGTGTATTACGAGTTTTTCTTATTTAATTCGGGTGTCTTTAATGATTAGTAGTATATATAATTGGTTTATCCAATTAGTTTAACTCATTTAGCTTAACCCGTTCCAAGTCCAACTTATTAAACCATAATAACAATAATAATATAATAATAGTAATAGTAATAGTATAATAGTAATAGTAATATGATAATCATAAAAGAAGAGTAAGTGGAAGTAGGTTTGTTTTCACGGATTCCTCACCGCGCCTCCTCCCCTCTCTTTATTCCATTGTCTTTAATTTGTCTTGCCCTACACATGCCTTTCTTCCTATTCGTTTTCCACCCGCATAAGATCCATCTCGGGACAAGCAGTTCCCTTCATCAAACTCGATTAATTCCGTCCTCACCATCAACCCACAACTCCTTGTTATCACCACGTCATAAGCATGGCAGCCACCACCCTAAACCGACTACTAGGTATCTCACTTTTCCTCTAATTTCATAGTTTTGCTTTGTCATGTCTGCTCGTGTCCGAATGTCCATAGTGATCCACTCGGTCGTGTCGTATCATGCTCCTCGTGTGTGGTTGTCGTGTGTGTTGTAGTCGTGTTATAGCCGTGTTGTCGGGATTGTCGTTGTAGTGTTGTACTATTGTTGTGAGGGTCGCGGTGGTTTCCAATTGTAGTGTTATTGTGGTCCGTGTAGTGTTATAGTTAGGGTTAGTATTGTCGATCGATTGTTGTTGTCAGTGTACTGTGTTGATTGTTGTCGGTGTTTTGTATTGTCGTCAATATAGTGTTGGGTTGTGGTCAGTTGTTGTTGTCGCGGTGTCGGGGTGCGGGGTGCGTTGAGTCATGGTTAGTTGTGTCGGTCTCAGTTTATAATCCAAGTATATGGGACCGGACTCAATTTATAGTCTAATTAGATCGGGTTGGTCCAATTTTATTTATAATTTAGTTAGGTTAGTATCATGTTGGATATTACATGATATTAGTATCATGTTTGATATGAGTATCATGTTGGATATTACATGATATTAGTATCAAGTTTGATATGAGTATCATGTCGGACTCATGGTATTATAATTAATTAGTTAGGGTCGGTTTCATGTTTGAACTAGTTAGGTAGGTATCAAATTCTTTTATAATTTAGGCACGTTAAACTCGATATTAATTATAATATATAATATTTTATTAGGATCGGACTGTGTAGAGTCTCCGTGGTGAATTGTACTACCGACGCGGTGGTGATCTGCAGACTAGGTAAGGTTATCCTTACTCAATTTATGTTGTATGTATGCAGTTTGTATGATATATAATGGTATAATGGTTATATTGATATTGAGGCTGTGTGCCTATTGATATTGAGGCTGTGTGCCTATTGATATTGCGGCTGTGTGCCGATTGAGAGAAGCTAGCTATGACTAGCTAGGCCCGGTTGATCTCGGGACCTTCCCTGATGTTTCCTCCTAGGAGAGCTTAGGAGGGGTGTGCACACTCGGACTGACGGGGCGTGACTGCGGTCGCGATAGATAATAGGAATGATGATGATGATGCTGATACTGATGTTTGTGATGTTGGTTGTACTAATATTATTTAATGTTATCGTAAACTGACCTGGTGTGTATATCTGACGTGTCTGTTGATGCGCGTATTTCATATACACTTTTTATACCTTTTATACGCGCATTCTCGTGTTTATTGAATAGTGAAAACTATTATTTTGCCCCGAATTGGCTACTTTGTGGTTGTATTGTCATTTTGCAGAAACGGAAGACAAAGGAGCTAAAACGAACCAAAACCGGGCCAAAACGAAGCTGGAAGGAGCTGTTCGCTGAAACGAGCGATAGTCGACCGACTATTAAGATAGTCGGCCGACCATGACGATAGTCGACCGACTATTACGATAGTCGGCCGACTATTCTGGAGCTGCAGAGATCAAGTTGATAAATGATTAGTCGACCGACTATTACAATAGTCGGCCGACTATTCCCTGGACCGCGGGCAGGTTTCGTGATCAGCAAGAAATTTCCTAAACCCAAAGAAGTTTCCTAAACCGTTTTTAACTCATTTAATCTGTATAAATAGGGCTTTTCAGCCACATTAGAAACAACTTCTTCACGATCTCTACACAACTTACTACTCTTTAGATTTCTTTTAGACTTCTTCTCTACTCTTATTCTCTCTAGTTTTAATTTCTTCCCAAAAACTCGGTTATTGTAAGCACTTCAAGATTCTAATCGCCTTCATTCCTTCGGTAATTTTATTAATCTTTCTTCCTTCTTCGTTCTTGATTGATTCTTCTTCGTACTTAATTATTGTTTTATGCTTGTCGTAAATTTATTAGTATTCATCATGTTCAATCTAGTAAATTCTTCTATCAATCTTGTTATTATCAAATTAATCATGAGTAGCTAATTTTCCTCGCTAGGATTTAGGGGATCTGCGAATTGAATGTGGTCACTAAATAATTTATAGATCTGTCAATGATTTTGTGTCTGAGTTGTCAATTGTAGCATATAATCGCGATTAGTCAGTTAATGCGTATGATTGATTAATTGAATTCGGTAAACTTGAACCTAAGATCGGAAGCCTGGTAAAAATTAGACCTGCTACAACACATTAGTTTGCCCTAATAAGATCGGAAGCCGTTAGAAGCATGCTAGGGTGAATAGCGGACCGGAAGGACCTTTTCAATACCCCTTAGACCAATATCTGCGACAGACCTGTGACTTAGACCGTGACCATATGAGATTCGTAGTGAACCGACAATCCTAGTTTTCTCTCCATATATTTATTCATCTTAAATTCATCTTATTTTATTTTAGTTATTTCTTCCCTTTTAATTCTCTTTCCTTCACTACTTTTAGATTAGTTAAAAACAACTCATAAAAACCCCCCGATTTGGTTACTTAAGATAGACTTTAATTGCGAGTAGAATTTATTTGTCTCCTTGTGGATACGATCCTGACTTCCCTAGCTATATTTTTAGTTAGACCTAAGTTGGTTATCTTTGATAGGTATACGACTAGCTTATCAAATTTTGGCGCCGTTGCCGGGGAGGCGGTTAATTTTACTTGTTGTTTTAGTTTATCTTTTGTCTTAGGGAACTTTCAGTTTCTTGGGACGATTATTATTATTATTATTATTATTATTATTATTATTATTATTATTATTATTATTATTATTATTATTATCATTATTATTTTTATTTTTTCTCTCTTAGTTTTATTTTTCTTAGTTTTTTATTTTTATTTTTTTAATCATTATTATTTATTTATTTATTTTGATTTTTTTTCATCATCATGACTATTTTCTACTTCCCTCAATTTGAACATGAACCACTGCATACTTATTTTGATAGACTTGACTCTTTTATTACTCAAAATGGTTATCATGTGAGTATGTGGGAGGTGAGTCATATGATTTATGAGGGTGTAGATGACGCGACACGGGCTTATATTGAGGGAAACTGTGAAGGCATGTTTAAATGCATGTCTTATGTGAAACGATGGGCGCTACTCCAATATTTAATCCGAAACAGTTTGGAGCCAGAGATAAAGAGGAAGGCTGAGATATCGGAGCTTAAGGCGATGATGCAACAACTTATAGATATGGTAACTTTCAAGAAAAACGAGCATGATACTCCATCTGAGTTAGATACTAAAGTTAATTTCTCACATTCCACTGATTATGTTATGACTGAATCTGTTGCATCTATTAGACAGGACATATGCCCATTCGAGGAAGATGATGATGATGTGTATAGTGTTCAATCTCACATCGTTCCCCAAACTCCTATGATTTCTAACTTGATGCAGGATGATGACTTGCATTCCTTGGATACTTGTGAACCATCTTATTCTCCTTCGGAGCAACTTTCACACCCTTTAATCAAGTATTCTTCTCATTTTGTAAATGTTGTTGTCGTAAACAATGATTGTGAGATGGAAAGTGTTATATTTGAGGAAAACGCGTGTTTGGATGCTTTGACTAGTGTTCTTTCTGAGGATAACATTGAGGATTTTGGTTCATGTGAATTTGAGAGTGCGTTATTTGATGTCAATTTTGAGGTTTTGGAAAGAGAGTTGAACAAAGAAGAAGCCCGTGAGCGTGAGAGGAAAGATCAAAAGGACGAGAGTCGGGAAAAGAGTGCACTTTTAAATGATACTTTGAGTGAAGAGAGTTTCATTATTGAGGATACTTGGGATTGTGAATCTGATTTCTTTGAGAAACCAATTTTAGAGAAATTTGAGTTTTCCCCTTATTTTGAAGATGAATCACCTTCACCTATTGATTATCTTGATCTCGATTCCCTTACACCTTTGCTTGAGCCTATGATTATGGATGAGGATTGTGACACTCTCTTAGAAGAGACTCTTTTGGCTCTTGGTCTATCGTTTGATGGTCGTCTTCTTGAGAGCATTGAAGATGGTGATAATAATAACTCTTTCGAGGGAGTAGAAGAGTATAAGTGTGATGCCATGAGTAGTTTTGAGTCATTTGACCATCCTCTTGTGCAATTTGAGTCAATTGATAAGACATGGGATAATTTTGAGATATTTGGTATGTATGTCTTTTCTCATAAACTGCTCATTAGTCTTCTTACTTATTGTGCTTATTATTGGTCATGCTTGATAGTGTTGATTCACTATGACCACTTTGTTGATGATTGGTCTAGCTTGTTTGACAAGCTAATGCGGTCCTTGACCAGTTTTTTAGGCGATTCACATAAGTTACGTACTAAGATGTGTTCTATTTATTTTCCTTGCTTCTCTTGTGTTTTTTTTTGTTTTGTAGTTTTTTTGTGTGTAGGTACCGTTTTTGCGACGGAGACATCGACAATTCCGATTATGAAGAGGATGCTTCGATGCGGTTTGGGGATGTCTCCTTTATATGTATCTTGTAAGTAGTTTCATTTTTCTTTATTTCAATTATTTTTGCACTTTCATCGTCTTTCATATCTTTCCCCGTTTATTTTTTTTGTGCCTCTTATTGTTTATTATTGTACACAATGAGGGCATTGTGTGATTTGGTTTGGGGAGGGTATGCATCTGTTGTTTTCATCCATCTGCATATTTCTTGCATTTCTGCATGCATAAAAAAAATCAAAAAAATCAAAAATATGTTTTTGCATTTAGTCGAGTCTTAGTTGAGTCGGAATGCTATGTAGCGATGATGATATTCCTTTTATGTCTTCATTTAGTTGCTTATGCTAGTACGCCGTTAGAATTTTTGTATATAATTACATGTGACATTCTTGCATCTTTGGTTAATGGTACTGAACGAATAAACTTGACTCATTGTTGGCAAACTACTCAGATTTGTAAGGAATTAGAGCCTTAAACTGATGACATTCATGATCAGTTTCATTTAGGTTGAGAGTAGTACTCCTTATGAGGCATGTAATATCAAACTGCATAAGCATGACATTCGTCTCTTAGGTACCTGTACGTTTTTGACTCGTGGTTTTGACATGTGCGAAAAAGGCAAATCCTTTCTTTTAATTAATCCCCATGAACCTCACATAGCCAAATTGACCTTTTTGACCCGTTTTTCAACTACATGCTATATATTGCCTACCCTAGTCAAGCTAGTAGATTAGTTGAACGGAATTGTTTTTTCCGGGTTGATTTTGGTACCGTGATGATTGGAAAAAAGGGAATTGAAAAAAAAAAGTTGAAAAGAAAAAAATCAATGAGAAAAAAAATCTTGAATGAAAAAAAAAAAAAAAGAAGAAAAGAAAAAAAAAATGAAGTGAAACTAGAAGAAGAATGTGTTTTTGCTATGAAAAAAGAACTGATCTCTCTAATTTCATAGTTATTGGTGAGAAGCGATTTTTATAAGGCGCTTGTTATTATCCCTAATTTCTTCGACTAGAGTTTGGTGAGAACGGAATGAATTTTATGTTGATTGTAGTTGTACTAGCTTGGCTTTTACCTCCACATATCCATATCGTTTTGCCCCTTCTTACCCGATCAACCTCACTTTATACCATATGTAAGTCCTTGGCACGTGTCTTTTCCCGATAGAATGCGTATGTACGGTTATTAGAGATTGATTTCATGTTAGATTGCATGCATGTTCTTGTAGGTCGCAGTTTAGGTGAGTGCTTTGTCTTTCCGTTTTTACATAAACTCACAATATCACCCGATTTGTGTGATGAGCGTTCCGTGAGAGTCCGACATAGACGAGTCTTGCAAGGTTGAAGGTTCAGTACTGTTGTCATTGGTCAAGCTTGTTGTATGTGGTTGTTTACATTTATTTTAATTGTTGCGCACTGGTTTGGGCGACTTTGGAGCATATTCCGCTATGAGCTATATACATTCCATTAGGATTGAGTTATTGTTTTGTGCTTGCTTGAGGACAAGCAAGGGTTTGGTTTGGGGAGATTTGATGCGCGTATTTCATATACACTTTTTATACCTTTTATACGCGCATTCTCGTGTTTATTGAATAGTGAAAACTATTATTTTGCCCCGAATTGGCTACTTTGTGGTTGTATTGTCATTTTGCAGAAACGGAAGACAAAGGAGCTAAAACGAACCAAAACCGGGCCAAAACGAAGCTGGAAGGAGCTGTTCGCTGAAACGAGCGATAGTCGACCGACTATTAAGATAGTCGGCCGACCATGACGATAGTCGACCGACTATTACGATAGTCGGCCGACTATTCTGGAGCTGCAGAGATCAAGTTGATAAATGATTAGTCGACCGACTATTACAATAGTCGGCCGACTATTCCCTGGACCGCGGGCAGGTTTCGTGATCAGCAAGAAATTTCCTAAACCCAAAGAAGTTTCCTAAACCGTTTTTAACTCATTTAATCTGTATAAATAGGGCTTTTCAGCCACATTAGAAACAACTTCTTCACGATCTCTACACAACTTACTACTCTTTAGATTTCTTTTAGACTTCTTCTCTACTCTTATTCTCTCTAGTTTTAATTTCTTCCCAAAAACTCGGTTATTGTAAGCACTTCAAGATTCTAATCGCCTTCATTCCTTCGGTAATTTTATTAATCTTTCTTCCTTCTTCGTTCTTGATTGATTCTTCTTCGTACTTAATTATTGTTTTATGCTTGTCGTAAATTTATTAGTATTCATCATGTTCAATCTAGTAAATTCTTCTATCAATCTTGTTATTATCAAATTAATCATGAGTAGCTAATTTTCCTCGCTAGGATTTAGGGGATCTGCGAATTGAATGTGGTCACTAAATAATTTATAGATCTGTCAATGATTTTGTGTCTGAGTTGTCAATTGTAGCATATAATCGCGATTAGTCAGTTAATGCGTATGATTGATTAATTGAATTCGGTAAACTTGAACCTAAGATCGGAAGCCTGGTAAAAGTTAGACCTGCTACAACACATTAGTTTGCCCTAATAAGATCGGAAGCCGTTAGAAGCATGCTAGGGTGAATAGCGGACCGGAAGGACCTTTTCAATACCCCTTAGACCAATATCTGCGACAGACCTGTGACTTAGACCGTGACCATATGAGATTCGTAGTGAACCGACAATCCTAGTTTTCTCTCCATATATTTATTCATCTTAAATTCATCTTATTTTATTTTAGTTATTTCTTCCCTTTTAATTCTCTTTCCTTCACTACTTTTAGATTAGTTAAAAACAACTCATAAAAACCCCCCGATTTGGTTACTTAAGATAGACTTTAATTGCGAGTAGAATTTATTTGTCTCCTTGTGGATACGATCCTGACTTCCCTAGCTATATTTTTAGTTAGACCTAAGTTGGTTATCTTTGATAGGTATACGACTAGTTTATCATCTGTGATGATCCGATTCATATTTCCGATCGATTGGGGAGCAGTCTATAATGCAGGTTATGTATATTATGATGTGTTTGGATGTTGGGATACATGTACGGGATTGGGGTGAGCGCGACTTATGAGTCCAGACGTAGCACGGGTGAATGCATAGGCATTCTTGTTTTTATAGAAGGTGTAGCTTCCGCTGTATAACTAGAGTTGTAATAGTTAATGAGTTGTAATGTTTTAAATCACAGGGTCGATTTGGCATTCCATGTTGTATTGTAATGAGCTACTTCCTCGGGAAACCGAGATGGTAACATCCTTATTTACTTGGGAATGTCTGGTAAGGCTCCTACGTAAATGAGGGTGTTACAAAGTGGTATCAGAGCGATCGATCCTGGAGCCTGAATAAATGAACCTAGGAAAATAAAACGAATCCCGGTGATGGACCATCAGGAGCCCCTTTAAAACTCGGTTGAGGAGACGTCCTTATACCACCTTTGGCCCTCCTGGTCTTGACCCGGTAACCGCGTGTGAGAAATGAGATGGGGTAGAATAGGTGGGAGACGTTGTGATACTATGAATGTCTTGTGATGACTGCTTATGATAACTGATTGCACTGTTTGATTCATGTGATATGATGTTTTCAGCAACATAAGACGATGTGTGTATAGTACGTAGTTATAGTATTAGCATGGTATTGTGGTTGGTACGATGCCATATGAGCTATACCTTAAGGTACGTAAGGTCGAATTAGGATTCGATCAGCCTTTGTGGGAAAAAGGTCATAGCCAGGTTGGTAATAATGTTAGACACAGTGTCACGATGTTTGTACGTAGAAGTGTCGTACTGGTGGCAAGTTGTGTTCGTCTCGTCGATGTAGTATACTAGTGCGGTTTTTATGTTACTTGGATGAGGTTGACGAATGGTGATAGTTTGGATATCGTAGTATCTTATTGGTTAATAACTTACGTGGTTTAAGTGTGAGTTAATATGAATATTTTTCAAAAGTACAGAGATAATTGTGCTCCGTTTCGTGTATTATATGTTTTCTTATCGATATTACGTACTAGCTCCCTTCACTTTACCAAATGAGGATTTATAGTTGAAGTGTAATGGGTCGTAATATGTTCATCAAGTTTGTCATATGCTAATAAAGTACGAGTAATGAAAATGATCGTCAGACAATACGTAAATATTTGGAATTTGCTTTGAGTGTCCTTGTTTCATGCCTTTACTTCATTTTGAGTTTCATTTCAAGTTTACATATGTGTTCTCTTGTCAATTTGATATTTATTGAGTCGTTACCATCTTTTGGAGTCCTGTTTTGATGGTCTAAACAAACAGTCAGGTTAAACATGTCGAGATAATGTCAAAACAATGTATCGCAACTTCGTTAACATGAACAATATGTTTACCGAATTGTTTCACATGTTTAGAGTGCCTATTTCACAAAAGTTTGAAAATATACTCATGCTTATTTTAAGACTAGGACAATATAAAATTTTGTGATTTAATTCCAAGTTATTCAGTATGAATAAATTAATCGTGAACATGGGTCATACGTGTCTGTGAATTTGCTCGTAGTCAAATTTCTCATTATAAACCTTACGTAGATATTGAATCATCATTTGGAACTTTTACTATGTCACTTTGAAGAGTCTATATAATGATGGAACTTGATTTTGCTCACTTTGAAGAGTCTGTATATTGAAACTCGTTTTATCAAGTGAATTTATTTATTTTCAAGGTCAAATTATGTCGGTTCATGAAAATGAGTTTTTAAATCACTGTCTCGTTTATAATATGAAAATGATTTGAACTTGAAAGTCCTATATTACTGTCTTGAGAATATGAGCTCGTTGGTTCTACACTATCTCTAATTATAACGATTTAATTATGATTTTCCACCATGACTGCAATGTTATGAAAACGTGTTTAAAGTCACTAAAATGATCATTGTTTTGCCTTGTTCAAGTGGATGCGCTAAGGTAAAAGTGTGTACCTTATTGTATGATGTAATGGAGTCAAACATATATGCTAATGATGAATTGAGGGTAAAGTCGAGTCACGAGATGTCATGTTGGTGCATGTTGCATAATTGTTTTAACGTGGATCTTGCAGGCCAGATGTGTTAATGTCAAATAAATTTATCATGGTCATAAGTCGCTTATGTAATAAAGAACATCGATACGTGTATCCATTAGGTGAGATCATTTCATTGAGGAGTTAAGAAACATCGAGTCTTTAAACTACAGACAGAGTATAATATCTGCATCTAAGTGAAGAAGACGTCAGTTTCGAGTCTTGGTCGTAATATATGTAAAGAATAATTTCGACATGTTTGTCATTCAACCGTGATGTTGGTCATAATTGTTTTCGTTCAACCGTGATGAGCTTTCATCCTTAAGTGACCTGTCATTGAGTACATATGCTCAGATAAATGAATGTTTTATGATGTCGGTGGAGTGGTTCTTGTTTTAAGTCACATGTTAATGTCTAAATCAAATGTTATGCAGCCCTAAGACCTGATGAACTACTTGATCAATTGTTGGAGTCCTGATGAATGAATGTCATCTGTCATCTGTCTACGAGTCTGAGGTTATTAACATGGTCATTTATAGTGTCCAATTGTGTTACCGTTTTGCCGTAATAGTTAGACATTCCTAAATGTTTTTCTTGCACGTATGTAGGTATGTGAATTCGAACTTGTTAACGATACAACCGTGTCAGCATGTTATCATAATATAGATTGAGAGTACATGTGTTAGTAATAAAACCGAGTTGTGGGATATAATGAAGGAATGTCCTGAGAATACGTTGTCATTTAAATCACTTTTAGAATATCACAATAATGGTTGTTAACGAGCCTAACAGTATAAATTAGAGTAATAACATTAGCAGGGTGAAAAGAGAGTCATGATATTAAATCCATTAAAGGAGGATAATAGGTCCAATGATGTATGAGGGTCTGAAATAATATATATAGTAAGTGGTCCAAGGTATAGCCGTGAATTCATTGTTCATCACATAGGTTTAGATGTCAACAGGTCGGGTTATAACACAGGGTAGTAACATCACAATCCCGGGTCCATGCAACAAAGTAGAATGTTACAGGTCCTGAAGGTGGACAAACCGTCTTTTGTGTCAACTAATTGTTGGACTTGCATGATAGTCGTGGTGTCCTTATAGGTAAGAGTGCCTCGGAGCGAGGGTTCACACAATTATGTAAAGTTATAAGTGTATTAGATGTGACATGCCAACATGTGATTTGTCATGACAAGTATAATGAGTATAAACACAGTGGTACTAACCAGTAGTCTATTTAGCTTAAATCATGTGAACTGTGACATGACAATGAGTATGCATATACGTTGTTGATACTTATGTTGAACCATGAGAACAATCTAACTGATCATGGCTACAGATGTTAGTAAAATGTGAATTTATGTTGTGAAATGTAGATGAATGAGTAAGTTTGGAAATGTATCCAAAACATGAATGAGTTGTTGTCTTAGGCTTGATGCCAAAAGAGTTTGAGGTCGTGAAATGACCAAGTGATACTTTGTGTATGAGAAACATGTTAAAAATCGTTATAATGATGGATCGCAGAGTCGATTACCGATATTACTCACTTCCTCACCCCTAGTCAGGACTTGTAACTATATTCGTTTGAGAAGTCATGTTGTGGTGTCCTATGATAATGAATAAAGTATTATATAATGAGTTCGAGAAAAGAGAGATCTATTTAACTGTCGTAATATATTAGAGGTGTTGGGCACATGAGTATAGGATTGGTGAACTTCGAGACAAAATTCTTTATAAGGAGGGTAGACTGTAATAACCGCCTTTATTTTATTGTACGAGTCGTTGTCATCATTGTTGTTTTCATGGTTGTTTTCGTCATCGTCTTGTTGTAGTCACATTGTTGTTGTTGTGTTATTGTAGCTGTGTGTTGGGACACGGTTCATTGAATCATGGAACATATTACTATAGTACTAAAAATGTTGGTAGAATGGGGTGAGGGGAACGAACTTCGGGACGAAGTTCCTTGTAAGGTGGGTAGATTGTAATACCTTATCCTGCTTAGCCACATCACGCTACCTATGTAAGTTGGTGATTAGTTGGTCGGTCAAGTTGGCATAGTTAGTCGATCCATGGCGGGGGTGAACTTCGGGACGAAGTTCCGTATAAGGAGGGTAGATTGTAATACCAGTCGTGTATTACGAGTTTTTCTTATTTAATTCGGGTGTCTTTAATGATTAGTAGTATATATAATTGGTTTATCCAATTAGTTTAACTCATTTAGCTTAACCCGTTCCAAGTCCAACTTATTAAACCATAATAACAATAATAATATAATAATAGTAATAGTAATAGTATAATAGTAATAGTAATATGATAATCATAAAAGAAGAGTAAGTGGCAGTAGGTTTGTTTTCACGGATTCCTCACCGCGCCTCCTCCCCCCTCTTTATTCCATTGTCTTTAATTTGTCTTGCCCTACACATGCCTTTCTTCCTATTCGTTTTCCACCCGCATAAGATCCATCTCGGGACAAGCAGTTCCCTTCATCAAACTCGATTAATTCCGTCCTCACCATCAACCCACAACTCCTTGTTATCACCACGTCATAAGCATGGCAGCCACCACCCTAAACCGACTACTAGGTATCTCACTTTTCCTCTGTTTTCATAGTTTTGCTTTGTCATGTCTGCTCGTGTCCGAATGTCCATAGTGATCCACTCGGTCGTGTCGTATCATGCTCCTCGTGTGTGGTTGTCGTGTGTGTTGTAGTCGTGTTATAGCCGTGTTGTCGGGATTGTCGTTGTAGTGTTGTACTATTGTTGTGAGGGTCGCGGTGGTTTCCAATTGTAGTGTTATTGTGGTCCGTGTAGTGTTATAGTTAGGGTTAGTATTGTCGATCGATTGTTGTTGTCAGTGTACTGTGTTTGTTGTTGTCGGTGTTTTGTATTGTCGTCAATATAGTGTTGGGTTGTGGTCAGTTGTTGTTGTCGCGGTGTCGGGGTGCGAGGTGCGTTGAGTCATGGTTAGTTGTGTCGATCTCAGTTTATAATCCAAGTATATGGGACCGGACTCAATTTATAGTCTAATTAGATCGGGTTGGTCCAATTTTATTTATAATTTAGTTAGGTTAGTATCATGTTGGATATTACATGATATTAGTATCATGTTTGATATGAGTATCATGTTGGATATTACATGATATTAGTATCATGTTTGATATGAGTATCATGTTGGATATTACATGATATTAGTATCATGTTTGATATGAGTATCATGTCGGACTCATGGTATTATAATTAATTAGTTAGGGTCGGTTTCATGTTTGAACTAGTTAGGTAGGTATCAAATTCTTTTATAATTTAGGCACGTTAAACTCGATATTAATTATAATATATAATATTTTATTAGGATCGGACTGTGTAGAGTCTCCGTGGTGAATTGTACTACCGACGCGGTGGTGATCTGCTGACTAGGTAAGGTTATCCTTACTCAGTTTACGTTGTATGTATGCAGTTTGTATGATATATAATGGTATAATGGTTATATTGATATTGAGGTTGTGTGCCTATTGATATTGAGGCTGTGTGCCTATTGATATTGCGGCTGTGTGCCGATTGAGAGAAGCTAGCTAGGACTAGCTAGGCCCGGTTGATCTCGGGACCTTCCCTGATGTTTCCTCCTAGGAGAGCTTAGGAGGGGTGTGCACACTCGGACTGACGGGGCGTGACTGCGGTCGCGATAGATAATAGGAATGATGATGATGATGCTGATACTGATGTTTGTGATGTTGGTTGTACTAATATTATTTAATGTTATCGTAAACTGACCTGGTGTGTATATCTGACGTGTCTGTGATGATCCGATTGATATTTCTGATCGATTGGGGAGCAGTCTATGATGCAGGTTATGTATATTATGATGTGTTTGGATGCTGGGATACATGTACGGGATTGGGGTGAGCGCGACTTATGAGTCCAGACGTAGCACGGGTGAATGCATAGGCATTCTTGTTTTTATAGAAGGTGTAGCTTCCGCTGTATAACCAGAGTTGTAATAGTTAATGAGTTGTAATGTTTTAAATCACAGGGTCGATTTGGCATTCCATGTTGTATTGTAATGAGCTACTTCCTCGGGAAACCGAGATGGTAACATCCTTATTTACTTGGGAATGTCTGGTAAGGCTCCTACGTAAATGAGGGTGTTACAGAAACCATTGGCAACGAGAGTCATTCAATACACGGTATCCGATCAAGTCGATATCCGTATCAAATGCAAAGAGACGAGCCCAAAAAACTCTGACATCGGAAATGGGCCGTATTTTTTATACGGCCCACTACGACATAGAGTGGGCTCGAATGGTTCCGAATAACCACAAAATTCGGTGGCGACTCCACTTCGATTTAAATTTCAATTTGACCATCTCATATGGAGATTCATTCGCCTCCCCAAACCCGCGCGTGGCCGCGTCGGGGTGGACCTATGTCATGTCCACAGGCCTTCATACCACGACACAACAACATATATTCTCTAGTTATATATCGCCCCTATAGTGACCCTATATTTCCAACATAGGTTATTGAATTCATGATTATCCATTGATTAAGATTATTATTATTATTATTATTATTATTATTATTATTATACATCACAGCATTACTCTGTATTATAAACGAATTTGTCTATGAATTATAATTCTTATTTTTATATACTCGTATTACGTTTTGGAATGTTGTGTGTTTATGCATTATAGAATTCAGTACGTGTCCATCAAAAAGATTGTTCATAATTGACTTGACATGTACTTACTTATAATTCGCTCAAGGTTGCCAAACACTATATATGTTGCCTGGATTGGATAATTTAGCTTACATATTTTAATTGATCCGTTGTCATATAATATTAATTGATTCATTATGTTTTCTCAAAATTTCTACGTATGCTTAAATGAGTCAATTTAAATGTTGCATCATGTGGATGCATGCATAATTTTGCAATTTAGTGGAGGCATTTGCATAAACTGGATTCGTCTCACAAATTATGTTGCTAATTATTTTCTATGCACTAATTACATATTGGATAAAAGTTTGAGTTTTTCGTACTAATAATAATTTGGAGTCAGTTAACGAGCATGATCGTGATGAATCGTTGTCAATTTACGGTTACCTTTGTCATTATTATTGTTGTTGTTATGATGTACGAAAACTTTTATGAACATAATATTATGACCTAAAATTTTATTATTTGAGGAGTGATTCCATGACAATATGATTATGATATACTCCGTATGACTATGTGATTTACTGAAATGCATTTTGACTGTATTATTATGATCATTTGATATAATTATTTGTTTGGTAAATAATGATTTATTAAACTATAATTTCATATATTCCGGTTTTAGATAATGATAATATGAAGTTCTTATGGTTAAATTTCACCGCAGTGAATTTACAACTCAAGTTTGATTTTGACTTACTAGCTATAGTCATTATATCGTTCACACATATAAAAATATATATTTACTCGCAGGTAGATTATATTGTCATGTGTAACATTTTATTTAAATATTTTAGTGACTATCCGAAGAAACATTATTAATTAAAGATGTGTTGTTTCACATATTGAAGCCTTATTATTTATGTTGTCTTATTTTATCATAACTAAAATTTACCTAATCAAGTGAAATCTTCTGATATAACCATGTTGTTGAGCTTAATGGAACGAACAAACTACTCTGAATGGAATGAGTAAGTTCAGTTCACCTTGAGGTTGATGAAACTGGATGCTTGTCTTTCCAAAGACAAGCCTACTGACTTAACTTCTGAAAGTACTGCTCAAATATGTTTTCATGAATCTTGGGAAACATGTGACAAATTATGAATTTTAGTTTTGCGTTGGATAACTCGTACCAACTTTAAGACTTAAGAAATTATTGTATGAACTGAAACAAGCATCATGACACTTAAAGTTCGATGAAATCATTAAAGATTTTGATTTCAAAGACAATATCATTGATCCTTGTATATATCTCAAGATCAATAGGAGTAAGTTTATATTTTTGATTTTATATGTTTATGATATTTATTGGCCAACAACGATCTTGGTTTATTACATGGAGCCAAGACTTATCTCTTCAAATGGCTAAATAATATCCTTATGCATATCTGGTTAGTGTATCCTCAAGTTTGTACAAAACCTGACATTAATCAGGAACACATATAGAAAATTAGATCACCCGCATCTAACTGGTTATTCTGATTCAGATTTTGGGGATGCTATGACACAAGGCATTATAGTCACATTTGTTTTATATCTCCACCATGGAAGCTGAATATGTGGCTTGATTCCGAAGCTTTAATAAAAGAAGCATAGTTGCGTAATTTTATCTTCGAGTTTGGACTTTCGAGTTTATCTCTAAACCAATTAATCTTTAATGTGATAATGAAGCTGCAATCCTTTTCTCCGAGAATGATATGATATCTAAGGAATCAAAACACATGTTGCAAATCGACATGGTGTACGTCATGACTCTTTTTAATGATTAATTAGTCAAGATACTTATATGATCGTCCATTTAAATTAAATGTTCTAACATTTATGCGCAGCTTATATATTCTATATAGAACAATTACAGATGTTCCAATCGACCACAGTTATAGGGAATAAATATTACCATAACGATAGGGAAGATATTATTATTATAGCATATAATTGTCGATATTTTCTTTAAAATCGGTATAATCAACTAATACTATCATTGCACACAAAGCACATGTCTTAACTTGTACGGGCGAGTCAAACGACTTGAATAAGTAGTGGACTCGTACTCTAGTGCTGGGTAATTATCATTCCTTAATTCACGATTATTTGTTCTATTTTTGTTTCTATATTTCACAATCATGTAAGAAAATATATGACTTACCTCTTTTTCTAGCTCCTCCAAATCATATATTTTTAAGTTAACAAATAGAATTGTACGTATTATATAAGTGCATGCACTAATCAAAGCAACTACTCGATCATTTCTCATCGTTCACTTCTTTTACTTTGTCATTCCCTTCATTTTCTTCTCTTTTTCTCGTATTCAAACTTCGAGTATATCATTTTCTACATTTTTGCCAATATTTATCATTTAACTTATATTTGCATGTTAATTAGTTTGTTGAGTCGAATTTCCTAAGAAACAATAAGTATTGCTTGTTACGAAAAAACTGGTGACGACTGTTATATCTCAGAAACTACTTATTAAATGCGCGAATGTGTTAATTAGGCCCCATAACTTTGGGCAATTATGAGATTAAACCCCATAAGTTTCAAATGTTGTAATTAGGCCTCATAACTTTGAGTAGAAGTGAAATTTGATTCAATTTTTATTTTCTACATAAATTATATCATTAAATCATGTTATATATAAACTCAATGTACACTGAATAATTATTAATATTATAAAAGCAGTTAAATAATTACTTAACATTATTTTTAGAATTTTTTTTAATAATTTTAAGGGTTATTTCATGACAATAATACAAACTATAAGGGGACTTCTTAGAATAATCTCAACTATACGTAATCTCGTTTTAATATGAACTATGCCTTCATTAATCTCATTTTGTTATGGACAAAATTATGACCTGCTATAGCCGGTAATAGTGACCGGTTGTGACTTTCTAGGATCCTTGAGTGTTCCGTCGTCGTTCATGAAAGTCAAAACAACAAGAAAATTAAAGCATTTTTTTTCATGGCTTCTACAATACTAATCAGAAAAAAAAATGCAAGATGAATTTTGGGAAGATTCAATTTTTTTTTAACCAACAGCCGAAACTAAAGAGTAAGGTTCAACCGATTTTCCAGGTAACCGGTCACCTATATCAATGAGAGATTAAAGAAGGCATAGTTCATATTAAAACGAGATTACGTTTAGTTGGGATTAATCTAAGAAGCTGCCGTATAGTTGGTATTATTGTCATGAAATAACCCTAATTTTAATATACTCCGTATTTTTCGATTTTATGTAATTCTATCAAAAAAAAAAATCCAAAATATGTAAAAATTGCATATATTTTATAAATATATAATTATTTTTATTGTTTGCTGAGAAAATGTAGAAATAAATGAAGTTTATGTTTTTAAGGTACAATTTTAATTTAAAAAATAAAAAAAAATGGATTGAATTTCACTTTTATCCAAAATTATGAGGCTTAATTACTACAATTGAAACTTAAGGAGGTTAATCTCACAATTGATCATAGTTAAGGGGGATAATCACTATTTTCGCGTTATTGAATCTATAACAATTGTACTAATGATGGTAAGTTTTGAATTAAGGGGAGTTGTTATTGGAGACCCTCAAGTGCCTTACTTGTTCATATTTGGAGATTCGTTGTCAGACAGTGGAAATAACAATTCATTGGCGTCAATGGCCAAAGCCAACTATTTACCCTACGAAATTGACATCCTTCATGGTGCCACTGGCAGATTTACTAATGGCAGAATTATCATCGATATTGTTGATATATATAACTTTACCTTTTAAGTAGGGTTGACCTGTTCTATAGAAAACTTACCCTTTCGCCTTTTACTTCTATATTTATTATGAGTGTTATGATGGTCCTCGATCTAACAGGATGTCCAAAGTCACGACTATATATGAATCCTTCTACACATTGTGAACTATGGGTATCATTTTAATCTATGCAAATCAATTCAATACACACACATTTTAACGTTTCACATTTACTCCTATATTTCATAGAAATTTAAATGTTGGAATTATTTGATTTAAAGTATGTACCTCGGTAGGTCTATAGAGAGTACTTTTGCGTTAATGCATGTTAATGTTAATGTTTCTATTATTATATATATATGTATAGGTGATTACCTTGGTTTACCACATTATATCCAACCCTTTCTGAATAAGTCACATAGCGAATACAAGGAAGGGGTAAACTACGCATCTGGTTCACCTGGAATTAAGAGAAATACTAGATTAGTAGTGGTAATTAATTAATTATGTTCGTCCGTTGTTTGTCGTTACAGAGTAAATATCAATATATGTGTGCATGCATGCATGGGTTTACTTAATGCATGCATGTCTGAGGTAATCACACCCTATTTTACTTGCTCTATATTTATTTATTACTCAGTTCGTTCCATGATATACGTGGATAAGTGTTTTAATTTGCACATGAATCAAAGAAGTATCGGAAATACTTGCGCACAATTAGTTAGATATAATACTATTTAACTATTAATAATGTAAAGATAAACTTTTATCACGAACCAAGCAAAACGATAAGGCCAGACAATTATCTCGTTTTAGTAATTGTTGTTACTCCTTCATTCCATTTGATTTTATACATCGAATAAAATATAAAATGTAGGGGCAACGAGTAGCGATGGATGTTCAATTGGATCATCATAAGGAAATAGTTGGGAAAATAAATAGAGATATGGCAAGCGATGCAAACGCATACTTGAAGAAGTGCCTGTATTCAGTTTATATCGGGAGCAACGACTAGATGCTCAACTTCTTTACCGGTGGCAGTGTTGCATATCAACTCAATCCCGACACTTTTGGTAATAGCCTCATCAAAGATCTAACCAGACAAATCACGGTACGTACTCTGACTATTGACTAGGACGTGGTGTATATATATATATATAATATTCTCGTTTCCTTCCTTTTTCAAGCATGGATGTATGTATATATGTATGTGTAGAGTATATATGAAATGGGAGCAAGGAAGTTCATAGTATTTGGCTAGGACCTCTAGGGTGCCTTCCGACAATGAGTCCAGCTGGAGTGTGCTCATCTTTCGCCAATGGTATCCTTGAGGTTTGGAATAACAAGCTCAAGACTATGGTTAAGCAATTCAATGCCAAGTACACAGATGCTCGTTTCATTTGGATCAACTCAATCAAAATCATCACCCCCGATCTCAAAGGCCTAGGTACGTCTCAGTCCTGCCTATTAACGCTCATTTAGTTAGAATAGACAGACCGACCTTGTTTTTTTTGGACTGACTGAAGTGAGTGTATATATGTATGTATATGTAGGGCTGAGCGTACGACTGGAGCCATGTCGCACGACGATGGGATCGTCATGCGTACCACTAAGCATACCATGTGCAACAAGGAACGACCATGCATACTGGGATAACGCACATCCAACAGAAGCTGACATAGTATTAGCTGCTCGTGCTTATAAGAAGAAAGATCCCACTAATGTTTATCCCATGGACATCAGCTAACTTACTGCTCTCCAATTGTAACCTCCATCACCCTCAAACATCGATCCTTCCATCTCGATCATCATCATGCCTCCTCGATCAGACTCAGTGATCTAGTGCTCTCATTTCACACAAAAAATAACGTGTGTTATTGTATGCTTTGTTGCTCCTAGCTCATCGAGTTGAATTGATGATAATGGTCCATCGTCATGAAAATAATAAGAATGCAATTTATTTGTTGACAACAAGATCCAATTAAGGACCAAATATCCTTTTCATTATCCCTCCACTTTTTTTGAATCAAAATGATATGGCACTATTAGGTGATACTGAAACTCACTACTACCATATGACATCATATTTAAAAAAAAATAAAGTCTAATTTACGATTTAAAGATAAACATGATTGAATGAAACGCCCACAGAGCAAACGGATTCAAAGATAAACATGATTGAATGAAATATTACTTATATTTATCCTTGATGATTTTACTTTAGACGTTAAAATGTAATCCTACCACAGAATACATTGTTACCAAAAGTTAAACCTATGTCTTTGCACGAGATTAACATTGATTCAAAAGAAATGAAGCCCTCTCTTCGGTCGTACCGAGTAAGTTTGGAACAATGTTCATGTTCAGCTTGGATTGTTTATGCGCGATTCCGACTAGGACTGCAATGCCGGGATTGGAATGACAATGAAAATTTTTGATCTGGTCACGAATCCAAACTATTTAGGATACGGAGGTCGTTCCACATTGTCTCAATTTTTTCCAGTCACGGACCTAATAAATTTGTATAGACTTTTTAGCTTAGATGTATAAATGTTACAGAGTATTTAGAGATGCTCAACATGTGATTATCAACCAATGACCAGCTCTGGTGCAACCGAACTATATTTTGGAATTTGAAAAAAAAAAAAAAAAAAACACGTTCGTTCGTTTCAGAATGTCTATTTTCACACAAGTTGAAGAGATGGGGGCGTGAAGCCATTAGAGAACTGGTGATTTATAACATTTGTTAGTATGTAAAGGAAATCACGAGGGCGATTATAGAACCCATTTGTTGTATGGTGGATATACATAGACGTTCTTTGATTGAGCAGTTACCTAATCAGGGTAATGTAACATGATATTACATCATTTAGTATGCTTCCCTAGTATTCCTGGAGATTCCAATCGCCTGTGCCGGAAGACACAGAACCTCGATCTGATTTCCAAACCATGGACCTGAGCACGATAAACAATAGAAAATGCCATAAGAAAGCCGCTATTGTGAGATGTAGCACCATCAATTATTACCCAGATTAGGATCAATACATACCAGAGGCAGCTCTGTGAAGAGGGCGGAGGAATTTGCAGGAAAGGTAGAGATGGTAATATTACTAGCCAATTGACAAGTTAGAGACGAGATACACATACGTGATACACCTTTGGAGATTGGAATGGACTTGAATTGGCCCGACTTGAAAAGCTATTCAAAGTCAAAATTTCCCAAACCCGACACCGGCTTTCCTTCTTTGTCGAATTTCAATCTTCTCAGGGCTCGGCAAACCTGTATGTTTTTCATACTTCACTTCCAAAGCCTGTCCACAGAAAAATAACAACATTATTCCCAGGGCGAATTTGACAAAATGCAAGCACTTATACACTACCATTTAAAAAAAACAAGATTTTTATTTTAATATTGTTATGTTGGTGCTTTGTATAGGCATTGGTTAAATGGAAGTGTAATCAGGATTCAACCAAAGTCGGAAGTAATCTCAGGTTGTTACAATTGACTCGAAGATCGTGCCCATATAAATGTACTATGAGTTTATGACTGAAAAGGATAAGGGTTCTCAAGTTATTGGGTGGCCGTGTGGTGTAGTAAAGCCAGCACAGAGTAGCCAAAACAGTGCGGCCCTGGTAGTTTTTCACGGGTTTTCATCAGTTTTATGCTGTTTTGTTGTTTATTTTCATATCTCCTTTTTCACGAAAGGGAATGTTGCATGTATCTTCATATATGAAAGCATGTGTATAAAACATACTAACAAGAACTTGAGATACGAAAGGCTTTTACAATGGACTTCGGATTTACAAAATCATACGCACTCAAAGTGCCTTGGTAGTTGGTATCCATAGTACACCATATCTATTTGGCGAGAACAAGAGGATTTGTGATCGTCTTATCCTCTGAAAGATTTCGTGTAATTCGCTGCAAATTTAAGGGTTGAAATACTTTCTACAAAAAACGTTTCTAAAACGTGGTTCGATCATTATCCAAGTACCCTTATTATTAATCATTTCATTATTGTTTCTTGTAATTCCCCAACAAGTTATCAGTTATGTTGATCTCTTTTCTTCAGGTTTCTGTAATGATTTAAACTTCTTTCAAAAGACGGAGTACTCCACATTATTTTAAGGTTAACATAGTTTTATGATAACTGGATTAAATGAGAAGCATTTGTATTTTGTATGGTGGAACTATGTTGAACTATTATTAGTCAATAGAGAAGAGCAAACGAATAAGGACAAAATATCGGACATTAAACGATCTTATTACCTGCAAACCTTCACGTATAGTGTCAAGAACTCCTGTGGTCATTCTCTCAAAGAAAAGGGTGCCCTGCAGATTATCAGCACCATGTTAGCCATAACAGGAGGTGAAATTATCAGCATCTTACCAATACCAATCAATGCTTTACAATTAGTTCTAGCTACAAAAGTTACATGGTAACTTGAGAAGTACAGCTACAATGTGTCATAAACTCACAATTGTGATTCTATTGGCATGCGCAGCAACCTTAACAAAAAAAACTACCTTTACAAGGATAGAAAACTTGACAAAAAAAAACTACCTTTAAATGGTCAAACTCGTGCTGGAATACACGAGCAGGAAGGCCTGACAATGTAACCGAAAACTTTGACCCACTAAGATCCTTCGCATCAATTTTTACGGATTCTGGTCTCTGTAAACAAGCATTGGAAAGATTAGACTCAAATACATGAAGACTACAAAAACCAACTTTAACCTACACTGTAGCTAAAAAAGTGTAATCACGAGAGACCATCTGTCCATATTGACCAAAGCCAATTATTAGTATGGACAGATGATCTTCATTTCTTGCTCACCTGTAGGCTGGTTTGCCAGGTGATTCCAGTAAAAAAAAAATGTTACAGAGGGAACCACAAGGGTGATTTCAGTAGATGATACTATCGAAAACTATAATCCCATAAATAACCATGTAAAGCCAATGGAATGCTAAGCAGTAGTATGATAAAGATACGCAGTACAAAGAATGAGTATTGGAGCTAGAATTATCTTCGAAGGACCAAACATCAATCAAGATTCAGATGAAACATCGGTTAAAGCTATCTTTGATGTGCTACTAGTTACAATATACTCCCTTCAATTTATTCAATAGTTATCTGTGAGTATTACGTTTGGATCGAAACCAAGGAAACAAACCACACAAAATCTAATTACCTCACATACACGTAAGAAAGATTCACAAAAACTTACCAAAAATGGAAATGGATAACTATTGAATGATATGCCCTAAAAATAAAATAAATAACTACGTAGTACTATTCAATGAATCGGAGGAATATTCATTTGACACTACGTGCAGAGTATTTTGCTAGGATAAATTCCAATGTTATGTATACACAACAAAAGCATGTATCCAGATATGAGTGTATGACAACTTTCACTAGTGTTGTAGAATGCACAAATCATACCAGTCACAACTCACTACGACACTAAACAAATGTCAGATTAGTAAAGTAATACTGACTGCCAAATTAATCTGAAACAAATCAATAATCATTAGACCATCCACCATGGTTTTTCAATCAGCCTCGCAGACTAAACTTCCCACAAATATAAGAACATGTCGATCAGTTTACACTGTAGTCATATATAAAACCCTCATAGCTGTTTTTCCATTAATTTCCTTTACATATACTTATTTTCTTCATATCGGGTCAGACCACTGAATCACATATCCTTAGTCCTTACCCTCTTTTGCCTATCGTTTCATTTAACTTCTGTTTCATTGTGAGGAAGTCTATGATACACCGAGTAACTTCAAGGCTTGTATTGTAATAACTAATTTCTTTGATTGCAGCTCCTTTAGTGCAGCAATACAAACTCGGCCAGCAATAGTGCCAAATAGAATGATTAAATTCATCAGCCATTAATCTACCCATCCAGAAAAATATGACGGAAATAGTACCTTGACATCACCATATAATCCAGGAAATGATAGGCATCCTTCATCGAAAATTGTAAGCTTTTCCGAGTACTTGGTTACTCTTGGATTTATCAGAACAATTTCTTCACCCTCTCCACGTTCACCAACAGGATTAAATACCATGAGCTGGACATTAACACCTACTTGGGGAGCGGAAAGCCCAATCCCATCAGTTCTGTGAAAAAGAAAGTCGAAAAGAATTCTTCACAACCCTGCAAATAATTAAATAAATAGAACATATCCGAGCATTTTAAATATTACCGTGGTTGAACCAAATGTCACAAAAGTTCCGAAAACGTAATAATAGCTAGACTAACTTTATTCACAATCACCTTCATCCCTAGGCTAGGTGGTGGTGACGATGATCAAAATTAAAACAAGAAATGCATTACTCTGGGTGCCTGTTAGGCAGTAATCTGTCTATAAAAAAGAAAAATAGATGTTCCAATTTTATAAGGGCTCAATTCAGAGGTGGACAACGGGGTTTGAAAAAAAGTGACTTTTTTCTTAAACGGAAATAGAGACTAAAAATATTACTACCATTCATCATTTGCTATACTTCTGTTAAGGCTTGATTCGGATGGTGCGACAATAATAGGAGTATAGGACTATAGGAGGATGGTAACAGATTTTGTGATTAATCTTGGTGGAACAATTCTCAAATTGAATGAAGGTAACTTCGTGGACCTTTCACTTTTCTCAATCATTTTAATTAGCACCCATCATCACCACCATCCACCAATAACAGTGACATTA
Source organism: Agrostemma githago (assembly GCA_958450325.1). NCBI lineage: Eukaryota > Viridiplantae > Streptophyta > Magnoliopsida > Caryophyllales > Caryophyllaceae > Agrostemma > Agrostemma githago. The sequence continues at coordinate 7,936,676 of OY288254.1, read as the reverse complement.
AAAACACCATAGCCACCACATACAAGCCTTGCTCATAGCCTTTATACTTAAATTATTCCTAATACGTGAGTTACTGTCCATTACTATCCTCACCAACCGTAACTTCATACCAGAACAGATCAGGGCCTTTATTAGTTTAGTAGTCCATTTTTTTCGAAAAAGAAAATCCTTACACAACTCAACCTTTGGTATATAAACCAGACATCTGAACGCAGGTAATGCCAACTAGTTTGTCATGTCGTCACAAATGCATAGAGTCCTCATTTACTCGATACCCACTTTGGCTAAGCGCGTAAAGGAACACCTCAGGTGGCTCAACACCCCCTCCCTTGTAAGCACAGCAAACTGGTAGAAATACCCAATATTTGAACACTTGAATACTCGATTGGAGGCAGGAAAATATGGAATTTATCTCATCAGTCATCAATCAAATACTAATAATGTTAGCATCACAAATTGTAGGTACTACTTAAATCCTCACTACCCTATGAAGCAAATTACAGAAGCAGCTATAGAATCGTCGAAAAAATAATTAGAGCATCACAGAATGTGTTTATGATGGAAAAAGTAGGCTGACCTGTACATAACATCAAACATTTCAGCAACCAATTTCTTCAAGTTATCATCAAAGGTATTAATCCTTTTATTCTTGGCTCTAAGTCTCGGGTCTGGGTATTCCACCACCTTCAAGGGTGGTTCAAATTGCAAATCGCCACCTTTCGAACAACCACCCATTGTTATCAAACATACAATAATCATTAAAAAAAAAAAAAAAAAAAAAAAGCGGGAAAATAGGAATCTCAGAAGCAATAATAGAAGAAAGAGAGATGAATATATAGAGATTGAAGAGTGAAATAGTACTTGAAGCAAAGTCTTCATCTTTGAAGTTGAAGTTAATTAGTTCCTTTTTGGAAGCCATGGAAAGGAATTTGGGGGCAAGTCGGAGAGAATGAGAGGAGGAGGAGGAGGAAGAAGGAGGGTGAAAGGAAGTGAGGAAAGTATGGGAGGAGGAGGAGGAGGTGATAGGGAGGAGTTGTGTACACATACACCATTGGGGACGGGGTGTTTCAACTCTAGGTGTGCTCCACATTTTTCTGTTGTTTTTTGATGGGTGATGGATGTTATGTTAATGTTAGTATCAAATTTATACGACTACTTGGGTTGTGTGACTGGTGTTTAGATTAACCGCTATTACGGGTCATTGATTGGTTTAGAGCTCCGATGACTCTGATGATGGTTAAGTTCTAAGAGAGTAGGAGTACTACATGAACTCTCTCGCTCTTGTTTTCATTACCATCTGAAATCCGAATGTCTCATCTTTCACTAAACTCTCGTTTCGTTGTACTACATGTGAGCGTGCGTAGCTACGTACATATACATATGTGGGTTCTTTCTTTTGCATTCTTATTTTAACGTCTTTCTCACTATCGCCATAACAATTTTTTAGAATCCATATGCCTTGGCTTTATTTTTCATACGGTACTAGGTCCAAATCTGTGTCACGATTTATTTCATCGACTAGCCTTATATATAAATCATGATGTCAAACAAGGTAGTATTCATAATTTGAATTACATTTTTTTTAATCAAAACTAAAGAAATTATTAGCATAGAGGGAGTACTAATTTAAGTGACACGAGTGTTTTTTACTTCACGGCTCAATATCAACACAAATTCACTACATGAGAAAGTGTCCATTTGACATCACAAGTGTCAAATTCCCAAAAATCATTAGTACGGAGTATAACATTAAAATTAAAGGACCACCTTAATGTCCCCGACCACCTTCCGCTTCTTGCGCGCTTCAATTTGGAAGATGTCCATGAAAACATTGACGCCGAGGTCGTAGCTCGGTAACATTATAGAGTAGCTCTTGGTTGTCAATATGCAGAGGTTGCATAAGCTACTTGGCAACATTGTACTCGTAGTAGCTCTTACACATACTCCAATATAGTCGATAGGGGGAACCGGACAACCGGCGTTGCCCTCTAGAGTCTAGAACATGTAGCCAATCTAGCTTCTGGACACAGCTAAGTTTGAGTGATACCAGAAACTTAGACTACAATAATCACCCACAATTAAGTTATCACAAGGTCTCTTGCAAAACCGTCTCACTAGCCGTTAATATAACAAAGATCTCATGTTATGTCAAAATTTGTCTCTAAATCATCGGTTCATCTGGAAGACAAAATTGACAACTTTACAGCAAAACTCGAAACCTTTGTACAAGTAACAAAGTTTAAAATCATAAAACCAATTGTACAAGTGGTTGTATAATCTTCGTACTGGGTTCATCTGACCAAACCAGTTTACTTTCCTTTGTAAATTCCAAAAAAAAAAAAAAAAAAAAAAAAAAACTCAATCATCATTAACATCAAACAAACAAGTAAACAACATCATAGGATTCAAGTGAATATGTATATGGATACAATTGAATCCCATTCATTCATTCGTTCATTTAACTTCTGCAAATCAAACAAGAATCGAATCATTGGAATGACAATAATACAGTCCTACTACAAACAAGCTTACAACATTCTTAGCTTCTGCACATCTTCATTCATCTACTGATTTCACCAAAGAATAAAGTTTTAACTAAACCCCACTTTCCTACAAATATATATGTGTGTGTCATACACCCTTTAATTGTTCAATCTAAGCCAAAAAATTGATTCAATATCACTAATTCGATAGTAAACTCACTCCCCAAAAATCGCAAAAAAAATGACAACGACTAACTCTTACTTGATCGATCTTCTTCTCCGACGATCCTTGACCTTCAAAGATCGTTTCTTTATTTTCTGAATGACAATCAATCCACCGTCACCCCCACTATAGTCATCTTCTTCTTGAACATGATCAATGGGAGTGATCTTCTTCTTGAACCGAAGAGCGGGTTTACGGCGGCGAATAACGCGGCGCTGAATGTAGGGAACTCCGATGACTGAACCGGCAACATGGTAGACAGCCTTGACGAGGAGATCGAGGCCTTGGCATCGCCGGCACGGAGACGTCGTTGTGGATTGGGTGGAGATAGTGGAGTGGATTGAGGAGGAGGAAGATGAAGAACAGGGGGAAGAAGGAGAAACAGGGGAATGTTGAATTCTCATCGGAATTGAGAAAAGAAGGTGGATTTGAGGTGGGTTTTGGGAGATTTGAAATGGGTTTGGTGGGATTTCGGAGTTGGAGAAGTGTTAACAATGGTGGGAGAGCTAGAAAAAGGAAGAAGAGAATGAGTGTGGTAGACTGGTAGGTGGGGTGGGAGCTATATATGATATATGAACATGAACTACCGCGTTTTGAGGAAGAGTTAATTCCCTCGTGATAGGTAATCGGGCATATTCATTACAAGTTTACGATGATTAAATAATACTTGGGGCTCGCTTGGGATGAGGTTAATTATTCCGGGGATAATAGAGCAAAAATGAATTAGAAATGGATGAACTTGTTGGTTGACGGTAACATTTTAAAGTGTAAAAGAGTTACGAGAGGGAATAATTACCGGGCTAATTATACTTAGGGCTCGCTTGGGATGGGGTTAATTATTCCGGGGTAATAGAGCAAAAATGAACTAGAAATGGATGAACTTGTTGGTTGACGGTAACATTTTAAAGTGTAAAAGAGTTACGAGAGGGAATAATTACCCCCAATGCATTACTTGGGGAGAGAGGGGAGTAATAATTCCCCTAAATGAGCTATATTTCCTTAATTTTCTCCATTTTCGTTTAATATCATCATTACTTTCCATCATTTTCTAGTTCATTTTTTGCTCTATTACCCCGGAATAATTAACTCTATCTCAAGCGAGTCCTTAGAAGTATAATAATGGTGGGCGAAGGTAATTCATTTGCTATTCCCCTAACATTCTACTTTTTGTCACATCTCTTATATTTGACCCGTATCACAAACAAGAATTGGTATTTGAAGAAAGAGGTAATTTTATGGGTTAGGATCATATCCATTATCTCAAAAAGGACTATATTGTGTTCATCTATCTATAACTTAATAACAAGATCGTTAAATCATTTCGAAATAATATCTAAACCATTATCACTGGGTTACTTCCTTGTTCCTACTAGTGGCTAGTACAATACTTGCTACTTGCTAGTGTGGGGGAGAGATCTGGACATCTGGTAGTCAATTATTGTGGCTAGACTCTTGTGTGTACGCACTACGCACTACGCACTACGCACTACGCACTACGCCTGTGGGAAACACAATGTAGGATGTAGAATGTAGATGGTGAGATTAGATCTGGCGGCACAAACAGGTTGGACTTGGAACCACACTTTTTGGGTACGAATGTACGATAGTGTGATTCATTTGGATTGTGTCACGTTGATTTGAGTTTTGAGACTTTGAGTCATGTTTAATTAGGTTGCACAGTTTCAGATTTCAACTCGATTTGCCCGGCTAGGTAAAGGTGTCATTCGTGTCAATATCAATATAAGTCATGTTAAACGAATCTCAGCCGGGGTTACTTCGAGTAACAAATCCATGATTTTTTGTGTAGAAAAGTTTGAATATGCCTTCAACTTGCCCCATTCTTATTTGTTTTATGTACGGAGGTTCTCTCTTCAAATCTTAGAAAGCTACAAGACATGAATGTGATTAGTGGCATTAAGATTGCACGTTCGGCACCCTCGATTTCTCACCTTCTTTTTGCCGATGATGCTATCTTCTTCACCGAAGGGAATATGACTAGCATTGAAAATTTACATTATGCTATTGTTGAATATTGTGAGGCTTCGGGTCAAGCTATCAATTATGGAAAATCTTCTATAATTTTCAGCCCAAATACTACTATAGCCACTGCAAAACTCTGCTACAATACTTTTGGGTTATCTTCCCACAGTACAATTGGTAAGTATCTAGGTGTGCCTTTGGATATTAATCGCAATAGCAAGGCCTTCTTCAATGAAATCTACGATAATGTTGTTAGACGCATCTCTTCTTGGAATGGGACTCTGCTCTCGCCAGCGGGTCGACTTACTCTCATATCCTCGGTTCTAGCCTCCCTTACTGTTCACCTCTTATCGGTGTTTAAAATACCGGTAAGTGTGGCAAATAGAATTCATAAACTATTTGCCCATTTTTGGTGGGCTGGAACTAGGAAAAGTAAAACCATTCATTGGAAAAGTGCTCTCTACATCTCTCTCCCCAAGACTGATGGAGGCCTTGGAGTACGTCATGTCCAATGCATGAACCAGGCTCTGCTTGGAAAGATTGGATGGAAAATCCTACAGCAACCGCAATCAACTTTGAGTAGGATCATGACTGCTAAGTATTCTTGCCCGCACCACAACATCGGCTCTCCCGATTCCCCTAGGTATGGTGGCAGCTCATGGGGATGGAAGAGTATTTGCTGGGGCCTTGATCTGTTAAACGTGGGCATTGCTTGGTTGCCTGGAAGGCCTAGCACTATCAATATTGCCAATGTTAGATGGGTGAATGGTTTAAAGCCTGCAGTGAAAGCCGAGTCTCAAAATCTTAGATATCCTTCCTCCATCGAGGATTTTCTGGACACGCAAGGTCGCTGGGACACCACTAAAATTCGGTTGTTTCATGATGATGAATGGACTAGTAAGATTCTCTGCTGTCAGTTGCCTCAGAATGACTGTAGTGATCATCGCTACTGGAGTCTAACCCCCTCGGGAGACTACAATTCGAAAAGTGGGTATAGGTTGGCCTTCGATTCCTTATTCTGGAAACAGTTAAAATCTCAAATTCCTCACGATAAGATTAGACTCTTTTGTGGCAAGAAGCTTTGGAAATTAAAAGGGCCTGGCAAACTGAAAACTTTCTTGTGGAAGATTTTGAATGATGCCCTTCCCATTGGTGCTGAATTTCATAGACGTAACTTACATGTGGATTTGAATTGCTCTCTTTGTGCTAATGAGGAGGAGATTGAAACTCTGGGGCATCTGTTTAGGGATTGCCCTTTTGCAACTCGACTATGGCTTGGATGTGATCTGGGTATTCGGGCTTGGGTAAACTCACACATTGATTTTAAGATATGGCTTGTTGATTGGATTAATTACCTCCTCTCTCGGGATCATGGGTTGCATGATGTGACAATTTTTTTGAGTGTCCTATGGACTATATGGATTTCTCGAAATAATTCTAAATTCAATGGTTGTCGCCCTTGCGCAAGACTAGCTTTAAAGCTTATCCAATCACAGAGCCATCTGTTTACACCCACGAAGGATGATATTGTTGATCCCCCTAATCCCCATGATCGGTGCTCTGAATCCCCCTTAAGCTGGAATATCAAGAATGGTAAGCATTTTTCTATTATTGGGACGTTGGATGAATGCACACAGGTTCAAATTCATGTGGACGCTGCTTGGAGGAATCACTCTCAATCCAGTGGGGGTTGGACTGCCTACTTCCCGGAGGGGCTCAACCTGGGTCAAAAGTTCGCTAAGATTCGGGCAGCCTCTCCACTCCAAGCGGAAGCCTTAGCTCTCCTTGCTGCTGTTAAATGGGCCCTTGAGATGCGCTTTCTTCACGTTGCTTTTCATTCTGACTGTCAGCAGCTGGTTATGATGTTGGGAGATGTGACTCCTCCCAAGCCGTCTGTTTACAGGATCCTTAACAACTTATCCCACCTCTTCCCCTCTTTTCATTGTTTATCTTTATCTTTTGTTTCTAAAGACTGTAATACCAAGGCACATATGCTAGCTCATATGGGTCTTAGGCACCTCTAATTTTCTCTCCTAGCTTTGGGTTAAATCTAGGAGAGAAAATTATTGTTTTGGGTTAGAGTTAGGACATTTTGACTCGTGTTGTTAAATCTATTGTTTTGGGTTAGAGTTAGGACATCCAACATAATCTTGAGTAATCGTACTATGTAAGGCCTACTCTTAGGTTGGTTGAACTTAGCTAAAGTGTAGTGAACTAAGTTGAAGTAATTGAGACAAAATAAGCCTAATATGGAATAAGACATTTGAAGGGAAGTGTACTTTACTCAACATAACTCAAATGAGCTCAAAAAGGAGCTTCAAAAGGACAAGGCCAAGGCCAAGTCCAAGTCCACAGTTTCTTAATAATGGAGTAATTTGTTAAGCAAAACAAGAAACTGATACGGGGCAATGAAAGTAAAGACACCTCTTAATTCCGGTTCAAACAATAAGAGGAAGCGTTGCCTGATCTGTGCATCCTCTGACAAATCTCGCAAGATCACTAATGAGTTAAACGCAGGATCTGAACATGGTAACTAACTTGCCTACTTTAGGAGTAAGGAATGTCACTAGTGTTCAGTTTTAATGGTAAATAACAGTACAATATGTAAACATTGTTGGCGACCCTTCTGTAGTTCTATCTAATCCAACAGATATTGTTGATGCACAAGGAATCCCCCATCAGCCTTACGCAGTTACGCCTCTTGTTTCTGTTTTTGATGGTGTGATAACTGCTTCTATGCGGCAATTATATAGGGATATTCTTCTGAATCTAAGCATGGTAACTATGTAGTGACATGGCTCACTTGCTTTTGAGGTTCTAGGCCAGGGAACTGCCCAATGTCATGGCCTTGTATTTGCTGGAATTCGTTCTGCAGGCCAACGGCAAATTCCTCTGGACGTGTCCCCCCACTTTGAAGAAAATCTGCTATCTGCAGCAGTTATGGTTTCCGACTCAAATGTTAACTTCATTGGCATTTACGGTGTGTACCCTAACTCAATTTCAGGTACAAGTGGGACTAAAAAGGCCAACATCAAAGACGCAAGTTACTCGCATCATGATTCATGAAACAGACAGTTCTACACATGATGTACAATTAGATAATCGAAGCTTACCTGATTAGCCATCGCAATGCCACTGAGGGCAGCTGCTTCCAAACTTGATCCCAAAAGCCAATCCCCACATATACCAGCTCTTCCCTGAGGATCAAAGATGCAAGGAACAGCTGGAGTATTTGTTGGAAGAGCCGCTCCCCTGAACATATTAATAGAGGACATTAACATCTTTGACCAGTACCTACCCGGGACTAGCTTTACACATTAAGAAACTAGCAGCTTCACCCCCAGTCTTAGAACTTAATGACTCGGACCATGGCTAATGATGAGTAACATACATGAAAACAACTTTTACGATACAATGTAAAGGATGCTAATTTCATTATTTCCTTGCATACCAACCAAACCTGAGAGAAACTGATTGGTCGTTTTCCATACACGATATCTTTATCACAGTTCTACACTACTACTTGTGGGGTCGTTCAGAAGGAATTAGAAAGATGCAATAGGCAGAAGATCCTGTTAACCTTGTAATGCAACGTCTGATGACCGGGATTTGTATATGTATGAAAAAAACAAGTTCCTCACCATAGTTGTACCCTACTGTATATAGGTTTTTGCAGTGATCCTTCTGATAGCCCTAGTGCACTCTCAACGGCAGCAAGCATAAGCGTAGTGACTTTCTCAGCTGTGACAGTTGGAATATTTTCCTGAGAGGGATATTATAGTCACGATTCAGTAAAAGTTACACCACGTCGCTGAATGATCCAGATTATCACAACCAAACTCATCTCTTGCAGTAACTTTTTACCAACCTGTGGAACTTTGTTCTTTTTCCCAAATGCAGCTGTACTAAAGAAGGTCCAGCAATGGGGAGCACTTTCTATAGATGACAGTTTTGCAGAATTGTTTCCCATCCATGACAAAGCGTCCATTCCTTTTACAAATGCTCCTTCAAAGGGATACTTCATGGGAAGAGAATCATCAAATGATGCAAGAAGGGCCCAAATAGAACTTAAGTCCAATGCCTGCAGAGAACATATAACTTGTCTTCAGGGAGCTGAAGGTATTATTCATCGAGTAATAGCAAATTATAGTATTGCATAAATTCTCGGAGAAAAATTGGAAAGGACTTTGACAGAGCCACACATATTTGACTCTGCACGGGACAATGAATAATAATCAGTTCACCACACACCTTCATCTGTTTAGCAATTAGTGGCAAGCCTGAAGAAGCGAGTAGGCGATTTGCACATTTTCCTGAGGACAGAGTAGAATCTTGGTGTCAATTTATAGTCAATATATAATCATTTGAGAAGAAAAAAAAAACATGATCTAGGGATACAAAATGTTAGCCAACACAATCCTAAATCCTGTAAGAAGCCAGAAGAACATTACTTTATTTTGTATGACTCGTGATTATCAAGTTCCTCCTTACAACAAATAAATCATGTCGGACGACGTCTATTCATATTCACATAGACAACGTCTAATAAAATTACTTTTTGTGGAAAATTTGATAGAAGAGCAGCTGAATTAAAGAGCATCATGTCAGCCAAGAACCACAATACCTGTGACAAAAGGCAACAAAGAGAACGACTCTAACCATCATGGAGCTGTATACTGAACTTGGCCGGGAATGTTTTTATCATCCTTCTAGAACATCTTTATAAGTAATGCTAATCAGTGCTTCTATTCAGCTCACGAACAGAATTCATGTTTGAATACTTCTTAACTTCTACGTAAAGCCCAAATTTCTAATGTTATTAAGACAACTCCTCCCAATAGAAAAAAAAAATATTCTTCAGTCTCGGAATATGATGGAATACAATATAGATGGTTCACAATGTTGTATCTGCTTCTTGTGTTAAGAAAGTTGGTCAATGCACTTCTCGACTAAATATGCTTAATGGATCATGCAGAAACCTGTAGATGTCAGAGGGGTAAGTCCTGTACATTTAACACTCTTACTCCACCGCAGGCGAGTGTTTTAAGGAAGTACAGCAGTTTTGTAAAAAGAAAACATATGATCAAATTCAACCAGAGAATACCACATATGTACATCGACTTCACATTGAAATTGGACAAAATCATACACCAGCAAGTATTGAAGTTCCATGAATATCAAATACAAAAGATACAAAGTCACCACCTCACCATTGTGTGCAATAACTATGGTGTCAAATTGTCCTTGAGGCTTTCCGTTTTCACTTAAATGCCACATCCCATTATAGGGCTCTAGCGTGCTGATCCAGCATGGCCTGACAACCTTAACTTTGTTTGTCTGCATAGTATCAAAGATCACTACTCAGTGGTTTCAGAGAGCCTTAATACACACAATAATGCTTGGGACATCAGATCGAAGCAGAGAAGTATGATATATTGATATCCAGAGCTAAAGGCAAGTGTTCTTGAAGCAATCATCACTCAGAAGGATATTCATGAATTATCATGTATGTATATGTATGTATGTATGTATGTATGTATATATATATATATATATATATATATATATATATATATATATATATATATATATATATATATATATATATATGAAATATTCTGAATTAGACATGGTAAATAAATAATTTTATCAAAGCAAAAACTATCACCTCTGATACAATCGAGTCGGCCAGTACACGCATTCCACGGACAGCTATATATCGTGGTGGAGAAGCAGGTAGTTCAACAAAACGACCACCAGCTTCAAGTTCTCCAACAGCACCATGCCACTGCCGTACTAGACCTTTTTCAATCCATCCATTGACCAACTCCGCAAAACTTGGATCAGTTACGGTGAAGAATTGAGCCGCATGGTCAAAAACAAAGTTCTTTGGCTCGATAAACCTCGTCCCCATCCTCCCTCCCAAACCACGCAATCCCTATAACAGTGCAGAAATTAATCAGACTTGCCGTCAACATATACTTTTGCTTCAAAATGGTCGTTGTTTCACATATTATACATACTACATTCGAACATTATGTTATACCCCAGTAGCACCTAAGAATTACAGAAGCAATAGTGAATTACCTTTATAATCAGTGGTCGAACTAGGGGACATCCAAAGCAATACACTTTTCGGGAGGAAATTATTTAAAAATTTGTTTTTCTTTTCTCTCTAATTAACCTTATATCATTAGTAGTTCACCTCAGTAGACAATAAACCCAAATCTACAAGAATTTCTTTCCTACCAAAGTACCCTTCCTTATAAGAACATTTTCACTTTACTCCCCAAAGTTTTGGTTTGATTCTGATTTGGTGTTTTGTGATTTGAGTACTTTCACTTTGTCGCCTTGAAAACCCGAAATGTTCAGCCCACAACCACAGTCTTAAACCGTAAACCATGATTTGCTATGATCATGTACTCCATATTATAAATTATATGAAGCATCCATTTTGATTGCAACCGAAATGTACATAAATAACTAGGTACTCGGATAGTCGGATCCAGAAAAACGTAAAGAAATAGGGAGTAATTGAGATGAAGGGATTTCCAGCTATAGAATCCTTGAATTGCAATCCGTAAAACATGTCATACTCAGAATAACAAACAGCCAACCACTTAGAATTTAGAAACCATGAGTCCATGACGGATCAAATTTAAACATGATGATAAGATGCTAATTACATTTACTAACAAAACTAGTTACTACTATCATCATAAATCATAATCATATGGATAATGGATTAGAAGCTGAACTCCAAAGTTAACGGCGGATAAACTCGTAATGATAATCCACATTGCGACGACGATCAGCATCATAACAATCAATTAAATCCAAGCACACAATCTTTGGACTGCCATTTACGATAACCCGAATGGCATCCCTAGTAATGGAGCCACAATCAGTAACATCCATGAACCGAAGCGAACCCCAGGACACAGTTTTAGGAAGCGGGTTAAAATGACATCCCTTGAAGCTGAAAACCTCGACGACATTGTTGTCGAAAATGGACAATGGTAAGCTGTACTTGGAGGAAGTTGAGCTAAGGTGGAGACAGAGGTGTTTGACGGACTTCATTGTAGCATAACGAATCAAGGTATCGATTGTTGCAACACAATTATAACGGTTGTATGTACCAGTAGTCGAATTTGAGGGAGAATTCGTTAAGGGTTTTGGAGTTGTTGAACATCAAAGTGGTTGCGATGAAGTGTATGAAATAAGGTGATTTGGCTGAGTTACCATTGTAATGGAAAAGTAAGGAAGATAGAGAGAACCAGAGGTACCTCCATCGTTTGGAGAGCGATGGTGTTGAAATTATGACTTGTTTAGTGGGTATGAATGACATGATTCGAAGCAGGACTTCATCTGGTAGGCTGCTCAATCTGTCTTGCTTTTCCATTGCGACCATTCAACTTCTTTCAGGTTTCAATGTTAGGGTTTCAGCCTTCAGACCATGTACAATATACCGCTTATTTTTTCTTTCCTCCTCTATCTTTTTGACACCTCATACCCTCTTTCATCTAATACATTTTCCACTATCTACATCCTCTTCCTCCTCTCTCCTTCAATTTTTCTCCCACAATAGAGAGGATCCTCTTACAATACCTTTCTTATTATTTTAATTATTGTATAACTAATACTATTGACTTACTTTATACTATTGTTTTTCATAATTTACTAAAACTAATTTTTTTTTAAAAATTACTAATTAAATTAAATCTAGTAACATAAAAATCATAATAAAACAAATTAAATGAAAATATATACTGTATATGAAACATAACATGTTCTTGAACATATTCTCGTGAGTCTGTATAATTTAGATATTCATCGTGTTCATCTTCCACAATCATGTTGTGCATAATAATATATGCCAAAATAAGTACAACAATGAAACACGATTATATAATAGTAAAAGATAAAAAAAATGAAAACATAAAAAATAAAAGCAAATAAAAATCATTTTCAATTTTTATAAAATATAATAAAAATACAAATGACATTCTCTTACTAAGAAGAAGACAATTTTTTAAGTATATTTTTGCACAAGGACCAATGTCAATTTTCCTCTAAAATTAGAGGAAGAACCCATGTTCCTCTTACTAGGAGGATGAACCATGAACACCCTACAATAGAGAGTACCTCCTCTTAGAGGAAAGAGAGCGCTAAGAGGAGGGTAAATCCTCTCTATTGTACATGCTCTCAGGTTCTCCCCCACTTTTTTTTTTGAGCATAATCATGAGCGGGTTTGGGCTGGACACCATGAAAAATGTATCCGGCCGGTCATATTTTGTAGCCCGTATCCGCTATAATGAGCCACTTACTGTGTCCAAACCCGCCCACTACAACAAAGCGGGCCGACCCAAATATGACAATTAATGTTGATCACAGCGAGTATTATTGGTTAATATACGGTTGGACGGAAAATAGAATTATCCCTCCCGAGGTATACTAGTGAATTGCCTAAAATACTCCATCCGTTTCGGTCAACAATTCAAACTTTCCATTTTAGCATATTAAAAGCAACCCTCTTTCTCTTATCTTTGTGTATAAAACATACGGTATATTTTGAGTTTACGAGTAAATTTTCCAAGCTATATACAAAAATTTAGGAGCTACCAATTTTTCGAGCCTGGTAGGAAATATTTCATGCTTACTGTTACGGATGAATTTTTCGAGCTTCATGTATACAAGCGGAATGTTATGGGGGGCAAGGTGATTCAAGTCGTTGGAAATAGGTACTAGTACCGTAGTAGGAATGAAGGCAAGGTAAAGGCGACGCCTCCGATGGTGGTGGTTACAGTGTGGGAGGAGGTGTTGCATTAATGGTGGATGGTGAAGGCCGAGTCATTACTTCATATACATCCATCAATCCATGAATACTAGTGCAGAAATCAATTGACCTCGTCATCCACATAAATTCATCATTCGTCATTCAATTGGTCTAATTTTAAAGGGGATAAATTGAGATTAAGCAGAATGAATAAGTAAGAAAAGAGACGAAAACTAACCAACCGTATCGAAAACAGTGGAGCGAACACCACGCTTCTCCAAGAACAAAGCACAAATAAGACCCGACATTCCGCCCCCGATTATTCCAACTTCCGGGTCATCCGAAACTGGGGCCGAAAAAACAACCTGCTCCTGACTGAACGATTTCTTCAGACTTGACTTCCTTGAGCTCCCATAAGCTTTTCTGCGACTAAACTTCTTCTGGGCTTGCATCAAAATTGGGTGAAATTGAAAATGGGGGGTTTTGTTGGGTTGGAAAATTAGGGTTAGGGTTCTAGGGGTCTTGAGAGGTTGGGTGATGAAAGGGGAAATGAAATGGGTGGCTGTACTGCAACCCATGGTTTCACAATTTTGTTGCTCAACTGCTGTGAATGTTATCTACTACTACATATAAGCGCCAATTTCTGTTCTGACCGTTAAAAATTGTTAACCCTGTGCGGTAACAATCCTTTTTTTTATGGTAATAAACCACATGTCTCGTAAGGTAGACTTGTTATTCACATTTGTCGGAAGTATTGTCAAATTCCAATTTTTTCATTACAGTTAGTAAGCTCGGTATACCAAGAATTTCTTCATGGGGCCAGGTAATTATTAGTTACGAGTATGATTTATGAAATCGAATAAAGTTAGATGAAAGTGTTATCTCACCTGGGAAATTTAATTCATTACAAGTGAATGGTTTAGTGCTTAAACGAGTTAAAATGTTGGTTTTGTTTTAGTAAATACTACTGTACTCCGTAATAATTATGTTCAAAATTATTGTTTGTTTGAAAACTCTATGCTTATTATCCGAAATTTCTTTATATCTTTGGAGTTCGACTAAGTTTGTAATCGTAGAAATTACACTTTGGACCATGATCTTGCTTGTTAAACTAGTACGTACTCCACTCCAATGTCAATATGCAAATTGCAAAGTAGGAGTAATATTCATTGCATTTAACAATTAATTGATATTTACAGTTTATGGTAATTTTAGGAAGAAAATAAGGTGAATTAATTAATTAGTTTCATCCCCATCCCAACTCCTTTTCATCTTAGGGCCAGTAGGACCTTGTTCCCCAAACAATTCAGAAGGCAAACTCTTTGTAAACTTGAGAAATGTTTTCTTAATTAAACCAGGTAACAAATGTGCAGCCTTATTAATCTCATCATCAGTATTATAATCAATTGCAGGACCCCATTCCCTTGCATAATTCAACCAGGATGGCTCTATTATTATCCCTCCTGTTATATATTCTGCTGATATAATCTTGTAATCCTTTGCAGTGTCCAACATTTTGTCGCTCTTCGCTGTGTCGTTCCTAATCCCTGCCAACTCCGTCCCTTGCAGGACAACCCCGGGATGCGCATAGCTGGCATGCCCGTGTAAAGAGGAATACCCGACAAATCTATTACTGCTGTTATCCAAGTACTCGAGATTTGAGGCATGAACCCATTCACCACCCGAATGTTGAGCAAAAAACACTTTCCTGAGATATCCATTGAAATTGCTGATTCTCAGGGTCACATGCTCCCAATCTCCCACATGCTGTCCAATTTTACCTAATGGTACATTCACTAGCCCGAGCTTAGCAGTAGACGGGCCGTTGAAAGGGGAGAATACCCACACGGCTACATCGGTGTAGGTCCCACCAAGCATAGGCTTGATGTGGAAATAGGCATGAGCGGATGTTATGTCGCCTTTCATCACCCTTTGTCTAGCATCCCTGTCCCTAGGAAGGTCGAGCCAATAGAGGCCGTCGTTTGAGCTGCCTTGGGGGAGGTTTGAGCCGGTTGGGTCGATTGGGGTGGGGTTTGATTCTTGGCCTTTGGTGAATAAGAGGGCTCCATTGGAGAAGAACCATTCAACTGAGGAAGGGAGGTATTGTTCATTAGGGTGGCTGTAGATTCTTGGAGAGTAAGTGTTGATTAGTGTATTGAGTTGGTCTAAGTTTGGCATGTAGGAGTTGTTATTATTCAGGGTGTTCTTCAAGCAACCTATGTTGGGTGTGCCGGTGGTGGTTCCGCCACCATTTTGAGCTATGAATGAGCCAATGCTTACTGCCGATGCCTGTCATACATACATGTCGCCTACAGTTAGAAGTAAGATGATAACGGGAAATGACAAACAGCTCGCTGAATTGGTAAAGTTAGGACTTTTTTTTAGAAGATCGTTGAAGTAAGAATATCTCAAAGTTTTTCGTCTTATTCTATAGGCTATAACGACTTACGAATCGAAGAACATACTTGTTTGCCTCTTTCAACCGGCCTGGACTCAAATATGTTGAGCCCATCAGAATCAATAGCGGCATGCCGGTTCCAAACCCACTCGTCGTGCTCACACAAAGCGGTGAGATCGGTTCGAACACACATGACTTTGTCCAAGGGAGGTTTATCGGCCGTGGTAGTAACCACAAGGCCCACAGCTTGGTATCCATTGGAGGGAATAGGAGCCCAAATGTAACCATTATTGTCCTCTTTAACATTCATATTTTTGCTACTCCAAACAAGGGCATAGTCTTCAGGCTTCTTTAAGGCCGGACTTGAACCATCTATGTCCTTGGCTACAACAAGTCGGCCGAAAATGGGTCGGTTGTTGGGCTGAGCATAATAGCCCAATGGAGAAAAACCCGGTGGGAGTCCGGTTGGCTCAAAGAAGGTTGCTCCTTTATTATCCGGCCCTCCTTCGTATGTTGTCCACACCTTGTTGAATGTCGTCACTTCACATGCTATTAGACCTCCAAGATCGATGGTTCCCCTTGCAAATCCTCCTCCTATATATTCATTCAAATTCTTAAGAGTACATATTATATTTTGCATGGAATTTATATATGGAACAATGTTGTAAGGATCGTGATTCTATTTTGGATCGATAGGAAGGATAGAATCGAATCGATAGAATCGGATCATAGAATCTAAGATTCTACTAACTCAGTAAAGCTTTTTGTTTAGCAAAAACATATGATACAAATCAAATTAGTTATTTATTCATAGCTAATGATTTTAATAAATATTTTATGAACTCGTTTCTACGACTTAGAAGAAATTTGAGTTTTACGATGTCATTATATGAAAATATATATTATTTTTTTACTATGAAGTTGGATCGTAGGATCGTATTATGATCCTATCTTCAAAAATTTTAAAATTAATATATAGGATCGTAAAATTCTACAACCATGATAGAATCGTAAGATTCAAGATCGATCAAGCATTTTTAGATCGTAAAATCGTAGAATCGAATCACGATTCTGACAACAATGATACGGAGTATAAATTTTTCATCTTATGACACTCTTGTCCACCCTACTATATGCTCGTATTGAGAGTAGAATCAACCTGCATAGTTTTTATTTATGATTTGTCCCCTAATATTTTATAGTTGGTCTCTCTTGCAACGGATATATCTGTCGTAAATTTAAGACGGGTCAAGTGAGTACTACATGAGGAGAAAAGGACAATTATTTATCTAGGTCCCACCAACCTCACTTTTGTCTTATCCCACCTATTTGATACCTATTTGACCCGTCATACGTTTGTAACGGATATCTCCATCACAAACAATAATTTGTGAATATTCTAACCATCTTCTCTTTTCGTTTACATTTAGCTTATCGACATTACCTACTACTCCTACTTACTAACCCCATTCTCTTTTCATGCCATATTTGGTTGATTAGCCTCATTTTCTTGGTCACGGTAAGCTTTTATTATCAAGTTCGTTATTACGGAGTGCGTCTTAAAATGAGACGTGTGTAAATAAAATAGTGTTAACATACATAGAATACCTACATTACCCCCACATTTCCCAATCTCCTAAAACCTTGTATCCATCATTAAGAGCGGAACCGAACATGTCTTAGCTTAGTGATTAGGACTAGGTGCTCTGGGACAGTAGGTCTTAGATTCGAATGCCTCCCTCCCTCTATATTGTAATGCGACTAAAATCATTAAGAGCGGAGGGATGAAGTACGTTAAGCGTAAGTATGATGGATGAAACTACCAAGTTATACATACATTACGCATTACATTTAATTCTAATATAAGACGATATATTAAGAGCGGAAAGTGAACATACCCATCGGCCAACTTGGTAAAGGGGAGGGGAAATGGAACATCGAATCAATTGGTAGAACTTTTATCTTATTTGATGTAGAAGAAGATGGTGGATACGTTATTGAGACGCAATTTCCCATAATTTATACTCGTGTTTCTCGATGGATGTATGATATATGAATTGAACACAGCACATGTAATTCACCTATATTAAATTAGAAGATAAGTGGGCACTACTGAATTGATGAATATGTTTGTCTAGATATTGTGCAAGAGTCGCAATCAAATTTATAGCCCGGTTTATAAAGGTTTGTAGGAGCGGGGAAAACAATAGTCAAGTGAGTGACGTGCAAGGAATATAATCCACAAATTAAACATGAGAGTTGTGTTACGTACATTCTGAAACTGGATACCATACTCACATAGATGTGCAAGGCTCGGCTTCTCTTGAAGGCAAATGGACAAGGGGGTGTTTTACAAGTTAATTACATCTATGGCTACGCCAATCACCTTACTTGTCTTCTACTTTATGATTCTCCAAGTATGTACAACCAAATATAAAGAGGATTAACAAGTCTTTCAAGCAATGTAATTTGTGTCCTGAGGAAGCCTGAATATCTTTTGTTCGATTTCTATTGCGTTGGTGTCCACGGTTCAAAATTCTTGGGAAATTTAACTATAATCTCCCATGCACGCGAAATGGAGCACCGATCAATAAGTAATGTAAAAGTAAAATAAATCATAAGCTGATAAAGTAAAATGACTGAACTCCACTATAAAGATGGTGTCAGTACAACGTAACTGACCCAACTTACAATAACGAATTTGACTCGTCAATAATTTAGAAATACAATCTTCAATCTTAGCTTGTACCCTCTAGACCTCCCGTAGAATTGGTCACTTCCTCTAATCATACTAGCTACTAGAGTAATCCTCTAAATTGTTGTAAAGAGAAAACTTGTTATACTGCCTCACACACTCAAACCCGGTTCAACCGTTACCCGGATCACAATCCCTCGTTTAATTATGTGAGTATCGCACAAATACCGTGAGATTTGCCTTGTACTTCAGCAAATTCCACTCAGGCCCGTCTAACACTATGTACATTCCGTTCTGGGAACAGGGGCCCAAGAAAAATAGGGCCCAATAAGACTTGTCTTGAGATTTTTTTTTTAAAAAAAAATCATAACTACATCGGTTGGAATTGCAAACGACGCTTCATTCTCCACAACTCCATCATCACTTCAATAGTTTGTAGATTAATGGAACCTTGGAGGTTTTACTCTTGTGGGAAACTGGTAAGTTCTCGTCTCTCCCAAGACTCATTAATTATAAAGTTGAATTTATTTATCTGTTTATCACCCATCACTCCATCAGATTTTATTTAGAATACTCTTTCACATTCAATCACTCATATCTTAGATCAATATTACTTAGTATCACGTTAATCAGCAATCTCATATTCTCATCTTTCTCTAATTATTTTCATTAGATTCTCTTATTTTCATCTAAATAATTTCCCCCAAATTTTGATGAACTTGATCGGTAGTCTGTGACATTATCCCAATTTTCAAATCGATTTGTGACTACTGTAAGTTGGCTTATTGTTCATGATTTTAGTTCTAATTGTTGTTTCATTTTAATTTTGTTCTAATTGTTGTTTTATTTTAATATTTTGAGAATTAATTCATTTATATGAAGTCTGACGATTTTTGGCATAAGATTTCTATTTGGTTTTTCATATATATATCATTTTATTGATTCTCTAATTGGGTATGGTTTTTTTTTTAAGGCTGGTTATCTTCGGACATTTATCAGAAGGTTTTTACAATTGGATCGATGAATCTGCAACGGTTTGCGTCAAATATTGGTTCTTAGAGCAAATAGATCTTAAAGATTTGATCGATTAATTTACCTTAGTGAATGCAAGACGAATAACTTTATTTTGTAAAGATTAACATTGAGAAAATTATTTGCATTATTTATCAAATTATTTTTGTTTTACATAAAATGTGATCACTTTTGCGATTACTTGATTATTCAATTTGATTTTCCTTTGTAACGAGGGCCTCATCATCGATTATAGAACAGGGCCACATAAAATCATTAGACGGGCCTGATTCCACTGAAATACAATTATCAAGAATATACTTACGGTTTATGTGTATGTATGTAATCCTTCCTTGTCTTTCTCTCTGCCAAAAACAACATAATGCTTCTTAGATAGAGCACATCAGCACACTAGTTCCTATTCTTTGTCAAAGACAAACGCATTAAACGTGCTACACTACTCTTAAGTAAATTTTTCCAATATTTACATGCAAAAATTAACAAAGTGTGGACATGATATAGGTCCACCTCGACGCGGCCACACGCGGGTTTGGGCGGCGGTAAGTTCTCGTGATGAGATGATTCTCGGGTCGAAATTTAAATCGAAGTTGAAGTCGCCACCGAACTTTATGGGAGTTCGGTCCCGTTCGAACTCACTCCATACTTAGGCGTATCGTGCACAAAGCACGACCTGCTTTAGTACTAGAGCTTGTGGGGTACGTCCCTTTGCATAACGATACCGATGCCGAGTTATCGGGTATCGTGTATCAAATGACTCTCGTTCGCCAACGGTTTCGGGCGTCCGGAAACCAAAGGTTCTGAGTATGGGGTAAAGGTACATGTTGGGAAGCCCACGAAGGACATCCAACCCCGCCCGCACATAGCGGCCTCTACTAAGATATCGATTGGTTTTTTAATTCGCGCGCTAGTAATATGATGAAATGTTATGCAAACATTGTCTTATAATACATGAATATGATGCGTGTTGCTACGTCATCTAATGCATCTTGGTATAAGTCAAAGTGGAACTTAGCATGCAATGTTCATTTAAAAGCGATAAATGGTAAACATCGAAAATAGAAAGTTTGTAAATAAATTACAAATTACACGGGCGAAAATACAACCCGGAATTCACAATACAATAAACAATAATATAAAGGATTAGCAACGGTAAGCATAGACTATAAACGGACCCATAAATAGAAAATGTAATCGAAACCGTAAATCAAATAAATGGACGAACCCGATCAGTTACACATTGCATTGTATATTGATCGGAGGACAAAGGCTTTGATATGCATTCGCGTACGGGATCGAAGCGTAAGCTACCTCAATCTCGGGCCTTGGCGTCTTGTCCCGACCTATCATAGTGAAGTGAAGATGTCTCGAGCAATCACGTATCGGACACGACTAAAGAGTCGTCGATACTAGACTAATTGTATAAGACGTCACTCAAAGTCGTGAAAAAAATGATATGACATGTATGGGTTTTAGGAAGACGAATACGTGATTGATTTAACACGTATTGGCTCGGTGTCGTGAATGATTAGAAGGTAACTTATTATCGTCGATTAGACTCCTTTGCAAGTCTATAATGGGTCACTCGACCGAGTGCATTAGGTGCACTCGACCGAGTGCCTTAGGTGCACTCGACCGAGTGCCCTTGACGAAGATCCCCTACCTTTTTTTGAGGGTGTCATTCGATCGAGTGCCCTCTGTAACGGGTAGATGATTTGCTCGACATAACCCATTTCGTGACTTTGATCGAATGTATTCGAATTAGTTATGAATATTGATCCCTTCATATTACGACATCATTTCCGAATCACATGGATCCTACGATGATCGTGTGGACGTCATGGGATTTCACACTAGTTCGACCTTCGATGTCTCGTTATGAACGATATTCGACTACGGAGTCGGTATCGGATATTTTAGAGCGATATGGATGATATGTGTGTGTGTGTATATGTATATATATAGAGGAGAGCTCCGGTGAGGTAGGGCAACTCCTTACACCCATAGAGGCAGCATCTGGACCATTAGATTAAGATCTGATCTAACGATCCAGATTAAAAGATTAAAAAACACGCGCTGCTCCTCTCCACCTTCTAAAACCCTATCATTTGAACACTACTACTTTCTCTCTCTACTCTGAAATTCTAAAAAACACGCGCTTCTCCTCTGCACTTCAATGGCTAGTAACTCTGCATCTTCAATGGCGACTGATTCTTCATCAAAGCGTCGAAAATTAGATACAAATGAAAAACTTTCAATTTCACCTTCAATTACTTCAGATTTAGGTCAGAAAATTTCTATTTATTTTAAAATTCAATTTCAGATTTTAAGTCTGATTCTTAATTTATTTATGCCGTGATTCGTTTTTTGAATGCAGTAAATAGTCAAGAAACAACTGCAACATGTTCAATGATGGGCGATTCTAATATATTAGGTAAAATATTTCATTAATTCATCTATTTTTCAATTTTAGTTTATATTACTTCATCAATTCAATTGTTCAAGTTTTCATAGAGACGTATCTTATATTGTTTGGTTCATATTTAAAGCAGTTGCTGCTTTGATGTACACAAGTTAATATCTGTTGTACATGTTGATAATGTTCATATTTAAAGCAGTTGCTGCTTTGATGTACACAAGTTAACATCTGTTGTACATGTTGATAATTGTTCATAATTAAAGCAGTTGCTGCTTTGGTGTAGATAACTGAGTATCTGTTGTACATGTTTAGAATTGTTCATAGTTAAAGCAGTTGCTGCTTTGGTCTAGATAACTAAGTATTTGTTGTACATGTTGAGAATTGTTCATAATTAAAGCAGTTGCTGCTTTGGTGTAGATAACTGAGTATCTGTTGTACATGTTGAGAATTGTTTATAGTTAAAGCAGTTGCTGCTTTGATGTATATAACTGAGTATCTGTTGTACATGTTTAAAATTGTTTATAGTTAAAGAAGTTGCTGCTTTGATGTACATAATTTAATATTTGTTGTACATGTTGAGAATTGTTCATAGTTAAAGCAGTTGCTACTTTGATGTATATAACTTAATATCTGTTGTACATGTTTAGAATTGTTCATACTTTTGATGTAGAATTTAATATTATATGTTAAATTTACATAGATACTCCTGAACCTAAGCAAGATTTGAAGATGCCAAGTTGTTCGAAAGACTTGAAACCTTATGTGGGTCAAATTTTTAAGGATTTGGAAGAAGCATTTCAATTTTATTCAAAGTACGCAACTGCTGGTGGCTTCATTCCTAGGAAGAGTACTGGACGCACTAGTCGTGGTATTGTTAAGAAAAAGTACATTGTCTGTAATAAAGAAGGTGATTATGAACATAAGGGACAACAGCAAAGAAGGGAGATAACAAGAATTCTTTGTATGGCCAGAATCATCTTGGACAGAACATCTGATGGGAAATATAAAATCACAGAATTTATTGAAGGACATAACCATCCTTTGAACACACCTTCCATGATGATGCACCTTAAAAAGGCAAGGAAACTCACCATTTTGCACAAAAAGATGATCATTGACAACTCCATGGTGAACCAAGGTGCCGTTAAAACATTCAGAATTGTTAAGCAGTTCGTAAAGGGTTATAAGTATGTAGGTGCATCGAAGGTTGATTTTAAAAATTTTGGTAGAGATATAAAGAAGTTCATCAAGGACTCTGATGGACAGATGTTCATTGAGATCCTTATGAAAAAGAAAGCCCTCTGTGACTCTTTTTATTTCGACTTTGATGTTGATGATGAACAAAGGATCACTCGTTTATTTTGGGCTGACCCTATAATGATAAAGAACTACATGTTATTTGGTGATATGGTGTCTTTCGACACTACGTATAAAATGAATAAGTACAACATGATCTTTGCTCCCTTCACGGGTATAGATCATCACAAGAAATGTGTTACATTTGCTGCTGGCCTTGTTGAGAGAGAGAATGGTGAGAGCATTTCTTATTGCTATCTTTGTCATTTTTTTTTGTTGTGAAGATAATACGTGATGCACATAAGCAATTTTATAATACTCTCTCCTCAATGCACATGCAGGTGACGGCTTTGCTTGGCTGTTTGAAAACTTTATAAAGGCAATGAGAGGTACTTTTCCTTCATTCATTATCACTGATCAGGATTTGGGAATCAAAGCTGGGGTGAAGGAGGTTTTTGGAAGCCACACATTTCACAGATTGTGCATGTGGCACATCATGAAGAAAGTAACAGATAAAGTGGGTTCAAAAATATGCACTGAAACAGATTTTCTCAAGGATCTAAATGCTGCTGTTTGGGGTGAGGATGTAAACCCAACTCAGTTTGAACAGATGTGGCAGGATCTTATTATTAAGTACAATCTTGAGAAAAATGAGTGGCTTCAGGATATATTTGATATGCGAGAGAAGTGGATACCAGCTTACCACCGTGACCTGTTTCTTTCAGGGTTGATGAGGACAACTTCAAGGTCTGAGTCTGAGAATAACTTCTTCAACAACTTCACGAATCCTCATCTGACACTTGTTGAGTTTTACATGAGGTTTGACAGTGCCATTGATGCCCAAAGATGGGAGCAGTCCAAGTTGATTGCTGAATCTAAGAGCACTTCTGCTGCTTTGATCAGTCTATTTTCTCTTGAAAAACATGCTTCTGAAATCTACACACGAACTGTCTTCTATGACTTGCAGGAAGAGTTAAAGGCATCCATGTACAATTGTGGTGTTGATGAGATTATAAAGGAGGATGGTGTTGAACATGTATCTATACAGGACAACATCAAAAATAGGGTATATGTAGTTGACTATACACCTGCAGAAGAGAAAATTGTTTGTGCCTGCAAGATGTTCGAGCAGCGTGGACTGTTGTGTCGTCATGCTCTTTGGGTCCTGAAAGAAAGAGGTGCCAAAAGGATACCTAATTCATATCTACTTCCTCGTTGGAACAAGTTTGCAACATCCAAGGAAATGTTTGATGCAAATGGCACACTTCTTTCTGATCATCGATCATCAGATGGAATAAAAACAAAGATTGCAGAATTATGGACTGAAATTTTTGATTTTGTGACTGTGGTTGAGAACAAGGAAGAGAAGGTGGATGAACTCTTAGAAGTAGTGAGAGCATTCAAGGAGAAGGTTGTGGAAGAAGGAACAAACCAGCGAAATGACAAGAGGTCTGAGATTGAGTTTTTGATGGGTGCCACTATTCCCACTGGCATTAAGATCTTGCCTCCAAAACAGTGTAAAACTAAAGATTCTGGAAGGCGACTTATTTCGTCTAAAGAAAAAGCCATGAAAGAACATAAGAAGCCTCCTCGGAAGTGCAATGCTTGTGGAGAGATGGGATACCATGATTCAAGAAATTGTCCTGGCAAAGTTTAATCATAATGCATTCTCTTAATTTTACTCAATTTTAATATATTCTAAATATAATAAATTGAAAATTGAAAATGATTTATTATATGAACATCTCTATTTGAATTTATGTTCAACAATTCTACTTATTTCTTCTACTTATACAACAGATATAGATGGTTAAAATAGTGTCTGTTTTGACGTACATCTGTTTATACATATCGATATTTTTACATAGGTAAAACAATGTCAAAGCACCGTCTTTTTAGATGTACGTAACCTGATATCTGTTGTACATGTTGATATTTTTACATATTTAAAGTAGTGTTTGTTTTGATGTACATAAGTTAACATATGTTGTACATATCAATAATTTTACATAATTAAAACAGTGTCTGAATTGATGTACATAAGTTGATATCCGTTGCACATGTTCACAATTTGTAAATAGTTAAAGCACCGTCTGTTTTAATGTACATAACTTGATATCTGTTGCACATGTTCAAAATCTGTAAATAGTTAAAGCACCGTGTGTTTTGATGTACATAACTTGATATCTGTTGTACATGTTGATATTTTTACATAAAAAAATAGTGTCTGTTTTGTTGTACATAAGTAGATATCAGTTGTACATATTGATATTCTTACATAGTAAAAATAGTGTCTGTTTTGATGTACATAAGTTGATATCTGTTGCACATGTTCACAATTTATGCATAGTTATAACAGTATATGTTTTGATGTATATAACTTGATATCTGTTGCACATGTTCAAAATATGTAAATAGTTAAAGTACCGTCTGTTTGGATGTACATAACTTGATATATGTTGTACATGTTCACAATTTATGCATTGTCAAAGCACCGTCTGTTTTGATGTATATAACTTGATATCTGTTTCACATGTTCAAAATCTGTAAATAGTTAAAGCACTGTCTGTTTTGATGTACATAACTTGATATCTGTTATACATGTTGATATTTTTACATATTTAAAGTAGTGTCTATTTTGATGTACATAAGTAGATATCTGTTGTACATATCGATATTTTTACATACTTAAAACAGTGTCTGAATTGATGTACATAAGTTGATATCCGTTGCACATGTTCACAATTTGTAAATAGTTAAAGCACCGTCTGTTTTAATGTACATAACTTGATATCTGTTGCACATGTTCAAAATCTGTAAATAGTTAAAGCACCGTCTGTTTTGATGTACATAACTTGATATCTGTTGTACATGTTGATATTTTTACATATTTAAAGTAGTGTCTATTTTGATGTACATAAGTAGATATCTGTTGTACATATCGATATTTTTACATACTTAAAACAGTGTCTGAATTGATGTACATAAGTTGATATCCGTTGCACATGTTCACAATGTGTAAATAGTTAAAGCACCGTCTGTTTTAATGTACATAACTTGATATCTGTTGCACATGTTCAAAATCTGTAAATAGTTAAAGCACCGTCTATTTTAATGTACATAACTTGATATCTGTTTTACATGTTGATATTCTTACATAGTAAAAATAGTGTCTGTTTTGATGTACATAAGTTGATATCTGTTGCACATGTTCACAATTTATGCATAGTTATAGCAGTATATGTTTTGATGTATATAACTTGATATCTGTTGCACATGTTCAAAATCTGTAAATAGTTAAAGCACCGTCTTTTTTGATGTACATAACTTGATATCTGCTGTACATGTTGATATTTTTACATATTTAAAGTAGTGTCTATTTTGATGTACATAAGTAGATATCTGTTGTACATATTGATATTTTTACATACTTAAAACAGTGTCTGAATTGATGTACATAAGTTGATATCTGTTGCACATGTTCACAATTTATGCATTGTCAAAGCACCGTCTGTTTTGATGTATATAACTTGATATCTGTTTCACATGTTCAAAATCTGTAAATAGTTAAAGCACTGTCTGTTTTAATGTACATAACTTGATATCTGTTGTACATGTTGATATTTTTACATATTTAAAGTAGTGTCTATTTTGATATGTTTTGATGTACATAACATTATATCTGTTCCACACATGTTCAATGTTGTACATGTACAGTGAAGATGCAGTACAATGTACATGGACAACTTTGTTATTATGGGAAATGATGCTTTTAACGCGTGGAGCATTTAATGACATACTTTCCCCAAAAAGTACCTTCCCCAAAAAGTACCTTCCCCAGTATAAATTAATTACAGTATAACGCGTGGAGCATTTCAAATTAATGACAGTTTTCACATTCACAGTATAAAAACACATCCACACACACGCAAACACATCCATAATCCTTCCGTTCCCTACTACAACCCTACAACTATCAAAATATTATCATCTAATTTATAAATATTATATTCTACAATATTTTATAATTCAAATATTATCATCTGCAACTACTATAAAAATATTATCATAAGCATTAAAAAGTACTAGTTTATTATTAAATTTAATCAATAATGAGAATTGAAGATGTTCATGGAGTTATTTCATCACGAACTATTCCAAAAAAAATCTTTATTTGATTTGTCTTTAGTACCTCAGATGAATTGGTGCAAGTTCAAGTCCTGTGTTGATCTGTTATCAACACAGGGTTATATGATACCATTATAGTCCCTTGAATGGTACAAAGCCGTGAGGGTATAACGTGTCGAAACTAGAGACGACATTCTTCGGTTTCATCAAGGGTACAACTTCAAGATGTGTTGGAGAATTGGGTTTGACATCTTACCACACCTTTAAACTGATCCCTAAATGTCTTAACCAATTGACAATACTCATCAGATTTGTCACCATATTCAGCGAGAACCACGTCAATTTGTCCCATAGTGATTTACTGACGTTGTTCTCGCTGAATATGATGATAAATCTAATAAGTATCGTCATTTGGTTAAGACATTTAGGGATCAGTTTAAGGGTGGTAAGATGTCAAACCCAATTCTCCAACACATCTTGGTTAACCAGAAGGAGGGTGAAGATTTATTCAAGAGGAACTTCATCATTTACATATGCTCTGTTTTTATACATGGGAGTGTTAGTTCAATTCCTAGCTTAAAGATACTGATATGTGGCAGGGAAATGCAACTGAGCAAATAAACAAGTACTTTGATGGACCTATAATGATTTTTATTTTCATCTATCTTCAAAGGATGAAGTATAGAAACAATGATACCGTTCATGCGTTCCCAACTATGTCATATTGGAGGCAAAAGACAATGACAAAGAGGATAAAGGAGGAAGCTAAACTCTCTGGAACATTTGGGAAGGGTTATGTGATACCGTTACAGACATATTACATTAGTTCAGTTGTACTTGTAATCTTTCGTTTTCTTTTAGGTGCTGAAAAGTGTTATGTGCAAGTAATATAGAAATATATACAGTGATACCACTTTAATATGTATCACCTAGTGACCTATATACTGTACCTTTTGTTTTTTAATTAAAAATATGACAATACATACAGAATAATTATATAGGGTATACTCTATATAATTTATGATTTGACACTAGTAAAATATGGCCACTCAAATATGTATAACTAGTTGAGATATGTACATCTAATATGGAATTATGTATAATGATGTCCTTAG
Source organism: Agrostemma githago (assembly GCA_958450325.1). Taxonomy (NCBI): domain Eukaryota; kingdom Viridiplantae; phylum Streptophyta; class Magnoliopsida; order Caryophyllales; family Caryophyllaceae; genus Agrostemma; species Agrostemma githago. The sequence goes on along the minus strand of OY288254.1, from coordinate 7,908,134 downwards.
ATAGATTATGTACATGTGATATTTAAATAATATAATAAAATATGTAGTGCAAATTTGTTCATCAACAGTTATTAACGTAATTCAGCAAGAAATATGATTTAATAACTGTAAGATATAGGTTATATTTACATATAAACATGTAATATTTACATATATACATTATGTACTAAAAATATGTACATCAAGAATTATTAACGCAATTCAGCAGAAAATTTGATTCAATCACTGTATGTACAGTAATGCTAAAAATGTGTTAAATTTGATTCAATCACTGTATGTAGATGCGTTATGTACAACTAATATAGAAATATATACAATGATTTCCTCGGTTGTACTATGTACAGCTACTATTTAAATATGTACATTACCTAGTGACCTATCATAATATAGTGTATATAAGTTATCATTTGACACTAGTAAAATGATATACATAATTAATAATATAGTGTATATAACTTATCATTTGACGCTAGTAAAATGTCCACTCTAAGTATCTTCTTAATTTGAAATTATTTTGATATATAAACCAGTAATTATTATTAATGTAATTCAAAATGATTCAACCATTGTAAGATACATTGTACAGTGCAGATATATTGTACAGTGCAGATACAATTGTACTTGGACACGTTTGTCATTTTGGGAAATGATGCTTTTGATATAATTTCATCCCGTTTGATACAATTTTTAAATACAATTGTATTTGGGAAAGGACACTTTTGACGAGAACACTTATAATGACTTCTCTAATCTATAAATAGTTAAAGCACCGTCTGTTTTGATGTACACAACTTGATATATGTTGTACATGTTGATATTTTTACATATTTAAAGTAGTGTCTATTTTGATGTACATAAGTAGATATCTGTTGTACATATTCTTATTTTTACATAGTAAAAATAGTGTCTGTTTTGATGTACATAACTTGATATCTGTTGTACATGTTGATATTTTTACATATTTAAAGTAGTGTCTATTTTGATATACATAAGTAGATATCTGTTGTACATATTGATATTTTTACATAGTAAAAATAATGTCTGTTTTGATGTACATAAGTTGATATATGTTGCACATGTTCACAATTTATGCATAGTTATAACAGTAGATGTTTTGATGTACGTAACATTATATCTGTTGCACACATGTTCAATGTTGTACATGTATAGTGAAGATGCAGTATACAATGTACATGGACAACTTTGTTATTATGGGAAATGATGCTTTTAACGCGTGGAACATTTAATGACATACCTTCCCCAAAAAGTACCTTCCCCAGTACAAATTAATTACAGTATAACGCGTGGAGCATTTCAAATTAATGACAGTTTTCATATTCACAGTATAAAAACACATCAACAAACACGCAAACACCTATGCGTTGAAAAGTATTTATTATTTAATTTAATGAGAAATAAAGATGTTCATGGAGTTATTTCATCACGCACTATTCAAAAAAAATCTTTAGTTGATTTGTCTTTAGTACCTCAGATGAATTGGTGCAAGTTCAAGTTTTGTGTTGATCTGTTATCAACACAGGGGTATGTGATACTGTTATAGTCCCTTGAATGGTACAAAGCCGTGAGGGTATAACGTGTTGAATATACCCGGGTTGAGTTCCCTGGGTGGAGATTTAATAGTCTCCTGAGAAGAAGCAAGGATAAAATATGCCTGAATCACAAACGGAAAGTTTGTGACCATTGAGGTGGGGAGGAAAGCGAAAACTCCAATTTAAGACGTTCTCTTTGTAGCCTGTTTCCAAATGGGAATGCAAGCGAGATTATCCATTTTTCGACTTGATTTCTACTAGAAACTCTCCCTTCGTCCTTCACAGGGAATGCTTGTCTCCACATATAATACTGGCATTTCTCGTCGGCACTCTTTGACGTTGCACTATCTGCGTGTACATAAAGCTGTTTCAGCTTGTTTAGCAATAGAAGTAGCTCGGGATGAAGCGTGGACAATTCTTTCTTCACTGAATTCACCTTGTCTTCCTCGGAGTAATATGTATAACTTGTTGAGATATGTAAATCTAATATGGAGATATGTACATGTAATATTTACAGATATACATTACGTACTAGAAATATGTACACAAGGAATTATTAACGCAATTCAACAGAAAATTTGATTCAATCACTGTATGTACAGCAAAGTTACAAATGTATTAATTTCGTAAAGATGGGTTATGTACAACTAATATAAAAATATATACACTAGTAAAATGATATACATAATTAATAATATAGTGAATATAACTTATCATTTGAAGCTAGTAAAATGTCCACTCTAAGTATCTTACATTGATTATATATAGATGATATGTAAATATATAAATTTGTAATGTCAAATTTGGTATATAAATCAGGAATTATTATTAATGATTCAACCATTGTAAGGATGCTTTCTTCCATATATACCTTCCCCATATATACCTTCTTTTTCTCATTTACAGTATAAGTTACTTTGTACTGAACATAAGGAATGCATATAAGTTGATAAATGGGTGTACATAAGTTACTTTCTGAATAAACGGGAGTTCTTACCACAACCATAAGTACCTACCCCAGTTATACCCTCCCCACCTAGACTTTATGATGTCTTTAGATGAAATATGAATATATACATTACGTAGTGGAATATATACATTACGTAGTGGAATATACTGTATGTCTTTTGATGTAAATTGGAATATAAATTTTAATTTTACAATACATAGTTAAAATAGTGTTTGTTTTGGTGTACATAAGTAGATATCTGTTGTACATATTGATATTTTTACATAGTTAAAATAGTGTCTGTTTTAATGTACATAAGTTGATATCTGTTGCACATGTTCGTAATTTATGCATAGTTATAACAGTGTATGTTTTGATGTACATAACATAATATCTGTTGCACATATGTTCAAAGTTTATACTCCGTACATAGTTAAAACAATGTCTATTCAACCACCGTACAGTGAAGCATTTAATGACATACCTTCCCCAAAAAATTACCTTCCCCAGAAAATACCTTCCCCAGTACAAATTAATGACAGTTTTCACATTGACGATATAAAAACATACAGTGGAGATACAATTGTACTTGGACACGTTTGTCATTTTGGGAAAGGATGCTCTTGACGCGTGTATATACATCAGCATTTATATTTTCTTCCATATATACCTACACCAGTTATACCTTCCCCATGTATACCTTCTTTTTTTTCTAATTAATGACTTTTTGTCATTTACAGTATAAATTGACGAAAGCACACCCACACTCACAACCACAATACATTCCTCTTTGCATTATTTAATTAGAAATAATTTATAATTATTCATCAAGTGCCATGCAAATAAATTCTTTAGCTGATTTGTCTTTAGTACCTTAGATGAATTAGTGCAAGTTAATGAACACATAATTTGCACCAATTCATCGGAGGTACTAAGGAAAAATTTGCTAAAGATTTTATTTGAAATGGAGTTGGGGTATTAAATACTCACAAAGGGAGTTTAGTCTTCTATGTTTTTATGTTTTACTGTACATAATAGGTATAGCTGATGGGAGGGATTTGTCGTGGAATCCCAACCGTCAATAATATAACCAGCTATTCCTACGGTAGATAGGGCAAGTCGGGTCGAATCCACGGGGACGGTAATGTATAGCCTAGACTAGGTCGGCCCAAATACTAGACTAAGTCAACGAGCTAAGCTAAACTAGAGAATGATAGAAGGGGAGAAAACTAAGGCTAAGACTAAGGTAACGGAGAAACAAACAAAGGAAACGGGCTAGAGTTAGGTCGGGGTCAAAGGGGTAACGGAATGGTCAAGGGAGAACTAGAGTGAAGGAGGTAGTAGGGTGATCTAGGTTGGTCCGGGCTCTCGCAACTTAGACCCACCTAGAGGTTCCACCTAGAACCCATCTCGGCGACACACATGACAAACGGGGTTCTAGCGCGCTATGGTGGCCTAGGTCGCATCCGGGCTCTCGCTACTTAGACCGACCTAGGGGTCGTCCTTACCGGGCTCTCGCAACTTAGTGAGGGAACCGAACCCACAACAAACTAACACCCACAAAAGAAAGGCAAGAAAGACAAGCATTCTCAACTACTTAGTCATTCAAGCAATTCAACAAACATGTGATGTGCACCAAACCAAGAGGAAACCCAAATCTTCCACCAACATCTCCAACCATCCCCTAATCATTCAATTAACACCCTAATCGCCTTACTAACCCTAGCAAGACACTACTCTAACATAATCAAACTACAACTCACACAAACAAGAGGAATTATCACAAACATCAAAACAAACATAAACAAACTAGTGAAAATGATGAACTAAGAGCAAAAGATGTAAACTTGATGAATAATAAAGGATTAAGAGTAAAAGGAAGAAAGGATTATACCAAACTAGAAGGGAAATGGAAAAGGAGAACACTTGTATAGAAGAAAACCCAAATTCATCCACCAAGGTTGTCAAGCTTGGATGGATTCTTCAAGAGATCCTTAATACAAGAGTAAACTATGATTAACTACTAATTACCGACTAATCTACACTAATCTAATCTAACCTAACCTAAAGTAGTCTAGGGTTTAAGGATATAACATAAGATGGTGTCTTAATACAAGAGGGGGGTATATATAGGGTTTAAGAATGAAAGGAGAAGAAAAGAAAGCAAGGCGTGCAGCAGCAGGCCCGTCCCGGCTGAGACGGGGTGGTCCCGGTCGGGACGAGGTCGGTCCCGGTCGGGACGCCACCTTCCCGATCGAGATGGGCTCACAGTAGCCGCGCTTCATGCTCACTTCATCCCGAACGGGATGAGGCCATCCCGAACGGGATGGGTCTTTGTAGGCCTCCCTTAAGAGCTCTTTCGTCCCTCCTTGCTTCTCATGGGCTTCCCGTCGATTCTCGGGACTCGGGATCGGGTCTCGGAGGCTCGGGATTGGGTCCTGAGGTCTCGGGGTCGATTCCAAGGCATCGAGTCATCGTTCCTCTACTCCGTTGGCTCCAAAATGTGTATGTATAGAGTCGGAATCGCTCCAACTCTTCCAAATCGGTCTCGGGAACCTGAAACGAACTAAAGGACGCATAAGAAGCCCATAAATCGCTCCCAAGGATTCCACAAGGAAAATGGGACCAAAACACAGTAAAATAGACACTACAAACTACACTTATCAACTCCCCCACACTTAACCCTTACTCGCCCTCGAGTAAGCACATACTACTACTAAACTAACCGAGTGGGTATTAGCGCACCCTACGCCCCTTCAACTCACGCGAGTGCACTTAGACGACAAGTGCACTCCGCAAGGCAAGTCGGGTCTTGCGACAAAACTGTGGATGCAACCGGACACAAAACACATAAACAAACAAACACACAAACAAACACATAATCGGTTGCACCCAAAACAAAAGAAATACCGCTTCCCTCAAAAAGCGGTGAATGAAACACCTGTTTAGGACCCGAGGTAAGTGAGAACGTTCCCAAGCTAGCAATACAAACCAAGGTGGACTAAACCCTAATAGTATGACGATAAAGCAACAAAAACGTTGGTAACTTACCTAGGTCCTCCTAACTTTCTAAAAACGTACTACGGGACGATCGTCGGAGTGGAAAAGTGAAGAACCACGGTGTTAGTCGACACTGTAGGTAAGTGAGACCCCGCCCCCTTTAGCGTGAGCCAAGAGGGTCGTCCCGTGTCCAAGACCGCCTAACTAGTCCAAGTAAAAAGGTGGAAAACATGCAAAATGAGGGAAGACCGACTAATGCCGCTATCATCCTTCCTCGGGACTCGGTCCTTTGGTAGGCTCTTTACGGCAAAAGTCGGAAAAAGGCTTATTTTTGTGGGGATTTCTTTTTTTTTTGTGAGACGGGTTTTCTTTTGGCATTTTCTTTCTTTTCGACATTTTGATTTGTTTGTTGCCATGCCATTTCTTTTTCTTCTTTTCTATTTTCTTTTTGGCTTTTGTGCCTTTTCTTTTTCTTCATTCTTTTCTTTCTTTCATTTTTTCTTTCTTTTCTTTTCTTTGCCCTTTTTGGCATTTTCATAACAAGAAAGATAGAAGTCAACAATTTGCAATTTATTGTGTGGAAATGTGTAGGAGGTAGGTGAATGAGTAAGTCGGGACGGCGCCTTCCCTTCAAACCCACAAAAAGGGGAAAACTTGGACTAATCAAACGATCCTAAACACGGTCACCTAAGGGACGAGACTCGGTAACCAAGGCCTTTTCACACCGTGGGTGGTCATAGTGGTCAAAAGTGCAAATCCCGTAGTAAATCCCTAGTAAGCTAGGTGGACTCAAGGTAAAGGACCAACGAAATCATTGATTTAGGGTCATTCTACTAGGCTAAAGTCCAAGACTTGATTTACACTACTAGGAAGGGAAAGTACGCACTCGCACACTAGCCTATAAACCGGGTTTTCGAAAACGGTTTACACACAACACAACACAACACAAAATTAAAGACATGACGAAAACGAGAGGAAAAGAAACAAGGGCAACAAAAACAAAACATAACAAAACAAACATATAACAAACACCACCCCGATAATTCATACAAGTCACCATATCCACCACAAGAATGTACAAGCTCCACCCGAGCACACCTCAACACAACCTTCTCCAAACTCCGCAAGAGACAAAGAAGGAAAAGGGATAGAAGATGTTACCGGACATCATGAAAGCTCTCCAAAATTAGCGATGATTCAAGCAACCTATAAGGAAAAGAGGGCAAACACACAACAAAACAAACAACACGACACAAAGACACAAAGGGAAGACACACAAAAGAAAAATCTTTTTGATTTTTGTGAAATTTTTTCAAATTTTTAGGGATTTTTAAGATTTTTTCGGAAAAACTAAGAAAATAGACTAAACTATACTAGAATATCGCTCCCCCACATTTAAATCGAGCCATGTCCTCATGCTCAATCGTATGGTGCGGAGAGACAAAAGAAAAAGAAAAGAAACTACGAAAATAAAGCTAAAAAACAAAAATAAAGTGAAGAAAAGGGTAGAAGGTGTCCGGCCGGGGTGTAGTCAAGTCACCATGGGCCGAGACGAGAAAAAGATATGGAAGGGGGAAGAAATAAAAGAAGGAAATAAAAGGAAATGGGAGGGGAGGGCTAGGTGTAATCAAGTCACCTAGCCCGGATTCCGCCTAAATCCGACTAAATCCTCAAAAAGAAAGAGTGAAAAACTTGTAAAATTTGGATTTTTGAATGACTCTCGATGTAGTCACGTCATCGAGAGTCGGGAGCAACCACTACTAAGGCCTTGAAGGCCACTAAGATACCATGACTCAAGGGGAAGGGAATAAACAAAGGAAAACAAGCAATAAAAGACGGAAAAGTAAGGATAGTTACCCAAACCAATGGCTAGTAACTCACTCGCTCCATCGTCTCAAAGATCATTATAGGCACAAAGCTTGTCTTCATCATTGCTATCCCGCTTCAAGCTCGATAATACCGCATGGTAGAGGTGGTAAAGGTGTGAGGGGGGGGGGGGTGGGATTTGATGTGGATCTCGGTGTAAAGTGAGGTGTACGGGTGATATGATAGGAGTAAGGAGGAGTAGGGAGGTTGGGAGGGGGTATAATGGATGGGTGGAGTCAAAGGGGACCATCCCGGTCGGGATGAATGGTCCCGATCGGTTTGATAAACCCTTCCCGATCGGGAAGCTCTTGTCCCGGTCGGGAATACACTCCAGTGAGTACGAATTTTTGCACCTTCATCTCGATCGGGATGGCTCCTTCCCGGTCGGGATTCCTCATCCTTCCCGGTCGGGAAGCCCTCTTCCCGATCGGGATGAGTCTTCTTTGCTTCCCCAAGCCCAAAAGCTTATCATAAGCTTCAAAAACCGACTTCCTCGCTCGCAAACCAAACTCCATCATCAACCATTCCTTTCTAGGAATCACCTTCACTTCACCTATCACAATAAACTCAAAGTACACATCAAATTCGCTCCCTCACATCGCTCATCAAAATACCAAAACAATTACAAGAATCCCACAAAAACAAAAGAGTCCAAGAAACAAAAACTACACAAATACAAACACAAGTACTTTAAAGAATAGGAGAGGGGAATATACAACATGACGGTTCTTTAGGAACTCCGTCAAACCGAGGATGGTGGACTCCATTCTTCAACCATAGACCTCAAGGGCATGGAGGAGCAAGTCGAACGCGCTACCGACATCATAGTGAAGGCCCAAGAAGCGCTCGAGCTTAACCGACCTCCACGACCTCCAAGGAGGAGGCAAGAAGTAAGAATCCCAAGACCCGACATCATCTTCAAAGTAGTCTCCGGGGTCTCTCCATCCTACGAGCTTCACCGATCTCTTCCTCCCTAAGCATCGCCTCCAATCACAAGCAAGCTTCATCTCCAAGAAGCGAGGCACAAAAAATGGTTTTGGCCTCATCTCCTCAATGCACACCCCCACACTTTCCTCAAGTTGTGGTTCCCCATCTTCATCACTTGGCCCCACATCATCTTGGAGAAGAGGATCGAAACATCTACCGGTGGTTTCAATCTCTTCCAAGTCATCTCTCGGTGTACTAGCAAGGGGCTCTTGATGCTTGTCCAAACTATCGCACAAGGGCAACTCGAGGCTAACAATTTCACCCAACATCCTCACAAACTCTACCAACCCATCCAACTCACTATCCTCCTCCAATTCCTCACCAGTGTTGTCTTCACCAAGGGTCATCTCCTCATTCGTCTCTTTTTGGGTAGACGATTGAGGTTCTTTAAAGCAAATTTATCCTCCAAAGGGAACTACATCGGCGGCTTCGTAATTAGGTTGCTCCTCTCTCTCAAGTGGGCATCCTCCATCTAAATATGATGCTCGGGATAAAGACATTACGGTTTGAACCGATAATGCATTTAATCGAGCATCCCTCGCCTCGTTTCCCCTTCGAATTTGGGCCATTAATTCCTCTTGTTCTTTTCGCAATTGAATGGCCGTTTCTTGGATGCTCTTTTGTATTTGAAGCATCGATTGATGAAACTCCAAGCTAGGCATTTGGTGGTCATTGGGGCCTTGTAAAGTTCCTTGATAATCTTGATAATGCCCAAGGGGTGGGGCATCATATTGTTGGTAGCACGGTTGGGATGATTGGTAGTATTGTGGGTCATGGGGTTCATATTGTGGTTGGGGTGGAGGGTAATATGGTGGGTTTTGGGGGTATTGGCTTCCATAAGGTGAATCTTGATTGTACATGGTGGGTTCACAATCATAGCTTGAGTAATAGCCACCATGATCGTAGGAGTGATAGTCATTCACTTGTTGGTAGCCGTTTTCATAATCTTGAAGATCATACCCGTCTTGATTACCCCAAGAAGCTTGATAATGGTAGGGGGACGTCATGTCATACCCTTGGTTCATGGAAGAAGAGGAGTAGCTCATATTGGCTCCCGAGTGTGTGGAGTTTAGATCAAACCCCATGCTTGCTCGAAAATCGTAGTCCATACCCGGTTGGAAACCACTCATTCTAGCAACCGTCCGTTTAAGCGGCTTTGAGTTGCAAGAAGAAGATAATCACCACCTCTAAGCACAAACTGTAGACTAAGAACAAACGTGAGAAGTCTAGTGCTTTTTGGGCACTAGACAAGAGAGAAATAAACCACACACACACAAGAAGCAAGGTAACAAAAAGGAAAACACAAACACAAAGACTAAGTCAAGCAAATAGGAAAACGAAGTCCAAACTAGCACCGTCCCCGGCAACGGCGCCAAATTGATGGGAGGGAATTGTCGTGGAATTCCAACCGTCAATAATATAACCAGCTATTCCTACGGTAGATAGGGCAAGTCGGGTCGAATCCACGGGGACGGTAATGTATAGCCTAGACTAGGTTGGCCCAAATACTAGACTAAGTCAACGAGCTAAGCTAAACTAGAGAATGATAGAAGGGGAGAAAACTAAGGCTAAGACTAAGATAACGGAGAAACAAACAAAGGAAACGGGCTAGAGTTAGGTCGGGGTCAAAGGGGTAACGGAATGGTCAAGGGAGAACTAGAGTGAAGGAGGTAGTAGGGTGATCTAGGTTGGTCCGGACTCTCGCAACTTAGACCCACCTAGAGGTTCCACCTAGAACCCATCTCGGCGACACACATGACAAACGGGGTTCTAGCGCGCTATGGTGGCCTAGGTCGCATCCGGGCTCTCGCTACTTAGACCGACCTAGGGGTCGTCCTCACCGGGCTCTCGCAACTTAGTGAGGGAACCGAACCCACAACAAACTAACACCCACAAAAGAAAGGCAAGAAAGACAAGCATTCTCAACTACTTAGTCATTCAAGCAATTCAACAAACATGTGATGTGCACCAAACCAAGAGGAAACCCAAATCTTCCACCAACATCTCCAACCATCCCCTAATCATTCAATTAACACCCTAATCGCCTTACTAACCCTAGCAAGACACTACTCTAACATAATCAAACTACAACTCACACAAACAAGAGGAATTATCACAAACATCAAAACAAACATAAACAAACTAGTGAAAATGATGAACTAAGAGCAAAAGATGTAAACTTGATGAATAATAAAGGATTAAGAGTAAAAGGAAGAAAGGATTATACCAAACTAGAAGGGAAATGGAAAAGGAGAACACTTGTATAGAAGAAAACCCAAATTCATCCACCAAGGTTGTCAAGCTTGGATGGATTCTTCAAGAGATCCTTAATACAAGAGTAAACTATGATTAACTACTAATTACCGACTAATCTACACTAATCTAATCTAACCTAACCTAAAGTAGTCTAGGGTTTAAGGATATAACATAAGATGGTGTCTTAATACAAGAGGGGGGGGGGGGTATATATAGGGTTTAAGAATGAAAGGAGAAGAAAAGAAAGCAAGGCGTCCAGCAGCAGGCCCGTCCCGGCCGAGACGGGGTGGTCCCGGTCGGGACGAGGTCGGTCCCGGTCGGGACGCCACCTTCCCAATCGAGATGGGCTCACAGTAGCCGCGCTTCATGCTCACTTCATCCCGAACGGGATGGGTCTTTGTAGGCCTCCCTTAAGAGCTCTTTGGTCCCTCCTTGCTTCTCATGGGCTTCCCGTCAATTCTCGGGACTTGGGATCGGGTCTCGGAGGCTCGGGATTGGGTCCTGAGGTCTCGGGGTCGATTCCAAGGCATCGAGTCATCGTTCCTCTACTCGTTGGCTCCAAAATGTGTATGTATAGAGTCGGAATCGCTCCAACTCTTCCAAATCGGTCTCGGGAACCTGAAACGAACTAAAGGACGCATAAGAAGCCCATAAATCGCTCCCAAGGAGCGATTCCACAAGGAAAATGGGACCAAAACACAGTAAAATAGACACTACAAACTACACTTATCAATAGCACTGTCTAAGTATAGAGTAAGAGTATTATTTTAACCATAAATAACTATTTTTAATATTCTAAAGTAATACTGACTGCAAAGTAATCATGAGTTTTTCATACTTTTCATTTCAAAGTATTGATTATGGTATACTCTATTAAGTTGTAGTACATATTGAATCAAAGTAGTGTTACATAACTTACGATTTGTTGTATATAAGTTGTACTGCACATATTCAAAAGTATAGCACTGTCGATTCTATATTTAAACTACTATTAATGGTGTGTTTTAAAATTGTTTTAATGTTAATGTAATTTATGTATATTAAAACTGTAAATATACTATGTACATAAAGTTATACTGTGTTGTACATAAAGTTATACTGTGTTTTGGTGTACATAAGTAAATGTGCGTTGTACATGATACATGTTTGAAAGCAGTGTTTCTTTTAAAGGATATATGTACATATAAAATGCTACTGTATACTTGAAGTACATATAGAGTATACCCACTCCGAAGTACAGTAATGATGACTGCAAAGTAATAATGAATTTTTCATCCTCGAGTACCACAGCCGACTTGTCATTTCAGAGTAAAGATGATTTTTGCATCTACTGACGTCAGTTGCATATACAACGCTATTCAATTTTTATTGCATTTGATTGTTTATATTAAGGCAGTATATATTATTAAATCAGAGACTTTTTTTTATTGTACATAACATACGACATACTCCGTAATTTATACTGCACATAACTTTTTTGTATTACTTGATTATATTGATTATATTTACTTGATTATATTTTGAGACATATAGACATTTTTTTTATTGCACATAATTTATACGGCACATAATTCATATATATATATATATATATATATATATATATATATATATATATATATATATAACTGTCTCTTTAGGGTTATTAATATTATGTGTATCAAATCTTTAGATAATGACAAGCTTTGAACTACAATTCAGCCGAATACGTAACAAGTTCAAGGTGTAGCAAGGCAAGAAAACTAAGTACAATACATCATTAATGCAAAGTTGAGTACAAATCAGATTTGTCCCCTTAGGCGTGCTTCTCTTTAATTGTAATTGTCCTCACGTGTTACTTGGACTCCAAGGGTGAGAAAGACTCTCATGTGACCCTCAAAGGAGGAAATGTGCTTTTGTTGCTGCATTTATGGGCCAAGGAATTGTGCCTAATCGGACAATGTCTTTTCTCCTTGAATTTGCACACCTCAAACTTGCAACCTGTTTTGCTCCCAATTCACTTAACTTTTAACAAAGTTGTCTTATTTATAGATAATCAGTAGTAGATTAAAAGTCCAAAAATAAAATGAATTTGTATTACTTGATTAATTTCTTTATGTACAACATATAATACCCTATGTACACTGAAAATTACTTTATGTACACTTCAAATTCTAATATCCTATGATGGTTAAAGCAGTGTCCGTTTTGATGCACATAAGTTAATATTTGTTGTACATGGTGAAATTTGTACATGGATAACTAGTTGAGATATGTACATCTCATATGGAATTATGTAAAATTGATAATCACCATTTCCATTCTTTACCACATCTACTCCTCTCTCTATGAACCTTAACAGATTGGGGGTATTGATCATATCGACTAATGTTTTAATGAATAGAGCATACTAATCATATCGACTGAACTGGAAGTTATTCACCAAAAATTGCATGCATACTCAGTACAGATCAGTACTACCAAGAACACATACGTCAAATCCGTAGTTAACATTCATACTATAATCAATTCATTCCAAAATGTAAGTGATCAATAATTGCAGTACAATACATCCAAAGTAGGATTAGAATTACAATCCGAGTTAAAAGTAACTGCATATGCACAAAAATTCATATGCTTGCAAAATAACATCCATATCCTAGGGTTCCTCGATCACTTACCTAGATCATATTTTCAAGGGTAGAAGTTTGGGTAAATCTGCCACAAGACCTCCAGGCAGATCTCACAGTGGCAGATTTTCGTCATGTCCGCCAAATATCCACCCTCTCCTCTCAACGTCAGGGGAACCATCCTGTAGTCCGTGTCCCTGGACAGATATTGGTCATCCATCCAAGAGGCAACCCAACGGCGAGGTCCGTCATATGGATGAATCTGCATCCCCATTTCAGGTTTGCCTTTTCCGAAGTCTTCAAAGGCCCGTTGCAGCTTATACGCGTGGAGGTAATTCTGATAACCGCTCTTGAAACAAATGACTGCAGCTCTGGTGAAGATCGGGCCATTTGGACTGAAAATCCACTTTAGCATAATCTTCTCCACCGGATAACCCAAGGCAGTTAACTTGTTCCTTGAACCAGTTAGTGATCTACTAGTATGTAAATATGTACAGTATATACTAATCTATGCACAACAAAACTACCAGTTATTTAATACAGTATGTAAATAGTGAATATACAGTATGTATTAATCTATCCCAACAATTTATGTAACATTAAAACAGTATAGATTTATCTATTAGTTATGTACAAAAACACAATTTATCTAATAAAAGCTTTGTATATGATTTCTTATTCAATGCAAGTAAGTATTTATTACACAAAATTAACCTGTTCCTTAGACCAGTTAGTGATCTACTGGTAACCTTGTTATCAACCACCTCAAATGGTAAATTTGCAATAATGCATTTAGGAGGGTACATCAGTTCTACATACATTTTTTGGGGTTTTTTTTTTTTTTTTTTTTTTTTTTTTTTTTTAAATTTTCAAAGTTTAACTACTCTCAATCTTAACTTGAGGAGTATATATATAACTGATTGAAAGTCCACTCAACGCCCTTTGTAATTATTACTTATGCAATTTTGAGATATTTATTTATTGCATGATAGACACGTTTTAATTCACCCATGAAATACCTCATTTACCAAAGTTAATAATTGTGTCTAATAGAATCCAGAATTTGAATGGTTAAACCTAAATTTATCTGTGTACAGACTATTCACCTTTACTTCAATTTTAATTTATGTACTACATTTAACGCATTTTATACATTGGTAAATCACTGCCTTATACATTAATCAGTTTCTTTGTACATAATCTGTCTTATGTATTTTATACGGAGTACATTTTATACATTGGTCAATTCTTTGCCCTATACATTTTATACACATTTCACTCTCTTATACATTGAAATTTATGTACTACGAACCTTCTATTTTGGTGCACATAATCTGTCTCAGAACATTAAAAAATTAAAAACTTGTGCTATAAAATCCCACATTCTCAACAAATTCTCAATTTGTCTCTCTGTTTCTCTCTTTCCCTCTCTTTTTTGTGTTTCTCTCTCTGTATCCCTTTTTCTCTCTTCCTTTCTCAACAAAAGATGAATATTACATGTGATGGAAAGATATACGATATTAGGCAACAACATAAACTGTGGTTTGCTTCTCAAAAGAAGGAGAAGTTGCCTTTTATATTTACCGATTCTCATGGACCTATTTCAAGTTCAAATGTTGAATCACTTGAAAAAGTTTTTGGAAATGAAAATATAATGGAAATACACTACTACAAATCCCTCATTTTTGTGATGCTTTATCATTGACGCTTTGCAAGAGCGTCATCCTCAAAATCTTCCCTCTTTTTTTTATTGTGACATCTTTTAATGTCACATGCTAAGTTTGCTATAATTAACCAAAAAAAAACTGCTAAATGAAATTTTGAAAATTTTTAGCGGAACAATTGAAAAACTTAAAAAATTTTGGACTCCCGCACAAATGAAACAAAGACTCCCTCACAACTAACACACTGTTAATTAAAACCTAATCAACCCACTAAAATCTTATTCATCAACCACTGCACGCGTTATTCTCTATCGCCTCCTAAATAATCCCCAATTGAAAAGAAATTGGAACCCCGGCCCAGGTATTAAATCCCCAATTGCTGTGGTTGATGAATAAGATTTTAGTCAGCACTGACTGTACGATCCGACGACGTCCGATTGAAGAAGACGGTAAGATCCGACGCCAATTTGTGCGGGAGTCAATTTGAAGACGAGAACCCTAAAATTGAAGAAGACGGTACAGTTCCGACGTCAATCTGCAGATGTTGATTACAACAACTCGCTCGTCAGACTTTGCGATTGCTACTAATCCGACGTCAATCAGGTATTAAATCGCCTAATTCTACGACAGAATTTCCGATTCTACTTCCAATTGATTACAATTCGCTCGTCAATCAGGTGTTATTTCGATCTATTGCATAAGTTTTTCAATTTTAAGTATCCATGATTGTAATTTCTGATAATTTTCGCTAAAAGCAATTCAATACCATTATCATGCTACTGATAATTTTTGTTAATCTGCGATTTTCTTAGTAATTGAATTTGATATCATTATATTTCACTTGCTCGCTGCAATTGGATGTTTTATTTTGTTTATTCTCGTTTTAATCTGTTTTGGTATTTGCTGCGCTATATCGTTTTGGTATTTGGTTATACCATTTTAGTCTGTTTTTTTTCTTTGTGATTTTCGTTACTGTTATTACCCGATTTTCGATTTTCGATTTCCGTTTTATTTTTTAAATTTTTCTATTTCGTCCATTGTTTATTATTTCTAATTGCTGTTTTCTGTATTTCTCCGTATATGTCTGCATTTTTGGCCTATTATTAATTCCGTTTATGTTGTATTTTGTTCTAATGATGAGTCTGATCATGAGTTCTGTCTGCATTTTTTTCGTTTATGTCTGTATTTCTCATTTATGTTGTATCTTGCTCTAATTGCTTTGTTTCATTTTTAATGCTATCGAATTGGGTTAGTTAATTTGTTTGTGACGAATTTCCGTTTAATTGAACCTTATGTTACTAATTATTTGCTACAGTTGAGTTTTTGGACTGATTTAGGACTTTTGTTACTAATTTTGTATGAATTTGTTAGAACCTGAAAAACAAATTGAAACAAAGTTAGGGTTTACGATAAATTTGATAGGGTTTTTGTTACTAGAGTAATTTTGAAAGGCATGAAGTATGATTGATAGCACTATAATTTTTGTTACTATAAGACGAAATAATTTTTGTTACGGTAAATTTTATTGGCATGAAGAAACCATAATATTCTTGGTTTGCAGAGCAGATTACCGTCAGGACGAAACCGTTAGGTATGCCTAAGAGCTTAGTTACTCAGTACAATTTTAAAGCAAAACATACCTGAAGAAGCCTTCTCATGACATCGAGCACAGTAGTTTTTCGAATAACATTAGCCTGGATCAGAATATGAGACCTGATGAGTCAACAACTGAATTAACTAAATATAAGATTGACTAGTTTCAAAATTATATAAGGACTTGTTAGGTAACGTTAGGTAAATAAGTAGGCACTTATTTCAAAATTAGTTTCAAAATTATATAACGTTAGGTAAATAAGTAGGCACTGCCCTGTGTCCCTTGTCCAACTCGTTTGCATTTGCATCTATTGGCTTTTGCGCCTCTTCATGTCTCTTCATGAACATAATGAGGGATAGGACACCGAGTTTCATTGACGGTGGTGCAAAGGACTGCGCCTATAAGAAACCAAAAACAGATAAGCAAGAGTATAATGTGCAGTTCATGGATTCATCTTTTGAACAATATTTGTATTGCTATAGTTACTCTGCTTAAAATTAAGTTTACATGGGCTGTCTAAGCTCATTGGTCATTTATGGTACTGGTATTAGAATATCTATTAAAAATCCTGACGTGTTTTCTTGTCATATCTGCAGGGAGGTGACAGAAAGGATGTTTTCTTCTACCAAGCTGATGATCAGCATTACATACCGCGAGCACTGCTCATAGATTTGGAGCCTAGAGTAATTAATACTCCCTCCGATTTTTTATTATCTTCCCCTTTGGTTTTGGGGAAGAAAATAAGGGTGTAGGAATGTGTGGTTCAAAATAAAAGAAGGAAGAGAGACAAATGTGAGGGTGATTCTAGACCACATGTTGATGGCCCAAAATAGAAATAGGGAACAAAGGGTGTTTCAGCCCAATAAGGAAATAGGGAAGATAATAAAAAATCGGAGGGAGTACTATACAAAACAGTGAATACCGAAACCTCTACAATCACGAGAACATTTTTTTATCCGATCATGGTGGAGGTGCTGGAAACAATTGGGCTAGTAGATATCATCAGGTCCTTTTTTTTATTCTTTGGCTTCATTAGCATCTGATCATCCACCACCAGCTACTCATATCTTGGCATACAGAATTCTTGGCATTTTAATGTTTCTTTGTTTCAGCTAATTTCAAATGAACTAATTCATAGGTACCGACTTTTATGTTGTGTGTCTACACATGTTTTGGACTCCCTCAATCGTCCCTTGCTTCAACACTTGGCTTAGAGTATTATGGGAAAGGAGTTTTGACATTCAGTGATTAGTCCCTTCTTTTTAAATCTTTCACCTCCATGGTATACTGGAATGTGCTTATTTAGCAATGGTCACTAATATAATTGAGCCTTTAATTTGACGGCTTGGGTCATGTAAAAGTAGCTTCTATTGTATTTGTTGCATTTTTAAGACAAAATTGTCCCAAAATGTAAGTTCTTGACTTCTGCTGATTTTGGTTATGTATGAATGTGTTGTTCATTGGCTTTATTCACCAAGTCAGACATCTCTTTCAAGATGTTTCCCTGCATTTTTGTTTATTTAATTCAGTGTATCTCCAGATTCCTTTTTTCTACTTTACCATTTTATTAGTCTCTTCCACTTTGTAGTTGTACTAGTGCTAACATTTCCTAGCTTCAAATAACACTAAATGCATTTATTGGAGGCATGGTAGATTGGGTTTTCCGTGAGAGGGTTTCTTGTCATGCATTGTTGACTGTTGTTTGTTGTATTACTCTTTGAGTTTCTACTCTGTTAGTCTTTTGTTAAAATTATATACAGCTGGTCTTGTGTATATAGGGAAAGGAGGTTGAGGAGGATATTATGGATATGATTGATACAGAAGCTGATGGAAGTGACAGTCTGGAAGGTTTTGTTCTGTGCCATTCAATTGCTGGAGGAACAGGATCCGGTCAGTTCTGAAACCATTACGTTTTTTACTCGATCTTGACATAGAGGTGTAAGGGTTTAGCAAGTTCATTGATTACCTATGCAGCTTGAGTTTTAGAGTGAATATTTATTTGACACTACTTTATGCTAATGTGATGCATTAAATTATGTTAGACTGTGTAAACAATTGAACTGAATTTCTTACTCTGAGAGGCCATTTTCTTCATCAACGAAATGTCTCTTTCAGTGCTTACCATGCTCACAGTTTTTTTTAAACATTATTTCAGGTATGGGTTCTTATCTTCTGGAAACCCTGAATGATCGCTATAGCAAAAAGCTAATTCAGACTTACAGTGTTTTCCCAAATCAGATGGAAATCAGTGATGTTGTGGTGCAACCATGCATACAACTCTCTTCTTACATTAAAGCGTCTGATATTAAATGCAGACTGTGTTGTTGTTCTGGACAATACTGCACTCAACAGAATAGCTGTTGAACGGCTTCATTTGTCTAATCCTACTTTTGCGGAGACAAACTCACTGGTTTCTACAGTAATGTCAGCCAGCACCACTACATTGCATTATATATCCTGGATACATGAATAATGATTTGGTTGGTCTACTTGCTTCTTTAATTCCAACACCAAGATGCCATTTCCTAATGACGGGATATACACCTTTGACAGTTGAGCGGCAGGTAAATTTGAAGAGTCATGTCCAACTTCAGAATCTACAAACGCACTAAAGTGTTTCCTTTTTAGCTGATTATATAATTTTGAAACTAGTCAATCTTATATTTAGTTGATTCAGTTGTTGACTCATTAGGTCTTATATTCTGATCCAGGCTAATGTTATTCGAAAAACTACTGTGCTCGATGTCATGAGAAGGCTTCTTCAGGTATGTTTTGTTTTAAAATTGTAATGAGTAACTAAGCTCTTAGGCATACCTTACGGTTTCGTCCTGACGGTAATCTGCTCTGCAGACCAAGAATATTATGGTTTCTTCATGCCAATCAAATTTGATAGGGTTTTTGTTACTAGAATAAATGGTGGCTAGTATATATCAGATACTCCTCAATTATCGAAGCCAAGACGACGCACTATGATGTCAAGTAGGCTCAATGATGTGAATTTTGTTGAAAAAGACGAGGTCCGTACTAGTGGTAAGTTAACTAACTATAATTTTTAGTACTCCATTAGTTTATGTAAATCAAATACTCTAGAACGGTGATTTGATTTGTATATTTATGATAGTTGCCTTTTCCCGATGATTTTAGCTTGGTAAAGTCAATCTTGTTGTTAGACGTGCAATAAAACTGTCACATAGAAGACTTCATAAAACATCCTTCTTGTCTCATCTTCGTCTATCGTTGTAATATGATAATAAATAAATTGATAAAGTGGTTGTTATTTATGTTGCATGTATAATCTATTGATAATTGTCTAAAATGCTTGGTTATTTAAATACAAAAAAAAAGGGCAGTTGCGACGGCCAAATCCGTTGCAAAAGGTACATAATCTGTCGCAAACACTCCATGTTGGTACATTGGTAGAAATGCAAACTTAACCGAAGCCATTATTATTGTATAGCTATCTAGTGAGTCGATATAAGTAACAAGCGCATCATTGTTTTGTTATGTAATTATAAGAATGGACAAATATTTGATTTCAGATACGTTTCAATTATGTCACTTATTAATTGTTGTTTGCCTCTTTTCTAGGTTTCAAACACTACAACTAGTGAAGATTCGCCAAAAGGAAGATTGGAGCGCACGCACGCACGCGCGCGCGCGCGCGCACACACACACACACACACATATATGTTCACCAGCATAAATATCATCGATATTTTATCAATCAACAACATTTGTTTTTATTTTTATACTATTTGTTCTTAGAGTTAAGGACTACATTAATGTAGTTTAAATTTCATAAGTAATTTAACGCACATATATAGATATTATGTTTTACTTAAATAATAATTACATTATTGAAAGTTTTGGTTTATTTATCAAATTCCTAAGTTAGTTTGATTTTGTACGTATATATATGTATATATATCGTAAACTAATTAATAATACGGTCGAGTATATATTCGTTAGTAGATTTTTTTTCTATGCATTTGTGACGCTTATTAATGTCATTTTCTTAATGTACCCCTTAAGTGGAATTTTTTTCTACGCTTTTCGTCATCACAAGGTGCTTATATAGAAATTCCAAAGATAATGTTCATGTATAAATTTGACGGTAAATGGTGTCACAAATAATAGCATGACGCTTTAGTTTGTCAATTATTTTGTTGCCAAAAAGCGTCATAAGTAATTTTGACGCTTAAGTGTGTCGATATAAGCGACACAAAAGGGTGTCACAAATTTGTGACGGCAAGAATTTTGACGCTCTTATAGAGCGTCAAAAAATAAAATTGTGATGCTTTTTGTATCAATAATTACCCATAAAAGTGTTGTAAAAATAAGGGATTTCTAGTAGTGATAATTTTCAGAAGGTTCAACTCTACTTTTAGAAAGCAAGAGTTTGCAAAATTGACTCTTGTTTGCAAGAGATGGGCTCAAATACTTTTGGCACATCCTCATTCTCTTCTCTTATAAATGGAGTACAATATGAGTGTGCATGCAAGCATTAACAATGGATTACTTTCTCTTCATAGGAATGGTGTCTTGTTGTTAAAGGAATGCAGATGCTATCTGACTAAAGATCTGCTTTGTAGAGATATGCTACACTATATGCAACTTCGACTTGCATCTCCAGAAGATGTTCATCTTCATGGTTCTTCTCCTGAAGATTTTCGTCGATCATCTACCTTTGCTGAATATCTGTTTGAGCCAACAAATTTTTATCCAGATATATAAGTGTATTTTGTTTTTTCCTTATATATGTAATGTTTGAACTATATGAAAGATGAATCTCAAGTTAATTTGAACTTATGTACACTTGTTATAAAATTATTTACTTATCACGCATTTTTATATGTATTTGTATATAAGGCTATATTTGACGGATTATGAGTGCTTCAGTAAACATAAATCTAATTAGAATAACTTATGATTTCGTTCCAGTAATATGTAAGTAGATGAGTTATGTACAACAATTATAGAAATATGTACACCATGTTCATGGTTATTACTATGACTAATATGTAAAGCTGATGTGTAAGTATGTACATTATGTATTGATCTATATACTATGCAGAAACTACCCATATAAGAATAAATAAGGTTAAGGGTTTCATGACCCGTTTACCAGTGACACAAACACAAACAGGATACAACCCGATCTGTTTGCTGGGTCTAGATGCATGTAAAAGTTTATTACACATATAGTGTATATAATAGATATGATATACATAGTTTATATAAATCAGATACTATATATACATAGTGTATATAATTGTGTTCAACTGAGTAACATATTATATGTGTATATAATTGTGTTCAACTGCCCTATAAATGTAATTAGAACAACTTATGATTTGATTCCAGTAATATGTAACTAGATAAGTTATGTACAACAATTATAGAAATATGTACAACCTTGTTCTTGGTTATTACTATGACTAATATGTACAGTTGATATTTAAATATGTACATTATGTATTGATGACTAATATTGTACTTGTTTCAATATGTACATTATTTTTAATATAACCGTATAAAAGCTTTTTATATATATACAACCGCGCCTTTTTCGATGTACATAAGTTACTATATGTTGCACATGTTGGAATTTGTACATGGTTATAGAAATGTTTGCTTTTATGTACATATGTACATTATGTATTGACAAAACTACCCGTATAAAAGCTTTTTGTATGATTTCTTATTCAATGCATAGATACAGTGTATATAATAGATACGTAGGATATACATAGTTTAAAATACAGTGTATAAAATATTAACGTTAATAATAATAATAATAAAGTAGTACTCAGTATTAGACACATTATTGCTCATATTAGACACGTTAATAATAGACACATATTATGTACTCGGTATTAGTACATAATATTTTGAAATATAGTAATTGCTCATCATATAACATAATATCTGTTGCATAGTTTAAACAGGATCTGTTTTGATGTACATAACATAATATCTGTTGTATTTGTCAATTTTTTACATACTTAAAGTAGTGACTGTTTTGATGTACATAAGTTAACATCTGTTGTACATGTCGATATTTTTACATAGTTAAAACAGTGTCTGAATTGATCTACATAAGTTAACATATATTGTACATATCGATATTTTTACATAGTTAAAACAGTGTCTGAATTGACGTACATAAGTTGATATCTGTTGCACATGTTCACAATTTGTACATTGTCAAAGCACCGTATAATAATAATTAATAATAATAATAAAGTACTCCGTATTAGACACATTATTTTGAAATATAGTAGTACTTAGTATTCCACTACCCTAGGACGTATTTATGACATATTAGGACTTTTTGAAAATGACGTATTATTAAGAGTTTGGAAATAACTATTGAGAATTCCTATAATCACTTCAACAGTCATTTGACAACTACTAGTATTGCATAATTTGAACTATTTCACTTCAACTACTGAGAATTCCTATAATCACTTCAACTATTTCAAAAAGTGCATCACTTCACAACAATTTGAAAAATCAAGTACGGAGTAATTTTTGAAGTACTGTAATTTTATATCGATCATCTTCAACGATTCTTTGGTGAGTGATATGTTCTTGATTCTTTGCATGCCATAACTACTGGTTTTTCGAACGATTTTGTGAAATTTACAGTAAAGTAAAATTGCAATCTTTTATTCTTTGGAGATTAGGTCTTTTATTCGCGTTATTTATAAAGTACATATGCAGTTTTGTGTGTTATATTTTTGATTTTTAGAGTGATTTTGTTGAAAATTAGGGTTAAGTAATTCACGAGACAAGATGAAATCAAATCTGGAGAAGACTGCACCAAAGAGGAAAACTGATAAAAAGGAGAAAGGTACAATTTAAATTATGTACAATTTAAGGTATTTGTGTACAATTTAAATTATGTACAATGAAATTATACTGATTTTGTGTTCTTTATTCGTAGCTGAATGTAAAAGGAGGCGAACTGAAGAAAAGGATACAGACTCTGATAATTATGAAGAAACATCAGACAAACAATTATGTTTGATAACAGACGCAGATAAAGGTATATTCATTAAATAGACTACTATGTTTCAATATTGTTTGAAAAGAACTTTTTTTATTTAGTATAGCTTTAAAAATTTACATACAATTTGTGTTTGAAGTTATGTGCATTGTGTAATGCGTTATGAACATACAATTTACAGGTATTGCTCCTAAAACTACAAAGACTAGGAGGAAGAGAGTTCTACAAGCAACGAACGAACTGCCATCATTGAAGACACGCATGTCCCCTGATGGTTTGGTTAAATTTCTAAATGATTTGTCAGAGAAACAGATTGCGGATATTAAAGAATTAGGGTTTGGGGATTTAATTGATCTGAAAGTAAAAGAAGTCCCGTGCAAGCTTGCTCATTGGCTTGTTACAAATTTCATTCCTGATTCAGCCACATTTAAATATAATACATTTGATGTGACAAATCTTGATGTACATATTGCAACTGGGTTTCCTATGGGACCAAACAAGATTGTCCTTGCATCGTATGATGACCAAGACATGGAATACAGAAAACTTCATAATGAATGTATGAATCAATTTGAAGGGTCAAAGGTTACGGCCCCTGCATTGAATTCCATCCTTAGTAATCAAAAGGATGGAGGTGATCTATTCAAAAGGAACTTTATAGTTTACATCTGTTCTTATTTTATACAAGGTACCAGTTCTGCAACTCCAGGTCTTAGGATATTGAAATTTTTAGTTGACTTGTCATTGGTACCTACATATAATTGGTGCGAATTTTGCCTTAATGCCTTCATTGAGGCTGTTGACTTATGGAAGATGAATACAACAGAGAAGGAGAAGTTTTTTGATGGACCTATAATGGTCTTTGTGTTCATATATTTGCAAAGAATGCGTTACAGAAACAACACATCAGTTCGTTCTTTCCCAACAATGTTGTTCTGGACACAAGAGTCCATTTCAAAGAGAATAATGGACGAAGCAAAAAAATCGGGTACATTTGGTAATGGTCTAGTTATCCCATTAGAGTCCCTTGATTGGTACAAGGGGGAGGAAGTAAAGAAAAGTATGAACAAAGAGGGAAAGGAAGAAGGAGTTTGGTTACAAAGTTTAATGCTGAAATCTGTTGAATTCACAAAAAATTTCAAGGGGTTCAAAGATGCTGTAAATGTTGCAAAGTTTGCCTCCCCTCAATAACAAAATTGGAAATGTTGACCAGTGATTTTGTTGCAAAACTTGTAACAATAACAAAAAATGAAGAATTTGGTAAGAATTTTTCTTCAATTGGTTTTATCCCCATTCATTTGTTATAATATGTTGAATATAGTACTTATGTTTCATCTTTTGCTTCAAAATAGGTGAGGAGGAAGAAAATGAAAAGAATCCCCAAATACTGGATATGATACATAAGATGGCAAAAGATCTTACTTCTTTGAAAAAGACTGATCTTGAAAAGGAGAAGATAGATGAAATGAATACTGTACTACTTCTGAAAAATGTTGATACTACAGAAGACATCAATATTCATGATGATCCTATTTCTAGTCCTGTCAAGAATGACAGTGAAGATGTGTTGAATGTTGATACTGCAGAAGACATCAATATTCATGATGATCTTATTTCTAGTCCTTTCAAGAATGACAGTGAAGATGTGTTGAATGTTGATACTGCAGAAGACATCAATATTCATGATGATCCTATTTCTAGTCCTGTCAAGAATGACAGTGAAGATGTGTTGAATGTTGATACTGCAGAAGACATTAATATTCATGATAATCCTATTTCTAGTCCTGTCAAGATTGACAGTGAAGATGTGTTCAATGCGGAAACTATGCAAAATGTTGATGCTGCAGAAGACATGAACTTAGATACTCCTATTTCTAGTCCTGTCAAGAATGACAGTGAAATTATTTCCGAGGAAAATGAAGATGTGTTCGATGCGGACACTGTGGAAAATGTTGATGCTGCAGAAGACATCTGTACAGATGCTCCTATTTCTACTCCTATCAAGAATGACAGTCAAATTATTTCTGTAGAAGACAAAGATTTTTTGAATGCACATACTGTGGAAAGTGTTGATGTGGATATGGAAACTTCTGTTGATGATGTTGTAAATGTGGATTTGGAATCTCTTACAAATCAAAACAAGGAAATTGATACACTTGAAAAAAAAGAGATTGAAGCACAGCACAAAGGAAAACAAGGAAATGTAGCGGTTTTCAAATCTTCTTTTATTAATAGGAAGATCAGCTGTTTGACCTCTCTCAAAGCTGAGCAGATATATGTGTCAGACTATGTATTTGCACCAGAAAAGTCTTTGCAGTAAGTCTCATTAATCTTTTAAACAAGTTTCATATCAGTTCCTGTTTTGATGTACATAAGTTGATATCTGTTGCACATGTTCGTAATTTGTACATTGTCAAAGCACCGTCTTTTTTGATGTACATAACTAGATATCAAGTTGTGCATGGTTATAGCAGTGCCTGTTTTGATGTACATAAGTTAATATATTTTGTACATAAGATTCGTACCAGGTATAGCAAAACTAGTACACTAAATAATTTAATTTTTCAGGGATATTTTGTTTAAGTTTGGAAACATTGAGCTTTCAAGGGGGGACTTGTCGATGATGGCAACCTGTTATACCCGAATCAATGAGTCAATTTTAATTTTGTGGTGCCTATTGATGAATGATTTGGAAAAGCTATCACTGACATCATCTATCAAACGTGTGTATATGTCTCCTTTTCAAGAATATCAGGTAATGTTATGTATTCCATTCACATATGATTAAAACTGTTTTCACTCATGATTCTCTTCTAAACAATCACTACAATGTTTCAGGTTCCCACAAGTGAAATGGACGTTAATGATGTGCAACTGGTAATCAAAAAGATATTCTTTATAACTCTTATTTATTTATTTATTTAATCATTGTGAGAACTAATAATGTGATTTTTTTCAAGGCACTTTTCTGCTATAGATATTCAGCAGGTTATGTTGTTTAATGTGCAAACTCAATCTCGAAGAAATTTCAGATGATTCATTTTGGGTTTCATGAAGGAATTAACACCAAAGATTATGGTCTTGAAGCTAAAATGATATATGTGAGCATACTCTAGGCATTAACATTACACATTCTATGTTTGTGTTTTTTGTTAATTAAAATTTTAGGCATTTATATATAAGTCTGTGCTCTTTTGTACCTTAAAATTTATGTTATCTGACCTGAATAATTGGTTTATATTTTCAGAATGGTTATTTGAATGAACATTTCAAACATACAATCGAATGAGTGAATGAGTTTGATACCTATGAGTTGATTGAATATATTCCAGATTTCTCTAAAGATTTGGAAAGTAACAATGGCATTCTTTCAATGAGAATCATTGAAACATACAAAGGCAATAAAGACAATTATGCCGAAGAGTTCAAACTAGTAAGTTAAAAATCACAACACATTCATCACTGATACTAATCTATATCTTATTATTTTCCAATATACTAAAGATGTGTAATGATTATGTATATGTGCAGTTCACCATTTCATACAATGATTACGTAAAGATGATGACGGTGTCGTATTGCCACAAAATACTAACTTCAGACAGGAATGAGCTGAAGAATACTGTGTTGAAGGAGGCAAAAAAAAATGTTGAATGTATCTGATAACTTGCTGTTGATAAGTCATAATTTGACATACATAATTTATTATATATTGTTTCGATTACAAAGTCATATTCTGTTCTATGACTTTTATCAGCTTCGAAGTGGAAAATTTAACAACAACAAAATACAGCGATGCTCATATAGTTCAAAATTTCTTGAAAAAAGTAACGAAAAAGAATTTTGCTGGAGAGGGATTAGAGGACAAGCAAAAAGAATACGATGCCATGCTACGATCGTATAATAGGTAATACATTCTACCCTTTCCATTGTTTTTGAAATCATTCATCATAATTAATTAATTTTAAGATTATTACTCCCACGTTGTGTGTTATTTTACAGTGAAAACGTTATACAAACTAAATGGTTGTCTTTAAGCCGCATAGATATGCAAACATTGTTATTTGCAGATGAGAAATTATTCGATATGGTAAGAAAATGTCTAACAAGTTTTAATCTTATAAATTCAAATGCTTCTAAATAATTCTAACAAGTTCCATTTTAATAGGCGATAGATTTGTATGGAATTTATATCACATTAGGAAGGAAGGATGTCGTATTCTTTCCAACAAAAGCAGGGGTAAGTATATCAAATTGGTGTACTTATTTTCGGTATTTAAGGTTACAGTTGTTTATTTGATGCTTATCTTTTGTTTCAGGAATTAGACCCAAAGATCAGTACTTCTCTTGATACTCCGTACTGTACTGTATCATACATGCCTCATGATACAAAATCTATGAGAAAGGTACACCCAATGATTATAGTATTAAAAGTTGACGATAATTAACTATAAAAAAACTATGTTTATGACTGTGAAATATGTAAATTTTCAGATCTTTGTTCCAATTCACACCAAAGACCCGAATCATTGGATTTTACTTGTCTGTGATCTAGAAGATAAAAGGAATTACGTCCTTGATTCATGCAAGACGAAGTTTTACAGAAAAAGGAACAAGCAAGTTGAAAAAGTAATGTATAATGTTTCAAACATTTTACAAAACTACCCTGGCTATGAACAAATTTCCAAAGAAATGGGAAAATTTCAAGTGCAAGCGTTTAGAAATGCAGCGAAGCAAGACAATGAAGTTGATTGTGGTGTCTATGTTATGAAATGGATAAAGGCATTGCATGACAAGAAGAAATGGACAAGTCAATCATACTTTACAAATAACAAAGAATTTAGGCGTGAAACATGCTTGGATCTTTTGAAGTGGGAAAAGAACTATGTGACAAATTTCAGTGTTAAGGAAAAATATGAGATCTTATTTTAATTGTATGTAGAATTAATTATATTACTGTAATAGACGATCTATTAATATGAAAATGGCAATCAATGGATTATTTGTTTATCATTGGATATGTTATGTACGCATCAAAATACAAATATGTACAAGGAACATCTCTAAGATAACCTTGGACGAAATATGTGTTGTAGATAGTAAACTTCACACAAGAAGCATACAAAACGCACGTTGTTTGGTGAGAAGGAGTGTTTACCGGTAAAGTTGATCCCTGCCTTATTTTGTGCATCATAAATCTAGTTTGAAGATCATCAAGGCAACCAATTATGTTGAACTGATCCATATGTATGCTAAAGTTTATGTTATATACATTTAAAATACTTGTATTATGTTGAACTGACAAAGTACATTTAAAGTATTATGTATGCAATATGGTTTAAATAGTCATGTCTTATGTTTTTGTATAATGTTTAAATAAGCTTGATATTTGGCTTCTTTTTTTTTTTTGAAGGATGATATTTGCCTTTATTTTGTACTTCATAAATCTAGTTTAAAGATTATCAAGCCATTCAATTGTGTTCAACTATCGCTATGTACACTACAATCTACGTTAAGTACACTTAAAGTAGTAATGTTTTACTATAAACTTATGTACAACATATAATATTTTATATACTTAGAATTTGATATGTAAATAATTAATTTATGTTCGCTAAATTCTATATTATATACACTAAAAGTATTTATCTCTTATGTTTTCCAGTACACTTATGTACAAAATATAATATCTTATATACTTAGAACCTGTCTTATTTTCAATGAACATAACAGCATTATAAATCAAATACTCGAACATAGTACTCCGTATCTTAACAGGAGCCCGTTTATTATTTAATTAAAACCCAAAAAAGAATACTCAAAATTGGTATCTGATATACTTCATAGCCACAAAAGAAAAAGAAAAAAAGAAAGCGATCTCTTAAGATCTTCCCCGGATTATCTTCAACAATTCAGTATTGTAAGTTTATTCTAGCTTATCTTTTCCGATTACCTTCGACATTGCGGTACTGTGTGTTATATTGTTGTTTTTTGAAACGATTTTTTGAAGATTGGTATAAAATAATAGTTAGTCAAGATTGTGTATGCAATTACTTCCGATCTAGGTTTAAATACGGTTTTACTGCATTCTTGTGGATTCAAGTATCGATGATTATTCAACTTATGCAAATTAGGTACTCAGTTATCTCTGTTCTTATTTTTATTTGACGTTAATTAGGTTAACAAAAAAGATGAAAACAAATCGGGAGAAAAGCGCAACAAAGAGGGAAGCTGCTCAAAAGATCGAAGGTATATAAACTTATACAGTACTCCGTATTGAACCCCATATTCTCAATGTAAATGATGCATATTGATTTTTCGTTAATTATGTATAGTTGCATGCAAAAAGAGACGGGTAGAAGTAAACGATGATTCTAAGGATGATTCTAAGGATGCTCCTGATGATTCTAAGAATGATTCTAAGGATAATTCTGATGATTCTAAGGATTGTAGTTTTCAAACACCGAAATCACAATTACACTTACTCTCAGATGCGATTGTAGGTATGTACATTAGTTGTTTTAATTATCTGTTCTTAGAACTTGAACTTGTTACATATGCCCTCTATACATATCATTTAAATATGTTTTGCTCACTCAAATTTACAGCTGTCATTAATAAGCCCACAAAACCTACAAAAATAGAAGGAAGAGGGTTCTACATGCAGTGAATGAACTCCCATCATTGACGCCCACAAGGATGTCCCTTGAAAGTTTGTTTAAATTTGTAAGAAGTCTGTCAGAGAAGCAAATTGAAGATATTAAGGAATTGGGTTCGGGGATATAATTTTTCTAAATGTAAAAGAAGTCCCAGCCAAACTTGGTCATTGGCTTGTTTCCAATTTTGAGCCTGATTCATCATCATATAAATGTCAGACACTTCAAGTTACGAATTTGGATGTACACACAAATGATATTGTATTACCATCCTATGATGACAAGGATGTTGAATATAATCAATTAGTTGATGAGTTCAAGGAACAGTTTAAAGGTTCCAAGATAACAAACAATGTGTTACAATACATGCTAACAACACAGATAGATGGGGGGGGGGGATCAATTCAAGAGGAACTTCATTGTTTATCTTTGCTCTATTTTTATAGCGGGTAGCTGTTCTGTAACCCCAAGCTTAAAGATATTGAAGTCTTTAGTCGACTTGTCATTGGTACCTACCTTTAATTGGTGCAAATTTTGCCTTGATGCTTTCATTGAGGCCGTTGATTTGTGGAAGATGAACACAGCAGAGAGAAACAAGTGCTTTAGTGGACCTATAATGGTCTTTGTGTTCATATATTTGCAAAGAATGTGTTACAGAAACAACACACCTGTTCATTCTTTCCCGACAATGTTGTTCTGGACACAAGAGTCCATTTCAAAGAGAATAAAATGGACGAAGCAAAGAAATCAGGTACATTTGGTAATGGTTTGGTTATCCCATTACAACCGGTTGATTGGTACAAGGTGGATAAATCTAAAACCTGTACTGCAAATGTTTCTTCTGTAATGGAAAAAGAGAAGCTAGTGAAAGTGGAGGGGGAAATAAAAGATGAGAATGATGAGCCAAAGGAAGCAATACACTGGGTGCAAAATTTAATCAACAATACTATTTGTTGCACATATTGAAATTTGTACATGGTTAAACAGTGTCTGTTTTGATGTACATAAGTTACAATGTGTTGCACATATTGAAATTTATACATGGTTAAAAAAGTGTCTGTTTTGATGTACATAAATTACTATGTGTTGTATAATTATAACTTATATACAGTATTTATTTTTCATCTTTTACTGCTTAGAATCTGGAGATAAATGGAAGGATGTTACTAATATTGCATCACAAGTTGTCAATGACGACAACACAAAAGAAAAAGGCAAAATACCTTCTACTTGTCAAAAGGACTTCCCTACCTTCTCAGATACAGACTTTGGTCTAGAAGAACTGACTCCACACGTATTAGAGATTTTAGATCAGATAGTAGAAGAAGCTGTTTCTGCCAAAAAGAATGAGGTACCAAAGATGAAGAAGAAGAAGAAGGAGAGAGACCCAATGATGCCCAGATACAGTTTGTTGAACTCAGATGAGAGCTATCAACTCAGTCAAGATATTAACCTTGACATGTATTCTAACCCTCAAGTTACACCTCAGATAAATGAAGATGTGGAAAATGTGGATAAAGAAAAAACTCTCATCATAAATGAACAAGTGTTCAATTACAAGAGTGTGCCAATTGTGCATATGAAGAATGTAGATGTGGAAGATACTACTGAACAAATGTTCAATAAAAAGCTTGTGGATTTTGTGGAGAACATGGAATCTACTCCTGCACATGCAGTAGAAAAAGTTAACTTAGAAACTCCTTGTGCTGTGAAAAATGTCATTCGAAAGAGCCCAGATATTATTGAAAACTTGGTCACTCCAAAAATAGTGAGGAATGCATCTCAGCAAGATGATGAAATGAATGAAAAAGAAATTGAAGTACAATACAAGAGGAAACAAGCAATACCAGCTATTTTCAAGTCTCCTTTCATACAAAGGAACATCAGCTTTTTAACCAATCTGAGTGCCGAGGAGAAATATGTGACAGACTATGCATTTACATTAGATATGTGTCCAAGGTAAACAACTAATTTACATAGCTAAAGCACTGTCTGTTTTGATGTACATAAGTAAAGCACTGTTAAAATATGTTTAAATGCTAATAGTTTGAAAGTCATAGTTAAAATTGTTTCATATGAGTGATTGCTATACCAAAACTAATACACTAAATACTTTTTAATTTTACAGTGAACCTCTCTTTAAGTTTGATACCATTCAGATTTCAAGAAGGCAGATGTTGATGATGTCACAGTCTGAAACTAAACTTGAGGAACCAATTTTAAGTCTTTGGGGATTATTGATGAATGATTTGGAAAAGCTATCATCTCCATCATCCGTAAAGCGTGTTTATATGTCTCCATTTGATAAATATGTGGTAATGTTATATATTTCATTAACAATGTCAACAGTGTAAATATATTTTTGCTCATGAATCTCTTCTAAACACTTATTTAATATTTCAGATTCCTACAAGTGAAATGCAGTTGGATGATGTGCAATTGGTAAACAAATAGATACTCCTTATAACCTTCATTCATTCATTCATTCATTCATTCATTCATCCAGTCATTCATTGATTCATTCATTTTGTAAACTAATAGTGCAATCTTCTTCAAGGTCTTTTTCTGGACAACAGAATTACCATCTATTGTTATTTACTGTTTAAATTCAATGACAAAGTCATTTGAAGTAATTCACTTTGGGTATCCTGATGAATGTGACAGCCAACTGGACAGTTCTGAAGCTAAAGATAAATATGTGAGGACACTGACGTATTGTTTTTAGTTTTTTGTACATTGAAATTTATGTCACCTTTGTTGAATACTTTGTTATATTTGCAGTGTAATTATTTCTCTAAAAAATTCGAGAATAAGATCAAATGTGCCAATCAAGTGACAGACTATCAAATAGTGGAATTTATTCCAGATTTTAGTCGTCATTTGGAAATTGACAATGGTATTTTGTCAATGAGGCTCATGGAAATATACAATGGGAATAAAAATACTTTTCACCAAGTGTTAAAACCGGTAAATATCATTGATACTATTTTATGTTTGATTATATTTCCATATATAAATGTTATTGATTGATGTATATGTTCAGAGCAATGTTACATATGATAAGTACGTAAGGACGATGAAGGTGCGGTATTGCCACAAAATACTAACCTCCACCAGGAATTAGATGAAAGATACTATTCTGAGAGATGCAAGAAAAATGTCAAGGAAACGTCTGTATGTTATAGACTTGCACTATGCTATCATATGACTACCATATATTGCACATAAAGCATAAATCATTAACATTTACTGTTCCATAACTTTTCTCAGTAGGGCAGCGGAACTCTATGTGGAAAATATATTCAGTGATGAAGAAATTATTCAAAAATTCTTAAAAGAAACAAAGAAGAAGACCTTTGCAGGAAAGACAAATGAGAAAAAGGACTCATATGACAACATTTTAATATCATATAACATGTAATATATTCTATCCTGTCGAATGTTTTTTAATTCTTTCATCATAATTAATTTTAAAATTGTTGATTATTTGTACTATGTTATCTTGCAGGGAAGATGTTATTGAAATACAATGGATGAATGTAAGTCGAAAGGCGATGCAATGCTTGTTATTACCAAATGAACAACTATATGATATGGTAAATGTTACAGTAATAATATAAATTCAAATGCTGCCAAATCAATCTAACAAATGTTCTTTTAATAGGCAATCGATATAGGTGGAATATATGCAACATACATGAGGAATGATATAATATTCATTCCTACAAAATCAGGGGTAAAATATGTCAAAATTCCTGTACTTAAGTACTTTTTTGGTACATAATCATACAGTTGTTTACCTATTGTGTATCCTTTGTTACAGGAATTAAATCCAGAAAAATTCTCTTCTCTGACAACCCCATATTGTACTGTATCATACTTGCTTGAAGATGGTAAATTCTTGAGAAAGGTATAACCATCTAATCTATATACTCCTATAGCATTAACACAGTTGAAATTTGTACATGGTTATAGAAGTGTCTGTTTTGATGTACTTAAGTTAATATGTGTTGACATGTTGAAATTTGTACGTGGTTATAGAAGTGTCTGCTTTGATGTAGATAAATTAATGTCTGTTGCACATGTTCAAAATTTGTACATTAATTAAAACAATGTGTATTTTGATGTACATAAGTTAATATCTGTTGCAAAAGTTGTCAAAGCACAACTATTTTGATGTAGTTAAGTTAATGTCTGTAGCACATGTTTAAAATTTGTACATTAATTAAAACAATGTCTGTTTTGATGTAGATAAGTTACTATGTTTTGCACATATTCAAAGTTTACCTAGTTAAAACAGTGTCTGTTTTGATGTACATAAGTTATTATGTGTTGCACATGTTGGAATTTGTACATGGTTATAGGAGTGTCTGTTTTGATGTACATAAGTTACTATGTGTTGAAAATATGTATTACAATAACTGTGAAATGTATACTTTTTCAGATCTTTATCCCAGTTCATATTGAGACACCAGCACACTGGATTTTGATTGTGCGTGATTTTGAAGACAAAAAGAATTACATCTTGGATTCAAATAAAAGGAAGGGTAAAAAAGCACGAATTGATGTTTGCTACAAAATAATGACAAATGTCGCAATCATCATTCAAAACTACTCCGGCTATGAATACATCTCCAAAAAAATGACGACATATCCAATGGAGTATGTCAAAAATGCAGCTCAACAAAGTAATGGATTTGATTGTGGTGTTTTTGTCTTGAAGTGGATAAATGCATTACACGACAAGGAGAAATGGACAGACAAAGATTATTTTAATGACATCAATTATACTTTCGTCGTAAAACATGCATAAATCTTATGAGGTGGGATAAGAACTTTGTTAAGGATTTTACAGTTGAGAGAAAATATAAAATTCTATTTTAGCTGTGTGTATGTAAACAGTCAGTGATGTAAACATTACTCCATGACAAGAATTTATATAAACATCAACGCTTTTATAATCATTCTCAGGTCGGTTATGTACAACTGATATGTACATATGTACATTACATAATGACCTATATACTGTACTTTGTAAATTGTTAAACGTACAACAAAATTAACCTATAACGTTCTTCTATAAATAGTCAAAAACATAAAATGTACAGAGTACTACTTTAGATGGGTTATATACACCTAAAATAGAATTATGTACAATGATGTCCTAAGATAATTTACAACCCTAAACCCTAAACCCTTTTCCTTATTCAAGGTCACTAAACCCGCAACAAACTGAACCCTAAGAGGGTATTGGTGAACCCTGTCGTGGATGTGATTCAAAGATGGGGCACTGAACCTTAAGAGTAGGGTACTGCATAAGACGGGACGGAAAAGGGTTTAGGGTTAGATTAGGCGAACCCGCTTCGCGGCTCCGCCTAATCCAACCCTAAACCCTTTTTCTTATTCAAGGTCACTAAACCCACAACAAACTGAACCCTAAGAGGGTATTAGTGAACCCTGTCGTGGATGTGATTCAAAGATGGGGCACTAAACCTTAAGAGTAGGGTACTGCATAAGACGGGACGGAAAAGGGTTTAGGGTTGGATTAGGCGAACCTGCTTCGCGGCTCCGCCTAATCCAACCCTAAACCCTTTTCCTTATTCTAGGACGGAAAAGGGTTTAGGGTTGGATTAGGCAGACCCGCTTCGCGGCTCCGCCTAATCCAACCCTAAACCCTTTTCCTTATTCAAGGTCACTAAACCCGCAACAAACTGAACCCTAAGAGGGTATTGGTGAACCCTATCGTGGATGTGATTCAAAGATGGGGCACTGAACCTTAAGAGTAGGGTTCAATAAAAAGCTTGTGGAGTTTGTGGAGAACATGGAATCTACTCCTGCACATGCAGTAGAAAAAGTTAACTTAGAAACTCCTTGTGCTGTGAAAAATGTCATTCGAACGAGCCCAGATATTATTGAAAACTTGGTTACTCCAAAAATAGTGAGGAATGCATCTCAGCAAGATGATGAAATGAATGAAAAAGAAATTGAAGTACAATACAAGAAGAAACAAGCAATACCAGCTATTTTCAAGTCTCCTTTCATACAAAGGAACATCAGCTTTTTAACCAATCTGAGTGCCGAGGAGAATATGTGACAGACTATGCATTTACATTAGATATGTGTCCAAGGTAAACAACTAATTTACATAGCTAAAGCACTGTCTGTTTTGATGTACATAAGTAAAGCACTGTTAAAATATGTTTAAATGCTAATAGTTTGAAAGTCATAGTTAAAATTGTTTCATATGAGTGATTGCTATACCAAAACTAATACACTAAATACTTTTTAATTTTACAGTGAACCTCTCTTTAAGTTTGATACCATTCAGATTTCAAGAAGGCAGATGTTGATGATGTCACAGTCTGAAACTAAACTTGAGGAACCAATTTTAAGTCTTTGGGGATTATTGATGAATGATTTGGAAAAGCTATTATCTCCATCATCCGTAAAGCGTGTTTATATGTCTCCATTTGATAAATATTTGGTAATGTTATATATTTCATTAACAATGTCAACAGTGTAAATATATTTTTGCTCATGAATCTCTTCTAAACACTTCTTTAATATTTCAGATTCCTACAAGTGAAATGCAGTTGGATGATGTGCAATTGGTAAACAAATAGATACTCCTTATAACCTTCATTCATTCATTCAGTCATTCATTGATTCATTCATTTTGTAAACTAATAGTGCAATCTTCTTCAAGGTCTTTTTCTGGACAACAGAATTACCATCTATTGTTATTTACTGTTTAAATTCAATGACAAAGTCATTTGAAGTAATTCACTTTGGGTATCCTGATGAACGTGACAGCCAACTGGACAGTTCTGAAGCTAAAGATAAATATGTGAGGACACTGACGTATTGTTTTTAGTTTTTTGTACATTGAAATTTATGTCACCTTTGCTATATTTGCAGTGTAATTATTTCTCTAAAAAATTCGAGAATAAGATCAAATGGGCCAATCAAGTGACAGACTATCAAATAGTGGAATTTATTCCAGATTTTAGTCGTCATTTGGAAATTGACAATGGTATTTTGTCAATGAGGCTCATGGAAATATACAATGGGAATAAAAATACTTTTCACCAAGTGTTCAAAACGGTAAATATCATTGATACTATTTGATGTTTGATTATATTTCCATATATAAATGTTATTGATTGATGTATATGTTCAGAGCAATGTTACATATGATAAGTATGTAAGGACGATGAACGTGCGGTATTGCCACAAAATACTAACCTCCACCAGGAATCAGATGAAAGATACTATTCTGAGAGATGCAAGAAAAATGTCAAGGAAACTTCTGTATGTTATAGACTTGCACTATGCTATCATATGACTACCATATATTGCACATAAAGCATAAATCATTAACATTTACTGTTCCATAACTTTTCTCCGTAGGGCAGCGGAACTCTATGTGGAAAATATATTCAGTGATGAAGAAATTATTCAAAAATTCTTAAAAGAAACAAAGAAGAAGACCTTTGCAGGAAAGGCAAATGAGAAAAAGGACTCATATGACAACATTTTAATATCATATAACATGTAATATATTCTATCCTGTCGAATGTTTTTTAATTCTTTCATCATAATTAATTTTAAAATTGTTGATTATTTGTACTATGTTATCTTGCAGGGAAGATGTTATTGAAACACAATGGATGAATGTAAGCCGAAAGGCGATGCAATGCTTGTTATTACCAAATGAACAACTATA
Source organism: Agrostemma githago (assembly GCA_958450325.1). NCBI lineage: Eukaryota > Viridiplantae > Streptophyta > Magnoliopsida > Caryophyllales > Caryophyllaceae > Agrostemma > Agrostemma githago. The sequence continues at coordinate 7,870,265 of OY288254.1, read as the reverse complement.
TGATATGGTAAATGTTACAGTAATAATATAAATTCAAATGCTGCCAAATCAATCTAACAAATGTTCTTTTAATAGGCAATCGATATAGGTGGAATATATGCAACATACATGAGGAATGATATAATATTCATTCCTACAAAATCAGGGGTAAAATATGTCAAAATTCCTGTATTAAGTACTTTTTTGGTAAATAATCATACAGTTGTTTACCTATTGTGTATCCTTTGTTACAGGAATTAAATCCAGAAAAATTCTCTTCTCTGACAACCCCATATTGTACTGTATCATACTTGCTTGAAGATGGTAAATTCTTGAGAAAGGTATAACCATCTAATCTATATACTCCTATAGCATTAACACAGTTGAAATTTGTACATGGTTATAGAAGTGTCTGTTTTGATGTACTTAAGTCAATATGTGTTGACATGTTGAAATTTGTACGTGGTTATAGAAGTGTCTGCTTTGATGTAGATAAATTAATGTCTGTTGCACATGTTCAAAATTTGTACATTAATTAAAACAGTGTGTATTTTGATGTACATAAGTTAATATCTGTGGCAAAAGTTGTCAAAGCACAACTATTTTGATGTAGTTAAGTTAATGTCTGTAGCACATGTTTAAAATTTGTACATTAATTAAAACAATGTCTGTTTTGATGTAGATAAGTTACTATGTTTTGCACATATTCAAAGTTTACCTAGTTAAAACAGTGTCTGTTTTGATGTACATAGGTTATTATGTGTTGCACATGTTGGAATTTGTACATGGTTATAGGAGTGTCTGTTTTGATGTACATAAGTTACTATGTGTTGAAAATATGTATTACAATAACTGTGAAATGTATACTTTTTCAGATCTTTATCCCAGTTCATATTGAGACACCAGCACACTGGATTTTGATTGTGTATGATTTTGAAGACAAAAAGAATTACATCTTGGATTCAAATAAAAAGAAGGGTAAAAAAGCACGAATTGATGTTTTCTACAAAATAATGACAAATGTCGCAATCATCATTCAAAACTACTCCGGCTATGAATACATCTCCAAAAAAATGACGACATATCCAATGGAGTTTGTCAAAAATGCAGCTCAACAAAGTAATGGATTTGATTGTGGAGTTTTTGTCTTGAAGTGGATAAATGCATTACACGACAAGGAGAAATGGACAGACAAAGATTATTTTAATGACATCAATTATACTTTCATCGTAAAACATGCATAAATCTTATGAGGTGGGATAAGAACTTTGTTAAGGATTTTACAGTTGACAGAAAATATAAAATTCTATTTTAGCTGTGTGTATGTAAACAGTCAGTGATGTAAACATTACTCCATGACAAGAATTTATTTAAACATCAACGCTTTTATAATCATTCTCAGGTCGGTTATGTACAGCTGATATGTACATATGTACATTACATAATGACCTATATACTGTACTTTGTAAATTGTTAAACGTACAACAAAATTAACCTATAACGTTCTTCTATAAATAGTCAAAAACATAAAACGTACAGAGTACTACTTTAGATGGGTTATGTACACCTGAAATAGAATTATGTACAATGATGTCCTAAGATAATTTACAACCCTAAACCCTAAACCCTTTTCCTTATTCAAGGTCACTAAACCCGCAACAAACTGAACCCTAAGAGGGTATTGGTGAACCCTATCGTGGATGTGATTCAAAGATGGGGCACTGAACCTTAAGAGTAGGGTACTGCATAAGACGGGACGGAAAAGGGTTTAGGGTTAGATTAGGCGAACCCGCTTCGCGGCTCCACCTAATCCAACCCTAAACCCTTTTCCTTATTCAAAGTCACTAAACCCGCAACAAACTGAACCCTAAGAGGGTATTGGTGAACCCTGTCGTGGATGTGATTCAAAGATGGGGCACTAAACCTTAAGAGTAGGGTACTGCATAAGACGGGACGGAAAAGGGTTTAGGGTTGGATTAGGCGAACCCGATTCGCGGCTCCGCCTAATCCAACCCTAAACCCTTTTCCTTATTCAAGGTCACTAAACCCGCAACAAACTGAACCCTAAGAGGGTATTGGTGAACCCTGTCGTGGATGTGATTCAAAGATGGGGCACTGAACCTTAAGAGTAGGGTACTGACGGGACGGAAAAGGGTTTAGGGTTAGATTAGGGGAACCCGCTTCGCGGCTCCGCCTAATCCAACCCTAAACCCTTTTCCTTATTCAAGGTCACTAAACCCGCAACAAACTGAACCCTAAGAGGGTATTGGTAAACCCTGTCGTGGATGTGATTCAATGATGGGGCACTGAACCTTAAGAGTAGGGTACTGCATAAGACGGGAGGGAAAAAGGTTTAGGGTTGGATTAGGCGAACCCGCTTCGCGGCTCCGCCTAATCCAACCCTAAACCGTTTTCCTTATTCAAGGTCACTAAACACGCAACAAACTGAACCCTAAGAGGGTATTGGTGAACCCTGTCGTGGATGTGATTCAAAGATGGGGCACTGAACCTTAAGAGTAGGGTACTGCATAAGACGGGACAGAAAAGGGTTTAGGGTTGGATTAGGCGAACCCGCTTCGCGGCTCCGCCTAATCTAACCCTAAACCGTTTTCCCTATTCAAGGTCACTAAACCCGCAACAAACTGAACCCTAAGAGGGTATTGGTGAACCCTGTCGTGGATGTGATTCAAAGATGGGGCACTGAACCTTAAGAGTAGGGTACTGCATAAGACGAGACGGAAAAGGGTTTAGGGTTAGATTAGGCGAACCCGCTTCGCGGCTCCGCCTAATCCAACCCTAAACCCTTTTCCTTATTCAAGGTCACTAAACCCGCAACAAACTGAACCCTAAGAGGGTATTGGTGAACCCTGTCGTGGATGTGATTCAAAGATGCGGCACTGAACCTTAAGAGTAGGGTACTGCATAAGACGAGACGGAAAAGGGTTTAGGGTTAGATTAGGCGAACCCGCTTCGCGGCTCCGCCTAATCCAACCCTAAACCCTTTTCCTTATTCAAGGTCACTAAACCCGCAACAAACTGAACCCTAAGAGGGTATTGGTGAACCCTGTCGTGGATGTGATTCAAAGATGGGGCACTGAACCTTAAGAGTAGGGTACTGCATAAGACGGGACGGAAAAGGGTTTAGGGTTAGATTAGGCGAACCCGCTTCGCGGCTCCGCCTAATCCAACCCTAAACCGTTTTCCTTATTCAAGGTCACTAAACCCGCAACAAACTGAACCCTAAGAGGGTATTGGTGAACCCTGTCGTGGATGTGATTCAAAGATGGGGCACTAAACCTTAAGAGTAGGGTACTGCATAAGACGGGACGGAAAAGGGTTTAGGGTTGGATTAGGCGAACCTGCTTCGCGGCTCCGCCTAATCCAACCCTAAACCCTTTTCCTTATTCTAGGACGGAAAAGGGTTTAGGGTTGGATTAGGCGGACCCGCTTCGCGGCTCCGCCTAATCCAACCCTAAACCCTTTTCCTTATTCAAGGTCACTAAACCCGCAACAAACTGAACCCTAAGAGGGTATTGGTGAACCCTGTCGTGGATGTGATTCAAAGATGAGGCACTAAACCTTAAGAGTAGGGTACTGCATAAGACGGGACGGAAAAGGGTTTAGGGTTGGATTAGGCGAACCCGATTCGCGGCTCCGCCTAATCCAACCCTAAACCCTTTTCCTTATTCAAGGTCACTAAACCCGCAACAAACTGAACCCTAAGAGGGTATTGGTGAACCCTGTCGTGGATGTGATTCAAAGATGGGGCACTGAACCTTAAGAGTAGGGTACTGCATAAGACGGGACGGAAAAGGGTTTAGGGTTGGATTAGGCGAACCCGCTTCGCGGCTCCGCCTAATCCAACCCTAAACCCTTTTCCTTATTCAAGGTCACTAAACCCGAACAAACTGAACCCCAAGAGGGTATTGGTGAACCCTGTCGTGGATGTGATTCAAAGATGGGGCACTGAACCTTAAGAGTAGGGTACTGCATAAGACGGGACGGAAAAGGGTTTAGGGTTGGATTAGGCGAACCCGCTTCGCGGCTCCGCCTAATCCAACCCTAAACCCTTTTCCTTATTCAAGGTCACTAAACCCGAAACAAACTGAACCCTAAGAGGGTATTGGTGAACCCTGTCGTGGTTTTGATTCAAAGATGGGGCACTGAACCTTAAGAGCAGGGTACTGCATAAGACGGGACGGAAAAGGGTTTAGGGTTGGATTAGGCGAACCTGCTTCGCGGCTCCGCCTAATCCAACCCTAAACCCTTTTCTGTATTGGTGAACCCTGTCGTGGTTTTGATTCAAAGATGGGGCACTGAACCTTAAGAGTAGGGTACTGCATAAGACGGGACAGAAAAGGGTTTAGGGTTCGATTAGGCGAACCCGCTTCGCGGCTCCGCCTAATCCAACCCTAAACCCTTTTCCTTATTCAAGGTAACTAAACCCGCAACAAACTGAACCCTAAGAGGGTATTGGTGAACCCTGTCGTGGATGTGATTCAAAGATGGGGCACTGAACCTTAAGAGTAGGGTACTGCATAAGACGGGACAGAAAAGGGTTTAGGGTTGGATTAGGCGAACCCGCTTCGCGGCTCCGCCTAATCCAACCCTAAACCCTTTTCCTTATTCAAGATCACTAAACCCGCAACAAACTGAACTCCAAGAGGGTATTGGTGAACCCTGTCGTGGATGTGATTCAAAGATGGGGCACTGAACCTTAAGAGTAGGGTACTGCATAAGACGGGACGGAAAAGGGTTTAGGGTTGGATTAGGCGAACCCGCTTCGCGGCTCCGCCTAATCCAACCCTAAACCCTTTTCCTTATTCAAGGTCACTAAACCCGCAACAAACTGAACCCTAAGAGGGTATTGGTGAACCCTGTCGTGGATGAGATTCAAAGATGGGGCATTGAACCTTAAGAGTAGGGTACTGCATAAGACGGGACGGAATAGGGTTTAGGGTTGGATTAGGCGAACCCGCTTCCCGGTTCCGCCTAATCCAACCCTAAACCCTTTTCCTTATTCAAGGACGGAAAAGGGTTTAAGGTTGGATTAGGCGGACCCGCTTCGCGGCTCCGCGTAATCCAACCCTAAACCCTTTTCCTTATTCAAGGTCACTAAACCCGCAACAAACTGAACCCTAAGAGGGTATTGGTGAACCCTATCGTGGATGTGATTCAAAGATGTGGCACTGAACCTTAAGAGTAGGGTACTGCATAAGACGGGACAAAAAAGGGTTTAGGGTTGGATTAGGCGAACCCGATTCGCGGCTCCGCCTAATCCAACCCTAAACCCTTTTCCTTATTCAAGGTCACTAAACCCGAACAAACTGAACCCTAAGAGGGTATTGGTGAACCCTGTCGTGGATGTGATTCAAAGATGGGGCACTGAACCTTAAGAGTAGGGTACTGCATAAGACGGGACGGAAAAGGGTTTAGGGTTGGATTAGGCGAACCCGCTTCGCGGCTCCGCCTAATCCAACCCTAAACCCTTTTCCTTATTCAAGGTCACTAAACCCGAAACAAACTGAACCCTAAGAGGGTATTGGTGAACCCTGTCGTGGTTTTGATTCAAAGATGGGGCACTGAACCTTAAGAGCAGGGTACTGCATAAGACGGGACGGAAAAGGGTTTAGGGTTGGATTAGGCGAACCTGCTTCGCGGCTCCGCCTAATCCAACCCTAAACCCTTTTCTGTATTGGTGAACCCTGTCGTGGTTTTGATTCAAAGATGGGGCACTGAACCTTAAGAGTAGGGTACTGCATAAGACGGGACAGAAAAGGGTTTAGGGTTCGATTAGGCGAACCCGCTTCGCGGCTCCGCCTAATCCAACCCTAAACCCTTTTCCTTATTCAAGGTCACTAAACCCGCAACAAACTGAACCCCAAGAGGGTATTGGTGAACCCTGTCGTGGATGTGATTCAAAGATGGGGCACTGAATCTTAAGAGTAGGGTACTGCATAAGACGGGACGGAAAAGGGTTTAGGGTTGGATTAGGCGAACCGGCTTCGCGGCTCCGCCTAATCCAACCCTAATCCCTTTTCCTTATTCACGGTCACTAAACCCGCAATAAACTGAACCTTAAGAGGGTATTGGTGAACCCTGTCGTGGATGTGATTCAAACATGGGGCACTGAACCTTAAGAGTAGGGTACTGCATAAGACGGGACGGAAAAGGGTTTAGGGTTGGATTAGGCGAACCCGCTTCGCGGCTCCGCCTAATCCAACCCTAAACCCTTTTCCTTATTCAAGGTCACTAAACCCGCAACAAACTGAACCCCAAGAGGGTATTGGTGAACCCTGTCGTGGATGTGATTCAAAGATGGGGCACTGAATCTTAAGAGTAGGGTACTGCATAAGACGGGACGGAAAAGGGTTTAGGGTTGGATTAGGCGAACCGGCTTCGCGGCTCCGCCTAATCCAACCCTAATCCCTTTTCCTTATTCAAGGTCACTAAACCCGCAATAAACTGAACCTTAAGAGGGTATTGGTGAACCCTGTCGTGGATGTGATTCAAAGATGGGGCACTGAACCTTAAGAGTAGGGTACTGTATAAGACGGGACGGAAAAGGGTTTAGGGTTGGATTAGGCGAACCCGCTTCGCGGCTCCGCCTAATCCAACCCTAAACCCTTTTCCTTATTCAAGGTCACTAAACCCGCAACAAACTGAACCCTAAGAGGGTATTGGTGAACCCTGTCGTGGATGTGATTCAAAGATGGGGCATTGAATCTTAAGAGTAGGGTACTGCATAAGACGGGACGGAATAGGGTTTAGGGTTGGATTAGGCGAACCCGCTTCCCGGCTCCGCCTAATCCAACCCTAAACCCTTTTCCTTATTCAAGGACAGAAAAGGGTTTAGGGTTGGATTAGGCGGACCCGCTTCGCGGCTACGAGTAATCCAACCCTAAACCCTTTTCCTTATTCAAGGTCACTAAACCCGCAACAAACTGAACCCTAAGAGGGTATTGGTGAACCCTATCGTGGATGTGATTCAAAGATGGGGCACTGAACCTTAAGAGTAGGGTACTGCATAAGACGGGACTGAAAAAGGTTTAGGGTTGGATTAGGCGAACCCGATTTGCGGCTCCGCCTAATCCAACCCTAAACCCTTTTCCTTATTCAAGGTCACTAAACCCGCAACAAACTGAACCCTAAGAGGGTATTGGTGAACCCTGTCGTGGATATGATTCAAAGATGGGGCACTGAACCTTAAGAGTAGGGTACTGCAAAAGACGGGACGGAAAAGGGTTTAGGGTTGGATTAGGCGAACTCGCTTCGCGGCTCCGCCTAATCCAACCCTAAACCCTTTTCCTTATTCAAGGTCACTAAACCCGCAACAAATTGAACCCTAAGAGGGTATTGGTGAACCCTGTCGTGGTTTTGATTCAAAGATGGGGCACTTAACCTTAAGAGTAGGGTACTGCATAAGACGGGACGGAAAAGGGTTTAGGGATGGATTAGGCGAACCCGCTTCGCGGCTCCGCCTAATCCATCCCTAAACCCTTTTCTGTATTGGTGAACCCTGTCGTGGTTTTGATTCAAAGATGGGGCACTGAACCTTAAGAGTAGGGTACTGCATAAGACGGGACAGAAAAGGGTTTAGGGTTGGATTAGGCGAACCCGCTTCGCGGCTCCGCCTAATCCAACCCTAAACCCTTTTCCTTATTCAAGGTCACTAAACCCGAAACAAACTGAACCCTAAGAGGGAATTGGTGAACCCTGTCGTGGTTTTGATTCAAAGATGGGGCACTGAACCTTAAGAGTAGGGTACTGCATAAGACGGGACGGAAAAGGGTTTAGGGTTGGATTAGGCGAACCCGCTTCGCGGCTCCGCCTAATCCAACCCTAAACCCTTTTCTGTATTGGTGAACCCTGTCGTGGTTTTGATTCAAAGATGGGGCACTGAACCTTAAGAGTAGGGTACTGCATAAGACGGGACAGAAAAGGGTTTAGGGTTGGATTAGGCGAACCCGCTTCGCGGCTCCGCCTAATCCAACCCTAAACCCTTTTCCTTATTCAAGATCACTAAACCCGCAACAAACTGAACTCCAAGAGGGTATTGGTGAACCCTGTCGTGGATGTGATTCAAAGATGGGGCACTGAACCTTAAGAGTAGGGTACTGCATAAGACGGGATGGAAAAGGGTTTAGGGTTGGATTAGGCGAACCCGCTTCGCGGCTCCGCCTAATCCAACCCTAAACCCTTTTCCTTATTCAAGGTCACTAAACCCGCAACAAACTGAACCCTAAGAGGGTATTGGTGAACCCTGTCGTGGATGTGATTCAAAGATGGGGCATTGAATCTTAAGAGTAGGGTACTGCATAAGACGGGACGGAATAGGGTTTAGGGTTGGATTAGGCGAACCCGCTTCCCGGCTCCGCCTAATCCAACCCTAAACCCTTTTCCTTATTCAAGGACAGAAAAGGGTTTAGGGTTGGATTAGGCGGACCCGCTTCGCGGCTACGAGTAATCCAACCCTAAACCCTTTTCCTTATTCAAGGTCACTAAACCCGCAACAAACTGAACCCTAAGAGGGTATTGGTGAACCCTATCGTGGATGTGATTCAAAGATGGGGCACTGAACCTTAAGAGTAGGGTACTGCATAAGACGGGACTGAAAAAGGTTTAGGGTTGGATTAGGCGAACCCGATTTGCGGCTCCGCCTAATCCAACCCTAAACCCTTTTCCTTATTCAAGGTCACTAAACCCGCAACAAACTGAACCCTAAGAGGGTATTGGTGAACCCTGTCGTGGATATGATTCAAAGATGGGGCACTGAACCTTAAGAGTAGGGTACTGCAAAAGACGGGACGGAAAAGGGTTTAGGGTTGGATTAGGCGAACTCGCTTCGCGGCTCCGCCTAATCCAACCCTAAACCCTTTTCCTTATTCAAGGTCACTAAACCCGCAACAAATTGAACCCTAAGAGGGTATTGGTGAACCCTGTCGTGGTTTTGATTCAAAGATGGGGCACTTAACCTTAAGAGTAGGGTACTGCATAAGACGGGACGGAAAAGGGTTTAGGGATGGATTAGGCGAACCCGCTTCGCGGCTCCGCCTAATCCATCCCTAAACCCTTTTCTGTATTGGTGAACCCTGTCGTGGTTTTGATTCAAAGATGGGGCACTGAACCTTAAGAGTAGGGTACTGCATAAGACGGGACAGAAAAGGGTTTAGGGTTGGATTAGGCGAACCCGCTTCGCGGCTCCGCCTAATCCAACCCTAAACCCTTTTCCTTATTCAAGGTCACTAAACCCGAAACAAACTGAACCCTAAGAGGGAATTGGTGAACCCTGTCGTGGTTTTGATTCAAAGATGGGGCACTGAACCTTAAGAGTAGGGTACTGCATAAGACGGGATGGAAAAGGGTTTAGGGTTGGATTAGGCGAACCCGCTTCGCGGCTCCGCCTAATCCAACCCTAAACCCTTTTCCTTATTCAAGGTCACTAAACCCGCAAAAAACTGAACCCTAAGAGGGTATTGGTGAACCCTGTCGTGGATGTGATTCAAAGATGGGGCATTGAACCTTAAGAGTAGAGTACTGCATAAGACGGGACGGAATAGGGTTTAGGGTTGGATTAGGCGAATCCGCTTCGCGGCTCCGCCTAATAAAACCCTAAACCCTTTTCCTTATTCAAGGTCACTAAACCCGCAACAAACTGAACCCTAAGAGGGTATTGGTGAACCCTGTCGTGGATGTGATTCAAAGATGGGGCATTGAACCTTAAGAGTAGGGTACTGCATAAGACGGGACGGAAAAGGGTTTAGGGTTGGATTAGGCGAACCCGCTTCCCGGCTCCGCCTAATCCAACCCTAAACCCTTTTCCTTATTCAAGGACGGAAAAGGGTTTAGGGTTGGATTAGGCGGACCCGCTTCGCGGCTCCGCGTAATCCAACCCTAAACCCTTTTCCTTATTCAAGGTCACTAAACCCGCAACAAACTGAACCCTAAGAGGGTATTGGTGAACCCTGTCGTGGATGTGATTCAAAGATGGGGCACTGAACCTTAAGAGTAGGGTACTGCATAAGACGGGACGGAAAAGGGTTTAGGGTTGGATTAGGCGAACCCGCTTCGCGGCTCCGCCTAATCCAACCCTAAACCCTTTTCCTTATTCAAGGTCACTAAACCCGCAACAAACTGAACCCCAAGAGGGTATTGGTGAACCCTGTCGTGGATGTGATTCAAAGATGGGGCACTGAACCTTAAGAGTAGGGTACTGCATAAGACGGGACGGAAAAGGGTTTAGGGTTGGATTAGGCGAACCCGCTTCGCGGCTCCGCCTAATCCAACCCTAAACCCTTTTCCTTATTCAAGGTCACTAAACCCGCAACAAACTGAACCCTAAGAGGGTATTGGTGAACCCTGTCGTGGATGAGATTCAAAGATGGGGCATTGAACCTTAAGAGTAGGGTACTGCATAAGACGGGACGGAATAGGGTTTAGGGTTGGATTAGGCGAACCCGCTTCCCGGTTCCGCCTAATCCAACCCTAAACCCTTTTCCTTATTCAAGGACGGAAAAGGGTTTAAGGTTGGATTAGGCGGACCCGCTTCGCGGCTCCGCGTAATCCAACCCTAAACCCTTTTCCTTATTCAAGGTCACTAAACCCGCAACAAACTGAACCCTAAGAGGGTATTGGTGAACCCTATCGTGGATGTGATTCAAAGATGTGGTACTGAACCTTAAGAGTAGGGTACTGCATAAGACGGGACAAAAAAGGGTTTAGGGTTGGATTAGGCGAACCCGATTCGCGGCTCCGCCTAATCCAACCCTAAACCCTTTTCCTTATTCAAGGTCACTAAACCCGAACAAACTGAACCCTAAGAGGGTATTGGTGAACCCTATCGTGGATGTGATTCAAAGATGGGGCACTGAACCTTAAGAGTAGGGTACTGCATAAGACGGGACGGAAAAGGGTTTAGGGTTGGATTAGGCGAACCCGCTTCGCGGCTCCGCCTAATCCAACCCTAAACCCTTTTCCTTATTCAAGGTCACTAAACCCGAAACAAACTGAACCCTAAGAGGGTATTGGTGAACCCTGTCGTGGTTTTGATTCAAAGATGGGGCACTGAACCTTAAGAGCAGGGTACTGCATAAGACGGGACGGAAAAGGGTTTAGGGTTGGATTAGGCGAACCTGCTTCGCGGCTCCGCCTAATCCAACCCTAAACCCTTTTCTGTATTGGTGAACCCTGTCGTGGTTTTGATTCAAAGATGGGGCACTGAACCTTAAGAGTAGGGTACTGCATAAGACGGGACAGAAAAGGGTTTAGGGTTCGATTAGGCGAACCCGCTTCGCGGCTCCGCCTAATCCAACCCTAAACCCTTTTCCTTATTCAAGGTAACTAAACCCGCAACAAACTGAACCCTAAGAGGGTATTGGTGAACCCTGTCGTGGATGTGATTCAAAGATGGGGCACTGAACCTTAAGAGTAGGGTACTGCATAAGACGGGACAGAAAAGGGTTTAGGGTTGGATTAGGCGAATCCGCTTCGCGGCTCCGCCTAATCCAACCCTAAACCCTTTTCCTTATTCAAGATCACTAAACCCGCAACAAACTGAACTCCAAGAGGGTATTGGTGAACCCTGTCGTGGATGTGATTCAAAGATGGGGCACTGAACCTTAAGAGTAGGGTACTGCATAAGACGGGACGGAAAAGGGTTTAGGGTTGGATTAGGCGAACCCGCTTCGCGGCTCCGCCTAATCCAACCCTAAACCCTTTTCCTTATTCAAGGTCACTAAACCCGCAACAAACTGAACCCTAAGAGGGTATTGGTGAACCCTGTCGTGGATGAGATTCAAAGATGGGGCATTGAACCTTAAGAGTAGGGTACTGCATAAGACGGGACGGAATAGGGTTTAGGGTTGGATTAGGCGAACCCGCTTCCCGGTTCCGCCTAATCCAACCCTAAACCCTTTTCCTTATTCAAGGACGGAAAAGGGTTTAAGGTTGGATTAGGCGGACCCGCTTCGCGGCTCCGCGTAATCCAACCCTAAACCCTTTTCCTTATTCAAGGTCACTAAACCCGCAACAAACTGAACCCTAAGAGGGTATTGGTGAACCCTATCGTGGATGTGATTCAAAGATGTGGCACTGAACCTTAAGAGTAGGGTACTGCATAAGACGGGACAAAAAAGGGTTTAGGGTTGGATTAGGCGAACCCGATTCGCGGCTCCGCCTAATCCAACCCTAAACCCTTTTCCTTATTCAAGGTCACTAAACCCGAACAAACTGAACCCTAAGAGGGTATTGGTGAACCCTGTCGTGGATGTGATTCAAAGATGGGGCACTGAACCTTAAGAGTAGGGTACTGCATAAGACGGGACGGAAAAGGGTTTAGGGTTGGATTAGGCGAACCCGCTTCGCGGCTCCGCCTAATCCAACCCTAAACCCTTTTCCTTATTCAAGGTCACTAAACCCGAAACAAACTGAACCCTAAGAGGGTATTGGTGAACCCTGTCGTGGTTTTGATTCAAAGATGGGGCACTGAACCTTAAGAGCAGGGTACTGCATAAGACGGGACGGAAAAGGGTTTAGGGTTGGATTAGGCGAACCTGCTTCGCGGCTCCGCCTAATCCAACCCTAAACCCTTTTCTGTATTGGTGAACCCTGTCGTGGTTTTGATTCAAAGATGGGGCACTGAACCTTAAGAGTAGGGTACTGCATAAGACGGGACAGAAAAGGGTTTAGGGTTCGATTAGGCGAACCCGCTTCGCGGCTCCGCCGAATCCAACCCTAAACCCTTTTCCTTATTCAAGGTCACTAAACCCGCAACAAACTGAACCCCAAGAGGGTATTGGTGAACCCTGTCGTGGATGTGATTCAAAGATGGGGCACTGAATCTTAAGAGTAGGGTACTGCATAAGACGGGACGGAAAAGGGTTTAGGGTTGGATTAGGCGAACCGGCTTCGCGGCTCCGCCTAATCCAACCCTAATCCCTTTTCCTTATTCAAGGTCACTAAACCCGCAATAAACTGAACCTTAAGAGGGTATTGGTGAACCCTGTCGTGGATGTGATTCAAACATGGGGCACTGAACCTTAAGAGTAGGGTACTGCATAAGACGGGACGGAAAAGGGTTTAGGGTTGGATTAGGCGAACCCGCTTCGCGGCTCCGCCTAATCCAACCCTAAACCCATTTCCTTATTCAAGGTCACTAAACCCGCAACAAACTGAACCCCAAGAGGGTATTGGTGAACCCTGTCGTGGATGTGATTCAAAGATGGGGCACTGAATCTTAAGAGTAGGGTACTGCATAAGACGGGACGGAAAAGGGTTTAGGGTTGGATTAGGCGAACCGGCTTCGCGGCTCCGCCTAATCCAACCCTAATCCCTTTTCCTTATTCAAGGTCACTAAACCCGCAATAAACTGAACCTTAAGAGGGTATTGGTGAACCCTGTCGTGGATGTGATTCAAAGATGGGGCACTGAACCTTAAGAGTAGGGTACTGTATAAGACGGGACGGAAAAGGGTTTAGGGTTGGATTAGGCGAACCCGCTTCGCGGCTCCGCCTAATCCAACCCTAAACCCTTTTCCTTATTCAAGGTCACTAAACCCGCAACAAACTGAACCCTAAGAGGGTATTGGTGAACCCTGTCGTGGATGTGATTCAAAGATGGGGCATTGAATCTTAAGAGTAGGGTACTGCATAAGACGGGACGGAATAGGGTTTAGGGTTGGATTAGGCGAACCCGCTTCCCGGCTCCGCCTAATCCAACCCTAAACCCTTTTCCTTATTCAAGGACAGAAAAGGGTTTAGGGTTGGATTAGGCGGACCCGCTTCGCGGCTACGAGTAATCCAACCCTAAACCCTTTTCCTTATTCAAGGTCACTAAACCCGCAACAAACTGAACCCTAAGAGGGTATTGGTGAACCCTATCGTGGATGTGATTCAAAGATGGGGCACTGAACCTTAAGAGTAGGGTACTGCATAAGACGGGACTGAAAAAGGTTTAGGGTTGGATTAGGCGAACCCGATTTGCGGCTCCGCCTAATCCAACCCTAAACCCTTTTCCTTATTCAAGGTCACTAAACCCGCAACAAACTGAACCCTAAGAGGGTATTGGTGAACCCTGTCGTGGATATGATTCAAAGATGGGGCACTGAACCTTAAGAGTAGGGTACTGCAAAAGACGGGACGGAAAAGGGTTTAGGGTTGGATTAGGCGAACTCGCTTCGCGGCTCCGCCTAATCCAACCCTAAACCCTTTTCCTTATTCAAGGTCACTAAACCCGCAACAAATTGAACCCTAAGAGGGTATTGGTGAACCCTGTCGTGGTTTTGATTCAAAGATGGGGCACTTAACCTTAAGAGTAGGGTACTGCATAAGACGGGACGGAAAAGGGTTTAGGGATGGATTAGGCGAACCCGCTTCGCGGCTCCGCCTAATCCATCCCTAAACCCTTTTCTGTATTGGTGAACCCTGTCGTGGTTTTGATTCAAAGATGGGGCACTGAACCTTAAGAGTAGGGTACTGCATAAGACGGGACAGAAAAGGGTTTAGGGTTGGATTAGGCGAACCCGCTTCGCGGCTCCGCCTAATCCAACCCTAAACCCTTTTCCTTATTCAAGGTCACTAAACCCGCAACAAACTGAACCCCAAGAGGGTATTGGTGAACCCTGTCGTGGATGTAATTCAAAGATGGGGCACTGAATCTTAAGAGTAGGGTACTGCATAAGACGGGACGGAAAAGGGTTTAGTGTTGGATTAGGCGAACCCGCTTCGCGTCTCCGCCTAATCCAACACTAATCCCTTTTCCTTATTCAAGGTCACTAAACCCGCAATAAACTGAACCTTAAGAGGGTATTGGTGAACCCTGTCGTGGATGTGATTCAAACATGGGGCACTGAACCTTAAGAGTAGGGTACTGCATAAGACGGGACGGAAAAGGGTTTAGGGTTGGATTAGGCGAACCCGCTTCGCGGCTCCGCCTAATCCAACCCTAAACCCTTTTCCTTATTCAAGGTCACTAAACCCGCAACAAACTGAACCCCAAGAGGGTATTGGTGAACCCTGTCGTGGATGTGATTCAAAGATGGGGCACTGAACCTTAAGAGTAGGGTACTGCATAAGACGGGACGGTAAAGGGTTTAGGGTTGGATTAGGCGAACCCGCTTCGCGGCTCCGCCTAATCCAACCCTAATCCCTTTTCCTTATTCAAGGTCACTAAACCCGCAATAAACTGAACCTTAAGAGGGTATTGGTGAACCCTGTCGTGGATGTGATTCAAAGATGGGGCACTGAACCTTAAGAGTAGGGTACTGCATAAGACGGGACGGAAAAGGGTTTAGGGTTGGATTAGGCGAACCCGCTTCGCGGCTCCGCCTAATCCAACCCTAAACCTTTTTCCTTATTCAAGGTCACTAAACCCGCAACAAACTGAACCCTAAGAGGGTATTGGTGAACCCTGTCGTGGATGTGATTCAAAGATGGGGCATTGAATCTTAAGAGTAGGGTACTGCATAAGACGGGACGGAATAGGGTTTAGGGTTGGATTAGGCGAACCCGCTTCCCGGCTCCGCCTAATCCAACCCTAAACCCTTTTCCTTATTCAAGGACAGAAAAGGGTTTAGGGTTGGATTAGGCGGACCCGCTTCGCGGCTACGAGTAATCCAACCCTAAACCCTTTTCCTTATTCAAGGTCACTAAACCCGCAACAAACTGAACCCTAAGAGGGTATTGGTGAACCCTATCGTGGATGTGATTCAAAGTTGGGGCACTGAACCTTAAGAGTAGGGTACTGCATAAGACGGGACTGAAAAAGGTTTAGGGTTGGATTAGGCGAACCCGATTTGCGGCTCCGCCTAATCCAACCCTAAACCCTTTTCCTTATTCAAGGTCACTAAACCCGCAACAAACTGAACCCTAAGAGGGTATTGGTGAACCCTGTCGTGGATATGATTCAAAGATGGGGCACTGAACCTTTAGAGTAGGGTACTGCATAAGACGGGACGGAAAAGGGTTTAGGGTTGGATTAAGCGAACCCGCTTCGCGGCTCCGCCTAATCCAACCCTAAACCCTTTTCCTTATTCAAGGTCACTAAACCCGCAACAAATTGAACCCTAAGAGGGTATTGGTGAACCCTGTCGTGGTTTTGATTCAAAGATGGGGCACTTAACCTTAAGAGTAGGGTACTGCATAAGACGGGACGGAAAAGGGTTTAGGGTTGGATTAGGCGAACCCGCTTCGCGGCTCCGCCTAATCCATCCCTAAACCCTTTTCTGTATTGGTGAACCCTGTCGTGGTTTTGATTCAAAGATGGGGCACTGAACCTTAAGAGTAGGGTACTGCATAAGACGGGACAGAAAAGGGTTTAGGGTTGGATTAGGCGAACCCGCTTCGCGGCTCCGCCTAATCCAACCCTAAACCCTTTTCCTTATTCAAGGTCACTAAACCCGCAACAAACTGAACCCCAAGAGGGTATTGGTGAACCCTGTCGTGGATGTGATTCAAAGATGGGGCACTGAATCTTAAGAGTAGGGTACTGCATAAGACGGGACGGAAAAGGGTTTAGGGTTGGATTAGGCGAACCCGCTTCGCGGCTCCGCCTAATCCAACCCTAATCCCTTTTCCTTATTCAAGGTCACTAAACCCGCAATAAACTGAACCTTAAGAGGGTATTGGTGAACCCTGTCGTGGATGTGATTCAAACATGGGGCACTGAACCTTAAGAGTAGGGTACTGCATAAGACGGGACGGAAAAGGGTTTAGGGTTGGATTAGGCGAACCCGCTTCGCGGCTCCGCCTAATCCAACCCTAAACCCTTTTCCTTATTCAAGGTCACTAAACCCGCAACAAACTGAACCCTAAGAGGGTATTGGTGAACCCTGTCGTGGATGTGATTCAAAGATGGGGCACTGAACCTTAAGAGTAGGGTACTGCATAAGACGGGACGGAAAAGGGTTTAGGGTTGGATTAGGCGAACCCGCTTCGCGGCTCTGCCTAATCCAACCCTAAACCCTTTTCCTTATTCAAGGACGGAAAAGGGTTTAGGGTTGGATTAGGCAAACCCGCTTCGCGGCTCCGCGTAATCCAACCCTAAACCCTTTTCCTTATTCAAGGTCACTTAACCCGCAACAAACTGAACCCTAAGAGGGTATTGGTGAACCCTATCGTGGATGTGATTCAAAGATGAAGCATTGAACCTTAAGAGTAGGGTACTGCATAAGACGGGACAGAAAAGGGTTTAGGGTTGGTTTAGGCGAACCCGATTAGCGGCTCCGCCTAATCCAACCCTAATCCCTTTTCCTTATTCAAGGTCACTAAACCCGCAATAAACTGAACCTTAAGAGGGTATTGGTGAACCCTGTCGTGGATGTGATTCAAACATGGGGCACTGAACCTTAAGAGTAGGGTACTGCATAAGACGGGACGGAAAAGGGTTTAGGGTTGGATTAGGCGAACCCGCTTCGCGTCTCCGCCTAATCCAACCCTAAACCCTTTTCCTTATTCAAGGTCACTAAACCCGCAACAAACTGAACCCTAAGAGGGTATTGGTGATCCCTGTCGTGGATGTGATTCAAAGATGGGGCACTGAACCTTAAGAGTTGGGTACTGCATAAGACGGGACGGAAAAGGGTTTAGGGTTGGATTAAGCGAACCCGCTTTGCGGCTCCGCCTAATCCAACCCTAATCCCTTTTCCTTATTCAAGGTCACTAAACCCGCAATAAACTGAACCTTAAGAGGGTATTGGTGAACCCTGTCGTGGATGTGATTCAAACATGGGGCACTGAACCTTAAGAGTAGGGTACTGCATAAGACGGGACGGAAAAGGGTTTAGGGTTGGATTAGGCGAACCCGCTTCGCGGCTCCGCCTAATCCAACCCTAAACCCTTTTCCTTATTCAAGGTCACTAAACCCGCAATAAACTGAACCCCAAGAGGGTATTGGTGAACCCTGTCGTGGATGTGATTCAAAGATGGGGCACTGAATCTTAAGAGTAGGGTACTGCATAAGACGGGACGGAAAAGGGTTTAGGGTTGGATTAGGCGAACCCGCTTCGCGGCTCCGCCTAATCCAACCCTAATCCCTTTTCCTTATTCAAGGTCACTAAACCCGCAATAAACTGAACCTTAAGAGGGTATTGGTGAACCCTGTCGTGGATGTGATTCAAACATGGGGCACTGAACCTTAAGAGTAGGGTACTGCATAAGACGGGACGAAAAAGGGTTTAGGGTTGGATTAGGCGAACCCGCTTCGCGGCTCCGCCTAATCCAACCCTAAACCCTTTTCCTTATTCAAGGTCACTAAACCCACAACAAACTGAACCCTAAGAGGGTATTGGTGAACCCTGTCGTGGATGTGATTCAAAGATGGGGCACTGAACCTTAAGAGTAGGGTACTGCATAAGACGGGACGGAAAAGGGTTTAGGGTTGGATTAGGCGAACCCGCTTCGCGGCTCTGCCTAATCCAACCCTAAACCCTTTTCCTTATTCAAGGACGGAAAAGGGTTTAGGGTTGGATTAGGCGGACCCGCTTCGCGGCTCCGCGTAATCCAACCCTAAACCCTTTTCCTTATTCAAGGTCACTTAACCCGCAACAAACTGAACCCTAAGAGGGTATTGGTGAACCCTATCGTGGATGTGATTCAAAGATGAGGCATTGAACCTTAAGAGTAGGGTACTGCATAAGACGGGACAGAAAAGGGTTTAGGGTTGGTTTAGGCGAACCCGATTAGCGGCTCCGCCTAATCCAACCCTAATCCCTTTTCCTTATTCAAGGTCACTAAACCCGCAATAAACTGAACCTTAAGAGGGTATTGGTGAACCCTGTCGTGGATGTGATTCAAACATGGGGCACTGAACCTTAAGAGTAGGGTACTGCATAAGACGGGACGGAAAAGGGTTTAGGGTTGGATTAGGCGAACCCGCTTCGCGTCTCCGCCTAATCCAATCCTAAACCCTTTTCCTTATTCAAGGTCACTAAACCCGCAACAAACTGAACCCTAAGAGGGTATTGGTGATCCCTGTCGTGGATGTGATTCAAAGATGGGGCACTGAACCTTAAGAGTTGGGTACTGCATAAGACGGGACGGAAAAGGGTTTAGGGTTGGATTAAGCGAACCCGCTTCGCGGCTCCGCCTAATCCAACCCTAATCCCTTTTCCTTATTCAAGGTCACTAAACCCGCAATAAACTGAACCTTAAGAGGGTATTGGTGAACCCTGTCGTGGATGTGATTCAAACATGGGGCACTGAACCTTAAGAGTAGGGTACTGCATAAGACGGGACGGAAAAGGGTTTAGGGTTGGACTAGGCGAACCCGCTTCGCGGCTCCGCCTAATCCAACCCTAAATCCTTTTCCTTATTCAAGGTCACTAAACCCGCAACAAACTGAACCCCAAGAGGGTATTGGTGAACCCTGTCGTGGATGTGATTCAAAGATGGGGCACTGAACATTAAGAGTAGGGTA
Source organism: Agrostemma githago (assembly GCA_958450325.1). Lineage (NCBI taxonomy): Eukaryota > Viridiplantae > Streptophyta > Magnoliopsida > Caryophyllales > Caryophyllaceae > Agrostemma > Agrostemma githago. The sequence goes on along the minus strand of OY288254.1, from coordinate 7,850,876 downwards.
CTGCATAAGACGGGACGGAAAAGGGTTTAAGGTTGGATTAGGCGAACCCGCTTCGCGGCTCTGCCTAATCCAACCCTAAACCCTTTTCCTTATTCAAGGACGGAAAAAGGTTTAGGGTTGGATTAGGCGGACCCGCTTCGCGGCTCCGCGTAATCCAACCCTAAACCCTTTTCCTTATTCAAGGTCACTTAACCCGCAACAAACTGAACCCTAAGAGGGTATTGGTGAACCCTATCGTGGATGTGATTCAAAGATGGGGCATTGAACCTTAAGAGTAGTGTACCGCATAAGACGGGACAGAAAAGGGTTTAGGGTTGGATTAGGCGAACCCGATTCGCGGCTCCGCCTAATCCAACCCTAAACCCTTTTCCTTATTCAAGGTCACTAAACCCGCAACAAACTGAACCCTAAGAGGGTATTGGTGAACCCTGTCGTGGATGTGATTCAAAGATGGGGCACTGAACCTTAAGAGTAGGGTACTGCATAAGACGGGACGGTAAAGGGTTTAGGGTTGGATTAGGCGAACCCGCTTCGCGGCTCCGCCTAATCCAACCCTAAACCCTTTTCCTTATTCAAGGTCACTAAACCCGCAACAAACTGAACCCTAAGAGGGTATTGGTGAACCCTGTCGTGGTTTTGATTCAAAGATGGGGCACTGAACCTTAAGAGTAGGGTACTGCATAAGACGGGACAGAAAAGGGTTTAGGGTTGGATTAGGCGAACCCGTTTCGCGGCTCCGCCTAATCCAACCCTAATCCCTTTTCCTTATTCAAGGTCACTAAACCCGCAATAAACTGAACCTTAAGAGGGTATTGGTGAACCCTGTCGTGGATGTGATTCAAACATGGGGCACTGAACCTTAAGAGTAGGGTACTGCATAAGACGGGACGGAAAAGGGTTTAGGGTTGGATTAGGCGAACCCGCTTCGCGGCTCCGCCTAATCCAACCCTAAGCCCTTTTCCTTATTCAAGGTCACTAAACCCGCAACAAACTAAACCCCAAGAGGGTATTGGTGAACCCTGTCGTGGATGTGATTCAAAGATGGGGCACTGAATATTAAGAGTAGGGTACTGCATAAGACGGGACGGAAAAGGGTTTAGGGTTGGATTAGGCGAACCCGCTTCGCGGCTCCGCCTAATCCAACCCTAATCCCTTTTCCTTATTCAAGGTCACTAAACCCGCAATAAACTGAACCTTAAGAGGGTATTGGTGAACCCTGTCGTGGATGTGATTCAAACATGGGGCACTGAATCTTAAGAGTAGGGTACTGCATAAGACGGGACGGAAAAGGGTTTAGGGTTGGATTAGGCGAACCCGCTTCGCGGCTCCGCCTAATCCAACCCTAAACCCTTTTCCTTATTCAAGGTCACTAAACCCGCAACAAACTGAACCCTAAGAGGGTATTGGTGAACCCTGTCGTGGATGTGATTCAAAGATGGGGCACTGAACCTTAAGAGTAGGGTACTGCATAAGACGGGACGGAAAAGGGTTTAGGGTTGGATTAGGCGAACCCGCTTCGCGGCTCTGCCTAATCCAACCCTAAACCCTTTTCCTTATTCAAGGACGGAAAAGGGTTTAGGGTTGGATTAGGCGGACCCGCTTCGCGGCTCCACGTAATCCAACCCTAAACCCTTTTCCTTATTCAAGGTCACTTAACCCGCAACAAACTGAACCCTAAGAGGGTATTGGTGAACCCTATCGTGGATGTGATTCAAAGATGAGGCATTGAACCTTAAGAGTAGGGTACTGCATAAGACTGGACAGAAAAGGGTTTAGGGTTGGATTAGGCGAACCCGATTCGCGGCTCCGCCTAATCCAACCCTAATCCCTTTTCCTTATTCAAGGTCACTAAACCCGCAATAAACTGAACCTTAAGAGGGTATTGGTGAACCCTGTCGTGGATGTGATTCAAACATGGGGCACTGAACCTTAATAGTAGGGTACTGCATAAGACGGGACGGAAAAGGGTTTAGGGTTGGATTAAGCGAACCTGCTTCGCGGCTCCGCCTAATCCAACCCTAATCCCTTTTCCTTATTCAAGGTCACTAAACCCGCAATAAACTGAACCTTAAGAGGGTATTGGTGAACCCTGTCGTGGATGTGATTCAAACATGGGGCACTGAACCTTAAGAGTAGGGTACTGCATAAGACGGGACGGAAAAGGGTTTAGGGTTGGATTAGGCGAACCCGCTTCGCGGCTCCGCCTAATCCAACCCTAAACCCTTTTCCTTATTCAAGGTCACTAAACCCGCAACAAACTGAACCCCAAGAGAGTATTGGTGAACCCTGTCGTGGATGTGATTCAAAGATGGGGCACTGAACCTTAAGAGTAGGGTACTGCATAAGACGGGACGGAAAAGGGTTTAGGGTTGGATTAGGCGAACCCGCTTCGCGGCTCCGCCTAATCCAACCCTAAACCCTTTTCCTTATTCAAGGTCACTTAACCCGCAACAAACTGAACCCTAAGAGGGTATTGGTGAACCCTATCGTGGATGTGATTCAAAGATGAGGCATTGAACCTTAAGAGTAGGGTACTGCATAAGACTGGACAGAAAAGGGTTTAGGGTTGGATTAGGCGAACCCGATTCGCGGCTCCGCCTAATCCAACCCTAATCCCTTTTCCTTATTCAAGGTCACTAAACCCGCAATAAACTGAACCTTAAGAGGGTATTGGTGAACCCTGTCGTGGATGTGATTCAAACATGGGGCACTGAACCTTAATAGTAGGGTACTGCATAAGACGGGACGGAAAAGGGTTTAGGGTTGGATTAAGCGAACCTGCTTCGCGGCTCCGCCTAATCCAACCCTAATCCCTTTTCCTTATTCAAGGTCACTAAACCCGCAATAAACTGAACCTTAAGAGGGTATTGGTGAACCCTGTCGTGGATGTGATTCAAACATGGGGCACTGAACCTTAAGAGTAGGGTACTGCATAAGACGGGACGGAAAAGGGTTTAGGGTTGGATTAGGCGAACCCGCTTCGCGGCTCCGCCTAATCCAACCCTAAACCCTTTTCCTTATTCAAGGTCACTAAACCCGCAACAAACTGAACCCCAAGAGAGTATTGGTGAACCCTGTCGTGGATGTGATTCAAAGATGGGGCACTGAACCTTAAGAGTAGGGTACTGCATAAGACGGGACGGAAAAGGGTTTAGGGTTGGATTAGGCGAACCCGCTTCGCGGCTCTGCCTAATCCAACCCTAAACCCTTTTCCTTATTCAAGGACGGAAAAGGGTTTAGGGTTGGATTAGGCGGACCCGCTTCGCGGCTCCGCGGCTCCGCGGCTCCGCGTAATCCAACCCTAAACCCTTTTCCTTATTCAAGGTCACTTAACCCGCAACAAACTGAACCCTAAGAGGGTATTGGTGAACCCTATCGTGGATGTGATTCAAAGATGGGGCATTGAACCTTAAGAGTAGTGTACCGCATAAGACGGGACAGAAAAGGGTTTAGGGTTGGATTAGGCGAACCCGATTCGCGGCTCCGCCTAATCCAACCCTAAACCCTTTTCCTTATTCAAGGTCACTAAACCCGCAACAAACTGAACCCTAAGAGGGTATTGGTGAACCCTGTCGTGGATGTGATTCAAAGATGGGGCACTGAACCTTAAGAGTAGGGTACTGCATAAGACGGGACGGAAAAGGGTTTAGGGTTGGATTAGGCGAACCCGCTTCGCGGCTCCGCCTAATCCAACCCTAAACCCTTTTCCTTATTCAAGGTCACTAAACCCGCAACAAACTGAACCCTAAGAGGGTATTGGTGAACCCTGTCGTGGTTTTGATTCAAAGATGGGGCACTGAACCTTAAGAGTAGGGTACTGCATAAGACGGGACAGAAAAGGGTTTAGGGTTGGATTAGGCGAACCCGCTTCGCGGCTCCGCCTAATCCAACCCTAAACCCTTTTCCTTATTCAAGGTCACTAAACCCGCAACAAACTGAACCCCAAGAGGGTATTGGTGAACCCTGTCGTGGATGTGATTCAAAGATGGGGCACTGAACCTTAAGAGTAGGGTACTGCATAAGACGGGACGGAAAAGGGTTTAGGGTTGGATTAGGCGAACCCGCTTCGCGGCTCCGCCTAATCCAACCCTAATCCCTTTTCCTTATTCAAGGTCACTAAACCCGCAATAAACTGAACCTTAAGAGGGTATTGGTGAACCCTGTCGTGGATGTGATTCAAACATGGGGCACTGAATCTTTAGAGTAGGTTACTGCATAAGACGGGACGGAAAAGGGTTTAGGGTTGGATTAGGCGAACCCGCTTCGCGGCTCCGCCTAATCCAACCCTAAACCCTTTTCTGTATTGGTGAACCCTGTCGTGGTTTTGATTCAAAGATGGGGCACTGAACCTTAAGAGTAGGGTACTGCATAAGACGGGACAGAAAAGGGTTTAGGGTTGGATTAGGCGAACCCGCTTCTCGGCTCCGCCTAATCCAACCCTAATCCCTTTTCCTTATTCAAGGTCACTAAACCCGCAATAAACTGAACCTTAAGAGGGTATTGGTGAACCCTGTCGTGGATGTGATTCAAACATGGGGCACTGAATCTTAAGAGTAGGTTACTGCATAAGACGGGACGGAAAAGAGTTTAGGGTTGGATTTGGCGAACCCGCTTCGCGGCTCCGCCTAATCCAACCCTAAACCCTTTTCTGTATTGGTGAACCCTGTCGTTGTTTTGATTCAAAGATGGGGCACTGAACCTTAAGAGTAGGGTACTGCATAAGACGGGACAGAAAAGGGTTTAGGGTTGGATTAGGCGAACCCGCTTCTCGGCTCCGCCTAATCCAACCCTAAACCCTTTTCCTTATTCAAGGTCACTAAACCCGCAACAAACTGAACCCTAAGAGGGTATTGGTGATCCCTGTCGTGGATGTGATTCAAAGATGGGGCACTGAACCTTAAGAGTTGGGTACTGCATAAGACGGGACGGAAAAGGGTTTAGGGTTGGATTAAGCGAACCTGCTTCGCGGCTCCGCCTAATCCAACCCTAATCCCTTTTCCTTATTCAAGGTCACTAAACCCGCAATAAACTGAACCTTAAGAGGGTATTGGTGAACCCTGTCGTGGATGTGATTCAAACATGGGGCACTGAACCTTAAGAGTAGGGTACTGCATAAGACGGGACGGAAAAGGGTTTAGGGTTGGATTAGGCGAACCCGCTTCGCGGCTCCGCCTAATCCAACCCTAAACCCTTTTCCTTATTCAAGGTCACTAAACCCGCAACAAACTGAACCCCAAGAGAGTATTGGTGAACCCTGTCGTGGATGTGATTCAAAGATGGGGCACTGAACCTTAAGAGTAGGGTACTGCATAAGACGGGACGGAAAAGGGTTTAGGGTTGGATTAGGCGAACCCGCTTCGCGGCTCTGCCTAATCCAACCCTAAACCCTTTTCCTTATTCAAGGACGGAAAAGGGTTTAGGGTTGGATTAGGCGGACCCGCTTCGCGGCTCCACGTAATCCAACCCTAAACCCTTTTCCTTATTCAAGGTCACTTAACCCGCAACAAACTGAACCCTAAGAGGGTATTGGTGAACCCTATCGTGGATGTGATTCAAAGATGAGGCATTGAACCTTAAGAGTAGGGTACTGCATAAGACGGGACAGAAAAGGGTTTAGGGTTGGATTAGGCGAACCCGATTCGCGGCTCCGCCTAATCCAACCCTAATTCCTTTTCCTTATTCAAGGTCACTAAACCCGCAATAAACTGAACCTTAAGAGGGTATTGGTGAACCCTGTCGTGGATGTGATTCAAACATGGGGCACTGAACCTTAAGAGTAGGGTACTGCATAAGACGGGACGGAAAAGGGTTTAGGGTTGGATTAGGCGAACCCGCTTCGCGTCTCCGCCTAATCCAACCCTAAACCCTTTTCCTTATTCAAGGTCACTAAACCCGCAACAAACTGAACCCTAAGAGGGTATTGGTGATCCCTGTCGTGGATGTGATTCAAAGATGGGGCACTGAACCTTAAGAGTTGGGTACTGCATAAGACGGGACGGAAAAGGGTTTAGGGTTGGATTAAGCGAACCTGCTTCGCGGCTCCGCCTAATCCAACCCTAATCCCTTTTCCTTATTCAAGGTCACTAAACCCGCAATAAACTGAACCTTAAGAGGGTATTGGTGAACCCTGTCGTGGATGTGATTCAAACATGGGGCACTAAACCTTAAGAGTAGGGTACTGCATAAGACGGGACGGAAAAGGGTTTAGGGTTGGATTAGGCGAACCCGCTTCGCGGCTCCGCCTAATCCAACCCTAAACCCTTTTCCTTATTCAAGGTCACTAAACCCGCAACAAACTGAACCCCAAGAGAGTATTGGTGAACCCTGTCGTGGATGTGATTCAAAGATGGGGCACTGAACCTTAAGAGTAGGGTACTGCATAAGACGGGACGAAAAAGGGTTTAGGGTTGGATTAGGCGAACCCGCTTCGCGGCTCTGCCTAATCCAACCCTAAACCCTTTTCCTTATTCAAGGACGGAAAAGGGTTTAGGGTTGGATTAGGCGGACCCGCTTCGCGGCTCCACGTAATCCAACCCTAAACCCTTTTCCTTATTCAAGGTCACTTAACCCGCAACAAACTGAACCCTAAGAGGGTATTGGTGAACCCTATCGTGGATGTGATTCAAAGATGAGGCATTGAACCTTAAGAGTAGGGTACTGCATAAGACGGGACAGAAAAGGGTTTAGGGTTGGATTAGGCGAACCCGATTCGCGGCTCCGCCTAATCCAACCCTAATTCCTTTTCCTTATTCAAGGTCACTAAACCCGCAATAAACTGAACCTTAAGAGGGTATTGGTGAACCCTGTCGTGGATGTGATTCAAACATGGGGCACTGAACCTTAAGAGTAGGGTACTGCATAAGACGGGACGGAAAAGGGTTTAGGGTTGGATTAGGCGAACCCGCTTCGCGTCTCCGCCTAATCCAACCCTAAACCCTTTTCCTTATTCAAGGTCACTAAACCCGCAACAAACTGAACCCTAAGAGGGTATTGGTGATCCCTGTCGTGGATGTGATTCAAAGATGGGGCACTGAACCTTAAGAGTTGGGTACTGCATAAGACGGGACGGAAAAGGGTTTAGGGTTGGATTAAGCGAACCTGCTTCGCGGCTCCGCCTAATCCAACCCTAATCCCTTTTCCTTATTCAAGG